>CAVLGL010000104.1:18021790-19303040 GCA_963668995.1 Parnassius mnemosyne | reverse complement strand
GTCCAACACATCCGGACTCTTCCGGTGATCGGTTGGTATGTGCGTCGGCTCTTCGGGACCTAATACATCATAGTTGTTTGTTTCTGCGTCTTCATATAGTGCACGACCCGGCGGGTTAATCAGTCTAGAACCCCACGCCGGGTGTTTCGCATTTAGGTCCCCTGCTATAATGGTTGGTGTTTCACCTTCCATTATTGTCCGGATGTCTGAGGAGCAGAATGGAGTTGTTGGCGGGCGGTATGCTGCGTAAATCCTTAGTTCCTCGCCCGCCGCCTCCATTTTTATGCCGATTGAACGCATAGCTTGATACTGAGGTGGTTCCAGCTCTAGGTGGACGACGTCTCTTCTTACTAGGGCCGCCGTGCCTCTGTAGGCGGCCCCTTCAGCGTTGACCTCGTCCCTCCTGTATATAAAATAATTCGGCAGCTTTATATGCGTCGTAGGTCGTAGTTTTGTTTCGCCCAACAATATTACGTGGATGTCCTGTTGTTGGGCGATAGTGCGGAGTTCATTTAGCTTCTGTTGAATGCCATCCGGGTTCCAATATAGGAGGCGCAGGTTATCTGAATTACACGACACCACCGTAGTGCCGGGCCAGTAGCTGCGCCAGTGCCTTCATGATGGCAGTTATCGGATCTGTCCCGGTTCTGATATCTGCCAGGACTTGGCTGCCCACTTCTATTGCGATGCCAACCAATCTTTGGATGGCATCTGTCATGTCTGGGGCAGCTGTAGGTGGTCTTCTTTGCGTTGTTATTGTTGGTACTGGCCTCGGGTGTGGTGTTGGAATCTCTGCTCTCCTTTGGGTAGAGCGTGCTCTTTCTCTATATGTAGAGCGGGCTCTATTTTCTGATAGAGCCCTTCCTGGCGCTCTACCCATGCTAGTTGTCTGCTTGATAACCTGCGCCTGGGCTATTGTTACCGCTGGGGTAGGGGTAGAGGTCGCTGCCGCGGCCTGAGGAGGTTCTTCTTTCTTCTTTTTGCTGCGCACCCGCTTCCGCTTTTTTGGTTGCCTTTCTGTGGCATCGTTAGCGGGTGGCTGCAAGGTCGCCCCTGTTGTTGCTGTTCTAGGAGCGATTACTTCCGGTGCTTCCATCTGCGTTTGTTCTGCGGGAGGTGGCGGGGGTGGGGGGGGTTGTCTTCCCCTCCCTCTCACCGTTGCCCATCCATCTTCCTGCATTTCGATTGTTCTGGGGCGACTCTGAGGGACCCCCCTAGGGGCTTCCGGTTGTAGTCCCGGTAGGGTGATCCCTTGTTTTCTTACTATTTTCCTCAGAACCGGACAGCGGCGGTCATTTGCCGTATGGTTTTGACCGCAATTTGCGCATCTTGGCTCTTCATCTCTACCCCTAGGGCAGTTGCTGGCGATGTGGTTATCTCCACAGCGGACGCACTTCACTGGCCTGAAGCAGTTTGCGGACGCGTGACCGAAGGCCTGGCAGCGGTGGCACTGTGCTGGGCCTACTCTTCTCTGCCAGGCTTCTATGGTTATTCCTTTCATAAATAGTAGTTCGTCGATTGCATACAATTCTTTGAGCTGCTCCAGGCTCAGGTGGTCCAGCTGGGCGAAGTAGAGGCATCCAGGTCTGCCTCTACGAGGGGGGATTTCTTTCACATACTTAAGTGGAAATCCCTTTGCCCTAATAGCCTCGCCTATATGGGTTGCATCTGTGCCCACTGGTAGCCCCCGGATGCCCACTTTTGTGGGCTTGTCTTCCTCGGGGGTGTAACAGTACCACGACATTGATGGTTGCTCTTCTGTTAATTGAATCAAGTATTTTTGTATAGTCCGGAACTCTTCCGGACTTTGTGGTGTAAATCTAACACCTTTCCCGAACGGACGAGCATTCGGCGGATGTCCTAACTTCTTGTTAAGTTCTTCGAAATGTTTCGTCCAGTTCGGGAGGCACTCGGCGACTATAGGAGGATAGCGTGCCTTTTCTTTCTCCTTTTTGTCGTTTTCTTCCTGCGTTGTTGCAGTTTCCGGCGATTTCGGTCGTGGTACTGCCGGGGCAGCTACCAGTTGAGCATAGCTTGTAGAAGGCCTCTGACCGTCGTCCATATGGAGGCCAGAGGGGTTGGTGGTAGGCGCGGGGGGGGATCCTCCGGCGAATGGGGCTAGGGTTGCATAAGTCGTTGACTTTGTAGATCCCCAGCCGTAGGATTCTTCACCTCCATCGAAGTCTGCCATATCTGCAATGCTTCTTCGTTCCGGTGAAATTGGTGGAGTAGTTTTGCGCGGACTAGGCGATTTAGGTGGCGTTCTAAAACGTTGTGCCGTTTGTAGATCCTCCTCTTCTGATGAAGATGTGTAGCAGTATGCCTCTACGCATTGCCGTTTCTCATGCAGGGAGTCTTCTGTTTCTGGCGGTGTATGCCTTCGCGACATCTTCTTCGCCCGCTGAGGTAAGGGCGACGGTTCCCGTCCACTCGGACGCTCAGGTGCGGTGGGCGTGAGCGCGACGCTCGATGCGGGGTCTTGCGGCGACGAAGGCTTCCTTTTGGGAATATGGCTAAACGAAGCCACTACCGTTGACCGTTCCGGGTTCTGCAGATTCCTAATCCTAAGTGGACGATCCAAAATACCCGGGCGGTCCGGGGGTTTCCTACCACGGGGGGGTGGGGGGGGTTCCCCCTTCTCCTTACCCGACATGTTACAACTGTTTTGTTTGGTTGGTGTACGTGTGTCTTACGTCTATATACTTTACCTAGCAGGTTGACTCGATGCGCGCCGCGAGGTAAAGCTGGGAGCGAAGGTGACGACCGCAACACTTGGGCGCACTGCCTACCCCTTTCACAACGAAAGGGTTGGGGGAAGTGCAATAGGTGGCACTGGGAACGCGACTTGACACTTTGAAAGCCGAGAACGCTCTCTAGTGCCAAAGATCTACACTAAGGGCTGGTGACCTCACACCTCACGGAGCATGCGGGCTCGACGATCGGTGGAGTATGTCGTACCAGCGGCTGCTTGGGACCACTGCTAATCCTCAAACAGCACACACTTAGGAGACCTTAGGTCAATGTTACTGTGATTTGCCCCCATAAGGTAGACTTCGGCTATACTCTATAGAGAGCCGCTTGCCAATTTCCGGTTTTGCCTTTTTATTATCAAACATTTTCATTATGTATTTTGCACAAATCGCAATTTTTCTATATAATGCTAATTTTTACATTAACACGCTATACACTATAAAATAGGCATTTTGGTCCTTTATCATTATGTGATAAGGGTTACTTAATATATTTATATTCAAAAAAGTTATTAATCAAAATGTACCAAATTTACATAACAAAAGTGCACATTAAATCTTTAATTTTACTATATTTATCAAATGCGTTTATTTACACAAATTATCTATTAACTTATTTCAATCTATACACCATATGCTAACTAAATATCGTATTTACAATTCTTTCAGAACATAAAAATATTCTCATTATTTTCATATAAACTATTGCGCAGTTAATTAACTTCTAGAAAGTTCCACGATATGCTGCGCTGTGATTGGTCGAAATTTTATTTAATGTTTAAAGTCGTTTATATCAACTTATTATTAAAACGATACTTTATACAAATATATTACGAGTTGTAAACATACTGTAAAACTATATTAAACACAATTTATTCAATTTTGTCGCTAATTTCACTTTTTAAAACACTTTAATATTCTTTAATCACTTTTTGCTTAACTTTAAACCGTCGCGAACATCTCTCCCGCCGTGCAGCGTCGCGAAGATCTCATCGTAGTGGCGCTGCATCCATTTCGGTGAGCGACGTTGCTTCTACTTCGGCAGCGGCACGAGTTTCTTGGTTGGCCTTTTGATTAGGCCGTTCGCGGTTCGTACCTCCACAGTGCGGATCTGTCCGTCCGCATCGGGGAAACAGCTTCCACCCTGGAGATGGGGCCTCGTCCACGGGCCTCCCGCCGGTTTTGAAGTTTCGGTCTATGTGATTCTGTAATGGTGAGGCATTTTTCCTCACCGGTGGGTTCGGATAACGTGGGTCTTTCGGTTGGCCATGCTGACGGTTCTTTGTACAGAAATGATGGGCCGCAGTACCACTCATGATTTGAGTCGAAGTTGGGTGGTACGTCCCTTGTAGCGGTGTCAGCTATGTTCAATTTGGTAGGTACCCAGCGCCAGTCATCTACTTTACAATTGTCCTCGATTGCTGCTATTCGGTGTGCAACAAAAGGTTTATAAGTTCTGGACCCCTTTTGTATCCATGTGAGGACAGTCTTGCTGTCAGTCCAATATGTGACAGCTTCGGGCTTTACGCGATGCTCCTGGATGACGGCAGCAGCTACGCGACTTCCCATCACGGCGGCTTGTAACTCAAGGCGAGGTATGGATGTTACTTTGAGTGGGGCTACCTTCGCCTTGGCCATGACGAGGCTCACGTGTACCTTCCCATCAGGTGTCATTGCCCTCCAATAGACTGCCGTTGCGTAGGCGCTCTCACTGGCATTGGTAAACACGTGGACTTGTAGTGAACATGCGTCGCTGAATCCTGGGTAGCATCTTGGTATGCTCACCAATTTAAGTCGTTCTAGGTGTTGGATCCACGCGGACCATTGTTCAGTTAGGTCTTTGTCCAACTCCTGGTCCCAGTCTGTTCCTCGTCTCCATGCTTCCTGCAATATTTGCTTTGCTCGAATTGTAACTGGGGAGGCGAGGCCGAGCGGGTCATACAGCGACATCACTATTTTCAGTGCTTCCCTCTTGGTTGGTTTTTTATGGAGCACATCGATCGGAAGTCGAGCGAGCTTTAGATTGAAACTCAGCTGATCGGTACTCGGTTTCCAGATTAGTCCGAGTATTTTTTCTTCGTTTTCCTTGTTGCTCAGGTCAACTGACTCAGTTGCCTCGCGGTCAGGTTCCAATTCTCTCATAATTTCGGGCGCGTTGGAAACCCATTTTCTTAAGGTGCGCGTTTTTGTGTATATTGCGTACTTCCTTTGATATTCTCATCGCATCTTCTACTGACTGGAAACTGTCAAGATAGTCATCCATTGTGCCCGTATAGAATTGGGCAATTTGTCTGTGAGGTGTCGTAGCAGCTCTGCGTTGATGAGATAGTGGTCTCGTTTGAGTGCCCGTAGAGTGACGACACTTCCCCTCACTTTGCTTGCGAATGTGCAAATATCCCTAGGCGCTTCTGTACAGCGTGGCAATCCTCGTAACTTCTCGGTCTCAGCTTGTGCGTTTGAGTCTGGACGCCCAAATTGTAGCTCCAGTTCTCGCATGATCTCATCTGGCTTAGCATGCCCGATGAGTTCCGAACTAACTGTCTCCAAGGCTCTTCCCTGTAAACTTCTTCGTAGTCTTGCCGTATTTTCGATATCGTTGAAGTAGCCTCGGGTTGTTTCATAAATGGCACGGAACGATAGCCATTCAGTATGTGCTCCGCTAAAGCACGGCAGTGTCATTATAGCTTTCGACGCTGCGAAAGTATGCGACGATGCACTCTCTGGTTTTGGTTTGTCAGCGAGTGCGGCTATAGCGGATGTGAGCTCCGATATAAATGGTCGGAGCCCTCTGTCTTCATTTATGACAGATGCCTGGTTAGGCTTCGTTGGCAGGGGATTCTTCGTTACGTCTGCCGGATAGGGATCCTGGTAGGAGCTCCCTGTTTTCATCAACCTTCGATTCCTGGCTAATTTTTAGTGGCACAGGATTTTTGGTTACTTCTTCCGGATCGTGATCCTGGTAGGTGGGCTCTGATACGATTGGTAGGAGCCCCCTTTCTTCATCAACCCTCGAATCATTGTTTGTGAGCTTCTTTTGTGGCTCACTGAGGTCGACAACCTCCGGGGGTGGCCTTGTGACGGTTTTGTTTAGTGGGGCCTCCCCTCCGGTGACGACGCCATGAGTTGGCTTTTGCTTAGCTACGCTATTTTCGAGCCAAGATCGGACGTACTCGCTTTTAGAGTGACCATCTTCATCATAGTTCCTCAGCCATTTGCAAGGAAATTTGTGCGAGTTCCAATTTAATTCTCAGCACTTCTTCACGAGCCTTCAAAACTTTTCTATTGGGCCGAATAGTCCTTTTTGACTTTATACTTTTATTTCGGTGGCCCCTGGGTGGCTCTTCGGTGCGGGATTCTTCCCGGACTGTTGGCGGTGATGCACATCGAATGTCATCGTTGCCCTCTATATGTTTCTTCTGCTTCGGTGTACCGGTTGTAGCGGCCGGCCCGGGCAGGAGTACCCCCCCATCGCGGGGGCAAGGTGGCGCCTCAACGCCCTCTGTGGTCGATGGTGAGCGTGGTGGCATCTGGTGGCGGACGGCGTCGGTATTGTCCGACGGGCCTCCTTCCAGACCGACGGTCCACGCCATGGCTCCCCTTCCTTGCGAACGAGTGATCGGCATCTTGATTCTGAAAATTCTACTGACTTTAATACGGTAGTGTCTATGTATCCGGTTCCGAAATACAAACGGATGAGGGATCCGGCTCGAAGGACCAACGAATGTTGGCCTCGGCTCGGAGTTTAAACAGAAGTATCCGGCTCGAAGGACCAACGAATGTTGGCCTCGGCTCGGAGTTTAAACAGAAGTATCCGGCTCGAAGGACCAACGAATGTGCCGGACGGGCGTAACTCTCCGGAGTAAATGTTGTCGAAGATACTCCGCGAGCCGCTCACGTCCTACACCTATAGGTTCCGGTGGATACTTTCACTACCGCCTTTGTGTATGCTGTTGGAGAACTGTGGACTGAGGTTCAGAATTAAAACAGAACGTCGCGAACAGAAACCGTCATGCCTTTTTTTATAGGTTAGGGTCATAAACGAGCCCACAACCCACTTGATGGTAAGTGGTTGCTGTGGCCCATAGACATCTACGTCTATCCTTGTTTGCCAATCAAAATGTAGATGCGTTGTCACCCCTGAGGACTAAGATGGAATGCCTCTTTTCCAGTAAAAAGGGTCTCCGGTTCTCTACACTCACTACACGAAACACAGCAGTGTTAAGCTGCTATTTTACGCTGGTATTCTGTGAGAGCGTGGTCCTTCCCCGGTCGAGCCGACCCATTCGTGCTTCAACTATACTACTAATATAGCTGCAGCATGGCTCTGCCACGTACATATAAAAAGAAATAAGAAAAAAAAAATATTTCGAAGACATGTGGAATTCGCCAACACGCATTGGGGCAGCGCGGTGGACATTTTCTTGTCCTAAAACCGCTTTAAGGCTTGTGGCCAGCTGTGAGACGTACGAGTATATAGGCTGTAACTTTACTTTACTTTTGCTACCCAGGCGGACGGACTCTTAAGCAGATAAGGTGCCCTACCATTCAGTATGTATTACTTGCTTTTTAAAACATATTTGAACTACTTAATACTACTAGTATATAACGTAATACTACTCTACTCGTGTACGACACAGGTGTAGGGAACAGAAAATTGCATTACTCCAATGCATTTGCCCGAGCACCAGCTACCCAAACAAGGTAATAAATGTTTTAACAGTGTTTCTGTGGACTCGCGAAGATAGTCGACGTTGTCACTTGTTTAAGTTATGACGAAGATGTATTTAACTCTCATTTTAACAATTGCTGTTACCGAACTAAATTTTAATTTTTTTTTTAATATACTTATCTTATTTTTTAAACGATCTTTAGTTTCTTCAGTTATGTTTCATGGTAAGTTTTAGACGTGGTAGAACTACCACGGTTGGTCGTGGATCGTGGTGGTAACTAGTGATGCAACGAATGCTACTTTTCCGAATACGATTACGAATATCAAACCTACTATTCGGCGAATACGAATACGAATATCTCGCCATGGTAATAAAAAACTAATTTATATGATGATTTTCTAATGTTCTAATAATTAAAATATACAATAGGCAAATTTTTATTAAAAAAACATAAAATTTGTAGATTTTCTGGCTTTAAGCGATTTCTTCTTTCAGTCTGGATGTTCCCGGCCGTTGAAAAAAGTCTTTCCTAGGCGACTGTACATAGTTTCAGTGAAAAATATTTTTGGGAGTCCCCGTCGTTAAGGCTAAGGGCCAAACACACGTCGTACTTTTTACGCGCCGACGACCCGCGTTATCCAAGTCCGCCAGTAATTAAGAGTTGCGTACAAAATATTAGTTTTTAAATATTCGTGATCAGTATTCGCCGAATACGAATATTCGGTAAATGTCTACTATTCGGCAAATACGAATATTCGTATTCGTATTCGTTGCATCACTAGTTGTAACACGAATGGGTCGGCTCGACTAGGGAAGGACCACGCTCTTACAGAATACCAGCGTAAAATAGCAGCTTAATGCTGCTGAGTTTCGTGTTATGAGTAGAGAAAAAATCTACTATAGGTACATATATACTGGAAATGAGGCATTCTATCTTATTCCTCAAATATATCAACGCATCTTCATTTTGATTCTTAATCGAAGACAGATGTCTATGAGCCACAGCATCTACTTACCATCAGGTGGACTGTGTGCACGTTTGACATACATATATATATATATATATATATATATATATATATATATATATATACTATAAGATATAAATAAAAAAAAAACACTTAGTCTGTTGTTTGAATGAGTTTAATGATATCAACTGTAATGTTTTACGACTTTCTTTCCAAGTTCATACTATCATTCATTCATTATAGTCCATCAAAATTTTAATGCTGAACATTGGCCTACTTCATAATTGCCTTAAATTTGCCACTCTTGGCAGGCGGATTGGCAACCACTACTTTTCCATACTTTACAAGTATAAACTTGTACAAGTTTTTATGAAAAGGTCGTGCTCTGTACTACATTATAGTGACCTTACGTAAGTTTATTTAGGACTGGACGAAACCCACCCGTGTGTTGGTACGTGATTGGTCACACCATTAGGAGCTGTATTTTTGTGTAATCTATAAGGGATAAAGTAAACAATAACTTAAGGCTGATATTGTATGTTTCAGACGTTTCCGTGAATCACGTGTGGCTTTTAATTATACAATATATTAACAGTTGGGATAATTTGACGTTCATTAATATTACAATTTCGGGGCGGTCGGATCACTTTTCAAGAGCACCCAGATATTCTGAGTATTTATTTACAGACTCTATAAATTATACTTTAAGGTAAAATATAGCAAATCGATGTGTCCTTACTACCAAGTTTTTTTAATTATAATCATACAATGTTGCTCATCTGCATGAGATTTATATGTTTGGTAAAATGTAGGTATTTTGGGGCAATAACATAATTCTCTATTATCCTTATTTAAAATATACTAGAACATATCTTTTATGTAAGTATATCTAGAGAAATTATTATTAAAAACAAGTCGTAAAGAGATAACACCACATCGTTGAATCGCATCCAAAACCAAGCCAGAGCGAGCCGCTAGTATGATATCAACGAAATAGGTTGGAGTAAAATTAACCCAGCCGTTACAAACTTTTGTTTTAACTTTAACTTTATTGCTTTCGTAGTATCTAAAATACTTTTTCTACATTTGTCACCAGCACTCCGGCTATTGTCCTTCAAAGAGAAATTATACAGTATGGGCAGATGTGAGGTTGAACAAGTGTTGAAACTCATTTAAACTTGCATCCATCGTCGTATATTTTAATTAGATTGAAACAATAAAATTATATTGCATTCCTTAAGCGCGGAGCGCGTAGGATGTATTACTAGGGCCTAAAAATCAAGATTCCAACGTTTTGTCGCATGAAATCGTATCTAACAATCATATTATAACAAATCATATATAACAAATGATATAAAAAGCACATTGCCAGAAAGTTAAATGATGGTTGAACTTATTAATTCTTTTTTGAATCGATTAATATATAATTTTACATTAAAAAGTGGTTTTAGTGGATTATGGTGTGGATTTATCAAGTCCGCATGGAGGGATAAACACGATAACTTTTGAAATTATCAATTTTTCAACTCAATCTCCAAATGGCAGTTTAATTTTGTTTATTGTTAGTTATAATAATTTTTTTTTCGGCTGAGAATTCCCAAAATTTTCGGTATTTTGAGCAGGCTTGTAATAAATTATTTTACTAAATAGACTGCCTCACTCACTCAGTTAAGGCTCAGTCGCTGTCGTGAGTAGATACTGTATCGGTTGTTTGCAGCTGCTCGTGCTCAAAAAGGTCGCTGTACAAATACAAAATATTCGAAAAACCAAATTTGATACATACTTGATATAAATATTAATATTTTAAAAGCTCAGAATAAATTATAGTACTACGTACTAGGTAAGTAGGATTTATATATAAATATACTTAAATACGTCTTGGACTATATGGAGTGACCTGAATGATGATATGATGATCATATGAGCATTATGAGTCGTGCATTTTTAGATTATTCAACCTTTTTTTTTACATTAAAGTTTGACATAAAATTATCGGAAAATTGGAAGTATAATAATATTAATATATATATATATATATATATATATATATATATATATAATAATAATAATAATAATAAGGTTATTATTATTAGTGAAAACTTGTGTGTATTTAAACTAATTTAAAAAAATTAGGTATAATTATGTTATACGTAATTTTTTAATGCGCTTAAGGCATGCACAATTGGGTTTACCAATAGTTTTTCTTCAAATATTAAACAGTGATCGGAAACGTCTACCTTAAAACAAGTTTTGGGTGGAGAGCTCTACATGTTCCATAGCTTCAAATTATAATAAATTAATTAGTAATCATCACATTCTTACGATTAACACTTGATAACTTATGTAACTGTTTATTTGGTAAAGAACTTTTATTTAATTCTTTTTTTTTTCTTTAATTTTATTGTGAACACAGGTAATAAACAATAGCATATGTTGTTATAAAAATATAGTAACATGATATGTTGTTATAAAAATAGTTTATATTTTTAAATATTATTCTGTTTTATAACTTGCATAGTTCATGGTTTATACTTAAAAAAACAAATTCGTTAAGACTGAAATCGCCGACTGAATTTCTTGCCTCATCATTGTTCTGAATAATTACAATCGTTTATGATCATTTTTTTAATATATCTTTAATTAAATGACCTATAGTTCGTTTTAAATTTCAGCAAACATTTCACAAACTTAATGAAATTAAAATATTTGACACAACATGTTATTTGCCTATATTCAATAGAAATATCTCAAGGTTTATCACTCTGTTACCTAATACTGCTACCAAGCGGCATTCACTGTTAACTGTAGGTTTTAGGATAGGCAGAATAATTACAGGTTGTGGTCTTCTTTGAATGAATTTTTTGTATACTATACTGAATTTTTTGTATATTTTTCTGCCGACTTTCAAAAAGGAGAAGGTACTCAATTCGACTGTATGTTTTTTATATGTGTTTCCTCATAACTTTTTACTGGGTGACCCGATTTCGATGATTCTTTTTTTATTTGAAAGCTGTTACATCCCATGTGGTCCTATATGACTTTGATCAAGGTCAGACCTACACTTTTTGAGTTGTTCTTAATAACTTATATTGAAGTCGGCAGTACAAAATTTTCTATTTTAAATTATATACGTGGTAGAGTCATGCTGCAGATATATTATTTGTATAGTTGTAGCACGAATGGGTCGGCTCGACCGGGGAAGGACAACGCTCTCACAGAATACCAGTTTAAAATAGCAGCTCAATGTTGTTGTGTTTCGTATGGTAAGTGTAGAGAATCGGAGACCCTTTTTACTGGAAACGAGACACTTCGTCCTCATGCGCATCACGCATCTGGATTTTGATTATTTATTGAGAATAAATGTAGATTTTTATGGGCTACAGCATCCACTTACCATCAGGTGGACTGTGTGCTCGTTTGTCACCATTATTGTATAAAAAAATAACAAAATAAACCTAAATTAGTCTTATCTTAATAGTAATGAAATTAAGTTTTTAATATAAACGGTAATTTTTTAATTGTTAATTACCATCATGAATTTTAAATATGAACTGTGCAGAGAATCAATAAAGAAACTTACTTAATATGTGGTATATTATTTAAAAAAAAAATCTTTTAATAAATCTTTTGGTTGACCCGTTTAAAATTGCCATTAGCAATCAGACTCAACCAAAGCACGTATGTATGTCCGTATAGGATAGATCAGGTACGCATCACCGATTTCATCTCGGGATCGGATCAGAGGGAGACTTTGAACGGCACGAGTGCTAACTCGTGTTCGTCCGGATTTGCTTTCCCCGTGTGATGAGAAAATGTTATTACTGCTATTTTCTGCTCCCATGTTCCGAGTGATCTCTTTACGAAAAAAACTATTGGGAAATTCGGTTAAATGAGCACTGTAAAAATGTTTTCAAACTATAAATAATTATTAAATGTCAATAAATATGCGCTGCGTTCAGCGTATCCACTAAAATGGTTTTAGGTTTAATACCAACTAGATTTTCTGTTACAAATTATCGGCGGCAATTAAAAAGTTACGTAATGGCGTTTTAAAATTCGCTCTAACACGTGTTCAACAGGGAAGGAAGGTGTGTGGCTTCCATTCGTTCTCATCGTTAAAAGCTACGGTTTACACTTGAATGCCAATCGTCAAATTCAGTGAGTATAAAGAAGGCTATATCATCCTGAAGTTATGTTACTAAAGCTACAGACAACATTGAGTCATCTGTTATTTCACCTTAATTATATAGGATATGGTGTAATCTAATAATTTATAATTCAAGTTTTTGATCTTGGTTGAATGTAGATACTGCCTAAGAAGCCTATGTTTTTTAATACAATTAAGGGTGTTAAACATGCACACAATCCTCTTGATTGTAAGTGGTTGTTATGGCTCAAAGAAACCTGTGTGAAGGCTTGGTACTTCCCAACGAGCTACGAGCCAACCTATGCGTAATACAAGGACACTACAGCAGCTCTACCGCTTTCAAGCATCGATATTAAACGTCAATTCAAAGTTGAAAAAAAATTTTTTTTTCAAAGTTGAAAAAAAGATTGCTCGCTGAAGCGAGCAATCTTTTTTACAACTTTGCAATGTTAGGCAGTGCTTGGCAGTAAAAATATTTATTGAAACAAGTAAGAGGAAATATGTTCCTATCAAATTTTACTATTTTCAGTCATTAACATTATAACGAAAATTTTAAATCTAAATAAATAAACCAATATGTACGACGTGTTAGTGCTTTGATTGCGCGTAATATTCGTCTATGAAGTGTCCAACATCACGATTACAGACTACAATGTGTCTATGCTGAACATAGGCTTCCGCCAAGGGATGCCTTAAGACACGGTCCTACGCTACCTGCATTAATTGACTGCCTGTTTCAACAGTTCGTCGTTTCATATTTTCCACTCTTATGGTGTAGGGCCAAAGCAGATTCCTCATCCGTAAACTGTATCATTACAGCCTGTCAAAAGTCCACTGCTGAACAATAAGCCTCCACAAGCGTGTTTCCAACCACATTTTTTCTTTTTTCTACCGACTTCAAAAAGGAGACGGTACTCAATTCGACAATTTGTTTTTTGTTCTTTTTTATGTGTGTTACCTCATTACTTTTTCTGGGTGAACCTATTTCGATGATTCTTTTTTTATTTGAAAGCTGGTGCTCTCATGTAATCCCAAATATATTGAACAAGTTCTGACCAATAGTTTTTGAGTTATTCTTAATTATTTATATTGAAGTCGGCTGTACAAAATTTTTAATTTTATATTATATACAGCTATTATCAATAAGATGATTCTGCCCCTCTCCTGACACAGTTTACCTCTGTCGTCTCTTACGACACAGACGGGATGATATGGGGTAGTGGGTATTCTTACACCGCCACCACTATACGGTTCGTTCCTATATTCCTGGCTATATTATTGAAAGTTAATCAAGCTCCTCTTAAATAGAGTTTTTGTATAGTAAGTACCAAATCGTAAAATCATATAGTACAAGCTAGTAGCAGCGACAGGCACGTTGCCACACTGCGTGTAAGCTTGGCTTGTATTGCAACCGCAGGAACAATATATTAATACTATGCTTAATTAACACTCGAGCGGGAACTGCGCTCTTAGTACGTGTCGAGAATATAAACTACATTTATGTAATGATATCATTTCTCATTGTCACTTGCATTTATAGAGAACTGGTATTAATTTAAATTTCTCTGCTGATTTATTTTAGGATTACGTTATGATATTTTGTTTGATGTAAAATAAGGAAACAAAAATATTTTTTTGTGTTGACGCTAACACTACTTTTTAAATGAAGCTGGCCTTCAATTTACTTGATAAACTACGCTATACTATTTTGTTATATTTTTTTATAGGATAGGGATAGGGTGATAAACCCATAGACATCTACATTTATCCTCAATAAAGAACCAAAACGCAGATGTGTCGTCACCCATGAGGACTAAGATGGAATGCCTCTTTTCCAATAAAATGGGTCTCCGGTTCTCTACACTCACCATACGAAACACAGCAGTGTCAAGCTGCCACTTTACACTGGTATTCTGTACGGGCGACATCCCTCCCCGGTCGAGGCGACCCATTCGTGCTACAACTATACTACTAATATAGCTGCAGCATGGCTCTACCATGTATAAAAGTATTGTACATCGCTTTCGATTTATGGTATGGTGTTCACACTGTACTGCAATCAAGTATCCTATATATAACAGTCTCTAGTTTATGGCGATCCGTCAGAAATTTCACGGCACTGCGGGGAAGAAGTAATGAGGCGGGCGAAACTTACGATATCGCTCTAAAAATTGCTTAAGTTTATTGTGTATATCGATCCAGTACTAAATCTATACAAATAAATAAAATTGAAGTGTGTTTGTAATGTCAAAATTACAGTTTTTTACTAAATGCATATGAAAGTAAATACTATACCTATAACTAAAATACAATTTTTAAAATTTTTGTCTGTCTGTCTGTCTGTTTGTTCCGGGTAATCTCCGAAACGGCTGGACCGATTTTGACGGGACTTTCACTGGCAGATAGCTGATTTCATAAGGAGTAACATAGGCTACTTTTATTTTAGAAAAAGAATCAGGGTTCTGCGCAGAAACATAAAAACCCTAACACGCAAACGAAGTCGCGGGGAACAGCTAGTATTATAATAAAATTTGAATGTATCCATAAAAGCATACGCGGTACAGCCATGCTGCAGCTATATTGGTAGTATAGTTGTAGGATGAAAAGGTAGGCTCGACCGGGGAAGGACCACGCTCTCACAGAATAACAGCTTAAAATAGCAGCTTAACACTGCTGTCTTTCGTATGGTGAGTGTAGAGAACCAGACACCTTTTTTGCTGGAACGGCTAACAACGCATATGCATTTTGATTCGCAAACGAGGATAGATGTAGATATCTATGGGCCACAGCAACCACTTACCATCAGGTGAACTGTGTGCTCGTTTGTCACCCTATCCTATAAAAAAAAAACCTGTGTGTTCGGTAAAAAATTAAAAATATTTGATCTAAGTATTTTGTGGCAATTTCACCATTATTAAAGAATTTCTTGAGAGTATATCTCTAGTATTATGTAACGCAATATGAGTTGTAGCAAAATTAAAGAGTGCTAAGGGTGTAAAGCACTTGAGGCGTAAATACGTAAAATGTGTTATTCAATGTTAAAAATAGTATTTAAATTTTAGACCTAAATAAAAAGTGTAGGTAATGAAAAGAAAAATAGCTTGAACAAAATAAAACTGGCAAAATAAAATTTGCTTTACCAAGGGCTGATTTTCTAATCATCAAATTATATAACCTGACTGAATATAAAAGTGAACCAGTAAAACTATTTTATTATTAAAGTATTTATATAGCTTGCTTATTTATACTCTAAGGTTTTATTCATAAAAACTGTAATATTAAATTTGTTTATGTTATATTTTACCTTATGAATTCAATCAGCCCTAAATTACATTATATATATAAACGTGGTAGAGCCATGCTGCAGCTATATTAGTAGTATAGTTGTAGCACGAATGGGTCGGCTCGACCGGGGAAGGCCACGCTCTCACAGAATACCAGCGTAAAATAGCAGCCTAACGCTGCTGTGTTTCGTATGGTGAGTGTAGAGAACCGGAGACCCTTTTTACTGCCAAGGAGGCATTCCATCTTAGTCCTCACGGGTGACAACGCATCTGAATTTTGAGTCTTTATTGAGAATAGATGTAGATGTCTATGGGTCACCGTAACCACCTGTCATCAGGTGGACTGTGTGCTCGTTTGTCACCATATCCTATAAAAAAGAAACATATATTCTAGGAAATCAATATGATTCGAAATAAAATGTTATATTATTATAACGTTTCATAAATTAAAATAGCAACCAGACAAAGACGATTGTAACAATCGAATCATTCTGAAGTATAGTATCAATTAGCGATATAACGGACCAATTGTTTGCAATTTTACGAGACTCTTTGAGTGGGTCGTCTTTAAAGCGATTGTAAGGACAGTTGCAGAGATCATAAAGTTTACGCTATGCCGTAAACACATACTGCAGTCGTGTTCACAGCTAACCTCGTAAACGACAGACGTAGTAAAACTTTGGTAAGGAACAGGCTGTAGAATATTGTTTGCCGGAAATGTCCTACAATTAATGTAATTGTCAATCATTTAGGTTCGGGTCCCGCAAGGTTTTAGAGGTAGAGCCATGCTGCAGCTACAGTTACACTACAGCTACAATACAACGCATCTGCATTTTGATTTGCAAATGAGGATACATGTAGATGTCTATGGGCCACACCAAACACTTACCATCAGGTGGACTGTGTGCTCGTTTGTCATCCTATCCTATAAAAAAAAACCTTATCAAAATCTTCCGATATTTTTTTTTAAGGTTATTAATACAAATATGTATTAATAACCTTAAAGAAAATAAGCGCGTAATACCGTGGCGTCGTAAGAATATCCACTACTTTATATCGTAAGAGGCGACAGAGGGGAAAAAACTGAGAATGTTCCGAAGCGTCTAAAGCACGGTTGCGGAGCAGAATTTTTCTATTGCTTTGCATTTTTAAACTTAATTCCCATCATAAAAAGTTTTGTTTCTATTGCAACTAAGATAGCTTTAGGACCTTTTGAACAGTATTTGTGAATTCGAAAACAGAGATTATTCTCAAGTTATTAAAGTTCACATTTGTATAAATTGAAATAATTTGAAATTCTTCCTGCTCCGCGATCACACCATACAACTATTGAATATAAAACTGGGTAACAACCCGCCAGTCAAGCGTGGTAACTTTAGCAAAAATAAATATTACGAAATAATTTATGTGGAGGCCTATGCTCAGCAGTGGACTTACATAGGAATGAACGGATAAATAAAACAGAATATACAATAATAAATAGCTCGTTGACCTAGTTTCTAACGGGAGTACTAGTTGCAAGTTTCGTTATTCCTTATTAATAACTAAAACACATGCAAAGTGTTACTTTGAAGTTGATTAATTACTATGTAGTTAGTTACACGTTTAGCTATTCTCTACATAGTATATTTTTCGGGATCATCATCATTAACTAAACCAGACCTGTACAGATATGGTAAAGCTATGGCTTGTACAGTTATAGATTATGTGCAATACGTTACACAGATAATATACTAATTTTAATTTAAAGTTGTATTTGACAAGCCCTTTTTTAAATTCACCAATGCTTCAGTTGGCATGTACAAAGCTTCCAAGTAAGCATTTTTTTAATATATTTTCGTTAATTCTGAAATGATAAACGAACTTAGAGTCTCCGTGATGGTAAGTGACTGTTGCAGTCCATGGACACCTGCAGGCGTAAGATGGAATGCATCACATCCTGTAATTGTACTATATATATATCTATATCCTTCACACCGGAACATGCAAAGTTCTGCTCTGCTTTGAAATAGGTAAGAGGATGGTACCTACCCAACCAGACTACTAGACACATAAACAATCCTATCAGCTAGTAAAAGAGTAAAAGCCTTGGTCAAGATCACCTCGCCCGTCATCAGACTTTTATATTTGAGTTCAAGGCTTTTAGATTTTGAACGTCACCGTCAGTCGGTGGTTCGAGTCGGCATAATTATTATTTTTGACAAATGTGTAATGACGTTGTTACAACTGATTTTCTTTGAATTTCATTGTTAATATGATCTTGATTGTTTTAAGCTTCGCACTGTATGCGAGTAATTAATGTTATCGAGTGTTAGTATAGTATCGAGTGTAAATTAATATTTGTGCAACACTTAAATAACTGATATTTAGGTATTGATAATATGTCGGGGAAAAAGTTTCTTTGTATTCTGTTTGTATAAAATTGAAGGACTTTGAGCAGGTCAAATTTTGTATATTTTCTGGGATTTTGTTTTTAAAGCGTATACATCGCCCCAAGAATGAAACTCGGTGGAGTCGAGTAACTAGTACTAGGTACTGGCTTGTGTCTCTTCCTAGTATTCACAGAATGAATATCACTTATTTATAGCTACCTTTATTTTTGTTAATTTTCGTTACATTTATTATTATTATCTTTATTTTTTACATTCATTTTCATAAATGTATTGAGAGGCCAAAGTTAATATATTATTTTCCTTAAATTTTTGTCAGAGCAGCTCTTTAGGTTTTAAATCATAGATTGCTCTTATGTCCCTCTTCTGTGAAACAAATATAATTTCAGTGTCAGTCGCGTGTCCCCATAGCAAAATACCATACGACATTATGCTATGGAAATTGCTAAAGTAAACAAGTCTAGGTCTTTCCACACTGGTAAGATTTCTAATAAGCTTCGCGTCTAGTGTTATTCCAAGAAACATGGTAGTATCGACAAGACTCAGTTACTCCCCATTTAAAATTACATTAGTATTTATTTGTTTGACATTTGAAGTCATGAATTTCATATATTTCGTTTTAGGGCCATTTAAATTCAAGTTATTAACAAATAATCATCAGCAAATAATACTATTTTATGGTTATTTACTATGTAAGGTAAGTCATTAATATATACAAGAAACAGAAAGGGGCCGAGAATTGAGCCTTGAAGCACACCCATTTGTGCTATCGACCCGGAAGAGCTCATACTATTAATGACAACTTTTTGCGTTCTGTTACTTAAATATGAAACAATTAATTTAAGAGCATTACTTCTTACACCGTAGTGTTGTAGTTTTCTGATTAATGTTTCATGGTGAACACAATCGAAGGCTTTGGATAGGTCACAAAATATACCCAAAGGATCCAGTGAATTTTCCCATGCATTGAAAATATATTTAATAAGATCAACACCAGCATCAGTTGTCTAGAAGAATCACGTAAGAAAAATCTCTTTAGTTGTGCTGATTTATTTGGCTGGTTTTAATATCAATACATAACATAGGACATTAAAAAAAGAAAAATAAAAAGTAAAAAACACTTTCCCGCCATTTTTCAATTGTTTTTCTTTTCCAAAATAAGTGAATCTAACGAAGAAATTCGATGCATTCTTAAGTTTTATTTACAAAAAAAGGGGAAAATGCGACTCAAGCCGCAAAAAAATTTTGTGGTGTTTATGGCCTAATGCATTGTCACTAAGAGTGGCACAAAGTTGGTTCAAGCGATTTCAGTCCGGGAATTTTGTTGTCATAGATGCAGCTCGCTCTGGTTGACCCCATACGGAAAAAGTCGATGCCATTTTTGAAAAAGGGGAGTATGCTTAGGATATTAGTAGTTACGACATAGCCGAAGAATTGAGGATTGGCTACAAAACGGTTTTGATCCATTTGAAAGAGTCTGGCTATACAATAAAGCTCGATTTTTGGGTACCACACGAGCTCACTGTAAGAAACCTAATGAATCGTGAACTTATTTGCGATTCTCTATTGAAACATAATGAAACGAAAAGATTGATCACTTGTAATAAAAATGGATCACCTACAACAAGAACGTGCGAAAAAGATCATGTTCAAAGGGTAGTCAAGCTCCACAGACTGAAACTGAAACCCGGATTAACAAGCAAGAAGGTTATGTTGTGTGTATGGTGGAATTGGAAGAGCATTGTTTGTTATAAGCTTTTACCGCTCGACAAAACCATCGATTTGGATCTTTACTGTCAAGAACTAATTAGACTCGAGCAAGAAATTGAGAAAAAACGGCCGGTATTGATTAACAGAAAAAGAGTGGTCTTTCATCATGATAACGCCAGACTACACATATTCTTGGCTACTCTTCAATAATTGAGAGAGCTTGCTTAATTCATCCACCATATAGTTCTGACCTTGCACCCTCTGATTTTCAGTCTCTGTTTCGGTCTCTTAAGAATTCTTTGGGTAGTTTTAGGTTAACATCAAGAGAGAACTGTCAAAATTACTTATTCGCATTTTTTTTAAATCAAAAATCCCAAGATTTCTACAGCTACAGGATTATATCACTACCTACAAGATGGCAACAAGTTATCAAACGAAATGGCATATATATACAATGTGTCCGGTTAAATACAGCTAGATCTAAATGAGATTTGAGACATGATTTGTCGATGAAATTGATTATATTTCATAGCATTAAAAGCTCCGACACCGGTAACCGGACACATGGTATATATATATATATAGTATAATTAGATGTAACTAAACTTTGAACAAAAAATATCTTTCTATTTGTATATCAAATACGAAAACCTTTTTCCCTGACCTTATATATTGTTTAGCATTCACATTTTTACTATAGATATTTATGTATATTTGAGCAAAAAACTTACTATTTAATATTTATGGCTACAAAGAGATATCATAATAACACTACTATATTCTTCATGATATAAAAACACAATCAAAATTAAGGATAAGCTTCCGGATATAAGACACGTGTATAAAATATTAAGCCTTAATAAAAATAAAAGTAATAATAATAAGTATTTAGGAGTATGAACCGTAATAATAAGTAACGCTGACAAAATATTGAGATATGAACTACCTACATTACATTATACTTCAATACGTTAACAAATTATATTTTGTACGTGAATAAAAAAGCAAATCTAAATATTTTTTTCGTTTTTCAATAATTTCGCGTCGAGTTGTTGACCAACTATTTCAGAACAGTTGTTAGCCAAGTTGTATATTTTACCTGAAGGCAGTCATCTATTCGCTGGTAAAAAGAAGTGATCGTTAATTAATTTATAGCATTTCTGAAAAAGATTAACATGGACAAAACAAAAATCACGAGTAACGTCCATGTCACACCTATGCTGGTAGTTGTTGGGTGCACTAAGCTCGAAGTTGTTGACGAGTATGTTTACCTGAGACAAATAGTCCGACTAGGTAAGTACAATTTCAACCGAGAGGTCAATGGACGGATTCAACATGGCTGGACAGCGTTCAGGAGATTACGGCACATCTTCTCGTCAGGCATACCTCAAAACGAGACTGTACAACCAGTGCGCGTAGCCAGTGCTGACCTAAGGGTCTGAGACGTGGTCCTTCATTGCTGGCCGTATTAGGCAGCTCAAAGTTGCTCAGCGAGCTATGGAGAGGACTATGCTCGGAGCTTCTTTGTGTGATAAACGAGGTGATAAACTGAGGATATCAGTAGAACGAAAGTAAACGACATGGCCCAACGGATTAGTAAGCTGACGTGGCAATGGGCCGGCCATATAGCTCGGAGAACCGAAAACCGACGGGAAAGAAAGGCTCTCGAGTGGCAGCTTCGTACGGGTAGGCGAAGTGTAGGGCGGTTCCCCACTAGTTGGAGTGACGACCTGGTTATTCATGCAGGAAGTCGATGGATGCAGTTGGCTCAGGACCGTGCTTTGTGGCATTTTTAGGAGGAGGCCTATGTTCTGCAGTGGACTTGTGAAGGGCTGTAATGATGAATGATGATGAATATTTGTGTTATATGTGTGATGAGCTGTTATTGCTCTCAAGTCACAATCGAAGTTAACGACAAGCTTCCGGATATAAGATACGACTGTAGTGTTTAAATAAGGATAAAAGTAATGATATATTTAAGTATTTAGGTGCATAAATCATAATATTACGTAACACTGATATCACATTGAGATATTATGTACTACGTATAGTATATTATACACGAATAAGTTAACAAAAGACATTTTGTGCGTTAATAAAAAGCAAATCTAAATAATGAATATAAGTAACGGAAGAAAATGTTGCTTGGAAAATAAATTCTTGTGCTTTTCAATAATCAAAAGTAAAGATGTTGACTAATTATTTCAGAACAGTCAAGGCAGTCAGCTATTCGCTGGTAGAAAGAAGTAATCGTTAATTCATTGATATCATTTGAAAGGTTAGACGGCACAAAGGAGAGACGGCTTTTCGCAACTTATTTTAATATCGAAATTTCAAATAACGGTACGGTGGATTTGTTGGCCATTCGAATAAATTTAATGAATTAAAATTATCTGAACTACGATAAATATGATTAATATTTATTCATTTTATTCCCTCATTGTTGGGGTTCCGCAATGAACTTGACTTCAACTCCACCGTTGTATGGAGGCTTTTTTCTCGCACCTTTGATGCTGTTTCTATTACCGGTCTGACGTATCTTACGTCTGGCGTAATCGTTCCACCATAATGTGGGTTTATTCAATATTAAATAATTAAATAAATATATAAAATTCTGTCTCTAGAGACAGAGTTTTATAGTTATTTTCAAAGAGTTCAACAATTATTTCATATCTTGAATAACTTTTAAAGTTCGTCCCGTTTTCCGATCAAAGATTACAAATCTTTGAAGCCCATGTAAGTTTTAACAAAAAACTATATAAGAAATTAGATAAAACTAACACAGATATAATTTTCTAGATCATGTCTACACAAATTTAATGACTTTGATTGGTTCATATAATACATGATAGGATTAAACTTTGACGTGCTCAGGAGAAACATCCATTAAAGCACTTGACTATTTGTACAAGTGTTTTATTAACCTAATTAATCGAAAGAGCTCCGCGTTTAATCAGCTCATGGCAAAGTTTGTTCATAGTTTAAATAATTTTAATCTCTACATTAAGTAAAGAAAAAATGGCTGACCTATTTCCAAAATTAAGTCCCAAATTATATGAATTGAGGGAAGCTCGAAAAGTTTGATGTTCTTAACGATATTAAAAGGGAATTTCAGAGAGGCGGTAATAAATAACATTAATTAGATGAAGGTTCCCGTACCTTGGGACTTGAAAGTCTTTTCAATTCTTTTGCCGCCGCAATGCGAATTTATCAGGGTTTGTTTCGCAAAGTGAATAAAATCTTACAAAGCAGTAAATCAGGACTTGTTCTGTTAAAATAGCTTTAAAGTTGTATCCGATTATTATCGATATTTTAGTGCAGTGCATTTTTTTTTTGATAGCAGTTTCCAAATGACAGAAATGTTTGTAAACTGTGTCTATAATTTAACATCCTAAAGAGCAATAATGTATGAGAGATGGGACTAGAGGTTTCTCGTCGCGGCGTAGTTATTACAGGAAGATGTTCATAGAAGAGATCATAGTGACCTCGACATTAACATAATAAGTTAAAATTAATGCTTCGTTCATTTTACTATAACAAACTAACGAAGGCTACAATGTAAAATATTAGCTGATCAGTAAATATAAAATTATTAAAAAAAAATTGTTACTACTGTCCTGTAAATCATGCTCCATACAGATCAGCAGTCCAATATTTATTTAAACTTTTGTGCACAAAAATAGAACATAAGATATTTCACTAAAGGTATTTTTCTTCCATCCAACCATTAGGCTGGACAGAGATAAACATAATATTGAAAAAAAAAACAAAAACAATAATTAAAATTTTTAATTTTTAATTAGATACTGATCTGG
Source organism: Parnassius mnemosyne (assembly GCA_963668995.1). NCBI lineage: Eukaryota > Metazoa > Arthropoda > Insecta > Lepidoptera > Papilionidae > Parnassius > Parnassius mnemosyne. Next base: position 19,279,306 of record CAVLGL010000104.1, on the reverse strand, counting down.
GGAAATCGTTTTTGGTGGGAATCACTCCAAAACCGCGTTGAGTTCAAATCGACTTAAAGTGTTAGGTACTACTTACTATTTGTGTATTTATTATAATACTAAATTATATTAGCACTAAAAAAGTTTTTAATGATTCGATTTTTTTATAAAATGAATTATTTTTATCTGACGATTGTAAAATGCGTCCGAGATAAAATATTCTTTCATGAAAATTTTCCTTAAGAATATTTCTTTTACACTAGAAGGGAATAAAACAGCAGTAATAACATCCTTCCAGGAAGACAAAGCCGGTCTAACAAGGGTTGGCACTCGCGCGGCTTAGAGGCGCCCGTTGATGCGATCACGGGATGGAATCGCTTCGTGGACCCTCTTACTCCCTTCTGCTTTCACTACTTTATTATTCTTGGTGTGATTGACAAACTGTGCCATTATGTACTTTTAAAATAGGTTAAAAATATTTGGAAAACCCAAATTTGAACACCTCATGAACGCTTCATTTAATTTTGATGAAAAAATAATTAGCAAAATAAATCGATTACACAATGTATAAAAATGATATAGGCTGTATGGTACTTTTGCGCTTTGTCTATGAAAAGTTAATAATAACCAAATGGAAATTATTAGATAGAAGATACATTTATAAAAAAAAAATATATAAAATATTAACAAACTACGCGTACTAGGCTATTGATATGAAATAGGGAACCAGTTTATGTAATTTTGAAGCTTATAAAAAAAATTCGGTCTCGATACGTTAATCTTTTCGGGAGTTATCGTGACCACATACAAATTTCACCGTACAGACAACCACATCCACGCGTCCACGTAAATATTTTTTTCAAAGCGTATTTTTTTAAAGTAGCAATATAAAATGATTTTTTAGAAAATATAAGATGGATTAATTAGATTGTTTTCTTGATATACGCAACGAACGCAACTTTATCAAGCTTACAATTGACTGGTTATTCAATCAACGTTTTCCAAGTGGCAATTTTCCATCGTCAATGGGTAGCGGTTCTGGCGACAGATTGGTGCAATGGTGTCATGTAGCACCTGGTTTTGTACCCTTGTGTACCCTTCAACGGCCAAGTCACACAACATTAACTATAATAATAAAGAAATCGCAGTAAGGAACCTTAGATTTGGCACGACTTTGTCTAGATTTCATTACTTTTTAGAGATAAACAAGCAGCTCCATCGAGACCTGGCTAGTTTTGTACAGAAAGTTTTTGGTGGGATTTCACTGCTTTTTGTAGAAACGTCGGCACATTGATTTATTTTATTAGATTTTCTTATTTGACACATTCTTTTTTCTTTTTAGGAGTAGTATTTTTATTATAACAAATCTTTCTTTTCTTTTTTTCCGGTTCTGATTCTTGTACAGTAGCAACAGTTTTTCGTATTGCCCATTCGCGTTCATTATTTAGTCTTTTAGACGGTTTATATTTCTGAAAGACCGGCGCGGTATTTACGTCTAAGTCGGTTGTATTCGGTGATCGCTGAAGCTTGAGCTTTTCTACTCTTGAAGTCAACATTTATGAGGTGCACTCCATGAAGATTGGTTACTCGTGAAAGCGCCACGTAGGCTTGGCCACAAGAGAATATGGAGGTGCCAATGTCCATGAGGGCATTTTTTAGACTTAGACCTTGGCTCTTGTGAATTGTTAGGGCATACGCCACACAGATTGGCAATTGTTCTCTGTACACGTAGTTTTTTATGTACCAATAGTAGAAGGGGGCATTACCATATCTCTAATACATCTGAGACCAGCTGAGGGTTCTTCATCAGATACTTCAGACCTTCGATTTTTGACATCAAATGAAGCGGCCCACCAAGTTGAATATTTTTTGTAAAGGCGGTATGTCGATCTCTTCTAATAGTTTGGTTGGGCTCTTGTGTTTTCAAATCAGGGTCACCAGGTACTCCAGATCTTCGATTATCCTAGTTTTTATAATTTTCTCTTTATGTGGCCATTAAACCCTAACTCTGTACCAAATTTCAGCTCTCTGAGTTTATGGGAAGTACTAGTTCTATTCTGGTTAAATATGAGTGAGTGAGTGAGTGTCATAAATGCGAAACTTTGCTTTCGCCTAACTTCGGAACTAAATGACCTACAGACTTGAAATTTTGGATTTTAAGTATGTGATTATAGCTTACTGGGTGACGAAAATTTCTGCGTTCTGGTCTTATCCGGAGGTTCTCAAATAGGGGCCTGAAAATGCGGCGAAATGGTTCCAGTAAAGGATGGTACGGCAGTGTTCGCTTCGCGCTCGACTTGGCGGGGGCACTGCCATGCCCCCCGATATGGTTATGATAGAGGCATTTTGATACCAGAAAATTGCTTGACCTGGATGTGTCGGGAGTAAAGCCCTAACTCAAAGACTCAAACGCTTCGCGTTATGAGTGGTGTAATATATAGTTTATATAGGTTAATATATATATATATTCACCATAAACTTATAGCATATTGGGCACCAATGGAAGCCGATACCAATCTGTGTTCAAAAGGACCAATTGTTGTTAATGAAACTGAATTCATGCAAAGTCCAATCTCATAGCAAAAGCTAATATAAATATATATATATATATAAATAAATAACATTTATGTATGCGTGGACTTAGATCACTATAACTTGTTCAGCGCCATTAATAACTTCACACATTTTATGAAAGTGTCATAATAAAAGTGCCAAAATAAACCAGTCGAATATTTTCAATATCAATATTATTAATTATATGTGTTATTGATTATTCTGTAAGTAATATTCATGTTTTACGTGTGTGATGTATTGTTATTGTTCTCAAGTTATAAAAAATGGTTACTCTGTGGTTATCCTTACAATATATACATATTATGTTGTCGCTTAATTTTTTTAGAACTATGACGAAGAAACAATTCAGCCATACATTATTTTCGTGCAACGAAAGCAACAATTATATGTTCATAATATAGTCCATCTGCTTACAGCCACTTCAAACAAGACTACAGATACGTTGTAACGTCTGAGAGTGCTGTTAAAGAAACAAATTTCTTACTAAAAAAAAACTTCCTCTCCTTTTTAGTATTTGCAGATGCATTATATAAAAATTATATAGCCAATGTCACTTCACAATTAAAACGAATCCAACGCGTCCTTCAAGCTGGAATCCTCCCCAACCATATCCTAAATTTTATTATGTCTAGATTCAGTAAAGAATTGGTTACAATCAGTCAATTAAGAAAAAAATATATTGACTTAATAAATTAGGAAATATAACACTTTTATTGGGAGGATTCTAGTTTGAATTCAAACTAGCTGCTTTCCCTCGAAAACGCCATTACTGTCTGCTTTTGAGATGTGATTCCTATTTTAAGATTTAGTGAGCAATTTGTGACTTTCATTTACCGAGATTGAAACGTATTGCTCCAACGGGACCGGAGTTATTCATGTGTCTTAGGGAGGGTTCTGATATGATTGTCCTCTTTGTCGTGTAGGTTACAACAGATAGTTTAAAGTACAAGTCTAATGTAATAAAAAATCCTTTGTTGGAGATTAATCAAGTCAAGTGTATCGGTCTATATGTCCGGATACATTGTAAATAACCGGGGTGAGATTGAACACTTGTACGCTATCTGATGATCAAACTCAGCTTTTATTAGAAGGGTTATAATATTTATAGTTGTAGCAGTTGGCTAAAAACCTAATCAATCAGAGGTTACTTGAAAAATAAATAATTGTAGGTGAAATGAAATTAACGTTGATAATACTAAGTTGATATTTCACTTTTGTCAAAAGGGTGAAATCACTAAAATGCTAGCGTAAGAAAATACATCCTCCCATTTCATTTTCTAGGTGCAGAAAAAGACGACTACGTAAAATGCCAATCCTACCTACAACAGGCAACTCTCATGAGCACATGATCAATAGGGAACTTATATCGCATAGTTGGTATATAAGCCGTGATTGAGCCTAAAGCTTGACAAATCCATAAACATAACTCGTCGTAACTGTGGATGCAAATTACGGAAAATTCAATCAATTAGCAATTTGATTCAAAACGAAAAATCGCATTTCTCTGCCGTTTATTACATTTCTATTTATCGGTATTCGTACCATATTTGAAGATCAAATATCATTCGCACAAGCTGACATTATCACTAGTGTGGTGTAACTGGTGTTTCTTATAATATTTAAGGTAAAGGGATGGATTACGCTCTCACAGAATACCAGCGTAAAATTGCAGCATAATACTGATGCGTTTCGTATAGTTAGTGCGGAAAACTTAAGACTTTTTATTGCTAACTAGGGATTCCGTCTTAGACCTCATGGGTGAAAGCGCTTCTTCATTCTGGTTCTTAATCAAGAATAGGTGTAGATTTCTATGGGCTATAACATCCACTTAACATCAGGTGGACTGTATGCATGCCATCACCCTGACTATTATAAACAACCAGTCCACATTATGGTGTCTACGGTAGCCCTTGGACAACTTTTCAACAAGAGTCAACGAACATGCGCCTCACCTGATGATAAATATTACCGCTGCCCAATTCCTGCAATACCAAAGAAAGGAATAAGTTTTTTCTACCTGGTTCCCAAGTTATATCGGTGGCGAACAATCACTTGTGTGTCAGTAGATTTTACAAAGTAATCGTGCAAGGCAGAAAAATTCTGGAAAATCGCACAGCGGCAGACCGCCAACCATGCAAGTGTGAATGGAATTTAAAATTTTATAATATGCGACAAAAAAAAATTTAGAGTTGCAACGTTCCATCGTGAGACCATTTCAAAAAATGTCGAAAATAACTGCTGTATAAGTTTGTGAGGCGCATTGTCGGCTTTAAAATTTATTTTAGACTAGTGATCCTCCCCGGCTTCGCACGGATTTCTGGATCTCGACTACACCTACCACCTACCGGGTCCCCAGAGATCCAATCAAACGCACACAAAAAATTTCACCAAAATCGTTCAAGCCGTTTTTGAGTTTTAGAAAACTAAAACTAAAACTCTGAGTGTTATATATAGAAATAGTAGATTTAATTGTAATAAAAGTATTTCTTAAAATACGTTATTATAATTTAAATAACTCAAGTAGTTATTTAAATTTTAATATTTATAAAATAATAATTTTAAACAGTTTATTCTCTGGCAATACGATTGTGTATATGACGCCTTCAGGTATATTGCTACTGTGGATGTCTCGGTTCCAATTACTTGAACGCTCCCGCGACCCGCGCCCTCTCGCATGTGATTACATTTTTTTTGCAATATTCCTTATTGCGATTTGATAGAATCGTCATCTTGTTGACGCCATCCGACTAGCGCTAAAATGGGGAAATGGTGTCTAAACTCTGTACCCTATCTAGAGGAGTCTTTTTTTTTTAGTTATAAAAGCCATGAATATAATATGAATATATTTTTGTTGCAATTTTTCAACTTTGAGTTTGATTTAAACTAAATTACTCAAATATATGTTCATTGAGATTAAAGTTCGATTAGAGTTTAAGTTTAGGAACTAAAATTAGTTTCTTTTTTTTAATCTTTAGTAATGGAGGAATAATTACTTTTTCTATCATTGTCTGCCTGTGGTTTTTACTTACTATATAAATAAAAAGGCGTATAATACAATATAATTTCAATTTCAAAAGGACAGTACATCATATAGTAAATAATTTAGATTACTTCTCACTGCTGGGCACAAGCCTCCTCTCATTTCTGAGAGGGTTTTAAGGCAAGGAAGTGCCGCCGCGCTGCCCCAATGTGTGTTGGCGAACTTCACATGTCTTCGAAATATTTTCTTTCTTATTTCTCAAACATGCAGGTTTCCTCACTATGTTATCCTTTGCCGCCGAGCACGTGGTAAATCAGCACTTAAAATTGCAAATAACAATTTTATCGGTGTCGGCGGGGATCGAACCCGGGTTGCTCGCGTACTTTGAAATTTACAGCAAGCGCTAACCATCCGAGCTACCACGGCTCTTTTATTGATAATTTAGATTGGTAGCAACTTATTCTGTACACAAAATCATATCAATAAGGACTTTGTTCTCGAAATAGCCCGAATTCGCTTTATGTGTTCGCATCGATGTAGTAAAGTGCATCGTAAATCTTAATCGTAGTGCGCACGTCTCCTAAATCCATCTCAGTCCCGTTACGATTTAAACATCCCATTCAAACGTTCATCCTTTCATTTATTAGACGTGAAACTGAGTAATTTTAATTGATGGGCTCGTTCAAATTATTTATTATTTTTATATTTTTAAGACCGACTTTTTATTAGGTATCCGCCCCCATTCGGTATCAGCGCCATCTACCGGGTCCAGTTTTGAATGTACATCATCTAGGGAGCTACTCCAACTCACACAAAAAAATTTATCAAAATCAGTTTTTTTTTTATAGAATTAGGGTGACAAACGAGCACACAGTCCACCTGATGGTAAGTGGTTGCTGCCCATAGACATCTACATCTATCCTCTATTACAAATCAAAATGTAGATGCGTTGTCACCCGTGAGGACTAAGATGGAATGCCTCATTTCCAGTAAAAAGGGCCTCCGGCCACCTGCACTCACCAAGCGAAACGCAGAGGTAAACCTCTACTTCACGCTGGTATTCTTGAGCAATTGATTTATATATATATATATATATATATATATATATATATATATATATATATATATAATGTATATATAAGTTAATAGTAAATTTTTTATTCGTTTTAGTTTTTTTAGTGTAGTTTTACAGTCTTAAGGCTGGAATTCTTATAATTTATACGGGTACCTTCACCATAGTTAACTATTTAACAAAAAGGAATAATTAAATCGGTGAACATTTGAAGAAGATATCGCTTAACCATGTTTGTTACGTGGTAGAAACACGCTGCAGCTATATTATGGTGGTAGCACGAATGGGTCGGCTCGACGGAGTATGACCACGCTGTCACGGAATACCAGCTTAAAATAGCAGCTTAATGCTGCTGTGTTTTGTATGGTGAGTGTAGAGAACCGGATACCCGTTTTACTGGATACGAGGCATTCCATCTTAGTCCTCAGGGGTAACAACACATCTGGATTTTGATTCATAATTGGCGAGAAACGTAGATGTCTATGAGCCACCGCATCCACTCAACATCAGATGGACTGTGTGATCGTTTGTCAATTGACGCAAAAACCAAGCCAAAACAATTCTCAACTTTATAAAAGAACACGCACTCGTATAATCATATCCATCTGAAACACACACATATACACACTTTAAAACAACATAGTTTTCGAAGCATTTTTGTGCGCCTAGCAATGAAGTTTTGCGGGCTAATTAAAATATGTGTGTGCCAGGATTAAACATGGTTTTGGCATCACTTGTAATGTTCGTAGCGCTCCGTCTATATTTGTTGGTCTAAACGAGTAACACACATAAGACATACCATTGGGTAATAATGCACCCGCATTATTCTCGTTTTTTTAATATAACACAAGGATTCTAGTTCAAATAGTCACAGTTGTATTGTATTCTGCAAATAGGTTTATTAGCGATTCATATTTACCTAGCTGAAAACAAGAAAATTTGATTTGGTAAGACGTGGTAGAGTGGTAGAGCCATGATGCAGCTATATTAATAGGATAGTTGTAGCACAAATTGGTCGGCTCGAACGGGGAAGGATCACGCTCTCACAAAATACCAGCGTAAAATAGCAGCTATTTCGTATGGTGAGTGTAGAGAACCGGAGATCCATTTTACTGGAAAAGAGGCATTCTATCTTAGTCGTCATGGCTGACAACGCATCTGCATTTTAATTCGCAAACGAAGATAGATTTAGATGTCTATGGGCCACAGCAACCACTTACCATCAGGTGGACCGTGTGCTTGTTTGTCAACCTTATTCTATAAAAAAAACTTTTCCATCAACCTGTAAAGTTCCACTGCTATACATGGGTGTTCTTTTATTGTATAAATATACAAGCTATTAATATATATTATAAATACTTAAAATACGTTAAGGTTTCTCCAGTTATGGGGAGGATTTTCCTTATTCGTCACGCTTGGCAGGTGAATCTAGTACGCAGTACCAGATATCTCGCATCATTGATGCTATAATCTCCGTTGTTCTAGGTAATTTACGCATGATGTACCGATGTTATACCTGCATCGATCGGAAGCCGTTAAATATTTCACATAACTTCCCATGGTTACCTCTTACGACACGATCGGGATGAATAGAGTGATGGATTTCCTTGCACCATCAACTAGCTGATAAAAGGAGAAGGTTAAAAGATAATTAAAAGCATTTGAAGAACATTTTTCAGCTGAGAATAACTTTTATTAAAAGAAACCAATCTGTGTTAATAAACTTCGACAGTTAAATCAAAAACGACACAAAGAGCTGCTGAGCGCCGCTGAGCCTTGCGACAGTGTCGAGATTTGACTAATGGACTTGGCTGCCTTTTGAAATTTATGGCCTCGTCAACTCGGATACTTGTTTAGTATTACTTCACTTTGTAGCATCGTAAACAAATTTTGTTACAGCAAATAATTTTGAATTTGATGCTATGATATATGGATTTGTATTATAAAATGTTCTTACAATTTTAGCGATGGCGTTGGCCTTTCAACTAGTACAATAACAGTCTGTATATGTATCACTGGGCACAGGCCTCATTTAGTTACTTTAATTTTTGACAGAAATTTATTTACCCCGACGCCCCCAATGCATATCACCAAAGCTCTTATATCCTCGAAGAATTATTTTATGGGGTTTTCATTCTTTGCGATGATGGTAAATCAGCTCTTAAAATTGCGCTAAGATTACAGTGGTATTGGCGATGTGAGACGGGTTTCTCTTGTACGTTCAAACCGAAGATAAGCGTTTCTCTATTGAGCTACCACCGCTCCTAGCAATATGTTAAAAATAATTTTGCAATATAGCGGTTTGAAACCATAAATTAAGAATAAAAGTTTATATAAAAAAACTGAAATGGACAAAGAGCCTGTCCAGCGAGAAACGATTTAAATTAAATTCTCGGGACTATTTTCGATTTTGGAGAGCCGCCTAAAAGTTTCTTTGGAAATTTAGTTAATGTCAGATTGAAGTCGACGCAAAGTTTGTTGTTTTAGTTATCTGCTTTATTTCGTTTATAATTTTAAAACATTGACTATATTATTATTCTGCAACGTATTTTGTTTAGCTTTCTTAATGACGTAGATAACACTGTGAAATAGTTGCTACTAAACTTATCAAAATAATATGGTGTTTACTTTTGCAGATTCTTGAACAAAATGCCTATGCTTAAGATACACATAATAGTTTTACGTTATAATTCTTCGAGATAAGAACACGTAATATTTGTTTTTGCAAAAATAATGTAAGTTTATAAAATGTAATGTAATTGGATATTATTTATAAAGAATTTTTTTTTTGTTGCAGGTAAATTTTCTTTTTGAGCTGTTGAAACGGAGTGTTTTCAAGGAAATTGACTAATCTCGGATCCGGAATGGTGCGTAGTATTAGTAGATAAGGGTTGCTGTTTCTCGTGATATTAGGTAAGAGCAATGTTATCAGTGTTCAAGGAGAGGATACAACGCGACATTATGTTCCATAAAAATTTAAAGTTAGTTGAAGTTACAGCCTATATACGGCACAGGCCTCTTCTCACTTCTGAGAGGGTTTTAGGGCAAGGAAGTGTCCGCCGCGCTGCCCTGATGCGTGTTAGCGTTCACATATCTTTGAAATATTTTTATTTCTCAGACATGCCTTCACCGTCGAGTCCGTGGTAAATAGCACCTTAAATTGCAACTAACAATTTCATTGGTTTTGGCGAGGATTGAACCCGGGTTGCTCGCGTACTGTGAAATTTACAGCGAGCCCTAAGGCCCTGAGCTCTCACGGCTCTTCCTTTTTTCGTCCCATAGGTGTCGTTAAATGCGCCTATGTAAATTTATTTATTTACTAGCTGTTCCCCGCGACTTCGCTCGCGCGCAATTTATTACGATTAGATTTCATGGGTTATAATTTTTTATGCGCGGAACCCTAATTCTTTCTCTAAAATAAAAGTAGCCTAATTTACTTCTTATAACATCAGTTATCTGCCAGTGACAGTCCGGTCAAAATTGGTCTAGCCGTTTCGGAGATAAGCCGGAACAAACAGACAGACAGACAGACAGAAAGATGGACAGACAAAAATTTTAAAATTTGTTTTTTGTTATAAGTACCGTATATACTTTCATATGCGTATAGTTAAAAGCTGTTATTTCGACATTACAAACAGACACTTCAAATTTGTTTATTTGTATAAATTTAAATATTGCGTTTACATGTGGTTTTGTGTGACACATTACAGGACATGCAACCAGCAACGGTATAACAATATCAAATAAAGCTAAACTTAATTTCTAATACCTAAATTCTAACACGAATATTTATATATTTTTATATTTACATTACAAATAGATGTCACCATATGTACCGGTGTTGATTTTTATATAGAGAAAGGAAAGGTGACAAACGATCACACAGTCCATTTGAAAGTAACTGAATGGAAAGTGCATCAAAATGTATTAAAAATCAGTGAAATAAAACGTCAAACATTAAAACGAAGGCAACCCCGATTCCCACGAGAGTTACACAATTGCACTGCTGAATTCCAAAACCCGCAGCTCTGTAGGCGGGAATGGTAACCAGTAAAGTTATATTTAATCCATCCACAACATACATAAATGACATAGCCTTGATTAGGCAGCAAGTGATCTAGAGTTTCGAGTATAGTTTTCGGATTAAAGCGTTCATTATTATTTACAAAGCAAGCGCTCATAACTTGCTGTGTTTGAGGTCTCTAGTTATCGCGAATCTAACCTGCTATCGCGTCATTTCTGTTCTGGTTACACCGACATACCAGGCTTGTATTCAGCAATATTCACTGCATAACTACATCGCGATGTCTCCGATGTAGCCTGCTTAATTGCGAGCATCCGTTACTTGTATTGATGCCGTTTGTGCACGATTAATGAGGGAGCAACAATACACTCCTGCGTATTAAAAAGTGTACGAGGCTAATACTCAAAAACAAAATGGCGGCCATTATCACATAAAGCCCAAGTGCACTTCTTCTTAATAACTGGCTTTACGGCTCTGGGATCTAGCCCTTCTGAGCCTGAAGTTACAATATATTATAACAATTATCCTTCATAGTGCTGCTTCACAATATGTTGATGCGTCACATTGTGCAGCCTTTGGGAGATTTTGACGGCAACTTGAGCCAGCAGACAGCTGACGGTTGGCGATAATATCTCAAGGCACCTAAGCAGACAGACACCTTATTTTGAGAATCACATCACCATCAGAGCTCTTGTTTCACAGTTTCCAGTAATAGTTCACATGCGCAGACACTTAATACACAAAATCGCTACACTTTTACATATCAAAGTCCACTTCAAACCATTATTTAAACAATAATACAGGAGCAGCAAACCGCCGCCGGACAAGTTCCCGCCAAAAAAAAAGCCCAAGTGCAGCAGTGGACTATGTACAGGCTAATTAAAATGGGGATTACTATAGTCGTCGCATAATGTAATTTAACACTTTCTCTTTAACAAAAATGAATTACTTATTTCTACTCATACACAGCGTGTGAAAACCGGACGTACGGTTCTTCATTTAAGTTCTAAAAAAAGATTCGCTTTTCTCGGTTCACCTGATGATTAGAGGACACCGAGGACTATGATGAAATGCCTCGTAACCAATAAAAAGTGACTCCGGTTCTCTACACTCACAGTAGAATTGAGCTGCTATTTTACGCTAATATTCTGTGAGAGCGTGGACCTTCCCCGGACGACCCATTCGTGCTACAACCATAAAATAGCCTGCAGTATGACTCTACCACACTGAAGTTGAACGTGGGATTGCAGTTTTGCTTTCTTTTATAACATTATTTCGATAAACATTAAGAAATTTAATACTGAATGACGTCTGTTTTACAGAGCTCTAGTATCAGAACCGCTGAATCGGTTTCCTACCAGAAAACCATTTCAATCATTGCATATACATATTGAATAAAACTGCTTTAACGGATTTTTTCGCGTTTAATTAACTTCGCGTAAATTAAACGCGAAAAAATCCGTAAAAGTAGTTACATTCAATGTGTAGTGTTCTCGTAAATATATACATCCCATGAGTTACTTAAAATCACACACGCTTAAAATCTCGAGCTTTTCTTTCTTTTTATACTGTTAAAACACTGAATTATTTAAATTTAAAACAAACTGTGTCCAAATTGACGGCGAGTCACTCTCGTAGGCGTCAGCTGAATATAAGCTTTATATTAGGTCCTTACGGTGCGTACACATTATGTAACATAAAATGTTATAAAACGTTGCTATAAACGTGACACAAATGTTATATAACTCGAAAGGCAGAACGACAAACGACAATGTCATACGACAATGTCATATAAAATTATTATATAATACATAATGTTACATAATGTGGACGTATTATAAAACAAAAGTTATACAACATGTTACTTGATCTGTACGCACCCTTATACATATGAAATTGGCGTTTTGTACGGGAGGAATATAAAGTCATTTTTTTTGTAAAATATATTTAATTAATCAAAGTATGCACCTTTGTTATCTATGCACTTTTGCCACCTCATAGGTAGTTCATTGATCCCTTTACTAAAAAAACCATGGGGGCGAGTCAATAAACTCTTTGAAGGCGGTTTGGACTGCCGCATCGGAGTTAAATTTTTTTCCTTGTAAGAAGTTGTCCAACTTCCGGAAAAAATGGTAATCTGTTGGAGCAAGGTACGGTGGATGTCGCAGACATGCAAATTGTAGCTCATCTAACTTAGTGGTTGTTTGTTGTGCAGCGTGTGGTCTTGCGTTGTCGTGAAGCAGCAGTCGCCTAGAGATATTGTCCAATCTCGGTTATTTAGCAGCTAGTTCTTCCTTCATGGTTTGCAGTTTCTGACAATAGATATCTGCCGTAATCGTTTGGCCAGATTTTAGAAAGCTGTAGTGAACGACACCGGCGCTAGTCCACCAAACACTCAGAAGTAATGATTCGATTTAAAATCCCTTCATTATTGTGTCGGTTTAGCAAAGTAACACAACAGTTGACGCGTGTTTGCAAGTTCGATTCACTCAATTCATGAGGTACCCATCGTTCAAGTTTTTTTACTTTCCTGATTAGCTTCAAGTGGATTAAAACAGTTTTATCACTTACTCCGAACACTCACAATAGCCTTTAATTCTTCATTTTCCACTTTGATCTCCGGCCGTCCACGGGGTTGGTTCTGAAGGTCGAAATTTCCAGAACGAAAACATTGAAACCAAAAACGTACCGTGCTTTCTTTTGCGACACCAGCGCCGTACACATTATTAATCCTTCGAGCTGTTTCTGCAGCACTGGTGCCACGGTAGAACTCGTACGCGTAAATATATCGATATTTCATGTGTTCCGTTGTGCGGTAATAAACGACGCCAAAGAAAAAAATAATGAGGAAAAACAAATGAATGACTGTTTCCAAAACTCAAATGTACCAGCTAAATGAATTTATAAATTTGAATTTGGAATTCTTAACCAAAGAGGAGATATTTCAGATCAAAGTGGTCAGTACGGCAAAACGCTAATTTCATATGTAAGAACCTAATATAAGCACTACCTTCGCAGTAGCGTGCTGAGATTAATACCTTTTGGCCGTTGCATACACCGTTTTTTTTTAAATATTTATTTACTTTGCTTTTACACTTAAATTGTGTTTGTGAATGATTAGGAAACGTTTCTCTATATTCTAATAATTTTCTTATACTACGTAGACTAATAATTAAATTTATATCTATACAAATAAATAAAATTGAAGTGTCTGTTTGTAATATCAAAATTACAGCTTTTTACTAAATACATATGAAAGTATATACGGTACTAATAACAACAATACAATTTATAAAGTTTTTGTCTGTCTGTCTGTCTGTTTGTTCCGGCTAATCTCCGAAACGGCTGGACCGATTTTGACGGGAAATAGCTAATGTCACAAAGAGTAACTTAGGCTACTTTTATTTTAGAAAAAGAAAAGAATTAGGGTACCGCGCAAAAAAATGCTGAACAGCTAGTATTGATATATAAATTAATTTTGAAGTTTTAAATTGTGATGTTTTCATTTAAATGTCTAATATATCAATTGATAACATATTTCCTACCAAACTTGACGGTTTCCTTTATTACCTAATCTGTATCAAGTTAATCATAGCCCCTTGTTGCGTTGAAGTTGATAAATGAGCTTTTTGTTACTACATTTAACAGTTCTTGGTACAACATAATAGGTATATAACATGATAGGAACTTCATATAATATTAAGTCATGTACCTTCAGTTTCATTTTAGGCTGTCTTATTTACAATTTGACTACATTTTCATTAACATGCTTAACCTATAAAAAAATGCCTCATAACGCCAATGGGACCGTTGAGAAAGTCACGAAAATCATGACTGTTTGTATCTTTATATGCCAGTGCCATTCCGAACTATATAATAAAACATTTCAAGTTATCAAATTCAAAATTCTGAGTTCTAGCCTGAACAATGTATTGGATTTAAGCAATATTGGTTAAATCTCAATGGGCTACTCTTGGCTCAATATATTCTACATGGATTAGATTACAACTCAAAATCTGTACGTAACCGTTAGTGTATTTTCTTTGACATCCCTGAGGACTTTCGGCCGTCTCCCTCAGTAATGGAATCTTGGAGCGCTAAAGTTGAATTATATTCAATAGTTTATAAGCGTAATAAATGTAACGATATTAGACACTTAACTAAAAACAAAGTTTTACATTCAAATCTGATTTTATTAAAAAAAAAACCGACAACATCCATAACTAAGTCTTTTGAGAAATTACTTAATTAGACATAGGTTTAGATAGTATGAAGTCATCAAACAAATTAACATAAAATCAAAAATTTACCGATTGGTTTTCTATCACAGAGGTTCCACATAAATTAAAAAAAATAATGTTTTATTTTTAGTTACTGATAAATTGCACAGAACAGTAGGTCTTTGTCGCTAAACAATGTACCTCTAAACAGTGCACCTAGCACTGTGTAGCAACAAAGATAAACATAAATTATACAGCGGAAGAATATTACCTACCGTTTTCAGCTTTAGCCTATTCATTTAATATCACATCAATTGACTTTCTGTGACCACTGCTTGTCAAAGGCCAAGTATTATCTAGCAGGTATTCATTACTTTAAAGATATGCTCAAACAGGGCATATCTATAAGTAATGAATACCTGAACAAAAAATAAAGATATGCCAATACAGGGCTTGCGTAATGGTGACCGCATAGCTGGCACTTTCACTCTGGCAACGCTGTTCATTACTGTAGATTTTTCTTCATCTGCCAGTTTTCAGAATCTCGTCCCTCAATCTTAATTCACTGTGTGCAGATGAGGTAAACCAAGCCCAAAACAAGAAATAAAAATTGCGATACATCTCTATGACACGTTTTAGCGTCCTTACGAAAGTTTATTTAGGACTAAACGTAACGTACTCGTGTGTAGAGAACGTGATTGGGCAGACGAATTCGGGGCGTATTTATTGTGTACATAAATCTATAAGAAAAAGGTAAATAATAACCCAAATCGTTATATTCCTGAAAGCCGCATCCTCTGCCAAAGTGAAGACTTATTTGTGTTTGCGTTGCGTGACCTGATTTTGACGTACATGAAAGAAAAGCTTATTCGGATGTTAAATATTTAATAAATAATTCAGCTTTCACTTTATTACCAACCAACAAATACGCGAAAAAATATACAATAATTTTTCACATCGAAGGACGATATAAAAGCGTAAAATAAAAAAAATTGCAATTGCGAACCCGTGTGTCGAGCGTCGAAAATACGGCAACAGTCCCCTATGAGACAATATATGGGGGAGGCTTATGTTCTGCAGTCTAATTTTAATAGGCTAAATAGTAATGGTATTATCGAATTTCAGTGTGGCATTATGGTAAATAATTACCATTTTTAGTCTCGTCATCGAGGTAAACTAAAGCTTTTTTTTATATGAATAGGGTGACAAACGAGCACACAGTCCACCTGATGGTAAGTGGTTGCTGTGACCCATAGACATCTACATTTATCCTCGTTTGCGAATCAAATGCAGATGCGTTGTCATCCGTGAGGACTAAGATGGAATGCCTCTTTTCCAGTAAAAAGGGTCTCCGGTTCTCTACACTCACCATACGAAACACAGCAGTGTTAAACTGCTATTTTACGCTGGTATTCTGTGAGAACGTGGTCCTTCCCCGGTCGAGCCGACCCATTCGTGCTACAACTATACTACTAATATAGATGCAGCATGGCTCTACCACGTTGTAGTGCTAGCTAGTGTTTATGAAAAAGTATGCACGCATATAATAACCGTAGCAACTGCCTTCATTGTTAATTATCCCACCTTTATTATTATCATCATCATTACAGCCATCACGAGTCTACTGCTGAGCACAGGCCTCCCCCAAAGAATTCCACAAAGCACGGTTCTGAGCCATCTGCATTCATCGACTTCCTGCGTCTTTACACTTCGCTTATCGGTTCTTTGAGTTCTAGCACACCTTACGTCTATCTAATTTAATTTACTTTATTAGCCATTTAAAAAATCATTAGTCCAAATCCATCATAAAAATAATTTTCACAGCAAATAACTTTTTTACCATCTCTAAAAGTAAACCGATAACGTATTCCCCGAATCGCCCATTTTATTTTTATGTGACCGCATCGGTGAAGTGCAGCGTAAATCGTAACTCATCGAGAGCACGTCGTATAAACCAAACGATGCATCGTAATAATATTAAACAACCAGTTCAACGGCATCGATAAATTCATGGTGCGTTGAACTTTGCAAAAGTTTGATTAATAATTCGATTTATTCGATTAAAGCGAATCCGCCTTAGAAATGGTACGACTGACTTGCTGTTGTAATTGTGGTGTCCCGCCCTGCCTAATGAAGCGTTTGTATACTCAGGATGGGTCGATTTGTGTTCACTTATACGTATAATATAATCCCACAGTAACGGATGTTCTCAGTAATGAAATATGCGCAGATTATCACAATAAAATATATCAATATACATCAAGAAGAGCAGTGGTAGCTAGGTAAATTTCACTGCATGTCTGTGAAGTAAGAAAAAAAAATTTTTGAAGACATGTGTACTTCGCCAACGCGCATTGGAGCAACCCTCTCAGAAATGAGAGGAGGCCTGTGCCCAGCAGTGGGACGTATATAGGCTGTCACTTTAACTTTTTAACTTTAACATCAAGATATACTTTTACACTCGGAACAAAAAATTAAAACAAAGGTAACCTAGTTATTTACGATGTAGAGACGCAGTTATGTAGGTAAGATTCAAACTTATTATAATTAAATTTTGTTGTATTGTAATACCATCAATATATCACTTCGCTAGCTTTCTTCTTTGTCCCTAGAGTTTGTTTCGTTTTCCTTTATATTTTCGTTTTCTTACGTTGCCCAATCTTTATTATATCAAATCATTCAATTTCGTTCAAAGTATTCAATATAATCGCATAAATATGACACTAATAGTACAATAATGGCTACGGCTAACAATATTTATTTATAGTTTAAAACGTTTGTTTTTACCAACAGTTAAACGTTGCGAAAGCTATTAATTCTCTCAATTATTACACTCCAAGCAAATTTTTGCCGCAGAAGTAAGTGGCAGAGTCAGCAAGCGACGTCTTAGATGGAAATTTAGCAGCTAAATTGGCGATATATTTAAAATGGACCAAGTCAAGAGTACACTTAACCGACGAGTATGCGAAAGTACGAGGATGTGAAAGGAGCTTGAGAGGTGTGTCGGGATCGTGTCAGATAGAAGTCTTGCCTATCCCTCTGGGTAACGAACGTGAATGTTTATGTTATCTGTCTATCTATCTATTCTACACTTTAACTATATAACTATTAACTATAATCTATCTATACTATAATAAAACTCTACCACGACGTCTGTCGCAATCATCACGCAAAAACCTGTGAACCAAATTGAGTGGGACTTTCACTGGCTGATGTTATAAGGAGTAACTTAGGCTACTTTTGTTTTAGGGTTCCGCAAAAAAAATACCACGCGGGCGAAATCGCGGGGAGCAGTTAGTGTTGTAATATTTTTGCACGATGATGCTGCCGAGTTTTAAATTTATATGGTATGATTTTTCAGCTATATAGAACTATACTGATGACGGGAAGAACTATCTACAGTTTGAGATACTACGATTACAACGTCTTATGATAACCGTACTAGATATTCACACTCTTGATTCTGTTCTTCATCGCCGTACATGAGATAATTATACTACCATTTATCTGGAGCCATGACATCTTTATAGAATTTCCACGATCAATTTTTTACAACACTTAAGAGATTATATGGAGAGGTAGTTGTTTTTGAACATCTAACTAAATTACGTGAACGGATATCTATTACATGTAGACTTTTATACTTTTTATAAGCCAGTAAAGGTTACAGCCTGTTTATGTTCCACTGCTAGACAGATCTTTTCCCATTTCCGCGAGGGATCTTCGAAATAGTTTTGTTCCTCAGAAATGCAGGTTTTTTTCCCCACGATGTTTTCCTTCACTTCACACTTCACTTGCACGTGGTAAAACAACACTTTGGTGCTAGCGGTGTCGAACCCAGGTTGCACGCTTATTGTAAAATTTAGAGAGCTAGAGCGAGAACTAAACCCCGAGTTAGCTCTAATAAATTACTACTTGACTACTATTACGTGATAGTAAGTGGTGATTTAAATAAAGCTTAATTTGCCTTGAAAACACCCACCTTGTTATCGGATAATTACAATTTGTTTTTAATTTCTAAGTGTTATAAATTTTTTGACTACGGAGTATTTCGTGCGACGTGAGGAAATTGCTTTTATGTGAAATATTTTCGATTCGCATTCATCAACGTCAAAAGATGAGTGACGTTGACTTGAAATTTTTAACGCTTCAATAAACGCATTTTTTTTTGCAATTTAATATTTTTGTATGATTTATATTTTAATAATTTTTAAACGTTAGCAAAACCACGCTGCGGCTACGTTAATGTTGTTGAAGGAATGTGTTTACTCGGCCAGGGGAAAACGACGTATTAAAAGACTAGCAGGGTAATCCTCAAAGGTGACAACGCATTTGAATTTCGAAGAATCTTATTCAACGACAGATGTAGATGTAGGTCTTATCGTATACATTACAGATAAAGTATAACTTAAATCGGTGTATGTGACTGAGAATATCGCCATTTTGCATGCGTTGCGTGTTTTTTTTATAGGAGAGGGGGTAAACGAGCATACGACACACCTGATGGTAGGTGACTACCGCCACCCATGAACAACTGCAACACCAGGGGAAATGCAGGTGGGTTGCCGGCCTTTCAAAAAGAAGTAAGCTCTTTTCTTGAAGGTGGTGCCTATGTCGTATCGGTTCGGAAAAATCGCCGGTGGTAAATTATTCCACAGAGAGGTCTTACGCGGAAGAAAACTCCTAGTGAAACATACAGTGGTGAACTGCCAAGCATCCAGATGAATGTGAATATCTTAAAATACCTGAACATTTCCAGACTGGACTGGAGCGTAGTAAACATGTAAATCTAGATACAAGAAGACAATATCTAAAAATAGTAAGAGCAATGCGGAGGTTTAAGATACAATTTATAACGCGATTTAAAAACTCATCAGATTTTGTTTTTAAACAGGTTTAATACTATCGAAAAACAATGGGGCCACCTAGCAGGTATAGCGATTCCGCACTGACAGTTTTTATTCCTGGAGAAATATGATTGAAAATTTGAATTAAAGTATCTCTGTTAGAACTAGATAAATTATTGGAAATAAATATTTCACAATTTTAGCTATTTGTTTCAAGACGAATATTTGAAAATTTTGAAAAATATGAGTAAGATCACTAAGGATATCATCTGCTCAACCTTTCACTGTACCATGGTCCAGGTACCAGACATTCAGCTTGGATCTCAAATTCGAAATAATGGGCTGCATGCCCAAACTAAACAGAGCTGGACCCAGTGGGTGACCCTGCTGAACACCGACAGCAGAATCGATAGTATGGTTTTCATAAAACAAGTTAGTATTTTGACTGTAACATTGCCAAAATACTAAAATTTCGGGGCTATTGTCAACCACTTCTTTCAGCAGGATTACCCTATTTATCGCGTTAAAAGCATTCCTTAGATCAACCTTCACAAGAACATCGGCGTTAAAATTTGTTAAAAATGTGCACACTGAATGTCCCGCTGGCTCCCAGCCATTTTTATTGCTAAAACCTAATTCAGTAGGCTTAAATTTTGTCTTAAGGTTAGAGATTATGTGTCTGCAAGCTAATTTTGAAGTTAAGCGTCTAAATGTAGAACCAACGGCAATACGGACGGATACCGTTATCATTTTTTTTGAAGGTGAATAATCTTGCCCCATAAAAGTAGCATATGAAATTATGATTAACATTACCAGAAAGCATAATATTACATAATTTTGTAATGGCATTAAGAAGTACACCGCCGGCGTTACTGGCAGAAGCGCTTACAAGATTTTTACGATGTTGATGCGTAATTCCGTCATTGCCGCCAGCAGAGCCATTCTAAAATGACATAATTGTTTCTAAAGTGTCTTTTTCAGAAATTTGTAAAGGTTGAAAAAAACAGGATTGACCGAAGGATGCTTCCAACGAAGGGCTTCAAAGAGTTGCATTTTTTGTGTCGCCATTCATTACTTTTGACTCAACTACTTTTTTAAATCGGACTAAAAAGGACGAGATAATGAAATTAAAATTTTGAAAATATGTCTCTTTTAGTTGAGACGTAATTGATTATTTTTTTCATTAAAATGAAAATGGGAATACTCGAAAGTAAATATTTTTTGCCAACTCTTTTCACTATTAGTAAAACAATTTTGAATAGTGCATGACAATTCTGTAGCAGCTGCATCCTCACATTTGTGGGAATTCTTTTAACCACTGGCACATTACGATAATAATTGTATTTTTTTCCGAAAAAAGTAAAAATTTAAGTTATTAAGAATATTACGAATAGAGTTATGAATTTTTACTATTTCGTTCAGGCTTCGTTTAATATGTATATTTAATCCCAATTTACCTTTGAACAGCCTACCGTCGGTACAATTTAAACACTAGGAAATCCGGTTGTGAATGTACCGGAGCGATGATATTCATTAAAAATGCAAACAGATCTCTACAACACTAAAAGTCTCCATATTACATAATTTCACATTGACGATGAAAGTGCTGCACCCCGCATCTTTCATGATTCTTATTTTATTAAATAGGATATACTTTAGGAGTGGTCCCATATAAATTTGAAGATAAAATTCCACTCCTAAGGGTGTAAAATTAATTATTAATTTATCTAACATCTATATAATATTTTTATTTTATTTTATTATTTTATTTTATTTAACAGTGGTAGAGCCACGCGGTGGCTTTTGCTGTCGCACGGATGGGCCGGTTCGAACCGGGGTGGTACCACGACCTCACAGAATACCAGCGTGAAGTAGAGGTTTACTTCTGCGTTTCGCTTAGTGAATGTAGGTGGCCGGAGGCCCTTTTTACTGGAAATGAGGCATTCCATCTTAGTCCTCACGGGTGACAACGCATCTGCATTTTGATTCGCAAACGAGGATAGATGAAGTTGTCTATGGGCCGCAGCAACCACTTACCATCAGGTGGACTGTGTGCTCGTTTGTCACCCCTATCTTATAAAAAAAAAATAATACATATATGATCCACGAAATAAATGATTCTGATTCTGATTCTGATATTTTGTCAGTTGTTTTGTGTAGCTTAGCAGCAAGACTACTTGCCTACTGGCGAGTCTTGGATATCCACTAAAATTATATCCTAAAGTATCTAAGATCTGGGAATAATTGCGGCTCTGTATATTATGGTATCTGCGTAGAATACAATATATGTAAGTGATAAGGTTTTCCCTAGCCGAGTAGAGACAGTTATAACATAACTTTTTACAACTTTTAAAAATAAAAATAAAAGCAATCCAATCAAAAGTCCACTGTTAAATATAGGCCTTCCCGATTGATTGCCTCATAGGGGGGATATTTGCCATAGCTTTCAATAGTTGTAGCTAAGCGAAGCATTTAAGTTTTTATTTATTGTAGTTTTACCGATAATTTAGGTTTTTACAGTTTTAAAATGTTTTATTATAATTATATTTAATAGAATTTAGAACGTAAGGGCCATTGCGTCACAAATACATTGAATTCCTTAGAAACAAAATTCTAATTGATTAATTAATAATAAATACAACTTTGTGAACTTGAAAACTGTAATAAATTTCCTGTGAAACGTTGGAATTGGGTGTTTAAATTGTAACCGTATGGAATTTACGCGATAAACGCCTCGCCATTAAGATTTACGATGCACTTTGCTTCAGTGATACAAACGCGTAAAGAGAAAATAAGCAATTCTAGATATAGAGCCGTTATTTTCCTCTCGGTTCGGGAAATGTTCGGCTACGTACTTATTTCTCCGTGGATTTGCTACTAGTAAATAGTTATGTTTTACGTTGTTAAGTTTGCGATCGTTGCTCGCTGCACGCTGCGCTTGCATTAATATATTTTCTACCAATAATATATGGAAACATAATATTTATGTTTCTAAAATTTCTATAAAAATGTTCGAGATTGCAAGGTGAACAAAACAGTTTAAGCCATGCAGTATATAACATTTAGTAATCACTTTTTTAGCGTTAGTTAGCCATACATTTTTTCGCTGTACCGGTAAGCTGAAAGGGCGTACACTACTTTCTAGAAGGTCTAAGTGACTTACACAACTTAGTGTACGATGCTTAAAATCTAAAATAATATGGTTGATTGTTTTTGACCGTTTAGTGGTAGTGTCTAAAGATCGACTACTCCATACCGTTTTTACGTGGTAGAGCCATGCTGCAGCTATATTACTGGTATAGTTGTAGCACGAATGGGTCGGCTCGACCGGGGAGGGACCACGCTCTCACAGAATACCAGCGTAAAATAGCAGCTTAACACTGCTGTGTTTCGTATGGTGAGTGTAGAGAACCGGAAACCATTCTTACTGGAAAAGTGACATTCCATCTTAGTCCTCACGGCTGACAACGCATCTGCATTTTAATTCGCAAGCGAAGATAGATGTAGATGTCTACGGGCCACAGCAACCACTTACCATCAGGTGGAATATGTGCTCGTTTGTAACCCTATCCTATAAAACAAACCATCCCGTGGGTGTCATAAGAGGCGACAGAGGGAAACATACCAGGAGATGGGCAGCAGTGTCTTTCTAATAAGAACTTAATGTACAAGCATGCCAACTATGACAAAATATCTCCCTTATGAGGCAATCTATATGGGTAGGCCTATGTACAGCAGTGGACTTTTGATAGGCAGTAACGATAACGGTCCAATTCTCAAACATGCTGTATGAATTAACAAAGAATTCGGCTGTGTTGCCTAGGGGGTTCGGCGGTGAAGGAAAACATTGTGAGGAAACCTGTTTTATTTGTCGGAAGTCTGAGGTATAACATATTTCTAGGACATGTGAAGTTATCCAACACATACCGGGGTAGTGCGGAGATTTAATAGCTAATAACTCCTTTAGTAATGACAAGAGGCCTGTGTCCAGCATTTGGACGTATGCATTGAGTTATATGTGCTACGTACTAGAGAAGCTATTCCAAACAAAAATTGTGCGCTACTCTGTCTTGCGGGACTCTACTATTTCCCGCGCATGCGCGAAGAAATTTAATATAAAATAAGATATTAATATAAAATAAATATAAGAATTTTATAATAAATACTCTTATTTTAACCTAAACAAACATATTTATAAATAAAATGTAATAATAATTATCTTATGGAATTCACAAACGAATTCACGGATTGTAGTACAGTTCAGTTGAACATAGTCAACGTTCGGAATGCGAAATCTAGTGCGTAGTACATAATATATATCGATGGACGTATGTATATTGTAACTTTACTTACTTTCACTTTCAACCACTTCATATAAGAATTTAATGTATACAATCACATTATCTTTCATCTTGTAAATGAACAGATTGTACTTATTAAGTATACATACGGATATGGAGTTCTCGAAATTACGTTTTTTTAAGAAGTACGCAAAACACTTGTTTTTTTGATGTGGCTTCATTTGAGCTCATTTGACGTTACAGTGCTTACAGACATGTCACTCGGTACATAATTGCTCCAATTATTAGATATATCAAAAAGTTCGTACGTCGCCATTACACAGAATTAATATACAAGTGAAGGTTATATGTGTGTGTATATTCCTAAGCATGTAGTTTTTATTATAGATGAAGGGGCAAACGAGCATGCGGTTCACCTGCTGGTAAGTATCCACCAACTATTGCAACACCAAGTGGATCGCAGGTGCGTTGCCGGCCTTTTAGAAAAGAGTAAGCTCTTTTCTTGAAAGTCCCTAAGTTTTATCGGTCCGGTTAAATGGCTGGTGGTAGTCGATTCCACAAAAAATATTTGTGCGCGGAAGAAAAATTCTTGTAAATCGGATAGTGGTGGACCGCCAATCATCCAGACGGTATGGATGGTATCGCGAGTTTTGTATCGATGTGCGGTGGGGAAATTACGCGGCTGGAATTAGTCCGAACAGTTCCTTAGAGCACTCCCCGTGGTAGATGCGATAAAATACGCTAAGAGATGCAATATCTCTTCGCAGTGCCAGTGAGTCAAGCCGATCAGAAAGAGCTCGATCGCCGACGATTCGAACCACGCTGGATGCGATATAATCGAAGAAGCTGGCACTGTGAAGCCCCAGCCTATAAATGGGAACAGTATTCTAAGTGAGGCCGAACCTGCGCCTTATAAAGTTGCAGGCGATGTACCGGCATGAAATACTGTCCCGCTCTGCTGAGCACGCCAAGCTTTTTAGAGGCCAATTTGGCCTTCTCTTCCAAGTGATCACGAAACTGCTTGTCACTCGATATGTCGACGCCGAGGATTCCGATACTGGCTGAGGCAACTACGGGAGTGCCCTGAAAATGAGGAGATATGACAAAGCGGTTCTTTTTAGCGGTCAACCCGCAAACAAGTGTCTTGTGGGAATTAAACTGCACTGAATTTAGTCGAAAATTAGTCATTCCGAGACTTTGTTAATCTAAATAAAATTTTATTTATAAACATATTTTTATAGCATGCGGGTAACAAACGAGCACACAGTCCACCTGATGGTAAGTGGTTGCTGTGGCCCATGGACATCTACATCTATCCTCGATTAAGAATCAAAATATAGATGCGTTGTCACCCGTGAGCACTAAGATGGATTGCCTCGTTTCCAGTAAAAATTGTATTCTGTGAGAGCATGGTCCTACCTCGGTCGAGCCGACCCAGTCGTGCTACAACCATAATGATATAGCTGAAACATGGCTCTACCACGTAAAGAAACTTATTATGAATTGATCATTGATTAAATGTTACATATTACATTGTATTATGTAATAATATAGTCTGATATATTCGCCGTATAATGATGGTTTAATGGAATCCACTACCACATTTCTCATGGATGTCGTAAGGAGCGACAGAGGGAAACTGAAATAGGGGATGGGCAACAGCTCTTATATATTGAATAAAACTATTTTTACGGATTTTATCGCGTTTAATTTACTTATTTTATATTCCCGACGTTTCGGTTGCTTTCCAGCAACCGTGGTCACGGGGGACTGAGGTGATTGACGTCCCGATGTCAAAGTTAACCCGGAGTACCTTCAGCTTTTTAATTATTAATTTTGGTCCGATCTACGCAGAATGAACTAACTGTGTCTTGAAGTCTTACAGTGGTATGCTTGGGTTTAGTTTTAATTTTATGAATTACAGGATCCCAAGCAGGTGGTAGTACCCAGCCTCCCTCTCTATTGAAATTAGGATGTTTTTTAATTTCAATAGCCTCACGTATCATCCTTGGCAGGAATCGATGTTCTTTCGCGAGGACTTGTGGTTTATCAAATCTAATGTAATGACGGGGGCCGTCTAGGATATGATCACAAACTGCAGACTTCCCGGAACGTTGGTGCTTCACGTCAGCTATGTGTTCTTTTACGCGGGTTTTTATTGATCGTTTTGTTTGCCCTATATATGAGAGACCACACTCACAATCAAGCTTGTATACTCCTGCATCTTGTAGAGGAATATTGCACTTGACGGATGGTAAGAACTGACTAATCTTCTTCGGCGGCTTGAAGAATGTTCTAATAGAAGCTCGCTTCAAGATGTAGCCAATCTTGTCTGTGACACCTCTGACATATGGTAGTACAGCAGGCACACGCTCGACTGTGGCCGGCTTGACTCGGTCACTGTGACGTAGGCGCGGAACCCGAAGCTTGTTGTCGTGCAGAACCTGCTTGACGTGCTGAAGCTCGGCGGCCAGGTGTTTGCTGTCACAGATCCCTCGTGCTCTCTGCAACAAAGATTTGCCCACGGTAGCTAACTGTGAAGGGTGATGGTGGGATTCACCGTTTAAGTATCGGTTTGTATGGGTCTTTTTTCTATACACAGTGTGACCTACGGTGTTATTAGGATTTCGAATGACTAACACATCTAGGAAAGCTAAAGAATTATTTGCCTCTAACTCCATAGTAAATTGAATTTTAGAGTTTATGGAATTAAGATGTTCTAAAAATGCAGTTACTTTGTCTGATGGTAAAATTGTGAAAGTATCGTCTACGTACCGCTTGTAAAAACTTGGAGTTACTGGTGCAGTAAGCAGGGCTTTCTCCTCAAAGTCCTCCATGAAAATATCGGCGACAATGGGAGATACCGGTGAGCCCATCGCAACACCATCTACTTGCTTGTAAAACTGTTCCTTCCACAATAGGTAGCCAGATGTAAGGCAATGTCTGAGTAATACTGCATATTCTGCTGGCATGTTGTTTTCCTCTAGTTTCCTAGTTATAATTGAGATGCAGTCTTCAACAGGTAGGCATGTAAATAGAGACTGAACATCAAAACTGACCATAGTTTCATTGTCAGTAAGACATAGGTCTTTTATCTCACTGACAAAATGGTATGAATCCTTAGTGTGTGCTCTTGTATGTCCTCTGAGTGGTGATAGTACTTTTGCTAAGTGTTGAGCCAATCTGTAAGTTGGCGAATCGATCTGACTCACTATTGGACGTAATGGAGCGTTCGGTTTGTGTATTTTTGGTAACCCATACAACTTCGGCGGTTTGGCACACGTAGGTATTATCGAATTTTGTCAGTGAGATAAAAGACCTATGTCTTACTGACAATGAAACTATGGTCAGTTTTGATGTTCAGTCTCTATTTACATGCCTACCTGTTGAAGACTGCATCTCAATTATAACTAGGAAACTAGAGGAAAACAACATGCCAGCAGAATATGCAGTATTACTCAGACATTGCCTTACATCTGGCTACCTATTGTGGAAGGAACAGTTTTACAAGCAAGTAGATGGTGTTGCGATGGGCTCACCGGTATCTCCCATTGTCGCCGATATTTTCATGGAGGACTTTGAGGAGAAAGCCCTGCTTACTGCACCAGTAACTCCAAGTTTTTACAAGCGGTACGTAGACGATACTTTCACAATTTTACCATCAGACAAAGTAACTGCATTTTTAGAACATCTTAATTCCATAAACTCTAAAATTCAATTTACTATGGAGTTAGAGGCAAATAATTCTTTAGCTTTCCTAGATGTGTTAGTCATTCGAAATCCTAATAACACCGTAGGTCACACTGTGTATAGAAAAAAGACCCATACAAACCGATACTTAAACGGTGAATCCCACCATCACCCTTCACAGTTAGCTACCGTGGGCAAATCTTTGTTGCAGAGAGCACGAGGGATCTGTGACAGCAAACACCTGGCCGCCGAGCTTCAGCACGTCAAGCAGGTTCTGCACGACAACAAGCTTCGGGTTCCGCGCCTACGTCACAGTGACCGAGTCAAGCCGGCCACAGTCGAGCGTGTGCCTGCTGTACTACCATATGTCAGAGGTGTCACAGACAAGATTGGCTACATCTTGAAGCGAGCTTCTATTAGAACATTCTTCAAGCCGCCGAAGAAGATTAGTCAGTTCTTACCATCCGTCAAGTGCAATATTCCTCTACAAGATGCAGGAGTATACAAGCTTGATTGTGAGTGTGGTCTCTCATATATAGGGCAAACAAAACGATCAATAAAAACCCGCGTAAAAGAACACATAGCTGACGTGAAGCACCAACGTTCCGGGAAGTCTGCAGTTTGTGATCATATCCTAGACGGCCCCCGTCATTACATTAGATTTGATAAACCACAAGTCCTCGCGAAAGAACATCGATTCCTGCCAAGGATGATACGTGAGGCTATTGAAATTAAAAAACATCCTAATTTCAATAGAGAGGGAGGCTGGGTACTACCACCTGCTTGGGATCCTGTAATTCATAAAATTAAAACTAAACCCAAGCATACCACTGTAAGACTTCAAGACACAGTTAGTTCATTCTGCGTAGATCGGACCAAAATTAATAATTAAAAAGCTGAAGGTACTCCGGGTTAACTTTGACATCGGGACGTCAATCACCTCAGTCCCCCGTGACCACGGTTGCTGGAAAGCAACCGAAACGTCGGGAATATAAAATAAGTAAATTAAACGCGATAAAATCCGTAAAAATAGTTTTATTCAATGTGTAGTGTTCGCGTAAATATAAGAAATCATTAAGCTCTTATATAACTCAAAATAATAAAAAACAATGTTATAATTCAGTTTAATAATATGTTCTTAAAATTTCCTGAAAAATTGTGGTGTATATTGCTTTCTTGACAGTCTATTTGTTTTTTATTTAGTTCCGAATTCTGTTTAAAGTTATTATTAAAAAGTGAACATAAACATAAATGCAACGTCAATAAATTATTAAATAAAACGCAATTAATTGCGACTAAAAAAAACGAAATCTTCCTTTAGAGCCATAAAAGACGTGAGAATTTCTCATCAAAACCATAAAGTGCAAGAAAATGTACATTTTATAGGTGTGTAAAACTTTTAAAGGTACTAAGAATATTTTTCAAGAGCCAGGACACCCGACCCACGTATCAAGTGCGTTGTAAATCTTTATTTTTTATTAGGTAGTGGGGTAAAGTACCAAAGCCTAGGAGTCCATTTTATTAGATGCCATCTTCATGCTTATTTCCACCGCCAAGCGACAATGCACCCACTGTTATATTCCAGTTTAAAAGGTACGGAAACCAGAATTATAATTATAGTAAGGCTTAGTCTTAGTCCTCAGGAATGACTACTTATCCAAAGCATTCTATCTTTGAAATTGGTTGCAGGTGTTAAAATTTATAATTTTTTTGAATTAATTAATTAATTTCATAGTTCACCTAATGGTAAGTACCTCCTGCTGGCCATGTAAACTTGCAACCAAGTTAAAGAACTTGGATCGTGTATGTAAAACCTTACATATAAAAGAAATTTCGGAGTTACACTTTCGAAGTCACGGGTGCCCCACACGGTGCCCACCATGGGTGCTGTAAAGCACTCGAAACGTCGGGAATTAAAAAGTTAAATTAAACGCGATAAAATCGGTAAAAATTAGTTTCATTTAGGCGCATTTAATAATTTCTGATGACCAACTTCATACAGTAGAATTATCGTTACACTATGTTCACAAAACTTCGTTAAAAAACGTTATCGAAATCGTTGTTTCCTCAACAGGATAAAGTTCGTTTAAAACTTGCGTTTCACTCGGCATACCCGTTTTCTACTCATTGTATTATAAGTTGTAGAAGTTTTACTTAAACTTAACCTCGATTCAGTTCTGAAACTTCGGTTCCAGTTTCTACATCAGTTTAAACAAGAAAAAATATTTTCTTTACTAATAGTTTTTTATTAATAGTTATTGTTGTAAATATGTACGTCATAGCTTGATACACAATATAAATAATGTAAAAGAATATAGAGCGATCCAAGCGCCTTATGTTAAAAATAAAATAATAGCCTCCTTATTTCCTACTGCTAGGCACAGGCCTCCCATCACGACTGAAAAGGTTTTTGGCGCATAAGATTGTCCACAATACTGCACCAATTCGCGTACTAATATTATATATACGTATATGTTTTAATTGGCAAAACCTCGCTACAGCTGTATTACGACCACATCAAGTAAGGCTCGACTGGAGAAGGTATACGTTCTCACCAGCGTCAAATACCCTATTTACCGATAACGAGGCTTTCTTTCTTAGTTCTCAGAGATGACTAAGCATCCCATCATCATCTTTGATTCAATATCTAGGATTTATGTTCGTGTCTATCAGCTACAACGTCTTATTCCATTATCTAGACTGTATGTTCGTTTCTCATCATTGTATGAAGATGGACCGGAAACGCAGTGGCTAAATATTTGGCTGCGATGCTGCTGGACTGCGGATTCAAATCTAAATAGGGTGATAGACTCTATTACATCACCATGATTTGGCAACAGATCATTATTTTACGCGTTGATTTATCATTATAAAAATAAGTCCAAATCGTGTTATTTTCTTTAACAATATTATCAGAAATTATTTAACACGATAACCAACAATAAGAACAAAAATAAAAGTATTACATTATTCGCGAAACTTAATAAATTAACTTAAGGTAAACTTGCGGGGACTCACATTTCCTAATAAGATAGAAGTAGTAAGTTCTATCTATCGTCGACACCAATTTTTCTACCGAAACGCCCGAGGGGACGACCTGTCACTATATTATCCTTGTTACTAACTTAGTTGGCATTCCTTTCGTTTATTCAATATAACATGAATTATAACAAAACGTATGATATTTCATTGTAAAAATACATGTTAAAGGATATGTATGAAATTGGATTATTGACATCGTTCGTAACAGTTATACAAAAATATGTAGGTAATACAACGATAAATTATAAGCATAATTAAATGGTTTTTATTTCTGTAGTGTATGGGACAATCATAAAATCATTTTTAAAACTAAAAAACGAAAGCTAATGCTTTTACCATAGCAAAAACAAAACGTTTTTAAATATTTTATGTATTTTGTCTATGATAATGAAGGCTGTTTTTTTTTTGTATCAAAAAAACTCATAATATTGAAACATTGAGGCGAATCTGTAGAGATTAATAATGAATAAAAGGAATCTATTTAGAAAATCGATTGAATAGGCTACGTTATAAAACTAAACAAAATATTTGAATCATATTGGACACGATTTATTCAATCAATAACAAAATAATGCTGTATGGTCGTTGATCATTGCCTGTTTTGAAGGAGACTTAACTTGGTAACATCGAGTTTAAACTTGTCATACGCATTTGGCATTGTGGTTGTCTTTGTGGATATATTTCGTGTTTTTATTTTCGTGAATTAATTTAACTTGACCCCTGGGTTTTCTCTCGATTTACAGGACAGTAAGTTGTTGCTCCCACATAATGATAATGATTAATAATGTGTTACTTGAGAACAGACAATGTACAGCCTCCGGCTGCTTTTCTAGATGACATTTTATTAATAATTGCGGAAAATAATTAAACAATTAGAAAAGTTTGAGTTGTATTTTATTTTATTTTATTTTATTTAATAATAACTAAAAAACGGCATCCTTTTGTGTTCTTTTCAATTTATTGAAACAACTTATCACCAAGAACGAGTGACTTTACTACAGAACCTACAAATAATAAAACAAAATAAGAACAAAACCCCAGGCCCTACAAAAATATAATTTTTGTCATAAGTAACAAATGTTTAAATCTTCAAATTAAGATATATTTGAACGTTGTTCATGCCGGGCCCAAGCTTGTATGGAACGAAGTTCATCTCCTTTATGATGTAACAAATTCATTGAACAGCTTTATCAAGGGCTTATCTACTGAGTTCTTTTTAGGGTTCCGTACCTCAAAAGGAAAAAACGGAACCCTTATAGGATCACTTTGTTGTCCGTCTGTCTGTCTATATGCCTGTCTGTCTGTCAAGACACTTTTTCTCAGGAACGCGTGGAGGTATCAAGCTGAAATTCATATTAAATACTCAAGTCTACTGTCCCTTAGAGTTGTGAAAAAATCAAACTTCTAAGACATCGCAATCACAAGATACAGCCGTTTATGCCGTAAATTTTCGACATTCGCAAGGGAATCAAAACCTACAGGGTACTTCCCGTGAACTCAGAATCTTGAAATTTGGTACGAAGCAACGTTTTATAGCACAGATAGAGGAAAAATTGCGAAAAGCATAAATTTTTAGTTACATCATATAATAAAAATATTTTTAATAATTTTAAACTTATATACCTACAGATTTGTTCGGTACCCTCGGTGCGCGAGTCCGACTCGCACTGTGCCGGTTTTTTTATAATATCGGATGACAAACGAGCACACAGTCCACCTGATGGTAAGTGGATACTGTGGCCCATCGATATCTACATTTATCCTCAATTAAAAATCAAAATGCAGATGCTTTGTCACTCCTGAGGTCTAAGATAAGATGAAATGACTCGTTTTCAGTAAAAAGGGTCTCCAGTTCTCTACACTCACTATACGAAAGACAGCAGTATTAAGCTACTATTTTACGCTGTATTCTGTGAGAGTGTGGTCCTACCCTGGTCGAGCCGACCCATTCGTGCTATAACCATAATAGTAAGCAGCATGGCTCTACCACGTATATAAGATATGAATACACCAATAAAAAAAATATCAGTAGTTCGTTAACGTTAACTTGGTGTAAATCCCAAAGCGTTTCATAATTTTCGAGAAACTTAATAGTTAGGACTTAAGTCTCCATACCTGCTTATATTAAACGTACTACTTACGGTACATTTTCCTTTAAAACTTTAGCATAAAGCTTATTTCTTGGTGATCCAATATTTCCCTTTCAAACATTCCGTTCTATCATTCGCGCTACATCTTGTTTTATCCTTGTTTAACATTATCTTGTATTCGTATGTATGTGTATGTATTTTTTTAAACAGTTTAATGTGGCCTGCAATTCTGGAAGTCGTAGTGTAGCCACCCTACGATTGTGTTATGGCTGCAGCAAGAATGTGTCGACTCGACCTTGGACCATGCTCTCACAAGAATATCAACGTAAATTACTCGCATAATATTTTTGCGTTTCGTATGGTGAGTGTAATGAACGACGAAGACCCTTTTTACTGGTAACAAGTCCATATTCCTTAGGAGTGTCAACGCATATGAATT
This sequence comes from Parnassius mnemosyne, assembly GCA_963668995.1. NCBI lineage: Eukaryota > Metazoa > Arthropoda > Insecta > Lepidoptera > Papilionidae > Parnassius > Parnassius mnemosyne. Next base: position 19,246,048 of record CAVLGL010000104.1, on the reverse strand, counting down.
TTGAATCTTAATCATGGATAGATGTAGGCATCTATGGACAACAGCATTCACTTACTACTGATGGACTGTCTGTTCGGTTGTCAATTTAATTGTACGTAATAAAAACAAAAGACTAAGGGTACTCTTGAGGTCATCAGGTCATACCGCCGTGGACATCGGTAGTAGTTTGCTTGTAGAAAAAGGTGTATTTATATGTATGTCTGTACATCTTATAGGGATTATAAGATGTACAGACATACATATAAATACACACACCAAAGTATTTGCTGGTTGCTATCGAATTATTAATTACATCTAACATAAGTGCTTGTACATATTATATCAACTATTTAATTCCCTACGGCAGAAGTAAACTGTAACTTGGAAAGTTATATCTAATCAACCATATTAATAATAGCTCCAATTAATTTTTATTAACAGAATTAAATATATAAAATGTTTAATGGAGAAATTTCTCTTTTCTCTACATGTGAAAAGTCTACAAGCTGTCGGATAAATTTTCCGTCGTCTCCTAAAAGCCAGCGGACAGCAGCTGCCCCGTAGACCGATAAATAACGTTGCCTTACGGTTCTCTACGCTTTCAAAACATTTCTAAGGCGGGATTCGACAGGATAGTAAAACACTAGGCATATTATTTTATACACTTCGTTTCTATATTGTTTAAAAAGTTGCTTGGCGCATATCTCATTTCATTTCTGATAAGGTTTTTGGAGGAATTATTTTGCCGCACTGCTCCGACTCCAGTTCTCGTAATATTTTTTCCAGTAATGTTAATTCACCATGTTTGAGTCCTTTTATAAAATAGGTTATTCGGAGTTAAAAAAAATTCCAACCCTAAGGAAGGAAAAATGGTTGATAAAGGTTTTATGTTACTATTTAGATGACATTATACCCTGAATTTCTGATATTGCTTAGTGTTCAGTCTGTTCAGTAGCATAACACCTACAATAAACATAAGCCTATTTTAATTTTTGATATGTCATTATGTTATTTGTTTTTTTTAATGGCAACATTAAAATCGAAATTTTACTGACTGCTTGAGAGTGAACGAGTGTGCCCTATTTGACCTCCTGTTAATTTTGCTAGTTAAATGTATTAATATTTAATTCAGTTTCTATTATTTAAACATAGACTTGGGGTCTTTCGAGCCGCATATGAACCAGCGACCTATGGATACGTCAAACATTGTATTGCTCAACGATTGTAAGAGGACACGCACTCACGCACAAATACGCTCCTAAAATCATTGGTAACCAACATTTTATATCGACTTCAAAAAGGAGACGGTACTCAATTCCACTGTTTTTTTATGTGTGTTAACTCATAACTTTTTACTGGTTGAACCGATTTCGCTGATTATTTTTTTATTTGAAAGCTGGTGCTTTACATGTGGTCTCATATAAATTTGATTAAGTTCTGACCAATAGTTTTTGAGTTATTCTTAATCATTTATATTGAAGTCGGTTGTACAACATTTTTAATTTTTAATTATTTATACATGTTCTCTCTCTTTGTTGGTCTATAGCCTATAGGTAGAAGTATATAGGTTGAAGTATATTTCATTAATTACTTTTATATAAAATATCTTTTTATAGAAAAATTAATTATAATAGTTATTAAAATGAGGATATATTAATTGATATTGATTGATTGAAAGTTTAATTAATGTTTTATTGATTGAAAGTTTTATTAATTACAAATTTCTAGTTACGACATCGTTATGATAATTAAAACTTTATTAAGCTTTTTTACACCAAACAAGTAATTGCCCACTGGTATTATATATTATTTACATACATACTCACATGTTATGTAATACATTGTCGCATCTAGTTATTTGAAACTAGACCTAAATGTTTGAAGGTTTTGATTATTAAGATTAATTAAGAGAAATATAATTTTGGAATTCGTCGTGACTTTACATTAACTTATTGTTAAACCGCGTTGCTCAGATGTTGGATAACGTAGATTGTCGTTGGACTATATATAGGTATGTCCTAACCGGAAGTGTCCAAAATAAACTATTTATTTCGGCTCTGGGTGTTTTTAACCGACTTCAAAAAGGAGAACGTTCGCAATTTAAAAAAAAAGAAAAAATTCTAATGTATGTTTCTTTTTGTATGTATGTTACTCTATATCAGATTGTGAACCTATTAGATGATTCTTTTTTATTAAATGGGTTATACTGCAAGGGTGGTCTCATATAAATTTGTAGAAAAAATTCCACCTCTAAGAGTAGCAAATAAATAACTTCTTTTTTAGCAATTTGAAGACGGTTTTTACTTTTTGTTAAAAGTTATAATTATGTAGTAAATATTTTGTAAATATGTCTCAAACACTTTATTTTCACTATTACCTATATCGTATTGCATAATTAAACATTCCATCTAATGTATTCTGAGGAAGTCGAAAGATAATTATGAATCGCTTGCGCTTAAACCTACCACAGTTTTGTCATTGGTAAGAACTATATCGTATCAGTTTTTTGACCAAAGTTAAATTAACAAAAAGAAGACACAGGCACAGGAATATTAAACACACAAATAATATTCAAAGATAGGAATTCTGAAGGTTTTTTATACAATACTATTGGAGCAGACTATTGATCACCATCGTCATCATCATTATCATCGTTACAGTCTATGAATAGTCCACTGCAAACACAAAACTTCCCCCATAGATTGTTTCAAAGAGTGGAATAGTTGCTACGCTTGGAATGCGCGTTGTCAAACGTTTTTTTTTTATTATTTAAGTTGTTATCGGAAAAGTTAGTTTGTCCCTAGGAATACTGAACTCGTAATTATACTGACTCCCTTAACCTTAAAATCGGAACACCTATGTTGATGCAGTGCTGTAGGATGTCAAAAATAAGAGAGATGGTGGAACATGAACTCCTAAGGTAGAAATGGATCTCCAAAACGTAGAATGTGTTTTAATTTCAGTCAAACTCATTTAATATTAGTGTAGTGTGTGATCAGCTTAAGGTAGATACTTGACTATATAATAATGAGATGGGACACGCAATTAGGCTGTCTTGTAAGTCGTACGTACGTCGTATATATTAGTAATCTAATGTACGTTTTCCTCATACCAACAATGTAAGATAGGCGAAGCGCTACGTACATTTCAAGTGACGCCTAAACCGTGCTCAACATTTTGTCACGCACTCACTTACACATCTTTCTTCTTCATTTCTTTATTACATAATGAGCTGTGTGTAAGAAAACTGTAAAAATCCACTGCACGACGCACACATGTGCTCCTAAAACCATTTTAATGCTAAAACTATGTTGTTGGGTGCTAATGATTTAATATTTTATACGTGGTAGAGCCATGCTGCAACTTTATTACGGTGATGTCACGAATGGGTCGGCTCGACCCGGGTATGATCACGCTCTCACAGAATACCTGCTTAATGTTACTGTGTTTCGTAGACCTATTTTACTGGAAACGAGGCATTCCATCTTAGTCCTCAGGGGTGACAACCAAATGCGTTGTCACCCTGATTCCATAAAAAAATAAGATGCATTATGTGTGTGTGTTTGTATTCTTGTAAGTGTTGTGTAATAAGTTGAGCATGGTTTTAGCTTGGTTATCATGACACTTAAAATGTAAGGGTGCGTACAGATTAAGTAACATGTTGTGTATTTTTTGTTTTATTAGTCCACATTATGTAACATTGTTTTTCAAAATTGCAACATATAACAATACTGTACACATTAGAATAACAATGCAATATAACAATGTTATATGACATTGTCGTATGACATTGTCGTTTGTCGTTGTACGCACTCCTCAGCCTCCACATTGCTGGAACATGTTATATAACTTGTTATGTTATATAATGTGTACGCACCGTAAGCAGCGCTCCGTCCTAATATCTTTCCTTTTTGGTCTGAGACATCTTAATAAATAATTGATATACATCGCACTGTAACGAGTTAATGAAAGGTAAATTTGATTCCGTTAAACAAATTGCTGTGTTATTTGGGATGACAAATCCACTCACTACTTGTCTCCATATTTTTAAGCCTATACCGTACAACTACGTTAAACCTTTTATATTATTAGTACTTTAAAAATATTAATATAGAATATTACCTGATGAGGACGATTTGTCACGTGACTACCCTAAAAGTTGCCTAAGAAAAATGCTTGGCAAACCTGGTGGCATGCGATAGATGACGGTATAATCAATTGCTTGCATAGCGGTAGCGTTGCCAACCGTACTCTAAAATAGATTATTATTATTCTCTGTTATAAGTATGTAGTGGTTGTATTCATGTTAACAATGTTTTTTTGCCAAAAAGTTTGCTAGTGCCAGCCATACCACAAAATATACGATACAAAAAGCCGTTGTATCCTTGTATAATATATCCCTCATATTACAAAATAATAGTTTTTTTTTAAATTCAAATAAATAACTTTTATACCCTCTCTGAAATAAAATATATTTGTTCCTTAAAAAAGTTTGCATACCGTACCGACCAGTAACGGAAACGCATGCCAAAAGTGTAAATAGTGCCGCATTCGTAAATTCGTAAAAAAAAAACTTTCTCTGCTTGTCCGATCTTATTAATACTGTTTTCTTTTTTTCAGTTTTTTTATAGGGACTTTATTTTATTTTAACATATTTTATATGACTTTTATAAGTTATAATAGGTTAGTGGTTTTGTATTTTATTAGTTAGGAGTTAACAGCCTCGTACCGGTTAGCGATATGATAGGGCGGCCTTTCTTTTGGGTGGAGTCATGATCTGCTAAGACGCAATGCACTTGCAAAGGACAGTAATGATGCATCATCATTACTGCCCTATCACTAATACTACTACTGATGAAAGGTTACTATCTGGTGATTAGTATCGGGGGGCGAGGTAGTGCCCTCGCCAAGCCAACCAAACCAAAACGAATCACTACCTACCTTTCCTCGAAGCGCTTCGTCGTTTTTTTTGAACACTCATAATTTGGGTTTAGATTATACCAGATAAACAAAATTCTGGGGATATGGTGTTAATAGTAGACTTTTTAAATGTATAGTTTCAATTGCATAGCTCTTATACCTTAGATTTTATTGATATCTAAAAATATAAAAAACTCCAATTTCGTCACTGACTCACTCACTGATGATCATCAAAATTCTTAGGGTACTTCCTGATTTCCTAGAAAGCTGAATTTTATATGTAAGCTAGTACTAGTAAACAAACAAAATAAGAAATTTCATATGGAAATTTGCTTATTTTATAGTCTTTAACTACATAAAAATAACAAACGTCAGTATTTGAAAAGGATAATAAATTAAGAAATAATAATATAATGTCTGTGGTATAATCACCATTTATGTTAAGTTAGTTTCTCTTCTTTCCTGTCTGTTCATTCTCTTTTTTCATGCCTTAAGCGCGAAGTGCGTAGGTATGATCTACTAGCGCCTAAAAATTAAGATTCCGAAGTTTTGTCGCATGAAATCGTATATAGCAATCATATTGTACATATAACTGATATAAAAAGCACATTGACAAAAAGATAAATGATTGTTGAACTTATTTAAAAAAAAAATCAAATCGATTAATTGCTATTTTTACATTAAAAAAGTGATTTTATTGGCTTATTGTGTGGATTTATCTAATCCGCATGGAGAAGTAAACACGACAACTTTTGAAAATATCAATTTTTCAACTCAATCTATTTTTTCTGCCGACTTCCAAAAAGGAGACGGTACTCAATTCGACTGTATGTTTTTTTATGTGTGTTACCTCATAACTTTTTACTGGGTGGACCGATTTCGATAATTCTTCTTTATATTTATAATAACTCAAAAACTATTGGTCAGACCTTGGTCAAATTTATGTGAAAACACATGTGAAGAACCAGCTTTCAAATAAAAGAAGAATCATCGAAATCGGTTCACCCTCTAAAAAGTTATGAGGCAACACACATAAAAAAACATACAGTGGAATTGAGTACCGTCTCCTTTTTGAAGTCGGTTTAAAAAATAATCAACCTTTTTGAAGTATTGAATTACTTGCACTTGCATTTTATTATGAGACTAGCTGTGCCCCGCGGTTTCACCCGCGTTATAAAATGCTAAACTAAGTTCTCTAACTAAACCTAGTTCAAGCATTTTATAATTTAAATTAAATATTTTATTTGATAACAATGTATGGAAAAATTGGCTAATAATTAATGGAGTACTTTTATCTGCCGACATATTATGTATGCTGTAGAGCGAAGTTAAGTTTTATCCACTTTCCTTTCCCACCCTAACTTTCGTTCGTAAGGATAAATAGGCCATGCCTAATAATAAGGCTCATAAATCACTTTTTAATTTTCAATTTTTATTTATCACTAAATACCTAATTATGGCTTATGTATAAGAAATAGACATATGGTATCGCGGACTTTTTTTTAGACGGAGTAAAGATCTATATTTTTCTAGAACATTGTATTTACGTATCCCTAACGATAACACCAGCGTACGCGGATAAATCATTTCGGGAGTGCTTTTTCTTCTGACTTGCTTAACAAATATCCATATTTAAGGCTAGCTGAGTGATATAACGTTATGCTAGATAGCCTATACTATTTCACATGAATCTGGCTGTAATATACAAAAAGAACTTTTCAAATCGGACTGGTAGTTCCAGAGATTAGCGCGTTTAAACAAACAAAAAAAAAACAAAAAACTCTTCAGCTTTATTATATTAGTATAGATTTCCAAAAAGAAGGAGAACTATATTGTTTTTTTTTTATATGGTATGTTACACGATGTCTTCCTCAATTGGTAACCGATTTTATTGTACTCTTTTGTTTAATAGCCTATACTTCAATGGTATGAATTCATGTCATATTTTTAAAAAAAAAACTTGGTTTAGTAAGTCGGAAATAAATCAATATGTCAATCAATCAATAGACACAAAATGAAATTTTAATGTGACTGATAAGACTACTTTCTAGTTGTTGCCTTCTTAGTCCACTACAAAGGGCTTAATTCTTCTATGGAGAACTAGACTAGACTTCAGTAGCTATTATGTAGGAATTATTGTACACATCGAACGCGAAGAGATGTAGTGCTCTATTGTCATCAAATGAAAAAATCGCGATCCACTCAACTTAAATCTTTTCCACTACTTTTATATTGCACTTATATAATAAAAAAAATTACCAATAGCAAGAAGCGATTTCAATTAATATTTCTGGCGTTGTCTTAAGATTATTTATTGCGATTATTATTAAATAAAAATGCATGCGTGAGTGTCGTGGAACACTCGGTTGGGACGAAGTTCCTTTCGTAGAATATTATTATCGATAAACGTATTATATTATTGATTAACAAATACAAATAAATGAATTACTAGAATCTATTAAAATGAAGCGTCATTTAAAATAAGATAATACATATTTCCTTCATGGCAAGATAAGAAAAAGTGCGACGGAGATGGATATTATTCCATCTTGCTTCCTTATAGCCGCAAAGGTTGTCTACACTACGTCAGAAGGGGTCTTGATGGAAAATTCTTACACTTTTTGGCGCCTAGCCCCCATTCGTTAAATTCGTAATAAGGAACTTCGTTCCAAAAGTTTTTTGAAAATTATTTCACTTGGACGTCAGTTGGTCGGTATGGATGTGAACAAGATATCTTTCAAAAAACTAAACTTATCACTTTGAATTTTTTTTAATTAAATTTAGAGTTTAATCCTAATCGTAGGAAGCCTTTTGAATTTCACTGTTGTAAACCGAGCCGTTCGAGATGTGCACTTTTGGATTTACCAAATTTATTTTGTTCTTTTTAGTTTTTTGAAGTCGGCTTTTACATCGAATTGATGTGAACTAGGTCGGTAACTGCAAAAAAGAAGCGCGCTGTATTTGCTCTATTTTGTATTGTTTGCCAGAAATCCGGAGAACAAAGGCGAATGGCGTTTAGTGTCAAGGTCGGGACGTCTGAATGTGGTCCAGTAAGAAATCATTACACTTTATTTTTCTTTTTACCGTAGTGCTTTTTTGTGTACTTACATATGTAGGTAGACATTTCTTTTAAAAAATATTAATATGAATAGTAGCAATGCCATTAACTTTACTAATATTCTCGTTAGTTACACTCCCAGTGGTTTACGACTGTAGTCGAATGGCGAATGCGAACCCACGACTTTTTAAGTACTACTGTAGCTTGAAAATTGAAAACAAAACTCGTATAATTTTATTTCTTCTTGTCCTACTAGATCTTCGTGGCATATCCCTTTTCCTAACGTCAATTATACAATCAGAAAATAGCAAAGGCTAAAAGCAGTGTCATAGTTTTGCTAGTATAAGTGCAAAATAAGACATTAAAGAACCTGTAGGGAAAATGTATATGCAGATGTAAGTATATATATATATATATACTTACCTCTGCATATTATCTCTATACTAAGAGTGCTCGAGGTTTCTCTATAACTACTAAGACAGAAGAAATAAGGTTATCCCCAGGAGAACCAGAGTAACCGACATATCTCAACGGACGATTAAGCTGAAGTGGCATTGGGACTACCAGCAAAGGTTGCCGAAAGGTAAACGAAACCCCCCCCCCCCCTACCTCCCCTCGCCACTATATGGAAATGGTAGAAACCTGGTAAGAAATGCAGGAATTTAATGGATGCAGATGTCTCAGGGCCATGCTTTAAGGCATTCTTTGGAGGAGGCCTATATTCAGCAGTAAACTTGTGAAAGGTTTAATGATGCCGATGATAATGATACACGTCATGCATAACTAAAACCACAAAAATATTTTGATGAAACAACAAACTAGTAAGTTTCATTAAATAATCCGCGGCTGAATTTTACTTTCTATTACCTACATACAAGTAACATCACATAATATTGCTTATTCGCTCTCCTAACCCACTTTAACGTAAACGTAACTTCTGGAGCGTGAACAACGTGAATAAGAACTCGATTTGATACTGTTTTGTATTCCGCACTAATATCCCCGTGACTCTCAAACGACATCCGATTTTTCTTTGCAAACATGTAAATATAAATGCCTTAACGAAGCACGAAAAAAGATCGAAATTGTATTTTCAATTTTGATAATATAGAACGTAACATTTTATACGTGGTAGAGTCATTCTGCAGCTATATTAATTGTACAGTTGTATAATGCGGCAACTAAATGCGGTAACACCTATGCCGGTAGTTGTTGGGAACACTAAGCTCGAAGTTGTTGACGAGTATGTTTACCTGGGACAAATAGTCTGACTAGGTAAGTCCAACTTCGACCGAGAGGTCAATCGACGGATTCAACTCGGCTGGGCAGCGTTCGGGAAGCTACGACACATCTTCTCGTCAGACATACCTCAAAACCTTAAAACGAAATTGTACAACCAGTGCGTGTTGCCAGTGATGACTTACGGAACTGAGACGTGGTCCTTCACTGCTGGCCGTATGAGAAAGCTCAAGGTCGCTCAGCGAGCTATGGAGAGGGCTATGCTCGGAGTTTCTCTGCGTGATAAACTTAGGAATGAGGATATCCGCAGTAGAACCAGAGTAACCGACATAGCCCAACGGATTAATAAGCTGAAGTGGCAGTGGGCCGGCCATATAGCTCGAAGAACCGACAACCGATGGGGAAGATAGGTTCTCGAGTGGCGGCCTCGTACCGGTAGGCGAAGTGTAGGGCGTCCCCCCACGAGATGGAGTGACGACCTGGTAAGACATGCAGGAAGTCGATGGATGCAGGTGGCTCAGGACCGTGCTTTGTGACATTCTTTGGGGGAGGCCTATGTTCAGCAGTGGACTTGTGAAGGGCTGTAATGATGATGAAATGATGATGTAGCACGATTGGGTCGGCTCGACCTGACCTGACCGGACCACGCTCTCACAGAATACCAGCATAATGCTGTTATGTTTCGTATGGTAGGTACAGAGAACCGGAGACCCTTTTTACTGGAAAAGAGGCGTTCCATCTTAGTCCTCACGGGTGACAACGCTTTATTTTTTTTTTATTCGCAAACGAGGATAGATGTAAATGTCTATGGGCCAACACAGCAACCACTCACCATCAGGTGCACTGTGTGCTCGCTAATCACTAAACCTATCAAACAATATTTTAGTTTACTATCGGTGACAACTCAGGAGCATTTTTTCTCTATTTTATTTTCATAAATAACGTGGAATTTCTAACATTAAAAAATATACCTCGCGTGTTTCATGTTGGTTGTGAAATTGTAGCCTCGATCGGTTGCAAGAACAATTTTTTTTATCATCTATTGCAAATAAAAATATAAAGAAAACTTTTTAAGTATTTGTCCGTGTGTGATTTCATTATATAAGTCCATGTGAACAAATAGTCAAGTGCATTGAACCCGTACGTGTGCAAGTCCTAAAATCACAGAATACATTTTCCACCGTTTTCTAAAACAAACGAAAAGCAGCTGCTCCATCTCCCAATAAATAACACGGTCTGGCCGTCTCCGCCACCAAGGCGCTTCCATATCCGGATTCAATTTTCGGAATTACACTGTTCAATACGTGCCGTGTAAATTTTGAAGTTATACTTCTTTTGGGGCGTTTGGGAAAAATGGTGAGAGTGAATATTACGACGCGAGCTTATCGACACGTAAAAACGACACCATGAAGTTGTTACGATGTGCGCGCACACTGACGCCGAAAATCAACAACTTCAGTGGCAAATTGTCTCTCAAGTTTTTTTGTTTTGTTACGCTAAAGAATTATAACTTCCTGCGTGCGTACATAAGTACACCCATATATTTTTGTTAAACTAAAAATTGACTTCAAAATTAAAAATTACATAATAATTTTCACGTAATAGCTTCTGTTAATGCAATGACTTCTGAAGTCGTTGCCTAAGACGTAGCGATATCTTGACAAGTAATTATAAATCTTGCGCAGAAAAAACAGAGAAAATACAATAACCTCATACTTAGTTCGAAAATTATTGCACAATAAAATAAAGTAATATTTATTATATAAGAAATAAAGTAACATCATTAGTTTGGAAATAATCCCAGTAGAAATGATCGAGAGAAAAATCAGTGGCAGCAATCTATCAATTTATAACCTCTTTGTTACGAATTGCGAACTCTTGGCACTTACGAGTTTTCGTTAGTACTACTATAGGTAACGTTCAAACGATCAGCTATTATCGTAAGATATCTTTTCACAGGAAACTTTTCATTTATAAAAATATAACAAACCAACGAGTAGTTTTGCTTTTTTCTTTATCATTCCACTCCATCAAAATTTCATGCAATCTAATTTGCTTTTTTATCTGTGGTGCGCTTAAATTACTGTCTTATTTGCGCTGGTGCACAGAATTTCAACTGGTATTACGATTTCAATATTGCTATTCTTTCTATTACTACTCATTTAGTTCCTTATTTAGTAAGAAGTGACTATAGTAAGGGTTAGAAAGTCCTCATGGAGACCAGGCTACAGCTAGATGCAGCAGCAATGGTGAGAAACGTTTGGTTCTGAAATCGCCAATCCGCCTACCAAGCGATTGTAGCAAATTGTTAAAAGTCCGTATTCAGGAGTGAACTGATATGAGGTAAAATGGAATACTTTCAATTATATTTTACAAAATTGCTCTCTAGTGCAGAAACCATTCTCATTATATTCCATTAATAACTTAAATTGAAAATTTTAAAACCCCCGAAAGGAACCCTACCGCAGCTAACAAAACAGCTGACGACCTTGAAACGGCTGGACCGATTTTGATAAAACATGTCTAAAGCATATTCCGGACGGATGTAATCCAGCGTCCCAACTAAGGTGACCTCGGTGAGAGCTTGGGTTCCATTCGTGGATTGTGCTTGTGAATCGCACTCACTTAAGATGTAGGCTCTTAATTTGTCCAAATTCCAAAAGGTGGGCCTTGCATTAGCAGTTTTGTGCACAATTGAAGATGGAAACAAAGAAAGAAAATAAAGTGGATGAAGCGCTGGTTAAAGGAACGATTAATACGCAGCCATTCAAACTTATTGGAGTTATTCGACGTGAATGGTATTCATAACTTTTTGGATTGGAACCGTGGAAGACATTTTGCACCCGCATATGTGCACACCCGCTGCCTGCCGCAGCACAAATGTCTTTGGTAAGATGTAATCCGCTGGCTAAACGGATGTAATCCATGCGCTCAAACTGCGGATGAGAGCGCGCGCCGGTCCTCCAAGGACGTTGAAGGCCAAATAAAAATTTGGATTACATCCGCCTGGAAGATGCTCAAGAACCACCGCTAGAAAATCTGCTTTTAAATAAAATAACCGCACCCAAATCGATTCACCCATTAAGGAGCTACGGTGACACAGACAGACAAGTGACAGTGGTGAGACAGGTGCCAAAAACCCACAAATAGCGGTCAAACTTATAACACCCCTCTTTTTGCATCGAGGGTTAAAATCTATTTATTTTGCTGTATAACCCAAGAAGAGAGTCCAAGCATTGGTTTTTCAAAAAGTTTTACCTCGCCCTTCAAAGCTTTTATTAATAAATATTAAGAGTTATAAACAGAATTTCACCATGCCGCACACATAATATTACCTTATTCTAATTATATATTACATATAAAGTACAAAGAAAATGTAACATAAAATATCTTTGCCTTCGACAATTTACCTTTAATTGCGAGCCAGGCGAAAATGTTTCATTCCTATTAATGACTACCTATTGACACGCAATTTGCCTGTCGTGTCTGTCCTTATAAATAATTAACTGACGTTTTATGACTTCGTTTTAATGACAAGTTTAAACTTTGAAAATTCATAATTCAAGAGCTTGCAATACACTGCCACTGAAATTCAGCGCCGCAACATTACATGTAGTAAGTCCATGCAAGTGCTGTTATTATTTAAATTTATTCTAGCCCATTTACTTAGTATTTACTTTTTTTTTAAGAATTAATGCACATAAAAATATTTTCATTCTTTATTTTAGCTTTTAATGCCTTACCAGTATCAACTTTTCTGTATTGATATGAAATTTCCTATACACGTACAAGCTATCAAACGTTAGCCTATCGATGATTCAAAAAGTCGCATAGCACCACCAAACGAATCCGCAGTGAGCTTGGCATTTATCAAGTATTGGCCGCATTGGCTATTCCATTCCACTATTCTATTTCCTATGCAATTTGGGTCAACAGTGTAGACCTGTTTATTAAACGATGTATTTATTATTCGTTGTAGGTGTCAATTTGGATTGTTTGAATCGGTATTAACACTCGTTGTCAATATGAAGTTGTGTAAATAAGTGTTAAAGGGTTATTTCATCGCCTGTCGGAATTCTTATACGTGGTAGAGACATGCTGCAGCTATATTAATAATATAGTTTTAGCACGAATGGGTCGGCTCGACCGGGGAAGGACCACACTTACAGAATATCAGCGTAAGATAACAGCTTAATGCTGCTGTGTTTCGTATGGTGAGTGTAGACAACCGGAGATCCTTTTTACTGGAAAAGAGACATTCCATCTTAGTCCTCACGGCTGACAACGCATATTCATTTTAATTCGCAATAAACGAAGATAGATGTAAATGTCTATGGGCCACAGCAAAGTGTGCGTTCGAAACCATCTATGTTTTCAGATATTTTAGTTTCAAAACTTTTATTCTTTAGTAGCTAGAGCCCACACAGCCCAATAAAAATGTAGACGGAAAACTTATATGTATAATAATATGTATAAACATATACGTAAGTATATATGTATATGTAATTGGTTTTTGGGAAATAGCTCTAACAAGATTTGGATGAAATTTTGTATTTAGATATTTTTTTACTTTTCAAGTAAAGTATAAAGACAAGGTGTTACTTTAAAAATAAAGTGTTACTCACCTTAAGTGTCATACCTGAAAAAAGCTTATATTTTTTACGCCGAAGTTCTCCTTCGTGCAAGTACTTGAAATCAAACTAATCCACATAGTTTTGGTCAATAAAACTTTTCTTAAAATTATAATGTGGCATAAATGTAGGAGTCTATAGACCACAGCACCTACTCACCCTCAGGTGGACATTGCCCGCGTTTCCGGTTTTCGTTTATACTAAATCAAAATAACCTATTCGTGTCAAGCTTAGTATAATGACATTAAAAAGTATGAATTACCATTTATTGGCCTCTTTCCATTAAATGTCTCAAATATAGAATCTAACTATAGACACTATTGCTCAAGTTTATATAAAAATAAACAACAACATAAAAAATGGTGAGTTTACGTATCAAATCTTAACAATTGACTAAATTAAGGTCAAAAAGTGTTTAGGTTGGGTATTGGCTCCTCACTGACGACCGCCTTCTCTTTGTGCACATTTATTTGAGGGTATTTTGCCACTCCTTTCAATTTAATAAAGTAGGCCAATATAGAATTGGTATAACAAAGAAAGTAAGATTCTATTTATATTATCATATTTCTGCAAAGTACCATGGAAACTAAAGGAATAAGCTTTTAAGAATTTAGACCGGCGCCTATAAAATTGTTAAGAAATGTTTAATATTACTTGTAAACTTCTACACGTATCTAGGTAAAACGGTGAGTTATTCTTTAGTCTAAGTCCATCAAGTAAAGAGAGGACGATGGGGGATAGGCCGGTACTTTACATTTTGGAACGAAGTTCCTTATTGGACGGTACGAATTTGACGGATGGGGGCTAGGCGAGAAAAGGTGTAAGATTTTTCTGTCACGACCCCTTCTGACGTAGTGTAGACGGTCTGGGCGGCTATAAGGTAGCGAGATGGAGTAATATCCATCTCCCTCGCAATTTTTCTTATCTTGCCATGAAATATAATATATATATATTTTTAAGTGACGCTTCATTTTAATAGGTTATTCAGCATAGACCCTTTCGGGTGCTGCACTCTGCTGCACTGCGCTGGTCTGGGCGGCTATAAGGTAGCGAGATGGAGTAATATCCATCTCCCTCGCAATTTTTCTTATCTTGCCATGAAATATAATATATATATATTTTTAAGTGACGCTTCATTTTAATAGGTTATTCAGCATAGACCCTTTCGGGTGCTGCACTGTCTAGTCCCTAACGGGTAGGGCCTTCCGGCCGCCTAGCAGTGTATTGTTGAGTAATTGGCATCACGCCATTCGCGGGTTGAACCCCGGATGTAGGTGAATTGTCCCTTTACCCTTGAATCTCCTTTCGGATGACTCTTGCGCTTGTCGCGCAACTGATGAGTTCCGTTGTCCTTAGACAACAAGAACGAAAGTCACCTCACCCAAACTCTTTGGTTTGGTTGGAACGATACGCTTATGCGCAGCGGGCATCACGCCCCTACGTTCCAGGCGATAATCCGCCGAGTGCGGTATCGCTGTGAAGCAATTTACGTAGTGACCGTTTCGATCTTATGGATCTCTTCAGTAGTGGGTAATACCACTATTACCCACTACTGAAGAGGGTAGGGGGTAATAGTGGTATTGACGGCTCCGTGGCGCAGTGGCTTAGCAATCAGTTGTTGCGCTGGGGGCCGCGGGTTCGAATCCCGCACGGAACAAGTATTTGTATGGCCTACAAATAATTGTTCCGGGTCTGGATGTTTGTCCTTGTGCAATTTATGTTTGTAAACTGCCTCCACGACAAAGGAGAAAATCCTAGTGTGGGGGTAACGTTTTTAAGAAAAAGAAAAAAAAAGAAAAAAATTTTTAATAGGTGCTAGTAATTCATTTATTTGTATTTTTTTATCAATAATATAATACGTTTATCAATAATAATATACTACGAAAGGAACTTCGTTCCAACCGAGTGTTCCACGACACTCACGCAGGTTTTTTTTTTAATTTTCTAGTTGTTAATTAGAAGACGCTGCTGTCCACCTGCTGGTTTTTTCCTCTGTCACCTTTTACGACACCCAAGAGTGCGAGTACGTGCGAATATTCTTACAGCGCTAACATAAATAATACTTGAATTAAAATTTGATTAATACCTACATAATTATTATTAACTTTGTTTTCTTTAACCCATGGGCAATGGGCTAAAGGTAAAACAAATAAATTGGTTCATCTATCTATATAAATAAAATTATAGAAGTTTGCAGTAGTGCGCGCATCACGCAAAAACTACTGGATAGATTTCAATTCAGGTTTTTAAGTTTTATTTCTTAGACACTTGGCCAAGTGTAATAAATAAGTTATTAAAGTATTAAGAAACAACGATTTTTACAAGCACTACATGTTCAGTGATGTGTCTAAGCAAGGCGGACGAAGTCACGGGTATCAGCTAGTAGCAAACAAAATTTTACATAAATTTACAATCTCTTTGGTTTTTTTTTTAAAGAAGAGGCCCCCTCTTTTTTAAACGATCGTGTGGCTCACCTGATGTTAAATGTCAAACCGCCTATGAACAACTGCAACACCAAGGGAATTGCAGGTGCGTTGCCTACCGGTGCCGGTGCGTGGTCAACCTTAAATACAATCTTACAGAATTTGGATAAATAATTATTAAAATCAATTATAAAAATTGTAGATTACCACTGGTAATGTTTAATGGGTATGAGCCCGCGCAGATTCCATATATGCGGCATTGCTTTTCATTATTTTCTTTCCCTTTTATTATTTAAAATTTTACTTTATTATGGAGTAACAGTCATTTATTGGAACTCAGAGTTTAGTTCTAGTTTGAGTTCTGACGAACCAGCTTATTCTGTGCCATAATAATTGTGAAAAAAGGGGCCAAGGTAGTTACAAACGACGAACGGGGTTGTCGGGTTCGCCCGTAAAAGAATTGAGATTAGAACGGGTGCCAAGTTCTGTATCAGTTCCTTAAATAATATATATAGGAATGTAAAACGTTTTTCAGTAGATTTATCTAATATATAAAAATAGTTTTTGTTTGTTCGTATTTTATACTGCTTTTAGCTGCATAACGTTCATCAGATTGTGGTAAAACTTTGTCAAATTATTACTTACACTTCCGCGAAGGTTATAGGTATAGTACAATTAACTTACAGTAGGTAGCGCGTGTATCGTACCGACAAATTTATTCGAAAGTATATATCATTCGATTTCAATGAATGTATTATCATTCCTATTTAAACTCTTCCAAATTTAAAACGATATTTCCACAATTTTTTTTCAACGCGCCGGTTGCCAGCTAGTATAAAATAAAAATTCCTTTATTTGAAAATTAATTTAAAACTTGGCAAGTTTAAATAGTCAATAAAATTACTTATAACGTGGTTATATTTAAAATAACTATAAAATTAAATTTTTAGTTGTTCTATTTTATGTAAACCAGTGTATTCTAAGTCTATGGTCTAGACATAAGTGTATTTTCAATGCCATTCGTTTTTATTAGACTTTCTTTTTTATTTTCAGGTACAATTCAGCTGCGGAATGCGACTACGGTTTGACAACATTTGAAAGGTTTGAACCCGGCATGTATATCGAATCTTAGTTGAATCGAATACAGTTGTGCCAAATTGAAGCAAAGCACTCTATAATTCCTGCTTGCGATGAAATTTCGAATTAATAGCAATTTTGATTTCGTTTTTAACCCCCGACGAAAACAGAGGGGTATTATGTGTATCAGTGTCACGAACAACGCATGAACAGATATCGATTAAGTTTTTTTCGTTTGAAAGTTGTTTTAATCGATAGTGTTCTCGAAACATAGCTAATGTTTCAAGAAAATCTGTTTACCCGTTAGAAGATCATACACCGTTTTGGTTTGGTGATTGTTTAAAAGTTTTATGTTAAATGAAATGAAGATTTATTAGCTTTGAAAAAGGGGTACATTTAGGTGGTTATTATAAAGTGTAGCTTTTTCAGCCATCCATAATAGCATGCAAATACATTTTTTTATAATTAAATTTATTATATTACAATATAAAATTCAATTAAAATATTTATCATCAGTCATAGTTTACAAATTAGCAATACCAATACATACAAATTTAATATAATTAAGATTGAAATTTAATTAAAAATATATAACTAAGTTATTACAATTTTGTTTTCATTTTACAATTTTCTTTTTATGGCTGTGGAGAAGGTGGATAATACGTGAAATTGTGCACAGTTATATTTTAAATGACTGTAATTATAAAAGGTAAATTAACGTATAATTACAGCCTATATACGAATCACATGCCACCTCTCATATCTAAGAGAGGGTTTTAGGGTAATGAAAGAAAATAATATTGGAATAAAAATAATTTTTTTTTATTTAGTGTTATGTTTCGAGTTACCAACTTATTTCTAACTTTTAACTTCTTTTTACGCGCCGGATGTTCAACTTGCTCTCTTGGTTACGCAATTAATCGTTATCAGAAATAAGACAGCGTACAGCAATATACATTCAGTATAAAGCAAATACAGTTCGACCATCCGTAATATGTACCAGTCATAACCGCACATTGGTGTAACGTGAAGGACATAATTACATGATAACACTAATGTATGCAAAGTAACAGCAATACTAGTCATCTCAATTTAACACGGGGCAGCCTCTCAGAAACACTACCTTCCTTGCTTACACTAGAAGAACTACTTCACGAACAGAACCACAACATTCGTCTTACTTAGGCAGAATCTCAGTGTAGAGGTAATGTTTTAGCCCAACGGACATAATAACGACATGGGACTGATAGAATTATACATGTATATAACATTAAGAATTATACATCATACAATTATATGTATAGTCATGATACTGTATACTGCTAGAACAAGTGGGAGATTACAGTTCCACCCTCAATTCTTCTTATTTTCCTTTATTCCTAACACGGCCTCTCCTGACGATTCACACTTCCCCGTGTGAAGACTAAAGTAACGTTACCGGCTGCAATGTAACTTTCCCGTCTCGGCCCTTTGTGACCATGAAATACAGAATAAGTTTTTGCAGAATTGAAAACATCGTCCAAATCAGATTTTAGTATACAACGCTTCCAACTAGTGCTTAACACACGCCACAGATAATACAAGTCTTTTTCGAGGAACACTGCGCACACGGTCAGATCGTACTACACACTGAAGACACAGGCCAACCAGAAAGACGCGTTCCAGCGAGCGGTTCTGCTGCGTTCAGCACTCGCTCTGCATGCGCCGGTGAGAAGTCGTGTAGCGCTCGCACCAGTGAGGCGTCTTGCGCTGGATTCTCACTAGCAAGCTGCTGTTATGAGGAATATTTTTTTTATTATTGGAGTATTTTTGTACTTATTAATAAGCCTTTATAAGTATTTAATTTCTTATAATAATAATAATAATAATAAATCATTTATTTGCAAGAAATATGGTTGTTACACAAGATGTTAAATTAATTATTGCACAGGACATATTTCACCCTCATTACGGGCATGCAAAATCATAGTAAATTTACAACAATTATTTGAATACAATTACAATTATTAGAACTATTTGAATAACAATTTATAAGAACTATTTGAATTACAATTATTACAATCTTTTAAATTTCAATTATTTGAATTACATGATTACAATTACATAAATTATTGAAACTGTAATTTTAGGTATGGCTAGGTAATGGATCCGAATGATCTGTCACTGTGGTGCCACCAATAAAAACAGTACGCCTACACATAGAACACATTAAAACAATAAAATTATCGTTGACATTTACGTCACTGACGAATGTTATAAAAACGCTTCTTAAAACGCCTATATCGTGAATAAGGCGCAACAATCAAGCAGAATAGCATTGTATACTAAACCGTAATTTTGTATTAAGTGGTATAGGAACAACTCTACTGTGGTTAACACAAAGTTTGCTCACACTTCAACTACGTGAACAGCCACCCCCCTTGAACTGGAGGACTTTGTTTTTGCATCAGGCACTCGATACACATCATACCAACTCATTGAATTTATACTGTCGGGCTCTGAAACAAGCGAATTTTGTGTTTTTTTTTTTAATTAAAGTAAAATTTTATGTAGAGTAAAGAGCAACAACTTCAGAAGCGGAGAATATGTGGAAACTATGTTTTTTTCTTAAGTTTTTGAGGACGATTTTTACTTTTTATTAAAAGTTTAAAGTGTTTTTAAGTTCTATTTTATTGTACCCTTTTCCCTTTTGAGTAGTATCAGGAATATCAGAGGTTCCAAGTAACAACTAGAATGTCGTTTAAATAGTTACGTTGAAATTTCTACTTCTTCCTCTTTTTCTACTCTCAGCGATGAATTTTATTATTAAAAAAGAATCATTTAAATCAGTCCAGCCGTTTCGGAGCAATAATCGAAAACGTGGTAGAGTCACACTGCAGCTATTTTATTGTTGTAGCACGGTCGGCTCGACCGGGGTAGGACCACGCTCTCATAGAATATCAGCGTAATATAGCAGCTTAACACTGCTGTGTTTCGTATGGTGAGTGTAGAGAACCGTTGACCCTTTTTACTGGAAACGAGGTATTCCATCTTAGTCCTCACGGGTGACAACGAATTTGTATTTTGATTCTTAATTAGCGAAAAATGTAGATGTCTATGAGCCACAGCATCCACTTACCATCAGGTGCACTGTGTGCTCGTTTGTAAATAAGAAAATAACAGTATTATTTAAAAAAAGTGTCATCTAATATAGAATCTGCTTGTTTTTTTAATTTAGTTAAAAATAAATAACTCGAAGCCAAGAATATTTTATTTATGTAAGTCTTATTTAAAGCTCTTATGAATATCAGAAACTTCTGTACTCAAAATAGAACGTGCAGAGAAAAAGTGACAGGAAACTCTGGGGTCATTGTTTTTTCTAGTTTTTTTAGATAAGTGATAATTGCATTTTCAAATTAATTTATAATAAATTAATGTAATTATATTATTTTGGCATTACAATGTATATAACTGTTCTAGCCAATCTCTGGTGTTTGTGAATCAAAGTTATTTATTTATTAGGCTTTATTATCCATCTTTTTTTAGTTAGCCGTACTGGACGAAGTACGTAATACAAACATACATAAACAAATATTGTTTTTAAGAGGATTAGTTTGGCCTACATTTACCTTTTTTTACTATAAAATATTAAAGAAAACAACAAGATTGCACAACCTATTTTAATACAAAAAGCTTATATGTCGAAGCTATTTGAGAATATTGCGATTTAAAGCATTTTCGAAAGCAATTCTCATCAATTCTAGCTTCCGTCGTTCTTACAGCGGATGCCAGGCACTAACACAACACCTAATGGAGAAACCATTTGCGCGGAATCTAAGTCTCTCGCGCGCACATCCTCACTTTAATAAGATCCGCCAGTTTTCACGGCGACAGTAGCTATTTTAAATAGGAAACTTTGTAGAATCCATTAGAGTATGTAATTTGGGACTATTTTATTTTCTAATTAACGTAATGAAGTAATTCTTTTCTATATTTTTTTATTCCTCTTAAACATTTTGACATTGCTTTTAAACTGAGCAAACTGTCCAGCAATTAATGAGCCGACTTATTCGTGTTGTAAACATTAAGACGGATTATTCTTGTTTTTATTATTCCGAACCATTATCATGCTGCAGCAAGGCGCTACCACATATAGTAGTTAAACTATTTTTCAAATTCAACAATAAACCATTAGTATAATTTATTGTTCATATTAAGGGTTTTCAATAAAAAATCACTGTATAAAATAAACATTTACTTTTGATATTATGTGTCTCGTGTAGTTAGTAGTAGTGTAGTGGGTAGTTAACTAAAACACAATCATCTATACATCTATACAGATAAATAAAATTGATGTATTTATCCCTAATGTTGAAATAACTGACTTCTATTAAGCTCAGGGGGTTATTTACAGGCTAGTGAGACATAATTTTTTTAAATTTTTGTCTGTCTATCTATTTGTCTGTCTGTGTGTCCAGGCTAATCTTCGGAATGGCTGAACCGCTTGTGATGAAAATTTAGGAACAGATAGAGAGCAATGCCAGGAGGAATATAGGTTATATTTTATCTGAAAAACTTGGGAAATTAGGAAAACTTAAAAATTGATAAAATAAATTATGATTATCTTAAATCTACATAAAGCTACATTAATAGATCCAGGCAAAGCCGTGGCGGGTGGTTAGTATTAAAATAAAAAAATAGTCGGGTAATACTACTTCAAAGTTAAATATTGCGAATGCTTAACTAAGACGCGCTTCATTAATTTAATGAGACAAAAGCGTTTTACTTTTTAATTAAGTACCTTTGAGTCAGCTCAGATTCTAATATACGTCTGTGATACTAATTTTAAGCCGATTTGTTGGTTTGAATAAAAAATAAACCCTTATAGGATCTCTTTTTTGTCCGTTCGTCTGTATGTCAAGACCCTTCTTCTCAGGAACGGCTAGACGGTAGAGGTATCAACTTGAAACTAATATTAAATACTAAGGTCTACGTGCTTTTGGAATTGTTACATATTTCAAGCATCTAAGTCATTGCACTCTAAAGATACGAAACATTTATTTCATATGTTTTGATACTGGCAAATTCACTTATTAAACCCGGTAGGGTACTTCCCACTGACCTAGAATCATGAAAGTTAGCAATGTAGTGTTTGCATATATGTAGTATACAGTAAATATTGTTATTTGTTTTATTTACTAATAATTTACCATGTAAAAATACACAAACATACATTTATATATAAGTCACAGTCTCGAGCGCACCGCGTCAGTTACACGAGAGCCTCGGGCGAGAGTGGACGTGTTTAGTTAAGTGCGTGCCGAGCCTGTGTTACATTACAATGATTAGAGAAGATAGCAGACATTACAAGCAATAAACACAAAAGTAAAGAAAAAAATACGAAAATCGTAATCTTGTCAAATTCAATTCACATTTAATAAATAAATAATTATTCTACCGATTTCATAAAAGAGACGATACTCAATTCGACGTTACCGTTACGTGTGTTACCTCATAACTTTTTTCTGGGTGAAACAATTTCGACGATTCCTTTTTTATTTGTAAGCTGGTGCTTCTCATGTGGTTCCATATAAATTTGATCAAAGTCTGACTAATAGTTTTTGAGTTATTCTTAACAACTTATATTGAAGTCGGTTGTACAACATTTTTACCATTTTAAATTATTACGATTACAACTTTACATTTTGCAGTTGCAGCGTTGACCGTAATTTAAACCTGGAAGAATATTTTTCCACTGCAATCCTACCTTTTTTCTACCGACTTCAAAAGGGAGGAGATACTCGTATTCAATGTGACTGCATGTTTTTCTGTTTTTATATGTGAAAAAAAGTTATGAGGTATAACTTTTTTGATGAACCGATTTCGATGATTCTTTTTTTATTTGAAAGCTGGTGCTTCTCATTTAGTCAAGGACTGACCAATAGTTTTTGAGTTATCCTTAATAATTTATATTGAAGTCGGTTGTACAAAAATTTTAATTTTACCACTCGTTATGTTAGAGCGATGTTCGGAGCTTACCTTACCTATAATTCCCAGCATGGACGAACTAGCTACCTACATACATAATTAAGTTTATACGAAACCCCTCGCCATGACACGGACTATCTTTCATGTCAGTGTACTAAATTTTAGTTTAACCTCAATTATTATAATTATTGCTGACAACGTTTAACCTCAATTTCGTCAACAGTTGACAAGCGTCATAAACTGCAGCAAACAGTGCAAAGCAGTGCAGTGCAAAGCAAACAGTGCCTCAGGATTAGGAAAGCCGAGCCCGCGTAACGGGAAGAGAGAAAACGAAGAAGAAGAAGAGGATAGTTTAACCTCATTAAATTACACAATTAATTTTAGACGGCCTTTTTTATTTTTAAATTTTAATAAGAAGATTTTTTTCGATAAAACCACAACTTTTTTATGGAATAAGGATAACAATCGAGCACACAGTCCACCTGATGGTAAGTGGTTGCTGTGACCCATAGACATCTACATTTATCCTCAATAAAGAATCAAAATGCAGATGCGTCGTTACTCGTGAAGATTAAGATGGAATGTCTCTTTCCCAGTAAAAAGGGTCTCCGGTTCTCTGCACTCACCATACGAAACACAGCATTGTCAAACTGCCATTTTACGCTGGTATTCTGTGAGACCTAATTGTATACGTATGTGTAAAACTGTCCATTATGAAATACATTTATGTATTATAATATTGCAAACGTCTGTTATTGATGTGTTCTTATGTGATCTTTGATTATACATATGTATATAGTTATTAATATTATTGCATAATATCTTTATGCGTTTGTATATATTTGTATATGTTTACATGTTGATAGTGTACCTTTGACAATAAATAAATATAGCCCAGACTTCAAACAAGCTCTAAAATCTTTCTAAAGCTATGAGCATAAACATCACCAAAAACGACGTCCATACTGTAAGAGAACTATAGCAATCTAATTAACTTACTTGTTCAGTCAACTATGCGTAGGTTTCTCTGAACGGGAAATCATTCCCAGTTCAGTATGTAACCGTAACAGAAGTAGCAATTTCTATTGAAATAGATTCGACGTCGCGGCTTTGTATTGGTTTGTATCGGCGTGCCACATGGTGTGGCTTCACTCTCATATCTTTCATACCAGAAGTATTTCAAAAGGGTGAACTTAATATAGGACAAAAAATGAGTGTAATATTTTTTTTTCTTCAATTTATCTGGCTCAGTTGCCTATAAAAGCAAATGGCCTGAATATCAGTAACCCAAGGTCGGAGCTCGCAAACGTGATCCAATTGAAAAGATTTAACAAGATTAAACACTGCAATGCGGTATGTGTATCTTTAGACCTTGTGATCTCGTGGTAAAATCCCTAGCTACTACGTCACGAGTCCAGCAGTAGATAAATTTGATAAGTAAGCTAGCTATGAGTAAATTAGGACAAGTAAAGCTGACGGCTTTGTAGCTCAGTGGGTACGCGTTTGGCTGCGACGCTGCGGGCTGCGTGTTCGAATCATGCACTGAGCGGGTCTTGTCCATGTGATATTTGTATGTTCAAAGCTACGGGTTGCATTTAGAATCGTTTAGCAGGAATTTGGTGGGGTAAGGTTTATTTTTTATTTGGTAGAGATTTGGTCCCCGATTATAACAATACCACTAGCATTAAAAGGTAATGCACCGTTTTCGAGAAAAAAAAACTATTTTAACGTCAAATGTATAAAACTAAAAAATGTACCTATGTGTCGCAGTAACATAGTTAAGGCCGTGATATTGTTATATCATAACATTGGCAGCTTGCTATGTTTTTCGCTTTGGTTACATGGCGTTTTGCCATACTACACTATATTGTTATTGATAGCACATGTAAGCTATATTTGATATAACTTTATTTTAGTTACAAGTAATATTCTAGTGTAATAACTCCTTAGTACTTTGCTTTTTTATTTTCTTTGTTTAAATACTTTTAAATGCTTCGCAAGTTAATTGTTTATTTTTTCTTCTATTTTGTTGTAACTTTGTATTTGTTTCCTTTGTCTTCCTGAGCTACTGTTAAGATTGTATGTAACAGTTAGCCGGAGGGAGACGTATGGAGATAAACATTTTTTTTTTAATATTTAGTTATATATTTAATTATTAGTATTATTATTATTTTAAATATTTTTGTCTAATGTCAGATTTATTTATTAATTCAAATAAACTTGTGGGTTACAAAAAATCTAATACGCACACAAGTATAAATATTTCATGAAAAAAACTTTTTAAAATTTGTATCCATCCATAACAACAAAAATTATGAATCTTTTTATTCTACTTACAACAGTTCCTCTTCCCTTTCACTTACTGCTTGCTGATGCTTCGGATGAGTCTGCTACGCTACATACATTAATATATGAAGAATCTCAAAAATTGTTAAGTTTAGGATTTAGGATTTGTTTTTTTTTAAAGCGCTAAACCTCCACACTAAGATTTTTTCCTGTATCGTAGGGGCAGTTACATAAATTTCACAAGGACATACATCCAGACCCGGAACAATTATTTGTAGACCATGCGAGTGGTATTGCCATAATCGGGGACAAAACTACTCCACAATGCAAGATACTAATATTAAAAAAAAGAAGGGAATACCTCTTGTATTGCTTAAATTTTGTGGCATCAACCCCTTGCACAGTTTATAGCTTCCAACAGTATTCGGATCAATTCCCGTCACAAAATCCGATATCAAGTCATCATAATCACCATCATATGTAATTTTGTACATTTACTAAAATAAAATACCGTGCCGTGGTAGCTCAGATGATTAACGCTAGCTGTAAGTTTCACAGTACGCGAGCAACCCGGGTTCGATCTCCGCCGGCACCTATGAAATTGTTAATTGCAATTTTAGGTGCTGATTTACCACGTGCTCGGCGATGAAGAAAAACATCGTGAAGAAAACTGCATGTCTCAGAAATAAGACAAAAAAATATTTCGAAGACATGTGAAGTTCGCCAACACGCATTGGGGCAGCGCGACGGACATTTCCTTGCCCTAAAACCCTTTCAGAAATGAGAGGAGCCCTGTGCCCAGCAGTGGGATGTAGGCTGTCACTTTAATTTTTAACTTTTAACAAAAATAAAATATTTATACAGAAAATGCTTGAAGGCATTACGTAGGGATGTTTAAGTTCTTTCGTATATAATAATGAATGCATTAAAGAATAAATAAATAAATAAAATCATGAAAAACATAAATTTCTTTTACAAATAAAATACAAAAACGACATGAAGCCAACCTATATCAGAACTATTCATTTTGTACAAAATTGAGTTATTACAAATCGTAAACCTTGGGTTTACTCTATTTGCTGCGAAAACCAATTTTGATATGAAGCGAAGAAAGGTCAAAACCCAAAAAAGAGAATTCAATCAGCGGAACAGTACAGTGATATATACCTACTTTGTATGATATTATTGTGATAAGGTTCAAATTCGTTTATATTTTTGGGATTAATAAATAAACTCAAAAATTGATATGATTACGATAATATCGTCTTATGTAAATTACTGAAATGTAACATTTACGTGGTTAAACATCTCAAAAATTAAGCAGCTAAGCGTAATTAAATAATTTAAAATTATAAATTGTATACAGCCGACGTCAATATAAGTTATTAAGAATAACTCAAAAACTATGGTCTGACCTTGACCAAATTCATATGGGACCACACGAGAAGCACCAGCTTTCAAATAAAAAAAGAATCATCGAAATCGGTTCACCCAGTAAAAAGTTATGAGGTAACACACATAAAAAAAACATACAGTCAAATTGACTACCGTCTCCATTTTGGAAGTCGGCAGATAAAATGATGTGTCTTACCCAATTTGTAGAACACCTCCCCCCCCCCCCCTTAAAACACTATCCTATTCACCACTAATACTTACATCATTACTCTCATCACCACTACACTAGGAAAGACACCTACGTCGATAACCATATTTAGTGTATTTATTTAGATAAATTTAATAAATTGGAACTAGTGATAATTTTGACAGTTTTTTTTTTATAGAATAAGGTTGACAGACGAGCACACAATCCACCTGATGGTAAGTGGTTGCTGTGGCCCATAAACATCTACATCTATCCACGATTACGAATCAAAATGCGGATGCGTTATCACCCGTGAGGACTAAGAGGTAATGCCTCGTTTCCAGAAAAAAAGGGTCTCCGGTTCTCTACACTTACCATACGAAACACAGTAGAATTGAGCTGCTCTTTTACGCTGGTATTCTGTGAGAGCGTGGTCCTACCCCGGTCGAGCCGACCTATTTTTTTTAACTAAGCGATAGGACTCCTTTTCTGCCCAGTAGTTCGTTTAGGTCTGTACCATCCTCGTACCTATTTCTGCCGCCAAATAGTACCTAGTGCTTGCACTGCTGTTGTCGCGAACGCGAACTAAATATAAACAGAATTAATGTTATTAAGATGGCAACACTAGCTGACAGAGAGAGGGAACTGACTATCAATGTTAGTGACTTATTAATGATCAGTTTGGAAGTTGCTGTTCGAAGAAGATACTACTCTCTAACAAGAGTTGCTATTGTGTTTTGATAAGGAGATATTCGTAAGCGTTTTGTCGTTCAATATCATACTGCATTTCATATTGTTGAACGTTACTTAGATATGGAGGTTTTGGGGAGAGCTGTAAGGCGTTGAAGGCTTTTCAGGGAAAATAGACTTTTTGTAACAGATATTCGCCAGTGTTAAGGATATATTCTTGGCTTGCATCTTAGTTTCAATCGCATAAATGAAACCTATCGATAGAAGGATAGTTCCTCGCGACAGCTGTGTTCCGGTCTGGTGCCGGTACAGGCTGCGCGGCTTTCTCAGTTCTCAGAGGTGACAATAATTCATCTTTAGCCTTATTCGTTAGAAGTTGATTACAAGTGTCCATTGAATGCAGTAGCCAGATTCGTTTGTCACTTCCTCCTTCACTCCTCACAGTCCTACCCTATCCTTAGTGAGGTTTTGCTCCGTGGGTGCGATGTAGCAGATGATAAATCGCACTTGTTTAGCTAAACCAAAACCTATTCATTCTTGCTTGAAGACACCTACATTGTATCCGAAGGGAAAGACAGATGCCAGTAAATTTTTTAATTCTTCGCTGTACGCATAACGAACGGTGAAGCAAACAAAGAAATATGAAGCAAAAAAAAGTCGAAAAGAACATGTTTAGATCCGCGAGCATCTGGCTATCCGATGGTAGAAGGGAAAGGGTGGAATTAGCTCATGTAATTCCATATCCTATACAAAATGTATAGAATAGATTTTAGAGTATACTAAGATGTTGTCCAGTTTGCAGTATCCCGTAGAATAGATTTTAGAGTATTAAGAGGCTGTCCTGTTTGCGCCCGTGCACATTCCATAAACATGTTTACTATTACATGAAATTGATGTGGACTTTGTATTTGCCATGCATAAGACGTGAGCCACACCAGCTCATGATATGGGTTAGTGAATTATCTTACGCCGACATTACACGGAATAATACAACACATTCAATACCTCACAATTTAAATGTGCGCTCCATCTTATATTGCTCTTGTACCGTCTTGAGCATTGTAATAAAAAAATAATTGCGACTTTGCAACATTGCGGAACAAAGGTTCCAAAGCCGCCCGCCGTTGTAAATTATTTCGAATAATAAATAATGTTCTCCTTATCCCCATCGCCTCCATTTCGATTTACACTTTTTGTTTCGTCTTTGCTTTGAACCGTCTTCTGTGTAACGTATCATAAGTTTGTTGTTGCGAACTCGCTCGCCGTGTTCTACTGAATTATTCAATGTTTCATTAACATTTACCGCCTTTAGGTGCTTGTACACCACCTTTACGAACAATACATTTACTGAAATTGGTAAACAGTACGTACACTTAATTATATGACATTGTACTTAGCATTGGAACATCTTATACTAATTTATTTTTTGTGTTAGTTTGGTTTGCTTGTAGTTGAAATTGAATGTAGTTGAACTTAGCATTTTTGTGAACTGGCGTGCGGTCCCTCTCCGCCAGCAGTCGTCTTCAGTACCGCAGTGCATACACTGCTGAAAAAATATTATTAGAAATTTAAAAATTATAATTTAATTTACTTTTACTTTGATTACTGGCTACATTTAACGATTCTCTTACAGAAAAAAAATTATATTTGATTACCTAGTTAGTTGCAGAACAGTTAAATATCATTAACAAACGGTTAACGTGCAGTCAATTGGTAAAGGGTAATATTGCACGTAGCAAGAGTGAAAGTGTTAACTAAGTCAGGCATCTGACTTATAAGTAATTTCCAACTAACAGTAACTTTTCTAATGTAACTAAATTATTACGAAATTCTTGCTTAGTGTCAAACCCAATTCCCGCATACAATCAACCAACCCAACCAAATCGATGTTTTGAACCATTCACTCTGATCTCAGTACGAGAGACTGCGTTTCAAAGTTTTCAAAGCGATCCTTACAGAAGGAATTTCCCCAAATTCTTTTGTATGCCGCTGCGAGAAAATAAAATAGGTATTTATCATTTAAATGAAATCAGAAATGTGATTTCGTTATTCGTGTTTTCGGACTTGCTCATTGTGTACAAAGACAAATATTAACAACCGATAGACGGGACAAAGCGGTCACAATCGTAATCCATTACTTGTTACCTATAATTATAAAAAATTATACCTTACAATCCGCAATTAGATAAAAGCCGCTTAGTTTTGTGTTATATGAGACCGCAAGAAAATTATTTTAATACGTGTTGTTGCTATTTAGTTCTAGATAACGTAACGTAACTTATACGTGGTAGAGCCATGCTGCATCTATATTATGGTTGTAGCACGAATGGGTCGGCTCGACCGGGGAAGGACCATGCTCTCACAGAATACCAGCGTAAAATAGCAGCTTAACGCTGCTGTGTTTCGTATGGTGAGTGTAGAGAACCGGAGATCCTTTTTACTGCAAAAGAGGCATTCCATCTTAGTCCTCACGGGTGACAACGCATCTGCATTTTGACTCTTAATCGAAGATAGATGTAGATGTCTATGGGCCACAGCGACCACTTACCATCAGGTGGACTGTGTGCTCGGTGTGGACGGTTTGTCACCCTTATCCTATAAAAAAAAAACGTACGAGTTCAAAGTTTTTGCTTCGCAATGTTCCCAATGGCCGCTCTATTAGTCTTTGAATCTCTTTGATTGTAAATAAAACAAAACAAAACGTGTGAAGGTCATACGCAGTAGAAGTGCAACATGATTTATTTTTTATTAATAAAAATTTAATATTAATTCTTCTTTTTATAATTAATTTATCGAGAACGAGATAATAGGAAACACTTTAAACTGTATTCCATCTCATTCCCTCGCAGGCTAAATCATATAGATGTATGTTTGTCTCTTTTTAGTGTCGCTTTTTCGTTTCATCAATGCTGGATATTAGGTATGTATTTTCTATTTTCAACTTAAATACTAGTTTCTTAACTTTTCCTGGTCTGGGTAAGTTCGTCCGGGAAAATTTTGATATAGTTATTTTGCAATCTGTAGGACCTAAGCTACTATTATGACATTCACAGGAATATATTAGGTGATCTTTATGTTATTACTGCTACACAACAAGCTACCATACGTTTTTGACGATATATCTCATTTACGCTGGTCGTTATATACCCAGACCGGCGACGGGATGTAGAGGCAAAATTACAAAACATCTCGCCTTTATTCTTACTTACAAAGATTTTTCAAATATCCGTAGCTTAAGTAAACTTTCAAAAGTAAGTAGAGAAGAGCAATACATTCTTTATTTATCAAAGAAATTCCAAAGACGTTTAATCGTATAAATAAAAAAAATTGTTCGATTATCGTATGAATACACACTTCCATCTTTACATTACTCTGCGCAATAAGCAACTTCATTCATAAAGCCAGACAATTTAATTATTTCAATAGTTTTTTATCACATTGCTTACTGATATTGGGCATTGTTCATTTTGCCCGGGAATTTTGAATAATTCCCAATTAATCACATGGGCGTTATTTAAAATGCCACTACAGACATACACATAGTTTCATTTTATAATGCATTTTCTTTCAAGTCTTTTGGAAAATAGCAGCAGTTGTATGAGGACAGCTTATATTATTATATTAAACAGCTTCTATACGGTTCAATACTGGGCAAAGACCACCTCTCATTTACGAGAGGATTATAGAACAATCTGGACTTCACATTTCTTTGAAATATTTTGATTCCTCAGATATCAACACCTAAAATTGCAATCAACAATTTTATTGGTGTCGGCGGGGATCGAACCCGGGTTGCTCGCGTACTGTGAAATATACAACGATCGCTTGGCCACTGTGCTACGATGGATTAGAGCGGCTTACACATAATTAATATGTTTCCAGAAGCAAACGCCTACGAGCTGTCGAATAATGGCCTAATTACTTATTTAGGAGAACAATAGGAACTGGGACTAAATCCTATCATTTTGTTTTTATTTCCCAATATAATACAAGTGCAACAAATGTGTTTCACATTTATATT
This sequence comes from Parnassius mnemosyne, assembly GCA_963668995.1. NCBI lineage: Eukaryota > Metazoa > Arthropoda > Insecta > Lepidoptera > Papilionidae > Parnassius > Parnassius mnemosyne. Next base: position 19,214,175 of record CAVLGL010000104.1, on the reverse strand, counting down.
TTAATTTCACTGTACGGTCAGATCTTTTAAACTACACAACGGATTTTTATGTGGTTTTCATCAATAGACAGAATGATTGAATAAGTTTCATATGTATTATACACGCATATTATATATTATATAATTCGTATGTCCATGTGTTTGACTGAACTCCTAAACGGCTCGAATAATGAATTTTTGTGTCTGTGATTAAATTGATTAGAGAATGGTCTAGATTCACAATTGGACCCGGTAGGTGGCGTTGTTGTCGAGATCCAGAAGTCGACCGTGCGAAGCCGGAGCGGAATGCTAGCTTAATTTATATATGTAGATAATAATACATTTCAATATCTTCCTTCTTTACGTCCTTTGTTACGTTAAGTCGTGCATTTCGTAGGTATATTATTCACTGATTAGCCATTGCTGCTTTGAAACTCATTAGAAAACACCCTAATCAATTAGCATTAAAAATAGAACGCTATTTTTTAAATACAACTTATCATTTCCTCAATTTTTTTTGTAAATGCCTAGACCGTTGTGAATTAAAACGTGAAATTGGAAAATTGCTACATAATAATTATTATCATTTTTTATTTATAGGAGAGGGGCCAAACGAGCATGCGGCTCACCTGATGGTAAGTGACTACCGCCGCCCATGAACAACTGCAAAACACCAGAGGAATCGCAGATGCGTTGCCGGCCTTTTAAAAAGGAGTAGGCTCTTTTCTTGAAGGTGCCTAAGTCGTATCGGTCCGGAAAAATCGCTGGTGGTAATCGATTCCACAAGGAAGTTGTGCGAGGGAGAAAACTTCTTCTAAAACGCACAGTGGTGGACCGCCAATCATCCAGATGGAGATTAATGATTGAAGAAACAATAAACGAATCATTTTAACCTTAAAACATTGGAGTAATTGCAAATAATAAAGGCTGTTACTAAATACTTCTTTAATAAATAAAAACACTGGAGCGTCTCTCGATTGATGAGTTTACGAATGATTGGTCCTTAAAGCATTTCAAAGCAGAGGCATTCGCGGATGAATTCTCAGCATGGCTTTCATTCCGGTTCGGATAAATTTAATGTACGCCATGCCTCCGATGCCTGCCCAATAAGTACGTTGATCACGTTTGAATTCGAGCTATGTACACAGTAGATAAATTCCATTTCATTCCATCTTACAAAACGTTTTGTTGTAATATATAAGAAAAATTTTTAGAGAACTACCTAGGTTAGCGATTCGTACGCTTTATAGTAAACGTGGGTCATCATCTTCATCAATGTTAAACACTCTCGATAAGCCCACTACTAAACATAAGCCACCATGGATTTGCACAAAACACGGTCCTAAGCTACCTGCGTCCATTAGTTTCCTTTTTTTTATAAAATAAGGATGACAAGCGAGCACACAGTCCACCTGATGATAACTGTTTGCTTATTCTATAAAAAAAAATTACGGCCTGAAACCGGTGACTAAGCATTTGACTACAGTGTTGCGGCAATGGGTTCGAATCCCACACGGTACAACTATTTGTACAAATAATAGTTGTGGGTTTCAACAACGCAGGAAAAATCCCTGGTTTAAAAGTAACGTTTTCTACATAGATATAAATACTTTAATGCTGTCGTTTTAGTTTATTTCATAACAGATTGATAATAATATTTTATTCTCTACCAATTTTGTTAATTATATTATTTATAATTATATAAGCATATTATTTAAAATTATATCCTAGAACCAAGTAATTAAAACATAATGCATGTATAGTACTTGCACTGTAAAACACTGCAAATGCTTAACATTCTATTATTTAAGATTAATAAATTATGAAACAGAAATGTTTTTAATCAATGTAGATTATAAATCATACTTATTGAAAGTCACTCCAATACTTTAATTACCATTCGTTCGGAAATAAAACCTCTGTCCTGGGAAGAACCAGCAAGAAACCTAGCGGAACTTCTAAAAAAAAATAACAGCTTACAATTATGTATATTACACAATTAACAACAAAAAACAAATTAGAAATAGCCTGGTAGCGATCACCTCATTCCCATATCATCCATAAATTCCTTTTATAATATAATAACCCTTTTTATACAAACTTGATAAAGTTTTTCAACTATAAGCAGGTCAATTTTTTATGTTTTCTGTGATTTTATTGTCAAAGCGACATTTATGTAACAAAGTATGTAAGTATTTTATGTATTGAATTATATATTACATAATAGATTTCTATTTCGCGTCGCAAATGCCCTCTGTTTAAAATAAAAACGTATCTGCATTTATAAGGTATTCATTTTACTCGGATACGAGTTTTTCACTTAAAAATGCAAATTGCGATAACTGCATACGATTCAGCCGCTCTGAAAACTCCCCTTGGGCGCCGTCTAAAACATCGCTTCGCGTGGAGCAGTCGCGCGGTAATAGCTGCGGACGGACCGAACTGTGTTTAATTGGATTTAAACAAAAAAAAAATTAAAAGCTTTTTGTCCATAAGCTCATTTATTTACAGAACTACAGAAGCTCATCTGGGTACTAAATTTATCCAAAAGTAACTGCTGACTTAATGCAGACTGCCGAACCGCCTCGACTTCAACACATCTATTAATGAGGCTTTATTTTAATTCAAAATAATAATAAAAGTCCATTTACTATATCAATTTTTTGAATTAAAAAAAATATTCAAGATTTTCGGTTAACATATAGCCTTGATCACTCCTGGCATTGTTATCAACTGATGGTTCGTGAAGTTCCAAATACAATTGGTTCAGCCATACCGAAGATTAGACCCGACAGACGGACGGACAGACAGACAGACAAACAGACAGACAGACAAATTTTTAATAATGGTTGTTCATGTCTTAATGGCATGCAAATAAGCTTAATAAAAGGCAGTTATTTCGATATTACATGCAAACACTCAATTTTATTTATATGTTTATAGATTTACTACTGTGATAATTTGTTTTTAATAATCTTTATTTTTTATTAACCATTTGTGCGTCTGTTAGTGATCGTGTATCTAATTTCTGAACGACCTGACCGTCATTTTTTTTTTTATAGAATAAGAGTGAAAACTACCATACAGTCCACCTGATGGTAAGTGGCTGCTGTGGCCCATAGACATCTACAACTATCCTCGATTAAGAATCAAAATGCTAATGCATTGTCACCCGTGAGAACCAAGATGGAATACCTCGTTTCTAGTATAAAGATTCTCCGGTTCTCTACACTCACCATACGGAACAGCAGCATTAAGCTGCTGTTTTACGCTGGTATTCTGTGAGAGCGTGGTTCTACCCCGGTCGTGCCGACCCATTCGTGCTACAACCATAATATAGCTGCAGCGTGGCTCTACGGCCGTCTACACTAAGACAGAAGGGGTCGTGACGGAAAAGTCTTACACTTTTTCTCGCCTAGGCCTAGTCGCCATCCGCCAAATTCGTAGCTTGTTTCTTATACTAACTTCACTGTGTCTTTCCACAACGACTTCAGACGATACTATGTGGATTTTTTTTTATTCTTTCGTGTTTTTGAAGACGGTTTTTACTTTTTATTAAAAATTGAATTTTAGTTTCAGGAAGTTTGTTTCATTAGTAGAAAAAACAAAATGTTCTTCGGCTGTACACGATTTATGTAATATTATATAATTTTAAAAACTAAGAAATATAAACATCGTTTGACACATTCATTCCACCTATGCCTGACGCCTCCGTTTTTACTGTTTCACTGAGCCTGTTGGAGAGTCCGCTAAATAATTAAACGACGTATGTACAACGTACATTATTGTCGACCGCCGCGAAATAATACGCCTATGTGTGTATCTATACATCGCTAGACATGTGATTCGATTATCACATACGTCTTAACAAGCTGTAATCTACTTTTTCAAAGGTTTATTAACGGACTTCAAAAAGGAGAACCTCCTTTCAATTCGAGTGTATGTTTTTTTGTTTGCATGTTACGCTATTTCGCAGAATGTGAACCGATTTTTATTCAATAGGCTTCACCTCAAGGGTGGTTCCATTAAATTTTGAACAAAAAATTCCGCCCCAAGGGTGGATAATAGGGAAAAAGTTTCATATTGGACTATTGTTTAAGGAACTTTATATGATATCTTTACAGATTGAGGACCGATTTTAATGATTCTTTTTTTATTAAATAGGATATACTTCAAGGGTGGTTCCATATAAATTTCGAGAAAAAAATTCCACCCCCAAGGGTACGAGTAGTAAAGAAATTACTTCTTTTTTTAGCAATTTGAAGTGGGTATTTAATTTTTGTTAAAAGATATTATTATAAATTCTGACTTTTGGTTAATTTATTTCTTTGGTATGATAACTTTAACTTCCCTTTAAAAATACTACTTATAAATGTCTTAAATATTCCCCAGTCGGGAATAAAACATCGTGTAAAGCAACGACCAATTGCCAATCTGTCTGTCTGACTGATAACTTAGTAATTCTAGCGGGTCCTTCCGTTGTCACTTGAGTGGTCACTTGGTTGAGAGGTGGTTTCTTAGAGACCATTGACGCGTTCTTACGGTTCCGTCTACTGTCGTTTCGTATTACGGTCCCTAATATATGGTTGAATACGTAGTCTGGCGGCAGGCTGTAATGTCAAAGGATGTAATTTTTCTTAAACCACTTAACAAACTTTGCGACTTTAAATATTCCTTTCGTCAATTGCAGACACCAATGTCCAGCTGTGGACTAATTATGGACTGATTATGAAGAATTATAATACTTCTACGTCATGTAGGCATGTAACATACTAATGAAAAGTATGTTAGCAAGGATTGTAGGTTACAATACTTCATTAGAGTGAAGTTCATAAACGAAATAAATATAATATTAGATAACCCAAAATCTGTATGCAGCTTTAATATTCACATATTTCAACTCCATGTTTATGTCGTAAAAAAACTCACATAATAAATTACTTATGTATTATGACTGCACTGTATTTGCATTTCCATTTGAGAGTAACGTGTCGTGTACGATATTTAATTAATGTAGCGGCCATCTGCAATGTTTCGCAGAACGTAGCTGAGGGTCATTTCTCTCTCACAGAATATCTAAAGTGAAATGCTAATTACGATCTAGTAATCCATTTTCACAATTAATATTTCATACGTTTCTCTAAAAAGTTGATGCACGAAAATTTCATGGATTCTCTTTGATTAAAAATTATTTCATTTGATACACACAATTGCGTAATAAAAGAAATAAATTAATACTTGGTATTAATTTATTTCTTTTATTACTTAATACGAGGCTTAATACGTGGTAGAGCCATGCTGCAGCTATATTAATAGTATAGTTGTAGCACGAATGGGTCGACTCGACCGGAGAAGGACCACGTTCTCACCGAATACCAGCGTAAAATAGCAGCTTGCTATTGCTGTTGTGTTTCGTATGGTGAGTGTAGAGAACGGAAGACTTTGTTAACTGGAAAAGAGGCATTCTATTTTGACCTCACGGCTGACAACGCATCTGCATTTAATTCACAAACGAGGATAGATGTAGATGTCTATGGGCCACAGCAACCACTTACGATCAGGTGGACCAAAAAAAAAACTGAGATGTGAATTGATTAAAATGCATTATCTTATCTTATACTTAATAGAGCCATGCTACAGCTATATTAATTGTATAGTTGTAGCACGAATGGATCGGTTCGACCGGGGAAGGACCGCGCTCTCACAGAATACCAACGTAAAATAGCAGTTTAACACTGCTGTGTTTCGCATGGTGAGTGTAGAGAACCGGAGACCCTTTTTATCTTAGTCGTCACGGGTGACAACGCATCTGCATTTAATTCGCAAACGAGTATAGATGTAGATGTCTATGGGCCACAGCAATCACTTACCATCAGATGGACTGTGTGCTCACTTGTCACTCTTATTCTATAAAAAAATATCCGTCTTTTCGTTACAACCGTTTTTGTGTTACGCCTGTTTAACCACTTCTTTTGAATTTTATTTTTAGAATAAAGGTGACAAACGAGCACAACGCTGTGGCCCATAGACATCTCCTCGATTAGGAATCAATGATACGTTGTCATCCCTGATGACTAAGATGGAACGCCACGTATCTAGTAAGAAGGGTCTCCAGTTCTCTGCAGTCACCATACGAAACACAGCAGCATTAAGCTGCTATTTCGCGCTGGTTTTCTGTGAGAGCGTAGTCCTTCCCTAGTCGAGCCGACCGATTCATGCTACAACCATAATATAGCTGCAGTGTAGCTCTACCACGCATAATAAATAACGTACAGTAAATTTGGTCAACATTTTAGATACGTATAAGTTTAAAAATTAATTTCAATATTATTCTTTGTTACACTGTGCCCGATAGCGAATCCTTACAGTTCAGAGTATAAACTGTTTATCAAGACGAGTCAACAGTCCGTGTAACTGAAATGCATTAAAGGCTCGATTTATTTTAATATCGACGCTGTAGCATTTGTATATTGACGCAGCTGCGTACACAGTCAATACTCTTCAACTTCATGTATTCCTGTTACCTTCATTTGTTTCTGTTTTATGATGCGTCCTCTCATATTTTTAAATTAATAAATTTTATAGTTTGATTTTTGAATAAAGAACATAGATGGCAATAAAAGTATACTCTTGAAAAAAGCAATATTCTGGTTCTACGGAGAACAGAGATAGGTTGATTATGAGGGTGTATGTAAAATGTGCTGTATACCAGTTGCCATTAAAACATTAAATTTTTGAGGTTTGGCGCACGCATAGCCGTGAAGAAAAACACCAGGAGAATAAGATATAAGAATAATAATATAGATGAGATATAAGAAAAAGTATTGCGATGACAAGTGGATACAATTTCTTATGTAACAGCGCCTCGAACTGTTACTTGGTCCACTACCCTTTTAAAACTGGAAAAACTCTGCGCAGATGTGAGATTATACTATAGGAGAACGGCTGCTAAAACATATATAACATATAAAAAATAATGTTTGTTTGTTCGTAGTTTATACGCTGCCATACCGTTCATCAGGTTGTAGTAAAACTTTGTCAACTTACTTGCTACTTGCACTGGCGTGAAGGTGGAGGCATACAATTAACTTACGGTAGGTGGCGCGCGTATCATACCGATTAATTTATTTCAAAGTTATATATCATTCAACTTCACGGAATGAATTATCATCCCTAACAAAACATTATAGAGTCTTCCAAATTTAAAACGATATTTCTACAATTATTTCTTCTGCGGCAGCAACGCCGGATACCATTATATTAACTTTGAAATATGTTTCGTTATATAAATTCCATATTTTATCTCTCTTTCCATGTTAGTTCATACTACGTACAGTTTCCCTTGAATAAATCCTTGATTGTAAGGCGGTGAAGCCCCTCATAGCGTCGACACCTGCTTACATGAAAAGCAAGCCAGTGAAAAGCATTAACGCGGTTTTGTGGTTTTGTCGACGCGTTTTTAAACTTGGCTTTGCGAACACAAACCGGGTACCACAAAAAGACAAAGACATTTTTTGCATTTTTTGTGCTGCGTAATATATTTATTTTATTAAAAAATGATATCAAAATATCATAAAATATTTTTCTGTTTTAAAATCATACGTCGTTTTTAAGAATGTAAATAATACGTATTTTAGTTCTATAACTTGTTATATTTATCTACAAACGTAATAATTTTAAATAACATGTTTTTAATAAATTTTTATATACTATATTAAAAACTTTAATAATAAAAAAAATAACTAAAACTAGAAACTTAATTATCATATAATCCTACTCCCCGCGGTATCGTGCCAAGAACGCTGGCTGCGTTTCCATACTTAGCCTTTGAGTGAGAAAAGAACCAGCCCTCTTATCACCAGCAGCAACGACCAGCCGCGGATGGAGTTCCTTTAGGAACTCGAGTTCCTTTAGGAACTCCACCGCACGTGGACCGCACGGACAGATAGTCTCTACAGCAAATAGCACAAATATGTAGTCATCTCACAGAGACTCATATTTACGCTACTTAATCAGTTCAGCTGCCTCTGATGCCGCTCCGGCTCTAAACGAGGTACCCCTGTGATGAGAGGCCGCCAGAGTGTCTACGCAAGTAGCATCCCACACTAGAGCTTTACCTCTCTCCCAAGGGACCAATGTCATACCGTCGGGTCTCCTGCCATCGTGTCTAAATACTCCACAAGGCTCTAAAACCGAGGGAACATTTATAGAGACAAGAGCCCTTCGGATGACATCGTTCAAAGAACTGTGTCGTGAAAACCTACCAGCGCTTTTATTACATGAAAGTCCATGGAGCCCAAACTTGTCAACACTGCTACCACAGGGGCACTGATTGGGTTGACAAATCGCCGCTCCTAGTCGGATTCAAATTAAAAAAACGCTATGTTCAACAATGAACTTTTGATAGCCTATATGAATGTAAAAACAATCAATTCACTTCTGGACATATACCTTCGAAATTGTAATGGCCGTGATCGCCATGTTTGACATGCAATTGTAATAATACGAATATATACCTTATACGGAAACCTTCCTTCGGTTGACTGTTATATTTAGGGTATTCGAAATATAATTTGAAAATATTTGGTCACTTGGAAGGGAAGGCTAAATTGGCCTCTAAAAAGCTTGGTGTGCTCAGCAGAGCGGGACAGTATTTCATGCCGGCACACCGCTTGCAACTTTACAAGGGGCAAGTTCGGTCTCACGTGAAATACTGTTCTAATCTCTGGGCCGGGGCACCCCAGTGCCAGCTCCTTAACCGCATGCAGCGCAGAGCGGCTCGACCGATACGACTTACAAACCGTCAAGGAAAGAGCATACTCGTTTCTAAAAGGCCGACAACGCACTTTTAATTCCCCTGGTGTTGGAACTGTTCATGGGCGGCGGTAGTCACTTACAGGTCTTTATCATGCTGAGTTTGACCTCTGGGCTTGCTTGACTTACACTTAGATCTTTCTGAAAATGTATAGGATCTTTAAATGATATTTCCATTACACGGGGTTATTTTGCAATAACCCACCAAATTTACAGAGAATGTTCAGAATAAGTAACATAGGCAAATGGTGAAGAAGTATTAATTACAAAATTTCTCAAACATTCTGCCTTTTTTATATTTTAAATTCAAAATGCGTGGTAATGGATTATTTTAACAGATTTTTTATTTTTTGTGCTAATTGGTCGATCGGTATGCAAAAATGCCGTTTATAATTACATTTAATTACGCCTATAAATTACATTCAATTTGGGATAATTTCAAATATGAGTAAAAGCATTATTTACTCGTATTTTCAAAAAACTGCAATAACGGTATATCATTATTTATATATTTGAACTTAAAAATAACCTGAAAAATAACCTCGTATGTATGTCGGTCGGCCGAGACTATAATGTAAAGGAAATCTATAAGAAAAAAGTAAATGTTATGTTTATTTAGTATCAATAAAAGATTGCATTTGTGGAAGGGATTACGGAAATATAAACGTTGGACTGTTTGAAAAAATTAAAACAAATATTAAATGGCTAGCCATTTTGATTGACTCTGCACTTATTGTGAAACCTTTGACAAAACGTCATAGTAAAATATTTGATAAATTTAATAGGATACACAAACACCGTGGAATATATTTGAAAAGCTTTGCATTTATTTTATTACTTACGGAACTCAAAAAGATAAGCTAAATTATTTTTAAACGTTGTGTAAAAGTCAATATCCGCGTTATACTCGTAACATTTAATAAAGCAATTTTCATTTGAACGTTCCGCACGGGTCAGTGATTTTTATTAAATTAATATTCCAGTTCCAGTAGTTTTTAAATTTATCGAGCTTATCTATGGTGTGCTCGTTGATTTCATACGATCATATTACAAGTACATTCAATTTGACAAAATTATAATAATTGTTCTTTTTATTTAATTATTATCATAATGATTTCTTATATTTACGCAAACACTACACATTGAATAAAACTATGTTTACGGATTTTATCGTATTTAATTTACTTATTTTAATTCCCTACGTTTCGGGTGCTTTACAGCACCCATGGTCACGGGGGTACTGAGATGTTTGACGTCCCGATGTCATAGTAAACCCGGCTACCTTCAGTTTTTGAATATAATTTTTTGGTTCGATCTATGTAGAATGAGTTTACAATATCTTGAAGTCTTGCAGTGGTATGCTTGGGGTCGGATTTAATTTTGTTAACTATACGATCCCAAGCCGATGGCAGCACCCATCCATCTTATTTATTGAAATTAGGATGTTTTTTTTTAATTTCAATAGCCTCGCGTATCGTCCTTGGTAGAAATCGGTGTTCTTTTGCGAGAATTCGTGGTCTATCAAATCTGATGTAATGGCGGGGACGATCATGAACATGTTCACATACTGCAGACTTCCCATAGCGTCGGTGCCTCACGTCAGCTATACGTTCTTTCACGCGGGTTTTTATAGATCTTTTTGTTTGTCCTATGTAAGAGAGACCAGATCCGCAATCAAGCTTGTATACTCCCGCATAAAAAGAACTAAATTAAACGCGATAGCATCCGTAAACATAGTTTTATTCAATAATTATTATTATATTTGTTTTCAAAGTTATGATATCTCGTTTCCTTTTAGCACTCTCAGAATCTGAGTGTTTCTGCATTGCACGTAAAAACGAATTATAAAAAAAAAACTATTAGTTCATTACACAAACTTTAAAATGAAAAAAACTTCTAAATCGACGTAAATAGTTGGACAAATAGATTGTTATAAAAACTATTTTAACTTATAAAACAAAACGGGTAGGTACTAATGAAAAAGAAAGCTAACATGGATTAATATATATATTACGTTATATGTTTCAAAAACGTGCTGTCCAATCTAGATAAAATTAGGGATGATTCATCTCAAGTTAATATTATTTTCATTTATTTATTTTCAAATCATTTTAGTTTTTTATCTCCTTTTCTTTCAATAATGATCCTAATGAGCGTCGCGGCTTTCTTTATCAAGCCGTAACGGAAACCAGCTATCGATCTGCTCGCACATAATGGTTTTTCATTAGAAGACGACCTGGAGAGTTTCAAAGCAAGTTGTACATTATTGTTGAGTAGCCGGGCTTAATTAAACAACATAGCATTTTTTACGGACCGTCAGTATTTTTTTTTTAATTATTATGTTATCATAAGACGAAACAGAGTCGCGCCAAAGACATATTACTTTGTATTTAGCAGGTTTTGTGTCCTTTATGAGACAAATTTTAATTAAATAAAATTTGAAGGTGCAGGCTACCTTTCATAGCGGAAATAATATTATGATTAATAAGCTAATTATTGATAGAAAAATAAATAAATAATAGGCGAACATGTATGTCAGTGTAATTAGGTACGAAACGCCATTAAAATTTCTGAGATTACCTGCCCAGAGATTTCATAGTTGTTGTATCAGATACAAATTTATTTAAGACAACAATCAATCTACATTACCGAGTTTGATGTAGGTACATATTTTTTTTGATTGGCCTACCTTTGTAATAATAAACAATCTTCAATCTTATTTCCTCACTTTACTGTCTACAATTGAATAAAAATAAAATAAAATAAATTCTTATATCTTTTGAGATCACGTTGCCAAAAGCTGACGCCGCACACGTTCAGCGTGCACGTCCATCGGCAAATGGCGCGAAAAATCATATACTTTAAATTCACTTCGGGTTTCTCAAGTGTAAATATATTTCAATGGGGTGCTGATTGTATTCAATTTAGATTTCAGTCATATTTATTTTTAAATAAGAATTTGTTTGTAGCTGATATTTACAAGACAACATAACATATTATAATATGCCTGCAAGTATGGGAGCTTTTAGGAACGTTGTTTATAATAGTAGAAAATAATTATTATAAAGGAAAACGATCAACAATTTGGAAAATGAATAAAGATCTAAATAAAATTTATGACTTGTCTGAGTCATTTGGACTGGTTATGAACCTAAAAAACCACAATGAACGGTATGCACCACTTGATTTTTATTCTCTTTCAATTTTAACGCTGCAAGTGAGCTAAGTATTTTAGACACTGCTAAGATTTTTTAAGATTGCAAGCTATCACGGTATACACATATTATATAAATTATTAGGAAAAGAAATTATATACTTTCCATTACTTAAAATGCCTTCAAAGTTTTCTGCCGAAGATTTCTCCTATCCAAGCAATTATCATCGCGTTCCTTGACTGTGCTGATGTCTGTTATTTATATTAAGCAGAGGAGCGATTTAAAAAAATTAAGCGCTTGTAAATTTATGTACGAGGGCGGCACTGAAAATTTCGGGAATCAAGGAAGTGACACAACATTACTATTTAAAAATGTATTTATTGCTTTTGGAAGTATTCTCCGCGAAATTTGACACATTTTTCCATACGATGGAACTACTCATTGAAGCAACCACTCCATTCGGAAGTTGGGGTCTCCAAAATGGCCGTTTTGTAGGCTGTATGTATGTATTTATTACTTTTTTGGTCTACTTAAAAAAAGAGGAGGAGGATTACAATTAGACTGTATCTACATGTATATGTACACGATCTTCGTCGCCTGGGAACCGATATTGATTATTATTTTAAGTGGTGGTCCCATATAAATTTGTAGATAAAAATCCAACCCCTTAAAGTGGTAAAATATGGGATTGACTTTTAAATGTAACTATTTAGCGATTGAGACTATTAATTTCTTAGTCCACTAAAGTGGGTAAATAAATTAAATTAAAACAAAAAGTAAAAGCCGCAATCAAAGATCTAAAAAAAATGTTTCACATTGTGAAGTCGGGGCTGAAATTTTTCTTTACGCTATGTCTTTTTTATAGTATAAAGGTGACAATTGAGTGCACAGTCTACTTGATGTTAAGTGGATGATGTAGCCCATAGACATTTAGGTACATGTCTTCTTTTATTTTTTTTCTATTATTTTAAGCCAGCGCTTAACTACAATCCCACCTGATGGTAAGTAGTGATGTAGCCTAAGAAGGTGAAGCGCACTGACTTAACAAAAGCCTATTCACTCTTGCCTTGAAGACACCCACATTGTAATCGGATGGAGAGACAGATGCTGGCTACTTATTCCACTCCTTTGCTGAACACATGATGAACGACGCAGCAAACCGTTTGGTTCGAATGCGTGGTAAGTCAACAACGAAAGGGTGGAGACTGGCCGAATGTCTGGTTGCCCGATGGTGGAAAGAAGAGGGAGGAAATAAATTATGCAATTCCTGCGCACACTCTCCGAAATGCACCCTGTAGAAAACAGAAAGGCAGGCTACTTTACGCCTGTGTTCGTAAGATTGGTTTTAACCAAATTTTGGTCACCAATGAGCCTCTTAGTATGCTTTTCGATTGAGTCCAAAGCTGCTAGGTGACATTTTGCAGCTCCAGCCCATATATGGCAGCAATACTCCAAGCACGACCGGACTTGCGCTTTATATAAAGTAAGCAGCTGTCCCGGCGTGAAGTATCGCCGCACCTTTGAAAGGACTCCTAGCTTTCTTGTAGCTCTGCTTTGGCCTTGGACTCAATAAACCGCCCGAAATTCATATTTGAGAATATCTCAACCCCCACCAACTGAAGGCGGTTTGTGTATTCCAGTGATACATTTCGGAAAAAAGGAGCCAAGGTGAGCTGGCTCCTTTTTGCAGTGAAGAGACACGCTTGTGTTTTGGAGGCGTTGAATTTCACAAGATTGTCATCGCCCCATTCGGAGACTACCTGTAGTTTGAGATTCACACGCTCTACCAAAGCTTCTTTCGGACTGGATTTGATCCCAACTAGCGCGAGAACTCGGTTGGTATCTCTCTACAACTGTGCTATCATCTGCATACCCATAGATACCGGGCATAAGCAGATCATTAATATATAGCAGCAAGAGAGTTGCGGAGAGAACGGCATCCTGAGGAACACCGGCGTTAGTCGTCACAGGATCGGATGCGATTACCCAAAAGGCTAGCGTGCCAAACTCTGTCACAGGCCTTATTAGCACTGTTAAAGTCCACTGTACATGGGCCACCGATTCTAGGGAGGGTTTGCTATAATCGTCACGCTTGACCACCGTATAGACGAGTACAGGAAGTTTCAGCTGGTCTGCGTCTGGCTGTTATTTTTATAAAACCGAAGTGAGGTATTCCATCTTAGTCCTCACGGACAACAACGCCTATGCAGCCTTCTTTGTATGAACTTGGCTGCAGGTGTCTATGGACTCCACACCATTAGATGAACAATAAGTTTATTGTCGTTTTAGTTTTATAAAATAATTGTTTGATGACCTTGAAAACATCGGTGTTCATGTCTAAGGAATAAGTCCAACAACATGAATTAGAGCAGTGCGATGAACTTTTCCTTGCCCTAACACTCGTTTCCGTGAGTCCTTAAAAACAAAAGGTATGAATAATGTTATATGAATAAAATTCTCATTTCAAAAATAATTAAGGGGTCGCTATAGACATGCACTAGTTTAAGTGGATCAATGATACAACTCTGTCTGAGAGGTTAATTTAAAGCCAGCGAACTCTTTCATTCATGAACGTGAATGGCCACTAGACTTGAATACAATTCCGACATCCGGCACGCAGGCGCAGTGCATCCAAAGCAAGTCATTAATGCTGGGCAGATGTGCAAGCCAGTATAACTTTAACTTTTGTTAAAACAAATTTTAACATTCAAAAAATTACTTGCTCATACGGTTTATATTATTTCATTCTCAATCATTTAATGAAATGTAATAAAATTTAAAATAAAAAAGTATTAAACAAAGAAATCTTCAGTTCTTTTTCGTATGTAAAACTAATAATTTTTTTGTAACCTTGATCAAGGAGTGGTTGCTGTGGTCTATAGACATCTACATCTATCCTCGTTTGCGAATCAAAATGCAGATTCGTTGTCACCCGTGAGGACTAAGATGGAATGCCTCTTTTCCAGTAAAAAGGGTCTCCGGTTCTCTACACTCACCATACGAAACACAGCAGTGTTAAGCTGCTATTTTACGCTGGTATTCTGTGAGAGCGTGGTCCTTTCCCGGTTGAGCCGACCCATTTGTGCTACAACTATACTACAAATTGCAGCATGGCTCTACCATGTATGAAGTAAAGTTTTATAGAATGAGTTTGACAAACGAAACGATGACTGGGTTCTGCCATCTGTATTATAAATAAAATTAAATCCAAGCCCAAGCATACTCCTGCAAGACTTCAAGTAAGTCACTACATTATGTAAGCTTGTTCTCCGTAGATGGAACCACAGATTAATGTTTCACAGTTTAATTTGCGTAAATAAAAGAAATCATTACATTATATAGTTGCCTCTCCCTTCTCGATGAAACTTCCTTGGAAAGAGTGAAGGAAAGCTTCGGCCAGCTAATTCAGTGCTACGAACTCATCTCAGAACAATTTGCTTTCTCGTAGCGATTCACTATCGTATTCTGTTTGTACCTGCACTATATACACTCCATCTACAAGAAGTGATTCAAAAAAGAATTTATAATACATGTTATACATTTTTGCCTAAATTTTAATATATCGCGCAATAGACACTACCTTGCCCCGATAAAACATTTTTGAATATAATATTATACTAGTGACCCGCACCAACTTCGCATGGGTTATTTATGGATCTCGAAAACAGCGTCACCTAAATAATAAATCTAGTCCAGTTTAATCCTCAGAAGACACAAGTTTGCGCGTTTACCGCTAAAAACAACCCCTTTGTCGTATCTCCTCAGTTTCAAGGTACTCCCCTTGTTACCTCAACCAGTATCGGAATCCTTGGCGTTGCATATCGAGTGACGTGCAGTTTCGTGGTCACTTGGAAGAGAGGCCAAATTGGCCTCTAAAAAGCTTGGCGTGCTCAGCAGAGCGGGACAGTATTTCATGCCGGCACAACGCCTGCAACTTTACAAGGCGCAGGTATCGGCCTCACATGGAATACTGTTCCCATATCTGGGCTGGGGCTCCCCAGTGCCAGCTCCTTGACCGCATCCAGCGCAGAGCGGCTCGAATCGTCGACGACCGAGTCCTTTCCGATCGGCTCGACTCATTGGCGCTGCGAAGAGATGTTGTGTCTCTGCATTTTCTTTCGCATTTACCGCGGGGAGTGCTGTGAGGAATTGTTCGGATTAATCCCAGCCGCCAAATTTCACGAACGCACATCGCGGCAGAACTCCCAATACCATCCACACCATCTAGATGATTGGCGGTCCACCACTGTGCGATTTTCCGCGACTTTTCCGGACCGATATGATTTAGGGACCTTCAAGAAAAGAGCCTACTCCTTTTTAAAAGGCCGGCAACGCATCTGCAATTCCCCTGGTGTTGCGGTTGTTCATGGGCGGCGGTAGTCACTTACCATCAGGTGAACCGCATGCTCGGTTGCCCCCTCTCCTATAAAAAAAAACCTACCGGGTCCAATAGTGAATCTAAGTCATCCAGGGACCCACTCAAATACAATTTTTTATCAAAATTTCAAAAATTTTATCGGTCCAGCCGCTTAGGGTGAAGAATTATATACTACATGAAGATGACATAGCTATTTTACATACGTCTCTTGAATTTACCGGATTAGACCTAATCGACAGACGAGGTATATTTAGCAACGATGAAATTTTTGTTGGTTTTACTCTCGCAAGATCACGTCATAGAAAGCTGACGCCGCGCGCGTTCCCCTGTAAATGGCGCGAAAAATTATACACTGAACTCACTTTGAGTCTCACCCGTAACCATCAATTTACTTTTACGGCCCATATAATAATGCTGAGGAGTCATTTTTATGTATTACGATATATTTTTGTTTGTTGAGCAGAAAAGATACCTAGTGTTTTAGTACGCGTACAAAAAAAAATTGTGTGCATGTAATGGCTGGCGAGTGGTGAAGTAATATTTTTTCTGAGTCTGCTTTCCTTCACTGATTAGGTGGAGGTGAATCGGCGCTAATATTGCAAGACAATTTGATTTTTGCTTGCATTTGGAATCGAACACGCACTGCTCGTGTGCCAAGTGCTCGGGAGACTCACTTACTTACTACATAGGACGTTCGTATGCTCATATATCTCTATATATTAAAATCAATTGCTGTCCCTTAGTCTCGCAAGAACTCGAAAATGGCTGAACCGATGATGATGATGAAATTTGTATGTGTTTGAGTAGATCCCTGGATGACCTAACAATTCACAATTGAAAACGGTAGGTGCGCTGTTATCGAGATCCAGAAATCACCCGTGCGAAGCCGGGGTGGATCGGTAGTTTATAATAATTACTATCTAAATACTATTACTAAATACAACCCAATTTTTCGATATAAGCATATTGAGCGACATAAAAGCAACGATGTCAATACATTTTGATGCCACATTTTGTGTTTAAAACATTTTTTTTTTCATTTTACAATTTATAATCTGCTTTTTAACATTGAAATCTTTTATAATTAAAAAACATCAGAATTGAATCGACTGAGATCATCGTTAAAGATATGAGTCGGAAGGAGTTACTTGGAACTCGGATGAAACTCATATTATCTTATCCAACTTGGTAGATCTCTTAATAGATACATTCGACCATAGAATTACTCTATGCATTCGACTGTCTGAATTTAAGATTTAATCGTTCTATGAAAAAAAACTTCATGTATTTTAAAAAAAGATAGGTAATCTGTCATTACCAGATACGACTTAACTAGTAAATCCCTACACGCTCCTACACCTAGAGAAAGGAGGACTGCTTAATCAGTCTCCTGCTTAGATATTCAATCTCAAAGCTAAGTTCACAACAGTACAGTACCCGCTTGCCTTGCGAGATGATCTAATCAAAAGATGTTCCTTAAAGTGACGTTAAAATTATATTTTCATTATAGTTAACTTTTGATAAAAGTAAGGTACAATTTAATTACACTTATGTACGTATCATTACAGACTATAAAATTCCACAGATTAGAATAAGTATACAGGGCATATTATTGCTAGAGTTGCTATGTTTGAAAGGCGGGTTAGCGACCGCAATTTTTCTTATTTTTTTTGAATTGTCTTCGGGAAAATACTGCTGGCCATCTTCTTTTACAGATTAGCATTGGCGATTCCTCTCATGACACACTGTATAACATGGGGTTAGTGATTTCTCTACAGTTGCTCCTACAAGGCGACACATTTTAAATGAATTAAAAAAAAATTATACATACGCCGAATGTCTTTCTTCGCGTGCGCTAAGCGCATTTTAAATCCTAAATAGCTTTTATATTTTTATATATTTCATGAAAATTAATAGAACACACTTTGCTAGTGTAAAACATAGTTTTTTTTTTAAACAATTAACAGAAGAGGTCAGTGACGTAGCGGACTTGGTGGACTGTAAGTTCGTTTGTCTCATTAGTTTTATAAAAAAAAAACACGTAGTGATGTAAAGGTCAGGTTATTGCTTAGAAACTTTGTCATCAAAGGACATCTCCAATTCTGCTGTATCCGGGTACTTAATATTTCCTACATTTCCCAATTCAACTCCCATAAAAGTTAAAGCTGCAGCTTATATACGTCCCACTTCTAGGCACAAGCCTCCTTTATATTTAATATTTATTACCTATCTATTGGTTCTGACGTTAAACACGAAAACGAATTCCAAATACACGTTGTTAAGATGACGTTGCTGCAAAGTATAAATCTCAATTTTAGCTTGAAGTTCTTTTACTCGTTCAAAGTAAACGAGGCCAATAAGCGTCTCAGTTGCTTTCATTAAACCACAGCGTTCCCCCTGTTATTCTATCGATCAGCTTTTGTGTAGCGGCAGGTCCTCTCAAAACAGTCTTGAGTTCTCAAAGCGAGACTCGCTATTAGTCTTATTGGTCCGCCCATTGAGACAGACGCCTAATAATTATGATGGCGCCGCGAAATATAAGTCAAAGCTACTGTTTATTTGTGTCTACAGTAACATATGTGTACTACTTTGGTGTTCATTTAAATAAATTGTTACATTACATACCAATGTCTAGCTTCAGTAGCTACTAGCTACCTATGCTCCAGATGGTTACTAGAAATAGATTTTTGTTACCTGCAGCTAACTTTATCATGCTACAGATGCATTATCATTCTGTAACTATCTATACAAATAAATAAAATTGATTGATAATATATATATTTACGTGGTAAATCATATAATATATATGATTTACCACGTGCTCGGCGGTGCAGGAAAACATCGTGAGGAAACCTGCATTTTTTTTATAGGACTGAGTGACAAACGAGCACACAGTCCACCTGATGTAAGTGGTTACTGTGACCCATAGACATCTACATCTATCCTCGCTTGCGAATCAAAATGCAGATGCGTTCTCACCCGTGGTGACTAAGATGGAATGCCTCATTTCCAGTAAAAAGGGTCTCTGGTTCTCTACACTCACCATACGAAACACAGCAGTTTTAAGCTGCTATTTTACGCTGGTATTCTGTGAGAGCGTGGTCCTACCCCGGTCGAGCCAACCCATTCGTGCTACAACTATGCTACTAATAAAGCTGCAGCATGGCTCTACCACGTATAAACATGTCTGATACATGTCTGCGAGAAAAAAAATATTTCGAAGACATTTCCTTGCCCTTAAAACCTCTCAGAAATGAGGGGAGGCCTGTGCTCAGCAGTGAGACGTATAATAGGCTGTAAATATATATATATATATATATATATATATATATATATATATATATATATTGTAATTACGGTTCCACACTTGTGAAGCTTACTCCAAATGGCTTCAAACAAAAGTGCAATAAAAATATTATACAATAGTTTATAGTTCTCCTCTCACCTTATACTTCTCCCTTAACTATATTTTTATACTTCATTGTTAGTACAGTCAGGCAACGCGTTTACTGGCAAAATTTATTCTCTTCCCCTCTCCCCCTTAAGCATACTACATACGGCACATAGTGCCCTATCATCAAATATCAAACATTACTCCATATTATCGATTAGGTGTGAAAGTATTAACGCAAAACCCATTATGATCTTGCAGTACTTTTTAAACGCTAAACGACTTCGTACCTACGTAATTTTGAATACTATATAGATAATGAAAGAAGGTTTTACAGATAAATTTATTACTATATGAAATACTTCATGTAGCCTTTTAATATATTTCACGCCGAAAACTTTCAAAGTACAAACAATTCCTCAAGTCATTGGATTGTTCTCCTTACGTGACAACTTCACGAGCGATTTAGTTCGCACGAAGCGTCAGTAAATCCAGCCCACGGCGGCGCTAATCCAGACCAACTTCAGATTTCCCCGGCGCATAAATTCTTGTGGTCTCCGGGGACGCTCGCGTACGATTTATATCTTTGGATTTTCCAATTAGATGCAACCTGAGCTTCATATTTTTGCTTTCAGGATTATAAATTGCAATTTGAGCCGGGAATCTTATGAGTTCTCGCCGATACGGCTAGCACTTATTGAGTTATAAATGTTTCTTGTAGGGAAAAGCTACGATTTATATGGAAATTGAATTTCTCTACGGTTCCGTATCGCCTTTGCAAACCGTAAGAACGATAAGGAAAAATTTTGCAACCCAATTTGATTGTGCCGTTGTCGATATTTTGATCCGGAGAAAATAAACATTTACAGCTTCGGCTTTACCTAACTTGACGATGAGAAATACAACACTATCTGTTTCTTTCTTTGTATCTCGCGAAAGGCTGTAAAAAAGATATTGAAAGATATCTTTACCTCGACATATTCTAATTTGACGAAAAATTATTGTTTTTTGCCATGATTGCCATAATATTAACTGTGAAAGCAAGAATAATTACATTGCTTCCGACAGATAGATAGATAACTTCACTAACTTAGTGAGTAAGATATTCAATTCTTGAGTATAAGACCTGCATGGTATTATGTGGTAACGCAGCCTTAGATGAAAAACGTACTATCTTAGTAAAAGCCTGTTCACTAAAGACACCAATATTGTATTCTGATGAAAAGACAGATGACCACACATCACAATTTTCGCTGTGTATATAAACGACAAACGCTTCGTCTAAATTTTCATCCCCAAAAGTAGGATGAAAACCCACCGTGCGTGTTGTTGTCCAAAGATGGAAAAGGGATGAAGAAATCAAATCATGTCATTTCTGCATCTTACAAGTTTTATAATATTAAACACTGTACATTTAATAAAAGGTCCTTAAAAATCTAGGTGGGTATTTTTAAAGATTTTATGTTAAAATACGTACACGGTGTTTTTAAACTGTACCGATTATGCAAATACAAGAATTTACCTGTCTCGTCCAGATCCATTACTAAATCATCTGTGCTCGTCCCTTTTTATTTTAAAAAAGAACATTTCGATAATATAATTAATTTGAACGCTGCTTAAATTTACTTACATAATAATATGATACCTCTTCTGTTAACTATATGAGAGGACTTCTTTTCGGTTCTTCTTTAAAAGTGTTAATCTAAATAGGTATTATCTTATTATTAAACTTAACTAAAATACTATTCGTTTTTTGTAGTTATCATTATCATCACTATTACAGCCCATTATAAGTCCACTGCTGAGCAACAGGCCTCCCCCACAGAGTACTTGAAAGGACGGTCCTAAGTCCTGTCGTTACTCTATGTATTGGTGGACGACCTATATTGCGCTTACCCGAGTGAAGCTGTCATCCGAGAACCTTACTTCGCCATGGATGGTTGGTTCGCCATGCATTATAAACAGCCCATTGCCACTTACTTACTAATCCATTGGGCTATGTCAGCTTACTGCCAGCCTACTCCCGGCAGCATTGAGTTCTGAATCAATCGAATTTTATTCGAATTCAAGGTAATTTCGTACTGCAGAAATCGTAGTTAGCGCACATTCGAATGGTGATTCGAATTAGAATCACCCGAGTAAGCTTAGCCTTTAGATATAATTTAAACAGAATAAAACTTTAGCTGTCCCACGCTATTGTGCTCATAAACGCAATCGACGGGAATGTTTTTCTTAATAACTTCAATTCATTGAAATTGATCTCCGGAAAAAAATATCCAGATGTGCCTAAAGGCCCTGAATACGCTTAATCGTAACTCGATCGTGTTTCTCGATTCGAATTAGTTCCGGAGTAAGCTTTTAAAAATTCGAAACAAGGTAAATTTGAATCGAAACCCGAACCAAATTTGAAATGAATTTCAGGAGTAAGCCTGCAGCTCCGTTCTCTGTAGTAATTCTATTAAAATTGACACATATTTATTTTATTTTACTTTAAATTATGAAGATACATTCAATTGCTTATTGTCCTGAAATACAACCCCAATTAATTTCCATTCAAACAATGCAAAGCTCTTTGAAAAACCGATAATAAGGCCTTATTGTAGGCTAACCAATGCCAATTTATTATTCTGCTTCATTAACGTTTGTAACATCAAGATAATGAATGGGTAATTATGTTAATTTATTTACTTTGTTTAAATGAATAATTGTCCTTCGTTTAAGTATACATATTATAATGAGAGGAATCGTGGTAGCAATGGAGATAAGCGTGGTGAAATTGAAGGCGATTCAATTTCATGGTACGCGAAGCAACCGAGTTCGATCCCCACTATCCCCAATTTCAGTGCTGATTTACCAGGTGCCCAAAAATTTAAGTAACATAATGAAACCGGCATATTGGAAAACTTCTAAGAAATCGAGGCCATGTTACATCCAGGACATATGCATTGGGGCAATTCGTAACATAACAACGCTCATTCGACCTCATAAATAATCTAATTGTTTGAGAAATTTCTAACTAAAACATTTGCGCCCCAACTACTATCAGTCTAGGATAATTTATTAAGCGTCCATTTATGATGCAGCTAATTTTATACAAATATTTTTAACACTACATCTAGTGGGAGGACGCCCTACACTTCGCCTGCCGGTACGAGGCCGCCACTCGAAAACCTTTCTTCCCCATCGGTTGTCGTTCTTCGAGCTACATGGCCGACCAATTTCCACTTCAGCTTACTAATCCGTTGGGCTATGTCGGTCTCTCTGGTTCTACTGCGGATATCCTCGTTTTTAAGTTTATCACGCAGAGAAGCTCCGAGCATAGCCCTCTCTATGCTCGCTAAGTGACCTTAGGCTCATACAGCCAGCAGTAAAGGATCACGTCTTAGATCCAACACGCACTGGTTGTACAATCTTGTTTTCAAGTTTTGAGGTGTACATGACGAAAAGATGTATCGTAATATCCCAAACGCTGCGCTGCTCAGCCGATTTGAATCCATCGATTGACCCTATTTGACGACTATTTGCCTCAGGTAAACATATTCATCAACAACTTCGAGCTTAGTACTCCCAACAATTACCGTCATAGGTGTGACATGGACGTTACACATGATCTTTGTTTTGTCCATGTCCATTTTAAGATCTATCCGTTGGTTCCTATCCTCAATAGTGCCTACTATTAACGTCATTGAACATTGTGCGAAGTCCTCCAGCGATTCTGCCATAATGACTATATCGTCGGCAAATCGAAGATGAAGATGTTCGGGTATATAACGTCACCGTGTCTTACACCTCTCTGCAGTTGGATAGGTTTCGTACTCTGGCTCTGTACTCAGACAGCTATCGTAGCCCTACTGTACAAACACTTCAACACTTACCTACAAAATACCGACAGTCAACTTAGCACTACTGAAGAGATCTCATAGTCTACATACGCAAGACATAGTGGCAAATTGTACTCCTCGGCCTTCTGTAAAATTTGCCGAAGGGTATGTATGTGGTCTATGGTGCTAAAGCCTTTTCGGTAACCGGCTTGTTCGGGAGGCTGGAAGTCGTCGAGTCTGCGTGCGAGACGATTCTTAATGACTCGAAAAAGCACGTAGACGCGGCTGAGAAGGGAAATCGGTCTGTAATTCTTCAAGAGAGCGTTGTCGCCTTTCGATTGATCGTTCGCTAGTGACGACCTAGTAAGACATGCAGAAAGTCGACGGAAGCAGGTGGCTCAGAACCTTGTTTTGTGGGACGTTCTTTAAGGGAGGCCTATGTTCAGCAGTGGACTTATGAAAGATTGTAATTATGATGATGATGATGATTGTTAATACTATATTATTTTAAATATAATCTTTGGTTGCTGCACTTTCGTGTATAATAGTTTTGCTTCTCCTGAAATTTTATTGTATTGCCTTTACTATAATGTGTATAACATAGACATAGACATAGGCCTAGACATGCATTTACTCAGCAACTTACACTCATACAGTTTTGTTACAGAAAATAAATTGATACATAAAAACATCAAAGATGAAAGTAAATACGAAAAAAACAGAAATAAAATGATCCGATTGCATGAGTGATGTGATGCTGAAAAGGGCACTGCCTCAACATAATGCTATCCCAGGATTTCAGCAATGCCCATTGAGGTTGGACTCGCCCGCGAGGATAGTGTGTTCACTTTATTTCTATGTTCGAGAAATATGTTATCAAAATAACAAAATAAAACAGTGGAAATGAACTTTATTTATGCAGTAGATATATGTAAATGTATATAATAAATAATATAATGAGTATTTACAATAAAACAATAAAGATATTTATATTATATTATGTTATAAAAATATTTATATTATGTTATAAAAATGAATTATTCTGTTTGCAGCTCTGACTCAGTTGTGAACAGATATATAAAGTTATGAGTACACTAGACAAACAAAGTTTGACATCTACACGGGCAAGTTGTACATTCAGCGACTTGCACCCGGCGCAAAATGCAAGACACTTTCATATGCAACCATCCAACTTGAAAATTAGTTTGTGATGAACGCTAGATTAATGTTTGCGGTTACAGTTCACCTTATTCTTATTGACGTTCGTATTATTTATGTTTTTCGCATAATAGTTTGCTTATAACACGATTTCTAGTTGCTCAAAAATATATTAGGAACTGGAAATAATATAATAAGTCTTTGATGAACTTGATAAGAGTACTGCGTGTGGCTAGAGAAGCACATACTAACATCGTGTTTTCGTCGTGATTGTACTTAAAATAAATTGAGCTATCTTTATTGACATATGTAACTTGAGTGTGATTAATTTAATTTAAATTATGAATTAATATTAATATTGAAAAATATACAATATTAAAAAACTAAAACTATTAACTAGATTTTTTTTATTATACAGTCCTACCGGCCGCGGTATCATGCCAAGAACGCTGGCTGCGTTTGCGCGCTGAATTTTTATTTAATATTTGAAATGTTTTTAGTTTAGGTAGTATCGTTTCAAAACGAACTTCCTCAGATCGGAGAAGAAACGTCAAAAGAAATGGCAAGCAGACTGTGTGCTGGTGTGCTGTCCCTTATTCTATAAAAATGTTTAAAACAATGTTTCATTTTACTGAACAGAACTTATTTATCACAAACAAGAGTAACAATATATGTATCTATATGTGGGATTCCTGTCGATAGTCGATGTGTCAGGTGTTATGCGCTCCGCAAGCAAAACATATCCGTGTCGGTGTCAAACTTTGCAGCCTTGCCTGTATTTGTTTGTGGAGATGTTCACAACTGACATCGAACTTCAAATTGAAAATATAACTTTTGTAATACTCAATAGGTATCTGGTACTCTGTTGACTAATATCACCGTCTGCTTCTTTTGTCTTAGATTCGTCATAGAATTAGAAGTGTTTTGAATCTATTCAATTATAATGATTTTCAAAAATCGAATAATACCTATCGTTTTTTTTACGTTTACCACGTTATAAATCATATAATACTGTAGTAGTATTCTATGTTATAAATATTATGTAGTATTTTGAATAATATGTTTTATATTAATTAGATCGCTGCAGCCGGTTTTATTTTCATTTTAGTGATAATTTATTTGTTAACATTACCCCAGTTCATATTGCACAAACGGATAATGACAAACCTAGGACTTTGGGTCCCTCTCCCTTTTTATATGCATATACTCGCCGATCGATAAACATGTCCTGACAGTTGGCGACTTCCAAATAGAATGTCATGCATCAGTTCTTGGATATTTTATATCCTGCGTATATTTAATGGTTAGAAAAAATTATAATTTGTTATTCGAATAATTTCGCTGAGATAACCATAAGTCAGGTAAAGTAAACTGAATCTTTTATCAGTACCCTTTTATTGGCTGATCGATATCGATAATTTAGTTAGTGTACTTACATTAATTGAATAGACTTGCAACGAATAGTAAAAACTATTGGTAAATCCAATTGAGCATGCCCTAATCGCATTAAAAAAATTACGTATAACATGATTATACGGATTTTTTAAAAGTAGTTTAAATATACACAAGTTTTCACTAATAACCTTATTATACTTCCAATTTTTCGATAATTTTATGTCAAACTTCCATTTAAAAAAAGTTTGGAAAATCCAAAAGTGCACGACTCATAATGCTCATATGATCATCATTCATGTCACTCCATAAAGTCCAAGTCGTATTTAAGTATAAATATTACATCATACTTACTTTTAGTACGTACTACAATTATTTATTCTGTGCTTTTAAAATTTTATAATAATAATCTCTGATTATTATAATAATCAAGTATGTATGAAATTTGTTTTTCGAATTTTCGATATTTAGCAGCTGAAAAAAATGAATCATAATTAAACAAAACAAAATTAAACTGCCATTTATATTCAATGGCTTCCACATGATACATAAAGTGTTTTAAAAACAGATTGAGTTGAACAATTGATGTTTTCAAAAGTTATCGTGTTTACGAAGCCATACGGACTTGATAAATCCACACCATAAGCCACTAAAACCCCTTTTTTATGTAAAAATAGCAATTAATCGATTAAAAAAATATTAATAAGTTCAACAATCATTTATCTTTATAACAATGTGCTTTTTATATCATTTATATGTATAATATTATTGCTAGATACGATATCATGCGACAAAACGTTGGAATCTTGATTTTTAGGCGCTAGTAGAACATACCTACGCGCGTTGCGCTTGCGGCGTGCAATTCGGCCACACGCCAAATAACGATTATTGTGCGGACTTTCTGGCCGAATAGCCGAATATTAGGCAAAAGTGTTCGGTCGGAAAAGTAGTAGTGTTTATTCTTTAGAGCGTCTATTCTCTGAAGCTTGGATTGTCAACGAGAACAAAAGGAGTAAATTATCTACTGCCTGAAAATGAAGAAAAATTAGTCTTTCTGCACGACATTTATCTGATAGCTACCTTTTTTATAGGAGCCGCAAACGAGCATGCGGCTCACCTGATGGTAAGTGACTACCGCCGCCCATGAACAACTGCAACACCAGGGGAATTGCAGATGCGTTGCCGACCTTTAAATCTATCACTATTTTAATGATTACAAGAAACAAAATTAATTATAAAATAAATAAATATTTTCATTTTACCAATTAACTACAATAAAACCTCTTATTTAAGTGTTCGGTATTCCGCCGAATAGGATAAAAATTAGCTGAATAGGCCAAATACCGGATAAAAGCCGAATATTCGTTGCAAGTTTAATTGATATCATTTAAAATTAGAAGAGTTTCATATTTATATCTAGTTTACGTGCAAAGTAAACACGGTATTAATGTTATTTTATTAATGTACAGAGTTCAAATGTGCTAATGTTATCCGAACATAGGTACAGTCAGCTGAGAAAATATGGAGTAATACAAGAAGCCCCATTAATTGTCGCAGTATATTACAGGTTTCGAGTTTAATGAGTCGTTATGCATCGCAGGCGTAACAAATACGTGCAATATATTGTGATTCGCCATCGCAACTTAGCGATCCAGTTTCCAACTGAACTAGTAACCGATAAAGGAAATGAAGTGATTTTTATAGTGCTTAGAATTATTTTCTATCTAGAATTCCGTCTGGGTAATATTCTATTAGTATTCTTGGCGATGCTTACCATCAGGTGGACTAATGTTCGTTTGTCGCTTCAGTGTTATAAAAAAAAACTTAGCAACAATACATTGAATTTTGTGTTTCGGTTTGAATTATTTACCGACTGTACGGCATTCCATATTCTAGCTCTCTCAGAAGTGACAAAAACCCATTTTCTTATTGATTCTTTTTTGTTTTGGATTTTGTGTTTGGTGTTTTGTTTCTTGTTACGAGTATTTAATCTATGTACGAGTCGGTGGACTACACTAGCCACATACAATTAATTGGACTATTAGTTCGTTTTTACTTTTTTTATAGAATAAGGGTCACAAACGAGGACACAGCCTACCTGATGGTAAGTGGAAGCTGCGGCCCATAGTATCAAAATGCAGATGCGTTGTCACCGCTGAGGTCTAAGATGGAATGTCTCGTTTCCAGCAAAATGAGTCTCCGGTTCTCTACACTCACAATACGAAACACAGCAACTTTAAGCTGCTATTTTACGCTGGTATTCAGTGAGGTCTTGGTCCTACCCGTGCTACCCAAGTTAAGCCGATCTATTCGTGCTACAACCATGACATAGCTGCAGCGTGGCTCTACCACGTACAAAACCATTCATTCATGGTATAAAATAATTATCTGAAATGTTCTGAAATATAGTAACGTCTGAAATAGTGTAATGTAGTAGAATAAAGTATTACTTAACATGATGGTAGGTGGTGGAACTGGTGCTGTTTTCCAGTCTGAAGGTTACATAGCTCTCTGTATGGGTTTGGTTGAGATTGAAGTTAGTACTTAGTAGTTGGTAGTGAAGTGAAGTTAGTAGTAAGTAGTAAGTTACAGGTGAAGCATTGCATTTCAATCCTTAGAGATGACAACGGATCTGTAGCTTTCTTTGGTTGATGTTGGTTGTAAGTGTTCATGGACTGCAGTACCTACTTACCATCAACTCGATTATAAAATCGCTTGCCACTTCAATTTCGATGAAGATGAGAAAGTTTGAGTGGAAATAAAATAATAGAATATTAAGTAAAGGTTAATATAAAAATTATTTGAAAGTGTTATGCAATATTTTCATAGTTATAATATTTAATTTGAATTTGCAAAAATGAAAATATTATCAAACAATTAAAAAAAATATGTGCAAGAATATGAAAATGAAATTTTTATTATTTTCCAAAGTAATTATTCTAATGCATTTAAAATGTGCCAAACCGAAATGACGCAGTTCGTTCTAGTTCTTACACTACGACATACATATAAAGAATTTATATGTATGTCGTAGTGTAAGTAATATTACACACATATAAAAAATGATCGTTTACCTAACTGAATATCCTACATATATTATCTGGTCGTCACTCTATCTAGTGGATGGCCGCCATACATATCGCTTACCGGTACCCGATAACCTTTCTTCGCCATCGTTTATCGGTTCTTCGAGCTATATAACCAGTTCATTGCCACTATCGGTTACGTTACGGTCTTCGTTACGATTTCTACCACGCAGAGTAACTACTGCCATATAGCAAACCCCCAAATAAAGCATTATTTTTGTCATAGCCAACTATTGCTTCGTTCCAGGGGTGTCGTTGACGCCGTTCGTGCGGCACTGGCAGCCGGTGGACTACGAGCCGTTGACGCCGGCCCGACGGCGTCGCTCGCTACCGCAGCACACGCCGTCTCCGCCATCCCCGCAGCCGCTGCGTCTCTCCTTCAGAGCACATAACAGGTAAGGTGCACAGTTTGTCTTGCAAACTGCAGTAAAATTTCTATACTTCTAAAGTGCTAAAACTATAGAGTAGATAACGTGATACAAGATACTTCGTACCGTCAAGCGTAGCGGCGGATACCGTGAAACCAGTCCCCTGATTCCTACACTGGAGAAAGCTCGGAGTTTTGGCGGGAACTTGACCGGCGGCGGTTTGTTGCTCCTGTTTTATTGTTTAAATTATGGTTTGAAGTGGACTTTGATATGTAAAAGTGGTGCGTTTTTGTGTATTAAGTATCTGCGCATGTGAACTATTATTGGAAACTGTGAAACAAGTGCTCTGATAGTGATGTGATTCTCAAAATAAGGTGCCTGTCTGCTTAGGCGCCTTGAGATACCATCGCCAACCGTCAGCTGTCTGCTGGCTCAAGTTACCGTCAAAATCTCCCAAGGGCTGCACAATGTGACGCATCAACATATTTTTAAGCAGTATACTATGAAGAATAATTGTATATTGTAACTTCAGGCTCAGAAGGGCTAGATCCCAGAGCCGTAAAGCCAGTTATCAAGAAGAAGAGTGGAGAAAGCTCCTCCGTCAAAAACCTTCGTTTTTAGCCTAAAAGCTCGTTGACCATGCATGAAAGTTGAATTGACATCACAGTGCCGAGTATACTGCACTTATCCTAGACAGAGTATTTTAGATCTCGTATAGTATTTCTTTAGTATCGAATGATATGACAGTATTCATTTTAATTTTAGGTTTTTTATTAACGGACTATTAATGTTGTTGACAACACTACAGGGTTATTTTTCAAAGAGTATCCATATTTTATATTTAAGTTCAAATATATAAATAATGGTATATGGTTATTGCAGTTTTTGAAAATACGAGTAAATAAGGCTTCTACTTTTATTTGAAGTTATCCCAAATTGAATGTGTTTTTGTGAATTTGTGCGATTCAATTCACAATGTTTTTGTCGACTGAGCGACCCATTCAAATGTGTGCGTGCGTATTAAATCAGTACGCGTTAGATATTTGAATGACATTCAGCTATTACCACGAATTCCGAATTTAAAAGATAAAAAGAACTAATTTTTGAGATTTTTTTAATAATTTTCTTTTTCACCATTCGCCTATATTACTTATTCCGAACCTTCCCTGCAAAGGGTGTATATTGCAAAATAACTCTGTATAGATGAAGAATGTCGACACAATGTTTAATTAAAAACTGCGTATTGATAAGAGGGATCGACGGCCGAAGTATTGGAACGGATTGAAAGTGTTTAATGGAATGAATAATGATATAAAGCGCCCGCATAATTACGGGTTATAAGGCATATCTACAGACTTCTTTGTTTAGAGTTGGATACGGGTGTTTATATGCTTCAGTGGCCACCAGTCGTCAAGTGTATCGCAAGCTTCTTCGTTACTGTTATAATATAAAAGACATCCAGAACTTTGATGGGCCTATTGGAGGAAAAGAAAAACATTGTTAGAAATAGTTATCTCTATATATTTTCTGTGGAATAATTTCGATGTAACAATTCATAAAAATATTTTAAATGACATGTGTTAACTTGCCTATTGCCATTCATCTTTAAAAGTATTATAAAATAGACCGATGACATTAATGTACAATTTTTAAACGAAGCTCTTTATTAACTGTACGACGGTACGAATTTGGCTGATGGGGGTTAAGCGAGAAAAAGTGTAAGATTTTTCCTTCACGACCCCTTAGCGAGATGGAATAATATCCATCTCCGTCGCACTTTTTCTTATCTTGCCATGAAAGAAATATTATTTTATTTTAAATGACGCTTCATTTTAATAGACGCTAGTAATTCATTTATTTGTATTTGTTAATCAATAATATAATACGTTTATCAATAATAATATACTACGAAAGGAACTTCGTTCCAACCGAGTGTTCCAATACACTCATGCATGTTTTTTTTTTAGTTTTAGCACCTAACACTTAATAGAATATCCTCGGTTTTTAATATAAGTGAAAATAGTGATATTTTCTTACGTATTGTTCGTTTCTTACGTAGTGTTGTTGTTACACTAAGATCTTCTCCTGTATCGTGTAGGCAGTTTTTAAACATAAATTGCACAAGGACAAACATCTAGACCCGGAACAATTATTTGTAGGCCCTATAAATACTAGTTCCGTGCGGTATTCTAACCCGCAGCCCTCAGCGGTGCAATTCGTTGCTAAGCCACTGCGTCACGGAGCCGTCAAAAAATTGTATTGTTGATACTTCTACTCGACTTGCAACTCACGTCCGAGTGCCCCCTTTCGATACTTTGGTTCACTGGTCTGCACCACTCTAGTCTGGAAATTAATTTAACAATTTACCATACGGACGTTTTGTTTATATTATATAGAACCTTATCATTGATTTTGTCTTCTTCTTCACATATCAATTGATTAGCCCTTTAAGTGTGCCGCTGTCTTAATATACTAACTATAACACAAACATTGAGACAAACATTGAGACTACAAACTATGAGAGTGAGAGAAAAGCGATGCACCTGTGTATGCCGCACACACTCGTGCTCTATAATTATGTGCTGCCCAGAGGCTGGTGTCCGTTTCCGTTGAGGCTGGCTTGCCATGACCAAAATTTGGTAATGGCGGCTAGCATTTATATATAATAGAGATTTTGTCGCAAACCTCTACGCTTAATTGATACTGCTAGACACCCCCTCCAGTGTTACGTGTCCTCCCCTCGCATGTTTCGTAATCGCTACACACAAACAAACTATTGTCTAACTGTAATACATTTTATGCACGCGTTACATATGAATCACCTTAATTAATTCAATAATACATATCGAAATTACCGCTATTGTAACCAATTACATACAATTGAATAGTGAGAGCTTGCGTAGGTTAATGCCAGGTTCATGTTCAATGCGTTAGATTTGAATTAACTACTCTATACACTGTCCATAAATAGCATTTAACATACGGATGAATGATTATGATTATGATCAATGATTATCTAATTCACACATAATATCTTACGATTAGAGTTTAGTAATACGAATGTAATATTTTATTATTCGTATTACGAATACATTAAAGTAAAGTAAAGTTGCAGCCTATTTACGTCAAACTGCTGGGCACAGGCCTCCTCTCATTTCTGAGAGGGTTTAGGGCAAGGAAATGTCCGCCGCGCTGCCCCAATGCGTGTTGGCGAACTTCACATGTCTTCGAAATATTCTTTTTTTTTATTTCTCAGACATGCAGGTTTCCTCACGATGTTTTCCTACACCGCCGAGCACGTGGTAAATCAGCACTTAAAATTGCAATTAACAATTTCATTGGTGCCGGCGGGGATTGAACCCGGGTTGCTCGAGTACTGTGAAGCTTACAGCGAGCGCTAACCATCTGAGCTACCACGGCTCACGAATACATTATCTCAATTTAATTTTATATTTGAAGTAGCGACTCGTCTCAGCTTTGTTTAGGTGGGGTCTTTTATTATGGTATTATTTAGATCTGGGATAATCATGAAAGACCATTTATTTTATCATTCATTCGATTTTACGAAAAAATCGCAAATTTTTTCGGTTAAAATATATATCATTGTTCTCTATTTTATCGTGAAGTTTCGTTAAAATCGGTTCAGCCATTCCAAAGATTAGCCCGGACATACGGACAGGTAAAATTAAATTAAATATTTACTTGTCTTTATGGCATTCAAATAACCCCTTAATTTTTCGATTTTTGTTCGACAGACATTTCAATATGCTAGGCTAGCAACCTACCCCGGCTTCGGCTGAATAGGATCAATTCACGCATTATTTAGTGAAAATAACGTAACGTGAGTATATTACATTAGCTGTTTTTTATAGAATATGGGTGACAAACGAACACAAAGTCCAGCTGATGATCAGTGAATGCTGTGGGCCATAGAAATCTACATCTATCCTCGTTTGCGAATCAAAACGCAGATGCGTTGTAGAATGCCTCTTTTCCAGTAAAAATGGTCTACGGTTCTCTACACTCACCATACGGAACACGTCCGCATTGAGCTGCTATTTTACTCTGGTATTCTGTGCGTGGTCCATCCTTGTTCGAGCCGACGTATTCGTGCTACAACCTTAATATAGCTGCAGCATGGCTCTTCAACGTAAAAAAAAGGTGGACTAATTATCTATACAAATAAAGAAAATTGAAGTGTCTGTTTGTAATGTCAAAATAACAGTTTTTTACTAAATTCATATGAAAATATATACGGCACTTATAACAAAAACACAATTTTTAAAATGTTTTTCTGTCTTTCTGTCTGTTTGTTCCGGCTAATCTCCGAAACGGCTGAACCGATTTCGACGGGACTTGCGCTGGAAGATAGCTGATGTTATAAGGATTAACTTAGGCTACCTGTATTTTAGAAAAAGAATTAGGGTTCCGCGCAACATAATTAAAACCCTAAATTACACGCTGGCGATGTCGCGGAGAACAGCTAGTTTATAAATAAAAATATCGTTTATGCACCTAGAAATAGGTGCATCCGAGTATTTAAAATTATGAATAATTAAGTAAGTAATAATTAAGAATTATTCATATTGTATTTATAATATATTAATTTAACGATGCGACAAACTTAAATAGTGTATTGAACTCGTTACAACCCAGCATAACCTATCTGACGGTGAGCTGGTTTGCGGCTGAGTAAATCGAACGTTTCCCAGACTAATCCATTTGTAAGTGGCACACAGGGCGCAACGCACCGCCTCCCTCCATTGGCTTAATTAAAACATCCCGATCGGAACTACCTGACCGATGTTTCAGGGCTTTTATACAGTAATGGCGGCACCGCACCGCACTCAGTTAGCCCTATATCGAACTGGACAGGTTTATCGATGACTGTCTCTTGGTATACTGTAGGTATTCTATCCACATGTTAAGTGATCATATTGTATTGTGTCTACGAGAAGTTTCATTTTATTTGCGGCTGCTTTGCTTAGCTATGTAATACAATGTTGTAACGTTAGATCTTCTAATTTATATATGTGGGTATTCCGCCTAATAAAAAACTAAAAGATTTCCAAAGTTTTCTTTTGACAACCTTTACGATACTGCAGAACGTATTAGATTTATGAAATCTACTCGGCATTTTATGTCATCACACATACTTGGTAATATTTTTAATAAATACAGACACAATTCTCTATAGCATACATTTCAATTTTTTTTAGACACGAAGACAAATGAGGACATAAAAACTAGAGAAGTTTAACGTCAACTTCACTCGCCGTTTCATAAATCAGCCTATTCGTAGACAATTCGTAGCGCACGTGACTGCGGCGTAGCATTTTCGTAGTAATAAGTCTACGTACAAACAAATAGGTCTTTCATCAATTGTACCTTGCAGGAAGTGAGTTATTGTGATGCAATTTATCACTCAGTACTGACATCTGTTAGTTAAATTTGTGTCTATCATCCAGATGCCTATGTATAACGGTTCATTGCGTCTTGATTAATCCTGATTGAACTATTTGATCCCTGCCAACGCGGTTGATATTACTGGTTGTACCATTTATTTACAATATATCAAGTGTTACTTTTACAACAAAATCTCAGTCAGTATCAAGGCTCCGCGGCAAATGTCTATTTTCTATCTTTAATACAGAAGCTAGTTGCATAATAAATTTTAAAGAAGAATTATAATCGTCAATGCAAACTGAAAATAAAAAGTATATTGTGGGTTGATAAGATATTGGTATTACATTAAACAGGCTATAGTTTATAGTAGCACAAATGGATCGGCTCGACCGGGGAAAGACCACGGTCTCACAGAATACCAGCGTAAAATAGCAACTCAATGCTGCTGTGTTTTGTATGGTGAGTGTTGAAAACCGGAAACCCTTTTTACTGGATACGAGGCATTCCATCTTAGACCTCAGGAGTGACAACGAATCTGCATTTTGATTCTTAATCTAAGATAGATGTGTCAATGGGCCACAGAACCCACTTACCATCAAGTGGGCTGTGTGCTCCTTTGTTACCCTTAATCTATAAAGAAAAAGTTAGCCAATTCTCCACTCTTCACCTATAACTAAGCATTTCTGATGTTTAAAATAATTTTCGAATATGCATTATTGTTCACTCCGGTACATAATATTTAGAGTAAACTGAAAAAATACATAGCTTGCCTTATATGGTATTATATAAATATTAATAAGAAACACACAAATCACTAGTGAAGTTATTTTTTTAACTATTACTACATTTTTCACTAATTTTACTTTTCTAATTAAAAGTAAAAAAGCCATTTATCAAGTATTTTATGATTGTAGAAGTCTTAACTTATTTATTGAGTTACTGCAATGTTTTAATAATATTAATAATGTCGTCCAGACAAACACTTAAAACTGAATTGACAAACGAACATACAGTCTAAAGAACTTACAGAGAAAAAAGGCTACAGCTCATTTTATACGTTCGTTTTTTATTTGAAATGGTGCGTCTGCAACGGCATCTTGCGTCAGCTCCTTAAAACCAATCTACATCTCCAGTATTGTTATCAACCACTAATCTGTGTTGCTGAGCTAAATTTTTCTTAATAAATATTGAGTACAGAGACATCTATTGACTGTACGGTAACTCACATGAAACAGTAACTCACGTCACATCTTATGGCCAGAATATAAGTGCCAATTTGATCTCTTTTAAACAAATCCGTTTGGCCTTACGGTGTGATTGCCCGCCTAAGAATCTTATAGACTCGGGTTCGTATCATACTAGTCCATATTCTTTTAATAGTTTAATTGTATACGCATAATGAATTTCTTGGAGAATATAACGTTCCGGCGCACCCGAACGCGATCGGAATCGAATGACGATGAAAGCGATATTATTTCACAAACTTTAAATTGTACAACAAGTAGTTTACCAGATATTTCTGAAGACGAAGATCAAATAAAAATATTAAAAAAGGAGATCGAAAGACTAACATCACAACTAAATAGTGCACATAAAGAAATTGAATTTTTATCATTAGAAAACAGTAATTTAAAGAAAAGTAATGAAGAATTTAATAAGAAAAATAACATATATAAAAAAATAGTCAATAGTCCTGCAAAAATTAAAATGACAACACCAAAGAAAAATGAAAATAAGCAAACAAAATCAAAACAAACACAAACAACTGAGATCATCGGAAATGACTGCTCCTTATCTACGATTGACTATAAAACTAAAATCACTAGCAGCAATACAGGCTCGACCAACACAACTAATGATGTACAGGGCACAACAATAGAACATCCGTCCACTAAACACAAAATTTGTTTAATAAGCGGTGAAACATCTAACAGAATATACACTATTGCTGAGAGAACTAATCTACGTAATTATGAAATTTGTCACTATCGTAAACCTAAATGTGGATTGAAGCAAATCTTAGATAAAATTGAGGGCAAAGTACAAAACTTTACGCTGTCTGACTATTGTGTTGTTTATATTGGTGAAGAAGATTTTCGGACAACGCATAATTATATAGAACTAGTCATGTTTATCAGAGAAAAATTATTACCTTTAAATCACACAAATTTTATAATATGCTTACCAACTTTTAAATATATGAAAAATACTAACGTAATGTTTAACAGCCGTATAGAAACCTTTAATAACCTGCTTTACATGGATATTGGTTCTTATAATTATGCATATATCTTAGACTCAAATCTTAATCTACCTTATGACCATAATACGTATAGCAAACGTTATGGAACTTTAAATAACTATGGTTTGAAAATTGTTATATCAGATCTGCAAGATTTAATTCTTGACCTGAGCAACCTAAATACTATGTACCCAGAGGCTGACTGCTTTCTTCAAAACCAAAACATATTGCCTACTGACTCACAACAAAAAAAATCTCAATTTTTTCTTTAACTACCTTAACATACTTCATCAAAATATAGCAGGGCTAATGAGTAAATCGGATACACTAACTGTAAAATTAGAAGAACTATTTAACAAGGGCATCATTATAGATGTTATCTGTGTTACAGAACATTTTATTAAAACGGGTCACGAGGATTTATTACACATATCAAATTTCTGCCCAGCTGCTTTCTTTTCGAGAAATACTAAGCGAGGAGGAACATGTATTTTTGTAAGAGTAGGATTACAGTATAGAGAATTATCAGATATAGCAAAGCAATCAGTTTCGGGTGTTTTCGAATGCTGTGCGGTAGAAATAATAGCTCACAAAATTATTATTATCTGTATATATAGAATTCCTAAACATAATTATGCAGTATTTTATGAAAAATTAGACATTATATTAAGAACATTTTGCCTATCTTCAAATAAAAAAAATATCGTCTTGTGTGGAGATTTTAATATTGATGTACTAAAAAGGAACAAAACTACATTGGAGTTTGAATACTTTCTCATGCAATACAACTTAAAATTAGCACTTTATACACCCACTAGATTAAGTAGTCACACCTGTATCGACAATTTTGCACACAATTACCGAAAGGAATGCAAAACAGAAGTTGTAGATCTAGTTCTTTCGGATCATACGTCTCAAATACTCCAAGTGCCAATTAATAAAACTTTCAAAATAAAATTTTGGAAAACTAAAAAGCAGGACATATCCATTGAAAATTTAATTAATTTTAAAACTCATCTAAGCTGCTTATCTTTCACACAAGTATACAATGCCAATAATGCAAACGAAGCTTTTAACAATTTTATGAATGATTTTTCTCTGTTTTATAGATTATGTTTTCCGGAGAAAATTATAACTATAAAGACTAACAAAGCAACGAAATGGCTATCTCAT
Source organism: Parnassius mnemosyne (assembly GCA_963668995.1). Taxonomy (NCBI): domain Eukaryota; kingdom Metazoa; phylum Arthropoda; class Insecta; order Lepidoptera; family Papilionidae; genus Parnassius; species Parnassius mnemosyne. Next base: position 19,175,812 of record CAVLGL010000104.1, on the reverse strand, counting down.
GGAATAAAAATATGCAGTAAGAAACAAAGGCACTTACTCTGGGCATACAGATTAAATCCTGACGCAAAGAATAAAATAGCTTTTAAAAACTACACCAAACTCTATAGAAAAATTATCAAGCTAACCCAAAAAGTGCGAAATAACCATTTTATAAAAACCTCTCAAAATAAATCTAAAGCTACTTGGCAAATAATAAACAAATCAAAATTGTGTTTGCCACAGGAGCCTATAATGTATGTAAAAAAAGAAAATTTGTTTTTTACACACCCCATGGCGATTGCAAATGCATTTAACAATTATTTTATTGATGAAATTGAAAATAATGTAAACGCTGACATCACATTGAATAGTATTAGTTTTAAAAATTTGACATTGAATTCACTATTTATGGAACCTGTATCAATTAATGACATAATAAGAATAATTTGTGGTCTAAAAAACACGAACACTGTTGGATATGATGGATTGTCTACAAAAGTGATTAAATACACCAAGGAAGTAATAGCCCCACCATTAGCACATATAATTAACTTAAGTATTACTGATGGCATATTTCCAAAAAAATTGAAAAAAGTTATTATTAAACCCCTATATAAAAAAGATGACAAAACAGATTTAAAAAATTACAGACCTATTGCGAAAATTCCTATATTCTCAAAAGTTTTTGAAAAAGTAATTTATAACTCTTTATACACCTATTTCGAAAAGTATAAATTATTTTGTACAGAGCAAAAGGGGTTCCGAAAAAATACTAATATCAATGTGGCACTGTATGACTTACTAGCTAATATTATGACATCTGTAGATAAGAGAAATCCAGTCTGTGCCATTTATACTGACATGACCAAGGCTTTTGATTATGTGGACCACAAGATCTTGTTAAACAAATTACATGGTTATGGTATAAGAGGAAATATTCTTCAGCTCTTAGAATCGTACCTAAGTAATAGAATCCAATGCACAGAAATTTCTAGAATATGTCCAAAGAGTAAATTAGAAAATACATATTTATCGAAACCAAGGCACATCAAATACGGGGTTCCACAAGGTAGCGTACTAGGGCCACTACTCTTTTTAATATATATAAACGATCTACCAAAAATAACGTCACACAAAATGGTTCTCTTTGCAGATGACAGTACAGCTATAATAAAGTGTGCAAATGAAATTAATTATGAAAGTGATATAAATACCTGTTTACGCGAAATTATAGAGTGGCTTAATAATAATAATTTAAAAATAAATTTAAATAAAACAAAAGTTATGCACTTCCATCAACGCCGTGAAAACCCAAACATTAACATTTCCTACCAAGGCTTTAATATTGAAGAAGCAAATATGGCGAAGTTTTTAGGTATAGTGATTGATAATCATCTCACTTGGAAGCCTCATATTGAGGATCTATGCAAACGACTCAGCAAATCCGCATATGCGCTTTCTCAACTTTCAAAAAAGGTTAACAGCCAGGCTCTTTTGATAGCATACCATGGACTAGTTGCTTCCGCTTTACGATATGGCATCATTTTCTGGGGACAGTCTTCTGATAGGGAGCTTGTATTTAGGATGCAAAAACGATGTGTAAGATCAATGTGTGGTCTCAAAGTAACAGATAGCTGTTTTCCTTATTTTAAATACTTAAAAATCCTAACACTGCCGTCATTGTATATACTGGAAACAGCTATTTTTGTAAAAAAGCATCCATTTCTTTTCCAAAAAATATCTGATATTAGAAAGAATCCAATACGTACCCACTACATAAATAGGTTATGTTACATAAAATGTAAAACATCATTAATGAAAAAAAGCTTCTTTGGTATTGCCTCACAAATTTATAATAAACTACCTGATTCAATAAAAAATATGACCTTATTTAAATTTAAAAAGGTGCTGAATGACTTATTAATAAACAAATGTTACTATAAAATTGATGAGTTCTTGAATGACAATTTTGACTAGTAATTTTTATTGAATATTATCATTTTTTGTTATTGTAATCAATTTAATTTTATAAATGTAGAATTTTCATTAGTATGCCAATTTCAATTATTTCTATTCTATTTTATCTTATGGCATGATTTTTCAAAAGAACACTGAATTATATTTGTATGTCTTTAAGACAAAACATTTATTGTATTTGCACACCTCATAAGGTAATAATACAATGTACATATTATAATTTTCTGTAACACCTTTTATACCTGTATTATGCAAATAAATGAATTTGAATTTGAATTTGAATTTGAATATGTGTATATCTGTCTGTCTGCCTGTCTGTCTGGGCTAATCTTCGGGACTGCTGAACCGATTTTAATAAATCTTCAGGAATAGATAGAGAACAATACCAGGTTTGTTTTAGGTTAAGTTTTATCCGAAAAACTTGGAGATTTTTTTTTTTTGAGAAATCGATGAATTGGTTAAAAATAGCCTGTAATTATTATCTTAAATCTAAGAGTAAAGTAATGGGTATTCTTATAACGCCTCATTAATATATTCTACCCAGGCGAAGCCAGGGCGGGTTGCTAGTCTATATATAAAATAAAATACTCCTCCTAATAATATTGTCCTCCCTGGAAACTTAATTTTAGAATCGTGTCGTGATTTTTACTACGAAGGATGTTAAGTACCGAATACTTACTGATTGATTGCATTAAATGTATATTTCATATTTATATGCGAAATACCTTTTAATAGCTATGTAGATTTTAAATATTGTAATAAGTGAAACGTATCAAAGCTGTTTATGTTCCGAATAAATAAAAAAATACTTATTGCTCGAAGTGCACAGTAACAAAGTGTTAGGTACAGTTATATTTTCCGACGAGCTTTTTTCCACAGCGTTCAAAGGGAATAATATTTTGCGTGTAGTTAGGAAACTAATTCGAGAGAATGAAATGTCCCTGTTTCTTCGACCTCCGGACAAACCAGTATAACGTGGGTCCCTATTTCTTTGACCTCCGGATAAACCAATATCACATGGGTCCCTGTTTCTTCGACCTCCGGACAAACCAGTATAACGTGGGTCCCTGTTTCTTCGACCTCCAGATAAACCAGTATCACGTGGGTCCCTGTTACTTCGACCTCCGGAAAACCAGTATAACGTGGGTCCCCGTTTCTTCAAACTCCGGACAAACCAGTATAATGTGGGTCTCTGTTTCTTAGATCTCCGGAAAAACCAGTAAAACGTGGGTCCCTGTTTTTTCGACCTCCGGACAAACCAGTATAATGTGGGTCTCTGTTTCTTAGATCTCCGCAAAAACCAGTATAACGTGGGTCCCCGTTTCTTCAAACTCCGGACAAACCAGTATAACGTGGGTCCCTGTTTTTTCGACCTCCGGACAAACCAGTATAATGTGGGTCTCTGTTTCTTAGATCTCCGGAAAAACCAGTATAACGTGGGTCCCTGTTTTTTCGACCTCTGGACGAACCAGTATAATGTGGGTCTCTGTTTCTTAGCTCTCCGGAAAAACCAGTATAACGTGGGTCGCTGTTTCTTCTTTTATGCACGCCCTGCACAGAGGGCTACCCGTAGTAGTATCAGTCAATGAACCATGTCAGATTACTGCATTTGTGACAGTGCTTAACACTTTTATATTAATTCCATCCATCTATCCATCCATTACAGCTTATAAAATTCCATTGTTGAACATAGGCCTCCGTCATAGGGGGGATTTGGCCATATTTGCCACGGTTAGCAGACGGGTGTGCCACCACAATTTTTTATAATGTTGAGGTGATGCTTTAGTTCCCTGTTTCAGTTTCCCTCTGCCGCCTTTTAAAACACCCACGGGACTATGTGGGGTAGTGGGTATTCTTATATCGCCACTACACGACTAATATTGAATACTAAGTACATTGAGTTGTTCAGTATTTGTTAACAAAGTCACAACTCAAAGTACACTTCAAGTGTCTTAATAATTATAGACGACCACGACTTATATTTTAAACAATTTTGTATAATAATAAAGGAATTAATGTTTACGATAACATCAAAATTTAAACTAGAATTCATTAGTAGAAACCAGCCGGATCGCTTGCCTACACGGGCGTCCAATTTTTTTCGCAGCAACAACACATACATGTGTGTTTTTAATATGTATCAACTTGTTCAAAACTTGTATTATCATTTATACATTTAATTAACGCCATTATGTACTGTGACATAATTTATTCGACCGGACAATGCCAAACTCTCATGCATAATTCAAGAGCTCATCTGCATTGTTAATAATACTATTGTTATTTATAAAATCATATATTCAATTCATAATAATAAGCAATTGTGTGAGCAATAAAGTTGCTAGATCGAAAAAACGAAATGTCTGAATAAAATTTTATTATATAATAAAGCATTCATAAGGCTGAACTATTAGTTTGCGATTCACAAGTGTGTTGTTATCGTCTTTGTCTACCTTTATCTACCTTTGTGTCTTCTGTGTGATACCAGCTACCCCAAGAAGACTAAGATGGAATGCCCCGTTTGCAGTAAAAAAGGTATCCGGTTCGCTACACTAGGAAAAAGCTGGTATTTTACGCTGGTATTTTGTGAGAGCGGAGTCCTTCCCCGGTCGAGCCGATCCATTCGTGCTAAACTATATTCTTATTGCAGCTGCAGCGTGATTTTACCGCGTTTTTCACCTTTTGATATTACAAGAGTAATTTAACTTTACTCTCAAATACTAAAAAACCAAAACTAGTCCGTTCACTAGGTAATAAATAGTAACTTTGCTAAATGGACGAAAACTGTTTTTGTTTTTAGCCAATAGAGCCATATTGAACTGACTTAAAAAGTAAAACATAAAGCTTTGTGCGGACTAAGCGTTCCAATGTACGCGTAGTCGCCTAGTTCGTGGCGTGTCAACTCGCGACGTGTCGTCGCCAGTCAGCTTTTGGTTGCGCATTAAAGCGTATGTGAATGCTCGATTTGGATTTTAATTACATAAAACATTATTTAAATACTAAATTTCAAACAAATCGTTCGAACAGTTACGATAAATAGGTGTCACCCCAGATATTTTTTTTTGTTAAACCCGAGTAAAGCTGGATAGCCTAGGTGTGAACAATTAAATAAAACTAGTTTTTACTGATTTAATAGCGTCTATTAACTTATTACATATATATTCCCAACGCTTCGAGCACTTACATATAAAATTACATAATATACGCGATAAAATTCGGAAATATAAAGTAAGTTAATATACGCGATAAAATCCGTAAAAACTAGTTTTATTTAAACAACAATTAATATTTTTTTTTAATAATATAAGTATTCCTAAATGTGAACGCAAAAACACCGCAAAGAAATTGCAAAAATAAAGTTTATTTCACAGACATTTGGAATAATATAGCAACTTTCTTTTTACTCCATAAGTGAGTGGGGGACGTTTACTTTAACCTTTATCTTCTTTACATATTTTCCAACGCCACGTGTTAAATAATTTATCACTACCCAGTAGCATGTTATTTTATGATTTTACCTCGAGTTCAAAATTTTAAAACAGCGTAACAAATGATAACACGTTGCTTTATGACTAACGATGGCCCCGTTCCTTTTTACCTTACGCTGGAAGTGCCTGTAGGAACATTAATCAAAAATACACTTGACATTAAAAAACGCCACTCGTGACTTATATGGTACTTTGTGTAGCCCGCTTTTTTATGAAAGTACTTTTTGTTTGAAGCACTTTTACAATTGTACGACCGGGGAAGGACCACGCTCTCACAGAATACCAGGGTAAAATATCAGCTTAACACTGTTATGTTTCGTATGGTGAGTGTAGAGAACCAGATACCCTTTTTACTGGAAAAGAGGCATTCGATCTTAGTCCTCAAAGATGACAACACACTGCATTTTGATTCTTTATTGAGGATATATATAGATGTGTACAGATCACAGTAACCCCTTACCACCAGGTGGACTGTGTGCTCGTTTGTCAACCTATCCTATAAAACAAAACATTTTTGGGGAGGTATTTGAGGCGCGCTAAAAACTTGTGAAATACCTACCCAAAAATGTCTACCAGCTCTCGGACTACTTGCTGCCTCTGCTTCAATGTCAGGAAATTTATTGAAAAGTCAGGTATATTGCCAGGAAAACTCATTGTGGTATCTAGTAACCCTACCCACGCAGGACAATGTAAAACAAAAGCTTATGCTTGTCATGCTCCTCAAACGCTCTGCTAAGCGCGCGCTCATCGCTCAGTTTCTGCACTCACACACCACACACAAGTTCATATTAGTTTATACTTGCAACTCTTGTCATTAGGTGAAACTCCATCTTCATTTTTGTGATTTGGATAAACACTAGTACTTGTTTCACAATATTTATTTTAAACTATTAATTTAATAACTATAAAACCATATCCATATTAGTTTTTACACACTTAATATTTTATGAGACCCTGGTACAAGTACATCAGGTTGACGTGTTCGAAGTGTTATTGAAAGATACGATAATAATGATCTGTAAATATTTTATGCCGTGCCAAGTCGAAGTAGCTCATGAGCTAAGCGCTTGTCGTACATTTCACAGTACGCGAGCAACCGATCTTATATACCCTTGGTACGTATGAAATTGTTAATTGCAATTTTAACTGCTGATTTACCACGGGCTTAATGGTGAAGGAAAACATCCTAAGGAAATCGGCACGTATAAGCATATTTTGCGAAATGGTAAAGGCGGGTTACACGGTTTGAAGAAGCACGGCGTACAAATTGATCCATAACCGACCGCTTCAAAAATATGGAGAACCCTGTGCTCTACAATGGACCTTAAACAGTTTGCTTCAATAAGTTATTTATATTTTTTTATAGGTGAGGGCAAACGAACATACGGCTCACCTGATAGTAAGTGACTACTGCCGCCCATGAACAACTGCAACACCAAGGGAATTGCAGGTGCGTTGCCGGCCTTTTAAAAAGTAGTAAGCTCTTTTCTCGGTGGTCCCTAAGTCGTATCGGTCCGGAAAAATCGCCGGTGGTAAGCTATTCTACAGAGAGGTCGTACACGAAAAAAAATTACTAGTGAAACGTACAATGGTGTACCGCTAAGCATCCAGATGGTGTGGATGGTATCGGGAGTTTTGCCGCGATGTGCGATATGCACCCCATAACACTTTATTCTCATTGTAAGGTTAAGACAGCCAATATAATCAATATAGTATACATCGTTAGTGTTCAGGATCCAAAAATGCTTCTGTGGCTTTTAAAATTAGTTGCAGGTTTATTGGGTGCAAGATAGCCACTTTATTTATTTTTTTATTAAATAATGGTGCTAAACGACAGCCCACCTGATGGTAAATCACACTCAAAATAATAATTAGCTTTTTTTATTTGCAGTTTTATTATTTAAGACTATTTCGACCATACCATACTTTTTGGGCTGTTAATTGATATTCTCAAAGATTTATTTTATAAAATTTTTAACACGTCGTCAACTGTCTACTTGAATTCAATATTTTTAATACAAAACTTGAAAAGTTGTCGGCTGCTAAAGTATAAAAATAGCTCGAGCATTTATTCTTACAGCGTTATAAGCTAGGAACGAATTACTTGGCAACTTTCCACCTTTTGACATAACAATTTAACTTTTATCTCAAAGAAAACAAGATGCTAAAATCATCCGTTGACCTGTAATAAACATCAAAACTTTTTAAAAGATAACCTCTTTTATTTCAAGCAGAATTTGTACTGAAACATAATACCTTTTTAAATTATAAATAGAGATGATATTTATTACATTATTATTTGGATTTATGACATAAAAGATAAGATATAATCAGAAATGTCAAGTTTAACTCAAGATAAGTCAATTAATTAAAAAGAAAAAAATATCCAATAAAAATGTAAATTTATATACTTATATATAAATTTATATATAGCAATGTATGGAAAAATTGGCATAATTAATGGAGTACTTTTATCTGTCGGCATATTATGTATGATGTAGAGCGAAGTTAAGTTTTATCCATTTTCTCTCCCCCTCCCGGTTGAGCGTCCCCCCCCCCCCGTCCCAGAAAGTGACCCGAAGCGCGGTTTTTCCAGTTTTAAAGAAATCCGTACACGATACATGAAAAGTGTGTAGGCATGAAATTATTCTTGAGCTATCAAATTCTTATACTTATTAATCAATTAAATTTTCAAAATGCCATAGCAACGTGAAATGAAAGAGTTCAGAAATACTACTAACTACTGTATAGTAATACTACTATATACTGTAACTAATCATTGTCATAAAAGTACTCAATTAATTTTTAATTTATTTTAGCTATAATGATTAAACTAACCTCGCTTAAAGCTTTCAATACTGGCTTCTCGCAGTTCTAGAGCGGCTAGGGTTTATGCGTCGTTCGCGCGCCCAGTCAAGTATTGAATTATTTTACTTTTACATTATCTCTTAAACTATGCGTCCAAATAACATGGTATAAAGAACAAAGTTTATCTTCATAAAATTATCTTGATGATACGAAATTTCGTTCGTAAGGATAAATAAGCCATGCCTAATAATAACGCTCATAAATCACTTTTTAGTTTTGAATATTTTTTGTCACAAAATACCTAATTATGGCTTATGTATAAGAAATAGACATATGGTATCGCGGACTTTTTTTAGATGGAGTAAAGATCTATATTTGTCTAGAACATTGTATTTACGTATCCCTAACGATAACACCAGCGTACGGGGATAAATCAATTCGGGAGTGCTTTTTCTTCTGACTTGCTTAACAAATATCCATATTTAAGGCTAGCTGAGTGATATAGCTTAATTATAGATAGCCTATACTATTCCACATGAATCTATCTATAATATACAAAAATAATTTTTCAAATCGAACTGGTAGTTCCAGAGATTAGCGCGTTTAAATAAACAAAAAAACTCTTCCGCTTTATTATATTAGATAATAGAGATATATATATATATGGAACCAATCATTGAAGCAACCATTCCATTCGTAAGTTGGGGTCTCCAAAATGGCCGTTTTGTAGACATCCACAGCTTCTTCAGGTGATGAAAATCTCTGTCCACGCAATTTATTCTTTATTTTAGGGAAAGTATAGAAATCATTAGGGCTTAGGTCGGGGCTGTACAGCGGATGGTCTAATAATTCTATGTTTTCTTGCTCTAAAAACTCTTTTGTTCTGTGTGCGGTGTGAGAACTCGCATTGTCGTGATGGAGGATGATGCGGCGGTTGCAGTTCTCTTTACGGAGTTCAGAAATGACCTGTGGCAAACAAATGCTAGCATACCATTCTACATTACCGTTCTTTGTCCCTCAAGGGGAATAGTCGTAACATGGCCGGTTTTGGAGACAAACGTGGCCACCATTTTTTTTGCAACACTCCGTGAACGAACAATTTTTGTTGGCTTTAACTCGTTTTCGAATACCCAAACTCGTGACTGGTTTTTTGTTTCGAGTTCGTAAACGTATATCCAGGATTCGTCACCTGATACGATGTTGTATACGGCATTTGAGGATCCTACGTGGAATCTTTCGAGAGTTCTGACGCACCAAGTAACGCGAGCCGCTTTTTTCTCTTCACAGAGCGAATGCGGTATCCATCGGGAAAACAACTTTTTTACACCTAATTGTTCATGCAAGATTATTTGTATTTGACTCATGCCAATGTCTAAAGTTGCCTAAATTTCGCGGTATGTCACATGTCGATCTTCCTCAACAACTTACGCACAGTATCAACGTTTTCTTGGGTGACTGCAATTTTTGGACGACCTTGACGGGGATCATCACTGAGCTTGACACGTCCGCGTTGAAATTCAGCAAATCAGTGATAAATTGTGGTTTTGGATAGGGCTTCATCACCAAATGCAGAAATCATCCGGTCAACACACTGTTTTTGTGTTAAACCACTTCGAAAGTCATAATAAATCATCGCTCTTGAATTTTCTCAAGTCAATTCCATTTTCTCAACGACTAAACAAGTTTGACAAAACCTTGTGACAAGACCGAGAATCTTTTTTTAAATAAATAAATGGTATTCGATTTTTCAAACCAAGGACTTTTCAATTAAAAAGATTTTAATATGACAGGAACAGTGGAAATATTCCATTCCCGATACTTTTAGTGCAGCCTATGTACTAACTTGTGATCGGTTCAGAACCATTACTTCACTCACTGTTCGGATTTTACCCGACAACGCTCGCTATGTGCCATAGTCTCCTAATTTGACTGTCGGTCGGAGAACACAGTACCTACTCTTCGGTTAGAGTATTTTACATCTGGCGTATAGGACACAATTATAGCGCCTTCTAACGGAAGCGATAGAATTTTTCTGACATACTCCAAATTTCCTCCTACTACACCCACGGAACGAAATGGAATGAATGGAATCTATTACAGCGCCACCACAAGTGCATTTTCAGTACAATATTTGTACGTGGTAGAGCCATGCTGCAGCTATATTAGTAGTATAGCTGTAGCACGAATGGGTCGGCTCGACCGGGGAAGGATCACGCTCTCTTAGAATACCAGCGTAAAATAGCAGCTTAACACTGCTGTCTTTCGTATGGTGAGTATAGAGAACCGGAGACTCTTTTTACTGGAAAAGAGGCATTCCAGCTTAGCCCTCACGGGTGACAATGCATCTGCATTTTGATTCGCAAACGAAGATAGATGTAGATGTCTATGGGCCACAGCTACCACTTACCATCAGGTGGACTGTGTGCTCGTTTATCACCCTATCCTATAAAAAAAAACATTTTATAGGTGAAAGGTGATGTCATCATCAGGTGAGACTATGACTACCGCCACTCATGAGAAACTGCAACACCAGGGTAGTTGCAGGTGCGTTGCCGGCCTCTTAAAACGCATTTCTTGAAAACCCCTAAGTCAAGTAAGCAAGTAAGTAAAGTTAACAAAGAAGATTTCTCAACCATATTTTTCATTCTCCATAACTACTATGCGTACACCGCTCATTAAATTACATTTTAAACTTATTTGTTTTTAAAACACGAAAGACAAAAGATTTGTATATTTACCAAATATTTTTAAATTTATTAATTAATTTCATTGTGTATTCTGTTAAATATTTATTAAAAAAGCAAATGTTACACAGAGTTTCATGCCTCCGCACGGATTCTCATAAACAAGTTTATTTGTTTTCTTGTCACGCAATACACAAATCTCTGGAAGAATAAGGCTGAGAAAAGCTACCTAAGGTTATGTTGGCATACATCGTGTTCCCGTGCGATATCAAACAGTCGAGACGCATGTCTCGTCACGAAGCTAATTTCATTTGTATTTGTTTAATTAAAGTTGAGCCTTGTTCGTGTTCAGAAATACCTTGAAGGTCTTGTGAGTCTCGGAACTGTTATGTTAGATTGTAATACATGTATTTGCTAGCTGTTGTTTTTTGTAGTTTATTTCTAATATATATTTATATTAATAAATTTTTAGTAAATTTATTACGATTGAATTTCATGGATTTTTATTTTTTGCGCAGAATCTTAACTATTTTTCTAAAATAAAAGTAGCTTTAGTTACTCCTTATATCAGCTATCTGCCTATGAAAGTCTCGTCACAATCGTTCCAGCCATTTCGAAGATTAGCCGGAACAAACAAAAATTTTCGGACAGACAAAAATTTTTAAAATTATGTTTTTTGTTATAAGTGCCGTATACACTTTAATATGCATTTAATAAAAAGCTGTTATTTTAATATTACAAACAGACACTTCAATTTTATTTATTTGTAAAGATGTTAAAGCTATATAAGAAAATTGCTTTTGTGTATTTTAAAAATTCTAATTTAATATACTGGTCATGTAGCTCAAAGAACCGACAATCGATGGGGAAGAATGATCCTCGACAGATAGCCTGATACGGTATTAGTTAAATCGGTAAGCGAAGTGTAGGGTTACTAGATGGAGTGTTGACCTGGTAAGAGATGCAGCAAGTTGATTGATGCAGATGGCTCAGGATCAAGAGCGAGGTTCGTGGCATTTTTTGAGGAAGCTACGGCTATGCTATGTTTAGCAGTGGAGATTCAATAATATTTTTACGTAGTCAGATATCTAAGGACTTCAAAAAGATTCTTTTTTTATTTGAAAGCTGGTGTTTCTCAAGTGATTTTTGATCTTGAATTTGATTAAGGTCTGACGAATAGTTTTTGAGTTATTCTTAATAATTTATATTGAAGTCGGTTGTACAAAATTTTGAATTTTAAATTACGGTTGTTATCTGCATTATTGGGCTTGTTGAATGTGTCGCTAGCAAGCGAAAACAAGGATGTGATTTTTTTTGAGATTACAATAAAACGCTGATTTTGAAAGGTTCCAACTACATTACGTTACACATTTATTACTACAAGATAATATTTTAACAGATGTCGTGTCATATCGATGTCGAGAACAAATCCTATTGCTGTCACGTCTTTGTCGAATAATGAAGATGTCTCTATTGTTTAATATGAAAATCAGCTGGGTATGAAAAGCGTATGTTTTTTTTTGTATGAAACTGAAATGACAATGTAACTTACAGTTCACTGCGTGTAACTACTTACATACTAGACTACAAGTACGGTGTCACATATGAGGACTTAAGATGGAATGCTTCACAGCCTCTAATTACACTGCCACTCTGTACCCTCCTGAACGGAACACAAGTACTTTTTGTAGTGAAAACTTCTTTACAATCGTAATGTGAAACTCGATGAAACGAAAAGGTGACATTAAAAAGGGACAAACACTTACACCTATAGCATTTAGCCTGTACACTGCATTTGTCTCATTCTCTCGAAGTTTAGTTTTATAAAGGTTTTCACTTCTACCGCGTGTGAACTGCACACATGTTTTTTTTTTGTAAGGTAAAACTTCTTAAGAATCGTTGTGATTTGAATAATTTGCAAAAAATTTGCCCCCGCCAAGTCGAGCAAAAAAGCAGCATCGCAGAATTAGGCATGAAGGTAGTACGACTTATTCAGACGGATTCCTAGACAAAGAAAGGAGCCCTATTACGTAGTATTGCATCGCTACTGTACTCAAGCAACGCTCTAAATTCACACGTCGAGATCGGTGCATTACATAATAATATTCCACAGTTCCACAAGCCAGAAAGTTCCTCTCCCTTGCATTTAAATTTTATAAGTTCGCTCATATTATGTAATACAAACGCGATAGACGCGAGCTACACGGCGACCCATCCGCTTATTTAATTAAAGTCAACACACGCTATGTTGTTTCATATTTAAGTACCTACAATCGCACGAGCTCGACAGGAGAAAAGACAATTACTTATGTTACTTAGGTATGTAGCATACTTTTCATTCATAAAAATAAGAAAATTTGGTCGATGTGAAGAATATTGAAATAAAAGCTCACAACTCCCACAATACCCGTACCAAAATTTCTCACTACAAAAGCGGTAATAATATAAATGATCCCTGATTTACATTTTGTCTAGGGCTTACGGCTTTTAAACGTAGAAAAGTAATGGGGTTGTTATAAATTAATTTGCTTAATTCCGCGTAAAGAAAAAAAATGATGTGTCCTGCCCAGTTTTAAGGGGACCTCCCACCCTCTATACGCACTATAGTGCGCGCGATTGAGGGATGGTGGGAGGTCCCCTTAAAACTGGGCAGGTCACATCATATTCTTGCAGATCTGAGCATCAAGTAGACAATGCGTACTCCTATTAATGTTAGTATTCCACAAGGCTACGTGCTATCCTAGGCTGTTTCTTCTGTATATAAATTACATATTGCTGTTACTGGTTGTAACATTGGTGATGCTTTTAACGCCGGCCGTGCTAAAATTTCTTTAGAACACGTCATCGAGTATCGGAACAAACTTGTATCTGAAGTCGAGCTTTAAATAAACAAAATTTCGGTTTGCTGTAATTCAGTTTAAACTTCAGAAAACACATGTTTGTGCGTTTACCGCTAAAAGAAACTCCTTTGTCGTATCTCCTCAATTTCAGGGCACTCACCATGCTGGCCCAGCCAGCATCCGAACCCTCAGCATTGACATATTGAAAGACTTACAGAAGGGAAACCTAAATAGACCTCTAAAAAGTTTGGCGTGCTCAGCAGAGCGGGACAGTATTCCTGACACGTCGTTTTCAACTTTACAAAGCGCAAGTTCGACGTCACATAAAGTACTGTTCTTATCTGTGGACCGGGGTACCCCAGTGCTAGCTCCTTTCACTGGACCGCGTCCAGCGCAGAGGGGATCCGTCGACGACCGAGTTCTTTCTGATCGGCTCGATTCAGTGGCGTTGCGAAGAGATTGTGCATCTCATTGCATTTTCTATCGCATTTTCCACAGGGAGTACTTTGACGAATTGTTCGGATTATGACTGTACGATTTACTAGTGTTTTCTTCCGATTAAACCGCAAACAACGCAAGCCAGGAAGACACCTGCAATTTCCTTGGTTTTGCAGTTGTTCGTGGGTGATGATCGTCACTTACTGTCAGAAAATTTGATGTAACGTGGGCGAAATCGCGGGATTGTAATCTAGTAAAATATAGAAATTTAGTAAATACATTCTTGGGCTGAGCAGGCACAGACAGAACAGGCCAGTGGGGGGTGGAGGGCATATTCAGCCTAGTGCTGTCGGAACTCTGAATCAGACACTGAAGACAGTAAACATACGTAACCTATTTATTACCTATTTAATAATACACATCGACTAAGAGCAAGCAATCAACTGCACAAGATAGGGTTTGTATCGACGTGTGCAATCAAACGATCGTGTGGTCAGTTAGCAAAGTTTAGTTGGGTGGGCGGGCGGAATAGGGGTAGTGTGGGGGCGGTAAGGGGTCACGTGTTGTATTGGATTGGCCGCAAGTTTGTATGTTTCAATCGCATATATATATATATATATTTTCAATTTATTTATATACAATGTGCGCTGGTCAACAGCCGTAATATATATTTTTTATTTAAGTATGCATTAAATGCTTTGTAGCATTCATTGCGGGCGGTCTATGTTCAGCAGTGAACTGAACTCGTAAAGGGCTGTAATAATTACGATGATGATGATATTGATGCATTGAAAGATCTGTATTCGACTGAGCAATGTTCTCTTTCTGCGTAGCTTCGGGGATAAACGCTCGTCGTAAATTTTATAGTATACGAGCGACCAGAATTCGAACCCATCTGATATCAGTGAAATTGCTAACTGCAATTAAAGCGCTCATTTACCACGTGCTTCACGGTGAAGGAAAGCATCATAAGAAAATTTACATTACGAAGAAATTAAAAATTTTTGTAGTCGAGTACACGCATTGGTGTTTAAGATACGGTAGATTATCTGCTACAAAAATACTAATAAATGAGAGGAGTTCTGTGCCCAGCAGTGTAAACTGTTACAATTCAAATTAATTGTTATTTTAGAGAATTTAATTTAATGTTTTAGAGAGTTTTAGAGAATGAAATTAAAAAAGCCCCTACTCACCACGCCGTGCTGATGGTTGTAGAAAAAGTTAAAAAAAATGCGTGAGTGTCGTGGAACACTCGGTTGGAACGAAGTTCCTTGTGTAGTATATTATTATTGATAAACGTAGGTATTATATTATTGATTAAAGAAAATACAAATAAATGAATTACTAGCGTCTATTAGAATGAAGCGTCATTTAAAATAAAATAATATTTCTTTCATGGCAAGATAAGAAAAAGTGCGACGGAGATGGATATTATTCCATCTCACTTCCTTACTTCGCCGCCAAGGCCGTCTACACTATGACACAAGGGGTAGTGAGGAAAAAATCTTACACTTTTTGTTGCCTAGCTCCCATCCGCCAAACCCGTACCGTCCAATAAGGGACTTCGTTCCAAAACTATTAGACATTTAGTTCATCATCATCATCATCAACATTACAGCCCTTCACAAGTTCTCTGGTGAACATAGGTCTCCCCCAAGGAACGCCACATTAGTTAAATATCTAAATATAGTCATAGTCAACCGAGGTATAAATTAATCACAAGCGATATCAATATAAATGTATTGTTGACCGTGGTAAGATTGAAACTTGATATTGTATTGGTTGGAAAAATAGAAAATACCACTTCCGCGTTTCGTTATTTTAATTGGAGGAACCTACCAGTCAAACCAACTGTTCTTTCCCGCCACAGTTTTTATTTATTTTTAGATCACTAGAAATATTGATAACATTTCACAACCTTTTACAGTATTTTATACTGAATACACACTAAACTCCACGCGTGGTCCGCACAATACACACAGTGGTTAATGTATTTCAGTATAGCTTAATAAATGTAAGTTTATGAAATAGTTTAACTCACTTTATACTTATTTTATACTATCGAAAATTCTAGAAAATAGCATTGGGATGACTACTAGAACAATGACATGTCCTGTGTCCAGCTATATGACGTATACGGTATACGAAAGCTCACTTAAGTGAGTTTTTAAACATTCATTATCTTCGATAAGTAACATCAAATGCTAGCAAGTTTTTACGCTTTTCGCAGCGGCGCCGCGAAATTTAACATGTTTGTGTCTGCAATGAATAATGAGTTTGGGAAATTGGGTCCAGCGAAGCTTCCTTATGAGTTTTTCAGGTTGATCTACCTCCGAAAACCAGGGGTCGACGAAATAACATAAAGCGACTGCGTAATAAAACTTTATTTATTTTGCCAGTTTTGCTTTCGCATTTTTGTTTATGTTGTGTTTTAATAAAATGTGAAAATGTTTTAATAAAAGTTGTGTATAAATAAAAATAACAACGGTAGCCTTTAGGCTTCTTTAAACAAAAGTAAGATTGTAGAGAGAGCAAAAAAGTCGACAACCTTCCTCTCAATCTTCTCTTTTGATTTTTTATAATTTCTCACCGTTATATATAATAACACCAAAATAGGTTAAATATGCAAAACAACAGCAACACTGCTTATCTTGATGTTACAGACATGCAGGACAGTCAGCCTCTCCGCAACACGACCTACTTTGCTTGTATTAGAACAATTATCACAACGGACATAATCACGATACTAATTAAGACTCGTAGAACGACTGCTCCAAGCTGGGTCTAGTGGGGTTCGATCAGGGTGGTATATACGGAATGTGGTACGGGCGAGGTTTCGAGATCTATTTTAACCCTGCTTATCTCTTTTTACTTTTATACCCTTTATCTTCTAATAATTTATTATGAATCAGGCACCCACGTGAAATTTTGAGAAAACGTTTAGCTTAATTGAACTGTTATAATTTTCTAAAAGGGAAAATAATCAATTCATTATTTAAAAAGTGGCTCTAAGATATGAGACTAAAGTTCGTCGGGAAACTTTAGTCGGCAATCTATTCAGGAATATTCAAACATAATACCGGAATCACTTCCACCTAATTTAGCGAGACTTGAATGTTTTTAATTAATTAACGTGATCTAAAGAAAGACTAAAGTCAAACTTCAATAATTCTTAGATTATGAGTTACTGTTTGAAGTCTACTATTTGTTGTCTGAGTCAACCTCGATATAATTATGTATTTATATTCGTGGATTAACTAAATTATATATCTATAGAAACTATAATATCTAAAATTTTTAAGTCAACCTTAATCAAAAATGACCTGCGAATTAACAAATACCTGACACGAATACATTTTCACTATAACATTCCTAACTGTTGTATACTGCACGTATTATACTCCGGACGAACGGACGAGACTCTGGCGACCAAGTGATGATGGGAAAAACTATCCAGAAACGCTAAATACAAATTTTACTGGCAGCAGCATCATATCATTGCAATATTTATCGGCTCTGGGCTCATCAACACTATCCCGCATATTGAGTAATTTTTACAGAAGAAATGTGTAAATTTTGAAACCTGTTTTTAAGTTAAAAACAAAGGTGACAAACGAACACTCAGTCCACTGATGGTATGTGGGTGCTGTCTATGTCCATCTATCGTGTATTATGAATCATTGTCCTACGCACACTACATACAATAAAAAAAAAACAATGAAGTAGGATGAAAGTGTGAAAGTTTGTAAAGGTATTTAGAATATTGTTACTCAATCACGTATAAACGGCTAAATAGATATGAAAGGAAAGTTGGAACACAGATAGACCATACTTTGTGGTTAACACTATTTTTTTTTTAATTTGAAAATATTTTTTAATCAAAATGGAGAATACCAATAGCATTTAAGGCATAAAATACACAAACTGTTGCATTTATAAAAAAGGCTACAGCATAACTAAATACAAAGATGATAATATGGATTTTTAAAGAAGGTGCAAGTTTAAGAAAGTAATATAGGCAAAAGATTTTCCGAAATGTTTGTTGCAGATATTCCTTTTGACATTGTCTGTTTGTTTGATCTAGGCTTTGTTCTTTGTTCTTTCTTTTAATAGCCTCCGGTCGCGTGCTACGTTTTCTTGGTTCAGAATTGCATTTTTCAAAAGCAACAACGTTTGCTTTCAAACTGAGTCCATTGTGTTAAGTTCCTAGTTTCAGCTTTCATTCAGCCTCAATTGTTTGCTGTAGTAGAACTTGCGGCTACTACTAACATTTTAAAGAGTGCCTTGGATTGAATTGAAAGTAGTAAGTTTTTCCAACTTCCTAACACAAAAGTGTGTATGTATGAGTTTGTATATACATGCCTACTAATCGTAGAGGTGCGAGGTTACAGCTATTAGTCGTAATGTAACATATATAGAGAGTCCATCGAGCTGCTCCAATCCGTGTTAGCAGACTTCTCATGGATGGTATTTTTCCCAGAATTGAACGGGCACAAATATAATGACTAATTAGTTCACTGATAACACTAATGAGTTCGATACTTCGATGTTGTCACTTCCGATGCCAAAATGTTAATATGATGTTTTGACTTTTTTTTTTGCGCCCAAAGCAAGGGGCTACCCTCGTACGCAGCTGGCTGCGTAGTTATGTGGGACTCACTATGAAGTGCCTACCCACGAAACACCACCTGTGGGACTGGCTTTGGCCTGTATGGCCTTTTTGCCGTATCGGAAACCACCCCCCTTAGGGAAAGGGGGATATTTTGACGGAATCAAGATTTCTTATATACTGGCGTGTAGTATGACTACTAGTGAGTGATGAGCAATAACTACCGCTGTGCATGGCCTCAAAATATGTGTCCCACGATATTTTCCTACACAGAACACCACTTAAACCATCACTTAAAACAAAGTAACAGTCAACCGTTAATGGGTCGTTATAAGTATGACGATTATGGTTGCGCTGACAAGTACCAGAAGTGTCGCAACTTTGACGCTTCTCCTTAAATTATTTAAATCGTGTTTATACAAGATGGTTTTACCGCCATTTATCGTACACCACTGGATGTTTACCGAGTAGTGGCGGTGCAAGAATATCTACTACATACATCATCCCATGGGTGTCGAAAGAGGCGACAGAAGGAAACAAATCATAAGATTGGCAGCAGCATCTTACTAATAACGACTAGAAATAAAACTGCAGTTGCGAACACGCTTGGCAAGCGTGGCGACTATGACAAACATCCCTCCTATGAGGCAATCTATGGGAGAAGCCTATGTTCAGCAGTGGACTTTAATAGGCTGTAACGGTAACGGTGTAACGGATGTCTCTAGCATTTCCTAGAGTTGTCTCTTACAACACTTACGGAATACCTATGGGGTTGATTGATTTTATTTTATGATAAATAATCTTTGATTTTTTAATAGGATCGGGTGACAAACGAGCACACAGTCCACCTGATGGTAAGTGGTTGCTGTGACCCATAGACATCTATATCTATCCTTAATAAAGATCAAAATACAGATGCGAAGACTAAGATGGAATGCCTCTTTTCCAGTAAAAAGGGTCTCCGGTTCTCTACACTCACCATACGAAACACAGCAGTGTTAAGCTGCTATTTTACGCTGGTATTCTGTGAGAGCGTGGTCCTTTTCCGGTCGTGCTACAACTATACTACTAATATAGCTGCAACATGGCTCTACTATTATAAATACTTTTTACTTTACTTTACTTTTTGTTTTTTTTTTTAATTATAAACTGCGTAATACTTATAAATTTCAAATACCTTTTACATTACAATATTTTCGGAACATTTTCGTTCGGTTAGCGAGAAGAAAAGTAAAGGATTTTCCGTGACTAACTTTATTACACTTTTAGAGCCAAACTTTAAATATATTGCCTGACGGTTGCCTAAACTACGTGTAGGTACGTCGCAGTAATCCTCCATACAGGCTGGTAATTATGATGTAACGTGCTGCTGGGATCCGTAGCGGGACGGTATCGCTCGTAAATCAGGCTTCAGTGTAATTCTGACGCGAGTCTTTCACGTGACTCACTCCCGGAATCGTTTCTAATTTAAAATTAAGACCCGTAAGACTTGCTCTTATTACGTTTTATGAGTAGCTAAATCTCTTGAAAATGTTCACGCTTTTGATATTATATATTTTTATTTTTTATATATTAATTTGGAGTTTCCATTGTTTTATAGTTTGTTTTATTAATTTATTGCAAAATAATACCTTTCTTTAGAATAATCACAAATAACACTTGCCACGTCCTGGTTAATAAAGCAAGTTGTAAAACGTACGTGAAATAGACATACCAAACTCAAACTCAAACTCAAACATTTTATTGCGTTCATGTGGTTATAAATAGTTCTTATGTTGGATATAATAGAGCCAAACATGAGCCCTGATAGGGCATAGCAATATTATATATTAATTTAATTTAATTGATTTATAAAGAATAATTACTTATTTTATTTACTTAAGCTAAACATTAATTTTATGTTTAATAAACATTTGCAATAACTGTTAATACAAGGATAATAAAAACGTATATATATATATATATATATATATAATTAAACAATTATTATTTTTCCCCGAAAAACTCTGACAACGAATAAAAACTTTTTTCAATTAAATATTTTTTAAGCTCTCTTTGAAATTTATTTAATGATTCTTCTTTTTGTGACCATTTTGCGAAATATAAGCTGTTATTGTTGCTGTAGTTTTCTTGAAACTTTAATATATATATTTTACTATACATAGTGGCAACAATGGCAAAATCCTCTTTATGAAAAAATATTTATGGAGAGGCCTATGTTCAGCAGTGGTCTTCAATAAGCTATGTTATATAAACGAAAAGTAAAAGTAAATAAGTTCTTTCGGTATTTTTAAAAAGATTTTTATACACGAAAGAAAATTCCGGGCTGCCCGTATGGCGATATTATATTTCCTATATATGTATATTTTTAATTTCTAAGACATGCGGGTTTCCTTACGATGATATCCTTCACCGCCGATCACGTACTAAGTTAGAACGTAAAGTGTACGAACTCGGGTATTGTTTTGTACTATGAAATTCAGGCCGAGCGTTCGCAATCTAAACTGTGAAGGTTTAAGGTAACACGAATCTGGAACAGCTACGAAGGTCTTTTTTTATAGACAGAGA
Organism: Parnassius mnemosyne; assembly: GCA_963668995.1. Taxonomy (NCBI): domain Eukaryota; kingdom Metazoa; phylum Arthropoda; class Insecta; order Lepidoptera; family Papilionidae; genus Parnassius; species Parnassius mnemosyne. Next base: position 19,154,421 of record CAVLGL010000104.1, on the reverse strand, counting down.
TATTTAAACCAGAAGATTTTTTAAACCACTATAATGACAAATCAACTCGCAAACCACCAGATAGTAAATCACTGCAACCCATAGGCACCTCAGTCCTCAGCTAACTACAAACAGAAAACTGTAGGTGCGTTGTTGCCTTTAATAACAAAAATGGATTGTTGTTATGGTACTAATTTCAAATTTACAAACTGATTTATCTTTTGATACCACAGTGAGTGGACGACTGATGAGCGGCAAACCTAGGAAATGATTTAAAGATTTAGTACAATTTGCAAGGGCTTACGTGATGTGACTGTTTGCAATAACATTTAATACCGTCTTTAACTATTCATCACTAGTCGAGCCGACACGAGTTTCATTATGCTAATGGTTGTTAATAACTGATTTATTACGATGTAGACAACGCACATCTGTGCCAGTGCCAGGAATACTCGCAACTAGGGGATTAATAGTGCCGATAATTTAGAACCTATCCCGGCGAAAGACAGTATTCCAGATGAGTGTAGATAGTATTGTCCAACGCGATGCCGGTTTATCGAACTGTTCCTTATATTCATTTCGTTGAACTATCGACCCACTCCGACTTCGTGCAGTTGATTTACAAATGTGTTGTTATCTTTTTACTACTTATTACTAGTGACTGACCGACTATTCGGTTTTGGTTTCGGCAAGTTTCGGCAAAAAAATCTAGTTTCGGTAATAGTTTCGGTTTCGGCAAATAATCTGCCGAACCTTCGGCGGCGCCGAAACTCAGTGTTCGTGGATTATCGTGCGTCGTTCGGATGAGTTCGTGACTCGTGTATTATTCATAACTAAACAGAAACAGAAACTTTTTATTCAATATAGATTATAAATAATACTTATTGAAAGTCACTCTTTTGTTTAATTACCACTGGTTCGAAAAAAAACGTATGTCCTTGAAAGAACCAGCAAGAAACCCAGCGGGACTTTTTTTAAATAACAGCTTACAATCAGAGGCGTGGACTAATATAAACGTGGGCGAAGTTGCATCTGCGAGGCCCCCTTTCTTTTGTTCCAAGGATCTACCCAATAGATCTATCCTACCAAACATGCTTTGACACGACATACCTACTCATATCTATTAATTTCTGACAAGTCTCGTATTCCGTCAATGTAACAGTCGCGGTCTTTGAAGGTAGTTACAACGGCCTCGCAGTCACATTTAAGAGGGGCTTCTTGCGAGGCCCCAAACAAACACACTTAAATTTGTGACTTTCTTTTTCGAGCGTAAAAGTGATAAATTAATTAGTCATCTGTAGTAAAGTCTGGAGGCATCGCATTTTAGGGGGCCTCGCGAGCCCCCTTCTATTGCGAGGCCGTGGGCGAGGGCCCACTTCGCCCACGCCTAGCTACGCCACTGCTTACAATCATGTATGTAACACAATTAACAACACAAAACAAATTAGAAATAGCTTGATAGTGATTACCTCGTTCCCAGGGGTTATTATCATTCATAAATTCTATAATATTATAATAACCCCTTTTTATACAAACTTAGTTTATTAAAGTTTTTGAACTTTGAGCAGGTTTTGTATATTTTCTGGGATTTTGTTAAGTTGTGTGTATATTTTGTGTAAGTGTGTGAGTGTGATATATTTAGTTAATGTTCTCATTGAATAATATTAACAATATTGTGAACACAATAAAATATGTTCTCAATTAAACTCAAACAAACAAAAACTTTTTATGGATGAAGTGTTGATTTTTTTACAAAATTACTATAAAAGTATTGCTTAACGTTATATTGCTGATTTTTACTTTAGAATAAATAAATATGTTGCTAAATGACTATTACAGTGACTGTTTTGCATTAACATGCATTACCTGTCTGTATATGTATAAAAAATACCAGATTTCAGTATACAATAAAAAAAATAATATGTCTAAATAAGTTTCGGTTTCAGTACCGGTTTCGGCCGAAACTGACTTTTCGGTTTCGGTTTCGGTTGAAAATCCTGTTTCGGTCGGACACTACTTATTACATAACGTCAAATTTCTTTAAACTATGGGGAAGAAAGCTTCTCGAGTGTCAATATTGTATCGGTTAGCGGATTATAAAGCGCTTTACTGCTAGATGATAGTTATGACATGGTAATACATCATGTAGGTAGTCCATGGATGCAATTGGGTCAAGCCAATATATTCTTACAACGTACAAAATTCTTTGGGAGAAACCATGGTTCAGCTTTATTAGGAGCGTTATTATAATGATAATTTAAAATAAAAAATTTTGTACAGCCGACTTCAATAAAAATTATTAGAAATAACTCAAAAACCATTGGTCAGACCTTGATCAAATTTATGGAACCACATGTGAAGCACCAGCGTTCAAATAAAAGAAGAATCATCGAAATCGGTTCACCCAGTAAAAAGTTATGAGGTAACACACATAAAAAACATACAGTCGAATTGAGTACCATCTCCTTTTTGTAATCGGTAGATAATACACTACAATCTTATTCAATAAATTCTCGAAATGGTAGAGAAAACAGCAACGAAATCTATCGAGTAATTTCAAAGTTGTAAGCGAATACACAGACGGACGCGTGTAAGCGACTTAATTTTATACTATTTAGTGTTTACTGTTTATATTGAAAATCTACTTTTTGATATCGCTCCGCTATTTACTTATAGTATGAAAACAATATTGATTCAAGGAAAGTATCAAATAAACAAAAGAATCGGATGCAATATCACCCATATTGAAATTCTTTATCCGTTTGCCAAATGTATCCTAATAAATAAGCGTATTTGGAGCACAAAGTGACTAAACGATCTTGTAACAGGGTTCAATGAGTCCTGCTTGCGTATCGTAGCGAAGTCGGTGTATTTATAGATACACTTCCAGTATCATCCCCTATCCTTATTTTGCATTTTTTATTTTCATTTTTATCATTATTAATTATTTTAATCATAATATAAAATAATAAACTATTACTCTATAGAAATGTATAAAATATCACACAAGTAAAGGCGAATACTATAGTGTAACGAGTGTAAGAAAGAAAGTTCTTGTTTGCAATTGTACATCATTATGTTCAACTTTCAAATTTTTCTTCCGTATGTAGAAGTACTGTGAATCTCCAACTCTCTCCTGACGACTAGCAGCTACAAACAACAGCTTGTCTCACAATATTGCCCTGTCTTATACGTTTGGCATAAACGAGTTTATCTTTCTGGAGGTTGCCATATTTACCTCTTACGATAACTACGAGACAAATTTCGGTATGGATTCTTGAGATGCCACTACTCGGCAATCACCGCATCTCATCACCACTGCTAACAATTACATTTCATGTAATGAATTACGATTACATTTCATGAGTTTTAATTTTTTTGCGCGGAACTAATTATTTTTCTAAAATGAAAGTAAGTTGATCCAAATTACTCCTTATAATATCAGCTATCTGCCAGTGTAAGTCCCGTCAAAATCGGTCGAGCCATTTCCGAGATTAGCCGAAAGATAGCAGACAGACAAACAGACAAAAAAAAATCATTTTTTTGTTATAAGTACATACTTTCATATGTATTTATTAAAAAAGCTGTTATATTAACATTAGAAACAGACACTTCAATTTTATTTATTTGTATACATTGTTGATGATTATGCTTATGATTTCTTGTTTTGCAGGGAGTTCCGACTTGTGCTGCGGCCCGACCCCAGTTCCGTGTTCAGCGAGGATGTGCAGTTCCATTCGTCAGCCGGTCCCATCCACTACAACCCTGCTCAGGTGTACTCCGGGAAGCTTGAAGGTCGGTTTTATTATCACATACACACACGCACACACAATTTTGACCTAGACCTAGTATTATTTTGATAGAAAAATATTACATTCTATTCTCACAACTACGTGGCCCAGTGGTCAGCAGTACTAAAAATATTTCTGAAAAAGTATTAATGCACTGACTAGTTGCAGTATAATAATTTCTCTTTTGTTAAAGAATATTACTAACCCTATTAACCTAACTGGAATTTCTTGTGCTAGGAGCGTTTTAGATAGTAATGACGGATTCGAACCCGCGAATTTGTTTCACAGTCAGTGCGCTTAACCAGCCTATGGCTACTGAATGCTTAAGGACGTTTGAAAAATTTTTACAATATTTTACTTCATTACTGGTTTTATGCTAACCTCAAAGTTCATGGCCTTTTTGAGATGACAATGTCAAAACACTATTTAATTCTTATTCAATCATTAACTCTGTTTTTATGTCCTACTTAACAAATTCACCCGCAACTGGACAAGTATGATATTTTGCCCTATGTGCGTTACAGTGATTTGGTGACCACAAACCGCTAGATAATAAAACTTCATTAATCGCGGCTCGCATTGTATAAGATTAGTTACGCAATTGGGCCTAACTTAATCCACAACTCGTTGGATAGGGTTGCCACTGTGCGATAGCGATAAGGTCTTAAGGCACTAACAAAATGAATAAAATTGGCAAATTCCTTGCAGGGTTATTAATTTTCGACTCCAGTTAAATTACTGAAGAATAATAGTAAAATATGTTGTAGTATTTACTAGGTATTAACATTTTTACGAAACTGTTAAAAGTGGTAGCTCAGAGTCCGAGAGAGAGAGAGAGAGAATGTAAGCGCTCGCTGTAAATTTCACAGTACACGGGCAACCAGGGTTCAATCCCTACCACCACCAATGTAATTGTTAATTGCAATATAAAAATCCGATTCACCACGTGCTCGACGGTGAAAAAAAACATGGTGAGGAAACCTGCATGTCTAAGAACATTTTCGTTTTTTTGAACTCGGTAAAAAAATTTAATTAAGCATCATAATTTTCGTGGTTTAGCATCTTTGATGACTTTTCTTCCACTTCCGAGTCTCGTTCGTCTGTAAGCATGATGCACCGCTTCCACGTGCTGTTTACTTTGGAAGAAAAAAGATCTATAGTGGGATCACCTTACTCATTTCCACTTATTCGACCATATTGATTACTGTTGGAATAGGTTACGATTATTAATATAAGAAATACGATTTATACGCTTTCTCTTTTTAATTTTAATAGCAAACTTAATTACCTAGCTAGTTGTGTCAAAAATTATACACAAGTACCTAATAGAATATATGGCGTCATCGATGTTCAAAGCAACCCTACACTATAATTGAAAACCATGTCACGCGCCCGGAGGCCCGTTTGTCCAATTCATGCAACCTTCTCCAAAACACGGCGGGAGTTAATAATATCGGATATTGCTCGTGTGTAACAATAGTTTATGTTAGTGCCCTCGTGTCAAATATTAGGTACTTCATTTCTTCTAACTTTATTTGTGGCGGGGAATACAATATATTTACAACCAAAAAGCAGCTTATGATGTAGTTTTATGGTTAGTGGTTTCAAAACCTACAAAATTTTTCATTCATGTCATCTTCATTTAAAAACTATTGATTGTTACTCAGACACACCCAGTCACTTCTTGCCCTGAGATGTTCATCCACGAGACTTGCACATGGCATAAAGAAGCAAAAGTTCACTAGTATTCTGATTTACCATGAAAGGTTTCACTACATACATTTGATCTCCTCGACCTCATCTAGCCACAGACACACACACAGATACACAGACACACAAATATACAGATACACACTACAATGATAACTACCCTCTGTTTTCATCGGGGGTTAAAAATGAAAATGAAAATTGTCATCCCTGATAACTAGGATCTAGTGCCTCGTTACCATTAAGAAGAAATAAGAAACACAGCAGTTATGCTGCTATTTTACGCTAATATTCTGTGTGACCTTGGTCCCTTCCAGTTGTGCCAACTTATCAGTGCTGCAGCGTAGTGCTTCCAATTATAATTTAACCGAAAATTAATAATTGTAGCCCCAGTATTCAACCCACCTTTTTTTTATATTCAACGTCATCATCTTTGTTACCATCACCACTTCAGCTCATCACAAGTTAGTACTGTATATCGGTGTTTCAATTGAAATATCAGTTATTTCATAGTCATTTATTGTCACCAAATACGATTCGAGCCCTCCGTATCCATCGATTTCCTCCATATTGTCTCTTAAATATGTTACCTATCCACAAGTCAGTTTCCTTTTCTCTGTTGTCTTCTTCGCTAAATAAACAAGTAATTTCAACAAATTCATCTTCATCACTTTCCAGTTTCCGCTCATCGACTAGCTGAGAAAATCTGTTGTATATTATACCATTGTTAAAATCTTATTGTAAATGGCTGTTGCGTCAAGATTCAGATCGCTGCCGACACAGTGGACGCACGACCACAGAGTGATCTGTTTGATACCATTCGTCTGATGCCTTTACCTACAACCACTAAACTTTCGTCTTTCTAGGGCGTCCCTTCCCGATTCCACTCATATTTTTCATTGCTGAGTGCTTGCGATTGTGAAACAGAATCCATTTTTCGTCGCAGGTAACAATGCTATTGAAAATTTCGTTTGGTTGCTTGTTGAGCAGTGGAAGGCACGTCTCGACGAGTACTTCGCGCTGGCGATCATTGAAAAGGGCACTCATTTGTCAAGCTTTTTTATCTTGCCAATATGACGCAAATGGACCAATATTGTAGTGATGCTAACGTCGAAAGCTGCTGTTAATTCAGCCGAGCTTAGAGTATCGTCAGCTTCCACATTCGCCTTTAATTCGTCATTGTTGACCAAAGTTTCCAGACAACCACGGGTTTCATTTTACAGGTCGAAATTTCCAGAACAGAAGCGGGCAAACCAATAACAGGGGGTGCGTTCGTTTCTAGTATTCGCTCCGTAAACGTCGTTGCTGTTGCGTGCCGCTTGTGGCGCGTTGCTGTACTCATATTCCATAATTACTTAAATTTTTAACGTATCCACTATAACGAGAAAAATCCAAATGCGATGAAAACATAAAGCCGCGTATCGATTATGCGCTCCAAGAGGTCGAACATTGGCGCGCGTTCCAGCCGCGCGAAAGGAATACCGGCTTGGAACGCGTGCCAAAATGTTCGTTAGAACGTTAAAACGTGGAGCGGGCCGTTCCATCTTGTGTCGATTTTTTTACCACGTATCAAAGTAGTTAAGTATTGGCGCTCGCCAGTTGGGACGGTTGTTTTCATATTTCATAACCAGAGATACCATAAATTGATAAAATTATATGGTTCAAAAGAACTGCTGTGGGAAAACATAATTCGTTTTTATCACAATAAAGCGCTCAGAGAAGATGCATAGAAATATGAAAGCGGCAGTTGCTCGTACACGACTGACATCCATATTGAACGGTCAAACATTGGAGCAGCTGCTGCGCGCGCCAGGCGCGCTTAGTTGGTACACATCGAAAATTTGGAGCGCGGAACGCACTGGTCAGCGCGGTCAATCATGGCGCGCACGCTTAACGCTAATATAAACTAAATAATACTATGCTAAGCTAAATAATGTTTTTAAAATAAAATTAATTTGAAATTAGAATTCTTAGCCGAACAAAAATTATTTTGATTTGAAATGGCCAGTACTGCAGAACGGCAATTTTATAGGTAAAGACCTATTGTTGTCGTCAGCTCAAATACGAGGATTCGTAAAAGAAAGACCAAATGTTCCACATAATCACATCTTATATTTCCATAAAATAATACAACACTGGGTGTACAAATATCATAGCAAATAAGTTCACACGTATTTACAGTTTCAGTTTTCCAATTATTAAATATCAACTACTTCTGCGCTTTATTGCTTACGACTTACTTCCTCTGAATCTCGAACCAGAATGCCTTTCTCCTTTTGCGTGTTAGCTTCCCTCCCTACAATCCCCTCCACATATTTAGTATGCATTCGAATAAGCGACCGAATCTATGGTTGAATGTTTAATAATTTTGGGTTGCCATTGTACAAGTACCTATCATAAATGAGCAGAATAAATACAGAATTATTCAGGGTTACCAGAAGGAAGCTAACACTATTATATAAATATGAGAGTTATATTTCATTCATGTTGGCTTATTTATAGCTTCTTAGAAGGGACAACGAGATTATTGCAGAGCAGGTCAGGTAAAAAAACTCTTGGTCATTATTTTTCTTTAAGTTTCTCCTACTACTAGACTATAAATAATAACAATGAGTAGAATAAAGTGATATATCCATTACATTTATTATAATTAATTATTAAATAATTGCAATTAAATATTAGGACTTACTAGTACTTGACAAGGTATGTTTAACATTTTAAAACTTCTCTTCAGATAGTTCAGTCTTTTTTCAGGATTTTTAGTATAGTTTTGTATGTAAGTTTTTTTTTATAGGATAGGGTGACAAACGAGCACTCAGTCCACCTGATGATAAGTGGTTACTGTGACCCATAGATATCGACATCTATCCTCAATAAAGAATCAAAATGCATCTGCGTTGTCACCCGTGAGGACTAAGATGGAATGCCTCTTTTGCAGTAAAAAGGGTCTCCGGTTCTCTACACTCACCATACGAAACACGGCAGCGTTAAGGTGCTATTTTACGCTGGTATTCTGTGAGAGCGTGGTCCTTCCCCGGTCGAGCCGACCCATTCGTGCTATTAGAATACCACTAATGTAGCTGCAGCATGGCTCTACCACGTAAAAAGTATAACGAAACATTTGTTGTAGTAAACATGTCTTAGAAAATAGTACTTTATCTTTACTCTACGTACGATTTTTTAATCCAACGCAAAATTTAGTAATTATAAACTATTCTTGCTTCATACATGGTTCTTTATTGACCTCTTAAATGCGATTCTCTCCTCACCTCTCGTAACAAACTTGGTAGGTTATTTTCTGCTTCGTTGAAACAATAAATTAAACACAAGAAGAAACTTCTACGTTCTATGACTAACTTAACGAAACGGAATTACGAGGTGTGTCCCATCTGGCGCTTCGCAGACAAAGTGAATTTTGATGAAATTAGTTCATGAGTTTAATGGAGTATGCTTCTTGAGAGTTCTCATAAACACATACTGGTGTACAACTTGCTGTCGCCCGTGACTATGTTTGTCGAATATTTAGCATATTTTTTTAAGGACAGCCATTTCGAAATATATTTCCCGACCGATTGTATCTTCAACGACTGCTTACATTTACATTCAAAAGTAGACAATAATATTATAATAAGGTCTAAACTAGCTTTTGCAATGTTACACCTATGGGATAAGATCGGTATTCGATACGGCAAGAAACTAGAATACGAAATATTTTTGCACAAATGTTAGCTCTGGATGGTAATTGAATTATAAGATCATCAATAGTTAATGACTTTCATGACTGTGACTGAGCGACGTGGTTGTAATAATAACATAAATAATCATAATAAAAAAGTATACAAACTCAGTACATTACACTTAACAATGACAGTTACAACATCGACATAATGCATAAGTATTTGGGCGACCGAGCTTCGCTCAGCGTTAGAAAAAGAAATTATTACTTTTAGATGACACCTATCTTTTTTTATAGAAAAAGGGTGAGTACACAATCCACCTGACGGTAAGTGGATGCTCCGGCCCATAGACATCTACATCTATCCTCGATTAAATATCAAAATGCAGATGCGATATCACCCCTGAGGACTAAGATGGAATACCTCGTTTCCAGTAAAAACGTTCTCCGGTTCTCTACACTCACCGTGCGAAACACAGCAGTATTAAGCTGCTATTTCACGCTGGTATTCTGTGAGAGCGTAGTCCTTCCCCGGTCGAGCCGACCCATTCGTGCTACAACCATAATATAACTGCAGCATGGCTCTACCACGTATAAAGCTGCTACTTTTTTACTTTTCATGGGGCAATAGTATATGCAGTATTTATTTCATTCATATTTTCGAGTTTTCTTTTTTGTTTTCACTCTACCGTAAATATTAAGGGTTGCAAAAATCTCGGTGAAATGAAAAATACGACACTAAAAAGAGACAAACATATATTTAGCCTGCGAAAGAATGAGATAGAATACAGTGTAGTAAGCGGCAGTAGCGTAATGGCAGGATGTGAACCGCGAACTCAAAAGGTCGTGGGTTCGAATCCGCCGTTCGACTACTGTAGTGAACCACTCCTCCAACAAGCATTTTCAGCTTACCAGTACCAGTTAAAAACAGTGTTCCTATTATTTCGGTGTCCTCTTTGTGCGGTGCTTTAAAGGTGGTTAATATAAATTTTTAACAGTTAAAATAAACAGATAAACACATTTTTTTATTCTATAAAAAAATAACAATATAAAAAATTAACAACACCTTTTTTATTTTTTTGAGTGTTAAACACTTTAAACAAAAAAAAACTACTTTGTCACTTTCAATCTATACATCTATACAAATAAATAAAATTGAAGTATTTCTTTGTAATGTTAATATAACAGCTTGTTACTAAATGCATATGAAAGTATATTATACGGTAGTAATAACAAAAAAACAATTTGTAAAATTCTTGTCTGTTTGTCTGTCTGTTTGTTCCGGCTAATCTCAAAAACGGTTGGACCGATTTCGACGGGACTTTCACTGGCAGATAGCTGATGTTATAAGGAGTAACTTAGGCTACTTATATTTTAGAAAAAGAGTTAGGGTTCCGCGCAACATAACTAAAACCCTAAACTACACGCGGACGAAGTGGCGTGGAACAGCTAGTCATTACTAAAAAGTTGTAATTACCCAAATAGACGCCACGCCTAGATAGGATAAAGATTACTAAAATACTAAATAGGTATAGATTACTAAAATAATAAATTGACACCATATGAAATCTAGATAACAATACCTCGTAGGTATTGTTATCTAGCTTCACCTTAGGTGCGCTGATCCCTGCTCCCCTTAGCCGTGTAGTGGCGGTGCGGTGTAACAATATCCCCCACTACCCCATATCGTCCCGTGGTTGTCATAAGAGGCGACAGAGGGAATCTTAAACAGGAAATGGACAATATCATCTTCCTGTTGTCAACTCAAAATTATAAATACTGCGCTTGTCAACCTGCCTGCCAAGCTTGGTAACTATGCCAAAATTCCCTCTACGAGGCAATCTATTGGGGAAGCCTATGTTCAGCAGTTGTGTTTTATAGGCCTAATGGAGATTTAGTTTGTTTCGCTGCTTCTTCTTCGCTTGGTTTCATTTAATATTTACCGACAGGTTTTACTATTCACTTTTATTATATAGTAGGTATATCCTTCAAATATTAACAATGGTACACGGCTCAAATTTGTTGTATCTTAAAATAACATGGTAGACACAGATATTGCCATTGGTTATGATGTTGATGAGAGGATTTTTTTTATTTCACGAATTAATTTAAAACTAAAATCTACAACTTTGCAATGACAATAAACAACGCGACTTGCAAGGTCCGATCTAAAGTTTGGTGGAGTCCAGAGACTGAAGGCACAATTTTGACGCATTACTTTATGACGCAAAAATGTCAAATAATTTTCTGTTCCTTCATCGGCACATAGAAGTCCACTGCAAGACATGTACCTCTCCCACTGTAGGAGTAATTTGCTATAATTATAGCAACATAATTATCACAGTTGGCAGACAAATTGACGATCGCATTATATAAGAATACTCAAGAAGTTATATAGAATGTAAACGACCCATCGTCCCATTTCGTCCCGTGTGTGTCGTAAGAAATAACTATGGGATAGGCCAATAAGCTGTTACGGCTCCCGATAGATGGCGGTATATCCACCTCTTTTCACCAAGAGAAAAATCCCAGACCGAAAACAACGATGGCATAATTATATATATATATATATATATATATATATATATATATCTTCTTATCTTCACGCACAATCCCTGACGGGGTAGCCAGAGAGAACAGATCGCCAAGTGTCACGATCCTTACAAACCTCTTTCGCTTCTTTCAGATTCATTATCTTCTTCATGCATGCACGTCGAAGTATCCGAGTACTTTTGACCCTACCCTCTTCGAGCAATTTGCTCACATGGTCTTCGAAAGTTAGTCTCGATCTACCTCGACACCTTTTAATATTAACTTTCGCGCTATATATTTTCTTCACCATTCAGTCTTCACTCATTCGCTCAACGTGCCCAAACCACCGAAGCACGCCCTTATCGATTTTTGTGATAAGGTCATCTTTCAAACCTGCCATATGGCGAATCTCTTCGTTTCGCTTTCGGTCGGCCATGGTAACGCCGCACATTTTACGAAGAGATCGCATCTCCACTGCAATCAACTTACTTTTATGTGTCTTCTGGCATACCCAGGTTTCGCTGCCATATAACAAAGTCGGTACCAACACTGCGTTATGTATTGCAAGGCGTGCACTCTTCGCTACGCCTTGCCTTTTGACTAACGCAGTCAGGGCACCATTGACTTTGTTCCCGGCAGCGACACGCCTGTCCACATCTAAATCACATCTTCCATCCCGGTTAAAAGCACTCCCCAAGTATACAATTTCATTTACCTGTTCTAGACATTCCTGATTTACCCATATTTCACACTTCGTTCTCTCTTCGTCCCTTTCAAATACCAGAACCTTAGTTTTATTATCATTCAAACGGAGACCTTTAATTTCACATTCCTCTTTTATACACGTGACTAATGCCTGCAGTTCTGCCTCTGATGGTGCAATAAGCACTGCATCATCAGCATACAGCAGACAATTTACTTTAATGTCACCCAATTTCACACCCAAACAACTATCTTTCAGCTTCTGTAAACAGCTGTCGAGATACACTATGAACAGCCAGGAAGACATGACACAACCCTGCTTTACGCCCGTTTGGACGTTAAACATGGGTGACAGGTCATGCCCTACCCGCACACAGGCTTTACAGTCACAGTAAAGAGACTGCACAGCCCTTAGCAATTGACCATCCACACCATACCTCGGCAACAGTTCCCACATTTTCTTCCTTACAACCTTATCAAATGCTTTCTCAAGATCCACAAAAGCACAGAAAATCTTCTGGTTAGCAGCCAGAAGCTTTTCCGTGATCATGCGGAGAGAAAACATTTGATCCGTGCATCCTCTTCCAGGTCTAAATCCGCATTGTGCCTCCCATAGAAATCTTTCCGATTTCTCTTGCATCCTACGTGTCAAAATCTTCGAGTAAACTTTACTTGCTAAACTGGTCAAGCTGATCGCCCGATAGCACCCGCAGTCAAAATGTGAACCTTTACCTTTATATAAAGGCACAATGACTGCGGATCGCCAATCATCCGGGACATCCCCCGTCCGCCAGCACAAATTGCACAGCAGATGAAAGCTGTCCCAGACGCGAGGCCCACCATACTTGACCATTTCAGCAGTAACTCTGTCTAGTCCCGCAGCCTTACCACATTTCAAACTTCGATTCGCACGTTCAATCTCTTTCATACTGATGACCTCAGTGTCATCGAGGTCCGGGTCTGGCGTACCAGTCACGGCGTCATCCCCGGATCCCTCACTAAGATCATCACAGGCATACATTTCTCTATAAAATTCGCTCCATCGCTGCATGACGTCCGATTTTTCTGAGAGGACGTCATTAGTTCTCGAAAGCACTTTGTTCATTCTTAAGGCCGTCGCACCACTTCGGGCCCTTCCAACCTCTTTCCAGAAGAGTTTGGAGTTCTCCTTAAAGTTGTGCGACAACCTTTCGTCCGCTTCCATTCTACACCTTTCACGCACTTCCTCAATCAGTGCTTTCGTGTGAACTTTCTGTAGCCTATATCTTTCTTTCATCTTCTCTCTCATATCCTTATCATTACTAGAGGCCAAGTAGTCTAACCATGCTTTCTTCTTCTTCTTTACAGCTTCTTTCACTTCATCATTCCACCATGCATCTCTTCTTTTACTACTGCCTCTTTTTATTGCTCCACACACTTCTTCCGCTGCACTTACCATTCCATCCCTAAGGTTCTGCCATGTTCTTTCTACACATTCTTTTCTGCCATCGATGGTGTCAAGCTTTTCGGCTACCCTCGCATGATATGTCCCTAGTATCCGCTTCCTGAAGCTTCCAGCTTCGGATGCGACAGACCGACTGTGGTTCTGTTACTGCCGCCCGGTAGCGCCAACCCGCGAACAGACCCCTAAATCTAGTAATCACTAGATAGTGATCCGTTCCCAGGTTAGCACCCCTGAACACTCGCATATCCATCACCTGTTTTCGCAGTCGGTCATCCACCAGGAACAAATCGATCATACTTCTCTCATTCTTTCGTTCTCTAGTATACATATGGATTTTCTTGTGATTAAACATAGTGTTTGTCACAAGAAGACCCTTTTCCTTGCACACCGCCAGTATAAGCTTGCCAGCATCATTAACCCTTTTATCGCCAAACTTTCCAAGTACCGACTCGTACCCTGGTCGAGCGGTACCAACCCATCCATTCAAATCACCACATACAACAATTCTTTCGTTTCCCCTAGCCAAATCTAGAACTTCTCTTACATTCTCCCAAAACTCCTCCAGCTCAGCCCTGGACGACGAAGCTACCGGCGCATAAACAGCCAAAAGGAATAACTTCGTCAGTCCCAATTTAAAGCGAACCCAGAGAAGTCTTGAGTTCACAACCTTATATTCAGTCATAACATCGACCAACCGAGAAGACAGCAGCACCCCCACTCCCTGGCAGGCGTTCTCGCTCTCCGGGACTCCTATATATATATATATATATAATATATTACCTAACTGAACTACTATTCACCACGACATAAGTTGACTGGCAGAGAATGTCGTCTGGCATTTAGTTCGCCCTTTATTATTTTTATCTATACATCTATACAAATAAATAAAATTGAAGTGTCTGTTTGTAATGTTAAAATAACAGCTTTTTACTAAATGTATATGAAAGTATATACTGTAGTAATAATAAAAACACAAATTTTAAAAATTTTGTCTGTCTGTCTGTCTGTTTGTTCTGGCTAATCACCGAAAAGGCTGGACCGATTATGACGTGACTTTCACTGGCAGGTAGCTGTAGATATAAGGAGTAACTTAGACTAATTTTAATTTAGAAAAAGAATTAGGGTTCCGCGCAAAAAAACATATGAAATCCAAGGTGAAGTCGCGGGGAACAGCTAGTTGTTAATAAGGTACGCGAGGGTAATATGCTCACCTTAAGCTTTATTGCCATATAAAACCAAAACTAGGAGGAGGACAGAGACAAAAACGCAATGTCGTATACCATAACTAATATATTATGAAAAAAAAACGGCCAAGTGCGAGTCGGACTCGCGCACCGAGGGTTCCGAACAAATCCGTAGGTATAAAGTTTAAAATTATTAAAAATATTTTTATTATATGATGTAACTAAATATGTATGCTTTTCGCAATTTTTCTTTTGAGTTCATGGGAAGTACCCTGTAGGTTTTAATTCCCTCGCAAATGTCGAAAATTTGCGGCATAAACGGCTGTATCTTTAGATTGCTTTGGCTTAGAAGTTTGATTTTTTCACAGATCCAGTAGAAGACAGTAGACTTGAGTATTTGATATGAATTTCAGCTTGATACCTCCACGCGTTCCTGAGAAAAAGGGTCTTGACAGACAGACAGACAGACAGACGGAAGTGATCCTATAAGGGTTCCGTTTTTTTCCTTTTGAAGTACGGAACCCTAAAAAATAGCAAACACGCTTTGGCAATAATTAGGAACATTTCGAAAAATCTACTTAAAAAAGAACTAACTACACTACACAATACTAAAATCGACAAAAATATTTACCTACATTAATGTCAACTGTCAAAATGGCGTCGATAAAGCAACGCCCCTTTGATCCTTTATTATTTGATCGACTGATGAAGAGATATCGTATCACAGAACCATCTATGCAAACAAGGCTGCAGTTTTTAAGTTATACCATATTAACCGGATGACCATATTACCCTCACGTACTATACAATAAAGTTTTTTATAATTCAATAAATAAAATATAAGTAGCTTTCGTTGATAATACATGTTTGCGCGTATGATATCGCGGACAGAGCTATAGTTTATAAAAATAAAATTTACCACTTATTTGAAACAAAACTATTTATTAACTGAATAGGGATAACAAAACGTTTCATCAAATTGCACATAGAAATTACTCAAAGTGGTTTGTTTGATCTTCAATTCAACGAACCGCATCGATAACGCCTTTGTACCCTAGCGTTTTGATGAATCCCAAGTAATATTAAACGTAACGAAAATTATTTCAATGACTTTTTTCTTACAAAGAGACTACAAAAGGGCTCGTTTCACACTCAGGAGATTTTTTTCTTTTATCAATCAAATTGGGGAGAGAGGAGGGAGTTTGTAATTACCTTTATTTATGAACGTTTCCATTCCTGTCTGCGACTGCAAGTTGTGGTTTTAATTCATTCAAAGTCCTCAGGCTCTTTGCAACTGGAATAAGTTTGCATAAAATATTGCTCTGTTAGTTGAGCAATATTTGTTTCTCTTTCAATTACTATAAACTAGACCAGAATAATTTGAAGAATGAGTCTTAAATTTTTTTTCTTTGATAATGAACCCGTACGGTTGTGCTTTTGCCTGTGTCGAGTCTTATGAAATTGTCTTTTATAATAATTTGTTTAAAAACTTTTTCACAATATGTTGATGCGTCACATTGCGAAGTTTTTGGGAGATTTTGGCGACGATAGTTATATCAAGTCGCCCAAGCGGATAAACAAACTTGAGATTTATATCACCATCACCATCACCATCAAAGCAAAGCACCTGTAACATCGTTATCACTAATAGTTCACGTGCGCATACGTTTAACACACAAAATCGCACCACTTTTACGTATTAAAAATCCACTTTAAACCATTTATACGATAATGCAGGAGCAACCGTCAACAGTCAAGCTCCCGCTAAGACTTCGTCTTGATAATTTATTATTACATAAAGCATAGGGAGATACAGATAACAATTATTTATTCCTATAAGTTTTGATACTTATGTACAATATTCATGTTATGTTTTTATGCTTAGCCATTAAAAAAATTAAAAAAACAGTAGTATACTTGTAGCACGAATGGATCTGCTCGAACGGGGAAGGACCGCGCTCTCACAGAATACCAGCTTAAAATAGCAGCTTAACGCTGCTCTGTTTCGTATGGTGAGTGTAGAGAACCGAAGACCCTTTTTATTGGAAACAAGGCATCCCATCTCAGTCCTCACGGGTGACAGACAACGCATCTGCATTTTGATTTGTAATAGAGGATGGATATAGATGTCTATGGGTCGCAGCAACCACTTACCATCTGGTGGACTGTGTGCTCGCTTGTCACCCTTATCCTATAAAAAAAACTTCTTAAGTCTGAAAAATTGTTTTTAATCTATAACCAATTAAAATATATTGTTGAATCTTAAAATAATTTAAATTTTTATCATCTCATTGCCAGGTGATGAAACATCGCATGTATACGGCGTGATAACAGCTGATGGTCTTTTCGATGGAACGATTTGGACCGCTACCGAGGAGTACTACGTGGAGCCTCTGTCTCGCTACAATGTGGAACACCCTTCCATGCACAGTGTTATTTATCGTACGTCCGACGTTAAGAAGGATGGGGAAGGCCAACACTGTGCATCACATCTACTTCACATCAAGCGAACTTTAGGTCACAATGCTGAACTGTTTAACTTAACTAACCATTGGAATGCAACAGAAACTTATTTAAATAATTACACGGAAGATCTGAACAGCGAAGTACATCAACGAAAGAAACGATGGCTCCCCGAAGACGAAATGCAAGACGACCAGCCAAAGAAAAACCCTGACTTACCTTTGGATTTAGACGTGCCGTACACCAGCAACAGCGATCCCTTCGATAAATTTAGTACGAGAAAACCTAAAACGAAGATAGACAAAAGTAACCTCATAACTAAAGTGCGACTCGATTCCGAAGAAACGAGACCGAAACCAAAGACCCACGTTGAAGTCATTAAAACTAAAGCGGGTGTTGTAACAGTTAGTAAAGACGTTGTTAAGAAGGAACCTGTCGGGTACACGGTGCTGACGGCGAATGCAACAGATGATGGAAGACATGTTAATAAAAGAGCTACTGTGGATCCGAGGAAAACCACGTGCTTAGTGTACCTACAGGCCGATCATATGTTCTACCAAAGATACGGATCGGAGGAAGCATGTATAGAAGTTATGACACGTCACGTGCAGAAAGTTAACGCCATTTACAAAGTCACAGGTGCGTTTTATTAATTTGTTCACTCACGTTTATTTATTACCTCAAGACTACGGATTAGATTGATTAAACACATTTAGGAATCAACTTCTTTTTTACCACGTACCATGTAACTGATCTTAAACTAACTTCCTGATGAGCTAGAAATTTGAAATTTTAAACACGGCTCATATTCGGATGGCAATATAAGAATATGAAAAAACTTGGTATATTAAAAAAATTAATACATATTTTTTTTAAATTTCACTTTTATATTACAGATTTCAATCAAGATGGAAAACCGGACAACATAACATTTATGATTAAGAGAATAAAAGTACACACCTTAGATGCTTTGAAGGATCCCGCTTATCGATTTCCTAATAACTACGGCGTCGAAAAATATTTGGAGCTTTTTTCAGGTACAATTTATTACAATAATTAAAATTATTACTGCTTAAATTACACTTATTCTTATTACAAATAACTTATTTTATAATACAATGTTTTTTTTTTTACAGAGGAAGACTACGACGCCTTCTGTTTGGCTTACATGTTTACGTATCGAGATTTCGAAATGGGTACTTTAGGACTTGCTTGGACCGGTGACCTCAAGAATGCTGGTGGCGTATGTGAAAAGAACGGGGTAAGTGTTTTATATCCCTTATTTTTCCAGCATTACAGATGTAATTTTTCAAAATGTATACATAGGACCATCCCTAAAGTATATCCTATTCGATAAAAGAGTAATCATTAAATCGGTTCAACAGTGCAAACAGTTCAAGCATTGAAAATACTTATAAAAAACATACGCTTCGAACATAGTCCCGCTGGGTTTCTTACTGGTTCTTCCCAGGACGGAGGATTTTTCCGAACCAGTGGTAAAGTAAAAAAAAATACTTTTAATAAGAATTACAGGTGATCAATATTGAATAAAAAATTATTCTATTCTATTCTATAGAACATTCTCGATTTCGGCACTGGGTTAAAAATAGAACTTACAGTTATTAAATAGGAAGTTGATAACGAGGCACATTTTTATATATTATATCATTGCTATGAAATTGTAAATGTTATTTTTAAAACCTATACCTAATTAATATTTATTTATTTTGGCAAAATTAATGTCCCATGAAGTTAAAGAAATTAATTAAATAGACATTTTGACAATCGCAGCACTACCGTGGCAGCATGAAGTCTCTCAACACGGGTATCGTGACACTGCTGAACTACGGTAAACACGTGCCTCCGGCAGTGTCACACGTCACGCTAGCACATGAGATCGGCCACAATTTCGGCTCTCCGGTAAGAAAGATACTATAAGTAAAATTCAACATGAACCATGATTGGGTATTATCATCATCATCAGCCTGCGGCAGTCCACTGTTGAATATAGGCCTCTCCTAAGGCGCCACTTCGATCTTAAGACTTATTAATGCACTTTTGTACATAGGCCTTTTCACGGCCGTGCACTATGAAGGCAGGTCACTGCGTTGCTCTCTGTTGCCAGACGTTCGTGTCGATAATACTCAATACTGAATATATTTTTATACATTATTTTACCTATCTTCATTATAAAGAGTCTAGTGCTGAAATAGATACCATCCAAGATAATATAAGACACTGCTTTGCATCACCAGCTTAAATATATTACGTGTTAAGATTTTTATGCTATTCAGCCAGTATACCTATATCATTCTGAATCTACAAACAGACTAAGTTTGTACGCACCACATCCAACTTACAAAGTTTCCTGCCAACGCCCTATATATTGGAAGTCTGTTGATTTTGATTTTTTTATATAGTAATAAGGATAATAAACGAGCACACAGTCCACCAGATGGTAAGTGGTTGCAGTAGCCCATAGACATCTACATCTATCATCGATTACGAATCAAACTGCAGATGCGTTTTCACCCGTGAGGACTAAGAGGGAATGCCGTCTTTCTAGTAAAAAGGGTCTCCGGTTCTTTACACTCACCATACAAAACACAGCAGCGTTGAGCTGCTATTTTACGCTGGTATTCTGTAAGAGCGTGGTGTTACCCCGGTCGATCCGGACCCATTCGTGCTAGAACTATACCAGTAATATGGCTCTACCACGTAAAAAAAACATTATATAGCCAGTCTTTCTGTCAGTCATCTGATTCAGACAAGATACACACACTCGGCTCTACTAAATAAAATTACATTATTAAAATTAATCTAGATTTATGTGTATAGCTTGCTTTCAAAGTAAGGTAAACGTATTTTTTTATAGAAGTAAGGCGTGACAAACTAACGCATTATCCACTTTATATGGTAAGTAAATTAGAATCTAAAAGCCTTAGGTGTAACCATCGCGTTACGACTAAAAAAGGGTCTCCGTTTCTCGTCACTCACTATACAAAACACTGGCATTATGCTACTATTCCACGTTGGTATTTTGTAAAGTCCTTCCCCGATCGAGCTGACTCATTCGTGCTGAAGCCATACGTTGCATCGTACCTCACCACGAAAAGAGATACATAGAATACATATATCATCATCATTATATCAGGGACTTAAAACGTTATAAATAACAGAATGTATAACGTTATAATAACGTTATAATGGTATCGTTACCTCACCAAGCATAGTGTTTTCAATATTTAGTATAACGTTTTAAGAGTAACAGAACAAAATTGTGACAGGCAATTTAACGTTATTATAACGATAAAGACGCGACGTTGCCAAACCTATTCATTTTCAAAAGCGCGCGAATCCGCGCGACTTACAAGATGGGAGGGACCTGGGATCCAATTGGTCTACTAGATAGCTTGGACGAACGAGGAATTCCTCGCACCGCACGCACTCTAGAAGCGAACTGGCAACGTTGTAAAGTGAAAGAACATTTGATAATATCAACCGCTTGCGAATTGCGATTTGCGACGTATTAATTATTATACCTAGATAAATTTATTTATTTATTCTTTATTGCACCTAATATTTATACAAAAGGCGAGCATAATGCTATAATATGGCATTCTCTACCAGCTAACCTTAAATATCATATTACTTATATTTATTTATTTTTTAAAGTTGATTCGAACAACACTTGTTTACAAATATTGAAACTGGATCGTAAAAATTAATAAATTTTATAGATATTTTAATCTTGATGAATAGTAAGACTTCAAAATGTTTAGTTGCTGGATACGAAAAAAATTTGAAGGTAAGTTAAGCAAAAATCTTAGATAACGTGTAGAAGAATGCGCCTTTTTCAGTCAGTTTTTATTAAGAAAAATATTGTATTTATATATGTACATATATAAATACAATATTTTTCTTAATAAAAACTGGGTCTCCTAGAAAACAGGACACCAGCCTACTTTACCTTCTGTTAGAGCGTGGTCCTTCCCCGGTCGAGCCGACCCATTCGTACTACTACTATAGTACTAATATAGCTGCAGCCTGCAGCATGTTTCATATCTTAATGCATTATACTTTTTTAGATTTACGCAAATATTTGACATTTTAAATAAATCTATCAATATTATTTTAGCCAATATCACAAACACTAGTGAACCGATTTTAATGAAATCGATATTATTCCCTAAGTTGAAATAAATGTAAGCAAATAATCCCTAAGTTAAAATAAATAAAAAACGAATGATCACGATCCGACTAGTTTCGAAGAAATGCGTGGACAAACACACATATACACACATATACACACGTATAAAATTTTGTATATTTGCTTGGAAGCTCTAATAGATAAATTACATGTGAATATTTTGCAGTTCCAATAATATTACATACATACGTGTCGAATTGATAACCTTCTTTTTTGAAGTCGGTTAAAAATTCAAACCGACTTTGCGCTTAACAGAACATATCTTGAAAACTACTGAAGCGATTTTTATGAAAATTGCACTGTTCTTTAAGTTGAATGATGCTTAATATAATAAAAAAGTGTGTGTGTACTTATATAGGTATATACGCACGTAGGAATTTACACTTTTTTAGCGTAACAAACCAAAAATAACTAAAAATTATATAGGATTCTAGTGACAATTAATTGACGGCTCCGTGGTGCAGTGGCTTAACAATGAGTAGCAGCGCTAAGGGCCGCGGGTTCGATTCCCGAACAGAATAAGTATTTGTATGGCCTACAAATAATTGTTCTAGGTCTAGATGTTTATCCTTGTGAAATCCATGTATGTAAACGTCCCCTGCGATACAGGAGAAAATCTAATTATAAAAGTAAAATTTGTGGAGATAACGTTTTTAAAAATATATATATGATTTGTATTTATTAAGATTTTTAAACCTTATTATTCTTACTTTTACTCTTTATATTGTTTCACAAAATATCACGTATACATCAATCACGTCTTTTGATGGGTAAATTTAACCTCTTTTATCTTTAAGGATATAAATAAATTAAACAATTTTACATCATTATGCTGAGAAGCTCAGAATGCCAAACTGCGATACAATCTCCCCACTTAAGTTTGTTTAGCAAAACTTTTCCTCTCTATCCACATTTAATATATTGCAAAATAATGTAGTTTTCTTATGTGCATGGTAAGAAAATCACTTAATATTAATATACTTTGAAGTGGCAGAGAATTATATAATATATATGTTGAATTCCTTTAGATCGAGAGCTGTGGTAGCTCAGATGGATAGCGCTCGCTGTAAGCTTCACAGTACTCGAGCAACCCGGGTTCGATCCCCGCCGGCACCAACGAAATTGTTACTTGCAATTTTACGTGCTGATTTACCACGTGCTCGGCGGTGAAAGAAAACATCGTGAGGAAACCTGCATGTCTGAGAAATAAGAAAAAAAAATATTTCAAAGACGTGAAGTTCGCCAACAGGCATTGGGGCAGCGCGGCGAACATTTCCTTGCCCTATAACCCTCTCAGAAATGAGAGGAGGCCTGTGCCCAACAGTGGGACGTAAATAGGCTGCAACTTTACTTTACTTTCCTTTAGATCTATCATATACTTTCTTTTGAGCATGTCCATTTATTAACTCTTTTCTTTGTCTATTATTGTTCTTTTTAATTTAGATATTTTTTTAACATTATCGTCTTTCTTGGTGTCACTTCAATACTACTGATTGATATAGTATAAGCAGATAAGCTAAGTAGAGGTTCAACTGTGTTGATATGTGGATGATCTATGTGGAAGATCAACCTAGAATTCAAACAAATTAAATAGACAAGACAGACTTATTGGAACGAAGTTCCTTATCGGACGGTACGAATTTGGCGGATGGGGGCTAGGCGAGAAAAAATGTAAGATTTTTCCGTCACGACCCCTACTGACGTATAATAAAGCGAGATGGAATATTATCCATCTCCCTCGCACTTTTTTTTATCTTGCCATGAAAGAAATATTATTTAATTTTAAATGACGCTTAATTTTAATAGACGCTAGTAATTCATTGTATTTGTTAATCAATAATTTTAGACTTTTATCAATAATAATAATATAATATACTACGAAATGTACTTCGTTCCAACCGAGTGTTCCACGACACTCACGCATGTTTTATTTTCACATTACTTATGAAATTCAAGGGCAATCTGACATATAATCTAGTTTAACAATAATATATAGAAGAATATTTCAACTTCTGTACAATTATTTTGTCTACAAAATCCTTAATTTATGCAGTGAGATATTAAGAACATCATTTTATTGTTATGAATGTAATACAAAGTTTATGAACTATTTATTTTGAAACACCCATATTGCGAGTTGTATGTACTACTACAGTTGATAATTCAATTGCTGCGCTGACGACCACAAAACGTATTTTTTAGTCAGTTAGTAAAAGAGATGGCATAGAACAATAAATAATAACATTATGATTTTGTGATAACAATATTTTAGAAACGTTTATTTGACAAATTTATTGTAATGTAATTATAACGTTATATACATGCAAAGCTTTGCATAATATCGTTTTGACATATCGTTTGTCTTAAACATAACGTTATCTCGCACTTGCGCAGATAACGTTACTGTATTTTAACGGTATTTAAGTCCCTGCATTATATCCTATCAAAGTCCACTGCTTAACATTGGTCTCCCTTATAGATTGCCTCATAGATGGGGGATATATGCCTTAGGTGCCACGCTTTGTAAGCAGGTTGGCAACTGCAATCCTTCATTAATATGAGTTGTTTTCACAAATATACTGCCGGCCATTCTTGTTTCAGTTTCCCTCCGACGCCTCTCACGACACCCACGGGATGATATGGGGTATTGGATTATCTTTCGCCGTCACTACACGGCGGCACGCACATATGCAAACATTAAATTAAAAAACGTAACACTATTTCAGCATGACCCCGAAGTGTGCACGCCTTTTGGCGAGGACGGTAACTACATAATGTTCGCGCGCGCGACGAGCGGAGACAGGAAGAACAACAACAAGTTTTCACCGTGTTCGCTGCGCGCCATCGACCCCGTTCTCAACAATAAGGCCCGCTCACCTAAGGGATGCTTTACAGGTAAATAACTTTCACTTTAGTATTCTTTATAAACATTAAACCTTAAACCACCTTATGGTGGTAAAAGGATACCCTTTCTGGCTAGGCTCACCTAATTTGTATCTTATTTTATAACATTTTGCATATGCCAAACCAATTTTCTGCGAAACTAAACAAGATTTAGCTACTTTAGTCCCAATTATTTTATGTAAATTCAATTGCACCCACTGCAAGGGGAAATATGACTGTCATTTTTTTTTTCAAATGTCACCTAGCAGTGCATTGTTCAAATGTCACAATGCAGCTAATTATAGATGCAGCAGAAATGTGTCGTATCCATTTAGTCTAAATAATATAAAACGTAACTAATATTTCTCAAAGAAACATTAATTAATCTCAAAATTTTTACAACCAATTAACTTCCCCGCTGTGAAATCTGACAAATATTTCACCAGTACCAGTAGTTAGTTATACGAGTACCAGTAACGACCGCTAGTTAATATAGTTAGGTAAGTTATTAAGTACGGATATGACTTGCTGTTGAAAGGAATGTCAATTGGCAACCACTGAAGATATATAATATTATATATTATGACAGGCACGCACTTGTTGTATAAACATGCGTCCTTTGTTATGTTATGGCTGAATATAATGAAGTGATGATTTCTTACATTTACGCGAAGACTACACATTAAATGAAAGTAATTTTTATGGATTTTATCGCGTTTAATTTAAACTTTTTAATTCTCGACGTTTCGGGTGCTTTACAGCACCCATGGTCACGGGGCGGACTAAGGTGTTTGACGTCCCGATGTCAAACCCGCGGGAAAGGACATAGATGATTTGAAGCACCGACGTTCCGGGAAGTCTGTAGGGTGTGAACATGTTCAAGATCGTACTCGCCATTACATTAGATTTGATAGACCACAAATCCTCGCAAAGGAACACCGATTCCTACCAAGGATGATTCGGGAGGCTATTGAAAGTAAAAAACATCCAAATTTCAGAGAAGATGGATGGGAACCCAAGCATACCACTGCAAAACTTCAAGATACTGTAAGCTCATTCTGCGTACATCGGACCAAAAATTAATATTCAAAAACTGAAGGTAGCCGAGCTAACTATGACATCGGGACGTTAAACACCTCAGCCCCCCCGTGACCATGGGTTCTGTAAAGCACCCGAAACGTCGGGAATTAAAAAGTTAAATTAAACGGGATAGAATCCGTAAAAATTTGTTTCATTTAATGTATAAATGAAGTGTTTAAATAATTTGTGCGGCGTTCCAGAGCCGCAGCCGGCCATCTGCGGCAACGGCGTGGTGGAGGAGGGCGAGGAGTGTGACTGCGGCTGGGCGTCCGAGTGCACGGACGTGTGCTGCCGGCCGCAGGCCGCGCGCCCGCACTACAAGCCCTGCACGCTCACCGAGCACAGCGTCTGCAGCCCCAGCCAGGTACACAACAACCACATTAACGGCTTGTTTCTTTGACTCCTCTGTGCCGTAGTGGCTTAGCAATCACTTGCAGCGCTAGGGGCCGCGGCTTCGAATCCCGCACGGAACAAGTATTTTTATGGCCTACAAATAATTGTTCTGGGGGCTGAATGCTTGTCCTTTTGGAATCTATGTATGTAAACTGCTCCCGCGATACAGGAGAAAATCCTAGTGTTGAGATAACGTTTTTTTTTTAAATCTATACAAATAAATAAAATTGAAGTGTCTGTTTGTAATGTTAAAATAACAGCTTTTTACTAAATGCATATGAAAGTATAAACGGTACTTATAACAATGACAACGAGAATTGACCGTAATTTAGTGCGCAGTGTATCAGGGTCGCAGAACTCGTCTACTTGTATAGAATGAAGTGTGTGGAAGTACTGTACGGCGATGTGTGTTTCGTAGGGCCCGTGCTGCACGGCGTCGTGCACGCTCAAATTCGGCGACAAGTGCCGCTCGGACAACGGCTGCCGCGACGCCGCGCACTGCGACGGCCGCCGCGCCGCCTGCCCGCCCAGCCGCCACAAGCCCAACCGCACCAGATGCGACAAGGAGCTCGTCTGCTTCATGGGGGTGAGCCTCGCGACATACAAACACAAACGCGCTGCGTACATTTGCGACGCTGAAGCTTAGCTATAACCACAAACAAATACAAACACGCTGCGTACATTCGTGACACATAATCCAAAACCACGCTCAACATATTTTATCAGCTTATACAACACGCACTCACGTGTAAAAAATTAATTGAAAACTTATTATTTTTTTATCGAATGGGCATGTAGTTTTTGGTATAGCAACTGTATCACTTTTTTTATATATATTTATATTTTTAAAATAAAAAAAAATATTAAGGATGTGAGTGTGACGGTGCCAATAGAGCCTTGTAATATTAGAAAGGTGTCAATAAGGAGACTTATACGATCCAACCATACATTTCTGCTTGCTTTAACATTTTACGCAACACTATTACGTACAATCACTATAGCTTGACAATTACAAAAATTGAGTTAGTTCACGTTTTCATCGTAACCGCGACGGACGCGAATTCATTAACATAACATTTAACATTATAACATTAACATTTAGCATTATTCAACATAATTTAATATTATATTTTTTACTTGTTAAACCTTGTTTACTTGTATTAAACCGTTTTAACATAAAATTTAAATTATTATTGAACATTCGTCCCATGAAGCAAAGAGGAAACGGCATAAGCAACTGTGCACTGTGATTCTAAGTAGGTCCTGACATCATCATAGTGGGTGTGGCTTTAGTTAGTATACTCTCAGCATTCGTCCTGTGCGCTTATGTGTTGAAAAAATCGCAAATCGGTATTTTCGTAGTATTAAGAAGAAAAGGATGAAGTGTTGTGTTTTATCGTGTAAAAACAACCCATATACTCGTAGACGCTCTGATGTTATGGACAGGCCGCCACCTACCGTCAAGGTAACTAAACTACATTGCAACATCGATATGGAACGATTCCAGTAGTTTTACTATTTATCGGTAGATGTAGATAGTGTTAAGTGGGCGGGCTTTTGCACCCCTCACCCCGCAAATTGTCACGCGTTGTTACATAGTGAATTTTTTTTATATATAGAATAAGGGTGACAAACGAGCACACAGTCCACCTGATGGTAAGTGGCTGCTGCGGCCCATAGACATCTACATTTATCCTCTATTACAAATCAAAATATAGATGCGTTGTCACCCGTGAGGACTAAGATGGAATGCCTCATTTCCAGTAAAAAGGGCCTCCGGCCACCTGCACTCACCAAGCGAAACGCAGAGGTAAACCTCTACTTCACGCTGGTTTTCTGTGAGGATGTGGTACCACCCCGGTTCGAGCCAGCCCATCCGTGCGGCAGCAAAAGCTGCCGCGTGGCTCTACCACATGGATTTTGGATGGAAATTTAATTACAACGTCTCCTCTTTGTATTTGCTTCATGATTCGTCCAATACCCGAACAAAACTTGTGTCTGATATTAGGTTTTTAATTGGACTACTTCCTATTCTAGACTTAACTCATATATAATTTAGTCGTGTGGCTACAACACTAAGAGTATGTCACACGTGAGTACAGCCATATCATGCGCAATTGTCGATTTATCTTTAGTGAAGTAGAATACGGCGTGAGTACTTTGAACGTTCTATAACGTGATTGGTCCATTATTTAATCTTCACCATCCATTTGATATTCACGCCTGCAGTACGTTAGCTGAAAATGTACATGCGCTAATGCTGGCGCTCACGACTCGGTCCGCTATTTGTACACGTATGCATCTAAAATATTTGCAGCCAATAACAAAATAATGTCCACCAAACCTAAATTCGGTCACGGCGGCTCCTCGACTGGGCATCTGCGCATTATACGATTATCATTCCCGAGTGATACGCAAGTACAGGTGCACTGTTTACTCCTTCACTCTCTAAATTCGATGGGACGATAATCCGACACGACGGGAGAGAGATGAGGTGCAGGAGCAACGGCTTTACGTGCTTTCCGCTGCACGGAGGTTTAACGCCGTCAACTTCCCGACTCCGGGCTGCCACTAAGAATCTCTTGACAATTTTCAATTGGGACCTCATAATTAGCAATCGCGTTTACGACAGCCAACATCATGGTTTTAGATGCATTAGTGTGCGTCCAGCGGTGTTATGAGCTGAATAAGCTGATACAGAAAAAAAGAAGGAAGATGTGTGCAAGGCACATGTTCGAATACATATGAAGAATTTGAGCATGATTTCGGCTTCACTTAAAATGTACACAGCGCTCCATCTATCTTTGTTTGTTTATCTGAAGGGCGAGCAACGTCAAGGTCAATATATTTTATTCAAAGATCACCTTTACAAAACATTTTTTTTAAAGTCAAGGGAGTTATCCATAGCTTCAATGTGTCCCTACTGTCAAACTTTGTGAGAACAACCCGTAAAAATTCACAAGTATGCTATATTTCTCCCATCAGTTACAACTTAACATTATAATGTATTTCTTTTTAATATTCTTCATTGCACACAATACAAACATGCAGAAATTATTTATACAAAAGAAGTATGCAATGGGCGGTCTTATTGCTGACAACAATATCCTCCAGACAACCAATAACTACGTATATGTATGTAAAAGTTGAAAAAGTCTATGGCTTATTAAATCATCAAATTTTTAATACACGTGCTTCATAAAAGTGCAGGCATCAATGAGTATAAGGTTGCTACATTCAGCTACAACCTAAAGCGGATTTTAGTCATATGGTGCCCTAGGGCACCATATGACTAAAATAGACTAAACTAGACTCATCGCGACAACCATTTCAATATAATTACATTTACAAAACAAAAAGAGACATCTTTCTTTCTTTCTAAAAGTGAATCATACCCGTATGAGTGCATGGGCTCTATCTTTCTGGCGTACGGCTAGAGTCGTGCCATATAATATATACAATAGACATGTATCAATCGTTCATTTCTAGTGACGTTCAAGTATTGATTCGTTATACCTACCGAGTCATAGGATCGTTCAAAAATATGATTGCAATTATCAATACTTTTACGCGACCCAGGTCAAATGACGTAATCGTTCACGATTGACACATGTCTAATTATACAATAAGGTACAGACAAAAGTGAACCGTGTCGTTAGGTGTGCACGGGCTCTATCTGCCTGGCGTACGGACTGGAGTCGTGACATACGTGTACATTAGGATGCATACAAAAATGAACCGTATCGTTAGGAGTGCACGGGCTCAATCTGCCTGGCGTACGGACTGGAGTCGTGACTTACGTGTACATTAGGATGCATACAAAAATGAACCGTATCGTTAGGAGTGCACGGGCTCAATCTGCCTGGCGTACGGGCTGGAGTCGTGCCAGTGCGCGGCGCGCGCGGACGACCCGCGCTCGGCGTGCGAGCTGTGCTGCCGCGCGCCGGGCGGCGCCTGCGTCTCCTCGTTCCGCTGGAACACGCCGCCCTACGACGTGCCCGACATGTACGCGAAGCCCGGCACGCCCTGCAACGATTACAACGGGTCAGTATAACGTTTACCGCTTTTCTAATACGCTTTTATTAACTGTTATTATATATGTAGTTTTATGAATTTTTTTATAAAATCTTTATTGCATCCTTTAGAAAAAAAAGAATACAAAGGGCGGACTTAGTGCCTAAAGGCATTCTTTACCTGTCAACCCATGGAATGGTGAGAATTTGACGTAGGTAGTTATAGCAATTAAAAGTAAATATGTAACAAAATCTATTATGATATACTATTGTAAGTAAATACATATTTACTACAGGGTTATTTTTCACAGAGAAGCCAAATTTAAACTTAAGTTCAGATATATAAATAATAATACGAGTATACCCTTATTGCAGTTTTTGAAAATACGAGTAAATAAGACTTCTACTTTTATTTGAAATTATCACAAATTGAATGTGATTTATGGGCAACAACAACATCGCGTACCTCTGTGCGCGATTCAATTCTCAACGTTTTTGCCAACCGATCGACCCTTACGAATGTATGCATGCGTAGCAAAATAGTACGCGTTTGATATTTTTATGAATGACAATCAGTTAAAATAATGCATTACCACGCATTTTGAATTTAAAAGATAAAAAAGACAGAATGTTTGAGATTTTTTAAATTATTCTTTCTTCACCCTTTGCCTAGATTACTTATTTTGAACCTTTTCTGCAAATTTGGCCGGTTATTGCAAAATAACAACAATTCATTTATGTATGTATGTATTTAGGAATGAATGAATATAATGGTATTTTATAATGTAGTCACCAAACTGACAAACAAACTTACTGTCTACCCGATGGTAAGTGGCTACTGTCACCGATAGTCACTTGTGGCGAACTTCAAACAAAGGAGGATACAGATGCGTTTTCACCTACAAGGACTGACATGTACAAAGATTTTTTGAATACATTTTAAAATTCATAGCGTGAGGTACAAGTCGCGGCACGTAAGTCTAGCACTGAACGAAACGTGGAGGGGACGCGTACGAATTGAATTGCACGAATGCAACTAGAGAGCCAATCAGCGTGTGCGAACGATACGCGCGAGCCAATCAGCGCGACTTATGCGCAATAAGCCAATCAGCGTGACTTATGCGCAATAACGGTCACCGCTAGACTTTCGTGCCGCTACTTATAATAGCTCTAGAGTTCATCCCGTTTCGTCCCGCAGTGAGATATAACTGTAAGAGGCGATATTACCGTCACTAGCATAAACGACCGTTACAGGTTACAGGCTAATACAGAAAATGACGTATTATGTACATACTAAATTATATAATATTTTAATTCTGACGTTAAAAATTATATGATATTTTACTGTTGCAGCTACTGCGACGTGTTCCAACGCTGCCGCGAAGTGGATCCGTCGGGTCCTCTAGCGACTTTACGCAAGCTGCTGCTTTCGGACGAGAGCCTCGCCGGCTTCAAACGGTGGGTGCTTCGGCACTGGTACGCCGTGCTACTCATCCTGCTCGCTGTCATCGGGTTGCTGGTGAGTTGACACTCCACTTGATCTTACTGAGGCTACACTCACATTGCATTAACTTAACACTGTTACACATACCTACACACTCTACTTTACTAACACTCACACTGACATAACACTAATATTTTATGACAATAATGATTAGACTGTGGCGGCAAAAGAAAATCATTATGGATGGGTAAGAAATTACCACTGTTTTTCTCATTTTATAATGAAGAAAAAAAATTTGAGAAATATTTCCTTACTTTCAATTAATTCCGCATAACGGTTATATATTGGACGACCTTTTTATCGTGAGAAAAAAAATAATGACGTAATTGCGTGGGGTGTAATTTTAAAAAATACCTGTTCTGTAGTGCTAAATATTAAATTTATTTTCTTCAAGTACACTTTTTTAATTTAGAGAAAATAAAAAGCGATTAAAAATATCGAATTTCTAAATAATGTACACCCTACACTACGCGTAGTAAAAATCAATGAATTTTTAACGCTTTAGACCTTGAACCGACCGCTAGATAAAATGTTAACTTCAAATTAATAGTACTCTTAGAGTATAAATAGCACAGCTTACTTTTAAATGCTCTAAAGTACTACCTATTTATTGATCAATTTGATAAAATTGTCAATGAAAATACCAATAAAAACATTAAAAATATCTATGCCTAGGGCTTGTATTTCGTTCACTTATTACACCCTTTTTTCCTTACGGTAAAAATGTCACACGATGTCTAGCAATCTTATATACCTACTTAATTTTTTTTTAAATAACAATCGTTATCCACTATCACTAGCGGTTACGTATCGTAAATATGTTTTACAAAATATAAATTGCAATTTTATTTTTACAAAAGAAAGTATTGTAAAGTGGATGTTTCATTAAAGTTTTGAAAGAATATTTGTACGTGACGTCTTACTTTGTGGTATTAACAGACGTTACACTGTGTGATGGCCCTTATAGATTGCAGACTGCGTCATTGGTCTAGTGGTCGTAAGCACGACTACTGATAATGAGGTCTCGGGTTCGAACCCCGGGTCAGGCCAAAATCAGTATTGGGTTTTTTATCAAGAAATTCTCAGTAGCAACTAGGAGTCACGAAGTAGGTGGTTGTACTCCCGTGACTCGGAAAGTACATAAAGACGTTGGTCCTGCACATGATCTCTCTACTATGGAGTCGGATTGACGTCCCATCGGACTATGCGAGTGAGGGAATAGAGAGTGCACCTTTGCTTGCGCACACACTCGTGCACTATAGTTTTGTCCTATTCGGATGGCTAGTCTCAGTTGAGAGCAACCGCTGCGACTGAAATTTGGTATGGAGGACATTATAGATTGCAAAGAGCTGATGTTCCAATGATTTTGTAATAGGCTTCGCTTTTGTGTCTTGATAATTATTAGTTAAAAGCTGAATAAAAAGTGAAAATTATGCCAAGCTTACCATAAATTATATTTGTTTTCTTGATAGCGTTGCTGCCGCATACTCGACACTGATTTTGAGATTGACACTAAATGCTAGTGTCATCTATTCCATTAATTTTAAGGTATCAAAAACAAATTAATTGTAAGCTATAGTGTGGTCATCATGCCTTATCCTATTTTATAACTCTTTGAGTAATACGCTAGGTTTTCAGAGACAGCCTGTATAACAGTATATTCTCTTGTCAGGCATCAGTAATTTCAACCGACCACGGTAAAATCAGAGCTAACATTTTCATGATTTACCACATATTGACATAATATATTTATATATGTAGTGTCACAATCAAATATAGAAAAATTAAAAGGGAGGTTTCAATTAGGGAATGCAAAACTGGCACAAATTAAAATCCGATTTTGCTTTCGAATTTTTTATAAAAATAAACTCGGTTTTCAGTAAAACCGGTTTGAAAATAAGATTTGCTATTCTTTGTATAAATTATATTGTTAAACTGCATGTGAAACTCAGGCTTATTCAGATTCGACACTTGTGGGCTTGATCGTAATGAGAGCTTTGTATGGCTTTGTTAAAAAACTCCCGTGTCCACCGCTATTCTCGTGAAATGCGATTTCACATAACACTATTTTTTCGGTTACTAAATTTAGCGCAGATAAAGATGGTTTAGTAGCTCTTTTTTGGTTTCTATGCGTGCAAAAGCTCCTCTCTCTTTGAAACTTTTGAAAGTAGGAGTTGAAGAAGCAGTGTTCAACCTATGATGTTCTGCCAAAGTAAGTTTTCGATACGATAGGTAGATTTTATGAAATCTGCGGTTAGTTTTTGAAATAAAGAATCACTGTCAATGTCATCGAAAAATACTTGAGCGTCTTCTAAATATTTTAGAACACCTTGTATTAATAGGTATCTCTCACCTACTCTCTTTCGTAAAGCTGTCTGCAGTTCATAACTTAGATTGCCATGTCATTTGAAGGCTTGACAGTTTTCCGAACATGCATTTTAACGCAGTGTCAGCTATAAGAGGAGTTGTCCAAGTTGGCAAGTCCTTTTACTATTTCGAGTGCTTCTTTTAATGGATTTAGAAAGGTGATTTCATTGTCTGTGAAACGAATATCCGATTTTAAGTCCAGCAACGCTTTCTGTATATACTCATAAAGTACTAAAATCTTTCAACCATATCGCATAAAGAACTCCATCTCGTTTTGCAGTCCAAAATCACACATATTTCATGGCTAAACTTCTCTTTTACGCACTTTTGTAGCATGTCATCATTTTTGGGTGGCAGATTTTCTAAAAATGTTCACAACCTGTCTAACTTTTTGAATCAAGTCTTTGTAGTATTGATTAGAAACACTGGAACTGGATCTTTGTCTATTTTCTGTCTCAACTGATACACCATCTTCTTCATCATCACTATCAGAGTCAGATAGATTACAATTTTCTGCTACAGCATCGTAAGTTGTTACACTAGCTACTTAATGTTTTTTGTAGAGTACATCCAATACTGCCAGTTGTATGCCAGGCGCATAACACAGTTGATGATATACGAATAAACATTTTCCCATCTTCACCATAACAGCAGCCCGTTCAGTAGAAAGGCCTGCAATATCATCTTCAAGAGACAAATCGAACTCGTCTTAGGACGTTTTACGGTAAAGGTAATATTTTCGGAGTTATGAATTTTTAAAGGTTTGAAAAATCCCAAATTCAGATACTTTTGACTCATTAAAAATATATAAAGAAAAAGAATAAAAATATAAAATATACTTTTCTTTATATTCTTATTTACTTTACTTTTATTATATATGTACTCTTAATATAAGTAAAAAAGTAAACATTAAAATCGGTTCACAATGATTTCCGTATGTACACTCTTATCTATGCACAATGAGGCCTTATAATTTTAAGCTTACCAGATGTCGCTTGTTGGAAGTGTCATCATCATTGAAAGTTGCCTTTGAAATGAGTTTTTCTGTTCATATATGTATGCTTATACTGACTTATACACAAAACAATGACTCAGTGCCGTTATTCTTAATTTTTTACACATTTAAAAAAATATGTTTAATTCTTCTATTTTTAGGAATTACCATAGTTTAGTTTATCTTTGGCTTAGCTTTCCATTGACGTCAGTGGAGTTTGGTGTTGATACGTATTTTTACAGAAAGATTACACTATTATAAGCACACACACAAAGTCTCAATATACGGAAACGCGTAATTTTTGAGAAAAGAATAATTGAAAATCAATTATTCTTGCAATGTTTATGTCTAATCTGCTAATAAACTGGCGCCATTTTGTAATGTCATTGTCGACGTCAATAGGGATGTCGATTCTTTCCGAAAAAGGTCGGTTTTTAAATCGATTCAAATCGTAAGCTGATGTATCGGTTCACGAAAAATCGATTTCTAAAATATCTATATTTTTTTAATATTTCTATTTATAATGCAAATATAAACCCATTTTATGAAAAACAAGAAGGATACCATGATAAATGATCTCTTATTGAAATTTGTTTTATTTAACAGTACCTATTAGGGCAGATAACAAATAAAATAGGTTAGGTTCAACTTATGTCAAAGAACCGAATTGATTGACCCCAACTCCACCTGGTACGAGTCTGTCCTACCCCTAGAGTGGTTTTATAGAGCCGGAGGCGCGTAGGGGGAGCAGCCTCCGCCTGCTGTAACAAATCGTAGATATCGGACGAGCCGGAGCGGCTGAGGCTGGTCGCCGAAGGCGACCAACAAGCCGAAGCTGCGGAGGCGAGGAGGGATGCCTGCGATTTGTTACGCTAAGGCGTAGAGGTTACTCTTCCCGCAGCGCCGTAGACGTAGCAGTGTCAAAATAGATACAGAAATCCTTATGAATCAGTCCCCTTATTTTTTATGATGAAGGGGATTTTTTTCTCATAAAATGGATTTATATTTACATTATAAATGCAAACATGAAAAAAATATCGATATTTTAGAAATCGATTTTTTTGGGAATCGATACATCAGCTTACAATTTGAATTGATTTAAAAATCGACCTTTTTCGGAAAAACTCGACATCCCTATTGACGTCGACAATGACATCACAAAATGGCGCCAGTTTATTAGCAGATTAGACATAAACATTGCAAGAATAATTGATTTTCAATTATTCTTTTCTCAAAAATTACGCGTTTCCGTATATTGAGACTTTGTGTGTGTGCTTATAATAGTGTAATCTTTCTGTAAAAATACGTATCAACACCAAACTCCACTGACGTCAATGGAAAGTCGTACCAGAAACATTAATCTATAAACTTTAATAACAAAATAACTTCCCGCGCCATAAAATCTGTCAACCAGCCAGAAAAAGTCGTGGATGCCCTCAATGACAAAGGCATTGCATAACATACATCCAATAAAATACAGTTAAATTGAGAACCTTTTACTTTTTGGAAGTAAGATAAACATACAAAATCTTCATCATTAATCATCATTATCAATCAATCATCGTAATAGACTAACAATAAGCACAGCTACATTTTATTTTATATGTGTGTTATAAACGGATCGTAAAGATAAAAATTAAATGTATTTTATTTTAAAAACTACTTTCGCTAAGTATTTACGCAGGTATTTAATTTTAAAACGATATTTCCAGTTTGCAAGTACCCGTTTCCTGGGCCGTCACGGCAAAAAGCTTAAGTCCGTCACTATAATTCACTCATCGACAACTGAAACCGTCCGCTTACCCGACGCAGCTGATCAAGGATTGATCGTTCATACAGCTGTTAGGTAAACTACATTTATTATTTACAAATATACAACTAACATAATATTTATAGCTAATGTAGTTTATTTATTATGTAAATCAAATCAAATCTATTTCTCAGGTCCAAACTTCCCCTTAAGAAGAAAGTGGCTCTGCGAACACGAGCGTACAGAAGCAAGAAGGACCATCAGAACAAGCAAGGAGACAAAGCGTCGCCTTCTTATAACGCGAACAAAAAGAGAGTAAGAAAAATAAATATGTGTTATATTATCATAATTTACTTTACGATATCTATACTTATCGTTAATTCGTTTCAGAAGCCGAGTAATCAGTCTAAGTCAGAAGAGACACGTAAAGTTACTAAAGAAAACACTGCTATAGTAACAAACGCGGAAGGAAAATCTCCAAAACACGTGCTTCTGTCCAAAAACAAGGGAAAAATCAAGAAACGCAAGGCTAAAGTGAAGAAAGAGACCATAGACTACAGTTCAATGCAGAAACTTCCTTCGTCTCCAGTCAAAGACACAGAAGCATTGTCGAAAGTGCAAAAATGGCTTCTCAGCTCCCCTCAACCGACAGCCATACCTAAATCCAAATCCATACCATTAGGTCTAACCGAAAGAACTAACAGACAAATTTCGAAGGGATCGCGGAAAACTAGACCTTCGAAGAGCGCAACAAACCTCCTTGCTGGCGAAAAGGCCAGACTGCAAGTCGTATTCAAACCACCCTTCAGATTTAGCGTGAAAATTTGCAAAAGCGATAAAACCAAAGTTGTTTTAGACAAGTCGTCCAAACCTGACATTGATAAGAAGCGACATGATTTACCCCAACAGACGTGCCCGGCAGACCCTGTGAATGCTAACACCTCTAAAGTTAAACATTCAAATTCGTCTAAAACCAACACAGTCAACACAACATCCAGTGCTAAATCAGATAAAACACAGGTTCAAGAAAAGGTCGCTCATGGTTACGAAAACCTACTCCCACGCAGCGCCAGTGATTGCAAATTGGGGAAGAATCTTCTAGAAGGAAAACACAGAAGTGGTCACAAAAAGAGTAATTCATTCGGTCAAAAACGAGAGACTACCGAAAGCCGACAGAACCTCATAACCCAAGACGACTGCGACACTGCGCACGTGTATGAAAACGTCCTAATGCCGCAAGATAACTTCGTACCAAAGAGTTGCAGTATGCCACGTAGAATAACGACCAGCGGAATATCGAGGCAAAGCAGTTACGGACATTTACCGAGGGCTCAAATTCGCCAACATAGGCACAGTACAAACAACGTCAGCAGATCGCGAACAAACAGCGCCAACGAACTCGAACACTTCTACAATATAATAGAAACATTGCGCCGAGGCAACACAAACACGTGCGAAACTAACACAAGCAGCTCTTCTGGAAGCAGTCGCCATGAAACTGTGAAGGATGGCGCGCGACAGAGTAGGACCTCGCGACAGAACAGTCTAGTCGACAAGTCACGCTTGAGCCCGACAGAAGTGACCAAATTAAAGCGACAATCAAGTGAGGCTGAACTTGGCAAATCTCAATTCACCGACACCAGCCGAGGCTTCCAGTTAGTGGTGGGGAAGGACAAACTGAAGCGTCAATTAAGCGACAACGAACTGTCCAGGTCACGCTTGCAATTGGCTATGCCAATGTCGGCAGGGGCGGAGCCGCGTCAACCATTTTGTTGGAATAAACGGGCAAGCCTTGATTGTGAAGCTACATTAGGCCATCGTTTGTCTTCAAAATCTCGAGGAAATAAAGTGAAATCAACTTACACGTTCGGTGAACTGAAAAATACCGTCCCCAACGCGACTGAAACAAACGTTGAAGGTATCCACATCTCACCAGAGGACTTCTTAAAAATCATAGACAATTAAAACATTCCATGGACTATTAGATATGTTTTTTTTTTAATTACGAACAAATAATCGATGTGTATATTAGATATGCGCAACGCATATCTATCGACGGCTGATGTAAATATTGTAATTTGCTTTTAATAATAGGACTAATATAACCTGCCACTGAAACAGGCCATTGTTTAGTTGTCTGTGGAAATACAGACTAAAATAAAAAAATACTACTTTATGCAATGTTAACTTACGTTTGTGACGATCATAAAATAGAAATAAAGGAACGAAGTTTCGTGTAAATCTTATACAATATGTAGAAAATCCGTATCCATTATATAGGATACGGATTTTCTATTAGGGTATCTTAAACGCTCTTCGACATTCCATCCGATTTCAGCAGTATTTGTACACTGGCAATGGTCTAGTTTCACTGTACGATCTCTATAAATGAATCTCTATTTTTTCTACATACTATGTACCTATTGTACAAATTAACTCATACCTATGTAAAGTGTTCATATGCTGTTACGTTATATAGCAATATTAAAATATTTTAACGCGACTCCCATTTATTTAGCATTAATATCGATTTCGCTTAGTATAATAATACTTCCTAAAGACGAGATTTATTTAAATGTAGTTTTTTTTTCTTTTTAATAGCTGTCAATTATCACGTCAATGTGTTTGAACTAGTAATAACCACACAGAAAGCAAAAATCTAACACTATTAATCAATTAATTAGTCATTATAGAAATCCCATTAAAGTATTTGTAGGAATTCAATAATTCGTAATTGTTTCTAACCTTTTATTCTAATCTTTATGTAATAATTTTGTGTGGATTGTAATTTCTAAGTGGTAAACTGCCAAATTTTAATAACGATACGAAAGCAGAATTTTTTTGGGATCCTGTGTAAACCGATTTAACACTATCCTAATTAATAGCACAGTTAATTAATGAACATATTTTTCTATAAATATTGGAATTAATACAAAATATAATATGATTACATTTAATTATTATGGTAAACGAACTCACGCTCCTGTTTTATTTTGGAATTCTGCAATATCTGGGATGAAATATTATTTAATAAATTCGTCGTATTAGTGTGACAATATTAAAGTACATTGGGTGTAATTAATATTAAATGTAAATTGTATACCTAATTAATGATTAAAAAATATGCTGTCTAGATATTAGGTAATCGAAGTTTATAAAATTGTTATCAATATGTTTTTATTCTTTACCCGAATTTTATTTTTGATGCGCTTTAAATTATCGCTTCTGAATCCATATTTTATCGCATGCATTGATACCACACGGAGTTAATATATAACAAAGAACTTAGTTCTAAATGCAAAAAAAAAATGCAATTTATAAATAGGTGCCTACAAACAACGATAACTGCATAAAATTTGCTATTAGTTTAATAACCTTTTTTTATATTTACATCTGGGTTATACTAATTAACCGGTAAGTATATGCAGATACGTTTTGTTTAAAATTCTATATTTCTATCTCAGATATTAAATAAGAATGTGTTTCATTACATAAAAGTCGTATAAAACGACACGAACGCTTCGCGGCTGTGCCACAGCGTCTATGAGCTTCGTTGTAGAAAGGTAAGAGTAAAGAGTAAAAAGTTAGATAACTAAATATCTAAAACGATACTAAAAGTATTGGAAGTGTTACAAATTTGTATTTTCAATTATTTTTATGTATGGTTATCGTGATGATACCAGGTACATGTCGCTACCATATTGGCCACAATAGTTAGCTCCTTAATGGGTATGTACCGCTGTTGTGACATAATTATTACGTTATTTAAAACAAACAAACGTGTGTATTCAACGTAAACAAACGCGTGTTATTTTAAGTATCGCTCTAACTCAGTCGCTTTTCTTTAATTTTATCGCGCATTAGCTGCTATACCTCTTTATATAAATAAAATCGAATTAAGTATGTGTTAATTGTGAATTATATAAAACTAAATGTGATTAGATTCTATAAAACTGTTTGTTAATTTTATAATTCTTATAAATGCTAATTTATATTAGTAGATTTTCAGAGTGTGATTATATTCTACTATCAAGATCACAGTTCTTAATTTACTGTAAAAGAATCATTTAATTGTTATCAGGTGGTTAAATTTTACATCTGGCTATTATTTCTGTATATGTTTCAAGTGCCTTATGAATAAATTGATGCATTCCTACTTATTAATCACTGATTTTTTTACAATATTTTTTTTGTATTTTTATTTGATTGAAGTAAGTAAGTATTACGTGATCTGAATGTCTATTAAAATTACAAATGCGGCATTTAAAAATATTGTGACATATTATATCTAAGTATTATATTATATATAATTGAATTTCCAGTACTTATTAGTCTGTGATAAGTTTTACAGTTATAATCTGTTGTAATTATAAGTACCTACTAAGTTTTTTCTTTTAAGTTTTTTTTTAATACCTACCTACTATTTATCAATTTAGTATCCAAGGCGAATACAAATTTGTAATAAATTCATTTTCTAACATTTACTATTTTTTCTGTATTTTTTAAAGAATTAAACAATCCAATAAATTAAATTTTGACTGTTTTATTGTGTAAAATACCATTCCTAAGCCTACTCGTTTTTTCATTACAAAATAAAAAATTAAAAAATATAAACGTCATCCATTTTGATTTCGCTCGTCATTGCTCGTCTTTTTGTTTTATTTCGTAATATGTATTAATAATTATTGACTCATTTTTATTAAATTGATGTTCAATAATAGTAATGTTTACGATATTATGTGTATGTATTTATTTTTGCCGCCTAAATTAATAAATAAAATTTTGTAACACTGGTTTAACAAGAGCGAATTCCATTAGCTATGTTAAAAAAACATTTTGATTTTTCGCTTTTCTTTTGTTAAATCTATCAAATTCTGATACGTCAAGTGGAAATAGTTTTTACTTAAAATCAACCGCATGCATGTTATATAATTGATTTTCGCTTGGAATGGCACCAATACGGTATAGTTTACATTATGAAGATTATTCAGAACACTTAATGTCTAGATTTGGTAAACTATTGCAAATGCAGTCTTTAGTGGATATGACACTTATGTGTAGTTCTCACACTTTGCGAGTCCACAAAGCAGTTCTTGCAGCAAGTAGCGCTTATTTCCAGGTAATATTTCAAAATCAAGTCATTTTTATGTTTGTGTAATTCATGATATGATGACATTAACTACAAACTTTAATCATAAAATTTTGAAACTTTTATCAGGAAGTATTACAAAAACAGACCGGAGAACCGCTGATTATCCTAAAAATGCGCTTCAGTGTTCTTAAGTCTCTGGTAGAATTCATGTATTGCGGAAAAACGCAATGCTTAGAGGAAAATTTAGATGAACTAGTTTCGGCTGCGCAATTTTTAAAGATCAAAGGTCTTTCTAAGGTGACAAAGGAAGGTCTAGGAATCACTAAACACAGTAAGTTAGCGTACATCTTATTTATATCAACCATATTTAAATAAAAACCATATTTGTTATTAACTAATAAACTTTTTATCACTTCCAATCAGAAAGTTTAATTATAACTACGTGAAAAGTACACCTAGTTAGTAAAACATATTTATAGAAAAACCTCCAACTGCGCTGAAAGGTCTGTATAACAGAACAAAAAGTCTGTTCAGCAAATCGTCAATTTTGCCTAATTGACCTTAATCATCAAGGTTATTTTAAAGTAATTAGTGCTTAATTTACATAATTCAGTAAGAGTAATTTGCAAATATCGTTTTTTTTTTAATAGTAAAGGAGCAACGTAAGGAACTTTATGTTAATAGTTAAATAAATATCTACGATAAAATAATTTCTATAAACGAAGTTGTGGGATAAAAAAAATAGTATTTTTGAAAATTGAGCCGTGTAGCCGCTGGATTTAACTACCAGTGGGTTTAGGGGATTTCTATTCACCCGTGCACACACTGTATTACACTTTGTGCCTTAATTTATATATTATGTAAATGTCCGCGGCTTTCGTCCGCATCTTGTATCTTTGACTCAATGGGTGGTGTAAACAGGAAAGTGTTCTTGTATATACATCTTACATATACAAATACATCTTAAACATATACAGAAAAAAGCCCAATGGTTACAGGAATTAAAAAAAAAACTGTCAGTCGTTATATATGATATGTCGAAGCCGAGGATTCCGATGCTAGCTGAGGCAGCAAGGGGAGTGCCTTGAAACTGAGGAGATACGACAAAGGGGTTCTTTTTAGCGGTAAACGCGCAAACTTGTGTCTTCTGTGGATTGAACTGGACTAGATTCAGTCGGCCCCAATCCGAGACTTTGTTCAGCAAAAACTCGACTTCAGACACAAGTTTGTCCCGGTATTCGGCGACGTTTTCCCGAGAAATATTGGCAGGGCCGGTATATAAGGCATCACCAGTGCTGTCGTCTGCATAGCAATTAATGTTACTGGTTTGCAACATATCATTGATATGCAGGAGAAACAGCGTTGATGATAGCACGCAGCCTCGTTGAACACCAGCGTTAGCAGGATTCTAATCAGAGCATGCACCGTCTACTACGACCTTGATGCTCCGATCAGTCAGAAAACTGGTGATCCAATTGGACAATTTTTCGGGAAGCCCATAGGAAGGAAGCTTTGAAAGAAGCGCTTTGTGCCAGACCCGATCGAAGGCCTTCGCTATGTCCAAACTAACAAGGCCAATGCCTCCCCCTTGGACTCTACTGCCTCCGCCCATCTATGAGTCAGGTAGACCAGAAGATCACAAGCTGATCGACCCAGACGAAAACAGCTGGTGATCCTC
Organism: Parnassius mnemosyne; assembly: GCA_963668995.1. Taxonomy (NCBI): domain Eukaryota; kingdom Metazoa; phylum Arthropoda; class Insecta; order Lepidoptera; family Papilionidae; genus Parnassius; species Parnassius mnemosyne. Next base: position 19,110,979 of record CAVLGL010000104.1, on the reverse strand, counting down.
AAGGTACCTCATGAGCTGGCAGTTTATAATGGATTACATTATTTTGGAGAACAAGGAGGTGATGGCGATAGGCCTGTAGTTAGACGGGTCTGAGCGGTCAATTTTTTTTTAATTTAAATTTAATTCATCAATTTTATGTATCTGAGTTCTGAGCGTGACGGTCACGTGAGTTCAGTGATTTTTTCCCATTCCAAAAGTTCCCAACGTGATTAAAGAAGTTTTCACTTTAAAAACCGACTGCGTGAGTTTAATGAAAATAGAAAAAACGTTTACCCTATGTCACTTCCACAACTAAGATGAATCTAATAATCTAACAGAGCGTGCCAAAGAATTAGGCATATATTACTCGAATAGTATTAAACTCTTGGAGAGTTGGTTAAAAAATGAGCCATGCTTATCAAACAACATGCACGACAATGTCACTTTAAAAAAAAATTTGGTATGCTACGAGTAGATAGACCAAAGAGACTATCACAGAATAAATAATAGTACTACGTAACTGTATGTATTTAGGTATACGGTAGGGTTGCCAACCGTCCTGTTTCCCCAGGACATGTCCGAGTTTTTGAAGTGTCTAGGGATGTCCTTAATAGTTTTTAAGTAGCGTCCTGGGTTTTAAAAGCGCCCTAACAAGATCGTGTATTTTTAAGATCACGGCATAGAAATTAACGACGAAACATTTTGTTTTAATTATTAAAAATACTAGTAATGTTATTAAACATTACTAATATTCCCTTTAACCACTTCTGGTAAGCTTAAAATGCTTGTGTTAGAAGTGGGTCACGGAATGGCGGATTCGAACCCACGACCTTTCGAGTTCGCGGTCTGCGTCCTGCCATTAGGCTACTGACGCTTCAATTTGACATTATTTGTCGACATAGACAGCGAAACGGATAGCGTGGCGAAGCGAAAACGAAAACGAACCGATACTTACATACATATATTCGCCACCGCCACGTTTTCGGTTCGGTTCGCAGTTATGTTTGACAAGGATTTTACTGCGTCCTATTTTTAAACTGAATTGTCGTGGTTTTTCCAAGTTCAAATTCTAGTTTTTTAAGATTGGGACTGGCAATGTCCGTGTGTGTAGTGTGCCTGAGTATTGTCCCCATATTTAATTTTCTTTTGTTTAATCGTCTAGACATTTTGAGAATCTGACGATTTGTTCATTAGGGTTTTGCTATAAAGACTTGAAAGACGGTTTTCCTATATCAACGTAATTAATGTGTTTATTGAGAAATATATCTAATTATTTTCTACATCAAATAATTAGATATATTTCTAATTAAACGTTTCGCGCCGTTGGACCATTTCCTACTTACCTTCCCTTAACCTTTTTAATTTTTTTTATCACTGTTGGATGGCCTTTCCCAAAATGTAACAAATGAGGCATGTTCTCGTTAGACACGCGGGTAGGCCACACGACAACTTCCCACTACTAATGCTATTCCTACGGTTCATGACTATTTTCCATCATCAATTATGTCTCATTATATGATAAAATGATTGCAATTCGTGATCCAAGTTTTAGATACGATACTGGATTAAATATTAATTTTGAATAGTACCTGGTTCTTGTTTTTTCAATTCTAAAATCTGTTTCCCAATATCGATAAATTAACCTAACTAGCCGAAGCCAAACATTGTGCAAACACTTTGCACTATATCAACATACGCCGCACGCCTAGCACTGAGCTTTACTCATAAGTTACATGAATCCTTTTATAATTACTGAGTTTTAAGGCATCAATTACCTATTACTCTCATGGAAAGCACCCGAGCATCAAATTCGACACGGAATTACGGAACTACTGGGCTGGAATAGAAACAATATAGATAATAGATACCTATTTATTTATGTAAACTAATTTCTCATGGTGTCCATGAATGTCACAGAATACCCACTATTGCCAAAATCCGCATAAATCTGAATAACTAGTAATAGCATTAGCTTAATGCTGCTGTGTATCGCTAGGTGTAGAGAACTGGAGACACAGAATACTTTACTCCTAGCGGAGACTGGAGACCATTTTTAATGGTAACGAGGCATTCTATCTTAATCCTCAGGGGTGACGACTAGGCTTGCCAACCGTCCCGGATTTTTTTTCCGGGACGTCCCGCTTCTGGGTTATTTTGGACCGTCCCGCCGTAACCCCTTGCGGGACGCCTTTTGTCCCGGAAATGAGTGATTCTTTTTTTTTTAAATTACCTCTACACTAGGATTTTCTCCTGTATCGTGGAGGCAGTTTACAAACACAAATTTCACAAGGACAAACATCCAGACCCGGAACAATCATTTGTAGGCCATACAAATAGTGATAAGTGATTATATGATATTAGTATCTATCTCGTACCAACTACACCTTAGCCGTAGCTTCGATACCACTTTTAAAAGCATCAGCAGAGAGAGTGTTTTCTCTCTTTGGAAATGCATGGACAGACAACAGAAATAAGCTGTTTGTTGACCACGTCAAGGCTGAACTACGAATTAACATTAATTTTGATCAAAAATGCAGTGAATTTTATAACCAATGTGATTTTTTCTAATCAATTTGTGTGTGGTGTGTTGTGTCCCGCGTGATATACCCAAGTACCGGATGTCGAGCTGGGTAATTCTGGAAATGCCTTTTTTGGAGTTGGCAAGCCTAGTGACGACGCATCTATATTTGAATTCTTAATCGAGGATGTAGGTGCTCGTTTGTCACCCGTATTCTATACTATAAATAATAAAAGTCTGAACAGCCTGAAAGAAATAACTTTGCCATCACTCGTATTTTAAAGGTGATCTACCAATTTTTACGCCGCCTGTGGTAATTAATCGGCCGCCGCAATCTCTTATTGACTTGCATACACAGGTAAGCTTTTTATATTATTATAATAGATACATTAAAATATTGCACATAATGTTGACAAATTATATAAGCCAATATTTAAAAGTAATATGTGTTAATATTGCTTCGTGTGTTTCATTCGTCCTATCAAAATCTTGCTGGACATAGGCTTCCCCATAGATTGATAGAAAATATCCTCATATTTGCCTGATTTGCCACGCTTAGCAAGCGAATTGGAAACCGCCGTTTTCTTTATTTTCTCGTTGTTATTAAGAAGACACTGCTGCCTACCTTCTGCTTGTTTCCCTCTGTCCCCTCTTATGACACACCTACGTGACGACATGGGGTAGTGGAAATTCTTACACTGCAACTAAGCTGTTGGCTTCTTGCCGTTAATTTATTCATATAATAAAATAAAAATTCAGTCTAGACAGGCAAGAGCAAACCATCATCATCTAAAGTCTCGCTGGTTTTTTGGCTGGTTCTTGCCAGGGCTGGTTTTTCCGAACCAGGGATAAGAGCATAAATAAATTTCAATACGTAACAATTGCTTGTAATATAAATTAAATTTAAAAAATCTATTTCCTTTTATTCTGTCATCATTTACACTCTAACTTTTGATTTCAAACCCAAGGATACATTCGAGCCAAAGCCGGCACCACCAGTATCCTCCAGTTCCTGCCAGCCAGTGGACGGTTTCAGTCGGACGAACAAGGTGCATCATCGTTTTATTTTATTTTTTTCAGTGTAGTACCTGATCAAGATAGGTTTTGGTAGCTCATATAATGACGACCTACGCGCGGCTCCTATAATTTTCATAATTCAGTTTTCCTTCGATTCCTAATCAATATCTCTCTCTCTCTCTTTATACTTCTATTAAAAAAACGTTACTACACACTTGTATTTTCTCCTGTATCATGAGTGCAGCTTACATACATAAATTACAGAAGGACCAATCTAATCCAGACCCGACACAATTATTAGTTGGTTATACAAATAATTGCTACGTGCAGGATCAAACTAGCGGCCCTCAGCGCCGCAACTTCACTGCGCCACGGTCGAATTGTCTAAACCGCAAAATTATCCATTTCCATGAATCATAATAATCATATAAACATTTCGATTGCTTAATGTCTATAACGCGGACAGGGAAACTGTTAAAACGCAAAATTTAGCAAATTGCCTTTTGTTTTTGTTTAATCTGTAGTAGGGTGGGGTTAGGTTAGGTTTATACGTTATCAAATACGCAACCAAAAAAAAACTTCCTTATTTAACACTTACCCTGTATACGTTATTTTGTAAAAAGGAGTAATTGTAGTAAACTAGGCCCTTTTCACCAATGTGCCAAAGAATTGGAAGTCCATTCTTCAATCGCATGACTTTTTATATAATATTAATTTAAAATACTAGTTCCTCTTAATAAAGCTTCCATTGCAGCCTATAGAAGTCTACTGCTAGACATAGTTCTCCCCCATATATTTGCCATAGTTGCCAGTTAATAATAATAAACGCAGTTTTTTTTATTATTTGAGTTATCAGGGAGATGGTGCTACCCATCTCCTGTTTCAGTTTCCCTCTGTCTCCTCTTACGACACACATGGGTCGATTTGGGGTAATGGATATTCTTACACTACTCGGTAACTACATTGTTAAGTTTGGGTTTGAGTTCGAAGATCGATCTACCTCATTAAATAAGCAGCATTTCGTAATAAACGTGTATCTTGGAACTGTACAATTTGTTGATTCGCTTCTAACTTGGTACATATCCAGCTCTATTTTCGGAACTACTAAAATCGCTTAATGTAATTTCATACCTTGACTTTCCCAAGTCTACAAAATCACACTGTAATTTATTTAGAAGCAAATTGAAACTAAAAACTCAAATGTTTCCTTCTAAAATACCCAGGACATGGTGGTTCGGATACCGTTCGACATTGAGAACGGCAGCGGTACAACGTCAAGCGGCGATTATACAGACACACCGCGCGTTATCAGGCCGCGGCGAGGTCGACCAAGCATTAGGGTAAGTTCTCTGTTTCATAATTTTCATTAATTCATTCATTACAGTCTATCAAAAGTTGCTGCCATGGGATATTACCATAGTTGCCACGATGGGCAGACGGGTTGGCAACCACAGTGTTTTCATTGCTGATATGAAGATGCTGCTGTCCATCTCCTATTTGTTAACCTGGGTCGTGGCTTACGACACCCGCGCGATAATATGGGGTAGTGAATTTTCTTGCTCCGCCACTGATTAAATGAAACTAAAATCATATCAATATTTCCTTTTTATTGTACGTTTTATTCTACTAATTATATTATTCGTTACCTGTACTTGACTGGTAAGCTAAGTAGCTGAAGATGGCCGTACGAACCTGAATTCGGACCTGACAAAATTGGCTCTAACCAAATTAAAACCACTAAGAAGTTGAGTCCGATGAATTTGTAAAAGCCAAAAGCACTAACGTCGCAAACTAGATGATATTTGGCCATTAGATTCTGAGTTTAAAACTAGGTGACATTTTACGAAGTGAGATTCCCGCAAATCTTTGTCAGAACTCGTGACTTCCTTGCGGCTGCTTTGGGCTTGGACTGGAACAAAAACTTTTTGATTCAATATAGATTTTAAATAATACTTATTGAGTCACTCTTTTGTTTAATTTACTACCACGGGTTCGGAAAAAAACCTTAATAATAAATAAAATATTTTGTTACACGCATATTTTAGACCAAGTGATAGCTTCTACATCTATGTCATCGCGTTATAAAATTCAACCACTGGGCATGGTCCTATCCCGCTGTACGGCTGATTGATGATCGCAGTACTAGGCGTCTCGTATATTGGACGTTGCTTTCCGTATTGCAGGTCTGGATATTTTACGTCGCGTAAAACAAGACTGTGTTATACCATCACCTATTGGAAACCAAAGTTTTTTTCTGGCATTTCATTAAGTCTCCTCTTACGGTACCCCAGGGATGGAAAATCCAGCGGTGGAACTGAAAAATAACAATGAGTATACTTCATGAAGTATATCAGTAAGTAGGGATAGTCACATTTTTGTGGAAGCTTGAAAGCGAATAACGCTTGTTAGTTTTTAATCGAATCAGACCTTTTAGTAATATTAAGTGCCTTTCATACGTCCCAAATGCTCATAACTGAGTAGGTGCCTCACACCTTTAACATTTTTGTCTGTCGCCGCTCTGGATATTTTGTCCAGCATGATTGAGATTGGGTAATCCATTTATTTGGCAGTCGTCGGCAGTCAATTAATTATGAAGACGTAAATAATTCTCTATCGAAATAAGTACATTGGTTTAACGCCAACAATATGCTCTTAAATGGCAATAAGACAAAGTGTATTAAATTTACAATACCCAATGTAAAACATTCGAATACCAATGTGCTGTTAAATGGGGAGGAGTTGAGTCTTGCGGATACCACTGTTTTTCTCGGTAGTATCGCGTCAATTGATTACTATTGACGGGATACTTTAATGGGGCCCCCATATATCTAAATTAGCAAGCAGACTTAGTTCTGCAGCATATGCAGTAAGTAAGATTAGAAGTCTCACAGATGTTGAGACAGCTAGATTAGTGTATTTTAGTTACTTTCATAGCGTAATGTTTTATGGAATTTTGCTATGGGATAATGCGACTGATATTGAAGCTATATTTGTTTTGCAAGAGAGCCGTACGGGCAATTTATAACCTAAATTGTAGAGTCCCTCAGACAAAAATTTAAAGAAATAAACATATTAACTTTGTCATCGCAATATATTTATGAAAATGTAATGTATGTACATAAAAACATAAATAGCTTTAATAAGAATAAGGATGTGCATACTTTAAAGACTAGGAACAAACATAAGCTTGTAATGCCAGTTACTAGACTCCACAGAATCAGTAATTCATTTATGGGGCAATGTATACGCTTTTACAACAAAATCCCAGAACATATATCAAAGTTTGTCAATAAACAAGATTAAAAGTTTTATTAAAGAAAAACTGTACAAAAAGGGTTATTATAAATTATAATATCAAGGAATACATGAATGAAAATAACCCCTGGGAATAAGGTGATCGCCACCATGCTGGTTCTATGAAAATCATTTGAAAATTGTATAAACGATATTATTGTTAACTGAAATATGTTTGAAAAAAAAGTCCTGCTGGGTTTCTTGCTGGTTCTTCCCAGGACAGAAGTATTTTCCGAACCAGTGGTAAATAAAAAATGACTTTCAATAAGTATTATATAATAATCAATATTGAATAAAAAAATATTCTATACTATTGGAATACAGTAAGAGTTTTCTGGCATTTCTCATAGTATAGACTCTTACTTTATGTCACCCACCGAACTTCTTCAAAACTGAATATTTAAACTTGTATTTCTTTAATACTGATTCCCGTCCCTGGTCTAGATATATACGCTATCCAAAAAAAAAAAAATTGTTATGATTTTTCGTGCTCATTTAACCGTAGTCGTTTTGCACTTATAGCGATCCATGGGTTGGGACGGGCCCAGTGCGTTAGGAAGGGCGGCTGAACGCGCGTTGCTTCGTCGTGAGCAAGACTCGCGAAAGGCCATACACCAACTTAAACATCTGCAGACGAGACACATGCAGGTAACAGCTGTCTTGTTCTCAAAATGAAATAGTTTTATATCTTCCTTTTAACCAGCCTATAAAAGTACATGGGCCTCTCCCGTTAAAGGGAGGCCAGTATCGCTGGGCAGCAAATCTCGCACGTCTTTTGATACTGCTTCCCGTCGCTGATCTAGATATTTTACATCTGGAGTAAACGAGATTTCAATTTTAATGAGGTAGATCCATTCTGCACCTATATTATTGTTCCAGCACGAATGAGTCGGCACGACCGGAAAAGGACCACACTCTCACAGAACAAAATACCAGCTTAATGCTGCTGTGTCTTTTATGATAAGTGTAGAGAACTGGTAACAAATAAAAAAAAACAATTACACTTAATACAGAATAGTTTGCGTGGATTACAATGACAATTAAATCTAGTTTCTTTTTTACTTTATTTTTCGCAACTTGCTCGTTCGCTAATAGTATGAACCCACCCTAATTAATTATAGGATTACGTTAGTGACTATAGACTTAGCAATTGTGATTGGATAAATGGGATCACATGTATCCATTAGTTTACGTAACATGAGATGGTTAAACAAGGGCAAAACGGAGAAAAATTCCGTTGGGCCGATTAGTCTATATCGATCATATGAGTGGGAAAACACTCTGTCACGTCTATTAACTGGTTTGTCTACCTGTTTTATTGCTTTTTTCACATAATGATCACAAAAAAATTAATCCCATTTTTGTTCGTAGGACTACATGGATCGGGTGACACTATCACAAGCGGTTAATAGCATTTGCGATCCGGAGTCTGCCGCGAATACTTATTTGAACATGGATAACGATCTAATGTACATGGATCAATCAGTCTCATCCAACGCCCTCGATCAGACGATGCCTTTCTCCAAGGACTCACTAATGAATGAAACTATTACATCAAGTTTCGCTAGCACAAACACAACAAATTCGACCAACGAAACTGTTACAAGTGGTATCAGTACCGCCATGTCGCAGTACGTAAATGCTTTAAAAAATGCCGGCTTACCTACCGATTTACCAATTCTTTTTGAATCGGGCGACGGCTCGTACATCAATGTAAACGAGCAAGTACTTTTAGATATGGTACAGAGTAGCGAGATACAATATGAAGTCATTGAACAACCCAACATAATAGAAAAAGTTTCCGATCCTAGCGAAATAAAAAGCATAGATGACCTGTCTAAATCAATAGAGAGGGGGGAGATGCTTATGGCCTCAAAGAATTTTAACAGTAGTAATTATGACAAAGACTCGCAATATAATCGTCACGAAGATGCAATTAACAGCCTGAGTTCAATTCTACCTGATAACCTAGAATCATTTGCTGAACAACAAAATTACGTTGTTCTCGGGCATGATCTTCAAGAAAATCAACCGAACATGGATTCTGTAACCTCACACGATTTCTCGTGTATCGACAGTGACATGCAGTTTTTCACTAAATCAATGAGTGATGATGTGAAGAAATTTTACGAGGATCAACAGTTAAACGATGCAAGGGTCATGGAGCAGCTCTGTCCGAGCACATCTCTCGATACAAATTTCAATATGTCCTTGTTAGATTCCAAAATCTCACATCTCGGTGAGAATATGTCACAAACATATAACACGTTAAACAATGAGGATATGCAAAGAAACGAAGATTGCTACGACTTCAGTCTACAACTGCCGCAAGGCTCTGACTTTAAAGATCCCCTCGATTGTTTAATTTCCAATTCTAAACAAAGTGATGACGAAAAAAATGATTTTGATGTTCACGACCACTTAGATAAGAGAGCGCAAGAAAGAGAAGACTTAATCAAAGATTTAATGAACATAGAAGATAAGATTAACTTGGAAAATAGCAGTACCGTTATTGAAAACGAAAAAGTGGTATCAGAATCTAATGGAGATTTTAACGTAGAGGAAGTTTTTCAAAAGGAAGTAAGTGAAACAAATGAAACAGATCGTGATAAAACAGATAATTTAGGAAGTGAATTACAATGGGACCATATTAAGGTAAGCAATAACATAAGCGACAAAATGTGCAAAACTGAAAACATTGTAAATGATTCAGATGTAACAAAAAATCAAGATGCAATAGTTGATTCAACAGAACAAATCAAACAAAAATCAAATGAATGGGATGATGTGTTAAATGAAAATAATGATGAGGCAAATAAAGAAAATTCAGAACATGTAAATCACGACATTGATTCAAAATTACAAAGTGATATTCCTTTTGCTGTTGGGCTACTCCCTTTAAAACAAATTCAAACCGCAGACGAAGAAGGTTTATTAAAAAGGAGAAAATCTAACGACTCTGACATGTTAGACATTGTAGATGCAAAATGTCTTAAACGAAAAGTAAAATACAAAAAACTGTGATGGTCTTTAATATTTATGTTATATACGTAATAAATTGCATTTATTTCAAAGTATGGCTTATTTCTAAGGTTTTGCACACATTTAAACAAATTCACATGCCCTTATGTCTATTTAGAACTAGCTGGCTGGTTGTTGTATGCTTTACAATATGTGACTCGATGAGATTCACTCCGATACAGCGCCACCTGCAGGGCCCAGGTTTCGTGATTTTCTTTATAGTCACTAAACCTCCGTGAATACAAAGTCATTTTGATCGCATCCTTGCTTAGCTATGAACCAATCGTCGTCTCAATAAATCAAATATATTGTACAATTATAATCTGAATCAGTCAAGTTGTTCGGAAGTTACATGATCGCTAACAGTACCCCAACAAATATAAGCACCGCTATGACGAAACCAAAACGAATTATAACGCATTGAATATAAAAATGTTATTGTTATTTAAATTATCCTTTTTTACTACAATTTGCTTAAAGTTAGGCTTTTAAATGAGGATATTTGCAGTAAAACCAGAGTAACTGACATACAGACACACCGACATAACCAAAGGATCAGTAAGCTGAAGTGGGCCGGCCTTGTAGCTCGAAGAAACCTGAAGCAGCCTCATACCGGCAGGCGAAGTGTAGGGCATGCCCCCAATAGATAGAGTAACGACCTGGTTAGACATGTAGGAAGTTGATGGATGCACGTGGCCCAGGACCGTGCTCTGTGATGTTCCTTGGGGGAGACCTATGTTCAGCAGTGGACTTGTGATGGGCTGTAATGATGGTGATGATGATAGCAATATTGAAATGTGTTTTACAACGGTATCCGAAATGACTATCACAGAACTATCATAGAAGAACACGGGCCATCGGCACGGCATCCGGCGGACTGAAGTAGCCATATTTTCCCGTTACAGAACTGTCATTTTGCATGGGGAAATCTGCGCACACAAAAAAATAGTCTGTCACTACGAAACACACAACTTAATTAGTAGTAGTCTGGTACGTGACATGACAGACTATTCTTTAACATATATAGAAGACCAACTAATAATTTCACACACATAGATATAACAGTATCGCTCGGTGACAACAACTTGGATACAGACTCGGATTTGTAGCTCGACTACTCTGCATATTGTACGAGGGCGAGCGGCCTGTGTTGGTAAACAAATCCGATATAACATGACCGTTATTATTCTAATTTTGAAGTTTATCTACCGTGCTGCCACTCTCACACGCCACTGTAGAACATAGGCCTCCCCCTCAGGTTGCCTCATAGGGGTGATATTTGCCTTTTTTTGCTTTGAAAGCGGGTTAGCAACCACAGAGTATTTTTATTTTTAGTTGTTATTAGGAAGATGCTGCTGTCCATCTCCTGATTTGTTTCCCTCTGCCGCCTCTTACAGTACCACTGGATGATATGGCGTAGTGGATATTCTTACACCACCAACATTTTAAGTTTAAAATGAAACGATAATGTATTTAAAAATTACTTATATTATGACAGGTAACCAATGACGTATTATCAGGTAACGCCCTTGTTTTGTAAATTTGACGTGGCAGATCTCTTTTATATAAAAAAAAAACTGAACAATGCTACATCTTTGTAGGATGTCGATCATCCAGCCGCGCAACTTGATTTAGTCTAGTGAGTAGTGCTGCAACTAGTTTTATTTTACTCATAGGACCGCGTGGATTTATACTTTTCAACCCCTGCGTATGGCTACTCCTCACCGGTCCGCAGGTGGCCCGTGTTGCTCTATGATTAACAATTAAAACAATGAACTAACAATTTCACACACACATAGATACATTATAACAGTATCGCTAGTCGCTGGGTTATTTTCTGACGAACGAAATGTGTAACATTGAGTAGTGTTAGTAGAGGCAGTAGAGTCCAAGGGGGAGGCGTTGGCCGTTAGTCTGGACATTGCGAAGGCCTTTGATCGGGTTTGGCACAAAGCGCTTCTTTCGAAGCTGCCTTCCTATGGGCTTCCCGAGAAATTGTGCAATTGGATCACCAGCTTTCTTGCAGATCGGAGCATCAAGGTCGTTGTAGACGGTGCATGTTCTGACTACAAGCCTATTAACGCTGGTGTTCCACAAGGCTGTGTGCTATCACCAACGCTGTTTCTTCTGCATATCAATGATATGTTGCTAACTGGTAACATTCATTGCTATGCGGATGACAGCACTGGTGATGCTCTATACACCGGCCGGGCCAATATTTCTCGGGAAAACGTCGCCGAGTACCGGAACAAACTTGTGTCTGAAGTCGAGTCTTTGCTGGACAAAGTCTCGGATTGGGGGCGACTAAATCTAGTCCAGTTTAATCCTCAGAAGACACAAGTTTGCGCGTTTACCGCTAAAAAGAACCTCTTTGTCGTATCTCCTCAGTTTCAAGGCACTCCCCTTCTTGCCTCAGCCAGTATCGGTATCCTCGGAGTCGACATATCGAGTGACGTGCAGTTTCGTGGTCACTTGGAAGAGAACGCCAAATTGGCCTCTAAAAAGCTTGGCGTGCTCAGCAGAGCGGGACAGTATTTCATGCCGGCACACCGCCTGCAACTTTACAAGGCGCAGGTTCGGCCTCACATGGAATACTGTTCCCATCTCTGGGCAGGGGCTCCCCAGTGCCAGCTCCTTCCACTTGACCGCATCCAGTGCAGAGCGGCTCGAATCGTCGACGACCGAGCCCTTTCCGATCGGCTAGATTCATTGGCACTGCGAAGAGATGTTGCATCTCTTTGCATTTTCTTTCGCATCTACCATGGGGAGTGCTCTGAGGAATTGTTCGGATTAATCCCAGCCGCCAAATTTCACGAACGCACATCGCGGCAGAACTCCCGATACCATCCACACCATCTGGATGATTGGCGGTCCACCACTGTGCGATTTAGAAGATGTTTTCTTCCTCGCACAACTTCCTTGTGCAATAGTTTACCACCAGGGATTTTTCCGGACCGATACGACTTAGGGACCTTCAAGAAAAGAGCCTACTCCTTTTCAAAAGGCCGGCAACGCATCTGCAATTCCCCTGGTGTTGCGGTTGTTCATGGGCGGCGGTAGTCACTTACCATCAGGTGAGCCGCATGCTCGTTTGCCCCCTCTCCTATAAAAAAAAAATGTACAATGATCGCATGGCTACCTGCTAGCTTGGCCAGACGGCCATTTTACATGTATCGGGTAATCAAGGTAAAACTTACTCAAATCACATTAATTCTCCCAGCTGATTATTACGTATATGTTAGATAATATCGTTAAAAATCAGTCATGAATAAAAACTCCCTGACTCTTTCCGTCAGCAGTATCGCTTTGCAGACGCTTTAAGAGGATTGTGAAGTGCCGATACGCGGCGCGAGTAGGTATTTTCATAAATGCTATCTGTTTCATAACGCACGCTATGCCTCCCTCCGGGCTCCGGGCGTGAACAAAACAAATACAACATATTACAGTAATTCTCACGCATACTACAATAGCAGCAGGAGCGTTCATTCATTCATAGCCTATATTTGCGTACGTTTACAATTTACATAATGAATTTGTTCTTTGCAATTTTATTATATTGCATAGTCTATGTAGACATTAAGTGGGGACTTACTACATATACTTTATAGAAGTGAGCTGTTATTTTTTCAGTATATTCAGTAAGTATCTACCTATCTACTATGTGAGTGATGATGAGATGAGTATTACATTAATTCAACTAAAATAATTTTATACATTTTAGAATAGAAGAGAAAGATTATAGACAAAACTAAAAAAAATGCAATTTGCTTCGTAAATCGAAAGTACGGGCAACTTCTAAAATCAACAGCTCTGTGCTCAACAGGTAAGTACGTACCTTACCACCTTACATACTATTGTATGTACATAGGTTGACTGGTAGAAGATAGACCGCAATTTATTCCACAAAATATAAAAGTATGGAATAGCTGATGTTGATTTGACTTCAAAAACGGAGGGGGTTCTATGTTCGGCTGTATGTATATTTGTTTTTTTTTTTTTAATGTATGTTCTCCGATTTCTCCGGACCGATTTTGAATACCTATTCTTGTTTTGTTCACAGTTGGTATCAAACAAATTTTATGGAAATCATTTCAGCCATTACATAATATATTATGTTGTAATTGAGTTTTATTGAAATTTTACCACTTGTCAAGTAATAACATTAGTCCGTTAGAAGAAGGTGTTCGTACCACTGTTACTGTGGAATTGCGATGATTCCAAGGAAAATACTAAAATTTTCGAGATACTAAGATTTGATTAGTAAAATTTCTATACGTAGTATAGCCATGCTGCAGCTATAATATTAGTAGTACAGTTCTAGCACGAGTGGGTCGGCTCGACCGGGGAAGGACTACGTTCTCACAGAAATTTAAACGATGAACCGAATTATATAGGTAAACTAGCTTTTCACCCACGACTTCTCCCGCGTTAGTTAGCCGTAAAATATAATTTAAACTATTATCATTCTATTTATGTTTCAGGGACTCCGAGATAGACAAATAAAAGGAATCGAATCTGACAAAGAGAATAAAAAATAATACCATAATAATGTCATGTAATATATATATATATATATATATATATATATATATATATATATATATATATTTATTTATTTATTTACAATACATCGCCGTCTTCGACTGTCGAGCTGGTTATTGAACCAGAGTTAGTCAAGATTGAGGCAGATAAGTTGTACGGGCGAAGAATTATAGAAATAAATAATTTATTTGAATGTATCGCAAATTAAAAAAAATTATTTCGATTGCTATCATTTTACAAAGAATCAAATCAAATCAAAATTCTTCCCAGGACAGAGGGTTTTTTCGAACCAGTGGTAAAGTAAAAATGACTTTCAATAAGAATTTCACGTGTAATGTATAATGAATAAAAAATTATTCTATTCTAAGATTAGGAAACATATTATGTAATCTGAAAGCTTGGGAGTGTGGACTGTTCATTGATTTCTATGATTATTATTTAGGGACAACTCCAGATGGGCTTATTGGAGATGATTCTCTAAATGAAATCTAATGTCTTATTTTTGCTTCCCATATGCCACATTTGGAGGCCGTAACTAAAAAAAGATCAAATTTTGTTTGATACAAGGACATAAAGAAAAAAGAAACAATGATTATTATTATTACTTTATTGTAAACTCTTTTTTATTTAATGTCCTTATTCAATAAAGACTCTTAATTACTAAATAATCGATAAACACTGAATAATCACAGACATTAACTTTTTCATGAAAGGTATTATCTTTGTAGGTTATCGATATTATTTTCTCATCCCTAGGCGATAATAATATCGATAACACCTCTAACATCACTACAATATGTCCCTGCCCCCCAACCCGTATCGTGCGATAGAGTTGCAAGTCTTGAAGGCAATTGCCTACATTGTCTTTTTGAAATATTGTTTCCGGCGATAACGTTTTTACCCCCCTAAATCTTTACAAAATAAGACAATTTTGGTCTTATTAGATTCAGTACACTTTAATCTAGGACTGTTTTAATAATCTGTTTAGTTTAATTAAAAAAAAACCGCTCGAGGAAGTTTTTAAGTCAAAAATATAGATATTTAGATGCTAATAACTTATATTGTACACAAAATTTCTTTAAAATAATAACGTACGGGCCTAGTTTTTTGTCATATCTATAACATTTCCAAAAATTATTAAAATTGGACTATATTTACGGGGGGGAAAACGTTATCGCTTTTTGTATGAAAATTTACAGCTTCACAACCCTCTTAAAACTCACAAAAAAATTACCCAATTTTACATTCTGAAGCCCCATTTTTATATATTATGTTAACCATGGCAGACAGATCCAATCCAATCATTATCTAGACCCAATTTTAAGACTTAGTTGTCAATTATGAAATTTTCTAAATTGCTGACTCATAGATGAGCGGAAGCAGTAGAGTTGTTACTTTGGACATAAAGCTGGCTTTGGCATGAAGCGCATCTTTAAAATTATCTTTCTTATGGGCTTCCTGAGATCGGAGCATCAAGGTAGTATTATACGGTCCATACTCCGACTGCGAACCTGTTAATGGTAGTGTTCCACAAGGCTGCGTGCTATCACACCTACACTGTTTCTTCTGTATATCAATTATGTTTTTGTTACGGTTGTAACATTGGTGATATTTTTTACACCGGCCGTACTAACATTTCTCGGGAACACGTCATCGAGTTGATTCCGATGAACAAACTTCTGTCTGAAGTGGAGTCAATCTTTAATAAACAAAATCTCGGATTGGGGACGCCTCTAGTCCTGTTTAAACTTCAGAATACACAGGTTTGCGCGTTTGCCGCCAATAATAACTCCTTTGTCGTATTTCCTCAATTTCAGGGCACTCCCCACAGCCAGCATGGGAATCCTCGGCATCGACATATTGAATCTTGAACATACGAAATCTTGGCATGTTCAGTAGAGCGAGACAACATTTCTTGCCGGCACATTCTTTGCAACTTTACAAGGTGCATGCTCACCCTCACATGAGTACTGTTCTCATCTCTGTACAGAGGCACTCCAGTGCCAGCTCCTTCCACTTGACCGCATCCAGTGAAGAGTGTATCGAATCTTCGTCGACCGAGTTCTTTCTGATCGGCTCGATTCACTGGCGCTGCGAAGAGATGTTGAACCTCATTGCTTTTTCTGTCGCATATTTTCACGGGGAGTATTGAGACAAATTGTTCGAATAAATTCCAACCGCCAACCTCCACCAACGCACATCGGGACAAAACTCACGGTACTATCCACACGATGCTTGGCGGACCGATACGACTTAGAAACCTTCAATAAACGGGCTTACTCCTTTTAAAAAGGCCGGCAACGCACCTGCAATTTTCTTGGTGTTGCAGTTATTAATGGGCGATGGTTGACACTTACTATCAGGAAAATTTGATTCAAGTGCGGGGTGGAAAGCTAGTAAAATATAAAAATCTAGTAAATACATCCGTGGGCTGGGCAAACAGACAGAACTGGCCGGTTTGGGGGGGGGGGCATATTCAGTTAGCCTAGGACTATCGGAACTCTAAATCAGGCATTATGCATCGTCTGCGTTTCTTATACTTATTGTTTATATGGAACGTACGATAAACCGATAAATGAAGCTTGGGGCAACAGAGGTCAAATAACCTCTAGCCTCTATATAATATGTAACGTTTTTGTAAATTTCCCCATTTAATAAAATTTCTTTTAATTTGTGCATTATTTTATTTATTCTCTGAAAAGGATTACTTACATGAGCATAATCATATTATGATACCTAAAAGCCCCTCACGGATTAGACAGTCAGATTTTTTTTAACATTTTGTAGGATACCTGTATTATCTAAGACGTGGTCCTTCACTGCTGGCATTATGAGGAAACACAAGGTAGCTCAGCGAGCTATGGCGAAGGCTATGCCCGGAGTTTCTCTGCGTGACAAATTTTGTAATGAGGATACCTGCAGTAGAACCAGAATAGGTAACCGATATAACGCAACGGATCAGTAAGCTGTGGTGGTAGTGGCTTATATCTAGCCCTCAGGACCACAGATCTATTACTCGCTCAAAATCATGCTTTTAGTCATTTCTTGGTCTTGGGGGAGGCTTATGTTTAGTTAACTTGTGACTGAAACGATGATGATATCGATTATGCTGTTTTTTGACTTTTCACGCCACATATTTTGATCTCCGCGTGGTTCTACGAGAAAATTTTTCCAATTTTGCAATTCAGTAACTGAACATTAGATATTCAAATTTTCTGCAACCTGACAGCTGTGTGAAATTTTACTGAATTCAAATTGATACGAATGATCCACAAAATTTAAATTGGATATTGACCTAATTAAATTCAAGAAAGGTGACAACGCTCTCTTGAAGAACTACAGACCGATTTCCCTTCTGAGCCGCGTCTACGTGCTGTTTTCGAGAGTCATTACGAATCGTCTCGCGCGCAGACTTGACGACTTCCAGCCTCCCGAACAAGCCGGTTTCCGAAAGGGCTTTAGCACCATAGACCACATACATACCCTTCGGCAAGTTGTACAGAAGTCCGAAGAGTACAATTTGCCACTATGTCTGGCGTATGTGGACTATGAGAAAGCCTTTGATTCCGTCGAAATTTGGGCGGTGCTGCAGTCCCTTCAGCGGTGCCAAGTTGACTGTCGGTATATCGAAGTGTTGAAGTGCTTGTACAGTAGGGCTACGATGGCTATCCGAGTACAGAACCAGAGTACGAAACCTATCCAATTGCAGAGAGGTGTAAGACAGGGTGACGTCATATCCCCGAAACTCTTCACCGCTGCATTGGAAGACGTTTTCAAGCTTCTGGACTGGAAAGGATACGGTATCAACATCAATGGCGAGTACATCACTCACCTTCGATTTGCCGACGATATAGTCCTTATGGCAGAATCGCTGGAGGACCTAAGCACTATGCTCAATGACCTCAATAGTGTTTCCCAACGGATAGGTCTTAAGATGAACATGGACAAAACTAAGATCATGTTTAATGTCCATGTCACACCTATGCCGGTAGTTGTTGGGAACACTAAGCTCGAAGTTGTTGACGAGTATGTTTACCTGGGACAAATAGTCCGACTGGGTAAGTCCAACTTCGACCGAGAGGTCAATCGACGGATTCAACTCGGCTGGGCAGCGTTCGGGAAGCTACGACACATCTTCTCGTCAGATATACCTCAAAACCTTAAAACGAAATTGTACAACCAGTGCGTGTTGCCAGTGATGACTTACGGAACTGAGACGTGGTCCTTCACTGCTGGCCGTATGAGGAAGCTCAAGGTGGCTCAGCGAGCTATGGAGAGGGCTATGCTCGGAGTTTCTCTGCGTGATAAACTTAGGAATGAGGATATCCGCAGTAGAACCAGAGTGACCGACATAGCCCAACGGATTAGTAAGCTGAAGTGGCAGTGGGCCGGCCATATAGCTCGAAGAACCGACAACCGATGGGGAAGAAAGGTTCTCGAGTGGCAGCCTCGTACCGGCAGGCGAAGTGTAGGGCGTCCCCCCACGAGATGGAGTGACGACCTGGTAAGACATGCAGGAAGTCGATGGATGCAGGTGGCTCAGGACCGTGTTTTGTGGCATTCTTTGGGGGAGGTCTATGTTCAGCAGTGGACTTGTGAAGGGCTGTAATGATGATGATGATGATTGACCTAATACAACTTTCGACCACAGTTTAAGTTACAAGCTTTAGGTATCATACATAAATAAATGAAAAAATATATGGTGGGCCATATTATTTATTGAAAATATAGTACTTAATAAAAACATTTGTCACGGATAAAGGTCGCTAGTAACATTTTGCAACACATTGATATATTTTATAATAGTGTACCGAATTTAATTGTTAAAAAAATGTTATACATGTTACAATGAATTTTTCCTGTATCATAAAGGCAATTTATATAAACAAATAGCATAAATTACACTTAAAAAACAAAGGTCCATAACTGGAACAATAATTTGTAGGCAATGCAAACACTTATTCCACGCGGGATTCGAACCCGCATCCACCGCAACGCTTACACATTTAGAAAGAGTGTTCCACAAGGCTGCGTGCTATCACACCTACACTGTTTCTTCTGTATATCAATTATGTTTTTGTTACGGTTGTAACATTGGTGATATTTTTTACACCGGCCGTACTAACATTTCTCGGGAACACGTCATCGAGTTGATTCCGATGAACAAACTTCTGTCTGAAGTGGAGTCAATCTTTAATAAACAAAATCTCGGATTGGGGACGCCTCTAGTCCTGTTTAAACTTCAGAATACACAGGCTTGCGCGTTTGCCGCCAATAATAACTCCTTTGTCGTATTTCCTCAATTTCAGGGCACTCCCCACAGCCAGCATGGGAATCCTCGGCATCGACATATTGAATCTTGAACATACGAAATCTTGGCATGTTCAGTAGAGCGAGACAACATTTCTTGCCGGCACATTCTTTGCAACTTTACAAGGTGCATGCTCACCCTCACATGAGTACTGTTCTCATCTCTGTACAGAGGCACTCCAGTGCCAGCTCCTTCCACTTGACCGCATCCAGTGAAGAGTGTATCGAATCTTCGTCGACCGAGTTCTTTCTGATCGGCTCGATTCACTGGCGCTGCGAAGAGATGTTGAACCTCATTGCTTTTTCTGTCGCATATTTTCACGGGGAGTATTGAGACAAATTGTTCGAATAAATTCCAACCGCCAACCTCCACCAACGCACATCGGGACAAAACTCACGGTACTATCCACACGATGCTTGGCGGACCGATACGACTTAGAAACCTTCAATAAACGGGCTTACTCCTTTTAAAAAGGCCGGCAACGCACCTGCAATTTTCTTGGTGTTGCAGTTATTAATGGGCGATGGTTGACACTTACTATCAGGAAAATTTGATTCAAGTGCGGGGTGGAAAGCTAGTAAAATATAAAAATCTAGTAAATACATCCGTGGGCTGGGCAAACAGACAGAACTGGCCGGTTTGGGGGGGGGGGGCATATTCAGTTAGCCTAGGACTATCGGAACTCTAAATCAGGCATTATGCATCGTCTGCGTTTCTTATACTTATTGTTTATATGGAACGTACGATAAACCGATAAATGAAGCTTGGGGCAACAGAGGTCAAATAACCTCTAGCCTCTATATAATATGTAACGTTTTTGTAAATTTCCCCATTTAATAAAATTTCTTTTAATTTGTGCATTATTTTATTTATTCTCTGAAAAGGATTACTTACATGAGCATAATCATATTATGATACCTAAAAGCCCCTCACGGATTAGACAGTCAGATTTTTTTTAACATTTTGTAGGATACCTGTATTATCTAAGACGTGGTCCTTCACTGCTGGCATTATGAGGAAACACAAGGTAGCTCAGCGAGCTATGGCGAAGGCTATGCCCGGAGTTTCTCTGCGTGACAAATTTTGTAATGAGGATACCTGCAGTAGAACCAGAATAGGTAACCGATATAACGCAACGGATCAGTAAGCTGTGGTGGTAGTGGCTTATATCTAGCCCTCAGGACCACAGATCTATTACTCGCTCAAAATCATGCTTTTAGTCATTTCTTGGTCTTGGGGGAGGCTTATGTTTAGTTAACTTGTGACTGAAACGATGATGATATCGATTATGCTGTTTTTTGACTTTTCACGCCACATATTTTGATCTCCGCGTGGTTCTACGAGAAAAATTTTCCAATTTTGCAATTCAGTAACTGAACATTAGATATTCAAATTTTCTGCAACCTGACAGCTGTGTGAAATTTTACTGAATTCAAATTGATACGAATGATCCACAAAATTTAAATTGGATATTGACCTAATTAAATTCAAGAAAGGTGACAACGCTCTCTTGAAGAACTACAGACCGATTTCCCTTCTGAGCCGCGTCTACGTGCTGTTTTCGAGAGTCATTACGAATCGTCTCGCGCGCAGACTTGACGACTTCCAGCCTCCCGAACAAGCCGGTTTCCGAAAGGGCTTTAGCACCATAGACCACATACATACCCTTCGGCAAGTTGTACAGAAGTCCGAAGAGTACAATTTGCCACTATGTCTGGCGTATGTGGACTATGAGAAAGCCTTTGATTCCGTCGAAATTTGGGCGGTGCTGCAGTCCCTTCAGCGGTGCCAAGTTGACTGTCGGTATATCGAAGTGTTGAAGTGCTTGTACAGTAGGGCTACGATGGCTATCCGAGTACAGAACCAGAGTACGAAACCTATCCAATTGCAGAGAGGTGTAAGACAGGGTGACGTCATATCCCCGAAACTCTTCACCGCTGCATTGGAAGACGTTTTCAAGCTTCTGGACTGGAAAGGATACGGTATCAACATCAATGGCGAGTACATCACTCACCTTCGATTTGCCGACGATATAGTCCTTATGGCAGAATCGCTGGAGGACCTAAGCACTATGCTCAATGACCTCAATAGTGTTTCCCAACGGATAGGTCTTAAGATGAACATGGACAAAACTAAGATCATGTTTAATGTCCATGTCACACCTATGCCGGTAGTTGTTGGGAACACTAAGCTCGAAGTTGTTGACGAGTATGTTTACCTGGGACAAATAGTCCGACTGGGTAAGTCCAACTTCGACCGAGAGGTCAATCGACGGATTCAACTCGGCTGGGCAGCGTTCGGGAAGCTACGACACATCTTCTCGTCAGATATACCTCAAAACCTTAAAACGAAATTGTACAACCAGTGCGTGTTGCCAGTGATGACTTACGGAACTGAGACGTGGTCCTTCACTGCTGGCCGTATGAGGAAGCTCAAGGTCGCTCAGCGAGCTATGGAGAGGGCTATGCTCGGAGTTTCTCTGCGTGATAAACTTAGGAATGAGGATATCCGCAGTAGAACCAGAGTGACCGACATAGCCCAACGGATTAGTAAGCTGAAGTGGCAGTGGGCCGGCCATATAGCTCGAAGAACCGACAACCGATGGGGAAGAAAGGTTCTCGAGTGGCAGCCTCGTACCGGCAGGCGAAGTGTAGGGCGTCCCCCCACGAGATGGAGTGACGACCTGGTAAGACATGCAGGAAGTCGATGGATGCAGGTGGCTCAGGACCGTGTTTTGTGGCATTCTTTGGGGGAGGTCTATGTTCAGCAGTGGACTTGTGAAGGGCTGTAATGATGATGATGATGATTGACCTAATACAACTTTCGACCACAGTTTAAGTTACAAGCTTTAGGTATCATACATAAATAAATGAAAAAATATATGGTGGGCCATATTATTTATTGAAAATATAGTACTTAATAAAAACATTTGTCACGGATAAAGGTCGCTAGTAACATTTTGCAACACATTGATATATTTTATAATAGTGTACCGAATTTAATTGTTAAAAAAATGTTATACATGTTACAATGAATTTTTCCTGTATCATAAAGGCAATTTATATAAACAAATAGCATAAATTACACTTAAAAAACAAAGGTCCATAACTGGAACAATAATTTGTAGGCAATGCAAACACTTATTCCACGCGGGATTCGAACCCGCATCCACCGCAACGCTTACACATTTAGAAACTGCTATTGAGCAGTTATCCACTTCTCATAACTAAATATTATTTCATGTAATAACTGTTACCTCGAAATTCATTGTGATAACCTTCAAACGGTCTTATCACGAGTAATATTTTTTAAAAGGCCTTGATACAGAAGTGCTCTGTACTCAAAAAAAGACCCTCATCAACAAATCACTGAACAATTTATCCATGATATCAAAAATCTATTCACTGTAATTTTAATATGTTCACAATATTATGTGACCTGTATGTTCACAATAAAAACGTAAATGAAATGTAAAAAATCATTATTATCAAATCATTGACTAACCTACAGAGAGATAGGCTATGCAGACACCAAGTAGGAATATACAAAATTATGAAAAATGTACCACAAAATTACTAACAACTTCACACAAGGGTATGTTTGCCTCGAATATAAAAAAAAATCAGAATCAAATCTCAGATAATACATTGGCATTTTCTAAAATCAACACACCGCGCATCGTCATCGTCATCATTACAGCCATTCACTCTCACTTCAGCGGTCTACTGGAATAGCTGACACCAATGTATTAGCTGAGATGGAAATCATTTCAAAAGACTGGAAAAATTATGTTATAAATATGTACTGCAAAACATTTTTTTTTCTAGACATAAATATATCTAAAAAAGTTCAAAGTTTAAAAAAATAATAAAGCATGATATAATAATGGTTTTACTAATGCACTATAAACATTTCTAAAACAATTTGTAATAATGTGTTACTTTTACTTATATTAATAAATAATAATAAAATTATTATTTTTTTGAATAAGACCATATTGATACAATCAAGTTCAAACCCTGACTTCAGAACAAGAATTAGCTGTGTGATCAGGATTAAGTTCCTTCTATTAAACAGTATATACTTTTAGTGTTAATTTTATAAATCTTGAATTAACTTATTTGTACTTAACACATAAATATATTTTAGACATTAAAAAAATACATATGCCCACACATAAAATTGTAAATCTTATCAATACCTCATTATTTCACAAAATGGCTCGGATTGGTGGTATAAAACAAGAAGCTTAATAATATCAGAAATATATGTTCTTAACATCTAAGAGATTCACAGTATGATATGGACTCAAAGTAAAAGTATACGAGAGTAAACTTATTTTAGTATCATAAAACTACGTATGTATTGTCCTAAATTTTTCTGAAGTACAAAAATACATTTAATTTTACAAGTAGAAATAAAGCTTTAACAGACAAAATTAATACTCAACTCCACATTAATATTAAATTTCATTTTAGATTGACATTGAAACATATTAAAGAAGTAACAAAGTTTACTAAATAAACATGAATTGCTAGGTAAAATAATTGTGTTATAAACTTATATGGAATTACTGTGGGTAACAAAAACCAGTTAAATCAAAAAAACTAACCTCAAAGATATTGTGTTACATACATTAAAATAAAGTTCTATTGACCTTCTAATTTTATAAAGTTGGTTAAAAGGGACGAAACAAAATGGGCGGATATAAGATCACAATCTAATTCACTATCCAAAAAAAATAGAATAAAAAGTGATTGTGACATCTGGAATAAAAATTATACTTCTTACAAGAGAAGACCTCATAAAAATCAGATCTGTTACATTTAACAATGTAGATTTTATAAAAAAACATATAAACAAGATTTAAATTAATCACGAGAGGAGATATTTAGAAATATAATGCATACTAAATAACAACAATACAAGTGCTTTCACTGAGAGGCATTGACTCTTGAAGGCAGTATCCCTAACATAATATCCATACGCATCACTGTGATAATCACCCATCTGGAATGTGATAGGAGGCGAAGACATCCTTCCGTCTCCACCATTAGAGTATGCCAGTACTCGTAAGTTGTATGACTTGCCTGGTGTCAGATTTGTGACATAGGCTTCCAATTTGTGTTCTACTGGGACAAGAGTGTCATTAGCAGTGCTCATGTCTTGATCTATCTCCCACACTCTCACCTAGAAATGATAAAATTAAGTATAACATTATGACAAAATGAATTAGCTTATACAGTGATAATTTTCTTTTTTTTATAGAATCACTCAATCAATCAATTTTTACTCAGTCCGCCTGATGTTAAGTGTAAGGATATTGGGGCCCACATACACCTACATCTATCCTCCACTTCTAGAATCGAAATATAAGTGCATTGTCAACCCTGAGGACTTTTAGTAGTAGTTTAGTATACGACGGGCTATTTTCCGCAACACCACATCTAAGCGCGTATTTTGCGTGTGGGCAGGAATATCACGATTATTCAAGCCATGAAATCTCTAAGAAGTTCAGCAATCCCTTGATGGCGCAAGCAACTTTGGGAGTGATCTGTCAAATGTTTAGCTGTGTATACCTCTGGATATGCCAACAACACGTGGGCCGCCGTTTTCTCCTCCTCCTGTCTTGTTCAATCTCATTAAGACCTTGGTTAAACAACTGTTTATTGCTGGCAGTGCTTTCCTAGCTTGCCTACACTGTAGGCCCTACAGGCTTCTAGGATTTTCCAAAACTGAGCGTGTTGATTAGTGAAGTGCTTATGTACCAGTGAACAAATGTTACCAAGAGCAATCAGTATGAGTGGTTTCGATCCTATGGTGTAAATAGTTTGTCCCATTATCCTTGCTAGGAATCATTGCGAATAATTCATAAAACAAATACGATTTCGGCCAGTTCAATGTACTGTAAAAGAACATTGTTCCAAAAAAAACGCGCTTTTGAAAATAATTTTCAATAACTTTAAAATAAGAAAATAGTGATTAACATAAAAAAATAATTTTATTGTAAAAAAGCGTGGGATGCTTTTTCCAGATGTTCTTATGATGATGCGATAATTTTACAAATATCTGCAAAAATGTTTACAACAAATGATATCAAGCACCTCACGCTTTTTTACAATAAAATGATTGTTTTATGTTAATCACTATTTTATTTTAAACTTATTGAAAGTTATTTTCTACTTTTTAGTTTGGTTATCTACAAAAGTGTGTTTTTTAACTATTATTTATTAAGAGTAAGTTTGTAAATATCTAAGATAAATTATTATTATTACTTTTTGTTAGAAAATCATACAATTTGTTGATATTTTATGGAAGTAGCAGGGATAGTATTCTTCTAAAAATAGAGAAAAGGCATCTCATACCTTATATCCAATAAGTGGCTCTTCTTCACCTGTGGGCTGCACATAACGCCAGACAACACGCACTGTGCTTGGGTTCACAGCCCATACATTAACTGATGCGGGAGGCTTTTGTGGCGCTTTACGGAATGTCCGCTCTAAGTATCTTTCACTCTCTGGCCCCTCACCAGCTGAATTAAATGCCATTACCTGAAAATTACCGTGATTTTGAATTACTTTTAATTTCTACTGGAACAGCTACTAAAAAGTTTTTGTTCATGCGTTTATATTACAGTGTAAAACATAATACTTTGAACATGGTGTTTAAACTATTTTCTCTCTCCGGTTGTGACGGATTGCCGTCCTATCAGGCTTGTGCAATCAACCATGCACTATAATACTAATACTATCATGTCTTGCACAGATGGCTAGTCTTGGTTGGGATTGACCGCTGACTGAAATTCGGTCTAAGTCTAAAAGGCATTATTGTTTAAAAGGTGGTTAAGTCTCATGGTAATTTATACTATCTCAAGATGTTAAGTAGAAATCAGTGTTTCCAAAACCCCAAAAACAACATAAAGTACTTTTAAGAGTAATAGAGAAAATATCACAATGCTTTTAATAAAAATTGGTTTCATTCATAGTCAATATTCTATTTATAATTAATTTTATGACATTTACAAAGGTGTGTATGGATTTTGCATATAAAAGTATTATTATTATTTCATACCAACTTAGTGAATCGAGTGGCATAGAAAAATATTATCATATTAGGTTCCCCGTACGAGAATTACACCTGTGTATCATGATTATGGCTCCCAGTGGTCGGAGCCATTTTCTACCGACTTCAAAAAGGAGGAGGTACTCAATTCGACTGTATGTTTTTTTTATATTTGTGTGTCCTCATAACTTTTGAACCGATTTTGATCATTTTTTCTGCCGACTTCCAAAAAGGAGCCGGTACTCAATTCGACTGTATGTTTTTTTTTTTTTATGTGTGTTACCTCAGAACTTTTTTCTGGGTGAACCGATTTCGATGATTCTTTTTTTATTTGAAAGCTGGTACTTCTCGTGTGGTCCCATATGAATTTGATCAAGGTCAGACCAATAGTTTTTAAGTTATTCTTAAATAACTTATATTGAAGTCGGCTGTACAAAATTTTTAATTTTAAATTATTTATTTAAAAGCTGGTGCTTCTTATGTGGTCCCATATATACATATATATTTATATTTGATCAAGGTCTGAGCAATCGTTTTTCGAGTTATTCTTAATAATTCATATTGAAGACGGTTGTACAAAATTTTAAATTATTAGTTTTATTACACATAATTTAATATTTGAAATAGAATATTACATACACTTGTGGTAGTATAAACGGTCAGCTTAGAATTATGTGCAGTTCAACAGATTTCTACAATCTTACCTTTACAAAGTAGTAGGTATCAGGCTGTAGACCTACAATAAGTGCCCAGTTGCGTGTACTTCTGGACAGATAGTAAATGCATTCCTCTTCTTTGTTTTCTTGTTTCCAATATTTGAGACGGTGACCAATTAGTTTGCCACGTAACCTGTCGCGGGACTGATCGATAGGATTCCAAGTAACATTAAGAGCAGTTGAGTTAAATGATCGTGCATAAACAAGTTGTGGAGCAATTTGCGGCATGTCTTCTGCAGAGTATATAGTCACAATTTCACTCTCTGGACCTGCTCCTAAATTATTCAAAGCCTGAACTTTAACATTATATGGTGTGTAGAAGTAATTTAATGACACATGAACAACATGCATGCCCACATTTCCATACTCCTTAAGCAATAGTGACTGGAATTCGACTTCGGAACCATTGCGCCGCCAAAATATCTTGTAATGTATACCAGGTCCATTCTGAAGAGACGGCGGAAGAGGAGTCCAAGTTATCGTGAGATCGCCAATCTTCCCACCTCCACCACCGACATTGGCAGGTGCTTGGTAAGGCTTATCAGGCAATGTTGAGAACTGTGGACTTGGTGCTGATGGTTTGCCTATCCCCAAAGTGTTAACAGCTTGTACCCTAAATTCATATACAGATCCAGGCGTAAGCGCGGTATTTATAAGTGCTCGTTTCCGACCATTGTATCTGTCTACCTCCATTACATTTGCTACATTATCGCTTATTACAGCCCACGTAGAATTCCACTGTGTACGACCAGTAACAACATATGCAATTATTGGGCGACCATTGGAACTACTATCCGTCCATTCAAGAGTAAGAGATGTGCGCCCTATGTTCATTATCTGTAAGCCACCAGGGGCACCAGGAGGGCCTTCGATTCTTAATTGGGTGCGAGATGAAATCCGACCAATTGCAGATTTTACAATACATTCATAATCACCTACATCTGAAAGACTAACATCGAAAATTGTCAGCTCACCACCATCTATTTTAATTCTTTTATCAGCATACATATCTGATTCATCCTTGAGTCGCATACCATTGTGATTCCAAAGATATGCTGTATCCAGCATTGGATCAACTTCTGCATTGCAGTGCAAGAAAACAACATCGCCTACTTGGGTTGTGATTCGCGGCGGAAGGCGTTCCAAGAACCGTGGAGTTTTTAAAACTATGAGGCGTCCACGACTTTCATCAGACCCATACTGATTTTTTGCTACACAAGTATAAACTCCTTCATCATCCCTAGAGAGCTGCCTTATAATGAGATTACCAGTTTCTGTAATGAACCTCTTGCCTCCAGCACCTATCACAATATTATCTTTTTTCCATGTAAATGTAGGTTTAGGAGCTGCTTCTGGGTTACATTTGAGCGTAACATTACCACCATCTGAACCATAAGTTTCAGATTCCATGGGGTGCTTTTTAAAAGAAGGTTTTAAAGACATGACCCGCAACTGTCCTGTTGAATATTTTGCTTTTAATTGATTCTTTGCTTCACACTGATACATGCCAGGGTCCCTGACCGGATCTAAAAACTTAATAATTAATACATTATCTTGTATAATATATCTATCTCTGTCTTCATCTTCTAATGTATCCATAGACAGCTTTACACCATTTTTCCACCATGTATAATTAACATCAGGAATGCCAAAAGCTTCACAGTTCCAGTGTAAATCTCCTTTATTGTCCATATGTTTGTTTGCAAGAGGAATAGTAAAGTTAGGCTCTGCTTGAACTTTTAAAAATACACTATTGCGAATATTTGCTCTGTCATTGCGCACATCACAAATATATTCACCTTCATCTTCCACACCCACATTTGGTATAGTCATAACTCTATCATAATTACTAAAATGTGCCTTTCGTGGGATATTTCCATTCTTCCTGGTCCAATTGTATGATGGAACTGGGTAACCAAAGGAAACACATTCCAATCTTACCTCTTGTCCCACAACAGGGGCATCAGGAAAGACTTTAGGAAAATTATTAGGAAACTTAAGTTGCTGATAATCTGAGTGCGGATAAACATAAAGAGGGAAAAATGGTCCATTTCTTCCTGCATCTGACACCTTGCTCATGACATTACAACTATAATTACCTCTGTCAATGGTTTCTAGAGCTGAAAAATATAAACCACCATCATAAGATACAAATACACGCTTATCCTCTTCCACAAGATTGGGGAAATAATTTCTTGCCCAAAGGAAGTTAACAGATGGATAATATGATGGGGGATCGCATGACATTACTTTACCCCAGTATTGATTACCACTTTCTATAGGTCTTTTTTGATTGAACTCTCTAATGAATCCAAATGACAATCTTACAGATTCAGAGCGAATTGTCCCAAATTTATTAGTAGCAGTGCAGTGGTACTGTGTATTATCTGTGTCAGCATTAGGATTATAGATCATTAATGTCCCACCACTTAATATGAATCTTGTTTCTGACAAAGGATCTATTTCTGTAAAAACAAGTTTATCAACTTGATAATCCTCCCTAAACCATTTATATGTTGGAGCAGGATAACCACCAGCTATACAAGTTAACTGTACATAATGATTTCTGAGTGGATCATATATTGTATCCACGGGCTCTTTAGTAAAGTATGGACCTCTCGGTATTCTTTCAGGATCAAATTCTTCCAAACCATATGTGAATGACCTCTCTTCTTCTATCAAATAATGCAATTGTTGTGTTTGCCCTTCACAAATAAAGTGGTAATACTGTGTGCCTTCCACTGGAGCCAATCCCCAGCGACCCTCTTCATGCATAAATCTATACACTAAGTAATCAAGCGGATATAGGTTAAAGCTGGTTAAAGTTAATTTACGGTCATCAAAGAATGCATTTTCAAGCCCAGTCAGTTGTGACCCATCACCTTCATTAGCCCAATACCCTGGAGATTGTTGGTGAGCACCAATATACCAAGAACCTTTCTGAGGATCTAACTTCATAAGATTTGTTATAATGAACCCATGTTCTTCAGGTGTATTGACTGATGCCAGATCGGCACTGAATGCTTGACATATTTTGCGTGCCTCATTTCTTGGTCGATCCGGCGACTTCGTAAACCGATAGCATGATTCTCTATAGCGTATCCAATTAGGGGGACACCTATACCTTTCTTCGTAGTCTAAGCCCGCGTAGTAATTTGCTGTATTTTGGGGATCAATGTTACTATCGCTGTCGCCGTATGTATCAGAATTAACATTATTCTGATAAAAGGAACTTTGTGGATGGCTGTAATCGTTTCCGTTAATAGGGAAACTACCAAACGGCACTTGTTGATTTGGTCTGTATTGTGACACATTTTGGTTTATATCAGGTTGCTGTGGATAATTTGGATTATAAGGAACCGAAGTTTCCATTCCTTGGCTATTAACATAATGAACAACGGCGAGAAGTATAATATGAAACTTCATTTTTTATTTCTAGATATAAAACAAATTGTGATCAAAAATAAAAATCACTACAGCACATTTTAAAAATGGTCAAGATTTAAAAGTAGTTTTCCACCAATTTTAGACAAAATTTTCTAAAACAAAATCCATAAGCTAATACGAAAAAAATAAGAAATTCAAATTTAAAGTTTATATCAAGGCAAGCCTCACCTCGCCCAAAACATAGACAAAAACAAAAATCAAAATACTAAACTCATAACTGTGAACTGAACTAGATTTTTTTTTGGAGTTTATGGCCTGGTATCTAGACCTTTAGGCCAAGTCTTAAGTATTTTTATTCGGTTTATTGTAATTTCCCCACTCCTTCATAGTATACTGCTTCACAATATGTTGATGCGTCACATTGTGCAGTTCTTGGGAGATTTTGGCGGCAACTTGATCCAGCAGACAGCTGATAGTTGGCGATGGTATCTAAAGGTGCCTATGCAAACAAACAGCTTATCTTGAGAATCCATCACCATCAGAGCACTTGTTTCACTGTTTCCACTAATAGTTCACATGCGTAGACACTTAATACACAAAATAGCAACACTTTTACATATCAAAGTCCACTTCAAACCATTATTTAAACAATAATACAGGAGCAGCAAACCGCCGCCGGTCAATTTCCCGCCAAAACTCCCTGAACTGAACTAGATTTTTTTTTTGGAGTTTATGGCCTGGCATCTAGACCTTTAGGCCAAACTGAACTAGAGGTGGGTAACCAGTGTTGCCAGATTAGATTTTCGAAAATACCGCGTTCAAAAAGAATATAACCACTACGTTTAACCGCGTTGTCTCCATTAAAATACGGTGTTTATGGAAAAAAAAACAGTGTTTGATGAAAAAAAAAGCAATGCATTTTATAGTACAATTAAATGACGTATAAAAAAGGAAATAATCATTTAATTAAGTAAAATATGCATTTATTTTAAAAATATTATCCTCAAACTAACTAAACATTTTAATATTTTTATGCACAAAATAGTCACTGTCGATAGCCATTCCTTTTTTGTAACTTTCTGATTTAAAAGATTTCAGCATCTTGTCATTTGGAAGAAAATTTACAAAGTTGCTGCCGAGACGACAAATGACCTGTTTGCGAACATATTTCTCTTAATTGTTTCGGTACTTATCTGTTCCTCATTTTGTGTCATTTGGCTGAACACTCTTTCACACTTGGCGTTAGAAATTACAAGAGCCAAAATGTTCAGCATGAAATAGGCAACCAAACCGAACTCTTCAAACTGCTTCGCCTGAAATGCACATTTTTTTTATAGAAGAGGGGGCAAACGAGCATGCGGCTCACCTGATGTTAAGTGACTATCGCCGCCCATGAACAACCGCAACACCAGGGGAATTGCAGCTGCGTTGCCGGCCTTTTAGACAGGTGTAAGCTCTTTTCTTGAAGGTCCCCAAGTCGTATCGGTCCGGAAAAATCGCCGGTGGTAAACAATTCCACAGAGAAGTTGTACGAGAAAGAAAACTCCTAGTAAACAGTCGTGGATCGCCAAGCATCCAGATGGTGAGGATGGTATCGTGAATTTTGACGCGACGTTTGTTCGTGAAATTTGGCAGCTGGAGTTAATCCGAACAATTCCTCAGAGCACTCCCCGCGGTAGATTCGATAGAAAATGTTAAGGGATGCAACAATCCTACGCAGTGCCAGTGTATCGAGCCGATCAGAAAGAACTCGGTCGTCAACGATTCGAACGGCTCTGCGCTGGATGCGGTCAAGTGGAAGGAGCTGGCACTGGGGTGCCCCGGCCAAGAGATGAGAATAGTATTCCATGTGAGGCCAAACTTGCGCTTTGTAAAGTTGCAAGTGATGTGCCGGCATGAAATAATGTCTCGCAGTGCTGAGCACGCCAAGCTTTTTAGAGGTTAATTTGGCCTTCCCTTCCATGTGACTACGAAACTGCACACTATTCCGAGGAATTCGATGCTAGCTGAGGCAGCAAGGGGAGTGCCTTGAAACTGAGGAGATACGACAAAAGGGTTCTTTCTAGCGGTAAACGCGCAAACGTGTGTCTTCTGGGGATTGAACTGGACTAGATTTAGTCGCCCCCAATCCGAGACTTTGTTCAGCAAAGACCCTAGTTCAGACACAAGTTTGTCCCGGTACTCGGAGACGTTTTCCCGAGAAATATTGGCACGGCCGGTATATAAGGCATCACCAGTGCTATCGTCTGCAAAGCAATGAACGTTACGCGACATCACCTGATTTGAGTTCAGATGACGAGTGATTCTCGCGCTCAAAATGGATGTTAGTGTCTTATATATCGTGGGTAGACACGTGATGGGGCGGTATTTGCTCGGGTCTGTGGTATCCCGGTCTTTAGTAACCAAATGAGTAATCCCAGTAGTGAAGAGGCTCGGGAGCAACTTTTGGTCGAGAGCCTCTTGAAACTGTCGGACGAGCACAGCGTGACACACCACGAACCTCTTCAGCCAGTAGTGATGCAGCCCGTCGAGCCCCGGACTTTTCCAGTTCGGGGCCCTACGGACCGCCTCAGCTCCGTCCGGCGTTATGATGACGGGGCCCATGGACGTAACATTCGCACACTGACTCACCACAACTTCCGTCAAGGGCCCTCGCTGTGTTTTACAGGCTCTAACCACAGGCCGCGATAGTGTCGGCCTGTTTCGGTGCTCGGCCCGTTCCACGTACCATTGGTCGCTCCAATGATTCATAGAGCCTCTTTTGATCACTCTGGAAGAAACGATTCTGGTTGAACCGTGTCGAACTCTCGGTATATCGCCGAATCCACTTCCCCCAAGCAGCGATTCTCTTCTTCAGGTCGTCTATGCGTTCCGTCAGTTTTTGCGTTATATCCGGCTGGGACAAACAAATATTTGTCCTAGCAAACGCCATCCTGACGGTGCGCACAATTCTATTTATTATTATTATTTTTATATCTTTATTTTTTCTAGCCTTGCGGCCGTTATTAATGCTAATTACGGGTGTTCACCAAGAAAAAAGCATATGGGCATTTTATTAAGTAGTGTGTTCTGGGATATTGGGCGTAACTTCGTTTTCATCTATTTGTAAAAATTTTCTCACAATGCGGCACGTATTTAATATGGCGGCTTTCTGTAATCTTATGTATTTATTCTCTTTTAAATTTAATAGTTTCAGGCTGTGGTGAAGATGTTTTGGGATAACTCCTGTGGTTGATAACACAATCGGTACCATGTATGCTTTTTCTTGTTTCCAAATTCTGCTAACTTCGTCTTGGAGATCTGTATATTTGTGGATTTTTTCTGTAATTGTCTTTGTAATATTATGTGTGTTAGGTATAGCTATATCAATGAGGTATGTGATTTTATTAAGTTTATCTTGTAGTGTAATGTCTGGTCTATTATAATGTATTGTTTTGTCAGTTAGGATGGCGCGGTCGTAGAAACGGAAACAGAAACAGAAACTTTTTTATTCAATATAGATTATAAATAATACTTAATGAAAGTCACTCTTTTGTTTGATTACCACTGGTTCGTAAAAAACCTCTGTCCTGGGAAGAACCAGCAAGAAACCCAGCGGGACTTTTTTTTAAATAACAGCTTACAATCATGATGTTACACAAATTAACAACACAACAAATTAGAAATAGCTTGGTAGCGATCACCTCATTTCCAGGGGTTATTATCATCCATAAATTCCTTAATATTATGATAACCCTTTTTATACAAACTTAGTTTAATAAAGTTTTTGAACTTTGAGCAGGTCAAACTTTGTATATTTTCTGGAATTTTGTTGTAAAAGCGTATACATCGCCCCAAGAATGAATTACTGACTCGATGGATTCGAGTAACTGGTACTACTAGCTTGTGTCTGTTCCTAGTATTTACAGAATGAATATCACTTATTTTTGTAAAACTACTTTTATTTTTGTGTACGTACATTACATTTTCATAAATGTATTGAGAGGCCAAAGTTAATATATTAATTTCCTTAAATTTTTGTCGCAGCGACTCTTTAGGCTTTAAATCATAAATTGCTCTTATGGCCCTCTTCTGTAAAACAAATATAATTTCAGTGTCAGCTGCGTGTCCCCATAGCAAAATACCATACGACATTATGCTATGGAAATAGCTAAAGTAAACTAGTCTAGCTGTTTCAACACTGGTTAGACTTCTAATCTTTTTTACAGCATATGCTGCAGAACTAAGTCTGCTTGCTAGTTCTGATATATGGGGGCTCCATTGAAGCTTCGCGTCTAGTGTGATTCCAAGAAAAATGGTGGTATCTACAAGACTCAGTTTCTCCCCATTTAAAATTACATTAGTATTTAATTGTTTGACATTTGGAGTCACGAATTTCATACATTTCATTTGAGTGCCATTTAAATGCAAATTATTAACATCGAACCAATTTACTAATTTAGATATAGCATTATTTACTTCGTCATATTTTAGTAATTGTCGACTTAATTTGAAAATTAAATAAGTGTCATCTGCAAATAATACTATATCATGGTTATCCCCTACTATGTAAGGTAAGTCATTAATGTATACAAGAAACAGAAAGGGGCCGAGAATTGAGCCTTGAGGCACGCCCATTTGTACCATCGATCCGGAAGAGCTCATATTGTTAATGACAACTTTTTGCGTTCTCTTACTTAAATATGAAATAATTAATTTAAGAGCATCACTTCTTACACCGTAGTGTTGAGGTTTCCTGATTAATGTTTCATGGTGAACACAATCGAAGGTCTTGGATAGCTCACAATATATACCCAAAGCATCCTGTGAATTCTCCCATGCATTAAAGATATATTTAATCAGCTCAACACCGGCATCAGTTGTAGTATAACTTATGTGTTGTATTTTCTAGAACTATGCTTGGGATGTATTTATAATAAGGTGTAATAGTGTCTTGTATGAGGTTATGTTGAATAGTAAGAGTTTGATGTATGATATTAGCTACCTGGTTATGTCTATGAGTGTAATCGGTTTGGGCGAGATGGGGGCATGTTCCAGTTATATGCTGAATGGTTTCAGAATGTATGTGGCACTTTCGACACTTATCATCTAATACAGTGGGGTCTTTAATGATATATTTCCTGTAATTTCGAGTATTTATAACTTGGTCTTGAATTGCGATAATAAAACCTTCGGTTTCAGGGAATAAAGAACCTATTTTTAACCATTGATTTGACGCAGCTTTATCAATCAAGGGTTGTTCCAGGTCATGATAGTGTCGGCCGTGCAATACTTTTTGTTTCCATGCTTCTTTTATAACTTTCTCTGGGTCTGTAACTAAATTATGGGGTCTTTGTGAAGTAGTTTGATGTAAGTTTAGTGGTGTGTAATTGAGGTCATTACATTGGATTGCTTTGTGTATGTCACTCGTATCAGATTTTTGATAAAAGAAATTTTGCAATCCGTGTGTTTTTGCCATAGGTTTTGTATATTTATGAGTCCTCTGCCTCCGTTGTATCTCTTTATTGTTAACCTTTCTATAGCCGATTTTGGGTGGTGGTAGTTTGTTTTGTTAATATTGATCGTGTGGTTCTCTCTATAGAATAAATATTGGTTTTGCTCCATTTAACTATACCGAATGAGTAGGTAAGTACTGGTATGGCGTAAGTATTCACAGCTTTTTATTAGGTGTTTTCCAGACAGTTTAGTTTTGCAGATGTTAGTTAATCTTCTTTTATATTCATTAATGAGGTTTTCTTTTATTGTTCTGTGATCTAGGCCTTTGAGCTGGTGAAATCCCAGATACTTATAAACGTCATTCAGTTCCATGGCTGTTATTATCTGATTTTCATTGTCATCTCCTGTACGTATCTTACCCTTTATTATATGGAGGGTCCTACATTTATCTAATCCAAATTCCATATTGATATCTCGGCTAAATTCAGCAGTAACATTTATTAGTTTGTCCATTTCTTTGTAGGTTTTTGTATATAGTTTAATGTCGTCCATGTATATTGAGTTATTGATGTATCGGTGTTACCATGTTTAAGGTGATATCCTGTGCCCTGAATGTTTAGGATATGAGACAGAGGGTTAAGAGCAAGACAAAACCATAAAGGGCTCAAAGAGTCACCTTGATAGATGCCTTTTTTTATCGATATTTCTCCGGTAGTTATAGTGTTAGGATGACTATTAAGATATAGGGTAGTTTTCCAACGTGGCATTATGGATTTAAGGAATTCAATTAGACTGTTATTAATTTTATAAATTTTAAGTACTTCAATTAACCAGGAGTGAGGTATGCTATCGAACGCCTTTTGATAATCTATAAACGTACAATGTAGATTTCGTTTTTTGGTAGCTGCATGTTTGTGAATAACTGAATCAATTATCAGTTGCTCTTTGCACCCCATGTGGCCGCGCCGACATCCTTTTTGTTCTTCAGCAATTATGTTATGTGTCTCTGCGTGTGTTCTGATTTTGTAAGTGATTGCTGACGTAAGTATTTTGTAAATTGTAGGTAAGCATGTATATAGGTCTATATTGAGATGGTTGTAATGAATTTTGGCCTTTAGGAAGCATATATGTTATTCCTTTAGTTATAAACTGGGGTAAATCTTGTTTTCGAAGTATAATTTCTATTAAGTTTTTAGCTATACATTTATGTAAGACTTCTAATTTTTTGTACCAAAAGTTATGAATTTTATCTATACCAGGCGATTTCCAATTATGTAATTTATATGTTATGTTTCTTATATCTTCAGGTATAATTTCCTCAAATTTCATTTCCTCTATTGTTTCCCATCGAGCTTTTTCTTCTAATATCTATTTCGCTTCTGTATTGTGAGTGACTTGAGTCTCCCAAATATTTGACCAAAAGGATTCTAACTCCTCTTTGTTCTTCGGTATATCATGGTGTTGTCTATCTATGTTGTCTGCTGTTGTGTTTCTTAAGCCTGCATTTAAATTTCTGTAAAATATTTTTTCGTTATTTATGAATAAATTATTGTCCTGCTTTCTCTGTAGTGATTTTTTATATTTTTTAAGTCTACTACATTTAAGGGCTAATGTTTGTTTTAGGGTATCAAGGAATTCTTCCGGTTTGCTATTGTTGCTTTCATGTCTTGTGTATAAACTTGTGTTTTTAAATATCGCTGTAACTCTATCCACTATCTTCTTAGATCTTCTGTTCATAAAAATGTATTGTGTTAGTTTACCTATATCTGAACGCAACTTATTTATATCTTTTTGTAATCGAATCCGCGAGATTGGTGTAGTATCCTGTTTACATTTTGTGAGCCTATCATTATTAGTAATTTTGTATCCTAATTCTTGAGATATTACAAATGCAGCACAGTAAATAATTGTGTGAATATCAGTAATTTTTGAGGTCTCCTGTATGTATTGACTGAAAATGTTGTTATTAAATATGTGTATTAGTTTTAAGAGTTGTCTGCTATATTCAAGCTTTGGGAGTTTAGGTCGCATTATTATTCATTATTATTTTTATTATTATTTTATTTCTAATAATAATAATTATTATTATAAGTTTGGGCAAATTGCGGCATCGATCGTCTATTTGTTGTTGCTTGGCCAAAGACGTTGGTGTCAATCCAATCCAATACCAGACAATTTAAATGACACATATTTAATATTAAAACTACTTTATTGCATATCCAGCTTCATTTGATAATACTTACCTCTTTGATAAGGCCGATAAAGGGAATACCCTTACATTATTGATAAGTCATCGCGCGCTCTGACTAGATACCGCCGGCGCTCTTATAAAATGCGGCAAGAAATACTACGTCAAAGTCGGCGTACTCGAGCCAGTCGCGTTGCAGGCACAGAATACATGTACCCTGAGAGGGGGTTGCAGGCAATGTGTGAGGTGGACGTACCGAATGTTTTATTAAATTTTGATCATAATCCGAAGTAAAATACCAGTTTACGTAGTGAAATTGTATTAAAATAATACTACAAGAAATAAGAAAGACACTGGGATCACATACTATCAGTAAGTATCATACAATTTCAAAATTTCAACATAAAATTACACGAGCCATAAATAAGTCACAAAATATGAATGACACCATTCAGTCTTGCCGCGTATACAAAAATAAAGTTTCCCGTGGCTGAGATTTTTATATGCGAATTTATTGTTACTATATTTTATAACATAATATATTTAACTTATTATAATATAACCTAATTCTATATTATTTAATGTTTATTTCTGTAGTATTGCTCAAATGACCTAATTTCCGTTTAGGGCTTTAGGGGGTTCCTTACGCAAAGAGTATCAACGGGACCCAAGTCTCCACTATCGTTCTGTATATGTAGCAGGCTGTATTTTATGAACCGTAATATGTAGATACTTGAAATTTTCACAGAATGTGTATTTATATTGCTGCTATAACAACATAAAATAAAATAAAATATTAAAGGACCCTAAAAATCACGTTTCTTGTATGAAGGCCATACAGGAAACGTGATTTTTTCTGTATTGATATTTGTTTTGTTTACAGACTAAAGCAAAACCTGGATTAACACGCAATAAAATGATGCTGTGCGTATGGTGGGATTGAAAGGGTATCGTTTATCATGAGCTTTTACCGCCGGGTAAAACCATCGATTCGGATCTCTACTACCAACAAATAATGAGACAAACAAGAAATAGAATTAAATCGGCCAGCATTGATAATCAGAAAAGGATTTTCATCATGATAAGCCAGATCACAAGATTAGTTATCTGTTTATGACTTTCAATACACACTAACATTCCTAAAAATCCAGTATTTGCTTGAGTACTTAAAAGTGGCTTAAAACTTTTAACCATTATTTTCTTTTGTTGCTTGTGTTCTTTAAAAGACAGCTTTCTGGGGGTTTTAATATTTAAGTTTATAATATATTGTTTCGCATGTTCTAAGTAATTAAGAATCTATTTTTTTTTTCATTATAAATGGGATGACTAAATCCATCGTTCCGATATATTACCGACTAAATTAAACACTATTTGAAGGTATGATTCTGTAATAAAGAACTGACTATACTTTAAAAAACAACAACATTATGGTACAGAAAACCGCTTTGTATTGCGCGAGTTAAGTGACAATTAGCGCTATCTGTTCGTCGTTGTCGTTCGTTCTTCTTTTCGTGATTGGTTTGATAGGTTTAGGCAAGTTGACAGATATTTTGAATTGGTCATCATTTCTATCCCATGCAACTCCTAATATTTTTAAGATTTTGTCTAATTTTATCTCGAATGGTTGTGTGTGTTGTGTGTGTGTGTGTTGTATTATTTGTAACAAATTTTCAGAATTACTAGATCATTTCTGCAGTATGAAACCAGCGCTTTCTAATAGCTTGTTGACTTGTTCATAGATTTCTATAGCCTGTTTTTCAGTGTCAGCACCTGTCATCAGATCATCCATATAAAATGACGTTTTAACAATTTCTGCAGCTTCAGGATATTTGTCACTTTCATCATCAGGAGCGCATGCAGTTCCAAATGTAACAGTGAGCAATCTATAGAATCTACAGTTTTCATTAGGGTTTTCTCTCCATACAATACATTGGTAGTATGTATCTTTCTCCTGCACTAAAATTTGTCTGTACATTTTTGTTATATCACTTATTAATGCTATTTTATGCTGTCGCCATTTAGTTATCAAAGTTCGTAAATTATCTTGTATTACAGGTCCAGTTAGCAGTGTATCGTTTAGTGATTGTCCCTTGGAACCTTTTGCGGAGGCGTCAAATACCACTCTTAATTTTGTGGTGTCTTTATCTTCCCGGATTATAGCATGGTGAGGTAAGAATATAAGATTTGTATCGTCTTCATTAGTCAAAGCCGTGTGTCCTAATTCTTCGTATTTTTTTTTATTACTTTAGTGTATTATTCTTTCATTTTTGGGTTCTGTTCTAATTTTCTTTCTAATTGTAAAATTCTTGAAATAGCAATTTCTTTTGTATTTACACATTTGTCTACAGGTGTTTTCTTTAAAAGGTAAGTTTATATCTTCCTGATTCTGTTCGCACTGTAGTTTTATTGTAGATGTCTTCGCATCGTTGCTCGTCTTTACTTAACCTTCTCTCACAGGTAAGTACTTCATTTTCTACTTCCCAGAATTTTCTTAAAAGATCATTCTCACATACACATACATGCATGCTAATAACTTTGTTTTGTTTTGCAGGTTGTGTGTTGCTAGTATCACCAGAAAGAATCCAGCCCAGTTGTATTTTCTGTGCAATAATACCAGACGGACTCTAGATCAATCCAACTTCTATGATTTTACTATAGACTTCAGCGCCTAACAGCAGATGAACCTGCTCTGGTGTATTATACTTCGGATCTGCCAGATCCATGTGCTCCAGTTCAGGCAGGAATTTGAAGGAAATTTTATTGCAATATAAATCTTCTTAACACTAAAATCTTGACATATCTTAACGATACGGGAATTCCAAACAAGCTAATCAAGCTTTCTCAAGCTTTCGCTTGCTAATCGTGAAACAGCCATCTTTCCATTCGCCACGTTTTTAAATACGTCGTGAAACACTCTATTGAAGCCGCTATTAAAAAAGAGTGGTTCAAAAGCTGCTATTGATATTCGATAGATATTTTCGTTTAGTTACTCAAAAAAGCCGCTACCCGCTACTACCCACCGCTATTGTAATTATAGTCTATCTGGCAACGTTGTGAGTAACTCAAGAATAGCGCTGCCAACGCCAATTTGTCAAATTCTCCGAAAATCCAAGTCAAACTCCCCAATATCGGGACAATAAATCATCAGATTCCCCAAAAATTCCCCTCAATTTTATTTTAAGAAATTAAACAAGTTTCAACTAATTTTATAAGATTTATTTTTGAACTTACATTTATTTCTTTTCTTACCAATTTTTTTTTACACTTTTTCCATATTTTTGTAACAAGCTATATTGATACGACTTAGGGACCTTCAAGAAAAGAGCTTACTCCTTTTTAAAAGGGAGCGTAGGTTGTGATGTGGCGGCGCTGTCGTCGCGCCACAAGCGAAACACATCAAAGCCCAAATCGCGCTAACAAAGTTCCGAAGTTGAAGTTTCCTCGAATCATACATTTCATTATAAATGGTGCCACTACTAGGCCGACCATAACATACCCAGGTTAGATACTTTTGCCTAGCATTCCTGTGATCGCCACGGACTTACTTGTTCCAACCTACAATACGACGACCACGTTGTGGTTTGCCACCTCCCGAACGACCAACATAGCTGGCCACAGCAGCCTCCTGCAACGCTGTTACATTATCACTGTAAAGTGAGTCTATCGCAGCCAAGTGTGCCGCGTCACTATTACTACACAAACAATCGCCACACTTACCAAACTCATGTGCAACCCGGGGGTGCTGCACCACTTGCAGTTGTGCGCACCGGACCGGTACGTGTGGAGGCGGCGCCACCCGCTGCTGCGGACGCTGCCCGTGGCCAGGACCAATTTGCTTAGTAACTCACGTATAGTCCGAACAATCCTCGTAGTGAACGAAGTTCACGAGAGGATTGACAAATTTTCGAGTAATCTGAGTGAACTCGCTTAAGGTACTTTTATACATAGTTAATTATGTAAGTTAGTTGTAATACATAGTATATTTAAGTAGTGTGTGTGTGTGTGTGTAAATAAAATGAAAGGGCGTATAGAGCAGAGTGGGAGCAAGATTCATTACTTTCGTCGTGGATCTCCAAAGCTAAAGGTGATATAGAATAGCTCCAAACGACCACACGGAGCGTTGGCCGCTCCCCGGGTAGAACACCTTTCCCGGCGGGAGATCTCCCCTTTTTCTTTTACCCGCCACAGTGGTGATCAACCGACATAATATGAACACGCAACCAATAATCTTCGGAAACTACAACTTCAAAACCTTCGTCATCGTCCTCAAGTACCCCATTTATTCGCTCCCGAGCGGATATTGTCTGCAGTCTTCACATTCTGCAAGCCTTTACAAAGGTTTATCGCAGCACTGAAATAATAATGCTTCCTGTTCCTTCAAGCTAGTCTCTGTGCTACAGTGTTTAGCACGGCTCTGAGCCTTACTGCTCGCTTCTGCTTCACAGCACACTTGCAGATTACTTGCCTTCTTCTCAACTCACCGCAGACTACAAGGCAATCCCTAGCACTTGCGCCGGCTCATCGTTCTCACCGGCATCACTTGCAAGTGCATAGTATCGCATGCATTACACACCGGCATAACGTTCACACCGGCATAACGTTCACACCGGCATAACGTTCACACCGGCGTCACTTGCCCTTACGCACACATCATGCATTCCCCACCGGTATTAAGGACGCACTGGCAATCGGACTGTACTATCGACCTCCGGTCTGAGCAGGGGAGTGATGTGGCGGCGCTGTCGTCGCGCCATAAGCGAAACACATCAAAGCCTAAATCGCGCTAACAAAGTTCCGAAGTTGAAGCAGTATATATAGAATAGCTTCGAACTACCACACGGAGCGTTGTGTTGGATGGTTTTTTGCGAATTACTCTAAAAATATGCATTTTATCAAAAAAAGTGTTGAGAGCCAAATTGTAGCTTTTAAAAAAACAAAAGCAATGCTTTTTTTATTATTTTTCTACGACAAATACGAACTGAGATACAGCAAATTAATGCTTAGCTTTTTTAGTCAAATGCATAAATTGGTAGATTTAAAGCGAAATAACGAGAAAAATTTGCATTATTCGAAGAAAGCTCATAGAATCTTTTTAAAGTATAAATAAAGGTATAAATAAAAAATATATAAATAAAGGTTTCAAACAAAAAAAATGTCTCGAACATGAAAATTGACCGACTTATGATCAAAATAAAACCGGTACCCGCTCGTTTCTACGAAAAAAATCTGTGAAAAAACCCCCAAAGTACCCCCTAAATAAAATTGATCACCACCCTTCTATGATTCTCTTTATATATGTAGTGTTAATACACCCACGAAGTTTGACCAATTTAAAATGCCTAATTTTAGAAAAATTGGGGTTTAAAGAGAAAAAGGTTTATTTTCAATTTCGTGTTTTTAACCCTTTTCTCAAAAATATCTCCCAAAATACTAAAGATACGAAAAAACGATATAGTACTAAATTGTAGCTTTTTTAGTGACAAAATTTTCATGTGTGCAGATTTTTTGTACAGTGAATATTCGTATAGCCGTTTAACACCTATATTTACGATCGAACATCACCTTATTCAAGAGCTTTAAACTCTCCCCATTTAAAAATTAAGGGATCTAAGTAATTTAATTCACATAGTCTTAGCT
This sequence comes from Parnassius mnemosyne, assembly GCA_963668995.1. NCBI lineage: Eukaryota > Metazoa > Arthropoda > Insecta > Lepidoptera > Papilionidae > Parnassius > Parnassius mnemosyne. The sequence goes on along the minus strand of CAVLGL010000104.1, from coordinate 19,066,871 downwards.
CGTGAAAATCCCTGCAAAATCGTTTCTGAAAAAAATTTTTATCACGATTCGGAGCGTAGTAATCTACATAACCGGTATATTCGGCCGTTATACGTTATATGTTCCACTTTTTCGATTCTTATTGGAAGACAGAGAAGAAGAAAGAAGTGAGTGTATATTTCGTTGATTTCTCACCAGTGTATTCTAAAGTTCGAAGACAGTAGCACGTGCTCTGACAATTTCAATGTTTTCAAGGGTAGTTTTTAACAAGGGTAGGTTGAAAGATTATGAAATTGTATCCTAAAGCATGAAACAATCATTATTTAACTTAAAATATTTTTGTCTCCCAAATATCCTACACTTCAATAATGATAGAATACATTTTCGTTATAGGCCTTTCACGCTAGGAAAAAAAATTTCGACATAATTCAATTAACGACCGAAAAAGCTTCGATACAAGCCTTAATATTTCCGAAGTTCTACATCATTTTGACGTAAAAATAATCATCAATATTTGCTTAAACTATACTATTATTTTTACTTTTTAAATCGTTCCTATTATTTTTTAATTAATTAAATAAAAGTACCATATATTTCACTGCGCCGGCCATCTGCGATCACTATCGCGCGAGAGCCTGTCGAGGTTGTACCTGCGTCAGTTGATTTCCGGCGTTGCGTCGTTTTAATACTATCGTAGTGTGCGTCGATTGCCTTATAGACGCTGCAATTGTGTGCGTGCTAGAGCATCGTCAACTACGACCGCAGTTTTTGATCGATCGGCTTAAAACTATTTTACATAGTTATAATCTAGATCACGTCTCTTCCATCAAACATGGTAGGGACAACGAGTCTGTAGCATTGGCACAATTGAGCAAACAAGAAAGTATTATTATAGAATAATGTGGTCTATTCATTGACCCAGATAATTGTTATTTGAGGGCTTCACCTAATGGTTTATGCAGTGACGGTCTTATTGAAGTTAAATGAATATGTTACCCAAGTTACAAGCTTTTTATGAAAAGTGTGTACTGCCTGAAATTATCGACTCGAGAAAAGCTCAGTCAATGTCGTTGTGGCTAATATTTTTCTAATAAAAAATATGGTAATTAACTGTAAGTACCGATTTAAAAAACTATTAGTTATATTTGGTTGTTTTATTTATTAAAACAGGTTGCAACCGTAATATTTGTTTATACCTCTATTCTACCGGTAGTAGACATGATCGATTATATTAACAATCGATTACTGCGTAACAATTAAAATATTTATGTGTACTTATTTCAACACTAAGTTTCATAAATAATGAAAAATATAACAAAATAGTATATAATAATAAATCATAAATTATATATAATAGTAAATTAATAAGATAACATTAAAATGACTCACCAAAAAATTTTCCATTCACTGAACTCCACCCTAAGAAAACTTGTATTATGGAAGATCAAGATCGTTTAATCGCCATACTCACATTATCATAGTGCGAGCGAGTGAATAGATATGAAAGAAAGTATCGCTAGCGTAGCTCGCCGCCCGTTCGGTGCTTAAAATACCTAAATTTGTGTTACGCCGAAATGTAAGAGGGCTCTTAAATATTAATATACGAGTATATTTTAATGGCGCAGGGCAGGATTATGGTTCACGAATGTCTTCGCAAGCATTTTTATTCCCTCACTCTCGTAGTGATGGGACGGTAAACCGACACGAATATAGAGAGATCATACTCAGAACCACCGGGATTGTACGTTCTTTCTGAAGCACAGGGATAAACTACTCCGGGTTGCTACTGAGAAATTATTGATAGAAAACCCATCTGATTTCAAGCACGAAGTATGTGCAGTTGTGTTAGCAGACCGTGCTCACCGTCCCCGTACGGTGAGTGCATTTTCGCTCATGCGACTCCCAGATCTTCACTCCTCTAGCACCGCCGCACCCCTGTGGCTGTGTTAGTTGACCCGCGCTCCCGTACCCGACGGTGTGTGCCCCATGCCCCCCTTCCCTAAGGGGGGTCGTTTCCGATGCGGCGAAGAGGCCACTCAGCCCGGGCACTTCTTAGTGAGTCCCACATAACGACGTAGTCAGCTGCGTGGTATGCTATGAGCATTCACCACCTCTCTCCCCCGCTTCCGGAGGGTAGCCTTGTATTAGGCGCAAAAAACATGTATGTGAAATATTCGACCTAAGTCATTCTACGATTGTAGTCATTCTACTAGTGCTAAAATAGTGTAGTAGTTCTGTTCGTTGTTGTAATTCTTCTAGTGCAGGCAAGGAGGATTAGTGAGGAGGCTGCCCTGTGTTACACCGAGATAAGTAGCGTTGCTTTTGGTTTGCAAACTTTGGTATTATCGTGTAATTACGTACCTCACGTTACACTGGTGTGTGATCGTGGCGGGGACATCTTACGGTGTGGTCTAACTGTAATTTCTCTCTACTGAATGTATAGGGTGTTACGCTGCCTTATTACTACTGATAATGCTTAATTGCGTAAGCAAGAGAGCAAGTTGAACATCCGCTCTCACACTTACTAATTTTTAATAATTAACGCTATCCCGATGTATTTCAGAGATCAAAATTGGGATCTTCTGTTGAATCTCCGACATTTACAGGGCCCCCGCTACCATATGTGCAAAGTGTGCAATGCACACGGGCGCCATCCTTTAAGGGCGCCAAAACCCAGGGTCAAAAATTACAAAAATTTCCAAAATAAAAATTAATTTTAAAATAAAAGTTGAAAAATTAAATAGGATTAGGTATAAATACACACGAAATTTTATTAGTATATCATACAGTTACTGCCGATTCCTATGTTGCGAGAACATGTCAGGCGGTAGTTTCTTGATTTATCCTGTTCAGACATGAACAATGCCCGGAGCGCTATAAAAGCGATGCATCGCCAGAGGCATTTTTTCCAATCATTTTATTCGTGAGGCTGCTAATTATGCAGCCCCACTCCCCTCCCGCTATAGCGTCCGCAAGCCGAGGAACTCCCTCTCGGACCCGCCTAATAAACTTTCAAACGACCTGAACTGCCTCCTGGCGGCTCAGGCCAACTCTAATTAAGTTATTCATAATTAATTTGCCTTCGTAGGCACTCCCTCAGCGGCTAATAGCCGCCTGCGCCCTCTTTTCCCAAAAGAGGGTCGCTTCCGATACGGCATAAGAAGCTTTAAACAGCTAGTTGCCAGTCCCCAAAGGCGGTTTTAGTGGGTATCACTTAGGTTCCCCAGTAGGTAGTCACAGTGAGTCCCACATAACCACGATAGACCGGCTGTCGTGGTATGCGTAATGCATTTCCGCCTCCCTCCGGGGTAGCCCTTTTCCAATTGCTTCGGGCGCAAAAAAAAAAAAAAGAGGCGTTTTTAATCTGGTTAGTTCACTGGACCGTGCAACAAGTGCATAAAAATAAGTAATACTATTAATTTTTACATTTAAAATTATTTTTATTTTGTCAAGTGTTGTGTTGTACAATATTTTGTTTACTACTTTTTTTTTTCTAAAAAATTAAGTGCTGAATACCTGCTGAGTGCAATTTCAACGGTTTGATTTTTTATAAAATGATAAGTGTTCCCTACTTTACTTTATAGAAATCCTATCTGTTTCCTATTCCTGTCTGTTTCCTGTTTTTATCTGATAACTTCAATAGATATATAGGAAAAAACCTACAACTTCTGCATAAAACATTTTTTTCTATCTGACATAATAAAGGCTCTAGAAAACACGTAAATATAGTCAAAGACCCTGTACAAGTTAAAAAAAGTAATTGGTTTTTTATCCATAACTCGCTCAGTTTTTATGGTATCGATCTTTTTAAAAAAAAACATTTTGTAGGTTTTTTAAGGGCCGTAAGATCAAATTAGTTTAATACTTTTTCTGCCTTTATTTTTTAAAGGGTTTAAGCTGAAAGGGCCGAACAAATTGCTTTTTACTTAAATATGCAATATGCAAACTTGGTGCTTATTATTGTGATTACTTTAGAAGTTAATTCCTAATTCCCATAAGTACTAATTATTTATTTGTTTTTTCAGGACAAAAGAAAGAGACCTTCAGGTGCGAAGTTTCGCGAGCAAAAGAAACTGAGATTACAAGGAAGGGAAAAAATGGCTGGATCTTTAAAGCACTTCTTGCAAAACAATGAAGATTCCACGGATACTATCGGTGCGACCGAATCTCAAGATTCTAAATCCGTAATATCAGTAACCGTGAGTGGACCATCTGAAATTTCAACAGAGGCGACTACGGTAACATCAGATCCTGCAACAAGTGGCGGCGATTGTAGCAGCAAAACAGCTTCTACTGATGCAGAGCCCGATGAAGCGATGACACCATCCTCGTCTACAGCACTTGAACAATCCACTTCAGGTAATTCAGCTTGTGTAAGAAGTTCGGTAATGTCAACTACCGAAATACCTGCTGCAAGTGACACTTTCGATGAAGGTTTTAATAAGGTTAGCGTCGATATAATTCCATCCGACCCCGGTTTGTGGCCCGAAACAATCACCAATGAGATAGCTAGAATATTGGTTAAACGTGGTCCGCCCTTGATAGACATCAGTTTTAGCTTTCCTAGTAATAAAGATTAGAGACAGTTTAGAGAAAAGTCTTGGAAATGGAGAAAAAGTCAAAAGGACTTGGCTTATTTACTCTATTTCTAAAGATACTGTATTTTGTTTCTTTGTGAGTTGTTTTGTAAAACTCCTAACACTTTTTGTGATACAAATAAATTATCTGATTAGCAACACTTATCTTTGCTAATAAAGAGACACGAAACGTCAATTTTACACAATAGCTATATTAACACTTGTGTAAATATAAAAAAAAAGTTGGAGACATCTACGACTGTTAATGCTCATGACCTGCGGATTTTAGAAACGGAAAAAAAATATTGGCGCGACGTGTTGGAAAGAATTATTGCGGTTATTAAGTATTTATCTACACAATGCTTGGAATTTCAAGGTTCTTCGAAATTACTTTTCGAACATGATAATGGAAATTTTCTAAAAGCTCCTGAGATGATTGCCTCTTTTGATTCATTGATGAAACAGCACGTTAGCCGAGTGTGTAAGTCCCAAACAAAATGTGTTAAAATGACTCATTATTTAAGCGTGCATATACAGAATGAAATAATTGAATTATTGTCGTCTAAAGTAAGAAATAATATTTTAGCAATGGTTCGCAGTTCAAGATATTTTTCAATAATATTAGATTGTACATCAGACACTAGTCATACTGAACAAATTAGTCTTGTGTGTAGGACAACATACCTCAGAGGTATGTTGTCCTTAACACAACTTCAAAAAAGGTTGAAGTTAAGAAAAGTTTTATTGCGTTTAATCCAATACTGGACTCTACAGCGAAAGGGATATATACATTTGTGACAGAAATTTTGAAAAAAATAAATTTAGATATAAAAAATATTAGGGGAAAAGGTTTTGATAATGGGGCAAACATAAAGAGACAGCATGTTGCGCTTCAAAAACGCATTCTTAACGCGAATCCGAGAGCCCTTTTTGTACCTTGTGCAGCTCATACTTTGAACTTAACAGTAAATGACGCTTCTAAAGTGTCAGATGCTACAATATTTTTTTTTAATCTTGTGCAAGAGTTATATAAATTATTTTGTCATCCACTAAAAGGTGGGATATTCTGAGAAAAAATGTCCCTGGGTTAAGTTTAAAGCCTCTAAGTAAGACAAGATGGTCCAGCAGAATTGATTCAATAAAGCCCCTTAAACTTTATTTAATTAAGGTTTGCGAAAAACTTCTAGAAGTAGCTGAAGATAATTCCTTTCACATTGATGCAAGACATAAAGCGAGTTCCCTCTTAACGTCTGGACAAAAATTTCAATTTATTTGCGGAGTTATTATTTGGCATGACGTTTTATTTCACATAAATATTGTCAGCAAACAAATGTAAAGTGCTACAATTAATATTAAAGTACGCCAAACCTACCTAAAAAATTTAGTTGATAACTTCCAGCAATATAGATCTGACCAATCGTTTGATGAAATTCTTGTACAAGCGAAAGAAGTAGCACTCTCTCTCTAAATTGAAAAAGACTTTCACCGTTACCAACGGAAAGGAGGAAATTTAAACCAAAACTGTTTGACTATGAACACTGAGAAGAGACCCCTCATAATCCAAAAACTGCCTTTAAAATTAGTTTTTTCTTAAAAATTATAGATCAAACATAGCTCTCTAAAAGCTAAGCTCTCTAAAAACCGATTTGACTTATTAAATGAGTATGGTAATATTTTCGAATTTTTTAGCGATATATTCAAATTAAGTGACAACGATATTTTAAAACATTGTTCTGTTCTTGAAGAACGACTGACAGATCAGGATAATAAGGATATAGACTCCAATGATTTGTTTAATGAAATTAAAGCGTTAAAGTTGTTTTCATTAAATGATGATACTGACCCCTTAAGTATTTTACAATATATATTTGAAAACAATTTAATCTCCACCTTTCCAAACGTAAGCATTTCACTAAGAATTCTTTTGACATTACCTGTATCTGTAGCTTCTGGCGGGCGATCTTTTTCAAAGTTAAAAATTATTTAAGATCGTCAATGCTTCAAGAAAGATTGTCTGGGCTAGCGATATTAACAATTAAACAAGAAATTTTGATCGTATAAATTTTAGCGATGTAATTAATGAATTTGCAGTAGCAAAGTCTCGGAAAATATCGCTGCTACAATACCTATTTTACTAGAAAAAATAATTGCCATTATGCTGGCCTAGTGCTGTTAATGTTAATTTGTAGTTTACATAATGTAGTTTTCATTTTTGTAACTCATTGATGCAACAAGAAAAATTCTCTTTTTTGTAATAATTTATGATGTGAAAAATATGTAAAATGCTAGTTTTCGGCCCCAAATTTTAAATTTCAGGCCACAAGAATTTTAGTTTGCGGCCACTGCATTAGACACAATAGAAAAGGTGCCTTAACCTTAACATAATTTTTGTAAAATTATACTAAAATTTCGTGTCGTTAAATAAGGTAATCAAATCTTCTATTTTTTTTTTGTATTCCTCATATTTTTATCATCATCAGCCTTTCCATTACATCCCTTCACAAGTCCATTGCTGAACGTAGGCCTCCCCCAAGGAATGCCACAAAACACGGTCCTGAGCTACTTGCATCCATCGACTTCCTACATGTCTTATCAGGTCGTCACTCCATCTAGTGGGGAGACGACCTACACTTCGTCTGCCATTACGCGGCCGCCATTCGAGAACCTTTTTCCACATTGGTTGTAGATTCTTCGAGCTATATAGTCGGCCCTTTGTCACTTCAGCTTACTAACCCGTTGGGCTATGTCGGTCACTCTGGATCTAATACGGATATCCTCATTTCTAAGTTTTTCACGCAGAGAAACTCCGAGCATAGCCCTCTCCATAGCTCGCTGAGCAACCTTGAGCTTCCTCATCCGGCCAGCAGTGAAGGACCACGTCTCAGTTCCATAGGTCATCACCGGCAACACGCACTGGTTGTACAGTCTCGTTTTGAGGTATACCTGACGAGAAGATGTGTTGTAATTTCCCGAACGCTGCCTCATATTTTAGTCCAACGAAATCTATACATCTCAAATCCATTTGGGGTAAAAGTCACATCCAATTTTATTTCCATATCTTCTTCTTTATCGCTTATTAAAATGTCATAACACCAGGTGCAATTTACTTTTACTCTTTCATTTTCCTTCATGGAATTCTTGGATTTTACGTTTTTGAACTTTAGCACTTTTTATCCTTTTCTTTTTCAAAATATCTTATCTTTTTTAAATTACTTCTAACTTCTCTATTTTAACTTTCTCTTTATAAAGTTTTCGCCACTCTGCATATCAAATTGCTACAGAAGAATGTGTACGTTACTGATTTTTTTACGATATCCGGTTTAAATAAATGTTTTTTTCTATCGCATCTCTGTATTCTTTATTTAATAGTACTGAAGCCGATGTTTCTTTACTTTGTAGAGGGGTACTAGTCTGTTTTACTGGAATATCAACCAGCACATTTTCAAAAGTTTCAAAGGGGTTCTTTGTTATCATCGGTGTTAATGGTGGTGGTATCATCGTGGCCATTGTACTACTTTGAGTCGTTATTATTGCATTACTGGAATCTATTACCATTTCCGGCATTGTCAGTACTGTTGTCATTGGTAGGCTTATTTGAGTTGGGATTATAAGAACATCATCTAATGATACTAAGGAACCGATATCCAAATAACTTCCTGACAAATTCAATGTTGAAATGTTGTTATCGATAAACGATTCTAATGCATCGGTAGATGAATTCATAGTTACTAGAACATCGCCAACCATGTTTTTTTTTTCTGCCAGATTTTATTTTAAATGTTTCAAAACTTTTCTTGTGGTAACTAGGTCTGCGTTAGTTATTTCTTTAGAAATATATCTTTCCTGGTGCCTGAATTTTCACTAATTAGTCTTTCCGGGGTATTCCGGACACATTTTGAGTAATCCACTACATGGTGATATATTTCATTAAGTCCACATTTTCTGAAACCATTTACTATTATTATTATTATAATTGTATTTTTTAGAGGATTTTTTTTTTGGAGGAGCCATCTGAAGAAAATAATGTTTTATTGAATCTTCTTCCTAAAACGCAACGTGAATGAAATATTTCATGATATGTCCATCAACCAAAGCAGTATTCAATTTTCGGCTTCCCTATTCTTTCATATAATTTTAAGTTGGCCGAAAACTAAATAATAATTTTAGAATCAATCTGGTTTTCAGCCACAAATAAAATGGGTATTTTAGTTTCATCAATAACCATTCAAATTGCAGTATTTGGTGACCGAAAACTGAAAGCTAGTGTCTTCGCAAGGATACAATTCATTATAAATAAGAAAGAAGACTAATAGTAGGTAACCAAATAAATGAAAGAGACAAAGTATTTAGGCTAAACTCGGGCTACTTTCCTGCCACATGGCCGATAACTAAATAATAGGAAAATTTTATGTGTCACTTTCCGGCCACTTAATTTATTAACTTTTACAATAAAATATTATAGTAATCTATGTGAAAATTTAAAATTAAGTTATTTATACAGTGAAATATAAGCACAATATTAAATAATCATTGTAAATACAGCGCAAAATTTACTTTTGCGTGAAACGCGCGCCACAATATTTTTTGCACGATCGTACACTCTTTGACAGCTCTTGTGCCGGCGTCAAACTGAACTATTTATTATAAATCGCGTATTGTGTTTACCCGATGAAGTAATGTTGAAATATATAATGCAACTATTTACAAATGCATTAAACTTAATTTTGTACGATAATATTTATTAAAATCGTTATTAAATCAAATTTACTGCATCACCTGGTGCCAAAGGCCGAAAACTAGACCCGGTCGTCTTACCGGCGCAACGACCTTACTCAGCTATCATTTTTGATTTTATAACGAAGTTACCTAGGTATTTTTTATCAGAAGTATCTGCATAACATATTGCATATTTTTTAAAATATCTAAGTATTAGTAGAAAGTAGTACTTATATATATGTAGACATTAGGCAATATTTCTGTTATTTGTTCCTAAAAAAGATGTGATTTTTAACGTTTTAACGCGTCTGTACCCCACTTAAAATTGGTGTAAACAAGAATTTATTTTAATTTATTTTGTTATGATTTTATTCTGTTTGTTTCATTTTGATATTATAGTCTACACATAAATATGACTTCTAAAGTTCAGTTTTTTGCTTTATTTCAAGCACCTACCTTCAAAAAATAAATAAAAAACATGATCCAAATTGCCTTAAGGGGCGCCAAAATTATTTTTTTGCACACAGGTGTCAGTAGCGCTATATATATATATATATATATATATATATATATATATATATATATATATATATATATATATATATATATAGAAAATAAAAAGCATCCAAGAATGCAATTAATATTAAAACTATTTATTAAATATAATAAATAAAATAATTTGCAAACACAGCGAGTCTAGCATCTATTCAGATGATAAGCTAAATTAAATGTTATCGCATTGATATACCTAACAAGTCACTTTCTATGAAGTCTCATTTTAAAATCAATGGAAGGAATTCGTCAGCTATTATCCGAATGACATACTCAACTCACCGACTCTGTCGCTCTCGGACGTCATACGTTGTAATTACTGTTGAAATTTAACAAAAATAAATTTTTATTAAAACTTTATTTATTAAATTACAAATATATTAAAACTCAAACATTTGCAACGTTTGTTGTTTCTTTAAACTATAGTTTTCAATTTTGCTATATAAAAATTTTAGTGTGTATTTTTATTTAATAACGATAATCAAACCTTATCACGTTAGTATTTATCACTTGTTTTTCAAAAGAAGCAATGATAATCAATAATTCTATTTTGGTTTATTTGATTATACAGATTTTATACAGATTTGTAAGTTAAAATAGCATACAGATTCTAGCAGTTTCTACTACAGATAAAAGGTTCGAGGCGTCTGGCCCCCTTTAGGGGTATATATGTTCTGTGCGTCTGGCAGCACTGTTTCAATCAGTTCGTTGCGACTTTCGCGCGGAGCACACGTTTGAGTACAAGTCAGACCCGCAGAAAGAATGTTATTTGAACGTTGTAACTTACAAGTAACATTACTGAGATTTGTTACCTAACTTATCATAAATATTCAAATAATATTAAAATTACTGGAATATAAATAAAATGTTTAAATTAGGGGGTCATTGTAGAAGCGTGCTCGTCGCGACCCCTGCCAGCCCTTTTCAGGGCTGCAATTCTACTAGCTGCGCACCCATGCCAACGAGGGTTAGGGCGTCCCCCCAAGGCGACGCACACCAGCTCGTCCCCGTTGGTGTGGAATGCAGCGTGCAAAGCGGCGATGCGGACCGCCACCCGTCACGCACAGCCCGACACGGCGGAAGGTGGAGGACAGAGTGCAGAGTTGGCACGTGGCATGTTAGAGGAGGCATGAGAGATAAGACGAATGAGTTGATCGAAATAATGAAAGAAAGAGAATTAGATGTCGTGTGTATGTCGGAGACCAAACGGAAGGGCAGTGGTACTGAAGAGCTCCCTGGCGGGGCGTTAGCTCTATGGTCAGGAGTCCCGGAGAGCGAGAACGCCTGCCAGGGAGTGGGGGTGCTGCTGTCTTCTCGGTTGGTCGATGTTATGAATGAATATAAGGTTGTGAACTCAAGACTCCTCTAGGTTCGCTTTAAATTGGGACTGACGAAGTTATTCCTTTTGGCTGTTTATGCGCCGGTAGCTTCGTCGTCCAGGGCTGAGCTGGAGGAGTTTTGGGAGAATGTAAGAGAAGTTCTAGATTTGGCTAGAGGAAACGAAAGAATTGTTGTATGTGGTGATTTGAATGGATGGGTTGGTACCGCTCGACCAGGGTACGAGTCGGTACTTGGAAAGTTTGGCGATAAAAGGGTTAATGATGCTGGCAAGCTCATACTGGCGGTGTGCAAGGAAAGGGGTCTTCTTGTGACAAACACTATGTTTAATCACAAGAAAATCCATATGTATACTAGAGAACGAAAGAATGAGAGAAGTATGATTGATTTGTTCCTGGTGGATGACCGACTGCGAAAACAGGTGATGGATACGCGAGTGTTCAGGGGTGCTGACCTGGGAACGGATCACTATCTAGTGATTACTAGATTTAGGGGTCTGTTCGCGGGTTGGCGCTACCGGACGGCAGTAACAGAACCACAGTCGGTCTGTCGCATCCGAAGCTGGAAGCTTCAGGAAGCGGAACTAGGGACAAATATCATGCGAGGGTAGCCGAAAAGCTTGACACCATCGATGGCAAAAAAGAATGTGTAGAAAGAACTTGGCAGAACCTTAGGGATGGAATTGTAAGTGCAGCGGAAGAAGTGTGTGGAACAATAAAAAGAGGCAGTAGTAAAAGAAGAGATGCATGGTGGAATGATGAAGTGAAAGGAGCTGTAAAGAAGAAGAAGAAAGCATGGTTAGACTACTTGGCCTCTAGTAATGATAAGGATATGAGAGAGAAGATGAAAGAAAGATATAGGCTGCAGAAAGTTCACACGAAAGCACTGATTGAGGAAGTGCGTGAAAGGTGTAGAATGGAAGAGGACGAAAGGTTGTCGCACAACTTTAAGGAGAACTCCAAACTCTTCTGGAAAGAGGTTGGAAGGACCCGAAGTGGTGCGACGGCCTTAAGAATGAACAAAGTGCTTTCGAGAACTAATGACGTCCTCTCAGAAAAGTCGGACGTCATGCAGCGATGGAGCGAATTTTATAGAGAAATGTATGCGTGTGATGACCTTAGTGAGGGATCCGGGGATGACGCCGTGACTGGTACGCCAGACCCGGACCTCGATGACACTGAGGTCATCAGTATGAAAGAGATTGAACGTGCGATTCGAAGTTTGAAATGTGGTAAGGCTGCGGGACTAGACAGAGTTACTGCTGAAATGGTCAAGTATGGTGGGCCTCGCGTCTGGGACAGCTTTCATCTGCTGTGCAATTTGTGCTAGCGGACGGGGGATGTCCCGGATGATTGGCGATCCGCAGTCATTGTGCCTTTATATAAAGGTAAAGGTTCACATTTTGACTGCGGGTGCTATCGGGCGATCAGCTTGACCAGTTTAGCAAGTAAAGTTTACTCGAAGGTTTTGACACGTAGGATGGAAGAGAAATCGGAAAGATTTCTATGGGAGGCACAATGCGGATTCAGACCTGGAAGAGGATGCACGGATCAAATGTTTTCTCTCCGCATGATCACGGAGAAGCTTCTGGCTGCTAACCAGAAGATTTTCTGTGCTTTTGTGGATCTTGAGAAAGCATTTGATAAGGTTGTAAGGAAGAAAATGTGGGAACTGTTGCCGGGGTATGGTGTGGATGGTCGATTGCTAAGGGCTGTGCAGTCTCTTTACTGTGACTGTAAAGCCTGTGTGCGGGTAGGACATGACCTGTCACCCATGTTTAACGTCCAAACGGGCGTAAAGCAGGGTTGTGTCATGTCTTCCTGGCTGTTCATACTGTATCTCGACAGCTGTTTACAGAAGCTGAAAGATAGCTGTTTGGGTGTGAAATTGGGTGACATTAAAGTGAATTGTCTGTTGTATGCTGATGATGCAGTGCTTATAGCACCATCAGAGGCAGAACTGCAGGCATTAGTCACGTGTATGAAAGAGGAATGTGAAACTAAAGGTCTCCGTTTGAATGCTAATAAAACTAAGGTTCTGGTATTTGAAAGGGACGAAGAGAGAACGAAGTGTGAAATATGGGTAAATCAGGAATGTCTAGAACAGGTAAATGAAATTGTATACTTGGGGAGTGCTTTTAGCCGGGATGGAAGATGTGATTTAGATGTGGACAGGCGTGTCGCTGCCGGGAACAAAGTCAATGGTGCCCTGACTGCGTTAGTCAAAAGGCAAGGCGTGGTGAAGAGTGCACGCCTTGCAATACATAACGCAGTGTTGGTACCGACTTTGTTATATGGCAGCGAAACCTGGGTATGCCAGAAGAAGCATAAAAGTAAGTTGAATGCAGTGGAGATGCGATCTCTTCGTAAAATGTGCGGCGTTACCATGGCCGACCGAAAGCGAAACGAAGAGATTCGCAATATGGCAGGTTTGAAAGATGACCTTATCACAAAAATTGATAAGGGCGTGCTTCGGTGATTTGGGCACGTTGAGCGAATGAGTGAAGACCGAATGGTGAAGAAAATATATAGCGCGAAAGTTAATATTAAAAGGTGTCGAGGTAGACCGAGACTAACTTTCGAAGACCATGTGAGCAAATTGCTCGAAGAGGGTAGGGTCAAAAGTACTCGGATACCTAGACGTGCATGCATGAAGAAGATAATGAATCTGAAAGAAGCGAAAGAGGTTTGTAAGGATCGTGACACTTGGCGATCTGTTCTCTCTGGCTACCCCGTCAGGGATTGTGCGTGAAGATAAGTAAGTAAGTAAGTAAATAAAATGTCATTATATAAATATATAAACAAAAATACAAATTTTAGTAATTAAATTTTATTGAAACCATCATTAGAAAACTATCCTGGGTATTTGTAACCCTAGTTAAATTATAGTTACTAAGCACTAGATAGTTAAGTTATATCACAGAATAAATTGGTTATATTAAATTATGACGAGTAAAGTTAGTCATATTTAATTGTCTTTGATAGCCTAAAAATAGCGTTGCAGAGCTATGCTGCAGCTTGTAAGCACTATATTATGGTTGCAATTATTAATTAATTGGTTGTTTTATTGATAAATGTGGGTGTATAGGCCACAGTGTCCACTTACCATCAGGTGGACTGTGCTCATTTGTCACCCTTATTCTATATAAAAAATAGCCAAGGCTATATATACTGATTCATTGATATTTCGATAAAATTGGCGCCATTCAAAACGCGTGTGTCCAGCGAGACGTACACTCTCATACTCACAGAACACTAATACCCTTAGGCGGGCTCATACTGAACGGCAGGCGTGTGTCTAGAGACAGCTCCGATATTGCTCCGATCGCTGTGCTCCCTAGATTGCCCCTGCGGCAGGCAGGTCAGTAGCCGCCTTTAACAATGTTACATCATTGGTTTAACGGGACGTATCCTTTTGTGTGTTGTAGCAAGGGTAGGAAGGAGGCTGGGGAGGGGTTCGAAATACAACTTACAATTGGACATACTGTGGGGTAGTGAGTTAACCATACGCTCCAATATTCTCGCTACTGCTACCTGTTACCACTCCTACTGGTTTTGTTCTGTTATTAACTTAATTGTTACGGTTTTGACTCTACTTTGTTGTGAATTGTTGAGATGCCGCGATTGACCGAGTTCTCTCCGTGAGAAATCGCTGAGTTATTATTATGGATTCTCACGTGGACGCACAACATTCTGCATACATCAACCCATTTCGGGGAAGACTTATACCGTCAGCACGAAATTTTCAAGAAGTTCACCGGAAGTTACCTAACATCGAACTTGGATTAGCACAAGATCACCGTGAACAACAAGCTGTAATTATTGTCAATTTAATAGAAGAGGCAGTTTTAAACGATCACGAAAAACAAAGTTAGTCATGGTGGCACTTTTGTGCGAGCTAATTGTTATATTATCCGCACCCATAGATTAATGATAGGTCATCGCGCGCGATGACCTATCATTGATCTATGTCCGCACCACCAAGTACGTGGCAGAATATATATTTTTTTATTTTAATCTCTCTGGCAGGCTGGGTAATAATTAATTTTCGAACCAATTCGTAAAAGTGTCTGTATCCATCTCCTCGTGGTAATCGGAAGTACTTTTTGACGCGAAAGCCAGCAGTCCATTTTCAAAGAAACCACTTCCAGCAGAACCGGCGTGACAAATTATCAGTCGCGATCCTTTTCCAATTGGAACCTTTGAGGTTGATGCTTTTGTTTCGTCAGTCCAAGAGCGTGACACAGTGTGGTTCGCATTTAACCATGTTTCGTCAACAAAAACGACGTTGTCCCAAGACTCGATTTTTCTGGCTTCTCTTAAAAACTCGCTCCTTTTAATTATTACATCAAATCTTTCCATTAATATTTTCCTTTTATTCGTTTTTTTATATTCAAACCCAATTTCGTGCAATAGTTTTGACAACGCCGTTTTACCGCCTTTAAACAAGCCAGCTTTTGTTAAAGAGACCAAAAGCAAACGTCTAGTTGGAAACTCGTTCCTAGTATAATAACCATATATGTGGTTTCTTATTGCATCTGCATCAAAAACATCAACACCTGTCACGGGCTTTTGTCTTCCTTTTTTCTTAGGAGTGCGTAAAACATTATCTTCACTTCCAGAAGCACCAAATTTTTCTTTATTTATATTATATAGTGTTTTTGCACCAATTCCAAGAGCTTGTGAAACCCGATCTTTCACTTGAGTGACAGGAATCAAAGGGCCGCCATTTTGTGACTCACGCTCAAAGTAATCCTGTAGCTTTAGTACAAGCTCACGACATTGACTATTCAATGTTTTTCCTCGTTTCGGCATTTTCAACAAAATTACCGAACACAAACAAAATTAGTCCAATAAAGCGCAACGATAAACAGGAGAAAGCCGAGTCAAAAAACAACGGTTACACAAGAGAACGTAGTCTGTGCGCACGAGAGTACGGAAGACGACTAAACAGATTAAAATAGCGGTGGTAAGGGTGTTGCCAGAATAGTATCGCCAATTACTTAAAAAAATACACCTATAACATTGCTTAATTGAGGGAGAAAATTATATTTATTAAATGTTGTTTTATATATTATGAATGTTAAAAATTATACATAATTATTTTAATTGTATTTATTTTTAAATCATAGAAAACAGTATTTCTGTCTTTGGATCACACATAAATCTTAAAAATCATAGAGATACTGGCAACACAGTGCAATTAGGAAACGCAAAAAAATGGTAGCATTATAGTCTAGTTGCTCGAAGGAATAAGTAAAATAAAAATATCCAAATAAAATAAATATCATATCTATTCCAATGAATTCGGACCGAATACTATCAAGTACATCACTATGAAAACTAGACCACTATAATATAATTATAGACGCACGATGTAACTTTGTACAAGCGCGCCAAAGAACAAAAAATAAATGTTTTCATATTATTTACAAACTATTTTAAGTTTTGAAACAGAGTATAACCTCTAAACAGTGTGACTAATGTTTCCGCCATTTTGCGTATCTGTGATGCCGACCGTCGGCAAGCGCACAGACAGGGATATTATAAGCATATGTTTTTTTTAAAGTTGGATTTCCTCGATTTTCTTAAAGGAATGCTGTACGCTTACAATTAAAATATTGGTTTTAATTACCTATTTTGTATATATCTTTACATATTTAGCATATTGGTAGTTATTTGCCATAGAAACATTACTACTTAATATGGGGTACAGAAAATTTTATTGTATTTCTTGATAATTTGTATAAAATAAAACAATAATTAAACTGAAACTAATTTTAATTAACACATTACATATCTAAGTTTACAATACAAACCAAAATTAACAAGGTCCTATACATTTTTTTCACACAACACATGTTTACAAAGTTGACACAAAAAATACTTCCACTTAAAGTAAACAAAAAAGGGTCTCACATTTCTTGTTATCTAAAATGACCCTGAGCGAATGGGACAAAGACCTTTTGTTTGCAGCAACTTAAGCTTATAAGCTACAAATATAAATAAAAGAATCATGTTACATTCAATATAAATTTGAGTATGAGTGGAACAAAGATGGTATGTAATTTGACACCAAAATTAGTACCTCTAAAAACATGTCTATTTTGGATAATATCTACTTACAAATGGAAAAGAAATTATTGTTTCAAGATATACATTAAATTTAGTAATCAATTAAACAAAAAAAACAAGTTGTTTCTAAGAAATATTTCAAACATCAAGCTCATGAAAGTAGTAAATATCTAAACATTTTAGCCTCATACATGCTAGCAAAGTGTGGATACGACTTGTCTTCAACAAGATAATGACTAGGTGATTTTTGTAACCCTCATTATTTTGAAACATTATAGTAAACATAACGGGTCTAATAATGACAATCACTTGGGATACTACTTAATATGACATAATTTTTAAATCATGCTTTGTTCACGAATCACAGCAAGAGGTAAAATGAACCGGCGGCTTGTAGGTTGAAGGTGAAGGTTTAGGCAGCATGTTGATACCCAAGCATGGTTGGTCATAATTTACCATTGTTCGATATGTACAAATATGTACAATATACACATAATATATGTATATATATGTACATGGCTACCGATCATGGACATATATATACATATGTTACAAAATGCCAAGGAAACGTACTGAAAATTAGGTTGAGCAACCCCCCCCCCCTTCATTGCGTCCCTAATTTTCGTACGATCCCTTATCAGTATAATGACGTTTGCAATTTGAATGAATGACACGGACCTAGGTTCCAACAATTTTATGATGAGCCAAAATTTCAAAAGACAAACATACATATTATAACTCGTTAGAAACAAATTTATCACAAAAACATAACCCTCTATCTGAGGCACTACATACATACATACGCACATACATACATACGCACATACATACATACGCACATACATACATACATATACAAACTATAGTATATAAATGTGCAGCTTTTTGTTTTCCAAATTTCCCATTACGATTTGGATGGTAACACCTACCTACTTTAACCTTCCCATTAAAATAGCGGCATACCCTTTTTACTGAAAAGGAGGCATTCCATCTTAGTCCTCAGGGGTGACGATGTATCCACTTACCATCAGGTGGACTGTGTGCTCAAGTACAAGTGTTTTTCAGATAGACCTTCAATACTAGTGCCTAAATACCTTGTGTGTAAGACAGTGTTTTTGTGTAGTTTACTGTGAAGTGTGATATGACTCAAAGCAACCAAACACACACAGGGGCACGTTGCAGGCTTTGCAAAAGCTTGATGTTCGCTTTTTGCAAACTGAACAACTACCCCTCTGGTGCTCGTTCCGTGTTGTTCCCGGGAGCAGATCGTATTGCCCCGGAAAATGCCAGGTGTTCGGCAGTGCACGGGTAGGTGCTGGTGGTGTGTGTGCTGCCAACAATTCCCTCACCAAAGTTTGGCGAAAATTTCGGTGAGAAATTGAGCGGTGTGCCTTGTGGAGTATGTAGGCATTTAGAACACTAGCATTCAAGAGCTTCCTGAAAAACTTTTTGTACCAGATTTTGTTCCGCCTTCTTTCAATGGGGTACATGGCGAGCATCTGGTCTTTGCGATCAACCATACAGACATTATAGTCTGGTATGACGGTGGGCTTGTGTGTATCGCCGCACATCGCGGTTGCTAGCCCATGGTATGTCGAGACAAATGCCACACGGTTTTTGTCCCGGTATACGATGAGGTCCACATCCCCCGAAGTGCAACCGTTCACCTGACCTATCGCCATGTCTTTTTTCGTAAGATTCGTCAGCTCAATGGGAACAAACTGACGATTCGTTCGTAAGGTCCCCACGCAGTCAAACCCCCGAACTTTCAATTCTCGCGCAAGCGCGGGAGAATTGTAGAAATTATCCATCCAAATCGTGTGGCCCTTATGCTCAAGACCATTTAAAAGTCTGAGCACAAGAGCTGGCACTTTCCCAGAAACTGGACTGTCCTCTTGTGGGTCTGAGGAGGTATCATGGCCTGCGTGGACTTCAAAGCGTCACAAGTAACCAGTCTGGGACTCACACACCTCGTATGTTTTAATTCCTACTGTAGCTGCTTTGTTGCGGATGAATTGGTTAATATCTAACCAACCCTTCCACATGGTCAGACTTTCATCCACAGACACGTTTTGACCCAAAACATATAATTGTTGGAATTTGTTGTTAAGGTGATCCAAAATTGGCTGCACCTTAAACAACTTGGCCTGAGCCCGTGTCATCAGTTCAGGATCGCAACCGTCATTATCCTGAAAGTGGAGACATTTGCTCAACAGCATGAAGCGGTCATACGTCATCGCCGCAGTGAACCCGGGGGTACTGAAAATGTCCAGCGTGCTGTTCCAGTACTCCTCGAGACGTGATTTCACCACAATCCCGGTAGCGAGGATTATAGCGAAATACACGTGCAATTAACTTACGTCGGTGTCTTTCCATTTGGTGATGCGGCTGCTCGGACAGAGCGAACCGTCCACCAGCATGACCGTTGCAAGCTGTTGTGCATATCGATTCGTCTCCATGGCAATGTGTTCCATTATATCGCGATCCCATATGGCAGTAAATGCGTCATATGGGCTCGCATATGGAACCGTGGGCCCACAGTTTATCTGGGAGAACGGTTCCCTCCTCAGCTCAGGAGGAGTTTGAGGTTGCGGGAACCCCCTCCATTTAAAATCAAATTTATTTCCTGGCTCCGACATGGGACAGGATGGGGACGAGGGAGTATGGGTAGGTAAGGAAGGCGGAACAGAATAATCAGGAACATGGGATGTGGAAGGAATGGGACCGGAAGAGTTAGGGACAGGTGGGTGATCATTGGATGTCGGAGGCCAGGAAAAAGAAATAAATGCGTCTACTTCCCCACCTTCACCCTCATCCTCCGATGCCGCGAACATTTGTACCACCCTGGGGACTATGGTGGATTGGAGTCCAATTTCTTCTTCGCCATCTTCTTCGGAGTCCTCGTCGCTGCCTGTAAAATATAAGATAAAATAACCACATTGGCCGACTGTAATAATTTACGTTTTTTTTAAAATAATCTGTTACATAAGTAGTAACTTAATACAGTCAATTATTCTAAAAATAATTGACTGTATTAAGTTACTACTTATGTAACAGAATCAGTAACATGAGAGCTGATGTTTATAGAACACAGTACGGGTTTTATTTGTATTTTTATTAGCAGCTAAAGCAAAACTATTTTCCCTTACCATAATTAAGGGCGTTGGATATTTCAATATCCCTTAGAGGACGCGACGAAGATGACGAGGAAGTAATTCTAAAAGAAGAAAATAAATTATTAAGAATCAAAATATTAAGTAGACACTTCTGCACATAGAATATATATTTATTAATAGGCACTCACAGACGCCGTTTAGCCCCCATGTCATTGTGGTCCGATCTGAAAAAATAATGTTGTTTTTTGATTTCTATCGTAATAGTTATATTCGAACAGTTAACAGTTCAAAGTCAAATACTATCAATATTTAATAAAGCAATAAAGGAAAAACTTACGCATTTCGCTTTCGGGACGTTGGAGTCCGATTAGGTGTGGAGGTTCCACTCCCTCCAACTTCAACGTGTCTGTAAAACATAAATAGTGTTAAAAATACGTTATTTTATGACCAGTTACGAAAAGTTTAGCTTCAAAATATGAATATAAGTAAAAACTTACAAAGCAGGTGAAGGAACTGAGCAAAGCTCCATATCAACTACTGCTGGTTGGGCCGCTGCAGCTCGGTCCTCCTGAGGGCTCAGCGGCTGGGTCGGGTGGTTGCCGGTGAGGAGGTCCATGGACGACCACAACGACACCGGCACGGGACTAAAAAGAAAGTTAAATTCAATGCCCTGCACGTGAATCGAGTAACAAAACCAACTTCGAAGTGCTTACCCTCGCCTTGCGGCAGGCAGTACTCGAGGTCGCCGCTGAGTCAGCGGCCGCTCTAGAGGCCTCCCCACCGGCAACTCCCCCACCATGCCACAGTAAACTCTAAAATATTAATGCAGAATATTAATGTTGCTAAAAAAAAACGAAGAAACTTGTTAGTTGTTAAATTTGTTATTACGGATCAACAGCAGAAGGCCTTTCGGTGTGGCCAGCACCGCTAGTGGGCCCACCACGCGTCCGCGCACCACCAGTGTGCGCATGCGCCCCTTCACCACCAGTGTGCGCATGCGCCCCTTCACCACCAGTGTGCGCATGCGCCCCTTCACCACCAGTGTGCGCATGCGCCCCTTCACCACCAGCGTACGCACCACGCCCACGCCCACGGCCACGAGCACGACCACGTCCACCTCTTTAAAGAAAAAAGCAAAAACAAAAAGCATGCAAACCAAAGAGAAAATAAACACAAAAATGCAAGAGATACGCGAGACATGAATGCAAAAGGTGCCCTTAGAGCTAATTTAGTAATGTCCATGCGTAACTTTTTTAACTTACTATAAGACGTCTAGAAAATATGTAAATATTATTTTTGGAGAAATTTTTTGAAAAAAAAATTGGTTGTCAAAGTTAAAAATAAAATTATTTATTTTTAAATTTATCATCGTGCAACAAACACTTTTTGTCCCAAACAATTTTGGGCTTGGACGCTCTTCAAATGCCTTTATCTCGGCCCAGGTTCGTCTAAGTCCAAAATTGTTCAGGAAAAAATTGTTTGTTTGGGTGCCCCCCCGACACGACGCAAACGAAGAAAAAAGAAAAAAGAAACAAAAATGCTGTATTTTTATCTTGGTACCTACTTGGTACTTCAAATACCTAAATATCTTTGCTCAGGTTCATCCAAGCCCAAAACTTTTTACGACAAAAAGTGTTAGTATATGCGCCCTCTACATGATGCAAACATAAAAAATAAAAAATTACAAAAATTCTGCTAAGTTTTTTCGCTCCCATATTTTATATTTATTTATTTTATTTATTTAATATTCTTTATTGCACACCATACAAAGCATACAGAAATGACATACTACAAAAAAGTATGCAACTTCCACTATATCTCCACAGTAACTAAATGTTTATGCAATTAAAAGTGATGTAACATTACATGCAAAATATTTAAAAATAACTTCAAACAGAAAATACAAGCGTAAGCGTATCTATAATTTCTAGCATGCCCGACATGCCGCCGTTATGACGTCATCAACTGCCAAAACCCTGTCTGTGCCCCTGCCGACAGACGGTAAAGAAATAACCTTCACGTATTTAGACCCAAAATTAAAGTTTTCAAAGCTAAATACACGTTTACCATTGTCATCCATTGCAAATTAATTACATTAGTAGCTTAAATTCTCCAAAACATTACGGTTTCATTCACTTTTTAGACCAAATATTGCAGAAATAAAAGTACGTTCATAGTTCGTTAGACGGCTATGTCGTTGGTTTGGCCTGGTTTTTACAATTAAATTAGCAAAATTATATGTTTCCCAGTAATAAAAATGTGAAAGTACTTACCTTTCCATGGTTTCTCCTTCAAATCACAACAAATTTGATTCAAGAAAACTTATCAAAGGCGTGACAAAACCGGAGTCGGTTGGTTTGACAGCGTCCAATTTGAAGTGCCGATATTTTTTTTTTTACGGAGCAAAGAGTAACAGTAAAGCAGTTTGACACTGAGTATATATTATTAGTCTATGATTTCAAGTGTCGCACCTAAAAAACGCATCGTAGTTCCGTCGTAAAGAGCGCGAAAACATAAACAGGAAACGATGCCGACTGCTGGTCGGCTCACAGACGCGCAAATAATTTGACGTGCCGACTGCTGGTCGACGCACAGACAAGGGGTTATTGGAAAATTACTTGATTCTGACATTTTGACATAAAGTTTTATATTAAAGAGGTATTTTAAATCATTCGGCAAATGTGTCGCTCGTGCAAGGTTATATCGATTAATTTAAGAATAATCTGTCAAATCGGTTACTGCATCACCTGGTGCCAATTATACTCAGCGGCCGTAGTTTATAGTTGGTTTATAGATTGGCAATGTAAAAGAGAAAGGGCATAGCATATGCTTACGTTAGAACGAGATAGAATGGCTAGACCATACACGTACACGCTATCAGCACGTATCAGCCTGACGTTAATGGTTAACGAAACAAATCCCGCATATTTTCGCGATGTTTTTGATTTTGAAGTATTAATAAGTATTTAAAAGGTGTGATTAAATATGGTAACGTGTACCGTACCTGAATGCAGTTCATCGAGAAAAGAAAATCCACAAAATTACACATTTTACATGTAAGTACAATTAAAATATTTAGGACTCTAAATTCAATATTTCAGAACAAGTAGAAATGTTTTTTACACAAATGGATAGGGAAAAATATCGCATTTTATTACGATAATGCTCTATATGCGTGAGAATTATCTTAAAAATAATAACAAATACGTGAATTGCCGCTATTTCTGATCAAATTTTTGTAGGGATTGACACTATCAATATCATCTTATCGATAATATGTTTATAACAGGCAAAGGCATATCCTTGGATACAGCCTCTTGTTACTTCTTTTTTTTTAATTTTCTATTTTTACGTTTTAGTGTTTCGTAATACGTAAATACTTTAATTTGATGATTTAAACTCTTATATTGTTTCGGATTTCCAAGAAATATTCAGGTTAAACAAAAATGGTTAAAAATGATAAATAGAGAAGGATGGGGTCCCAAAAAAAAATCAACTTTTTTTAGGAGCACTGAACAAAAATGTTTTTCTCATAGAAGTGCACAAAGAGTAAAGCTTCGTTTGGATCAATACCCACATTATTCATGCCCGTGCGTATTTTCTTAATTATATATTTTACTCTACATATGTTCATTTCGTTTACGCATGTTCAAATGTGTACAACTTGTTGTTGTCATCCACGTGATGTATATTTTTTTATAAAACGGAAGTAACAAAGGAACTTACAGTATCACTTGATAATAAACGGCTACTGCAGTACTTGGTCACCTACAGTCATCTTCAAACAAAGAAAGTTACAAATTTTTTACGTGGTAGAGCCATGCTGCAGCTATATCAATAGTATAGTTGTAGCACGAATGGGTCGGCTTGACCGGGGAAGGACCACGCTCTCACAGAATACCAGCGTAAAATAGCAGCTTGATGCTGCTGTGTTTCGTACGGTGAGTGTAGAGAACCGGAGACCCTTTTTACTGGAAAAGAGACATTCTATCTTAGTCCTAACTGCTGACAACGCATCTGTATTTTAATTCGCAAACAAAGATAAATGCAGGTGTCTATGGGCTACAGCAACCACTTACCATCAGGTGGACTGTGTGCTCGTTTGTCACCCTAATTCTATAAAAAAATGTGTTTTCAACCCTGAGGACTAAGATAAAATGTCTTACAACTTATAATTATACAGTCTCTCTATACTCAAATGGCTGGCTCAATGGCTCATAAAAACATAAATAGCTTTAATAAGAATAAGAATGTTCATATCTTAAACACTAGGAATAAACATAAGCTTGTAATGCCAGTTACTAGACTCCACAGAATTAATAATTCATTTATGGGACAATGTATGGGCTTTTACATCCCAGAACATGTTCAAAGTTTGTCAATAAATAAGTTTAAAAGTTTTATTAAAGAAAAACTGTACAAAAAGGGTTATTATAATATCAAGGAATACATGAATGAAAATAACCCCTGGGAATAAGGTGATCGCCACCATGCTGGTTCTATGAAAATTCATTTAAAAATTGTATAAACAAAATGTTTAAAAAAAAGTCTCGCTGTGTTTTTTGCTGGAACGCGGCAGTGTAAGCACTGCTGTTTAGCGGCAGAAATAGGTAGAAGGGTTGTATTTTATTAATTTTAATCATAGATAAGTACATAATGTTTACACTAATTATATTTGTTTTATAAGTTGTATTGAAGCCGGTACGCAAAGCATCGTCATGTGTCTACAGAGATATATTGCCAGTACCCAGTAGCTCAATTGCAAATGTTTTTGTTATAGACAATTCCCCGAGAAAGAAAAAAAATGAAGAAAAGTATTGATATTCTGCGGAGAAGATTAGATATAAAACAAAAAAAAAACTGAAAAATGTAAGAGCACAAAAAATGGGCTAATAAAAAAGTGGAAAAGTTGTATCAAGTGACAAAAAACCTAGAAAGGCTTCCCTCACTTCAAAATAACATTAGTGATGTAAAAGCATCTGATTCAAACGATTTGTTGCAGCATCTCATCGAAAGGGTGATTAAAAAAATGTTTATGACATAGGTATTCGTTCTGAACGAGTTTTTCGAAAACATGTGAAAGGAAAATTGTAAACGAAAATACGTTTCGAAAATTAGTAAACGAATGCCTTGTGTCCTGCAAATTTTTTTAACATACTTAACATACATATGTACGATAGCACTATCAAACCATAAACACTTAATTATTAAATTAATGATTGAAACTTATTTGATTATTAGATTGAAGTATGAAGCAAAATTGCAAAATACCTCTTAAGGAGGCTTACGACAGCTTACGACATTTTTACAATAAATTAGTTATTTTTGGTGGAAAATAAAAATCACAAACTTTTTGTTTGTAGTTTTATTTTTATGCCCTCAAACATAATAATATTCATTTTATGACACAGACACAGCGTTCTGTATCGATAATTGAAGTTGATACATGGCGCAGCACTATTGTTGTCGGACACATTCGCATTTCATATGGAGTGTACCATGTACACAGTGTGACCATATGTGGCAGGTTCCTGCCATTTTGGCAGGATTGGCCTCTTATTTTAACCTGTGGCATGATCGGTAGACGTTTTATAAAACCTGGCAGTATTTGGCAGGATTGGGGTATTAAAAATATATATCATCATGGCAACTTAAAATGACGAAAATGGCAACCCTTCGCCAGCATGTTGGGGATTTCCCCGTATTGTTTCCCCGTTATGTTTGTATCACATTCAATAAACAACTTTAAAAAATTGTCTATAAAATTGATAATCTTAATACGAGTTGGTTATTATTTAAATTAGTCATAAAAAAGATGTACTTTAGTTTGGTATAGAATTAGATCTCATGGTGATAACATCTTGTTAATATTATTTCGTGGACGATAGTAATTATAGGTGGCGGTGATGAAGCGAAAATATGAAAGGGCGTATAGATAACGTGACCATTTATTATTTTTGTCAAAGCGGGACGTCTCTTGCGGAACTATGGTAAATAAAAGTTTTTGGTGGTTTAGAAGTTTTTTTTTATTATTATAGAAGCTAATAACAATAATAAAAAATAATCAAAACACTTATTACAAAATAATTAAGTGGGTTGCATGAGTTACTAAGCCCTGGTAGTGGCGTGACTTCTACATAGTATTTTTATATATATCGGCTGAACAAACTAGTTTTACAATATCGGCTCTGGTTTTTAGATACCTACATATGGAGCTCTGTACAGAATTTATTTATATTTATTTTTGTAATTAAAATGACTTTCACTACTGCGACACTTAACTGAGTTTTATCACGGGTCCATATTTTGTTCAATTGAGAAATATCTTTTGCGACCGGCGAATTATTTCCTGGCAGACACATAATGTACTCAATAATTGTACAACAGTTCGTTAAGTGAAGATAGATGGCACCGAAGTGCTGAAATAATTCAACCCAACGGTTTCAGCAGCAATATTCTCATCATTCCAGCCAGTGATCTTTTCATCTGTCGCAAAGTTGGAAATAAGCGAAAACTCGTCAAAGACTTTCGTATCTTAGTTGTTGCTAATAAACCCTTGCGTGATTAGCAAATCCTTTACTTTTTGTACCTCATCCCAAGTAGGTGCTTTTGTTAAATTTTTCAACTGAAACAATTGTGAAAGCGGGACTATTTTGCTTTCGCTGGGGACAGCAGGATAAACAGCCTGAAAGCGGGACTGTCCTGCCCAAAGCGGACGTATGGTCACGTTACGTATAGAGCGAAGTGGAAGCAAGATCTTTTATTTTCATCATGGATCTCCAAAGCTAAAGATGATCCACACTGTGTAACTGCAAATTGGCACCCCATGTGTGCGCTTAAAAGAGCATGCCGCTACTAGTAAACATCAAAAACATATGAGAGGTTTCAACATGCGAAAGAATATTCTCTCAAATAAATTTAATTAAGACAAAAACACGAAACAGATTTATAAACAAACATTTAGCGTCTATCTTGTACGTTAAACAAGGCATTGGTGTGCATGGCAATTACATTGAATTCGAACCAACGAAAGATATGTTTAATTTTAATTTTAAAAAATGTAGCATTTATATGTGTTTTTTGACTTTTCTTAGTTTAATACAATGGTAAATAAAATTGGCAGTATTTAGGCATTTTTCACTACAGATTTTGGCAGGATTTGGCAGGTTTTTAATCAAAGTATGGCAGGATTTGTATTTTAAAGATGGTCACACTGCATGTACACTCACACGGTACATTTGACAATTTGATCGCGCGCTTTCGCGTAGGGTGCACGTATATCATACGGATGTGACATTGAGTGAAAAAAATCGATTTTTTGCTTTGTGATAATAATCGATTACGGAAAAATCGATTTTTTTATAAAAAAATAATCGATTTTTGCGAAAAAAATATTTTATTCGAAAAATAATCTTCTGGTTTTAGAAATAAACTACAGAACAATTTTTTTACATATAACTTTGAACAATAAAAAACTAAAAATAATTACTGCCACAAATGTTCAGTGCCATTTAACAATTTATTACAACCAAAATAAACAGAAACGTTAAATTAAACTAAGTTTTACGGATTTTATCACGTTTAATTTAACTTTTAACATTTAGTAGAGGGGACTGAGGTGTTTGACGTCCCTATGTCATAGTTGGACCACAAATCCTCGCAAAAGAACACCGATTCCTACCAAGGAGATTCGCGAGGCTATCGAAATTAAAAAACATCCTAATTTGAATAGAGAAGATGGATGGGTGCTGCCATTTGCTTGGCATCCTATAATTAATAAAATTAAATCCAAACCCAAGCATACCACTGTAAGACTTCAAGATACTGTAAGCTCATTCTGCGTAGATCGGACCAAAAATTAATATTCAAAAACTGAAGTTAGCTAGACTAAATATGACATCTGGCGTCAAAGAACTCAGTTCCCCCGTGAACATGGGTGCTGTGAAGTACCCGAAACGTCAGGAATTAAAAAGTTAAATTAAGCGTGATCAAATCCGTAAAAATTAATTTCATTTAATGTGTAGTCTTCGCGTATATATAAGAAATTATTAAGAAACCATAATTTTAGTAAACGATAGTTTTTTTTTTAACTAAGTTGGAACAAACAAAAAGTCTAAATATCATTAACAGTGGTAGAGCCACGCGGCAACTTTTGCTGTCGCACGGATGGGCCGGCTCGAACCGGGGTAGTACCACGACCTCACAGAAAACCAGCGTGAAGTAGAGGTTTACCTCTGCGTTTCGCTTGGTGAGTGCAGGTGGCCGGAGGCCCTTTTTACTGGAAATGAGGCATTCCATTTTAGTCCTCACGGGTGACAACGCATCTACATACATACATCTACGCATGATTTGTAACAGAGGATAGATGTAGATGTCTATGGGCCGCAGCAACCACTTACCATCAGGTGGACTGTGTGCTCGTTTGTCACCCTCATCCTATAAAAAAAAATGCCACTAATGTTGAGTATCATTTACATTGGATTAGAATGAAAATAAAATAAAAATATAATTATAAATAATCCGACGACAACCCTTTGATCTCAAAACTAAAATACAAGACAAATCTTTTTTTAAACTTGTGTAAACAAAAAAAGTAAAAAAAAATATTGCCATGAATTTTCAGTTAAAGACTTTAAAAACAATCATTTCACCAAAATTCTTCTTCGTCTCTTTCCCAAAATACGGTTTCGTTTTTTCCTGGCAATATTTCCCGCTTTCAAAAATATTCTTTCGGCTGGCGCGGAACTGGCCATCACTGAGAGGTGTTTAAAAGTCAATTCGGTGAGTTTAGGGAAAGTTCCTTCAGAGCTTCTCCATATATTGAGGGCATCTGCCTTGAGATTTGATAGTGGTGCCACAATATATAGATCCAATTCAGTATTTTTGCCTAATGACGTGTTGGGCACTATCATTTTTTTATTATAAAATACTTCTGTCAGTCACTTTTACGCGTTTCACAAGAAATTTTTATTGTTTATATATAATTGTTTACACTAACTAAAGAAAGAAAGAAAACCACAGAATACTTTTACTCCTAGCGGAGGAAGAAACCTGTTGAAAACATACGAAAAGCGAAACTGTTTTACATACATAGAGATACATAAAGGTGGCGCTGTCTTTTGATTGACTTATTCATGTTATTGAACTTACTTCACGTTTTTACATCCATCGCACAGATGACTCTGATTACAAAAATCGATTGAAACGCGTAATTTACATAAAAATCGATTTATTAAAAATCGATTTTTATTATAAAAAAATCGACTTTGAAAAATCGATTATAAGAAAAAAATAATCGATTAATATGAAAATCGATTATTTTTTCACATCCCTAGTATATCATGGAGATCGAACTCTTCGATACAGATTTATTTATCGACGAAATCCAAAAGCGTCCAGCTATATGGGACATGCAAAGTCCAGATTATAAAAATAAAATATTAAAAAAACGTAATTGCGAGGAAATAGTTGAAATTTTTAGTGACTGTGAAGACAATTTGGAAAAGAAAAAACTGTTGGGTGAGTATAATTATTTATTGATGTTTTCTATAATTATATCATGTTGTTTTGCCACTGTAATTTTCCCTCGTTCACAAAATAATTGGCAAATTTTTCTCTTGCTGTTCTAGCACATAAGCTGCCTCGTGGTAAATTTTCTAAATGTATAGATTGTAGAGGTGAAACATAAAGTGTATCTTCATATCTGTAACCATCGCGCATTCGAACGTAATTATGTAGTTATGTAGTACTGTGCAAGCTTTGATGATACTCCGCGAAATCTATGTTTACATCTATCGGTCTATGAAATATTCGCCATTTATTGCTCATTATTCCGAAAGTACATTCAAGCGCCTTGCTCTCGATAATCTGTAATTGAAAACTTTTTTGTGTGTATGAGTTGTGTTCCTCCATACGGCCGCATCACATTCGACATAATTCCAAATGCTTCATCGCCGACGAACACATGAGGCAATGGAGTTCTATCGATATTTGATATAGGCTTGGGGTTAGGAATGTTTAACTTATTATTCACAATCTGTTTAAAAAATTCGGAATTTTTAAAAATAGCAGAATCACTGGTTTTGCCATAGGATCCGACATCAACGTATACAAAACAATAATTTGCATCACAAACTGCTAGTAAGACTGATAAGAAGTATGTTTTATAATTGTAAAAAAGCGACCCTGTATGTTTTGGTTGTATTAGCTCAATATGTTTCCCGTCAATTGCACCAATACAATTTGGGAAGTTAGCGTATTTCTTAAAACCTTCTTCTACTTCTTTCCACTTTTCTGTTGTCATTTCAGGCATAGATGTAAACTTCAATTTGCTCCATAGTACTTTACAAACTTGTTCCACTATCTTTATAATTGTCGATTTTCCAAGACGGTATCCGTAAAGCAAATCAGCGAAAGAGCAGCCTGTGGCCAAGTATCTGTCAAAATAAAAATGGTTATTGTTTATTTTCAGGTGGTACACTTATGAAAAAATGGAAAAGCATTCGGGACAATTATCTTAGAGAGTAAGAGGCAAAAAAAGCTTCCATCTGGATCTGGATCTTCCAAACATACGCCATATGTGTATTACAGGAAATTACAATTTCTTGCGAATTCTACAGCATATAACGACACAGAGAGCAATTACCAATCTTCTGGCACAACTGGTTCAGATGTAGATAATATTATAGACAATGCAGACTTGATGCCACCTCCTAAAGATCAAATGGAAGGCCCAAGGAAAAGACAGAAAATAAATGCTGTAGATAAACAAATAGTCGACATTTTACAGAAAAGCTTAAATGCAAGGAAACAAAATGAAATGGGGCGACTAACTAAAGAAGACGATGATAAACTATTCTGTTTATCATTGTACAGTGAATTAAAAAAAATGCCCGAAAATCGACGCTTAACTACAAAGATTGAATTACTCAATGTCATTAAAGAAGCACAGAATTATCATCAATCATTACCACTAGAAACTAATCATCGTCAATACACATATTCTACACCGACATATTCTGGATATATTACTGCTAGACCCTCAACAACACAACAGTGGTCTACCACGCCGCCACCACCGCCGTCATCATTGTCACCGTCACGTTTAGCCTCCAGCCAAGATTCAGACAACTTAAATTTATTTGAATAAACAAATATACTTACCTTAACGTTATCACGAGTTTTTCTTCTGCGGAAATCGAATCTCTCAAAATCGTTGAATCACCAGTAATATCTACTTTAATAACATGGAGTAAGTCATCAAATGATTTTATGGACATTCTAAAATAATTAAAAAACGTAGGTTAAACTAAACTAGCTAAACTTAATTTTGGATACAATGTTACAAACATTCCATGCGTCAGTCTATCTCGTAATATTGGGTGCACCCAATATTCTCTTTGCCTCTGCCGTCGTCTTTTATAGCGACGGTATAGAAGCCACACACAAGCGATCACTTCGAAGTCCATTTCCGAACTGAATTAGTAGTATGGACACTTCCCTATATATAATGTACTCTGTGATGGACACCTTGGTAACGCTCGTTAAACGCCGTGCTAAGCGCGCTGTATGTATGCTACAAGCGCGCGCCCAACGCAACGCCGAGCGCCCAATGTGTACCCGCTCTTAGGTTTAAACTTGTGGCACGTGCCATTCATTTAGCTTCCTGCGGAATAAACCGTTTTTTACGTTTTCACATTACGTTCTCATTTCGTTTTTGTTCCGAACAAAATGTTATACAAGGAACCGTCCCAAACGTTTTAAAAACGTTATTTTAATAACGTTTCCGAACCCTGTCTACCAGTACTTTCGCGATTTTAGATCAATTTGATAGGAAGATCTAGTGTTTGAAGACACTGCCCATGGTGCATTGGGCATAGAATTTCTTGTCGCGATCTATCTTTTTGTGTTCTCTTCACAAATACAATATCATGAGTTCATGAAGGCTTATGAACTGTTGTCAGAACCATTACATTCCTGGTTTAGTGCCATTTAAAAGCAGTTTGTGGCTCAGATGTCATTGCTGCAAATTGGTGCTTCTCCAGTTTTAAGTGCTTATGCTGAGTTTTTTTTCATAATGTTCGGGAAATATTATCGATCACTTTGTATTGTTCTCACAGCCTAAATTAATTTACTTTCTTAGTACATATTTACATTACTTTGTTTTATTTTAAATATATTATTGACGCCACCCTCGGGTGTTTAAGTAATTTGTAGAGTCGTTTAAAAAATATTACAATTATTAAAAACAAATACATTGCTAACAAGGATTCTATGCGAAATCGTGGGTACAGCTAGTATATACATATATATCGATAGAAATTATGACTTGATATATTTTGCATCCGAAATAGTGCAATGAATCATTAAAAATATTAATGTCTTTGTAATGTTGCTGAAGATGAATATTCTTATTCAGGATAATTAGTTAAAGCCGAGGCCATGGTGTATCCTAATACCCTAAATACAGTCATTTTACATATCAATATCCACCTCAAACCATTATTTAAACAAACAGGAGCATTAATCCGCCGACGGGCAAGATGTCGCCAAAACTCTCAATTATTATAGATTGTAAAAAACATGGAGGCAAAATTGAATTTCGAACATTCGTATTTTAAGCATTTTTTCAAAATAAATTAAAACTATAATAAAATACAGTAGTCCGTTTATTATGACTCCGCTTATATTGACCAACCGCTTATTATGACGTAATTACACAGCGGAGTTTGGTTTGCATATAAAATTCTTTATAATAAAGTCGGATATAATGACTTCGCTTATAGTGACATGTCGCTTATTGTGACCCATTTTTACTCATGATTCCTAACACCTTCAGCAGTGTTCAGGAGAGTCAATTGATACCCGACGACGTTCGGCGCGTGCATGGCTTCTTTTTTGTTTTGAGTCTCAGTGGGTAAATGATTGTTGAAGGTCATTGTTTGTTAGTAATTTGTGAAAAAAATGAGATCTCAACGTCAGTGCACGTGCAATTTAGAAAATAGAGAATCGAACTCATCTCTTGCAAGGGAATTTGGGGTTAGTCACTCGACAATCTCAATGATTTTTAAAAACTAGAATTTTTTATTAAGAATTTAAGTTACTTTAATTAAAGATTTTTCTCTATTAAAATAAATACATACTAACAAAAACTGGAGATTGTTTATTATCTACAAAATGCTTTATATGACGTCCGCTTAGTATGACGTGTTTGTTATTTCCCTTCGATGTCATTATAAACGGATTCCACTGTATGTTTCTTAAAAAAAAAAACGTTTTTCCGTAATTTCTGCGCGTTCCAATCGTATTTCTAATCGATCTTTATATGTATTATGTATTTCTTATCATTTATATCGATAAACATAAATGTCGATTTATTTTAAATTAGTAATAATGATAGTATGGTATAATAAAATTCAAATTAGTTGATCACTTTCTTTATTTTTTATGTTATCAACAAGAAGTATTGTGTCAATAATAATTATTATAATAATACTTACACTGTATGTACTGCTAATAATTGATAGGCGTTACAAATTGTCAAAGTATACAACTTTTTAAGTTACAGTTATGCCTGTTCCAAATTTATTTATTTTTCGCATAATTTTCGCACACATGTTACTCTCCCTAAAATTATTTCATCACAGATTTATCATGTACTTATTAATTTGTTTTTCCATACAGAAATGTGATAGGGCGGAACATGACCTTAAACTGTGGAGTATAAAAACTGCTACATTTATACAATAATCCAAAATGCTATAATTTGTAACACACTTAATAAACGCCAATGAAGTAAGATGTCGTAGGTTACGAAGTTCTAGGCGTTTCTTAAATTAGATATCAACTTCAGAATAAGTTAAAAATAACTTGATTGAATTTTTCATAATATTTACAATGATAATAATTTTTTTGCGATATGCATAATATGATTTAATAAATTTTCCTAATTTTTTATTACACTGTATAAATAAAAACATAAATTGTTTTAAAAATTATTGAAAATAATTGTACAATAATAAAACATATTTTGGGTAGACAAATATTGGCAAACATAACAACGAACAAAAAATGTACATACTAAATAATAATAGATAGAAAAAATATTTCCTAGCGTAATCTCAAAACATTGTAATGACAAAACGCAACACAGTTTCAAGAGCACAACAATATAAAAGTCATTACAGTGATGTTATCAAAATATAGTATATAATAGTGATGCTGCTGCTACTGGATATGCCACAGTGGACTTTAGGATGAACAAGTAGACACAAATTCAATTCCCATATTGAGGAAATGAATATAATGGAACATAATTGTAGCACTATAATAAATTGCTCGTAATTTTGTTTTAACTGCTTAATTATTAGTGAAGTGAGAAGAAATATTTAGAAATAAGACTTTATTTTACCTGGATAAATAAAGCAGTGGCTGTATAAAAGGGCTTGATTTTAAAAGCACGTATTATGTAATATTCCTTGGAATAAGTACAGTTTTGTGTGATTGTCGTTCAACCCTATGATGGTCGTCTGTGCATCACGACACATTCATCTACCCTTGCCTACAGATACAGATACGCATGTATACTATTGCACACATAAATCAAATTATACTAACACCCTACATTATATCATGGTAACTACATCTCGTTAATTTATTAGTTATAATAATAACACTATCGAGTTGCTGAGAAGCACTCTTCAACTATAGCTATCTAACCCAAAACCTTTCACCAACGTTAAATAGCACCCATGAGAATATCATACATTTAAAGCGATAATTAAATTATTTACACTATGTACACAATTTACAAAGAAATATTTGAGAGTTACTCTACAATCTCTCTCTTTTCCACTCAAGTGACGTGAAAATATATTGGTTATGTAATAATGGCTGCCTAAAATTATACAGTCTCATAAATCGAATATTCCTTGTTTGTTCCTTATGAGATACATTCTTGTTCATTACGATAAATCAGTCAAATCAGATTGGTTTGAAGATCTTGTTTGGAATAATTGCTGTTAATGACACATTTTAAAATTTTGTTGTATTTGGTATTTGATAATATGCATGTGTTCACATCTTAATTTTAGGAGTCAATTTTTGTATTATATATGAAAATATTCTTGTTATAAAAAATTATCATGCCGGTAATAATACAGACATCATAACTTGACAACAAAAAGTAACAAGCGTTCACTATTGCCCGTAAAGAATGATAAAATATTGTATTAGTTTAGGAACTTGTCTTGTGTAAAAAAATATCGATTTTTATATATGCGTCAATCTTTTTAAATGAGCAATTCAATGTTTACGAAGATCTTTTAGGATATCGGTAATATAATATACTGAACACAAAGCTAGGGGTTAAATTTAATATCAGCTAATTAGTACAGTTTCAATCTTTAGGAGTTGCCTCAGCTTGTCCGTGACCCTAATTAGAGCTACTTTGGAAGCTCGCACATTTACTTTCTCTCCGGCGCACAAAAGTTGATGGCATTGTGCTCTCTCTAGGAACTCCTGAGTCCGGATCTCGCGCAGCAATTCCTTGGGTGATCCCGAGCCGCAGTGTATTTGTTTTAGTAGACTCTCTTTCGATTTTATCTGAAATGAAAAACAAAAATGTGTTTTCACTACAACAATACTAAAGTTGGCTTGATCAAAAAAAAAATATATATACAGGTAGCTAAGATTTCGTATTTTACCTTCTTAGTTATGCGGTCATTAACTTATCAAATAGCTAAGTGAGAGTGAGATGACAATGTAAGATAATCAGCAAAGGCGACAATACACCGGAAATCGTGTACTACCCATACAGTTAAGACAAGTGAGTGTATCTGTATTATAGCTAGGCCTGCCACCCGTACTATAATATATAGTACCGTACTATATTTCAGTCAATTGTACTATATATTATAAAAATAATATAGTACGAAAAATACTATATTTCATCTCTAATTCAACTGTCGCGCTTTTTTATATTAACTGTGCCTGGAAGTTTGGAACAAGTAAGTTTTACGAAAAGAATGTTTCCGTCATGAACGTAAAATGGAAAGAAGAAAGAAATAGATTTTTTCGATTTATTTTCTTTTTTCGAAAACTTTTTCACATTATGTTAAAAATTTTTATACGCGGCAGAGCTACGCTGCAGTCATATTGTGGTTGTAGCACGAATGGGTCGGCTCGACCCGGGCAGGATAACGCTCTCACAGAATACCAGCGTAAAAAAACAGCTTAACGCTGCCGTGTTTCGTATGGTGAGTGTAGAGAACCGGAGACCCTTTTTACTGGAAACATGGCATTCTAAAGATAGACTAAGAAGTCCGCAGGGGTGACAACGCATTCTGCATTTTGATTCATAATCGATAATAGTTGTAGATTTTATTGGATGTTTATTGGGCCACAGCATCCATTTACTATTAGGTGGCTGGTGTGCTTGTATGTCACCCCTGTTCTATAAAATAAAAAAATTAGAAGCTGTGTACATGATCGAAATTGGTTTCGAAAACGTGATCATCCATGAGTTTATAAAAGCAAACAAGTGTTTTTTATATTAATTAAAAGTTTTTAAATTACCTATATAAATAGTTATTTTATATTGAAAGAAAACAAAATCTAATTTTGTTGTTTTTTGTATATCTAAAAATAGTGAAATTTTAATGACAATACTCTTTGGTCTTTTTGTATTGATTCGATTTTTAGTATTTTAGACTTTGCAACATGTGTTTATGATGTGTAAGAACGTAAAGAACATACCACGTAACACATAATCGTGCGTATTATCTATTGGTTTTACAATACAAATACAGACAAAAAAGTATTCACCTGTAATACGTTAGTGACGTCTTGCAGCAAGCACCACAATCCGTCTGCTGGCTGGCCAGAAGTCGAACGCAGACTGTAAAATGGCGGAAGTGGCGCCTCCGTAGTTTGTATTTCGATAGTTGAATCTGGTGGCGGTGGGGGCGAGGCGGGAGGTGGTGATGACAAGGGATCACAGCCGAGTTCCTCACGATCTGAAGATAAAAATAAAAAAAATGTTTTTGTTTTGTCTTCAGAGTGGATGAAAAACGAGTCTTTTTATTCATTATATTGTAGAATGGATGGATGGATGTGAACCGTTGATGCAGATTTCTTATTAAAGGTTGACATGATTCTCCTAATTATATTAATAGGGTGCTCTGACTATGTGGAAACAAATAACATTAACCAAAAATTTACCATTTAGCAACGTTATTTTAAATCACTACACCGTACGCGTGTTTGTTATAAAAATATTCGTGTAAATTTAAAGGTGTAATTAATCTATTGTAATAAAGCTGTTTCTCTCACCAATAATGTCAGTGGGAAGGGGGAACCTCCAGGGCTCCACAGCTTGTCCCTGCACATCGGCTATGTGCAGACGTAGCAACAGTTCAGCCGGACCTTCGGCGAGTTCTTCGGGCGTTTGTCCAGCATAAGTTCCCAGAAGAGGGTCCGCCCCGTAAGCTAAAAGGAGACGGATGACTTCCACATGACAGTTCTCGCACGCTTCGTGCAACGGTCTGAAAATTGAAAAGATAACATTTTAATTTCTAACCAGTTCGTCCGCTGGCTTCATTGTAATTAAAATTTAAATGCCGATTTTCTAGAATAAGTCTACCATTTTATGCATTATGTGCATTATGTAAGTACGCAACAGCAGTAGAGACTTTATAATGCACAGTATAAATATCTTTGGTGATTTTTGAATTAATTGACATAATATTTAAGCATAAATGGCCACGTCTGATGTAAACATTCTCAGATTCTTACGTATTTAAATTTAACTTGTATAAATGGAGTTTACTCAAAAATTACTAACTATGAAACTGGATTACCTATCATACATTTTACAGCTTATGCAAACAAAAAAGGGAGCATTTTATTATTTTTTAAATAATAACAGTTTGGGTACTTATTTACATCTTTTTTCTTTCGTTGTATAAGCTTGGCCTTAAGATAAAATGTAAATTGCCATTAACACGTAGATCATTCAGACGTATCAAAAGATACGTATTTTTTGTTCAAATCTGAACCGCAATTAGTCCTGGTAACATATTATGTTACGAAAGTATAAATCTTTTGCGAGGCATTATTTCAACT
Source organism: Parnassius mnemosyne (assembly GCA_963668995.1). Taxonomy (NCBI): domain Eukaryota; kingdom Metazoa; phylum Arthropoda; class Insecta; order Lepidoptera; family Papilionidae; genus Parnassius; species Parnassius mnemosyne. The sequence goes on along the minus strand of CAVLGL010000104.1, from coordinate 19,028,396 downwards.
AATTTTCATTCATAAATATCTAACGCCTACTATTTTACTACGCACGCACACATTCGTAAGGGTCGCTCGGTCGGCAAAAACGTTGTGAATTGAATCGCACTCAGAGGAGCGCGTGTACGCGTAGTTGTTGCCAATAAGTCACATTTAATTTGGGATAGTTTCAAATAAAAGAAGAAGCCTATTTACTCGTATTTTCAAAAACTACAATAACGGTATATTATTATTTATATAAGTTCAAATAACTTAAATATAAAATTTGGATACTCTTTGAAAAATGACCCTGTATAATAATATATACCTTATGCCTCCTTGAGCAGCCGCAGATACATTGGCCCCATATTGAAGTAGTAAACGAGCAATCCGGACATGACCTTTAGCAGCGGCGACGTGTAATGGCGTAAAACCAGCATTGTCTTTCGCTGACGGATCCGCTTCCATTTTCTCTAAGCAGTATGCAACACAATCCTGAAATTTAATTTTTTTTTAACAATCTTTCATTTCCTAAGTAAAATAGAAATTTTCTCTAAGGGACGATTTACACTTCGACAAGTACAGTAGTTTAGTTACAGGGAAGTTGACAGTAAACGGTTAAGTAAGTGTGCAGTAGCGTTCAAAAATGTCTTCGTGGCGATTTTAGTTAAAAAAAGTTTAAACTAAACTTGCCAAAGTCAGTATCATATTTTGAGGGTCGAACGCGAACACATTGCATCCAGTCAAATTATGAACTGAACTAAACTTTATCGTTCACACGAGCACCGAGTTTAGTGGCGTTTGGCGGGAGACGCGTGGGAGGCCAACACTGCGAACTTAACTCGCCGAAAAATAGCCCGGCCGGCTATTCTGTTAGACTTAATTGTTAATTTTCTACTTAATTCACTGATTGCCATTCAAACGAGATTTTTTACTTAACTCGCCAGGTTCGCATGTTAACTCGCTACTGAACTTGTCGAAGTGTAAATTGGTATTTAGGCAAAAATTGTTATTACTTACAGTAAATCCAAGTCTGGCAGCTCTGTGCAAGTGTGTTTCTCCAATACTTTTATTAATAAACCAACTTTTAATCTCTTTTTGTATATCATGGACGGACTCTGGACTTGGCTTCGGTGCCGGCCGGCGAATCTTATTGCAATTATTGTCTTCTTTCTTTATCATTTTCTTCTTTTTCCGTATGTAATCAAATCCTGAACTAAATTTTCTTCTTCCAAATAAGCGTTTGAATCTTCTTTTCGTATTTACTTCAGCTGTTCCTGGTGAAGTACCTTGTTGTTCCTTTGCTTCTTTGTCGTCCGGCGTGGGACTCTTTTCTTTCTTCACCTTATTGGTAGAAGTCTCTTTTCGTTTCGTATTAAAAGTTTTCATTAAATTATTTCTCTTTTTTAATCGAAGCATTCGTCCTTTAGCGTCATTACGCTTTAGAGATTTAGTACTTCTTAATCCATCTCGAATGGTGCTAGACCTCCGTTTGAGTTTTTCTTTTGCAATTTTCTTCGACTTAAATTTTGGCTTTTGCTCTGGTTCTTTTTTCACTTCGACTATCCTTTCTTCTTCTTTTTCATGAATTTCTTCATCTCTGCAAGATGTAGGTGGAGCTGATGCTGGTCTTTCATCCCCAAACACTTCTTTCATAGTAGCTCTTTGTTTTAATACTCGACTTTCAGTTCTTGTTCTGGATTTTAATACAACCGGGGCAAATTCTTCCGTGGCTCCTATTAACCCTTGCGTGTTCTCGATAAAAGCATTTCGAAAAGCAGTGACTGTCTCTTTTCTAAAGGCTCCTAAATAAAATATATCTTCCATTAATTTTTCTTTTTTAGCAATTAGGCTCCCTTTATTACCGTTTTTCAAAAGACCTAAGCTTGGGGTAGGCAATAGTTCAGAAACATTAGTATTTTTTTGAATGATCTTGGGAGTTTTCTCATCTTTATCTTTAGATTTCTTTTTTGAGTCATCTTTCTTTCCACATTTTTGTATCAGAACATCTACGATAGAACTAGATTTCTTCTTAACTTTGGTGGCAGAGAAAACTGTAGATGTTGATGCTTCTGAGTCGTATTGAAGACGATTTGGTACTGAGCAACTGGAATTCGAATCTAAATCACTGTCTAAGTTCATCTTATCGGGTCGTCTTGCGTATAGATCATCAGTAGCTGCAGATTGGGCCGAGGATGGAGCGGGTGATAGTGGAACCGGATCCAAGTCTGGAAGGGAAGTTGAACCCCTTGTGAACAATGTCCCTGGCCCATTTACAAACGGTCCACCTGAACGTCCACGAGGAATTGCTATTAATCTCGTGGGCATACGTAGAGATCTTTTATATCTGTATAACTCCTCTTCCCATCCTGGGTGAAAATCTGAACCATCCCCAAAGCCAGGCTTCCGCACCGGTGTTGAGCTATTACTTGCACTACTTGTGTCTTGTTTTTTTGTTGGAGATGTTTTCACAGGAGTTTTATTAACTTGTGAACTCCTATTATCTTCTGATTTGGTGCCTTTTCGCATGCGAAGCCTTCTTGCAACACTCATATCATCGTCTTCACTGTCTGAACTTGAGTTTTCATTTCGTTTTTCAGCTTTACTATCGGTAGAAGATGATTTAGCCTTTGATTTCGACACCAATCTATTAGTCTTTCCTTTACTTTGTTTATCCAATTTATCCTTGGGTGCTGTCTCTGTAGACTTTCTACTATTAACGCTCATGCGTTCATCACAGCATTCCAACTTAACGTACGCCGATTTTTCAGATAAATCCTTTAGCATCTGATAATTAAGTTCCCTTTGCACCTTCTCTTTCAGTATTTTACTTTTTATCAATGGTTCATCATCATCTGTCGATTCTGCTTCTTCCTTAATTACCGTTTTAATTGCTTCGTTGGCGTTTTTGTTTAATATTCCAGACGAAGTTGGTACAGGTTCTTTCCTTTCACTTTTTGTCTTACTTTTTAGTTTAGATCTGGGTGGTTTTTCATTTTCTTTTTCACCCTTTTTTTCCTTACATGTATTATTTGTATTATTTTCATCTCTTACAATTTGTAAATCAAGAGTCTCCTCCTCAAGATTTAAATTAGCTGTTTCAGTCTCCGTTTTTTCAACGTCATCAATAGGCTCTTGTTTAATTTCAACACTAGAACTTGAGTTAAGTAAAATTTTGTTAACAGAACACTCATCTGATTCAAGTTTTGAGCATTTCTGTATTCTTATTTCGTTTTCTGGATCCAGCGTATCGTTACGTTTTCTATGTGATGTTTTTCTCATACAACCAGTTTTTAGTTGCTCCATAAAATTGTCACAAGCATTGGCCCAATCTAAATCTTCTGGAGGTGAATCTTCTAGCGATGCAAAATTCTCGGATTCTAATTTTTCTAAAATGTTTTCAGTTTTTATAGGTGTTATAGCATCTTTTTCAATCTCATCAATATTCATAGGTTCTGATTTAACATCGGTGATATATTCATCAATAGGTTTTTCATTTTTTATGACAGACTCTAAGCGTAGATTGTCCTCTCTTATTTGGTTAAAAAGATGTTGCTTTTGAGATTTTGGTAGTAACTTTACCTTGTCAGAATCAGAAGGCGCTATTTCTGGACCCTTATCATGCTTTGCATTATCTTGAGATGGTGGCATTACTTTCAACTCTGCCTTAGTTCTAATTCTGGACGCAACATCGTTTTCTGGAGATTTGCTTTTTGGATCTGTGTTATCGCATTTTGGATAATCTGAATCACGGGCTATAGAATCCACAGCTTTGGGCATTTGAATGTGATTACTTAACGTGGGAATGGTTGAATTTTGTAAAGTTTTGGCATTATTTTTATGTAGTGGTTCAATTTCACCGTCTTTAGTTAAATCAGTTATTTCTATGACGGAATCATCTACATCATCAATAACTATGAGATCTGGTATCTGTCGCGCAGGCTCAGCGCAACCCGTTTGCTTAATCTCTAGACTATTACGCAATATGCTTAAAACGCTCTTATTAGCAGGACCATTTTGTGGATCTATATGATTTGGATGCATTTCTCTATGGCTCGGAATTTTTTGAATCACATGACGACTACTAGACGGAATTCTATCGTGATAGTGTGCATGATATTCACTAATTTCACGATTAGTCTTTTCTGGGTGTAAACTATGGGCATGTCTTTGACTTGTATGGGGACGAGGATGATGCTCGCGATACATATGCGAGGTAACAACTCTTTTTTGGTCATTTTGATAAGCTTCAAATCTTTTATGACTACTGTAGCTGTATACAGGTCTGCTCATTAATTCATGCTGTTCACGAGCTGACTGACTCATACGTTCTATCCGACTGTCTGAAGACCAAGTCTCGTATCTCACTAACTTTTCAGGAATGTTACTAACAATAGGTCCAGCTGAACGTTTACGTTCTTCAATAATTATCTGAGGATCTTCACGAATTCTTTCGGCATATCTTTCATCAGCAGCTGACCTAGTGAGATCAATTCTAGGAACATAATCAGTTCTAGCTTGGACAGGTCCATTATATTTACTACGTTCAGAATAAATTTGGTGTCGAGATTCTACTGAATAAGATTCGGAACTCGGTCTTGAGGTTTCGTAAGCTCCATTGAATCGCATCGATTGAGGGGTGGTAGTATAATTACAATTTGCACTCCTTGATCTGTACTGGGCAAAATCAGGTGCAAAATCTACTTTATGAGATACAACATAACCTGGTACTGGTGGAGCATGCCGGCTACTTGAAGTTGGATGTGTTTGCAATGGAACTGCTTTATTTTCCGAAGATGCCGAATCAATAATATCATCTTGCGTGGTAGAAGAATCAGCTGAATTTTTAACAGTTTTTACAGATAAATCCAGAGGTGATTCTCTTTTTTGTTTAGTTTGGTTCATTTGATTCACTAAAGATGTCACAGAGACTGTCATCCGTGCTTGCTGATTCGCGTAGCCTGCTTTTATTGAAGATCTCGAAGGAGAAGTCTGAACTTGGTTTGTTGCTGCTGAATAATCATAATTTGATTTTGGCGCTACTGTTTGTCTGTAAGATGGTCTTGGTTGAAGTGTAGAATTATTATGAACTATGGGTAGCGGTGCACTAGGAGCATATCTTACATTTGATGTTGAAGGTGACGAATAATTGTAACCAGATCTAGCATCAAGAGACCTACTTTTACTGTGGTAATCTATTCGCGGAGGTATTCGTGTTGCCTCGTTGCTGTGAGACTGGGGATGAGGATGCGCGCGATCTGGAGGTCTCGCAGTGTAACTAGTATTCATTACTTCTATTCCACCATGTTTATATTGGTGAAGCGTTTCAGTGCTATGGCTTTGCATAGATTGCGGCGTGGTGAGGGAAGGTCTGTAGCCAGAATACGCCTGTTGAGGATCATACTTTCGGGGCGGAATTGTAGGATGTCTCTCATAATGACTTGCTCGTGACATAGACGATTCACGTCGATGCATTAAGGGCACGTAAGCTTGTGTTGAGCGTCCTTCTAAGACACCAACTCTTTGAGTCGGGGGCGTCACTTGCGGATGATGTATTGGTGGAACTCTATCATTATGAGGAGGCGGTGGCTGCGTTGGCTGAATCGGATATCGCGACATCGGTGGGCTGTGCGCAACAGATTCACGGAGACGGCTAGCAGTATGCTGCGGCATTACACTTGACAATCTTGCGTAGGTCTGCGGACTGTTACGTGCTGAAGTAGGCTGAGGTGAAGCAATCGGTGGACCATGTGAGCTTCTCCCACCGTCATGTATATTTGATTCATACTGATAGCGAGTGTATGTTTCTGGAGGCCGCGACGCAGAATAGGGATCCGGCGGCCTACTCGGTGCGTACTGATCATGCGGTCTGGCTGTTGGCGTTTGTACACGTTGAACGGACGAGCGATATTGCACATGTTGTTCTAACTGGGGCTCAGACGCGGGCGGTAGCGAGAGTGGCGCGTTAGAAAGAGGCCGCGCTGGTGATGGACAAGGCGCAGCCGGCGCGGGTGCCGGTGATGATAACGTGCGTGGTGTGGGTTTGCGAATGATGTGCGATGGTGGAGATAGCGCACCGATTGCCTCTTCCTCATCATCCGGGTCAGGCATTTCACGCCGTTTCTCGGCTGCTTCGCGCATCACTGTCGCTTTATGAATTATATGGGGCTCTGGTTCAAGAGGCTCCGAAGGAGGCCTAGGTGGAGGTGCGATTGCTGTCGGGCCAGGAGTGGACGGAGGGGCCGCAGCAGCAGAAGGCGGACGTGACGACGGTGCTGGAGCACCTGATAAGGCTGGAGCTCCTTCTTCTGGTGGTGGTGCACCCGCTGGCCAAACAGGTTGACCACTGCCCTCGGCCTGCGCCTGTTTAGGTAGCCCCATAAAATATTGGCGCGTCCCTTCCACCACATTATTGAAACCGTAGTCCATACTCTGCTCTTCGAGTCCTCACCGTCTGAAATTAAAAAAAAAATAGGTAAATTAAAAGAGGACAACAAGTTTAAACCCCATTGCGGCGAAATTACAATTTTATTATTAAAAGTTTAGATGTGATAAACTGTGAGACGATACGTGTTGAGCGTTGTTGAGCGAAGTTTTCGAAGCTAGGGTCGTTAAACGCTGGGTGCCCTTGAGCGTACTTCGCCCTCACGCGCCCATCTATATCTACACGTAGACAGACACGCATACTATGAAAAATATTTTCGCGGCTCACTCGTAGGCTCTAAAGTTTACTAACCTTATCCAAAAACAAAAATTAATTAGCGATTCTATTTTATCTTTGTTCAACTGACGATAAGTTGGTTAGAAAGAAATTAACACCTGTAAACGAACACTTACAGTAGCTCAGTCAATTTTTTCTGTTATAAATTTTAAAACGAGCCGCACGCATAGGTGTGTATTTACCCTGATATAAGGATACAGTGAGCCCCGGCCAGCAAAGGGCGGAAGCTGTCACCGTGGCGACCGCCCCAATCGATTGCATCCCTAGACGAAGCCGCCCACTGTCGCCACGTGGGTTCTGATAAAACTTTTATTATCATCGTGCAATACAACAGATCAACAAGCTACGACTATCGGACCTATAGTTATTGAAAATAAGTCTAAAACATTTGATGTTTAAAACATTAAAAGTATTAAATCAAATCGCTCTTTTAACTTTTTACCGAAAATCTTTAAGTAAAAATTATTTGCTGTTTTATATTATGTGAAAATTAAATATTTTTTACAAAAAATATTAAGGCGTTCTCTACTTCTTCGGAAACGCCCATCAAAAAGTTGATTAAACTTCGAAAAAAGTTGAAATCTGTTGGGCCAGGTATGGAAAATATGGTAGATGAAAATAAGCATCTAGTTTTATATATTCTATGCTAATCTTGCTAACGTTTCTGTCATCAAATATGAGTCACCGTCACGTACGTGAGGTAACCATTCATCAAGCTTTTTTATTGTACCCAGATGCCGCAAATGATCTAATATTGTTCTGACACTTACATCAAAAGCTGATGCAAGCTCAGCCGTCGATTAAGACGGATACGCTTCCACTATTGCCTTCAGTTTGTCATTATCAACCTTCTTCTCCGGGCGACGAAGAGGTTCAATTGCGAGGATCCCGAACGGGTGATTGAAGTTGAACCAATAACGTACAGTTCGTCAATAGCGCTGGGTCTGTATTTAAGTTTATATCAGTGATATTGCTGGCCGTTTGATGCTCTCGTTTCCAAAGCATTACACGAATTTTCTTAGAGTTTATGGTTGTAATTGTGAACATACAGCGAAAAAAAAAACAATGCCGAAAGAAACAAATGAATAACTGGTTTTTCAAAGGGAATAAACTAATTAATGAAAATGATTTTAAGTAAAAACTTATGATATAAAATTTATATAAATCTCGAATTCCAAGTCAAACCCTAGCTTTTACAGTCAGTGAAGAGTTTAACAAAACGGCAATTTCATAGGTAAGGACTTAATGTTTGTGGTTAATTGTGTAAATAAATTGTAATGTTCACGCGGGAAAACTGCCAAAAATATATATTTATACATATAATATCCTATATTTTATACACAAATTCATATACTAAACAAAAGCTGACATGTTGCCAAGCTTTGTCAACAAGTAACATATTAATATAACGCTTTGTGAAAGAGCGATAGACACTCGTTTATTTTATTGCTCTTTTATACTTGTTACACTTCGTGGAATGGAACAGCAAATAAAATAAATTATGTACCTCATTCCATAAATACTTGGAACGCGGAACACAGAATAAGTATATTACAGCCGAAACACAAGCGTGGGTGGTGTGCGGATTCGACAACTTGGACTGGTGGTAATGTTTTAACAGTAAAAAAGGAGAGACTGACAGACGAGGAAGTATTTCGAAATGAGGATTATAAAAGTGTAACGTTTTTAATATCTGAAGAAATTTTGCAGCAGATATTTTTGTTTAGACCCCTGGTAGCGATGTACCGGCCTACACCAAGAATGTTTTAATTGCAATTTTATGTTATTATTATATATTATGAAAACATCGTGTATGTCAGAGAAATAAAATATGAAGAATGTGAAGTTCGACAACGGCACGCTGCTCGAGACTCTCAGAAACGTGCTCAGGAGTAGAACGTACATAGGTTGTAACGTCTTTTTTCTTTCCATTTCTTTGTTATCTTGTTATGTTTTTATAAACAAAATTGTTGAAAATGCAAGGTCTAAAATTATATCGCGAGAACATAATCAAATCTATATTTGACACAAATTACAAAATTGATTGAACGAAAGCCTACAGCAACAATAATACGTAGTTATAATTTATTACAATGTTTATAAAACATTTAAGAGATTCATCTATTGGCAGCTCATTATTGAAATTAAAATAAACGGGAAAACTACGTGGGCAGAAAATTAAGTACAATTTATGAAGATTGTGATTGTGACCTTGATGAGAAGTATTTCGATAACGTGACTCATTCATTTGAGAGGTTCCGAATAGTGGCCGAAAGCTATGGCACGCGTGTATACTTGGAGTTTGTACGTGTCGTGGAATAAACTAAACAATGAGTGAAGCAAAGCTGCGATGAGAGGGAAACATCTAACGTGTACTTCAAAAATTGTTATTTCTAACGGCGTGCGTACAATTTTTATCAAATTATAACTATAATGTAAAAATACTCTAATAAATACTCGAAAATTAATTAAACCACCATTACTAGAGGCCATAAGGTCTTCCCAGTATTTTCTGATTTTACCATATTTTAGTCATTTAGCTATATGCAGTGCGAACTACGTGAAATGAAGATTAAAAAAAAACATAACAACGGTTACTTATAATATATGATGACAACAATATCTAATTGTTTTATTTAAATAATATTATGTCACTTACAATGGTAACAATCGATTAAATTATGCTCATTCGTGATACCGGGGAACCTGGAAATGTATTTCTATGGCTCAAGCCAAGCTATAGAAGTATAATTTCCAGGTTGAACCTACATAAAAGCCGCTTACGAATGCATTGCCTGTAGGTGGTCTTTTGGCTTGCGTTTAAATTTTTAATGTCAAAGCTGCAATCAAGTTATCAATTTTATAGGCTGTACTTTCATTAACAGGTTTTTATTTAAATTCCTTGTCACATTCGACAAATATAACAGAAAAATTTTCGGCCCAATAAAATACGAATTACAGATTATCCAGCAACCAAATTTATCTTTCTTTTGCAACATTTCAAAAGGTTTTCGATTAACACATTATTTTCTAAAGTACTTTCTTACACTATTGATAATGGGAATCACACGTACAGCTACAGTAAAGTATTAAGTCTTAGCCTAAGACTCTTAGGTAAAGTATTTAGGTAAGATTTTAAATTTTTGTTTATGAAAATAATACATACTAACCTTTTAACGACAGCTACCCTGCTTGATGTGAGTGACTATTTGTAATATTTTTCATGACTCTGTATTTTTAATCTTCGCCACCTGAAAAAATAAATAAAACAAATCTTAAAAATAATAACATTGCTTTAACATTTACACACATTTTTTTATATTTAAAACATTTCATTAAATTTTTCTAGGTAACTGATAAATGCAGGACAAAACACCTGCAGTGGCTTTCTATTTATAAAAATCCTGCCTCAACAGGTCGTGCACAAACTAAATAGAGTGGCTCGAGAATCTCAAGTATTTGATATGGGAACGATAACCAAACGTCGCACGTTAACAGAACGCTATTAGTTATTTTTAACCTACTTCAAAAACTTTTTTTATAGGTGTTACCTCATAAATTTTTTCTAAGTGAACCGATTTTGATGAATCTTTTTTATTTGAAAGCTGGTGCTTCACATGTGGTACAGTAGTTTTTGAGTTATCCTTAATAATTTATATTGAAGTCGGTTGTACAAAACTTTTAATTGAACCACTTGTTATTATGTTGTACTCAGTTGTGGTGGTTTTATTCTAGTGCATAGCATAGCGCATACATTATTGAGAAGACCTATTAATAATCAAATGCATAGCGTAATTCAATCATTGACTGACAGAACATGACTGGAACTTAAATCCTTGATACGCGCACATAACACAAATTAGTACAATTAAAAGAGACCAACTAATTGCCGTGTTTTTTTTATAGAATAGGGTGACAAACGAGCACATAGTCCACCTGATGGTAAGTGGTTGCAGTGATCCATAGATATCTACATCTATCCTCAATAAAGAATCAAAATGCAGATGCGTTGTCACACATGAGGACTAAGATAGAACGCGTTTTTCAGTAAAAATGGTCTCCGGTTCTATACACTCACTATACGAAACACAGCAGTGTCAAGCTGCTATTTTACGCTGGTATTGTGTGAGAGCGTGGTCCTTCCCCGGTCGAGCCGACCCATTCATGCTACAACTATACTACTAATATAGCTGCAGCATGGCTCTACCACGTAATTAATATTAAATTTTTAGCGAATTGTATGATACCAATCATAACATAATAATATAATACATGAACACGGATGTCACCCAGAGGGGTAGGCAGAGACTATACACTTCCATTTGGCACGATTCTGACACACCTCTCGCCTTCTCCACATCCATATACCTACGCATACACGCTTGTCGGTTAAGGGTACTCTTAATTTGGCCCATTTTCAATATATCGCCAATTTGGTCGATAAACTTTTAGCTAGGGCCTCTTCCCGACTCTGCCGTTCACCTTTGCAACATAAATTTGCTTTGTCTTTTCTCGTTCATTCTTTCTACATGACCAAACCATCGAAGCATTCCTTACTTAATCCTGGTCACAATGTCATCTTGCAAACCACACTCTTCTCTTATCACACAATCAATCAATCAATATATTCTTCATTGTGTACCAATTTTTTTTTATTTTGATGAGCAAAAGAAAAGCAAAATGAAATATGTTTTTGTTTTATATTATTGCAATGTTCTGGTAGTGATTTCTTCTAAAAAACTTAGTTACGCTATCAAATGTTGTTCACAATGAATGACGAAAAGGCAGATAAACACAAATTATATACTAGTGTTAAAAAAATTAAGTAGTATATAAGAGTTCTATGTAAGCTTTGAGTGGATTTTTAAAGGAAAGCATATATAGCTGAAACTGAAAATTATTTATTGATGAAGGATGATAAATGTACTGGAGTGCGAAGCGAAATATTGTTATTGGAAGTTGGAACGAAGTTGACGATTATATTACGAAGACAACGGTAATATAGCAACAGATAAGCGTCAAAATGATTCACAGTTTCCACTTCAGTAAGGAATAAATATAGATCGCTATTTCTGGATAAATTTTTAGCTTCCAACACATTCCAAACGAAGTATCATAATCTGCGATAAATAATAAAGACAGGGAAGTATGGGAAATTTTGGTTATCGTTGAATTTTTTTAAAATTTTTTAAGTAAGCAATTTAATTAAGGCAGTATATAGTGATAATAAAAATAAAAATAAAATAAAAATTCAATGTTGCATAATATAGTTATTAATATTGAATTTTATAAATGGATTACAAACATACCGCGTGGCACGTGGTATTATAATTGTCAGATAATCTATCATAATTTATAACATAAAGTTACGTAATGTAAGTTTACTAAGTGGCAAGGCTCTTTTTTCTGCCGCCAAGTAGGCCAAGCAGGTAAGTTAGTTAGCTGCTAGGCACAGGCCTCCTCTACTTCCTGAGAGTGTTATGGACCAATTGTTCGTCACCAAATTAAGAGTACCTTTCACATAATATTATGTATGCGAAGATATGTGGATGTGAAAGAAGTGTGTCAGGATCGTGCCACATGAAAGTCCGTATCCATTTTTAGAGAGGTCGTGAGAGTTTATAAAAGTATGTCATCGCGCTCCTTGAGTGCACATTAGCGGACTTCACATATCCTTGTAATTCATTGTTTAGGTGTGAAGTTACCTCACGTTGTCTCTTCTTCACCGCCGAACAAAATTTGAAGCCGGAGAGGACCGAACCCGGGTTGGTCACGTTGTGTTCCCAGCTGAAGGGTATGTGGATTGGAAAACCAATATAATTACAGGTTGTGACACACCTGTAGTTCTTTAGTTTCTTTGTTTGCAGTACGTTGCTGGTAAAAATGCTATACAGTATCCACCATCAGTAAGCTCGTTTGTCACCTTATGCTACCAATGTTTAAAACAAGTGCACCTCATACGACACCTAAAAGATGACGAGGCGAGAGATGAGATGACGACTTTTCAAGCATATCTCTCCTTCACTTCATCAGTAAGTAAAGGTCTACAGCTGTAAGGAGAATTTGCCTAAATCTTCACGCTTGGCAGGTGGGTTGACGATCGCAGTACCAGACGTCTCGCACCTTTGACGCTGGCACCGTTTACGCAGAAAAGTTTTACGCGAACCGTTTACGCAGAAGCAAATTTTATTTGGAAGAAGCAGTCCAGTGATGTTTTATAGGCTGGCGGTAACCATGGGTAATAACGATAACCATGATAAACAAAAAAAAGTCCCTCATTCGTTCGTATCTGGCATGTATGCGGTGTAGCTATAGCTCTATTATGGACATTGACCTACATCCACATCCGCCGACGAGCGATTCAGCACATCAAACGAATTGACTTGTAAAACGATATTGTTGAATAAAAAAAACACATAATAGTACACTTTGCATAACGTAGATTACGTTGCGGCAGATCCGTTACGTAACGGCATTATCATTGTGCTGTTTAAATTCATTCAGTGAAAAGTATTTTAGCTTTTTAACTATATGGACAAAAGTTATAGTTTACTTTTAAACAACGGAGCCGTGGTAGTTTGGGTGCTAAGCTGTCGCTATACATTTCACAATACGCGAGCAGCCCGGGTTCGATCCTCGCCGGCACCAATGAAATTGTCAATTACAATTTTAATTGCACATGCCCGGCGGTAAAGATAAACATAGTGCAACCTGGATGTCTAGGAAACTAAATAATTTAAAATTAAAAATTTTGTACAGCCGACTTCAATATAAGTTATTTAAGAATAACTTAAAAACTATTGGTCTGACCTTGATCAAATTCATATGGGACCACACGAGAAGTACCAGCTTTCAAATAAAAAAAGAATCATCGAAATCGGTTCACCCAGAAAAAAGTTCTGAGGTAACACACATAAAAAAAAAAACGAAAAAAAAAAAAAACATACAGTCGAATTGAGTACCGGCTCCTTTTTGGAAGTCGGCAGAAAAATATATATTTCGATGATAATATGTTAAAGTCCGCCAATACGCATTGGGGCTGCGCGGCGGAAGCTAAACTTCCTTGCCTTATTAGGTATAACCCGTATAACCCTCTCAGTAATAAGAGGTTTCCTTTGAGGAGTTAGACGTGTATAGGCTGTAACTTTACTTTTTTTATATTAAACAAATGTACTTGAAAATTAATATTGATGTCAAGTCTTCATCTTTTTCTCTTTTATCTATGTTATTAATTTAATCTAATATTTAAAAATTAATGTCTGTTTATTCGTATTTTATGCGCTTACTTTTACAACTTATTGCTTGTACTTGCGCGAAGGTTACAGGCATATAGTAAGTACAATTAACTTACAGTAGGTGGCGCGCGTATCGTATTGACATATAGCATTCAATTTCAATGAATGTATTATCATTCCTATTTAAACAATATAACTCTTCCAAATTTAAAACGATATTTCCACAATTATTTTTTCTGCGACAGTAATGCCCCAGCTACCACCTAGTTAGGTATATAACTTTACACATATCTATTTGTAGCTCGTTTGTCTGATCAAGATAAGATAATCCCTTATTCGAACGTGATAAAACCGACAAGATCGAGTTAAGCGCACGGGGCCTTCTCCATAAACCAATTTTTCATCGGGTGCGCACTAACGACGGCTGTTTATACGTGTGTGCACTATTTACGTACAGCGTTTACAGCTGTGTCGGGTCATTGCCCCCGCTGCGCGCGAAACAAGGTGAATCGTCCGTAGCTTTTTGTCTCCCCGCTGTAACATGACTCCGCGAGGTTTTCCATTATAATGCCTCCTCTACACTACTCGCGAAGTAGATCGAAGTTGGACGAGGCGAATAGTGTAGAGAGGTACTTCGATTCACTTCGTCCAACCTCGCTTCGCCTCGGGCGACTTCCGATCGCTGTCGGTTTTTTGCGCCAGAGTCAAAGGGCTTCGCGAAGTACCTCGAAGTTACACGAAGCGTCTCACTACACTACTCGGCTTACGCCAGTTATGAATATTTTTTTATATATATAAATATTAAATATATAGCTTTCTACATAATTATTTATTTAGTTAACGCATTGACGTCGTACTGTTCACACAATTAGGTACATAAAGCAGCTGCCTCTTGAACGTCATTCATGTTAACAGTGCGGGAGACTCAAGACGACTGAGCTCTTCACGAAGTAGCACGAGTGTGTGGTCACGTTCTTCGGACTGCGATCGACTTCGACGAGCAGTTCGTCGAAGTTACTTCGCGAGTAGTGTAGAGGAAGCATAAGATGTGAGCATGCTAATATTACAATTACAAATATTAAAACATTATAGTATTTATAGAGAATATTATAAACAAATTAGTATAATTTCAATTTTAGTATTTGTAAATATTTCGGAAATAGGTATTTTGATAGCCTTAATTCTAATAAGTATCGATCGCCTACTTATCACGGCTTTCAAACTAAAGCATTCGATTTATTTGGGTTCATTCCAAACTTTGTTCGGATCAAAGGGAGCTACGAAAGTATCGAGGTAGAATTGTAACACGAAACTACGCTAACTTTGTTTGGGAATAATTTAATATCGGGGTCCTTCAACTGGCTGTCCTACCTAAAATATGTATAGGTAAAAGAGCAAATGATTGGCAATATACTTAAAAAAGCAGAATAAATAATACTTAAAAATAAATAATAATAAGTTCAACAATCATTTATCTTTCTGACAATGTGCTTTTTATATCATTTATATGTATAATATGATTGCTAGATACGATTTCATGCGACAAAACGTTGGAACCTTAATTTTTAGGCCCTAGTAGACATAGGTACCTCGCGCTTTGCGCTTACGGCATACAAACATCCTGGAATAAAACAATTTAGAAAATATTTTTGCCAAACAAATAAACCATTGAAGCTAATAAGATAGATGATTGGTAGCTAGGTGTCAACTTCTACAAATCAGTATCTATTTTCTATAATTTCGCCTATCGATTATTAGAAATATGTTTGATTGTTTAGAAGTCACAGCAATAGGTATATGGGCTTTTTATTAATGCCTTTTTATATCCCGCACGTCTGACCATATTTTATTTTTGTTTATTTTTTAAGATAATACTGATGCCCATCTCGTGGTTTAACGGTCAACTTATATCTTATGCGGAATAGAAAAACACACACACACACACAATCTTGATGGTTAAGGTAGCACAGTGACTAATCGTTCTGGTGGGGCCCTTCGTGTCCGGGGTTTCGAACCTCGCTCGGAAGAAATATTTTAATGAAATACGGATGTTTGTCAATATGCAAATTATGTTTGAAAAACGCCTCTACCATATAAGAAAAAATGCTAGTGTGATACTTTTATTTAAATATCCTAATTTAAAAATAAATAACTGATTATTTACTGACCTAAATAAAGAGGCAACAGTGTGAACTTTGATTTAGTATTGACGTGAGGATAAATGTATTACTAAGAAGGTATCGCCACTCAATTCCGACGAAACGAATGAAAACATGGACGCACATTTAGTGTCATAAAGAGCATACCTAACAAGTTATTCACCTTACAACGAATCGATGGCGCACAATTCGTTGCTTTAATACGGAGTATAAATACACTATAGCAGTGATTCCCAACCAGTGGTCCGTAAGATCTTAAATATGCCCGCGAAGGATTTATATATTATTTTACCTATCTAATCTCTATATATAACACATTTATTATTGTCTCGTCACGAGGACAGTACAACACCGCGCGTCACGTTGGTGAGTATCTTTACAATAAAACACAAAAGTGTTAATGAATGCTTCTATTCAGAAATTGTGATTATAATTAATTGTTTGACTAACACCGTTTTTCATTCACCTTGTGGTCGCTGCTAAGTACAAAAAAACAAAGTGGCCCCTGGTCAAAAAAAAGTTGGGACACCCTGCACTATAGGTACTCTAGAGTCGGCACATTACTAGCACATTCAACACCCGCATAATATTTCGATATTATGCGGGTGTTGAATGTGCTAGTAATGACGCCCCGGAAAGTCTGCGGTATGTCAATATGTTCAGGATTGTCCCAACCATTACATCAGATCTGATAGACCACAAATCCTCGATGATAGACGGAAAGAACACCTCCTTCCAAGCATGATTCGCGAGGCTATTTGAATTAAAAAACAACCTAATTTCAATAGTGAAGTGGCTAAATGATACCATCTGCTTATAATGTAAGCTCCTTACGCGTAGATCGGACCAAAAATTTATATTTAAAAATTGAAGGTAGCCTTTGTTAACTATGACATCAGGACGTCAAGCATTTCAGTCCTCCCCCCCCCCCCCCCCCCCCTCCATGACCATGGGTGGAATTATGTAAGTTAAAATTAAACTTCAAATTATATAAGTTGAAAGTAGTTGTATCAAACTGCGTCATGTTTTATGACTGTTAGTAGTCCGTCACGTTTCTTGTGTGTCTCGTGGTAAGAGACGAGTGGAGGGATGTACTACTAGGAAAATATAACAGAAAAATAGCGACATGCCGAAGTAAATTAACTTGACATATGAAGGAGAGTACCGTCTAGACGCATGACACTTTATCTAAGGTCTAGACTAGACGGTAAGCGCCAAGGATCGATCGCGTACCAACCTTTTACATCAAATCTCAATTCGGAGGTAACCTATGGTAACCTACGTCAATAATGAACTTTTACAGAGTAACGATAAAGTGAAAATGACTTGTCTACGTTCCTTGTAACGAAATTAGAGTTAGCATAGCTCTACCACGTAACAAAATTATATGATAGGATTCTACCGAGTCATTCGTAACAAGGTAGGATAGGTGTAGATAGATATAGGCTATTGGCCACAGCAACCACTTTTATACGTGGTAGAGCCATGCTGCAGCTATATTAGCAGTATAGTTGTAGCACGAAGGGGTCGGCTCGACCGGGGAAGGACCGCGCTCTCACAGAATACTAGAGTAAAATGGCAGCTTGACACTGCTGTGTTTCGTATGGTGAGTGTAGAGAACCGGAGACCCATTTTACTGGAAAAGAGGCATTCCATCTTAGTCCTCACGGGTTACGACGCATCTTCATTTTGATTCTTTATTGAGGATAAATGTAGACGTCTATGGGTCATATGGGTCATAGCTACCTACAGCACTAAATGAATAAATCCAGTATTTACTGGTTCAAATACATATTTATTTAAGTAACAAATTGCAATGTTTTAAAACTATGTCTGTCCGAAATTGGAATAATAATGTTTATAATAAGTATAAACCTTTCAAATTTATGCAATACGAGTATAAGAAGAAAAAGGCGGCAACAAAACGTTACGATGTAATAACGGTATGTATACCGTAAGTCGGGCTCCAAAAAATGTTTTAAAATTCAGTACGGCACGGCAGTTCCTTCATCTAAAAAGTTTTTTTTCTGTCATTCTACGCGATTCATTTTTGTGCTATTGTCAAATGAATTTTTCTTAGCGAGATTTTTGGCACCTCTTGCATAATGGTAAGTTTGATATGGTTAATTACACAACTAAGCCTTTAGTAAAACTAAAGTAATTAGTAAAACGGCAATATTATCCGAAGCTTATCTGCGATGTAGTGGACAGGCAAGGAATATTTTACTCGTCTTTAACACACTATAATTTACGAGCTGCAGAACATAATAGAGATTACAAATTTATTAAAGACTAGCTGATACCTGCGACTTTGTCCGCGTTGCTTACACACATCACTGAACACGTAGCGCTTGTAAAAATCATTGTTTATTAAAACTTTGATAACTTTATATTAAATGAAGATATCGCAATATTTTTTTTCATATAAGGGCCAAGTGTCTAAGAAATAAATAAAACTTAGAAAACCTAATTGAAATATATCCAGTAGTTTTTCCGTGATGCGCGCACAACTGTAAACCTTATAACAAAAACGTAAAAGTGACCTTTGCGAGGCCAGGCCTTGTAATATAACAAGTTTGTTAATTTTCATTGCTTCATAATGATTTCAATTAGGTATTCGTCGATTAACAATTCAAGGTCTTAATCCGCTTCAAACGTGTACTTAATAGATATCTTGAATCAAAATTTCAATGAGGACTTAGTCCATAAATTAGAATGCGTGGTCTTATAATACGGCTTCGTGGCGCAGTGGCTTAGCAATCAGTTGTTGCGCTGGGGGCTGCGGGTTCGAATCCCGCACGGAACAAGTATTTGTATGGCCTACAAATAATTGTTCCGGATCTGGATGTTTGTCCTTGTACAATTTATGTTTGTAAACTGCCTCCACGACACAGGAGAAAATCCTAGTGTGGGGGTGACGTTTTATTAATAAATAAATAAAAAATAATATATAATTTTGTTAACTGACTTAAATCAGAACACGGTATTCAATATAATAATAAGAGGCTAATGAGAATGTTGCTTTTCTGACCGTAAGTGACCGCCACCAGAGGAATTGCAGGTACGTTGTATCCATTAAAAACGGGGAACCTTACGTGTAAACGTTATCATTTTGTGGGTACTAAGACAACCTAAAAAAAACCTTCATGACTCCGAATCCATATAATAGAAAAGAAACAAATAAATTCGCTATTCGACTACTATCGTAAACTGCTCCTAACACAAGTATTTTCAGCTTAGTTCGGCAGCGTTCATTGAAAAAAAAATATTAAACGGGCTTCTTGAAGTATTGAATTTTATATTGCGCGAACGTACTATTTTGCCTTACAACTAACAATATCCCAGTTTAGAGCTCTTTTATGCTAGCAGACTTTCATATACGAAGGCAGTAACATAACATGAGTGCCTCCATTAATGCCTACTGCCCCTTCCAGAGCACGTCCCTGGGTCTATATCTATAGCAATGATTCCCATCCAGAGGTCCGCAAGAGTTTAAATTTTGTCCGCGAAGGATTTAAATATTTTACCTACCTAATCGTAATTTATTTTAAATAACACATTATTTTCTAGTCACGCGGGCAGTGTACTCGTAAAACCGCGATTCACGTTAGTAAGTAACTACTCGTACTAGCTTTTACAATAAATGCACAAATAAGTAATACTGTTAATGAATGTTTCTTTTCAGTTCATTATATAATTCTGTTAAAAGTTGTGATCATAATTTATTGCTAGACACACAGTTTATTCTACCACCATGTGGTCCCTGTTAACTACAAAAAAATCAAAGTGGCCCCTGGTCAAAAAAAGGTTGGGAAACCCTGGTCTAAAGCAACATGGGGCGAGCAAGGGAATGGAAATTATAACGTTTCCCCTCGGCCCCGGGCGTCAAAAACTATATGGGGTGCATTTAATTGATTCAGTAAACAAATGTATTATATTGGAAAAACTATAGCAAGTAAGAAAATAAATTGGAATTTTCTTTCGTCATCTATATAAATAAAATGAAGGTTTGCAGTTGTGCCCCCATCACGGAAAAAAACAACTGGATAGATATTGATTAGGTTTTCTAAGTTTTATTTCTTAGATATTTGGCCCTTACCTAAAAAAATAAATATATTCATTTAACATAAAGTTATTCTATTTTTATACGGGGTTTTTCACACGGTCAACTGTACGTCGCTTGCTCTCGCGTTACTAACCCAGATAATTTATATATTTTAGCTACAAACGGAGCAACGAATAACATTGTTTACAAATAAATTTTGTCTTTTTGATGTATTTTCCTTCGCACATACGAAAACTTTGTTAATATATTACTAATTAATAAAAACTAAAAGTTACTAAATAGTTTCGGTGTCTCAAAATACAAATAAATAAACAAAACACATTCATGATGTATCTTACTTTACTCTACTTGTATACATACAAACACAATTGAATATCTTTTAAGTTTTTTTTTTTAATTAGTAAAGGTCCACTTTTAATTACCACGATAGAAAAGCGGGATCAAATCGCGTGAATGGCAAGTTACAATAAAGATGCCTCTTTCGAAACAAATAGTAGAGTCGATAATTAAATTCTTGTATATATTTATAATATAGATATTCAGAGT
This sequence comes from Parnassius mnemosyne, assembly GCA_963668995.1. Lineage (NCBI taxonomy): Eukaryota > Metazoa > Arthropoda > Insecta > Lepidoptera > Papilionidae > Parnassius > Parnassius mnemosyne. Next base: position 19,007,699 of record CAVLGL010000104.1, on the reverse strand, counting down.
GGATTTATTAATTATTTATAAAATCGTTTTATGGCTCTCCAGACTCGCCAAGAACAGGAGTGAATACGAATAGTGTCGTGCTCGCCTATTCTCCGATCGATGTCGATTTTTTCGACCTCTTCAAAAAGGTTCTTGGGCGAGTAAAGAGAATACTGTCCCGTTCTTGTTCGGTCAAAGTGTAACAGTTTGTTCTATTTTGATGAATTTGTGACAACCACAAACGTCTCCGTATTTTAATTTTCTTAATTTCATACAGCTTAGGTGGCAACCGAACCTCCACCGGAGATTCTTAGCACCCCCTGCCCCACTGTTACCATAGTCGCCAACGTAGGCAAGAATAGCGGGGGCGCCGGGGCTAGGGGCCGATTATTTGTCGTTGTTAATGGGGGGATGTTTGCCATTGTTGTTACGACTGGCAAGCGAGTTGGCAACCGCAGTTTTTGTTGTAGTTTATATTATATTTTTATTGTAATTCATATATGTACAGAAGATCGAAGGGTACAATCTGCCACTTTGTCTTGCATATGTGGACTATGAGAAAGCCTTTGATTCCGTCGAAATTTGTGCGGAACTACAGTCCCTTCAGCGGTGCCAAGTTGACTGTCGGTATATCGAAATGCTGAAGTGTTTGTACAGTAACGCTACGATGGCTATCTGAGTACAGAACCAGAGTACGAAACCTATCTAACTACAGAGACAGAGAGGTGTAAGACAGGGTGTGGTAGTATCCCTGAACGTCTTCCAATGCAGCGGACATTGCAAGACGTTTTGAAGCCACTGGACTGGAAAGGATACGGTATTAACATCAATGACAATACATCACTCACCTTCGATTTGCCGACGGTATAGTCTTTATGGCAGAATCGCTGGAGGACCTAAGCACTGACCTGACTCAATGACCTCAGTGTCCCCAACGGAAAGGTTTTAAGATGAACATAGACAAAACAAAGGTCATGTGTAACATCCATGTCAAACCTATGCCAGTTAAGTTGTTAGGAGCACTACGCTCAAAGTTGTCGACGACTATGTTTACCTAGGACAAATAGTCCGACTAGGTAAGTCCAATTTCTAAACATCTTCTAGTCAGGTATCTCTCAAAACAAGAACACAAGATAATACAACCAGTGCGTGTTGCCAGTTATGAACAGAACATTATATACTGTTTTGCTTTGCCATTTCTGTTGCGTATTGTGACAGGGTGAATTTCTTTACCATTGTTTTTCCAGACCATTTTTTTCATCTCGACAACAAACGAGCACACAGTCCACCTGATGGTAAGTGGTTGCTGTGGCCCGATAGATATAGACATCTATTGTGTACGTTGTTACCCGTGAGTACTAAGACAGAATGACTCGTTTCCAGTAAACAGGGTCTCCGGTTCTCTACACAGCAGCGTTAAGCTGCTATTTTACGGTGGTATTCTGTGAGAGCGTTGTCCTACCCCGGTCGAGCCGACCCATTCGTGTTTCATCTATACCAGTAATATAGCAGCATGGCTGTACCACGTAAAAAGTTAAATCCATTAAAACTAAGAGCCCTTTAAGCTATAGTAAATAAGAGAGGTTAACGTGCGTACTCTAAAGCTGTAACTGAAAGAATCAACAAGTATCCAATTTTTTTTAAGTTACTATGACAAACATAATGTAAAGTTACGGCGTATACTATGTACTAAAAAGGCCTCACGGATTGTAGACAACAATTTCAGGACCTCAGTATATGTCTACAAACGCCGCGATAACGTCGACTTTTACTATTATTGCGTCGATAAAGTTGTTCAACAATGTTGCCGTATGGGATTCAGTGTGGTAATTACTTTTTTATGTAAACTTAGGCAATTTGTGAACAACAGTCTATTAATTGTATTAAATATCATCTTTTCAAACCTTCAACTAATCTATTCAGAGGTTAATAAAATACCTGCGTTAAATTTGTCTAAAGCTATATATTATTATTGCAGAGTAATTTCACATGTGTTATTATCATTAAACGGTGCTAACTTAGATCTGGATAGATTTCAATTAGGTCTTCTAAGTTTTATTTCTTAAACACTCGGCACTTTATCTAAAAAAAAAGATTGCGATATCTTCATTTAATATAAAGTTATTAAAGTTTTAAGAAACAACGATTTTTATAAGCACTACGTGTTCAGTGACGTGTGTAAGCAACACAGACTAAGTCGCGGATATCACCTAGTATTGGTCAAATTTAAACAAATTCCAAGCTAACATAATATTATTTTCGTTAAAAAATTCAAAGATTATTAAATTTATATTAGACACAAAACCTGTTAGACCGGATAATTTCAACTTAATTGGGCAAAGAATTTGTTGTATTTATAGCACACGAGTGTAAGATTTACGTATTATGTAGTTCATGCAAGGTACGATTTGTGTGTTTGTATGACATCACAGTTGATGCGTGGGCGCGCCTGTGGCCCACATATCTCGTTCTATTTTTCACCAGCTGTAACTAGCGCCCTCTATTATTAGATCCGCATTGTTTTTAACGGACGCTCAGTATATATCCAAACTAATACATATTTTCCTGTATAATATCCTCTTTATACTGATGCTACGACTGCGATCGTGTTTCGACATTGCCGTTTATATTGTCACTTAGCGACTGCAACAAACAGAAGATGACGACTGGAATAAATTGTGACCTATGTAAACATGCTAAGCGTACGAATACGTTTAATTAATGTTACGAAGAGACGGCCCTCAGCCCCCTGCGGCCCCGCTAGTCCTGGCTACGATGGCGACCATGGTAACGGCGGGGCAGCGGGTGCTAAGAATATCCGGTGGAGGTTCGGTTGCCATCTAAGACGGCTCGACCTGGCAACATATAACGCACGCACCCTGAGGACTGACGAGAAGATCCTGGAGCTGGAAGAAGAGATAGTTACGCTGGAATATTATAGGATTATCTGAGGTCCGAAGAGAGGGTGAGGACATGGTAATCCTCGAATCTGGCAACTTGTTCTATCACCAGGAGGGCGACCATCTGTCCCAAGGAGGTGTCCGATTTATCGTCGACATGTCTCTCGTTAACAACGTTGTACCTAAATATTGAGAGTGAGTCGACGAGGGTTGCGTATCTTATACTCAGAATTACGAAACGGTATTCGCTGAAAGTCATACAGGTTTACGCACCAACCTCGGCACGTCCCGATGATGAGGTGGAGGAAACGTATGAGGATATATCTAGAGCCATGCATTCCTCCAAAACCCACTATACGGTGTTAATGGGAGACTTCAACGCAAAACTAGGCACAAGAGAGAACGGTGAGCTGAAAGTAGGGAAATTTGGAATAGGGCAACGGAACCCAAGGAGCCAGCAGCTGGCCGACTTCATGGAGAAAGAGAGACTCTTTATGATGAACTTTCTTCCAGAAGCGGCGCTACAGGAAGGCCCTGGTCGAGCCTCGACGGTTCGACAAAAATTGAGATTGACTTCATTATGACGACAACACGACAACTGTCCAGTGACGTCTACTGAGACGTCTACGAGCACTAGCTCACGAGGGTGAAAACCGGCAGCGATCACCGAATGGTGAGTGGCACACTGAACCTAAATGTTAAGTTGGAGAGGTCTCGTCTAATGAAGTCAACGCATCGTCTCCCTCGTGCTCTAATCCAATGTCCCGAAACCTTTCAGCTCGAGCTACAAAACCGCTTTCAGTGCTTGGAAGATTGCAATGCAGTGGACGATATGAATGACAAGCTCGTGAAAACTGTCCATGCGGTCGGAACTAAGTTTTGCAAGACCCGCCGCAGAAAAACACGAAAACTATCCGATCACACTCTTAATCTCATGGCTGTTAGATGGAAAATGAAGCTACAGTCTTCAGTAGATTTGACAGCATACAGGCAACTGAACAGACCGATCTTCAAATGCATGTGGCGGGGCTTACGCAACTTTAATACTGTTCGTATTGAAGAATCGAACGAGCAGGACCAGGGCTCCAGAGTCTTTGCAAGAGATCTGTCTACCAGAAAGAGCCAACTTTCGATGCTGAAGACCGAGTGTGGCAGGGACACATGAGATTTTGAGTGAGATTGAGAGGTGCAGCTGTACACATCATCGTTGGAGCTACACGCAAGTGTGTGTAACGATCCAAGAGAAAGTTTTATCCGACACTATTTCGATGATATTCCGGACGTCAGTCTGAGCGACATTAGAATGGCTCTCCAGCACCTTAAAAACGGCATGGCCCCAGGCGAGGATGGAATTACAGCGGAGCTTTTGAAAGCGAGTGGAAAACCGGTACTTGAAGTCCTTCAGAAGCTCTTTAATTCCGTCCTCCATGGTGGCACTACACCAGAGGCGTGGAGGAGAAGTGCGGTGGTCTTGTTCTTTTAAGAAAGGCGACAATGCTCTCTTGAAGAACTATAGACTATAATAGTCATACCAATATTTAAAACAATTTACTTCCAACATTTTCAATTTTTTTTAATTCTTTGTGTAAACTGGTTTAGTCTTTTATTATTAGAGGTGAAAGGAGTTGCGTGAAACTTATAGAATTAAAAACACGTAGCAATAATTCAAAATTTGTTGTGTTATTACGATAATAAAAAAAATAATAATAATATAAAATTAAAATTTTTGTACAGCCGACTTCAATATCAGATATTTAAAATAACTCAAAAACTATTGGTCTGACCTTGATCAAATTCATATGACCACACGAGAAGTACCAGCTTTCAAATAAAAAAATAATCATCCAAATCGGTTCACCCAGTAAAAAGTTATGAGGTAACACACAAAAACAAAAAAAAACATACAGTCGAATTGAGTACAGTCTCCTTTTTGGAAGTCGGCAGAAAAATAGATTCGCCCTGTGACATACATACACATAACATATAATCACGCCTCTTTCCCGTAGGGGTAGGCAGAGACCACTTCTTTCCACATGCTACGATCCTTACTTGTTTCGCTTCGTCCACTTTCATTATTCCCTTCATACATGCTCTTCGGTTTAGGGTACTCTTGACCTGGCCTTTTTTCAAGACGTCCCTGATTTGGTCTAGAAACGTCCGCCTATGTCTACTCCTTCCAACACTTTCATTCACACTAGCCTTATACATTTTGTTCGTCAATCGTTCTTCATTCATTCTCTCGACATGCCCAAACCATCTCGGCATACCTTTCTCAATTTTTCTCAAGAGATCTGTCTACCAGAAAGAGCCAACTTTCGATGCTGAAGACCGAGTGTGGCAGGGACACATGAGATTTTGAGTGAGATTGAGAGGTGCAGCTGTACACATCATCGTTGGAGCTACACGCAAGTGTGTGTAACGATCCAAGAGAAAGTTTTATCCGACACTATTTCGATGATATTCCGGACGTCAGTCTGAGCGACATTAGAATGGCTCTCCAGCACCTTAAAAACGGCATGGCCCCAGGCGAGGATGGAATTACAGCGGAGCTTTTGAAAGCGAGTGGAAAACCGGTACTTGAAGTCCTTCAGAAGCTCTTTAATTCCGTCCTCCATGGTGGCACTACACCAGAGGCGTGGAGGAGAAGTGCGGTGGTCTTGTTCTTTTAAGAAAGGCGACAATGCTCTCTTGAAGAACTATAGACTATAATAGTCATACCAATATTTAAAACAATTTACTTCCAACATTTTCAATTTTTTTAAATTCTTTGTGTAAACTGGTTTAGTCTTTTATTATTAGAGGTGAAAGGAGTTGCGTGAAACTTATAGAATTAAAAACACGTAGCAATAATTCAAAATTTGTTGTGTTATTACGATAATAAAAAAAAAATAATAATATAAAATTAAAATTTTTGTACAGCCGACTTCAATATCAGATATTTAAAATAACTCAAAAACTATTGGTCTGACCTTGATCAAATTCATATGACCACACGAGAAGTACCAGCTTTCAAATAAAAAAATAATCATCCAAATCGGTTCACCCAGTAAAAAGTTATGAGGTAACACACAAAAACAAAAAAAAACATACAGTCGAATTGAGTACAGTCTCCTTTTTGGAAGTCGGCAGAAAAATAGATTCGCCCTGTGACATACATACACATAACATATAATCACGCCTCTTTCCCGTAGGGGTAGGCAGAGACCACTTCTTTCCACATGCTACGATCCTTACTTGTTTCGCTTCGTCCACTTTCATTATTCCCTTCATACATGCTCTTCGGTTTAGGGTACTCTTGACCTGGCCTTTTTTCAAGACGTCCCTGATTTGGTCTAGAAACGTCCGCCTATGTCTACTCCTTCCAACACTTTCATTCACACTAGCCTTATACATTTTGTTCGTCAATCGTTCTTCATTCATTCTCTCGACATGCCCAAACCATCTCGGCATACCTTTCTCAATTTTTGTCACTACATTTTCTTTCAGACCACAAGGTTTCCTTATCTCACTATTTCTTATACTGTTACTAAGTTTAACTCCTATCATACTTCTTAACGCTTTCATCTCAACTGCATTTATTCTGCTTTCATGTTTCTTCTGCCATACCCAACTTTCACTTCCGTACATGAGTGTCAGAACCAACACTCCCTCATGCACAGCTAAACGAGCCTTGTTAGACACCTTCCAACTGCTTATAAAAGAGTGCAAAGCTCCATTCACCATGTTTCCTGCATTCACGCTTCTTTCGATATCACTCTCACACTTTCCTGTGACATGAATTGCCAATTAAAAAAAAATCAAATCCAATTTGCGTAGTTGTTTATACTGAATTCTGCGAATTCGTATATATGTTTTATATATAGTATAAGTTGAATTCAGAGGAGTCGACATCTGTTCGAATACAAATGGGTCGTATTATCACGACTTGCTACTACTATTTTAAGACTCACAACTAGAACTCGCTCATTTGGAATGTCTCCAACATTCACCTACAATTTAAAGATCGAACTGGTTTTACTTATCTGTTTACTCTGCTCCTCGTTTTGTTTATTTTCACTATCTGCGACCGACGTTTTGTTGATAAAAACTTTGATACAATGGAACATTAGGAATGCGATGCTACAATTTGTATGCCTTTACACTAGGACTTTTTTTTATATTACACCCGTGTTTTTGGCGTTTTAAATTCATAAATTGCAATAGGACTAACAGCCAAATGAAAAACAAAAACTTCAAATTTATTTAATATGATCTTGTAACAGTTTTATCATAATATCTATATATAATAGATTTTAAAGAGATTGGTATATAGGTAAATTTTTGTATTGTAATCCGATAAATAAGAAAACCATATTATACCATACATACAAGGGACAATGCTTTGTGTCATTTCTTGGGGACGGCCTATGTTCAGTAGTGAATTTGTGAAAGGCTGTATTGATGTTGATGATGATAATAATGATTTAGACTATATAACTTCAATGCGGAATATGCCATATTCTCCAAATTAAATTCAAAATCATCCGCTAGCAGTTCACCCTGCCGATCAACAAACAAGTCTCTGTCTATTGACTGATGACTGATTCAAAAACGCTAACCTATTTTTATGTGTTGATGGGAAGCAGCGGCAGCGTGGGGATTATGAAGACCGCTTATAGATAAATGTATGATCCTTTGTTTATATCGTGAGACATCTTTCAAAAAGCTGCATTGAATAAAACCTTGAGTTACCTGCAATATCATGACTTCAAGGGCTTTATGCTTCAGATGTTACGGCAAATGTCAGCGACATTTCATTACACGTTTCTAAATCTTTTCTTAGAAATTTATAAGAATAATATAAGTAATTCCCAGAGGCGATTAAAATTAAATTCTCTAGCATAACACCTATCTAACGTAATTCTAATACGCAACTAAAATTATATTGATTATTGCAAACAATATTTTAACCTTAGAGTATACATAAGCATATTTTGCTTATATACACCTAAACGTAGTGATTATATACTCTTTGATGTATATCCTACAGTTTAACTTACTTTCATGCCTACAATAACGAAGCAATTGCTGTTGCTACTTACCAGTACAATGCGTACAATAATCGTTTATAAATGAGTGGTGAGTATTGTTATATAGCTATGTGTATAATAGAGGCATACCAGCGTAAAATAGCAGCATAATGTTGCGTTTCGTATTGCCAGTGAAACGAACCGAAGAGGCTTTTTACTGGTAACAACACATTCCATCTTAGTTCTTAGAGATGACAACACTCCTTATTCGAGGATGGATAAGTGTCCGATAGCCTCTATGATCGGTTGTCATCCTAATAAAAAAATTAAAACTTGGTCAATTTAAACTTTAAAAACATGTGTGAGTGTCGTGGAACACTCGGTTGGATTACATTCGTAGTATATTATTATTGATAAACGTATTATATTATTGATTATCAAATACAAATAAATGAATTACTAGAGTCTATTAAAATGAAGTATCAGTTAAAATAAAATAATATTTCTTTCATGGCAAGATAATAAAAGTGCGAGGGAGATGGATATTATTCCATCCCGCTTCCTTACAGCCGCCAAGGCCGTCTACACTACGTCAAAAGGGGTCGTGACGGAAAAATCGTATACTTTTTCTGACATAGCTCCCACCCGCCAGATTCGTGCCGTCCGTTATGGAACTTCGTTCCAAAAACTAAATCAAATCGAACAGCATACGAAAGTAAATCGAACCGTTATCGAAGCATTCAACGCACGCAACCAAGTCGTTCTCCTTCCACAGTTCGTGTTTGTGTGTCAGTAGGTCAATAGCTGTTTATAAGCGAATTATTTGCTAACTCACAGACCGGTTTACGGTTACATCAGATAAACCGAAACTAAGCCCCTGTCAAATACCTCAGTAAAAACAGAAACTTGTTCGAATTTTGAATTTGAACTTGAGTGTTAAAAATGGCCGCAAGCCAAAAAGTGATTCTAAGGGTCAAATAATTTCTGTATATTTAACTTACAACTTCTAACAGAAAGTTGCAATCAGTGCGACATTTGGCAGACCAAATTTCAACATGTTTTTAAAAGAATATCTGCGCATGTACGTCCGTACGTTTGTACGTTCGAGCTCAGAGTCACCTCATGGTGACTGTTGCGGCACATTACTTTGGAGGACACCATGACACCTGCATCTATCACAATATTTTTTATAGGGTAAGGGTGACAAACGAGCACAAATTCCACCTGATGGTAAGTAGTTGCTGTGGCCCATAGACATCTACATTCATCCTCAACTACGTATCGTAGCCCTACTGTACTGTACAAACACTTCAGCACTTCGATATACCGACAGTCAACTCGGCTCCGCTGAAGGGACTGCAGCACCGCCCAAATTTCGACGGAATCAAAGGCTTTCTCATAGTCCACATACGCCAGACAAAGTGGCAAATGGTACTCCTCGGACTTGTGTACAATTTTCCGAAGGGTATGTATATGGTCTATGGTGCTAAAGCCTTTTCAGAAACCGGCTTATTCGGGAGGCTGGAAGTTGACAAGTCTGCGCGCGAGACGATTCGTAATGACTCTTGAAAACAGCACGTAGACGCGGCTCAAAAGGAAAATCGGTCTGTAGTTCTTCAAGAGAGCGTTGTCGCCTTTCTTAAAAGAACAAGACCACCGCACTTCTGCTGCACGCCTCCAGTGTAATGCCACCATGGAGAACGGAATTAAAGAGCTTCTCAAGGACTTCAAGTACCCGTTTTCCACCCGCTTTCTAAAGCTCCGCTATAATTCCATCCTCGCCTGGAGCCTTGCCGTTTTTAAGGTGCTGGAGAGCCATTCTAATCTCGCTCAGACCGACGTCCGGAATATCATCGGAATAATGGCGGATAAGACTTGCTCTTGGATCGTTATTCACACTTGCATGTGACTCCAACGACGATGTGTACAGCTGCCCATAGAACTTCACAATCTCACTCAAAATCTCAGGTGTCCCGGGAACGACGCTGCCACACTCGGTCTTTAGCTTCGACAGTTGGCTCTTTCTAGTAAACAGATCTCTCGCAAAGACTTTAAGAGCCCTGGTTCCGCTCTATTTCTTCTTCCATACGAGCTGTATTAAAGTTGCGTAAGTCCCGCCACATGCATTTGGAGATCTGTCTGATCAGTTGTCTGTACGCTGTCAAATCTGCTGAAGACTGCAGCTTCATTTCCCGTCTAACAGCCATGAGATTTATGATTGTGATCGGAGAGTTTTTCTGTTCTTCTGCGGAGGGTCTTGCAGACCTTAGCACTTACCGCATGGACAATCTCCACGAGCTTGTCATGCATGTCATTCACAGAATTGCAATCTTCTAGGCACTGAAAACGGTTTTGTAGCTCGAGCTGAAAGGTTTCGGGACTTTGGATTAGAGCACGATGAGGACGGAGCGTTAACTTCATTAGACAAGATCTCTCCAACTTAACGCTTAGGTTCAGTGTGCCTCTCACTATTCGGTGATCATTGCCGGTTTTACCCTTGCGATCACTGAGACATCACTGAACAGTTGTCGTCTGGTCGTCATAATGAATTGAATCTCATTTTTGTCGAACCGTCGGGGCTCGACCAGGTCCACTTCCTGTGGGCCCACTTCATGGCAGAATGCATGGCTCTAGATATATCCTCATACATTTCCTCCACATCCTCATCGGGATGAACCAAGGTTGGTGCGTTAACCTATATGACCTTCAGCGAATACCGTTTGGTAATTCTGAGTGTAAGGTAACCCTCGTCGATACACTCAATCTTTACAACGTTGTTAACAAGAGACTTGTAGACGATAAATCCGACACCGCCTTGGGACAGACGCTCGCCCTCTCGGTGATAGAAGAAGTTGCCGTTGTATTCTAGGATTACAGTGTAGGAAAATATTACAGACATATAATATATTATATATATTTAATTACAAAAAAATCTTCCTATTATTCTACAGTTGCTTCTTGTACTTATTACCAAACTATAGATTAAAGATAATTAAAATATTACATTTTGTTTCTTTGTTATAGTTTTGACATGGAAAGGGTTATACTTTTATAAAATAGCAAGGCGAGACTTTTCTAACACAAACACAATTATGAGTTAATAATGAAAGACTGGTGACCCGATAAAACATTAAAACTGTTCTGGAGAAAAGAAACGAGCAAAACACTGTAGTATTGGGTCACCAGGCCAATGTCACCGACATTCCCCGCAAGGGATTTTTTCAGTATTTTAATTTTCATTTGTCATTTAGTATTAAATTTTTTAATTTTCCCAACAGTAAGTATTTTAATTTTTCTAATCTAAAGAATAAAGAAGACCTGATTCCATTAAAGCCGTTTTGAAAATTGAATTTTATACTTAAACAAACAGGGTTAATTTCTTGTATTTTGAGATATATTTACATGTAATAATGAATGCGGTATAAGTATAATGACAATTTTTTTTTAAATTTGTTACACTGGCCCATTACCTACAACTAAATGTTGTTCCTTACTTCCTCAAGTACTAGACTACTCAGTATTTATTTTCCATAGCTACCAACTGTGCAGTTAGTATACCAGTAGGTATTCAAAAAAATGAAACATATTGAGTGTTAAATCATATTAAATAAAGTATAGTTGATATACAATCTTTAATTATAGTATAATATACTTAGATCAATATTGGTTCTAAAATTAGCATAAAAAATCTTTTTGTTATTTTAATTGAACAAAACTAAAATAATTTAAAAGTTAAGTTTTAATTTTATTCATTATAAATGTATTATTATGTCGGTTCTTCGAGCTATACGGCCGGCCCTTGTCACTTACTAATGTTGAATTGAATACACGTACACAAATGCCGGCTTTAGAGTCAATATCGAGTTTAAACTCAAGCTTCGCAAAGTCAACATTTTCGTCCAGACCATATTATTATGATGCACAGATGTTGACATTGTGAAGTTCGAATTTAAACTTGACATTGTCTTTGAATACTGGCCTGAATACCGACCTTAGAAATGTCAGAACCGAGGGGAGAGACCTGTGTTCGGTATCTTTAAGGGCACACACGCTACCTTTAATAAAAATGCGCACAATGTTGCATGATTATGAAGCCTTATGCTCAGATAATAAAATATTAAGATTCATGGATTTTTTAAAAGGGGCCCCACGAGCAGGCCTCTCAGCTTATGGTAAGTGATTGCCCGTCGTCCATAAAAATCTAGAACACGTCTTTATGCAAGGAGTATGGTGTTAAAACTACCTAAGTTATATCGGTCCGGATAAATCGTTGTTCTAGAGTTCTGCAAAGTTCTCGTGCGAGGTATGAAATTTCGTAATACACTAAGCGACGCCAACACAACTAGAAGCAACACGGAAGTGGCGGTGAAAGTGGGGTGAAAGCGGCGTGCAACATTTACCTAATCGCACGAAGCGGCCCCGCGTTACATCAGCGCACTGCTACGTGAATGTGAAAGTCAATGCTATAGCCAATGGATGCCGCTATGTCGCGCACGATGACACGCATCCAGCGCCGTTACATTCTGAGAGGCTTCGCTCGCTGGATATTACGTGTTTGTTTAGTGCCGTTAGCTTAATGCAGCGTGTTGAGGAACCCTGCATGTGTATTTTTTAATCTACATATTTTTTAACTTCCCGCTTTGACAATTTATAATTTACAAAAGTAGGAAATTATATATTTATTTCCAGTTTTGAGAATACGAGTTTTCATCAGATCTCCACGTTTTCAGGTCCTAGGAAGCCGTTCCGACTATTCCGGATTGACGTCGGGCACTGTAAGTGTGTATGTATGTATATTTTTTAGAACGAATCAACCGATCGAGATGGGCGACGGCGTTCGAAAGTGTTCATTGAGACTTCGAGCTGATTGGATTTTCAGTTCAATCGGTCAATCGGCCGAGCCGTTTCAAAGATTTTCAAAAAATAAAAATGAAGAAAAAAACAAAAATTAAACAGATTTTCGAGCGTTAGCGAAAAGAAGGGGGAAGTCTTAGGGATAAATATGTTTTTTTATAGTTTAATTTTTATTTATTAAACACTACGAAACGTCCAGATATCATTAAATTTTAAAGGTCACCATATTTTTACGTGTTGATCTTAAGCGTCTGATTGTACCGCTTTTAAAAAAAATACTTTTAATAAAAGTAAAAGCCGACTTCAAAGAACTAAATAAATAATTTTACATTCTGAAGTCGGTGCTAAGCAGATTTTTTTTTACTATTTTGAGTGGACTATATTCCTAATATTACAATCTCAATATCGATCAAATAGTAACATTAACACTTCGTCCTCTTAGGGGTGGAATTTACTCTACAAATTTATTTGGGACCACCCCTAAATATAATAATATCCAAAAGTATATTCCTAGTGTAAGCTATTTAATTAAAAAAAATATATCAAAATCGGTTCACAATTGACAATGATATCGCATGATATGCAACAAATAGTACCAAAAGACAAGTTAATAGTATGGGCAAAATCGAATCGCCTATTTCTGTAAGATTAGTTCATGGAAGGTTGGGATGGAACTATTAGGAAATTTTTAATAATAGTCATTATCATAAAATACACCGCTATGTTGCTATACGTAACTGATTGAAATACTAATAAATGACATTAAGTATGTTCTTTTATTTCATCAGTATCTAAAAGTCCACAACTGAACATGGAACACTTCTGTAGTAGGTAGGATTTGCGTTAATCGTTAGGTAGTAACGCTTTGTAGACGTACGTACTGGCACGGCGCACGTAATATAAAGTGCACGCGAACAGAGGGCTCTGTTTGAAAATTATAGAGTTAACATTTTTTATCACATACCAATTCATTCGAATCTAATCGAATTATCGATATCGATGTTGAACATAACCTAACATTAGATAAGCTGATATCAGGCAAACGAACGTGGGTAAAAACCAGATACATTTGTATTTGTGACATTCCAACCAATTTTTATAAGTTGTTTCATTCTCGATTTTGTTACTTTTATAAATGTTATTCATAAATGCATGCGTGACATTTTATGCAGTACTAATAGTCAGATATAAGCTGATAAGTTGTATTTAATATCAGCTCAAAAAGAGATAGTGATATTGAGATATAAATGTGCCTCCCCAATTGTTTGCATCATATGTATATGTGGGTGTTTGCATGCGCGTAAAATAGTTTAGTGGCGGTGTATGAATATCCACTACTCCATATCGTCCCGTCGGTGTCGTAAGAGGCGACAGAGGGAAAATGAAATAGGGGATGGGCAGCAGCACCTTCCTGATAACAACCCTAAATATTAAAAAACCGCCTGCTAAGCGTGGCAACTATGGCAAAATCCCCCCGTGAGGCAATCTATGAGGGAAGCCTATGTTTAACAGTGGAGATATATAGGCCGTAATGGATAGATAGATGAATGAATAAAAGTTAAGGTAAATTTAAAAGCACTAAAGATTATGGCAGAAAATTTTTAAGGAGTGTAATTAATGGCACTTTATTATTTTCTTAAGCCGCGTCTCCACCAAAGTTTTGTTGCCAACAAAACTTGATTCCATTTTCGGCGGCAACATCAAAGGAATACGCGTGTTGCCAACATTTGTTCCCTCGGTGGAGATGCTTGTTGGAAACATAACTGTTGTCAACATTTTTGGTGGATACGCGGCTTTAAACGCCAAACTTAAAACATCCAAACGTATTTGGCAACAACTTTCAAGTTACAAAGTATTACTGCTGTTACCTATATAGTAAAAGACTGAATAATAGATTGCTGTAAAGGTGACGATTGAGGTACGCTATATGCGTCACAATTGCGTTCCTGTAATTAACTTTCTTTAAATACTGCGATTCTATTTGATCAGCCTCTAATGCTAATGAAAATATTATTTGTAACGTATCTTTATACGTGGTAGAGCCATGCTGTAGCTATATTATGGTTGTAGCACGAATAGGTCGGCTCGACCGGGGAAGGACCACGCTCTCACAGAATACCAGCGTAACATAGCAGCTTAATGCTGCTGTGTTTCGTATGGTGAGTGTAGAGAACCGGGGACCCTTTTTACTGGAAACGAGGCATTCCATCTTAGTCCTCAAGGCTGACAACGCATCTGCATTTTATTCGCAAACGAGGATGGATGTAGTTTGTCTAAGGGCCACAGCAACCACTTACCATCAGGTGGACTGTGTGCTCGTTTGTCACCCTATTTCTATAAATAAAATAAAATCTTATGTGATCTAATTTCGACCGAAACGCAATCGTTACCACAAGAGTGGTAGAGTTTTTGTACGTGGTAGAGCCATATGCTGCAGCTATATTATTGTTGAAACACGAATGGGTCGGCTCGATAGGGGTAGGTCCACGCTCTCACAGCATACCAGCGTAAAATAGCTGCTTAATGCTACTGTGTTTTGCGTATGGTGAGTGTAGAGAACCGGAGACCTTTTTTACTGGAAACGAGGCATTCCTTCTTAGTTCTCAAGGGTGACAATGCATCTGCATTTTGATTCTTAATCGAGGATAAATGTGGATGTGTATGGGCCACAGCATCCACTTATCATCAGGTGGACTGTGTGCTCGTTCGCCACACTTATTCTATAAAAAAGTGGATGCAATTTAATAACGTACTAGCGAAAGTGAAAGGGAACTAACTAACCTTTGATGACAGTCCATATCTAAGTGGGTCGTTGCACGGACATTAGTGCAACTACTGTTATCTATTTAAGATAAGTGCTTATGTTTGTTTATATTCTACACGTGATTACAAATAATGTCAATGATCTGATTATAATAGTGTCTCTAAGTTTCGGTGGATTGCAATTATGAAACAAAGTATGTTCTCTGGCTAGTTCAAAAAAGAGACGATACTCAATACGACTGTATGTTTTTTTTTCTTCTTTTTTTTTCCGATGATTCTTTCTTTATTTTAAAACTGGTACTTCTCATGTGGTCCCATATACATTTGATCAAGGTCTGATCAATATTTTTTGAGTTATTCTTAATAATTTATATTGAAGTCCGTTGTACAAAATTTTTAATTTTAGCCTCAACTACTGTCAGAAGTTATTAATTACTGTAAATAAATATAGTGTATGCCTTAAGAATTTGATATAACGCAGTAGTGATAAGATCTGATGTAGGTGAGGTTCACTGAAGGTAGAGAGCCAATAATCTGTTTCGCTCCAGACGAAGTTCGAACGACACGCGATTGTTGCAAACTAATAAAGTAATAATAATATTACCTATACATAAACACGTCTCGATAAAATCCTTGGCCTAAATTCAAAAGAGATAATAGATATCAAGTGGAACACTTTCAACACGTATTATTTAAAACTGGAACACAATATTAGGACAGCACGAACATCTATAAAATTCGTGAAGTATATTAAATAATAATTGTAAATACGAGTATTATATGTGTAAGTATTATAAAATGACCGTGTAGTGGCGGTGTAAAAATATCCACCACCCCATATCGTCCAGTGAGTATCGTGAGAGGCCACAGAGGTAAACTAGGAGATGGGCAGCAGCGTCTTGCTAATAACAATTTATGTGGTAGAGCCATGCTGCAGCTATATTAGTAGTATAGTTGTAGCACGAATGGACCGGGGAAGGACGACGCTCTCACAGAATACCAGCATGACACTGCTGTGTTTCGTATGGCGATTGCAGAGAACCGGAGACCCTTTTTACTGGAAAAGAGACATTCCATCGTAGTCGTCACGGGTGACAACGCATCTGCATTTTGATTCGTAATCGAGGATAGATGTAGATGTCTACGGGCCGCAGTAACCACTTACCATTAGGTGGACTGTGTGCTCGTTTGTCACCCTATCCTATAAAAAAAAAAACTAGATAATAAAAAATGGCGGTTGCCAACCCGCCTGCTAAGCGTGGCAACTATGTCAAGAATACAAGGAGCTAATGAGGAGGTCTATGTTCAGCAGTAGACTTTGATAGGTTGGAATGAATGAATAAATGAATAATGCCCTGTAAATATAATATTATGTTCAAGTACCTTATTAAACCGTCTGGCTGTCCACAACACAATACAATATTCTTTTTATTAAAGAATAGCACATCACTTCCCGTAGATATATTAATATGAATTGGTCTAGGGAATGAAAATATTTTAAGTGCTGAACCATCTGCTAAACGTACTTTCTCTAACATTACAATGTAAATTCTGTCTGTTTGATATTTTCATGCAAATAAAGGGTGACAAACTAGCAAAGTATCTCAAATACGTACGTGCTTGCTGTGGCGCATAAGCATCTACATCTATTCTCTATCAAAAATCGAGGTACAGGCAGTTTCTTTACTCATGTAGTGCAGGTGCGTTGTCAACTTTAAGAACTGAGATGAAATGACGCTACATTCGGAACGCAGCAAGCAGCATTATTCTATTTTAACGCTGTATATTCTGCTATACGATAAAGATGCCTAAATACACTGATCCTACGACTGCGTAAAGGCCTCTTTTCCTAGGAGGGTATTTACTATTTAGGAAAGGTATTGCTAGCGTACTATGAAATTTTAATATTGGGTAACACAGCTATACCACGCTTATATTCTTTATTATATATTACTACGTTTAGCCGTGGTAGCTCTGTGGCTAGCGGTCACCGTAAATATACCGTAAGCGAGCAATTTGGGTTCGATCCCCGCCGCCACCAATGAAATTGTTAATTGCAGTTTTAAACGCTGTTTTATTCTTGTCCTAAAACCCTCTCAGAAATGCGAGGACGCCGGTGCGGATACGCTGTAACTTTATTTTTAACTTTAAAGTTTCAAACTGTAGCTAACAAGCAAATGTCACTAAAAATATCTGTGTAAAATAGAAACTGTATCCGCAAAAACGACTGTATAAAATATTATGTACGATAAGTGTCTAATTAAGATAAAACACGACTTTGAAAGTTGTGAAACGTCCGCTTTGAAATCTTATGTGCATGAATAATATAATGTCTTTCGCAACATCACTGAAACAATTATGCAACAGATAGATCTACTTTTGAATATGCAAGTATCTTTATATATATATATATATATATATATATATGACTTGAGATAGAAGTCTTGAAATTTGTATTTCACTGAAATGTAAGTTAATATTTTAACACCATTTTAGTCACTAGAAGTCATTAATTATAGGCTTTATTTCAATTGACTTGATGGTAAGTGATGATTTAGCTTGATAGTAAAGCGCTTATACCTCGGTATGATCGGATGAAAAGGTAGGCGCTGGTCAATTAATCCACTTATTCGCTATACGCATTAAAAATCACGAAACAAATAGTTTAGTTCGAAAATGTACGTCGACAACAAATGAGAAGAGACGCGCCGAGCGCCAGTTTGTTTAAAGGTGGAAAAGCGAGGGAGATACCGAGAGGTTACTTTGTGCAAGTAATCCAACTGTCAAGATTTTAAGCACCTTTGCAAGGACATCTAACTTCCTGGCGCCCGCTTGCCATTATATTTAATGAACCATTTGATTTATTAAAACAACGCATCCTTAGCCTTCTTCGTTTTAAATTTGATTGCAAGTGTGCACGGGCTGCAATAGTTCGTTTGTAGAAAATAATAGAGCTAGGCTGTGTAATGGAGACACAGCCTATCTCTATCATTTTCGACAAACGAACTATAATAGCTTCAGATAAACCAACAGTCATTTCGTTCTATGAACATTCGGTGTAGGACTCCTTTTCTGCCTTGGTGTCCGTCTGGGTAGCTATCAACCACTTACCTCCACGCCTGTTTGTTTGGCAGTCGTCAAATGTGCATGCGAGATGATTCGTAACGACCCTCGAAAACAGCACATAGACACGGCTCTGAGAGATAATCGGTCTGTAGTTGTTCAATCGAGCGTAGTCATCTATTTTGAAGATCAAGACCACCGCATTTCTGTACCACGTCTCCAAGAGTAGTGCCGCCACAGATAACGGAAAGAGCTTCAGGACTCTCAGTACTGGTTTTTCGCAACATCCTGATAATACGAGGTGCATGGCTAAATTAGAAAAACGGTGCTGGGACTTTGGTTGTTTTTCGAATGGAATCCCAGAACCATTCGTATACACTGATGGTAACGACAGTAACCGTTAGGAGAAAGGTATGACCTGTCCGCTGCTCCCGCGACGTAGGTGTACCCAAGTAGGAATTGCACACGTTAAAATCAACTTTAACAAACTGACGAAAGGATAAAAAATCTCTGGCATATAATATTATAATTGAAAACAACGCAGAAAAAAAATTGGTTCTAAATTTGTAATTTTACTGTCCTTGCCACTGTGGCCATTGTTACGAACACAACTTGAATATCCTGAAACATAAGTCTTCATCGCCAGCGCAATTGGATAAAAACGCGATTTCAATAGTGTTGATTTAAGTGGGAATAAGCAGCGACTTCCTCGTGACGACGTCAGTGTTGCGAGTTCGCGAGTAGGAAACGCCGACCGCCCGCGCGCCTTGACCCACTTAATAGCTCACCGTGCACCTCTCTACGAGCTCGTGCAAAAGCGATGCGATCATTTTTGAATCAGCTCATTCGCAAAATCATCGATAACAATATTTGATTAAATAATTATATTAATCTAAAATAAAATCGATAAATTTAGATAACAATTACGAGCTCTAAGACTATACGCGAGTTTTATCGTATGACGATGAGTTTTTAATAAACGTTTGTATGTGAATTCATAAGAAAATTGGTATTAATTGTATTACAGAGCTATGCGAGGTAAAATATCAGCACAATTGTTCCAAAGAAAATAAAATCACAAAGAAGCCTGTATAATGAGAGAATCAGACGTCTGTTAATGAATATAAACATCAAAATTAGTCGTTTCAAACACAATGCTCCAACTAAGTGAATAAACTTGTTTCAGTAGAATCGTTTGAGACAAATGTAAAACACATGTTTGTCACACGTGAGATTAATAGATCTTTTATGTCTTTAGAATGAGAGTTAGACGAAAATTATGAAATTTGAGCATAATCTACAATTGTGATTTTTTTTACTCATATCAAATGGAACGTTCAAGCACAAATTAACTAATAGTTACCTACTAAGTTAAAGTAACAGACAGCAGTAATAAGAACAAAATGAAAGCACAAGGCGTCACCACGAGGTAGCTTAGATATATAATATGCGCTAGCTAACCAGACGATTTCAGCTCTATGCTAAGTGAACTCTATCACCCTTTTGCGTCCCTTTCACGTACACGCGTCAATTAACATAGTGTTGCCATTGCAGCGCGTCAATTTGTCTTAATTTCAGAGTGGGATTCTATATATTTTTACGTGGTAGAGCCATGCTACACCTATATGGTTGTAGCACGAAAGGGTCGGCTTGATCGGGGAAGGACCACGATCTCACAGAATACCGGTGTAAAATAGCAGCTTAATGCTCCTGTTTCGTTTGGTGAATATAGAACCGGAGGTTTTTACAGGAAACGAGGCATTCCATCTTGGTCCTCAAGGGGGTGGCAAGTAGAAACGCATCTGCATTCGATGTGAATGTTTATGGGCTACAGCATCCACTTACCATCAGGTGGACTATGTATGTACACGTTCGTCACCCTTATGTGAGTACTGCTGCGCATGAACAAATGCAACACCAGAGGAATTGCAAGTGCATTGCCGTTCTTTTATAAAGGTGTAGGCTCATTTATTAAAGGTCCTTCAGTCATATTGTTGCAGCAAAATCGCTGGTAGGTAATAGATAGCTAATTTCACTAAGTAGTCGTGCGAGGAAGAAACTTCTGGAGTATCGTAGTGGTGCATTGGCGGAGAATTTTGTCGCGATATGCGATAGTAACACTAAGTGTAATTTAAAAAATCTGTTGTTCACGATTTGCTCCGCTTTTCGTTGGATACGGTTAAGTCTAGTGTTAGTTAGCTAGTATTGCGGAAGTGGTGCCCAGGCCAAGCGGCACTTAAGAGTTTTCATGGACTTTTAAGTTTTTATTAATAAGGCAATAACCTTGAAACATTTCGATATAAATACTTATTTCTACTTCTTTAAGTTATAATGGTAGAGTAGCATATTCTCATTTATTTATTTACATAAACAGTATCAATTTATATCAAAATCTTCAATAAAATAATGTAAATAAGCGACGGAAACATTCAAATGTGAGACCAGATCTAAATTTAGTGAACTTGCACACAAGGTCTTAATTCGCGTCAGTCAATTCGTAAAGATGGCGGTCGTATAATAGCGATTCACAGTTCTCATTAGTCTTCAACCTTGTTCAACGAGTTCCTATTTAAAATATGTGATATGCATGTAGATAATTATGAAGAAGGTCAACGTTCGCAACCATTCGTGAAAATTCTTAAAACCTTAAATTATTACCAAGGTAAAATGTATGTAGGACATAAGAAAACTTACTTATTAGGTCGATTAAGGGAAATGTAGCACAATTTAGTGGAATCTGACGAGAGAGAGAATCACCTTAAACTAGGTTGAATTTAAAAGACGATGGCCGATGGGAACATGACCGCGATTACGGCTATTTTTGTCAGCAGTTTATTTTTTCATTATGATTATTATTCTTTACTAAAGGAAATTTAATAAATTTATATATTCATAATTTAGTTTAACGTATTTCTATATGTATATTATTATTTATGCGTATATATTTTATATTTATTTCATAATATGTCTAATTACACCATACTACATTAGATTATATAATATTTTTTTCTAATTAAATAAAGAAATAAAATAGATTTAATTTTTTTTTCTTTGTTATTACACCCTTTCAAACATCTATTGTCGACAATAGGCCATAGATTACCACATAGGGATTTGCCATAGTTGCCACGTTTGCTAGGCGCATTGAAAATCGCATTTTTTTTTGTTATATTGAGCTCTAATTAGGAAGATGCCAATCTCCTATTTCATTTAGATTTACCTCTGTCGTTTACGGCACTCATCACACACATCACAAGGGATGATATGGGGTAGAAAAGAAAGATATAGTGCTTCTTTGTGATTAAATTCCAATAATAAAAGATAAATACAGTATAAATTGCTTTTTGCAATTTATGTTTAGGTACTTAACACAAAGTCCGACGTTATTGTGCTTAAAATATCCTATATACACATTAAACAAGGTAACACCGCTTATAGAGCGAAACTGTTGACCATTTATCGAATGCAAATAATTTATATTAAAAAATTATAGTAATTAAAAAAATTACTCACACTTGCCATCGGAATGTTTAAAAATCCAAAAGTTTAGAATCCACTAAATACGATCACTAGTCACTTGTTTGCTGAGCATAACAACAAGAAAGTAATTTGCGCAGTGAACACTTCACTTTTCCCTGGAGGATATAATACACTTGAGTCAGTGAGTGGCACACAAAGCGAAATACTTCACAGATGCTACATATGTTTTTTTACTCTCCAATAAACAGTATTTAATACGATTACATAAAACTACACACACACACCGTAATATCTGGGTTCACACCCAGTTCCAAGTAGGTACCTGTAACAAGACAAAGCGATAGTAAATTTAACGATTTTACACTTCAATTAAATTGGCACAACAAATTCAATTATAATTATTTTCTTGCCGCGGAAAGTATACAACGCGTACTCACTTGACTAAAATGAAATTTAAAGTGAGGCACAAAATTAGATAGGACGTAAAGAATTTACTTGCCGCGACACGATACGTGCAAACAGACTACTGACCAAACGCTGACTGGCTGGCTGGCGCAATGGAGGGGAGTATACGAGGAGAGGGGGAGCAGACGGAGGATGGGGGAGACCGTCTGGTCGACTGGTTGGTCGACCTATTGGCTTGGTTGGCACTCACACTACAATACCATCGGCATCGGCAGTTTCTAGGTTGATTTGTATTGACGCCCACAGTTGAAATGAATAATGATGTTTTTAGTTGATCTTTAATACAGTCCTGGTTATTCTGTTTAATTTTTATTATAATAAAAAGAAGCACGCTGGCAGATCGTATCGTTAGCCTTCAGAATCAAGCAAATTTGTCAGTCGGTCTATCCGACTAGCGTGTACGCAACCTTCAGGAGTTCTCATGGCCACGCGCTCGAGCGTAAAGGTCATCTTACTCGGTTGCTACAACGAGTAACAATGATTGTTGAATTATGCCTAACAGTACTATTTTAAAGACAAACTGAAAACATTTTCGAAACATGGCGGTTAAATCAGATAACTCATGTCTGATAAGGCTAATTATCCTAGAGCAAGTGAAGGAAACGCCACGATGAGATAACCGTACCTGATAAGCACGCGTACGAAGCGACACTAAAGAGAAACTGACAATTGATTGATTACACAGAAATATTATAATAACTGAATCCATGAAACTAAGAGTAGGTGCACTTATTGTTTTAACAGGGTTGTCGACATATACCTAGGTATATCACAGTTTAAAGAGCTTTAAACTGTGATTACCTGACCTACTAGACCTACCTAGACAACTGAGATTTTTTGCGAGCACTGAAAACGAAACTACGATGTATATTAGAACACCAGTTAACCACTTTAATGTTTCTTTTATAAACATTTTATTTGTATATTTAAAAAAAAATAAGAATATCATTTAACTTAAAACCTAAAAATAAAAACAATTGAATGGAACAAACAATTTTTGCTTTTAATTACACCTACATGATCTAGAAAACTTATTTATGATTAGCTTTTACCTCTATCTTTTAGGTATTATTTATTCCGTTTTTAGTTTTGTTCGAAAATTTTTATATTTCTAGCTTATGAGATAGTCACCAATAATTAAAAATTAAAAATTTGGAACAGCCGACTTCAATATAAGTTATTAAGAATAACTCAAATAACTCAAAAACTATTGGTCTGACCTTGATCAAATTCATAACTATGAGAGAAAACAGTTTGTTTTATCAGTTTTGCAATGTCACAAAAAATCCTTCATGGTTTTTGCATAAAATGTAGCCTACAATAATCCTGGCATTGGTCTCTATCTGTTTGTGAAGTTTCATCACAACCGGTTAAGTCATTCCGAAGATTAGCTCGGACAGACATTTTAAAAATGATTATTCGTTTTTAATAGCATGCAAATAACCCCTGCGATTAATAGAGGCCTATAATTTTGACATTACAGACACATCAACATTGCATCGACAGCACTGGTGATGCTCTATACATTGGCCGTGGAAATATTTCTCGGGAAAACTTCGCCGAGTACCGGAACAAAGTTGTGTCGGAAGTCGAGCCTTTGCTGAACAAAGTCTCGTATTGGGGGCGACTAATTCTAGTCCAGTTCAATCCTCAGAAGACTCAAGTTTGCGCGTTTACCGCTAAAAAGAACGCTTTTGTCGTATCTCCTCAGTTTCAATTTTTCCGGACCAATACGACTTAGGGACCTTACAGTTACCTTTGTAAGTACACCAGATCTTATAGTTTTTCAATATATACGATATTCGAGATAACCCGTAATATAGTTGAGCCATGCTGCAACTATTGTACATATTAGTTGCAGCACGAATGGATCCGCTCGACCGGGTAGGACCACGCTCTCACAGAATACGAGTACCAGCGTAAAATAGCAGCTTAATGCTGCTGTATTTCGTATGGCGAGTGTAAAGAATCGGAGACTCCTTGCCACCCATGGAAGCAAATGGGGCAATATACCGCTAGACGACGTTTCTTGAATAAGTATTTCATATTGTTAAAATAGATTACATATTATAATACGGGTGGTGAACGAGCACCTATCCACCAATTATATAACATCTATCAACAATTAAGAATCAAAATGCAGATGCGTTGTCTTGCCCCTTAAGACTAAGATGGAATGTTTCGTTTCCAGTAAAAGGGGTCTCCGGTTTTCTACACTCACGATACGAAAAACAGCAGCTTAAACTGCTATTTGCTGGTATTCTGTGAGAGCGTGGTCCTTCCTCGGTCGCGCCGTCCTATTCAGCAGCGTGGCTATAAACCAACATATACAACGCTTCATTTACGAGTATATAATAAATAAAAAATAAACAAGATCAAGATGAAGCTATGTACCTACATTACATTCTAAACACATCTCTACATAGTATAAAATAAAACAAAGTCGCTTCCCGCCGTTTGTACGATTAGATCTTGTACGCAACGGATTTTGATGCGGTTTCCATCAATAGACAGAATGATTAAAGATAAAGATTTATATGTACAATTTATGCATATTATATATTATATAATTCTTCTGTTCGTGTGTATGTGATTGCACTCCTCATAAACATGCATGGGACAAAATTTGACAAGTAGCCCAATTTTTACACGACGATAGTTTAAAAAATAATCCTTACATCCATAATAATATTCTTGTTTATAAAAAATTATACGTAATGTAATCAATGAATGTATGAAACTATACTGGTGGCGGGTATACACTACACTAAACATACATCGTTGAATTAAAAATAAATATTATGCGGATAATCTTCGCGGGGGTAACGCACTTGTTCGGTTTTGAACACCTCTCTCGCTCTCACACGGATACCTATTCATGTTTTTTGCTCTTACGCCAAGTCATCGCCTTACCAGTTCTTTATTTTTAATGGCGACGACATAGCTCGTGGCAGACTCGCAAAACCTTTCACTAAACGGCCATCAAATATATTTTTATTTTTATGCTTTTGCAAAATAGGAATTTATTAAATTGGCTACCTAGAAGCGATTATCAAGGTTCACATTGATGGATATTGAAAATGTTCGTAATCGTAACCACACATTGTGTAACTGTGTCAATGAGAACCCTGCTAACTTTACAATATCCTTACTTTGTTAAGGTTTTCACCAATCTGTTGTGGCAATAGGGGTGCATGATAGCAAAAAATGTTGAAAAAAGAACTGAATAAAAAATACATCACAATATTACAACATGTTAAATTTTCCGCTACAAATCAGTTTGTACGTATTTTAGTTTCCTATTTTTTATATCTCTTTATATATTAGACGATTTTCCGTAGCGCAGTAGCTGAACATTTAGTCCATTTATCCAACATGTAGAGGTTAAAACAATTTTGTGTGGCCAACAAAATAATTGTTCCGGGTCTATATGTAAACAGCCTATACGATACAGGGGAAAATCTTTCTGTTAGAGTAATCTTTTTTAGTAGATCTAACACTGGTCATATTCTCTATGTAAATATAAAATGATAACTTAGTGAAAATTGCCTGTAACATTCGGTAAGACAAACATACAAATGATTATAGGCGTTTCGTTTACAATGGCTTTTTAAAATTGTAAGAATAAATTAACCAAATGGCAATACTACGTGTTAATTTGTAAATGTTGTAAACTAAAAAAACGATCGCATAAACTTACTCGGTGGTGGCTACGTTGGCTCTTCGATTTTCCAATCGACATTGCGAAACCGTAAGTCACAAGGTTATGTGCATACACGCACGCCTGTTCGTATGTCGGTCACTCACGCATATGTTTTTGACTAAACGGACTAATTTACGTAAGTATAAACTGCAAAGTGCACGAAATAAGCAACGCGTTATTCCACGGCCGGTTTTGAACTGAAACCTGTCGGAGAGAGAAAGTGACCGTTTCCAAGCGATTACTTTCCAAGTGGTCGCGCGGTGCGGTTTTGGTTCGTGCCGCGACTCAGGAGGCTACCGTTACCCCCCTTTTGCGTAACGAGGTCGTGAGTAAAGTTCACTTGCTGTCGACAAATATGTTCCATCACGTCGTGTTATGTAAATAAAATATAACTTTTTTATACATTTATTTACATAACATTCAAATCTAATATATATAAAAAGTAATGTTTGTTTGTTCGTATTTTATGCGCTGCCATACCGTTCATCAGATTGCGGTAAAACTTTTTCAACTTATTGCTTACATAGTACAATTAACTTACACTAGGTGGCGCGCGTGTTGTAACGACAATTTATTTGAAAAATTTTCAACTGTCAAAAGCTACGTATATTCTTATTTTATTTTGTTACTTAGAGGCCAATTCTGGCTTACAAAATTCAACAAAAATATCAGTAAATTTAAAAGACAGTTATTATAATAATTATTTTTATGATTTCAAACATAATACTCATTTATAAAGGAGAATATTTCTGCTGCGTCGTTGTCAGCTGTCAAAGTACAACGACTACATGCAATTTTTTTCAGTATGGAATAAATTCAGGGAAGTAATGTGATAATATTTCATTTATAGAGCAAAATGCCCTAAATGATTGTGTTTCAGGGAAATGTGATGGGATTCAGCACATTTAAAGTCAATATGAAGCTATCTAATATAAAGACTTGAGTGCTGTAGATATCGGTTTAGATTTTTTAATGAATATCTCCGCTCCGCTACATTCACAGCCGGATTTCCTAGTGTCAAAATTGTACCGACGATAGGCAGTTTAAAGGTAAAAGGGGATTAAATATACATATTAAGCGATGCCATAGTAAAAGTATTTCGACTTCACGGCCTACGGTAGAAATTCATAACTTTAGTAATTCCTATAATGACACAAATTTTTACCTTTTTTTGGACCAAATTTACAATTATCATCGTAATGTACTAGTGGTTAAAAGAATTCCTAGAGGTGCGAGGATGCAGCTTGCTAAAGCATTTTCATGCACTATTCTAAATTGTTTCACTAATAGTGAAAAGAGTTCGCAAAAAATTTTAGTTTCGCGTATTCCCAATTTCATTTTGATAAAATAATAAATAAATCAATTACGTCTCAACTAAAAGACACATCTCTTCAAAATTTAAATTACCCAATTAATACTCATTTATCTCGACCTCGTCCTAATTTTGATTTAAAAAAAGTAGTTGAGTCGAAAGTAATGGATGGGGACTTAAAAAATTCATCCCGTATTTTATTCTCAGATGATATCCTGGCTCCTCGTAATGTCGAAATTCTTGAAGGCTTTCGTCAGAAGCATCCTTTGGTCAATCCTTCTCAAAGTTTACCGTTGCACCCAAGACTTCTATGCATCCTTTACAAATTTCTGAAAAAGACACTTTAGAAGCAATTATGTCATTTTCGAATGGCTTCTGCCGGTGACGCCGGCGGAGTACTTCTTAATGACATTACAAAAATATGTAACTTTATGGTTTCTAGTAATGTTAATCCAAATTTCATTCTATTCTTATATGGGGCAAGATTATGTGCCTTCAAAAAAAAGAGTCCGGTATCCGTCCGTATTGCCGTTGCTTCCACATTTCGACGCTTAACTTCAAAATTAGCTTGCAGGCACATAATCTCTAACCTTAAGACAAAATTTCAGCCTACTCAACTAGGCTTTGGCACTAGAGGTTGCTGTGAGGCGGCGGTACATCCAGTGCGTACATTTTTAACAAACTCTGATGCAGATGTTCTTGTGAAGGTTGACCTTGCCGATTACTTGTTATGTTACAGTCCAAATACTATTTTGTTTTACGAAAACACACGGGGTAGAGCCATGCTGCAGCTATATTTCTGGTATAGTTGTAACACGAATGGGTCGGCTCGACCGGGGAAGGACTACTCTCTCACAGAATACCAGCGTAAAATAGCAGCTTAATGCTGCTGTGTTTCGTATGGTGAGTGTAGAGAAGCGGAGACCCTTTTTACTGGAAGCGAGGCCTCCCATCTTAGTCCTCACGGGTGACAACGCATCTGCATTTTGATTCGTAATCGAGGATAGATGTAGATGTCTATGAGCCACAGCAACCACTTACCATCAGGTGGACTGTGTGCTCGTTTGTTACCCTTATCCTATAAAAAAAACACATTATCGATTCTGCTGTCGGTGTTCAGCAGGGTGACCCACTAGTTCCAGCACTTTGCAGTTTGGGAATTCAACCTATTATTTCAAATTTGAAATACAAGCTGAATGTTTGGTACCTGGACGACGGTACACTGGGAGGTAGAGCAAATGACGTCCTCAGTGATCTTACTGATATTTTTCGAAATTTTAAAAATATTGGTCTTGAAACAAATAACAATAAATATGAAATATTTTCTTCCAATAAATTATCCAGTTCTAACAGAGACGCGTTAATTCAAAATTTCAATCATATTTTTCTAGGAATTAAAACTGTCAGTACGGAATCGCTATACCTGCTAGGTGCCCCGTTGTTTTTTTGATAGTATTAAACCTGTTTTAAAAACAAAATTTGATCAGTTTTTAAACCACGTTGATAAATTTTATAAATTAAGCCCCGACACTGCTCTTACTATTTTAAAATATTGTCTCCTTGTACCGATAGATTTATATACTTACTCCGCTCGAGTCCAGTCTGGAAATGTTCGGATATTTTAAAAGATATTGATAATAATCTTAAAATAGCTATAGAAAAAATTCTAAATTTAACTTTAAACACAACAGTCTGGACTCAAGCTACTTTACCTATAAAATTTGGTGGTATTGGTGTGAGAAATCTTTCTAGCGTTGCATTGCCTGCTTTCATTGCTTCCGTGCATAGTGTCGGTGTAACATAATTTTAAATAATAAAGTAGACCTGTGCTTTGCTACGGAGGCAGGGCAAACATGGTGAACGCTCTGTCCCGGCGAAAATGTTTCACTGAAAGTTAACCAACAAAAACAGTGGGATATTCCGTTGGTACAGAACGTGCAGAAAGATTTGTTTCATAATTTCCATAGTGACCAAGAATAGGCACGCCTTCTAGCTGTTTCAACTAAGGAATCTAGTCACTGGTTACACTTTACTATCAAGTAATCTCGACACATTACTTGATGGGGAAAACTTGCGCATCGCCGTAGGAATCCGACTAGAAGCGGCGATTTGTCAACCCCATCAGTGCCCCTGTGGTAGCAGCGTCGACAAGTTTAGGCTCCACGGACTTTCATGTAAAAAAAAAGTGCTGGTAGGTTTTCACGGCACGGTTCTTTGAACGATGTCATCCGAAGGGCTCTTGTCTCTATAAATGTTCCCTCGGTTTTAGAGCCTTGTGGAATATTTAAAGACGATGGCAGACATTGGTCCCATGGGAGAGAAGTAAAGCCCTATTGTGGGCTACTTGCGTAGATACTTTGGCGGCCTCTCATCTCAGGGGTACCTCGTAAAGCTGGGGCGGCATAGGAGGCAGCTGAATTAAGTGGCGCAAATATGAGTCTCTGAGAGATGACTACATATTTGTGCTATTTGCTGTAGAGACTATCGGTCCGTGGGGTCCACGTGCGGTGAAATTCTTAAAAGAACTCTATCTGCGACTGGTCCTTGCCGCTGGTGATAAGAGGGCTGGTTCTTTTCTCGCTCAAAATCTAAGTATAGCCATACAGCTCTTCGGTCATGTAGGATTGCCGTCCCATCGGACTATGAGAGTAAAGAAATAAAAAGTGCACCTGTATTTGTGCACATGCTCGCGTACTATAATCCTGTTCTGAGCAGATGGCTTGTTTCCGTTGAGACTGGCCGCCGCGCCGTGACCGAAATTCAGTCTGGAGGTCATTATTATATTTATTTGAACTAACATTTGCTCAGTATTCTTGTTATGCCTGATATGTGATGTGTGTTATGTATAAATTACATGTTAAATCAGTGCATTATAAAAAAAGGTGAAGCATTTAAAAAACTATTTCAATTCATAGGAGTTCGTAATGTCAATATCCGAAAGGGCGCAGGGACGAAGGGAATGCCCTCTACGACGGCCGTCGAACTTATTTCGCAGTTGTCGCATATGCAAAAACTATAGAAACTTTTTCAAGTCAGTTTGAACAAATTAGACAGGATATTGGACAGTCGGTTATTCCCGTTGTGCGTATATTATAAAATTTATAGGTAAATTTCAACTTGGGTATTATACTTTTGTAAACGACTATAGATTTAGGTGGAAAATTTTGCTCAAGGTTCCTTCTTCCCCATATCAAAACAAGTAATCACTATTTTGTTGTATTGTATTCTGTTGTATTAATCCTTGTATAATTCTTTATCTACTCTATTATTTAAGATTCTATTTAGATTTAATTTCATCATACACTTTTGTTTTAATAATACTCTATTAATTATTATTTTATGTTTAAATCTCGTTATATAAAGACTGCAGAAGCGTGGATTTCATAATCTAATGTCAAAAAAGTTAAATTACTATTCAAATGTAGTCCACTGGTATTTGTTGCCGTTATACGGAACGGTCAATTCGGCCACCGTCTGTCAGCAGTGCATACTAATTCTTTTTTTTTTACGAATTTAAGTATAACATGCGGTAGGTATATTGTATAGGTACTTACGGGAACATAACATATTAGAACAAAAAACACTGTCCCCATTCTCACGAGCCGTTGTATTCAATACGTTTGTTCCTTAAAAAATAAGCTTTTTAGTGTGTTCAAATGAAAATTGTGATTAAGGTACAGATTAACAAACAGTTACATTTAGGTGCACCCGGATTTCAAATTCCTACATATTATTATTACGACGTATTTAAGACTATATACCACGTGTATTATGTTCATCAGCATATACCATCACAAGCTCACTTTTGCACGTAGGCATCACAAATTACAGAATCTATATTCTGTGCATCGGTCAGACATTTGACTAAATCCTTGGTTCCGTGGTAGGTCTGCAGCAAAGATTACCATAATTTGCCGTCAATCAGTATCAGTCTACACAATTTTTGTGTAAACTATCATGGTACCTACTATATAAAAAAATCCTACAAAAACAAATTGTATGCGAACAGAAGTTAGTCGTGGTTAGAATATTTTCAAACAAAATTCGTTTAAATCGTCAGTTCATCAGTTTATTCTATAATATCGTATATTTTTTGAAATATCTTTAAGAATTATATTACTTAATGTAAGTAGTAATAATAATTAACTATATCACGCCTGTCACCCAGAGGGGTGGGCAGAGACTACGGACTTCCATTTGGCGCGATCCTGACACACCTTTCTTGCGTCCTTTACATTCATATATCTACGCATACGCTCGTCGGTTAACGGTACTCCTAATCTGTATGTATTAAAAATATAAAATTTTAATGATAATTTTAAACCAGAGTTCAAACACCGAAAATTTCCACATAATGGTCGATGCTCAGACATAGTATCGAAGAGTTTAAGCCTCGACTTTAGAAGCTATAATGATATTATTTTTAAAAAAGTTTGTGAAGTTGATTTTTTTTTTAGAAATATAGAATTTATAAAAAAATTTTTACTCTTTTATAATCGGAATGGAATGGAATTTTTTCTTTAAATTTATATGGGACCACCCCAGAAATAACCTGTCCAATAAAAAAAGAATCATGTAAATCGTTTCAGTCGATTTCGGTGAATCGGTGAACATACACAAAAAATATACCTACACGTCGACTATATGACCTCGTTTTTTAAACTCGGTTACAAAGGCATTTATTTTTAAAAAGGTTTTATATACCTGCATATGCTTAAATTATATTATATCCATATAGCTTGCTGTAAATTTTGTTAATGTTTTAAGTCTGATCAAATTCTCTAAAAAAAAAAATATTAAAAAATGTCTGTGCGAAGTGTCACAACATGCGCCGGTATCGTACAACTGACTAATAGCCGTTTTCTCCATTTACAATATTCTCTATCGCGAAATCTTAGCCACGTTAGCGAGTTCAGCGTGGCTACGAGCAAACTCCGGCGGGTATAACCTTGCCGCGCTCATGGACACCGCTATTGGGTCAGTGGGTCAACTATGTCGCGATTTTTTCGCGAGATGCGTACCAACAGCTTTTTTATTTTTAGTTTTTAGAGTTCGTGCTGTATTACCTCAAATATTTTCTTAAGTTCAATTGCTTCAGTAGGTATTCATTATTATTTAAAACAAAAATATTTAGACAAAGCTATTATGTAGTTTAAAGATTTCAAAAAAAAAAAACAATGTAGACATAGTCGAATTGAGAATCAATCAATTAGACTTTATTTTTTTGTATGTATGTTACGCGATATCTTCGCCAATCGTAAACCAATTTTAATGATTCTTTTTTTTTTTTGTTTAATAGAGTAGGTGGACTCAAATACTGGCTCCGACATGTATATAATCAAAGACTGGTTCCATTAATGTGAAAAAGAATCCACCCCTAAGGATACCAAAATAAGGGATGAATTTTTTTATCTCGTAAATGTTTATAGTAACATTGAGCGATATAACTTAGTCCACTCAAAATGGTCAAAAAATAATATTTTAGTAAAAAGTAAAAACAAAATAATTTCACATAATATCTTCTGAAGTGG
This sequence comes from Parnassius mnemosyne, assembly GCA_963668995.1. NCBI lineage: Eukaryota > Metazoa > Arthropoda > Insecta > Lepidoptera > Papilionidae > Parnassius > Parnassius mnemosyne. Next base: position 18,974,640 of record CAVLGL010000104.1, on the reverse strand, counting down.
GAGTTTATAGTTCTTCGACACAATACGAGTATGTCTGAGCACTACGAGCACAGCAGAAGCGACTACAGCTAGAAAGATGTTATGCCTTCCGAAAAATGGCGGTATAACCATATGTTTACGCCAGGTGTAAAAAATGGGGTACGAGATGATACTGCAATAACCAATCCGCCTGCCAAACGTTTGAATTAAGGCTAATCTACCCAACAACAACGGCCCATGTCTAGCAGTGGCCTTTTAAGGCAAACTAGCAATCTGCCCCGGCTTCGCACGGGTGGTTTCTGTATCTCGACAACAGCGTCATCTACCGGGTCCAAGTCCAAAATCTAAATCATCTAGGAACCCATTCAAACACACACAAAAAATTTCATAAAAATCGGTCGAGCCGTTTTTGAGTTTTAGTGAGACTAACGGACAGCAATTGATAGAGATGAAGGAAAAGAAGATTATGTTTGCTGTTTGACGTTAACGGTGACGATAAAATGCACATTTTCATCACAAATATCGTAACAGCATGGCTCTACCACGTAAAATTTACGTGGTAGAGCCATGCTGTTACGTTAGAAGTTAGTAGTATAGTTGTAGCGCGATTGGGTCGGCTCGGCCGGGGAAGGACCACGCTCTCACAGAATACCAGCGTAAAATGGCAGCTTAACGCTGCTGTGTTTCGTGTGGTAAGTGTAGAGAACCGGAAACCCATTTTACTGGAAATGAGCCATTCCATCTTAGTCCTCACGGGTGACAACGCATCTGCATTTTGATTCGCAAACGAGGATAGTTATAGATGTCTATGGGCCACAGCAACCACTTACCATCAGGTGGACTGTGTGCTCGTTTGTCACCCTTATACTATAAAAAAAAATGACTAGTTCGAACTTTAGACTACGAATACGGCGACGATGATGACGACAGTATTTACTACCTATATTAGTAATTTTATTTTTAATTTGAGACATTTTGATTATTTTTAAAAATACACACATCAATCTTAGTAATCCTGAAAGCGTAAAGTAACATTATTTATCTGGTTCCGATGATACCTATAATTTTATTCTATATTGAAGGTGGATCTGTATGGTTGTATGTTGTCAGTGGGCCACACTCACTATCACCTAAACTAAAGCTTTGTGCTCATTTGCCACTCTTACTTTCTTTCAATTTTAACGTCAGTTAGCGTTCCGATTTCAAGAGGTAAAAACGAAAATACTCGCTCTCGGTTCGAAACGATCTAATTTAATTTTAATGTTTGCGGGCTTATTCGAATCGTGACATTAATCAACAATAAAAACAGTAATATAACCTAACAAAGATAGAAAATTTATGACAACGAAATAAATACGGAACCGGAAACAACCGGTAATACTTCAAGCACTTTTAAAGTATAGTACCTACGTGGAGGCAATATGGTCATCCGGTTAATACAGTTACTTTATTATAACTCAAAAACCAGAGTCTTGTTTGCATGGATAGCTCTGTGATACGATAGCTCTTCATCAGGCACTCAAATAATAAAGGGTCAAAAGCTTGTTGAAAAGTTGATTTTTGGAAATTTTCCTAATTATTGCCAAAGTTTATTTGCTATTTTTTTTTCTTAATATATTAGTTATAATATACGACTTTGTGTTTTTGTCGCTGTCCTACTATTAGTTTTGGTTTTATAAGGCTATGTCATCCTCACGTACCTTAGAAAGAAACCTAAATCAGCAAAATAGTGGCTTTATCTCTACTAAGCTCGTCTGTATCGACCGTTTTCCAGTGCTAAGCAATACTGCAGCTTCTGTCGCGTTGCGTGTGATGAAAATGACATAGTAATCGTATGCGATGTTAACACAGCAGCACAAAAGAAAGAAGTCAGATTACGCACGTCCTTTATCTCGTTTTGTTAGGCTTACCTCTAAGGACTAAAAAAAATGCCTTGTTGCCATGGGCCCCTGGTTTTTGTCACTTAACGTATAATACAAGCAGCGTTATATTACTTATGCTGATCTCTGATCTGTAAAAGCGTAGTCGTTTCTTCAACGCATCCACGTTCAGTTCTCTGCCAGTGTCAAGTTGCAGTATGGCATCATGACGTTTGAGTAACGAGCCTTATTACACCGAAATTGTAAAACCAATACGTTGTATGAGTAGCGAGAACGCTGAACTTGCAACTTATCGTAACGTATTATATTGGTCATGTTTTCACAGGTCAATGTACGCAATTTCGATTGACTCGATTACAATATATTTTTGTATGAATAATATGTAGTTGTGTAATTTATACTTGCAATTGTTATATATAAAAATCTATGGTTATCACTAGGTGAAAATTCATCCTCTTTTGTGATTTTGATTGACACATGTACAAGTAGTAGGTATATTATAATCACTATGTTTTACACATGTATTTGTGAAACAATTTAACACTAAATCACAAATAAAAATATTTTTGACATTTCGTATACCGTCCCGTCTGTCGTATAAATTATTATTACTCATTTTGACTTTTATAAATATCATTTTTAGAGTTTGAAAAAGTTATGGTGATATTATCATTAATGAAAATACTGATCACCTACTTAACCTGATGGTAAATAGTAAAGAGTATATAATCACTACATTCTAGTAAATAAACGTTACGGCCCATAGACTCTTACATCTTACATAGTAGGTAGGACTTGTATTAGAGGTCGGTGTACTCGTAGTAGGTACATCTTGAATAAATCATAAATGTTACTTTACAAGAGTACATACATTTTTATCCTTTTCTTTAACTATAATCTAAATTAAATTTAAGTAATATGATTAATATAATTATTATATATAATTAAATTTTAAAGTTTAATTATATACAATAATTAAACTTCAATAGCTAAACATTATCTAAATACAAAACTGAATTCTAATTGTTAGAGCTGTTTCCTAAAAACCAATTATAACTAGGTATATATACAAGAATTGAAATTGTACGATAAGAGAAAAGAGTGGTTTGCGAGATGACGTTGTGACCAGGATTAAGAAAGGAATGCTTCGGTGTTTTGGTCATGTAGAAAGAATGAGCGAGGAAAGAGTCACGGCAAGTGAACGGCAGAGTCGGGAAGGGACGCCCTAGACATAGTTTTATCGACCAAATTAGCGATATATTGAAAATGGGCCAGATTAGGACTACCCTTAACGAGCGTGTATGCGTAGATATGGATATATATGGATTATATATGGATGTAAAGGAGGCGAGAGAGGTGTGTCGGGATCGTGCCAAATGGAAGTCCGTAGTCTCTGCCTACACCTCTGGGTGACAGGCGTGAGTGTTTATGTATTAAGAATTGCTTACTGTAAGTATAGCAATTTATTGTTAATGCAAATTAAACGTTGATTCCTTTTATATTGTTGTATGTTATAAATTGTTTTATTAGAAATTCAAAATCTCGAGGCTATTCCGGGTACCCGAGATATTTTGTGTACAGGATTCCGGGATATACTGGGATTATAAAATAAGCCAGGGATCGACTTTCCTTTTTGAAGCATACAAAACATACAAAAATTTTATCATATTTAACCAACGTGGCGGGATAACAAACACGTATACAATATGAATAGAATCACAATGAACAGTCCCACACTGATATTTATAATGGTTGTTTTTATGTAAGCTTACAAAGACGACCACCATACTTTCATATTCTCATTCTTTCTATAATAAAAAAATCTTCACCATTCACACAGGTAGCAGGTGACATTTCCTAACCAGATCATGTTTATAGAAAGTGTTTTTTTTTTATAATACGAGAGGTTCGATCTGAGCAAGAGCAAGTAAACCAAATGATTGTTTTATTCGTAACTAGCTTTGCCCCGCGACTTCGCCCGCGTGTAATTTAGGGTTTTAATTTTGTGTAATATTTTTCTAAAATATAAGTAGCCTAAGTTACTCCTTATAACATGAAATATCTACCAGTGAAAGTCCCGTCAAAATCGGTCCAGCCGTTTTGGAGATTAGCCGGAACAAACAGACAGACAGACCGACAAAAACGTTAAAAATTGTGTTTTTGTTATAAGTACCTTACATACTTTCATATGCAATTAGTAAAAAGCTGTGATTTTGACATTACAAACAGACACTTCAATTTTATTTATTTGTATAGAATATGACTTCATGATCGTAGTTATTGCAGCTTTGCAGCATCTTCATATTCTCTACTTAATAGAATAACGGTGACAAACGAGAGTCCACCTGATCGTGAATGTATGTTTTTAGAGCGTGATCGTTCCCCGGTCGAGCGGACCTGTTCGTGTTTGAACCGTAATATAACTGCAGCGTGGCTCTATGACCACGTATAATTAAGAAGACATTGAGTTATTATGTACGTACGTAAGTACATTATTGGTACTTCAACAGTTATAAAGACGTTAACACATAAATTATAACCGACGACAAATGATTCTATGAAGTGTGTGTTTTTATCTGGTTCCATTGCAGATAATGATAATCCCCTTTTTTCCGGTTCATCGCCATGGTCCTTTGAGAAACGTTGAATTTTTTCGTGCCGAAAAGTACCAAGTTCGATGCTTGGTATTATAATAAAACAGATAAAATAAATGAAATAAAATAGATAAAAAGTACATTATAATAACCCGTTTAATTTTTTTTATGAAAATTGAGTTTGTAAGTGCGCATCACGTTATTTTAATTACAATAACAAAATTCTCAAGTCAAATAAAATATCACAACAAAAAATAAAAAAAAAAAAAACACCTTAAGGCTAATAATATATTATTGTGTTACTATAATTGACGTTATGATACCTTCTCCAGAAAGTATAAGTACAGTTTTTTTATAGGGTAAAGGTGACAAACGAGCACACAGTCCACCTGATGGTAAGTGGTTGCTGTGGTGCATAGACATCTACATCTATCCTTGTTTGCGAATCAAAATGCAGATGCGTTGTCAGTCTTGAGGATTAAGATGGAATGCCTCGTTTCCAGTAAAATGGATCTCCGCTTCTCTACACTCACCATACGAAACACAGCAACATTAAGCTGGTATTTTACGCTTGTAAGAGCGTGGCCCTCCCCCTGTCGAGCCGACCCATTCGTCCTACTATACTATAAATATAGCTGCAGCTTGGCTCTACCACGTACAATCAGATATGTTAAGAAGTGCACCACAAAATTATTGATCCGGGCATATTAAGATTTATGTTTTGTGATAGTTGAGAGCGAGCGAGGCGACGCGACGCGATGCAAGGGGGCAATGGAGCGAGTCTTCCGGCGGATCACGTTTACGAACACAATAAGCGATTGCGTGTGAATGATCACTTAATTTTGTAAAAATCATTCTGAAAAAGGACAAAAATTGCACTTGCTTTCTTTATGAATATAACATATCAGAAATGTATATAGTCATACAATAATTCAGGAACTTTAATGTTTAATAAATGTGTAAACATTTTATTGACAATACAATTATTAATTACATAGAACTCTTAGGAAAATTTTAAAATTTACCATGCCATCTTAGGAAATGTATTAGTTGAATGACCGCATGATCAGGCCTTATAACCGTGCTCACGAATAAACGGTCGATTCCTGCTGACATTTTTTCCTAAACAATAGCTAGACCTATTTTCTTAAAAGACGATGAACATGAGATGATTTGGCGGGCCATGCTTAGTCGTACCATGGTATTTGGATTATCTTGCGAAATCCAAAATCATTCTTGAATATTTAGAATCATTGTTTTTGATTGTTATCAGAATCTCAATCTAAAACGGTAACAGTTATCAGAAAACTTAAACCTTCTTGATTCGCATGTCGTGTCAAGCTAAAATTAAACGTACCAGCTGTACCAGTACAGTAAACCAGCATCAACACATTTCCAGGTGCTAATTAGGCATATGCCAGATTCCTTGAATTATCTGATATGATTTATGTTATCCACTTCCTGAAGAATTTAGATATTGTATATAGATTTTCATATCTACATAGTATAAAACAAAGTCGCTTCCCGCCGTCTGTACGCTTAGATCTTTTAAACTACGCAACGGATTTTGATGTGGTTTTCATCAATAGACACAATGATTTAAGAGGAAGATTTATATATATATATATATATATATATATATATATATATATATATACATTTCTTCTATTTAGGTTGATTAGAGAATGGTTTAGGTTCCCAATTGGATCCGGTAGGTGGCGTTGTAGTCGAGATCCAGAAATCAACCGTCCGAAGCCAGGGCGGATCTAGTATTTTTTTAAAGTCACAAGCTGCGTTACTGTATAAACAAGTCTTTACCGAGGTTGTCTTGTGGCAAGAAGCGGTAGACAACTCATATATAGACTATTTTCTACCGACTTCAAAGAGGAGGAGGTAGTCAATTCGACTGTATGTTCTTTTTTATGTGTGTTACCTCATAACTTTTTGCTGGGTGAACCGATTTCGATGATTCTTTTTTTCATTTGAAAGCTGGTGCTTCTCATGTGGTCCCATATAAATTTAATCAAGCTCTGACCAATAGTGTTTGAGTTATTCTTAATAATTTATATTGAAGTCGGTTGTATGTACAACATTTTTAATTTTAAATTATTCTACCAACGCAACGGTTACAATTTTACCTTATAAAATAAATACATAAATAAGAAAAAATCTAAAGAAACTGACTATGTCTATACATTGTTATCTTTTAAATAATAATTTAATTTAATATAAATTATCTTTATATTATGTCCTTTCTTTTTAAAAATGCTTTTTATATACGCCTTGAATTTATGCCAATTTAAATCAGGTTATCTTGTTATAAATAGTTAAAACATCTACTAATAAATGAGCCGTCTGTTTTACTAGGGCACAGCAAGTTTATATTTATGAGACTTGTTAAAGTTATGGTTGTCACTCATCAAAGTTAATAGTTTATTACATATAAATTACTACTGAATAAAAAAAAAGAAAAAGCGAGAAAGATGTTGATATTTATCCATAATGAATAGTGACGTAACAGTTAGGATATTAAATTTATAGTAAGTATTATATATTTAATTTAAATTTCTCTAAAAAGGTTTCCGTGTACGCCAATTGGTTTGATAATGTAAACGGCACGAATATTTCTTTTCTGTAATATAAATATGTTTTCAATATCAGCGGCTGATCCCCAGAATAATAATCAACACAGCTGTATCTAAATAAGTTAATAGTCTTATTTTTTAACTGCAAGCATAAGTAAAGTGACAGACAATATACGTCCCACTGTTAGGCACTGGCCTCCTCTCATTTCTTTAAGAGTTTTGGGGCAAGGAAATACAAACAAAACACACTGGAACTAAGACTCTTTGACGAGGCTACAACGTCAATAGCGATGCCAAGGAAAACTATTGAATCTACTAATTCAAGTTCGTTTTACCACAGATTAGATTATTGTTTAAAAGTAACTTGGCTTACTTTTGGTAACGAAAATGTAATGCATTTCGTTTTTTTTTGGCATTCAGGAGCAATTTATTTTTTACGTATTTATTTAAATTTCATATACACATGTGGTTGTGACTTGAGAGATACATCGTCAAATGAGTTTTTACCTCTATCAATTTTAAACACATTGATCTTTGGAGCACGCCCATAATTAATTTGCTCCACAAGACTCATTACGCCACAGGTTACACTACTTTTTTCAACCGGTCGGACAGGTATGATTTATAAGGTTAGCTGACATTATCATCGCTTTTAATAATAAAAATATGAAAATGAATGTTGTTACTTATAAAAAGTAAAAACTAAAATCAAAAATAGCCTATTTTACCTACCTAATAACATTCTTTTTATTTTTGTAAGGAGTACGTATCTATTTATGAACTGACCTGACATGCCTTTAAAAACAGTTTTTATTTCTCATTCACGTAGTATAGATATAGAGTGAGTGCCGAATAATTTACATTCGGCTATTTATTTTAATTTTATCAGTGTCCTTAATATTGTTCTTTAAATAAATATTTAACATTCAATAAACGGGTGGACAATTATCGATACTAAAATAAGATGCACATTATTACAAGGTCAATTACAGTGTAACAAGTATTAATTGTTATAATACTATTTGGTTACAAATTGAAAAGTTAAATTGTTGCGGTCTATTGTAGCGTGCCCAAGCGCTTCGAATTACTCTATCCGCCGCGCGGGGTGCGCTAAGCGCTAACAAATAATAATAACTCGCAGCGATTACAAGCAAGTCATCGACCTTCGAAAAATCTGACCTGAGCTGCGCGCGACAAGGTTGCGTGCGTGCACGATATCGTCGTTTGCCCGATCCGATCGAACATTACAAATTTACAATATTAACAACACCTTTTAGTTTATTTAATCCATAAACGAATATGATACGATATTATACTCGTATAAATCATAATTATTTAATAATAAAAGACATATTACATACTTATAATTATTATTAATAACTATTCTTGTCATCGTAATTCGCAATGATGCCATTCAAATTTCGAATGCCCTTATAGCTCATGCAAATAATGCTTGATATGTCGCGTTTTTCTGACACTCGTCGACCTCTTTGTCAGTTCGTTTCATATAGTTCAATTCTTGACTCGAAAGACTCGTTTTGCTTAAAAACACAGGTGACGATAAGGTCACCCAATACGAGTATAAGGAACTCGCGAGGAAGGCAAACCGGTACTATTCGTAAGTTCGAAACTTTCGTGATATGTTTATTCCAGTTGTTAAAATCTTAGCTATGGTTAAAATACATCATTTACCTTTTCATTAATTTATTACAGCGTATCAAAAGCCTACTGCTGAACTTAGGCCTTTTCCATAGCTTGCCACATTCTCAACACACGACGATTTTGCCATCGATGCCACGCTTGGCTGGCGGGTCGACAAACGCACTTTTTTATTATTATCAGTTGTTATTAGGCATTTATTGAGTTCTTATGGTGCTGCTTATTTCAGTTTTCCTCTGTCGCCCAACCCAGAATAATAGGCAAAAGTACAGAATAAATTAATAAAAGCATTAACGTAGTGTCGATAGTTGGCTTTTGAAGAAGTTATAATAACAATACCACTTACTCTATGTCACGTTTACGTGGTAGAGCCACGCTGCAGCTGTATTATGGTTGTAGCACGAATGGGTAATATTTATAGTATAGTTGTAGGACGAATGGGTCGGCTCGACCAGGGAACGACCACGCTCTCACAGAATACCAGCGTAAAATAGTAGAGAACCGGAGACCCTTTTTACTAGAAACGAAGCATTCTATCTTAGTTCTCAGGGGTGAAAATGCATCTGCATTTTGATTCTTAATCGAGGATAATTGTAGATGTCTCTGGGCTACAGTCTCTACTTATCATCAGGTGGACTGTGTGCTCGTTTGTAACCCTTATTCTATTTTAAAAAATCTATAAAGTAATCCATGTGAGTTAGAAAGATCTTCTTATATTTACGCGAATACTATATATTAAATAAAACTAATTATGCGAACTTTATCGCGCATATTTTTTTTAATACCAGGTGTTTCGGGCGCTTAACATGGTCGAGGGAGACACTGAGGCGTTTAACTTCCTGATTCCATAGTTTACGAAGGTTCTATCTACGCCAAACGAGCTTACAGTACCTTGAAGTCTTGCAGTCTGTTTTGTTTTGGATTTAATTTTATTATTCTTCCCAGTCGGTTTTCCCATGTTGGTCTGGCACTTTTAGGTCCCATGTCTATATGGGTCTTATAACAAAAAAGAATGCGCCAACAGTATTACTTGCCTAGCATGTCGTAAAAGGCAACTAATGGAATATTAGGTATGAGATTGTATAAGTGATGACTTAACCTTCAATTGTTTCCGCAATTTTCTATCTATACCCACTTTTTTTTGGCTAAACATGAACCGACTAGCTTGCTGCCTCTGTCCATCCCATCAGGGATAACAGGCGTGACACTATGTAATTTTTGCAAAAAGATCAATAAAACTAACATAAATGAACATATATGACGTGAAACACCGACACTTCTTCTTGATAGACCACAAATTCTCGCAAAAGAACAAAGATTCGTAAGGATGATTGGCAAGGATATTAGAATAAAAATAAAACATCCTGATTTCAATAGAGCTGGATACTACTATATGGATATACTATACTACTTTATAGGTCTGGTTGAGATCCTATAATTTATAATTAAACTAGCGATCCGCCCCGGCTTCGCACGGTTGATTTCTGGATCTCGACAACAACGCCACCTACCGGGTCCAATTGTGAACCTAAATCGTTCTCTGATCAACTTAAGCAATCACACAAAATTTCATCAAAATTGGTCCAGTTGTTTAGGAGAAGTTCAGTCACATATATACGTACAGAAGAATTATGTAATATGTGATTTGCATATGTTATATATATAATATGAACCGCATCAAAAGCCTTTGCGTAGTTTAAAAGATCTAAGCGTACAGATGGTGGGAAGCGACTTTTTTATTTTTATTATTTTTTATTTTTTCTTTAAAAACTTACTTTATTTTATAATATGTAGAGATAGAGATTCAAACCAAAACATATGTACAACTGCAAGACTTCAAAACACTGTAAACCAAATAACATTATCCAGAATGTGTCATCAACCTGATCGAAGGATTGTTTATTTCGCAACACGCGCGTGACGGCAGTCGGCAGCACCAATTTTCCTGTGTAAACATATGAACGAGATTTCTTTGCTAGCGAAACGATTTAATCTGTATAGTACCTTTGTTTCACTAGAGGTTGTTATCATACCAGTATTAAATTACTTTGTTTGTTTTTTAAAAACCGAAGGAACTTATGTCTAGTCTGAACTTGTGTCGAATGAAACATGTTTCTTATACAAGGAAAAATGACCAATAAGCACACGGTTCACTTAATGGTAAGTGAATAATATGCCCATAGACTATGTCTCCCCAAATAATGTCACAAAACACAGTCAAACAAGAGTGTCCAGCTGGCTGTAACTGATTTCATACGGAACTTAAACGTATTCCTTCACTGCTATTCGTATGAGGATGCTTAAAGTTGCTTAACGAGCTATTGAGAGGCTTATGTTCGGAGTTCCTCAGCGTGATAAAATCCGTAGTGATTTGAAGCCGCATTAGAAACAAAGTATCCGCCATAGCCCAACGGCAACGGCTGAAGTGGAACGGAAAACCGATGGCGAGAAAAGATTCTCGAGTGGCAGTCTCGTCCCTACCAAACCGTAAGCGAACTGTAGGACAGCCCCACGACTACATTGACGTCGGTATCACGTTTTAGTGGTTATTGCAATTTACTTTAGATTATATATATACCTAGTCAGGTCATAAATTCTGTCACATGTTTAATATAAAATAATTGAAACAAGTTTATTCATTATGTAACCATTTATATACCAAAATGAACTTAACAAAACATAGATTCTTATGACACTAAAGTTTATTCAAAATGACCTCTGTGATTTTGAATACAGGCCTTCAATCTGCGTCAATCAAGGATGTCTTGAGTGACTCCAAATTGGGATGAGGCTTTGAGCACGCCTTTTCCTCCAAGTGTTATCATATCTTGTAATCTAACAGATTCAAATCTGGACTGGAGGAGGGCCAGTCTTCGTGCCGGATGAAGTCGATTTCACGCGCCGCCAGCCAGTCTTATGTGCTCTTCGCTCTATGAGCTGGCGCCGAATCTTGTTGGAATACCCAGTGCCTGTTATTGAACATGGTATGAGAAATAGGTTCCACAAGGTTCGTCAGGACTGTATTTTGATACACAACTGCATTCGTTTTTACACCTTTTTCACAAAAATGTAGCTCTGTTAAGCCCCAATAAGAAACTCCCAACCATACCATGAGCAAGGATGGAAAATGACCTCGTTGGACACGCGGAATACAGTTGCTCGCTTCTTCACTACTGTGTGCGTACACCGTATCATTTTGTTTGTTGTAGCTCTCTTCTACGGTAAAAATTTTTTCATCCGAAAAAAGAATTTCCCAATATTTTTTTCCCGCGTACCGCTTCAACAAAGCGCCGCATCTCTTCAGTCTCAGGTCCATTAGACGAGCATTCAAACGATGTCCTGATTTTCTTCAATATGCCCGAAGCCCTAAGTCTTCATTTAACACCCTTTTGACCGTGGTTCTGCTTAACCCCATCTGAAGGGCCAACAGTTTCTGCTTACGTTTGGGATTTCTTTGAATTCGCGCCTTCACAGCTTTTATCACTGCTGGAGTCCTAACAGACCGAGGGCGACCACTTCTTGACCTATCATCTACACTAGAGTCTTCATTGTATCGTTTGATGGTACGATAAACGAATCTTTTGGTTATATTCAAATTTTTCAGTATGTCAAAAATTTGAATTGGCGCGTAACCGCAACGATGCAACGCAATAACTGTAACACGGTCTTCTTTAAGCGTCCACTCCATATTTAAAAATGAGTTAAATTCTAAAAAGTATACAGTTTTATTTTCATGAACAATTCGAAATTCGAATTCAATAAACTTTTTTGTGGCCAGCATTCTAAAAGAAAAGTTTTTACTGTGTGACAATACTTATGACCTGACTAGGTATATACATATAAAATAAATTATATATATATATATATATATATATATATATATATATAATTTATTTTAGTTTTTTTATGAAACCATTTTGAGTATGGAGGCAAAATTACACGATTTTTGTCAGTCGTCACAATTATTTTATATATTTTAGCTTAACGTCATATATTTTAGCTTTTAGGTCAACAATTTAACGTAATATTAATATCGCGTTTTGGGAATTAACTTGAGCTAAAAGACTAACATGAATAATTGACACACAGAGCTGAGCGGTTTTAGTGACCTACTTGCCGATCATCGGACATCGAGTTAAAAATAAGTTCAACGCTGGATTGATCTAATATAACGTACCAACCTAACTAATGCTCTTATATTATGTGTGTAGTGCTAAATTTTCAGACGGTGTAATGGTTCAAGAACACGTGTTAGGTACACTAAACAATAATTCTACTGGCGTATAACAATACGTACCTACATAGTATAAATCTATGTAGATACATATAAAAATCAATTCCTGATGCAGATGAAATTTTTGGTGTATGTTTGAGTGGGTCCCTGGATGGTTTAAATTCACAATTGTACCCGGTAGATGGCACTGTTGTCGAGATCTAGAAATTTTCGATAGTATAATTAAATGAGTATATAGTTTCTAAATTAGTCATGTTATGGCCATCTGTTGACTGAAAATGTAATTAAACTGGTTATAATAAAATATGGGTAATTAGACGGCTTCGTGGCGCAGTGGCTTAGCAATTGAGTTGCAGCGCTGAGGGCCGCGGGTTCGAATCCCGCACGGAACAAGTATTTGTATGGCCTACAAATAATTTTTCCGGGTCTGGATGTTTGTCCTTGTGCAATTTATGTTTGTAAACTGCCCCCACGTTACAGGAGAAAATCCTAGTGTGGAGGTTACGCTTTTTTAAAACAAAAGAAAAAAAAATATTGCGATTTTTGTTAAGGACGCCTTAAACAAATAAATAGGTATTAGGTACTATAAAATTCACAATTTATGTATTCGGTTTAACATTTTTATTATATAAAGTAGATTATTTGAAGACTGCGGTCAAGACATTGTCAATTTTAATACTCATGCAGGCATAATTTGTTAATTAAAACAAAGTTATTTCGTTCGTTGTTGTAGTTCGTTTGATCTTATAGACGACTCTTCTATTTTATTGATTTTCCGAAACGCGCTATTCGCCCTTAGCAAAGTCGTACCGATCGTAGTGGGTTTTTTATTTTCGTATCGTGATCATGTCGTACATGAGGTTGGTGAGGTGAACACCCCACCAAGGAGAACCGTTGACCCCTTCGATCACATCCGCGTATGTTGAGGCGCTACGGGGAACTTTTAGCACGGCGTACACGCTATCCTTGTGACTTGCGAAAACATTACAACTTCTTTGCACTTTTTTTTTTCTAGAATTGTGTACCTTTTCTTTTTTTAAATAGTTCGTAAAACTTTGAAAAAAAAAACGTGTACGTATAGTGGTAATATAATTGCAAAATTATTGTTTTCACGAATACATTTAAAAAATATAAAATTTATTAAAAAAAAAAAAACTGTTACTAATCAAAAAGCACTGCCTACCGGTCTTCTTTATTCTTTTATTACTTGGTCATAAAGTTACATTAGTAATTTAGTGTTGATCATTTGAATATCAACGGAAAAACAAAGATATAAGTTATTAGAGAAACTACTTTGTTTGAAAAAATCAGCATCCTCAGTCCTCACATAAAGTATATTGACAAAGAACGAGATTTTTCAGGGATTTTATTTTTGTGTAAATGAATTTAAAATTGTTATTACGTCTATGACGCAAACGTAACTACTAACTATGCAGTTAAACTAATTTAAAAACCTACTCTAAGCCCTCGGTTATGATGGTAATGGTAAGTAAGGTAGCGTGAATTGACATGCAATGTCGTTAGCCGAAGCAGCGATGAGAAATACTCAAGATACCGTTCTCGTTTCTCGTCCGCTAGAGGGTACTGCCGCCGCGCGCTCGTTCTGCCGCGTTCAGTGCTCAAAGCACTGGTGCATCACTTCCTCGTTTTTTTTTCTAATAGTAAACAATTTTCTATTTGAAATCTGATTCCCCTGAATCCAAACCGCCCGAAAAGATATGCGATGGAAACAATAAAGTAAACGACATTTAAATTGAATGAAAAATAATACTAAATATTTTTCGGAATTGTAGATCAGGTTCAGTTTTCGCCGCCATACAATGAATCCTTGTAATATTGTTTTTGGCTGTTTATCTATGCAACATATTACGTATCTATGATGAACTTTTATGAAAATAAATTGGTCATTATTTTTTAAGATTTTTCTTTGCCATACTTTTGGAGATACGGGTAGAAACAGAAATTTTAAAGCATTTTCTTCGGAATATTATTAAATAAATTAAAATTTGCATTGAATGCTATCTTAGGCCGGCCACATACATACGGAATTCCGTTTCGTGATTCCATTTCGGAATCTCGAATTGGGATTCCGTGAATACATCATACACATACGTTTATTTCCGTTCGGAACCATTGAGTCTAGACATTCTGCCAGCGAATAATGACGACGATTTTCTGATTGCGATTCCATTGTTGCTGTATCATTGTTACTGGGTGTATCCCCTTATCACCCTAAGCTTGCAATATAGTCAATATTATGTAAAAAAGATATTTTTTTTAATATTGATCTCTGTAAAGCCTTTCGACGAAGTATTAAACAAAATAATATGAAATGTGACGAAAAGCTATACACATATAAAATTAAATGTAAAACTACATAAACACGTCTACTCGCTTCGGTCGTGCGACAGACAAACACTGAGGACTAAGCGCGTTCCGTACGGGGTTTACGAATGTGTGTTGTGACTCATACAAAATCTATGAAAGATTTGCGTTCGGAGCGGCCTTTTTCCGTTCGGGATTCCGAACGCCTAGGCGGTCATACGCAACCTCGAATCGGAGAAAATTCCGTACGGAAAATTACCGTTCGTGTGTGGCGGGCCTTACGCGTGTAGGTACTTGTTGGCCATGTCTTTCATTCTTTGAAGTCATTTTAACATTTAACACAGCACAGAAAATGCTTTTATAAATAAAAAGGAACATATACGGGCTATATCAAAGTATTTCCCTGGATTTTTCTCGACAATTTTAATCGAAAGTTCCCTAAAGGGCTGTTGTAAAAACAAGTTACCCTTGTATAGCCATTTACTGAGTACTGAGTTGACTTGACGTCATGTCGACATAGCAAGTTTTTGTGGCTCTTGATGATATCAAGCTGTTTAATTATGGATCTCACGTTCAATTCTATTTTGTTTCTTAATATGAAATAATTTAAAAGTCTTCTATAAAATTTTTATTAACATTAACATTGTGAATAACTTGTGACAGATAATAAATAAGAGAATGGAAAATAAGATTAGTGCTGAACTTTTGACTTCCGCTATAATAAATATACCTTGATAAAAAAAAAAACACTATCTATTGCCACCTACATCCAAGACTCCCTGCATGACGAAAACGTGACTGTGAATGCGGAAATAAGTATTAAATTATGTTATGCGATTAATTTTATTGTAACTTAACCTATCCTAATACGCTTTACAGTAAACTCGGTATGGTAATTATTTATATGGTTATTACTGCCATAAGACTGTTGAAGATAAACGGCAGTTGCATAAATTATTTTTAAAAATTAAATTCGGGCGAGTTATATTTAAAAATGTATTTAGACAACACAAATTGATCTACTGTTTATAATTTTCGTTATAGTATAGTTCGTAATAGAATTATTGTACGTGTACGTATGCAAGCGTTGACTGCTCGCTGTCCCTATTGACACAACGACCCGACGCATTGAACAAACAAACAAAACACTTACGTAATCGAAGGTTGCTTTACGACCTTGTTTGAGATTTCTTCGCCACATCGATTACCTTTCTTCTACGTAATTAGGCAATTAACTTAGCTGTTGTGTACTGATTATTCCATTTAGATTATCTTCCTCCTATTCTTGAAACGAGCTAAGTAGAATATCTGTACAAGATACAATAGTAAGTATAATATTTTACACTTGGTAGAGCTACTCTGCAACTACATTACTCGTATGGTTGTAGCATGAATGGGTCGGCTCGACCGGGGTAACACCACGCTCTCACATAATACCAGCGTAAAATAGCAGCTTAACACTGCTGTGTTTCGTATGGTGAGTGTAGAGAACCGGAAATCCCTTTTACTGGATAAGAGGCATTCTATCTTAGTCCTCGAGGGTGACAACGCATCTGCATTTTGATTCTTAATTGAGGATAAATGAAGATGTCTATGTGTACTGTGTGCTCGTTTGTCGCACATATTCTATTAAAAAAGAAATCAGATCAGTTAACTTCCGTAATTGGTATATAGGCACTTCCAAATGAGGTACGTACTACATAATATGTAGGATTTCAGTTAAATACCGTTTTATGAGCTTCTGTGTAAGTTAAGGCACGTTTCTTAACGTATTCAATTTGTTGGGTTGATTAGTAAACACGGCACCAAGGGCATAATAATACGTTAGCAAATATTTAAAAATAATTTAAAATTAAAAATTTTGTACAACATACTTCAATATAAATTATTAAGAATAACTCAAAAACTATTGGCCAGACCTTGATCAAATTTATATGGGACCATATGAGAAGCACCAGCTATCAAATAATAAAAGAATCATCTAAATCGATTCAAAAAAAAGTTATGAGGTAACACATATTTAAAAAAACATACAGTGGAATAAGGAAGAGGTACTCAACCTCCTCCTTATTTTTTTTTTATAGGATAGGGGTGACAAACGAGCACACAGTCCACCTGATGGTAAGTGGTTGCTGCGGCCCATAGACATCTACATCTATCCTCGTTTGCGAATTAAAATGCAGATACGTTGTCACCCGTGAGGACTAAGATGCAATGCCTCATTTCCAGTAAAAAGGGCCTCCGGCCACCTGCACTCACCAAGCGAAACGCAGAGACCTCTACTTCACGCTGGTATTCTGTGAGGTCGTGGTACCAAAATTAGTTATTGAAGTCGGTAGAAAATTGGAAGAGTTAGGCCTCTTCTTCTGGCCTGGCCTAAATACCAATTTCTGCCACCAGATAGCACAGCTGTGTCGATCGGAGGGGTATAGATTAGTGAGCCAGTATAACTATCAGCTGCGAGGCATTCCATCTTAGTCCTCAGAGATGACAACACGCACTGTACCTTCTTTTTTGCCGATTTCCAAAAAGGAGACGGTACTCAATTCGACTGTATGTTTTTTTTATGTGTGTTACCTCATAACTTTTTACTGGGTTAACCGATTTCGATGATTCTTTTTTTAGTTGAAAACTGGTACTTCTATTGTAGTCTCTTATGAATTTGATCAAGGTCAGACCAATAGTTTTTGAGTTATTCTTAATAACTTTTATTGAAGTCGGCTGTACAACATTTTTAATTTTAAATTATTTTTGTAGCTGGCTGCAGGTCCATGGACTTTAGCCGCTTACCATTAAGAAGACTGTAAGATCCTTTGTCACCTAGTTTTATAAAAAAAACATACAAAACAAAAGTCATGGCACAAGAAAATTTTAAAGAGTTGCGGTTTCTAAAACTATTAAGACGAATTAGGCCGGCCACATAGATACGGAATTCTGTTTCGGAATTTCGAACGGGTCAAAGGGAAAAAGTCCGCTGCTAGACACGGGCCTCAAAATGTATCGCCACTTTTTACAAGTATGCTACCATATTCATCATCATCATGCTGCTGAACGTAGACCACTCCCACAGATTGCCTCATAGGGAGCATATTTGCCATAGTGGTCTTCTTTATTTATAGTTGGTTGCAGGTGCCCATGAGCTGCAAAAACCACTATACCATCAGGTAAACTGTAAGTACGTTTGTCACTTCAGTTTTATAAAAAAAAAAACGTGACGAAGAAAAATGTGTGTTGAATTAACTAAAGGAACCCCTAAATATAACTGCGTCCGTAATAAAATCGTACTAAACAATGGAAAAGCGACTCCTGACGTGAAAGGGGAGTAAATAAAGTGCATTACTCTTAGCTGCACTCTATGTAATGCAAGCTGCTTCTGCTGGGGTCTGGAGGGGTTGTACTTTAAAATTTTATTACAGTAGTCGTTAAGGATAGACAAAGACAGTAAATGTTATATGTAAGACTATAATATGTGAGCACAAAATTGAGTTAGTCACATAGGTCGTTTGTTCAGTGAAGTAAATAACTAGCTTGTACATGCGCATGGCAAATTGTCTAAATCTGACATTTTTAAAAATAACGATAGAGACTCGAAAGATATATGTATAAATGATGTGTACATACTCTGTGAGTGTACCTAATAATTACATTCTTAGATCGAGGATACACACACACTAGTGCCAGCGCGACGGGCTAATTGCTTCATAACCCTCTCTGAAATTCATTTTACTTTTTTATCGTTTCTCGTTCGACACAAGAGGGGATTTATTTCTCGTATGGCAATACTGATTTGAATTACACAGTTTTTTTTATAGGATAAGAAGGGTGACAAACGAGCACGCAGTCCATCTGACGGTAAGTGGTTGATGTGGTCCATAGACATTTACATCTATCCTCGATTACAAAATTACAAAATACAGATGCGTTGTCACCCGTGAGGACTTAGATGGAATGCCTCGTTTCCAGTAAAAAGGGTATCCGGTTCTCTACACTCACCATACGAAACACAGCAGCATAGAGTTGCTATTTTGTAGTTTAAGTTTGTAAATATGTTGTCAATAAAGCAAATTTATTTCATACCTTAAATTGAGAAGAGGCCTTAATTTTTTTTTAAAGAAGATATAAGTGACGCGCGTGCACACAAATTATATTGCTGCCAACAAAGTAGTTATAATAGCGTGAAAAAATGGTTGTGCGTGATAACTGGCAAGCGTGGGGACAAAAAACATGAAGAAACTTTCGACTATTTTCGGCTCGGTCATATTACGAAACCGTTTGCGAAAGCGACTGTTGCGCCACGCAAACAACACAGCGCGCATTTTTGACAGCCGTCTGAATCTCTTGATACCGTCGGAACCGGTATACGAACTTGTTAATTACCTATGGTATCAATCGATTGGTGTTCGGTGTAATTAAAACAAGATTTGTTTACATTTTCCATCTGCATGACACTTGTGGTAAGTTAAATTCCGCCCTGATATACCAGTACAGCATCTGGGCACAGTTTTGCTCGAATCCGATCAAGATTTTTTGAACATCAGCAATCGCGGGTGGTCTGTAGCGTGTTGTGCTTCACTCGTAAGCGACATGCAAAAGTTGTAGTAGCAGACTGTAACCAAACTAGAACGTTCCACAGGTAACCGAGTGCAGTATCACCGTGTAAACTAGATAGAAATGGCGGTAAGCTACATGACTTGGCCGGCAACTGGTTCAGGCGGGACGAGGGCGCGGAGAGGGGCCCAGACGGAGGGACGTCATTGACCTGCGCCCCCGCCGCGCCCCTGGCGGCGCCCGCGCGAACCGTAACTTCATTGTCCTGCACTGCGAATCGAATTCGGTATAGCGGAGACGTTTTTGCTGACAACGAACCCCTTAAAGTCGATTAAACGGCATTTAGTACCCGAGCAATCGTTAATGTAAAAAGATAAAACCATATATTGACTATCATGAATTTAAAAACGTAAAATTCAGTTCATTGAATTAGTCGAAGTATAATGTGACTTTAGTATGAGATGAAAAGTTTACGAAGGTCACGCTAGGCGACCGAGACAAGTGAAAAATTTCGGGCGTCTCGAGTGCCGATGTCGACCCACTGGGTCAAGTTCATTATTTAAGAGCGACGCGATAGTAGAGGGGTGTTTTTTTTTTATGAAATCCCTTTTACGTCCCCGCTTACCTGCTTTGTACAGTGTTGTCGAGAGATTCATTGTATTTAATCGTCAATTTTCTCGTATCGGTGGATTTGATAGTCTAAAGCTTTTAGTAGCGCGTTATTATAAAGTAGCATCTTTGTAACTCTATATATAATTTTTATGTTGTTTTTTTTATAGCGAAGTGTAATTTTTAGTTTAAGTAAGTAAGGGGGGGGGGGGGGAGCAAATTGTACGCTTGGCTTCCCCGTCGGTTTGCGGTTCTTCGAGCAATGTGGCCAGCCCATTGCTACTACAGCATTCTGATCTGTTGGGCCATGTTGGTTACTCTGATTCTACTGCAGATATCCTCATTTCGAAGTCTATCACGCAGAGACTTTTAGCACAACTGAAACAGTTAATAGAATCAGGCATGACATCCTAAACAATCCACGGATGGATGATGGTCTCTCCTACTTAATGAAATGAAATGAAAACTCTTTGTTTTTCGACGTAAGGAAATAAAATTTCGTTAGTTTTTATTTTCGTTTTATAAGTCTTAAAATTTAATATTGTAAAATTGTATGGGAAGGTACTGATATCCTAAGATACAGGATTAGTCCTAGTTTATATACAATAAAATAAAAGAAATTAATTAATTTATATAATATGTTTACAAAATATACAGTCAATTTTGATGGATTTGACAATTTTGGAAACGAGGCATTCCAACTCAGTTCTCAGGGCCGACAACGCATTTTGATTCTTAATCGAGGATAAATGTAGATGTCTATGGGAAACAGCATCCACTTACCATCAGGTGGACTGTGTGCTCGTTTGTTATCATTATTCTAAAAAAAATCTTAACTATTCAGTGAAAACCCTAAGGCTGGCCATGATATTAAGTATATATTACTTTACCTGACTTCAAAAATGGAAGAGGTTCTCAAACACACTGTATGTTTAATTTTCAAGCATATTTCTGCCTATTACCAGCATCATTCGTAAAATATCTCAACTTTTCAATCAATATTTCTCAGAACGGCAAAGTATATCAGCCAACGTAAAAATAAACCAAGGTGAGTCGGAGTGTCACTGCCTCCTTTAATTATAGCTGTCTTCTTATCTGTAGGCGTAGACGTGAAGTGTAATACCGGATCTACACGGATCGTACAATACTCCAACGATATTTCCAACACTCGATGTGTTGTACCATAATACATTCACATTATTGTGGGTACTTTGCATGCGTTAGATAGATCGACCGAATTGGTCCGGCAATTTAAAAAAAAACATTAGGATTTTCTCCTGTATCATGGGGGCGGCATACATTGATAAATTTCACAATGACAAACATCCAGAATCAGAACCATTATTTGTAGGCTATAAAAATACTTATCCCGTGCGGGATTCGAACCCGCGACACTTAGCGCCGCAACTTAATGCTAATTACATTAGAGTGATTTGTTTCGATGCATCATCTATGTAGAGGAACGGTCCTGGGTTCAAATTAATTTGCTTATAGTCGGGCAAAACGTAATTGGCAGGTCGGACGATCGTGTAGCGACAGCATAATACCTTATAACGTCGTTTCCTGTTGAAATATATTAGATTATATTCGACCTATGTTGTAAATTGTTCAACATTTAGACACGAAGAGAGAATAAAGTAAAATTTTCTTTGATTTTTTTTTGAGCATCCTTGATGGCAGCTAGTCGACCAAGCTGGTTAAAAACTATTCCTTCTCAGCACGTCCGTCATCGGCGCTGCTCAAGGAGTCCACGATCATATGATCCATCCCGATATATACCTATATATAAAAGGTGACAAATGAGCAAGCGACTTAACTAAGTGACTACTGACGCCCATGAACTTTACTATTAGGCTCTTATCTTGAAGGTCCCTAAGTCGTATCGGTCCGGAGCAATCGTTGGTGGCAATCGATTTCACAAGGAATTTATATAAATTGGAATATTTGTCATATGGAACCCGTATAAATTGTACAGTACTCGTATATGAGTATGCGAGCAGCCTGGTTTGATCTCGGCCGGGACCAATGAAATTATAAATGCTGATTTGCCACGTGCCGAGCAAGTAAAGGATAACATGAGGAAACTTTTTTTTTATAGAATAAGGGTGACAAACGAGCACACAGTCCACCTGATGGTAAGTGGTTGCTGTGGCCCATAGACATCTACATCTATCTTCATTTGCGAATTAAAATGCAGATGCGTTGTCACCCGTGAAGACTTAGATAGAATGCCTCTTTTCCAGTAAAATGGGTCTCCGGTTCTCTACACTCACCATACGAAACACAGCAGCATAAAACTGCATTTTACGCTGGTATTCTGTGAGAGCGTGGTCCTTCCCCGGTCGAGCCGACCCATTCGTGCTACAACTATACTATTAATATAGCTGCAGCATGGCTCTACCACGTAAAACTGCATGTTTAAGGAATATAATATAATATTTAGAGGATATATAAAGACTGCCAACACGCACTGGAGCAGCGCGACTGACTAATTGCTCCATAAGAAATGAGATGAATCTCAGAAACGAGAGGAAGCATTTGCCCAGCAATGGCTGGTATTATAGATTATTAGAGGCTTAACTTGACTTTTCACTTTAAATACATTTTCTACTTGGTAGAGTGCGGTTATAATGGCTGTAGCATGATTGGGACGGCTCAGCCGGGAAAGACCACGCTCTCACAGAATTCCAGTGTAAAATAGCAGCCTAACGAAACTAGGCACTTCATCTTAGCCCTCAGAGGTGATAACGCATCAACATTTTAATTCTTATTCGAATATAGATGTTGATAGATGTCTATGGGCCACAGCATCCAATTAACATCAGGTGTACTGTCTGCTCGTTTGTCACCCTTATTCTACAAAAAATTATCGAAATATCAGAAAAAAATGTAAACGATGCGAACCGCAGCGCAGGTCTGTTTACCCCTGGCTTAAAGGGTCGGCTCCAAAGAAACACGTGCATTTGACTCTTGTGACAAAGAGCTTTTTTTTTAAACCGACTTTCTAAGCGAGGTCGTAATTTTATTGTAAACATGTTTCCGTAAAAGTTAAAGTCCTATAAAATCTCTTTTTAATAAAACTTCTTTGTCTACTACTTCGTATTTTTTGCGTTCTAACTCGAATTATGTAATGGTGAAATAAATCAAAATTAAATATTTTATTATATTATGTTATCAAATATATTAAATATTTTATTAAATAAAAACTATAACAGTAATCCATCCATCCATTACAGCCTATTAAAGTTCACATCTGA
The DNA here is from genome assembly GCA_963668995.1 of Parnassius mnemosyne. NCBI lineage: Eukaryota > Metazoa > Arthropoda > Insecta > Lepidoptera > Papilionidae > Parnassius > Parnassius mnemosyne. Next base: position 18,950,970 of record CAVLGL010000104.1, on the reverse strand, counting down.
ACATGTGCCACCCATTTTTATCTCAAATTGTCTCAAAAGGGGGATATTTGCGATTTGGCAACTATGTCACACAGTTTTTTATTTTCTAGCTGTTGTTAGAAAGACGTCGCTGCTCAGCTCCTGGCCTCCTGGTTTGTTACCTCTGTCGCCTCTTACGACACCCACGGGACGATATGGAAAAGTCGATATTCTTACACCGCTACTACACGGTCACACGTATCAGGAATAAGTTTTAAAAAATGCAAGCAACTTTAGTATACGCGAAACAATAATGATAAGCGCTGATATTAAGAACACAATATGACCTCCTTATTTTTAGATCATGGTTATACGTATTTACTGAGCTAATTTGCTATAATAAACACGAAAATATGCTTCACGTAACGTTATTTCAAATATTTTAAACATTTTAACTTTTTCCAATAAAAATATTAAATATCTAATGTATTTATTAAGCGAAATTTCGAAAACCAATAATCGACTTTGCTTTCTGCTTCCATACCTAAGTCACAAGGCACTTAATATAGTTTCCGTTTTAGTGATCGAAATTTGTGAAATTATTTACTTTCAGACAAGTATTATTAGACGAGAATTTTATTTAATTGAAGGAGTGGGTGTATTCGTGTTGTTTCTCTTATTTTGGGAGTAAACAAGCTGTGTGTTATCTAATTTTAAGAGAATAGAGTAATTAGTGATTGCTATATCTATAACTGGATTTGTTTACGCGAGTGTAAGCACTAACATGAGATTTATGCTGATATTGCATTAAGATATACGCGGTAAACGTTTTCGTACAATTACTGAAATAGCCGTAGACATCCTCTTGTTGTTGTATATCTAACGAAACCCACGGTCAACCGATTCAGTGGCGGAATTAACACGTGCTTAAAACATTATTTACCATATTGACGAATGTCAAGCCTCTATCACGACAACGGTTCTAAATTCTAATACAAAATCTTGCTTTAGCACCTGCGCTGACGCTTGTGTGAACAACTCTTTGCTTTACAGAGCTTAAGATGACACAAATTGGAGTCCATTGTGTTCCGATACCCTGTCTATATTGTTCAAATTCAAATGTAGCCGGCGTCGAAGTAAATTGAACCGAGCGAATTCATTATACGCTGATGAATATTCAGAACAATCGAAGGTCGATGTCCTTAAAATTACTTCTAGCACTTACAAAGTGATAAAGCGAGTTCGATACTTACTTGATAATGTTAATAGGTATCTCTTCACAGGTTATCTGTAACAATACAAAATTTGTGATTTAAAATTAGACACGAACATATTTTACCTTAAAACCGCAGGTCTATTATCTCTATTCTAACTCTAATATCTACATAATATACCTATTTATTTTCTGCCGTATTACAAAACATTGTAGATTTTTTGGGTGTCATGAAATTTCAGCTGTCGTGGACATGGTACGTTATATCGTAGTGGTTATATTCTCTTTGCGTTATATTCAAATTCAAAATTCAAATTTTATTTATTTGTGAATACAGGTAATGACACAGAACAGATCTTTAAAAAAATGATGTTCGCTGCATTAAACCCTTAGGTATACAAATAGTACCTATAGTTACAATTATTTTATTACATTATTTATATTATAGTTATATTAGAATGTTCAACAATGATGTAATTATTAATTAGAATAACATATTTATAATATAATATAGTCTAATCGAATATCAAAACAATGATATATGCAATGTCATTATAATATGCCTTCTGATGCGTCGCTTATTAAATATTCATTAATTGCTTCAAAAAGCTTACTTATAATAATATTGTACACGACTACAGGTAATATTTGTTTTGTGGGAGTGCACAGTATAATGGATAATATGTAAGGCTCAAAAATATAGTCGTGTTTATAATCAATCACGACTATATTTTTCATCTGCGATAATGTTTATCGTAAAATTAATTAATTATATTTTAGTGCAGGCTTAAGAAAAACAAAAGGTTGTTACCTTAACCTTAATGTCGATTAATGTCACCGTAGGCGGAACAAATTGTGAGTGCACCTGTGTAAAGTATACTCGCGTGAAATTGAGTGAGTTACGTTAGACGATAATGAAAAAGTTACGTGAGACGATAACGAAAAATAAATTATGAACGTTACACTAATTTGTACAGACATTCTGATCATAATATGAAAAAGTTTTCAAAAAAAGAAAAGAAATCGAAAAAATCATTTTCAGTTCTAAGGCACTTTTTATAGGATCGGGTGACAAACGAGCACACAGTCAACTTGATGGTAAGTGGTTGCTGTGGCCTATATACATCTACATCTATCCTCGTTTGCGAATCAAAATGCAGATGCGTTGTTGCCTGTGAGGACCAAGGTGGAAAACCTTGTTTCCAGTAAAAAGGGTCTCCGGTTCTCTACACTCACCATACGAAACACAGCAGCGTTACGCTGCTTTTGTACGCTGATATTCTGTGAGAGCGTTATCCTGCCCGGGTCGAGCCGAGCCATTCGTGCTACAACCATTATATGGCTACAGCGTGACTCTACCACGTATAAAAATTCTGATCATAATGTGAAAATGTTTTCGAAAAAAGAAAATAAATCGACAAAATAATTTTCAGTTATAAGTCACTTGTCCAACGCTGACGAGGAAGCTATTAGCAATCGATATAATTAATAATAACAGATTGAAGTAATAGTTATAATTTTCAAATTTTGTAAAGTGTAATAAGTATACATTGAATAATACATATATATGTAATATCATCATTACAGCCTTTCATAAGTCCACTGCTGAACATAGGCCTCCCCCAAAGCATGCCACAAAGCACGGTCCTGAGCCACCTGCATCCATCGACTTCCTGCATGTCTCACCAGGTCGTTACTGCATCTAGTGGGGGGTCGCCCTACATTTCGCCTACCGGTACGAGGCTGCCACTCGAGAACCTTTCTTCCCCATCGGTTGTCGGTTCTTCGAGCTATATGGCCGGCCCACTGCCACTTCAGCTTACTAATCCGTTGGGCTGTATCGGTTACTCTGGTTTTACTGCGGATATCCTCATTTCTAAGTTTATCACATAGAGAAACCCCGAGCATAGCTCTCTCCATAGCTCGCTAAGCGACCTTGAGCTTCCTTATACGGCCAGCAGTGAAGGACCACGTCTCAGATCCGTAAGTCATCACGGGCAACACGCACTGGTTGTACAATTTCGTTTTCAGGTTTTGAGGTATGTCTAACGAGAAGATGTATCGTAGTTTCCCGAACGCTGCCCGGCCGAGTTGAATCCGTCGATTGACCTCTCGGTCGAAGTTGGACTTACCTAGTGGGACTATTTGTCCCAGGTAAACATACTCGTCAACAACTTCGAGCTTAGTGGTCCCAACAACTACCGGCGTAGGTGTGACATGGATATTAAACATGATCTTTGTTTTGTCCATGTTCATCTTAAGACCTATCCGTTGGGAGACACTATTGAGGTCATTGAGCATAGTGCTTAGGTCCTCCAGCGATTCTGCCATAAGGACTATATCGTTGGCAAATCGAAGGTGAGTGATGTACTCGCCATTGATGTTGATACCGTATCTTTTCCAGTCCAGTAGCTTGAAAACGTCTTCCAATGCAGCGGTGAAGAGTTTCGGGGATATAACGTCACTCTGTCTTACACCTCTCTGCAGTTGGATAGGTTTCGTACTCTGGTTCTGTACTCGGATAGCCATTGTAGCTCTACTGTACAAACACTTCAGCGCTTCGATATACCGACAGTCAACTTGGCACCGCTGAAGGGACTGCAGCACCGCCCAGATTTCGACGGAATCAAAGGCTTTCTCATAGTCCACATACGCAAGGCAAAGTGGCAGATTATACTCCTCTGTCTTCTGTACAATCTGCCGCAGGGTATGTATGTGGTCTATGGTACTAAAGCCTTTTCGGAATCCGGCTTGTTCGGGAGGCTGGAAGTCGTCAAGTCTGCGTGCGAGACGATTCGTAATGGCTCTCGAAAACAGCACGTAGCAGTAGTAGTTCTTCAAGAGAGCTTTGTCACGTTTCTTTAAGAACAAGACCACCGCACTTCTGCTCCACGCCTCCGGAGTAGTGCCACCATGGAGGACGGAATTAAAGAGCTTCTGAAGGACTTCAAGTATAGGTTTTCCACCCGCTTTCAAAAGCTCCGCTGTAATTCCATCCTCGCCTGGGGACTTTCCGTTTTTATGGTGCTGGAGAGCCATTCGGAACAAGTATTTGTATGGCCTACAAATAATTGTTCCGGGTCTGGATGTTTGTCCTTGTGCAATTTATGTTTGTAAACTGCCTCCACGACACAGGAGAAAATCCTAGTGTGGGGGTAACGTTTTGATAAAAGAAAAAAAAATTCTAATCTCGCTCAGACTGACGTCCGGGATATCATCGGAATAGTGTCGGATAAGACTCCCTCTTGGATCGTTACTCACACTTGCGTGTGGCTCCAACGATGACGTGTACAGCTGCCCATAGAACCTCTCAATCTCACTCAAAATCTCAGGTGTCCCGGAAACGATGCTGCCACATTCGGTCTTCAGCTTTGATAGTTGGCTCTTTCTGGCAGACAGATCTCGTGCAAAGACTTTGGAGCCTTGGTTCCGCTCGATCGCTTCTTCGATACAAGCTGTATTGAAGTTGCGTAAGTACATAAAGTAATATATGTAATAAGTACACTATAAATATTATGCAGTAGTGATAAAATATACCAAAATATAAAAATCAGTTTTACTTTATGAGCATAGTGGGGTACTATTCTATGTTATGATCCCGTTGGTGTCCTAAAGGACTATAAAGGGAAACTAAAGCAGGATATGGACGGCAGGAGCTGCCTGTGATAAAAAAGTCTGCGATTGCCAACCCGCCTGCCCAGAATGGCAAATATGACAAATATCTTCCCTACGAGGCAATCTATACTGGGATAAGCTGTAAATTTAGGCTTGAAAAGGTATATGGGTTTCATGTTCATATGTAGCCTAAAGTGTATATACTATATACACTTTAGGCCTAAAGTGTATATACTATATATACACTTTAGGCTACAGATATAGATAAGTAGAAGTATATTAATTTCGTGTTAGTTATCTATACTAATTATTATTAATATAATAAAGCGGAAGAGTTTTTTTGTTTGTTTAAACGCGCTAATCTCTGGAACTACCAGTCCGATTTGAAAAATTATTTTTGTATATTATAGCCAGATTCATGTGGAATAGTATAGGCTATCTAGCATTAAGCTGTATTACTCATCTAGCCTTAAATATGAATATTTGTTAAGCAAGTCAGAAGAAAAAGCACTCCCGAAATGATTTATCCCCGTACGCTGGTGTTATCGTTAGGGATACGTAAATACAATGTTCTAGAAAAATATAGACCTTTACATCTAAAAAAAAGTCCGCGATACCATATGTCTATTTCTTATACATAAGCCATAATTTGGTATTTTGTGAAAATTTTTAAAATTTTTAAATTTTAAAAAATATTGAAAATTTAAAAGTGATTTATGAGCGTTATTATTAGGCATGGCCTATTTATCCTTACGAACGAAAGTTACTTCATCATCAAGACAATTTTATGAAGATAAACTTTGTTCTGTATACCATGTTATTTGGACGTATAGTTTAAAAGATAATGTAAAATTAAAATAATTCAATACTTGGCTGGGCGCGCGAACGACGCTTAAACCCTAGCCGTTATAAAATGCTTGAACTAGGTCATGTCGCGCACCTCGGACACATGATGACGCGGGTGAAACCGCGGGGCACAGCTAGTAAGTTATAACTAACTAATCATTCATGTAAAGTAAAATACGTTGCCATTATTACTTAACAACACAATAAAGAGCGCGTTAAAATTATCAGTCAAAAATAAAGCGACTATCCTAATGTCGAAGAGACTGCGAAACTAAAAAACCGTGGAGTCAAATCCGCCATTTGACTGCTGTCGTAAGCTCGTGAGCAACTCCTTCATAAAAGTCCACAGTTGGTCATGAACCTATTCCGTCAAAAGGAGGATTTGTCTTAATCTCCATGCTTGACAATTGCCAAGATCCAGATGTTCTGGACCGTTGACGCTGCTGCCTGTCGCCGGTCTGACAATTTAACGTCCGGCGTAAATAAGATCTATCGGAAGCCATGAGATCTTTCTGGTATATCCCATAGTCTCCTCTTACGACATCCATGGAACGAAATGGGGTGACAGATTCTGTTACACCGTCACCTCACGGTAGCCACTCCTAGCGCTTTCAGCTAAGTTGGAGTGTGGAGTTGTTAAGGAAAATTCTACTTTAATGTTAATAATACTCATCGATCACTAATAAAAATCACAATCCCATGCAAAAGTTCTCTAAAAACTGTCGCCAATTGTTTTGACGTAATTCTAGTTGAAATAAATACACATTAATGTAAATTCAACCTTAAATGCATTGCCTAAAGTTGTATTCACAAAGCAATGTACAAACTAAAAGCGCACCTAAATATTCGAGTGGGCATTCTATAGGTAAGGACATTTTTTGTCACCGATTGTGTATCTAGTTTTTTATTAGTGATCGATGGTAATACTGCTAGTATTCATTACACAAATGCCACCCTGACTAATATATCCACATTTGCTTACTTTCATCCTGACGCTATAAAGCGTAAAGTGCACCTGCTATTATAGTAATAAGCAAACTGAATAACTGTAGCTTGTTCAGCATGTTCGACCGTGTTCAATGGCCGTGAGTTCATCGGGATCGTAATGGCTTCGATTTTTACAGGCGTTGATCCATCATTGAGAAAAAAAACGACCATTACAATTCTCACTGCTCTATTCATTATTTCGATTCTTTACAAGAGTTATTATGATGTGAACTTTAATATCTTGAGAGTAAACTCGGTTTTCGAATCACAAATACTGTTCAAAAGGTCCTAAGACTATCTTAGTTGCAATAGAAATAAAACTTTTTGTTTTATGTTTAAGTTCAAAACTGCAAAGAAATAAAAAAAATCCTGTTCGGCGACCGTGCTTTAAATTTACTTTATTAAAAATACTTCGGAAATTTTAAATTGTTAGTAAATTTTAACGTTACCTGAATACCAAAACCTTATATAAATGTCATTGACAGTTAATGAACTACTGCAATTACCTTACAAAGAAATCTACAAGTGTATTCAGTTGTCACCTCTGAGGACTAATATGGGATGTTTTATAGTCTTTATTAATTATGCTAGCTGATACCCGCGACTTCGCGCGAGAGCAAGCGACGTACAGTTGACCGTGTGAAAACCCCGTATAAAAATCGTTGTTTCTTAAAACTTTAATAACTTTATATTAAATGAAGATATCGCAATATTTTTTTTAGATAAGGTCCAAATGTCTAAGAAATAAAACTTAGAAAACCTAATTGAAATCTATCCAGTAGTTGTTCCGTGATGCGCGCTCTACTTCAAACCTCTACTCGTATCATTTTATTTATATAGAAGAAGAAGAAGAAGCATACACTTTAAACCGAAATTCAGCAGTGAATGCAAAAGCAAAACCAACAATGTAGAGGTGTGGTGTCGACCCAGACGAACATAAGGACATCCTATTGGGAGTAGAAAAATAAAATCAATTAGGTATGTAACGTGAAAAGGTTACGTAAATGGAGTAACTTTAGCCTGTGTCATAGAGTAGGTAGTATGGTTATACGAATATAAAAAATAAATAAAAATATAAATTTTACCTACATCAAAACATGGATGACAATATCAAACAGAAGAGATTAAGGCCTGTATTAAAAGACACTCTCACGTTAAAACTTTATAATATCAAAACTTGAGTCTAGAGTCTAGACTCTAGACCATAATGATAAATTGTAGGTACAGTTATGAAGTTTGAGTCTTTAATCTCGAGATTATCTCTAATTACCGGTCTTAATCTTTCTTTCCTGTTTGATATTTTCATTGGCACCCATGTTTTAAATTAGAGTACCGAAATATCCCATAGTCTTTCGAGCGACTGTTGGTGAGCCTTTTATAAATAGCATGTTGTCAATTCATTATCATCATCATCATTACAGCCCTTCACAAGTCCACTGCTGAACATAGGCCTCCGCCAAGGAATGCCACCAAGCACGGTCCCGAGCCACCTGCATCTATTGACTTCCGGCATGTTCGCCACTCCATCTAGTGGGGGGGGGACGCCCTACACTTCGCCTACCGATACGACGCTGCCACTCGAGAACCTTTCTTCTCCATCGGTTGTCGGTTCTTCGAGCTATATGGCCTGCCCATTGCTATTTCAGCATACTAATTATTTGAGCTATGTCGGTTACCCTGGTACTACTGCGGGTATCCACGTTTTTAAGTCTATCACGCAGAGAAACGTCAAAGCATAGGCCTCTCCATAGCTCATTGAGCGATTTTCAGCTTCCTCATACGGCCAACAGTGAAGGACCACGTCTCAGATCACTTCATTAGACGACACCTCTCCAACTTAACGTTTAGGTTCAGTGTGCTTCTAACCATTCGATGATCGCTACCAGTTTTCACCCTCGCGATCACTGAGACATCATTGAATAGTTGCCGTCTAGTCGTCATAATGAAGTCAATCAAATTTTTTGTCGAACCGTCGTGGCTCGACCAGGTCCACTTCCTGTGGGGCCGCTTTTGGAAGAAAAATTTCATCATAAAGAGTCCCTCTTTCTCCATGAAGTCGGCCAACGGCTGGCCCCTTGGGTTCCGTTGGTCTATTCCAAATTTCCCTACTTTCAGCTCATCGTTCTCTCTTGTGCCTAGTTTTGCGTTGGAGTCTCCCATTAACACCCCATAGTAGGTTTTGGAGGAATATATGGCTCTAAAGATATCCTCATACATTACCTCTACCTCCTCATCGGGATGTGCCGAGGTTTGTGCGTAAACCTGTATGACCTTCAACTAATACCGTTTGGTGATTCTGAGTAGAAGGTACGCAACCCTCGTCAACACACTCCCGATATTTACAACGTTGTTAACGAGACATTTGTGGACGATAAATCCGACACCTCCTTGGGACAGATGGTCGCCCTCCCAGTGATGGAACAAGTTGCCGGATTTGAGGATTACCGTGTCCTCCCCCTCTCTTTGGACCTCGGATAATCCTATAATATCCCAGCGCAACTTGTCATCTCTTCTTCCCGCTCCAGAATCTTCTCGTCACTCCTCAGGGTGCGTGCGTTATAAGTTGCCAGATCGAGTCGTCGTATGTGGCAACCGAACCTCCACCGGAGATTCTTAGCACCCCCAATGTTGCCAATTACATGAAAGAAAACATTTAAAAAGCAATAAATATATTATGCTATTAATTTTGTTATGGATTTTCGCCAATCGTTTGCATATACCTAGTGACGTCACGCATGCCGAAGCGCAACAATAGGCATGCCAATTCTTCAATGAGCGCGGCAAACACTTGACATGGCCGCTGACAAGATGGCGGACGGTGAAAGTGGACGGTAGCCGTACCGTTTATTCGGAATATCTAAATGCGCAACCAGCCAATGCACATAACTAGGTACCTACATAAATATGTAACTTGATAATAGAGGAGTGGAATTGCTTTAATTTCTTTATTTAGTATTTGTTCATATTAAACTAAGTTGGCTACGTTTTCAAATACATATAGTATTTTCGAGGCTATTGTCTAAAAAAATAGATAACATGGTGCAAATATAAAAAAAAAACTTATCCTTAATATATTTCAATAGATGGCGTAGCGATGTACAAGACAAGCAGAAAGATGAATCTAGATGACTCAATACCGTGTTTTGTGGCATTCCTTGGGAGGCTATTGTTCAGCAATGGAATTGCGAGCGTCTGTAATGATGACAATAATGTTTCAATTGCTTATTAATTACTTTAAGAATATATATTTTTTTGCTTTGGACCCTAATTAAGAGCTTCGCGCCATATTAAAAAGATGAAGTAGTGTTGCCTACTATATATACTTTTTTAGAAATACTAATAGGATTTCCTTAATTAGTACGATTTATTATATTATGTAAGGTTGGCTTTGGCAACTCTAGTTGAACCGGTGTGATGTAAACTTTACGCAATGCTAATTATCTAACTTCCTATTTAAAGCTATATAATTCAATATCCTTAATATTTTATAAAGATGTCACTAGATGCTTTTAATTTAATTAAATATTATAGATCGAATGCAGATGATTATATCTCTATAATTTTATTTTAAACTAGCTGTTCCCCGCGACTTCGCCGCGTGGAATTTATTACGATTAGATTTCAAGGAATTTAATTTCTTTGCGCGGAACCCTAATTATTTTTCTAAAATAAAAGTAGTATTGCATATGCTTTCATATGCAAAGTTGTTGTTATGACATTACAAACAAACAGACAGAATTTTATTTATATGTATAGATATGATATTCTCTTTATATAAGTAGTTTTCCGTCGTTAAAGTGAATGTTATTGAGTATATAAAAGTTATATGACTAATATTTAAATATAAACGCGTTAATCGCTTTTAGATGCGCATAAAAATTTAATTTTATTACTCAATGATTTCTCCGATAGTAATATATAATTCAATATTATTTCCTAAATATACTTGCTCTATATTCATTCCGGTCATAATTTTCCTAGAATACGTGAAGCTTGACTCCGTTAAAAAGGCTTAAGTACATAAAAAAGTTGATTCGCTGTCGGTGCCACTACGCGGCTAAGAAAGTTTAATAAATGTAGTAGAAATTCCAGAACACTCGAAGTGATGTCTTAAACCGCAAAATACGAGTCTAATTCAATATCAATTAGTTGCTATTGAGTAGCTATTTGAATTTAAAAAGAAACATGTGACATTGATATAATAAAATAATTGATGTCACTCGGGCAGTTTCTCGTTCAGTCTGTTGTTTATAAAACGTAAAGATGATTATTATCATTTAATACATATGATTATGTGATCTTTGAATTTACTTAACTTTTGTTTTGAATAATGATATTGTTATCCTGTAGCCGTTTTCGTAACTGCGAATTATCCGAGTGTTTATTATAAGCTACCAAGTGATCACAATAAATTACGGAGAGATATATTTACGATTAAATTAATTTGAAGTCTGGTATTAATCGCATAGAATAACCAAAGGCGGATTGATCGATCAATCCGCCTTTGGGTATAGCCGCCTAGGCGGATTCATCGTCTTTATTTATATTCCGTTGATTATAGTTCGCGCCGTCTTAGAACACGAGATCTATTATAAATTATTGAGTCTTATAAAACACAAACTTACTTCAAATTCTGATTTGTCATTATCTGTTCTGGTGTTTTCTTTTTTGGATTTCTAAAATATGCAGTCCGTTAATGCAATATGTAATAATATAATTAGAATTAGGAAGCCAAGTTTTGCCTACAACGTAACATGTTACTGTAAATTTAACGATTTTTCAAAAAAGTTCACTGGGTTTCGTAACGGTTGTTTTCAAGAGAAGGGTATTTTCAATAAAAATTGCAGAGCATAAAGTACATTCTACTTGTGATACGCCTACAATTGCTTATATTTTGATAATGATTTACGAGTATGAAGATTAAAAAGTTCAGTTTATGTAGGTAAGTATTAAATATAAAAGTGTTTACTACAATGCAATTTAGATATTTGTGGCCTATTTAAAACTTAATGATATAGCTTTTGTTTAATACCTGCCACATTGTATTTTAATTATTTACTTTGCATAACTTTTACGTCAACTGCGTATTTATGAGGTAGATAGGACAAAGTAAACGGATTGGTAAACAAACTTATAAATATTGTGTTAGATTATAAAATACTTCTCGTTTGTTATTTTTAAATATAATCATATCTTAGTAATTAAAGACACTCCAAGAAGATAAATATTATATTTTATTGCGTTGTAGCACAGAGACCAATTCATGAAAATTAAATACAATGTATAGACGAATTTTAGATAAATATAATTAATCTACGCCCTTCTTTTATCATTAAACGTATTATTGATTCCTACAGTATGTATAACATCTATTAATTAGACTAGAATTACGTACTTTGTTCAATTGACTTGTTTATATCGGCAGTCATTCTTTTCTGCTCAATTATTATATATACTTAAATAACAATGACAAAATCGTTTCTATAATACATCACTATCACTACAGCCTATCACAAACCCATTTCTGGGCCTCCCCCATAAAATATGGCCGTGAAACAGCTTCACTCTCATAGCCTGTGTCATCGGCTCATCGGATCGTAGCCTCATCTACCTCCTCTGTAATACATATTGATACCAAATTATTTTATTATATTTGATTATTGGTAGGTTTAGTTTTTGTATTCTGCTGTAAAAATTTACTTTCCATTGGTTCCTGTCTATGACATATATTATGATGGATTGAACAAGTTTCCTATTTTATTATATTTCCTTGCTCTGCCATTTCTCCGAACTGTGATAATCTTCTATTATGATCGATACGTACCAAATGTTTTTTTATAAGTTTTATCATTATAATAGCTCCCGGTAGATATGCAATGCCTTTCTTAAATAGGTTGTAGTGATTTTGCTCTTGGTAGCGTGGGTTTTAGAATCGCCGATTATATTACCATTTACCAGACGTCTTGCATCAATGTGCATCAATGATGCAGTGATTAGCATCTCATTGGATATTTAATAGCAATTATTGCGATGTTATCTCACCATCTGACCCAACCATTAATATTGTATAAGACATAGCCAGCTTTCTTAGGGAACACGCCCACAGTCGGGGCAGAGTCACGGTACGTCGTGAACAATGCACAGTCAAATACGTAACAAAATAGCGACGCAAGTGCTAAACACGCCCGCGGCTGTGCTTACACCTGTGGGCATTACCTCTGATTCTAAAATAAGACGTCTGTAACAATGTCGAAATGGAGTCGGAGCACGGATGACGCGCTATCAAATACGCAGTAAAATAACAGCGTGGGTATTCGCCGCTGGGTCTTGTCTTCGAGACGATAAACCTTCGCCAAGTTTTAGAGAATCCATCACATACTTTTCTCCTACATGATTGTTGATAGTCCACTGTTGAACACAGGCCTCCCTCATATATTGCATCATATGATTCTTGACAGGTGGGTTACAATGGAAAATGAAACAGGTGATTTTTTTTTATAGAAGAGGGGGTAAACGAGCATGCGGCTCACCTGATGGTAAGAGACTACCGCCATCCACGAACAACCGCAACACCAGGGGAATTGTAGATGCGCTGCCGGCCTTTTAGAATGGTGTAAGCTCTTTTCTTGAAGGTCCCTAAGTCGTACCGGTCCGGAAAAATCGCCGGTGGTAAACAATTCCACAAAGAAGTTGTACGAGGAAGAAAACTCCTAATAAAATGCACAGTCGTGGACCGCCAAGCATCCAGATGGTGAGGATGGGCAGAAGAAGCTGTTTCTGTTTCCTCTGTGGTCTTTTACGAAACCCACGGGATGATATAAGGTAGTGGATTTTCTAACGCCGCCACTACATGGCTATATTCTGTAATAGTATCTATACAGTATATACTACATCCCCCACTAGGTGGACAAACGACCTGGTAAGCGATGCAGGAAGTAATGGATGTGCTTTGTAGCATTCCTTAAGGGAGATTTTTTTTTATAGGATCGGGTGACAAACGAGCACACAGTCCACCTGATGGTAAGTGGTTACTGTGACCCATAGACATCTATATCTCCTCATTAAAGACTCAAGATGCTGATGCGTTGTCACCCGTGAGGACTAAGATGGAATGCCTCTTTGCCAGTAAAAAGGGTCTCCGGTTCTCTACACTCACCATACGAAACACAGCAGCGTTAAGCTGCTATTTTACGCTAGTTTTCTGTGAGAGCGTGGTCCTTCCCCGGTCGAGCCGACCCATTCGTGCTACAACCATAATATAGATGCAGCAAGGCTCTACCACGTAGAAAAAGATCTATGTTCCACGGCACAGTAGACTTGTGAAGGGTTGTAATGATGATGCTATAGTATATAAAGAAATTCCGTAGCACGTAGCACGTAGCACGTAGCGTAGCGTAGTAAAACGTGCATCGTACATGCAACGGTCGACTAAACTTCAACAACGCCGTTTGATATTAATCAAATTTGTTAAAGAAGGGCAGCATCAAAAGAGCTTTGCGGATCAGATTTCAACGTAACGATGTTACGATGCTTTTGACTTTCTCGTTATAATAGTTTTATTATGTTTGGTGAAATAACGATCGTCCTTAATTCATAAATGCTGTAGTTATATTCTTACAGACGTATTTAAATAAATGTAAAGCATATCACTTGATACTGAGATAAATGAAGATATGGCTTAAAGGACAAGCTGAATGCTTGTCCTTTAAGCCAAAATTTTAATAAAAAAAAATGTAAAGCAATCTATGGCGAGGCCTATCTTCAGCAGTGGACTTTTGCTAGGTTGTAACGAAAGAACTTAGATTATTTGAGCGTAAATAATCTAAGCGCAAGAATTAATGAAAATATAACAAAATATGGACAAAAACATTTTAAAGTTTCGTATTTTTATATCTTAAAAGCCATCGTCACTGTTGTCTGTCTATTCTGTAAATTAGTTTTTGTTATTTTTTGTTTGTTAAAACAGAGTAATTGGTTTGTCATTTTTGGTTTTTAGAATTAAAATGTATGTTTAGATAAGGAAGAGCGGGGTTTCCAAACACAAGCGTTACTTGCTTAAATGGAGACCCCAAACAATTAAGTTTTGTGAAGAAAAATAAATTAATTTTTTTTTATTCAAATAAACAATATTGACCATATTATGATAAATGGACAGAGCGTTCACTATTTAGGCCACATGAAAGCGAAGAATTTACCACCTCTAAAAACCGCCTCGAAGATTCTCACTGTCAAGAATTTACTACGTTTATATTCTTTTTATATTTTTACTAGCTGACCAGGCAGACGTTGTTCTGCCCTTTTTGACGACCCTTCATATAAAAAAATCCTTAAATTCGTAATAAAAAAATATTGAGTGTCACTTATCAGGAAAAAAACTATCCTACCTCTCAAGTTGGACCAAACTGCACAGTATGTGCAAAATTTCATTGAAGTCAGTTCAATAGTTAAGGAGTTTATCGCGGACAAACAATGTGACATGTAATTTTTATATATAAAGATTATTATGGGAAGTTATCCTCCACACTAGGAATTTTTATGGTATCTTGAAAACATTTCGAAAAAGGACGAATATCCAGACGCGGAACAATTACGTCACAATGCTGTAGCAAAATATTTAACTATTGTGCTATTAAGCCAGCCATGTGTTAAATATGAGGTAAGAAGAAAATATTAAAATAAAAACTTATTTGTTTATTCTTTATTGCTTTCACTATTACAAAAGAATACAAAAGGTGGCCTTAACGTCTTTAGACATTCTCTACTAATAATGCTTGACTGTATCACATTGGGCGACATTGAGCTATTAGCTACTTCTGCGACAGATAACTAACTAAAATATTAGAGATACTCCTGGATACTCCAAACATAAAAGCAATGATGTTAATTTCATGACAACGACAAGATCTAGGTAAAGACTGGAATTTAGCACAGAGAGTGGTAACGATGGACAAAATCCATTGGGCCATTCACAGTTTCCTCCCCTATAAGGCGGCAGGACCCGACGGCATATTCCCGGCACTCCTACAGTGGGGGGGTAAAGCCCTAATAGTCAGACTTGCTGCCATAATGCGAGCCTGTCTTGCTCTTAAATATGTTCCTAGGGGATGGAGGGAAGTGAAAGTTACATTCATACCCAAACCAGGTAAGAGCGACTACACTGACCCTAAATCCTACAGGCCCATTAGCCTCACATCCTTTCTCCTAAAGACGATGGAGAGGATGTGTGAAAGGGAATTAAGGGGGTCGGCGCTAATGAACTTACCACTACACGACAAGCAACACGCCTACAGTCTAGGCAAATCAACAGAATCGGCCCTTCATAAGGTAATTACAAAGATTGAAGAGGCCATCCAAAACAAAGAAATATGTCTAGGTTCCTTCATAGATATAGAAGGTGCTTTTGACCGAACGAACTTCTCCAGCATAAAAGGTGCACTCGGTAGACACAAAGTTGAACCGGCAATGATCGACTGGATAGTTTACATGCTCAGTACACGAATAATAAAGATTGCTGGTGAATCTCAACCAATCCAAATTAAGAAAGGCTGCCCGCAGGGTGGGGTTCTCTCACCTCTCCTGTGGAATATGGTCATTAATGAACTCATCAGCAAATTAAATGACAATCACTTCTATACAGTAGGTTATGCTGATGACCTGACAATACTGGTCTCTGGAAAGACAGCAAGCATAGTGTGCGACCTGACCCAAGCGGCTCTCCGTATAGTGGAGAGATGGTGCAGGGAACACGACTTAACCGTCAATCCAAATAAAACGGTTTTAGTTATGTTCACACAAAAACGAAAGCTGAATAACTATCATCCTCCAAGTCTTTTTAGCACAAAACTCCAGCTATCCTCTGAGGTAAAATATTTAGGTCTTACCTTGGACAGCAAACTTAACTGGAATAAACACATAGAAAACAAAATCAACAAAGCTAGTATAACTTTCTGGCAATGCAGAAACATGATTGGCAAAAGATGGGGATTGACGCCAAAAATCATACTGTGGCTTTACAAAACTGTAATTCGGCCCATGATCACATACGGCGCTCTGGTATGGTGGACCAAGACAAATGAAGCCACCATAATTAAAAAGCTTCAGCGCTACCAGAGACTGGCATGTATGGCTGCTACAGGCTGCATGAGAACTACGCCAACAGCAGCCTTAGAAGCGATGCTGGAGCTAACTCCGCTTCATCTACATATACAACAAGAAGCGACTTTAGCTGCCATCAGACTCAAGACCCTAAATCTTTGGAGTAAGAATAGTGTCCCTCATACAGGCATAATTGATAGAATTCACTCAAAAATTCCTATCCTACAAGCCAAATACGATAGGATTCCTAAACAATTTGTTTTCGATAAGAAATACAAGATACAGTTAAATGAAAACAGCCAGCCGGAAGGATTAAGCCCAAAAGAGCTTAGAATTTTCACCGATGGTTCTAAAACAAATGAAGGTGTAGGTTGTGGAGCTTTCTCTGAAGACCTCAATATTCACATATGCACACCGCTGGGTACCTATAACACGGTCTTTCAGGCGGAATGTATGGGTATCATTCAAGCGGCCATAGCAATAGATGCTAGGAAGGTTAATGACTTCCCCATCAGAATACTGACCGACAGTAGGGCGGTACTCCAAGCCCTGAGATGCAATGTGGTGAACTCGGGACTAATATATGAATGCCATCAACGATTAAATGAGGTATGTAAAAACAACAATGTGACCCTGCAATGGATAAAGGGACACAGTGGATCCAGAGGCAACGATGCAGCAGACGAACTTGCCAGAAGAGGATCGGCTTTGGCCACTATAGGGCCGGAACCAATCATACCAATCCCCTTTGGTAACGTTTGTTCACTGGTACGTAGACACTTCACTAATCAACACGCTCAGCTTTGGAAAAATCTAGTAGACTGTAGACAAGCTAGGGTTGCCCTGCCTGAAATTAACAGTCGCTTAACAAAAGTTTTAATGAGACTGAACAAGCCGCAGATTAGGATAGTAACAAGTGCTATCACAGGACACGGCACCTTTAACAAACATTTATTTACTATAGGTGTTACAGATAGTCCCCTGTGCAGGGCATGTATGGGGGAGGAAGAAACGGCGGCCCACGTGCTACTGAAATGTCCGGAGGTCGCTACATACAGGGCTAAACATCTCGGCACGCCGGGATCACTCCCCGAAGTTGCATGCAACATCAAGGGCCTGTTGAGCTTCTTCGGAGAGATCTCATGGCTCGAATAATCACATTATTCCTGCCCACACGCAAAATACGCGCATAGACATGGAGTTGCGGAAAACAGCCCGTCGTAAACTAAACTAAACTAACTAACTAAGATCTAGGTATTCTTACTTATAATCAAGATATTATGTTGTAAAAATTGATGTAAGTGACAGACGGCTGTCAGTCGGCGTTAAATAATCACAAATAATGCATCGTGATGCCGTGTAATCGCAAACTGTCTTTTACGATACAATAAGGATGCTTTACTTACGGGAAAATGTTGAACAACCGGCCTGCTTTCGTCAACTTGTAGCAAAACGATAACAATAAGAAACCTGGAATATGAAAAAGGAATCTTAATATTTGTTATATATTACAAGAATTTGGAAAATCTAACCTAGAACGGAACGCTTCACAATAGTGAAATTCAAAAGGTTTCCTAAGGATTAAAGTCTAAAGCTAATAAAAAATATCAAAGTGATAAGTTCAGTTTTTCAAAAGATATCTTGTTCACATCCATACCGACCAACTGAGGTCCAAGTGAAATTATTTTCAATTAACTTTTTTTTAATAATAATCGAAATAAATAATTTTATAACTACGTAAGAAGTATTAATTGTAACTTCCTAATTGGTGTACTTTTCTATTGTACAAGTGCAATATAAAGCTGGTGGTGGAAGTGACGTGATTTTTTGATATGGTGACAATAGAGCACTACATCTTCGCTTCGCCTTCGATGTGTGCAGTAGCTTTGACCAAAATATAAAATCAATTATAAGACGAGGCCCTTCACTGCTGGTCGTATGAAGAAGCTCAAGGTCGCCCAGCGAGCTATGGAGAGGGCTATGATCGGAGTTTTTCTCCGTAATAGATTTCGTTATGAGGATATTATCCGCAGTAGAATAAGATTAACTGACATAGCCCAACGGATCAGTAAGCTGAGGTGGCAATGAGCTGACCATATAGCTTAAAGACCTGACAACCGATGGAAAATAAAGATTCTTGAGTGGCAGCCTTGTATGGAGGGGGGCAAGTGGCTCAATGCCGTGGCATTTCCGTGGGGTCTATGTTCATCAGCGGACTCGTGATGAGATGTATGATGATAATAACGATGAATTTGTGTTTGTAAGGAAATAGACTGCTTTAAGACTGCTTTTATAGTATTTTATAGTCTACCAAGGCTACAGACACGGTGCCACCGTTTAGAATAAAAATGAAATCTCTCACATTCGATAATTATACTGACAGTCAGTTATCACACAGGAGTGCTCCTTAGCGGCAGTAACACATAAAAGGGAAAATTCCGACAGAAAAGTGACTAGACTTCCGATGGAAAAGTGGCCTTACCACTCATTGATTGTGTGATGACTGATGATGTGAATGCCTCGGTCGGTAAGAAAACAGTTATTGAGTTTTTCCATCAAGAAATTCTCAGTAGCTACCCGGAGTCAGGAAGTTGGTGGTATCTCACCCCCGTGCCTCAGAAAACACGTAAAGCCGTTGGTCCTGCGCCTGATCTCTATCCGGTCGTGTCGCTTTACCGTCCTATCGGACTATGAGAGTGAGGGAATAGAGAGTGCACCTGTACTTGCGCATACACTTGGACACTATAAGTCTCCGTTGAGTCTGACGGCCGTGACCGAAATTCGGTCTGGAGGACATTATTACCTGGTGACGTTAAGCAGTAATTACTAATGCGAAGATATTCACAAATTCGCCTAGTGTTGTGAGTGTTTGTAAATATGTCAAGAAGTAGTGACCAGACTACACATATTTAGAAGGGCCTATGTCTAACAGTGGACTTAAGGGCTGGTGTTGTGATGGTGATATTAATAATGTGGTGATGACTATGATGTGATGAACATCACGAATATTAAAAAGGAGTTGTGCAAATATCAAAATATTGGATGTTTTCACCATCCAATATTGAGTAAGGTAGGTAAAGGAAACTCATTTTATAACCGACTTCACTTCAAAAAGGAGAAGGTTCTCAATTCAAGTGTATGTTTTTTTTGTATGTATGTTACGCGATATCTTCGCAGATTGTGAACCAA
This sequence comes from Parnassius mnemosyne, assembly GCA_963668995.1. NCBI lineage: Eukaryota > Metazoa > Arthropoda > Insecta > Lepidoptera > Papilionidae > Parnassius > Parnassius mnemosyne. Next base: position 18,931,067 of record CAVLGL010000104.1, on the reverse strand, counting down.
ATTTTTTGATAACGTAACCTCCATACTAGCATTTTCTCCTGTATCGAAGAGTATACAAACATAAATGCACAAGGACAAACATCCAGACACGGAATCGAACCCGCGGCCCTTAGCGCTGCAACTCAATTGCTAAGCCACTGCGCCACGGAGCCGTCAAAGGTAGTAAATAAATAACATCTTCTTTAGCAATTTGAAGTCGGTTTTTACTTTTTGTTAAAAGTTATAATGGGATTATGAAATTGAAACATCTATTTACAAAACGTTGCAGAACGATCAAACTTAATAAAATTTATGCGGATGTTACGTCACTCCGAATAGGCGGGTGAGGCGGTAACGCTATTAATGTTTTCCTTTTATACCCACGATTATATTATCTTTACAATTGATTACAATCAAGGCGATTGACCTTAACAGTGTATCATCATTCATACATATCATAACGAAATCTCATGGTAATACCAATAACCTCAATCAAAAAAATGATCTGAAAATTAACAATATTTTAGTATTTAATTATGTGCTTTCGTAGTGCATTGACAGCATTGGTTTGTCTTTTGACTGCGGCTTGTGTATTCGATTCTTACACAGGATAAATATTGGAACGAAGTTCCTTATCGGACGGTACGAATTTGGCGGTTGGGAGCTAGGCGAGAAAAGTGTTAGATTTTTCCGTCACACCCCTTCTGACGTAGTGTAGACGGCCTATAAGGAAGCGAGATGGAATAATATCCATCTTCGTCGCAATTTTTCTTATCATGTCATGAAAGAAATATTATTTTATTTTAAATGACGTTTCATTTTAATAGACGCTAGTAATTCATTTATTTGTATTTGTTAATCAATAATATAATACGTTTATCAATAATAATACACTACGAAAGGAACTTCGTTCCAACCGAGTGTTCCACGACACCCACGTATGTTTTTTTTTATATGAGCTACAAATAATTTTATGGCCTTGGTATTTATCGATGTGCCGTTTAAATGTCTGTAAAGGCGGCTCTTCACGTTGGCCAACATACTGGCGAATGTGTTGGCCAACAACGATGGCCATCGTGTAGAGCGGGTGTTTAAGCTACGTTGGTACGTAGTGGAACGATGGCCCACATCATCGTTGGCGCGAGATCCATCTGGTGTCGTCGGTTTTTTACAAAAGATCAAAGGGTTGTGGCAGAGTATTGGCCGCCGCGTCCACACGTTGGGCGCACGTTCAGTTTGCTACGAGCTCCCAGAGAGATTGCACGCACCTGATTTAAATTTTATATGCCCGCATCATAACTAATGTCTACATAACGGCAGTAACAATGACCAATGAAAAAACTTTTCGCTTTATAGAGCCCTACCAAGCAGAAAATTGTTTGTGAAACACAAGTCTTTTTAAAAAAAAATGTTACCTCCACACTAGGATTTTCTCCTTTATCGTGGAGGCAGTTTAGAAACATAAATTGCATAAGGACAAACATCCAGACCCGGAGAAATTATGTGCAGGCTATACAAATACTTGTTCCGTGCGGGATTCGAACCCGCGGCCCCCAGGGCAGCAACTCATTGCTAAGCCACTACGCCACGGAGCCGTCAAGAAATAAAATTTCTTTTTTTCCATATCTTTTTGATCAGCCTTTTCTTATACACATTCACGTTGTAATGATTGATGTATTAATTTATTTATTGATGTATTAATTGATTTACTGATGTATCAATGCTATGAGACTAGGTAGGATACTAAAATCAAATTAAAAAGTAGGATACTAAAATCATGTTTTTACTTTTTTTTATAAGATAAGGGTGACAAACGAGCACACAGTCCACCTGATGGTAAGTGGTTGCTGCGGCCCGTAGACATCTACATCTATCTATTACAAATCAAAATGTAGATGCGTTGTCACCCGTGAGGACTAAGATGGAATGCCTCATTTCCAGTAAAAAGGGCCTCCGGCCACCTGCACTCACCAAGCGAAACGCAGAGGTAAACCTCTACTTCACGCTGGTTTTCTGTGAGGTCGTGGTACCACCCCGGTTCGAGCCGGCCCATCCGTGCGACAGCAAAAGCTGCAGCGTGGCTCTACCACTGTTAAAACTGTCTTTATTATTCCCTATTAGTTACTTTATTTCGTTAATAATACTGTAATTTTTAGCTATGGAAGAGCGAAGTCACCTGTTACAGGCATTATTTTGCTTACTAGGTGACCTCGATCACTGATCATATAATGTAACTTTAATGTTTGACGAAATAAATTATTTATTATTATTATTATTATTAAGTTTTATTATATAATTATATAATAAGAATAACCCTTTTTAAAAAGGTTTTGTTTAATAAAATTTTACAACAGTTTCATAGACAGGCTTCGAATATTTTCCAGGCTTTAGTTGTAAAAGTGTTAATTATACCTATGCCTAGGTGTGTTAATGTTTATATAGTTTACTTATCTGTATAACGTTAGTGTATAATAAAGAAATATTAAAAATTTATATTAAAAATATTAAATATTAAAAATAAAATAGTGGTATGCTGTGAATAAATAAACCGCAGCAGCCGTTAGCGCTTCAATAATCATTTTAATAAATTCGTCCGCACATTGGCCTGAACCGAAGCAAACTGAACGACCTTCCAACGTGTGGACGCGATCACAAATTCTTGGCCAATATCTTTGCCAGCATATTCGCCACTATGTTGGCCAACGTGAAGAGCCGCCATAAGTCAAAATTTCGAATGTAAGGCGTACCAGCGGGTACTGCCCTGGGGGCCGCGGGTTCGAATCCCGCACGGAACAAGTATTTGTATAGCCTGCACATAATTTCTCCGGGTCTGGATTTTTGTCCTTATGCAATTTATGTTTCTAAACTGCCTCCACGATACAGGAGAAAATCCTAGTGTATAATAACATTTTTTTTTAAAAGACTTGTGTTTTACAAACAATTTTCGGCTTGGTAGGGCTCTATAAAGCGAAAAGTTTTTTCATTGGTCATTGTTACTGCCGTTATGTAGACACTAGTTACGATGCGTGCATATAAAATTTAAATCAGGTGTGTGCAATCACTCTGGGAGCTCGTAGCAAACTGAACGTGCGCCCAACGTGTGGACGCGGCGGCCAATACTCTGCCACAACCCTTTGATCTTTTGCAAAAAACCGACACCACACGGATCTCGCGCCAACTTGTGGGCCATCGTTCCAATACATACCAACGTAGCTTAAACACCCGCTCTACACGATGGCCATCGTTGTGGGCCAACACATTCGCCAGTGTGTTGGCCAACGTGAAGAGCCGCCGTCTTGCGCCAACGATGATGTGGGCCATCGTTCCAATACGTACCAACGTAGCTTAAACACCCGCTCTACACGATGGCCATCGTAGTTGGCCAACAAATTCGCCAGTGTGTTGGCCAACGTGAAGAGCCGCCGTAAGAGCTATTAATTTCTTAATAATTTTGTATGGGAAAAACAAAGTCAGTTGTTATTTCAAAATAATTATTGCATATTATGTGAAATGTTGGTTATTTCGTAAAATCTCTTTTGTTATAAAAGTGAGTAAAACCATCCTATTGCTTACCGAAATATGTAAATAGATAAAAACTCGAAGGTGACAGCAGTTCGCGACGAATGACTAGTAAGTGTGGTAGATTCGACGCGGTTGTTGCCTGCTTGATAAAATATAGCGACGTCATTGCGATTAGATTGTGTATCTGTCGCAGCTCGATAGTTTAATCAGCCATTTAAATGGACGTCTAGGTCATTCGTAAAACGCGGGCAATCAACTTAATGAAACTGAAATTACTTTAGCACATTAATTTAAACATTTTGTCTCACCGAAATCAACTCTATTACGGTACACTTAAGAGCTGTCAAGATGTTAATATTTCAAAATGTGCAAATGCAGCAGTAAAAGTTATTTCACAAAAGGGTATCTACGGCTGATGTAGTTTAACCTTTGTGCTTTGTTTCACCCAAATGTTAAATATTTCGTTTAACGAGATAGATAGATATTGCACACGTTTTTTGTACCTTCATTGCGATTAAACTAAGCGTTAGTTTAACTAAATATCTAGCCGTCCAGTTGAATGGCTGATTACATTATCGGACTGCAACATATCTACGCACGTTACAAAAGATATACGTGTCGCGTTTAAGTTTATTTATATTCAGCAAGCAAAAACACAAATTGTTACAGTGTTTTGTTTACATTTGTATCATTTTTTGAAACAAAGAGGTACACAAGTGCACTATTAACGTTTTATAGGTGTAGCGTTCCTTTATCTAAGTTGTCCTTCCTTTTGCAAGGGCATTGCAATCTGGGGATGCTGCAGTGCTAGTTAAAACAACTGACATTACATTGTTATATACTAATTTTATGCATAGAATGAATCTAATGACATATTGACTGATTAGTGGACAGAACACTTGACTAATAATCTTTTAAACAAAGAGAGACACAAGTGCACTATTAACGTCTCACAGTCGTCACACGTCCGTGACATTCGGATCGAATACTTGATTCTTGAGGCATTGTGAATAGCCTGGCTGATTTCGATTTCCAACGTAAGAATTTAGGATCTGAAAATATTTTCTTGTTTTACCGACAATATATATCATTTACCGATCACTTTTTACAGCGGTTAAGCTTAGTTTTGATATTATACCAAATTTCTAAGTAACCTACATACACTCTGTCCTTCATATACCTTTTCAAATGGTGAAAATTGCTGATTGCACAGCGAAGCTTACTTTACACGTGTTCTAAGTTCTAACACACTCTTGGCATTCTTTTGCATCATCACAGGGATACTTATATTTCTGAGAAGCCTGCTCTAAATTTCTTAGTGCATGCACATTCAATAGGAGTTCGCCATAGCTTGGAGTTTTTACCGATTGTTAATTATAAATTACGATTTTTTATATAAGCTAATTCACTACGTGCTTCTTGTTATGAACCCTGAGTATCTTATGGATGTCTAAGACATGAACAATGCTTAAAAGATCCACAAAGCGTATTTCTTTACCCTCTGAATATCATTCTATTATATTTCATACAATAGAATGATATTATTATATGCAGAAGGACGTTTGTTTTTTTTAGTCCAGTTTTCCACGATTGCAATGTTTAAGTACTCGTATAATACATTAATACTAAGTTCATAATATTTAATAACTTAGATATTAAAAGCTAAGAGACGAATTTTAGAAAATTTTAGATTGAAATATTTATTTATTACTAGCTGTGCCCCGCGACTTCGCCCGCGTGGAATTTACTACGATTTCATGGATATCAATTTTTTTGCGCGGGACCCTTATTTTGTTTTTGAGTAATGTTATCATTTTATAAATATTGACAAATATTGACATTAATATTTATACGATACTAACGTCACTCAATTGTTTTGCCTTTCCGGAACCCCTCCACTAACACTTAAACTTTAAGGCATGGAATTAAAGTTCAAATTGACTTTTAAGTATTATTACGAATCAGGCAATTTTCTAAATTTTTTTCTCCGTAAGAACCATCTTCGTACTTCAAGGAATATTATAAAAAAAGAATTAGCGAAATCGGTTCAGCTGCTCTCGAAATTTGCGCTTAGCAACATATTCAGCGATTCATTTTTATATTATAGATTAGACAACGAAATAGCATTAAACAGATTTATCAAAATTTACCAAGATGGCGTTTATTTATTTTTACTTTTTGTTTTTACGCGTCATCCATCTTCCTTTATTGTCATAATAAAATCTCCCGCAAGGAAAATGAATAAACATATACCTAATGTAGCATAAATTGTACCCTACTTCATTATTTTATATCACGGTAAATAATCTTTATAAACGTTGGTAACGAATCAGATAAAACATTGATACAATGATGATGTGATGATAAGAATTCCTGATATATTTAAATAATTATTGTGTGTATTTTTATGATGTAGCGAATATTTAATTCTAAACAAAATTAAAATGAAATAAAAATTAATTCTAACAAATTAATGTAGTGATTTGTAATACACATATGTACATACATATGAGATACATACTTACATATGGGAATAAAAAAGAAAAAGGTAAGAAAATAAATAAAATCTTAAATTTTAAATAGATGCCTGCCGAAATATTAACAAGGATTAATAAAGAGAAATTAAAATAGTGCGATAACCCTTCGACCTCGCAACGTGGAGGACGATAAGTGCGCGGACATCGAGACAAAGTCGCGGCCAATAACCCCAGCCTATCAGCTGACGACATCGCTCCAACTGCGGGAAATTATCTTTCACGCTATATTTCGGTCATTCACTACCGCCACCCTTTCTTCGTTTTAATTTGAGGTATTATTTGTATTTACGCAAAATATGTTTTGTAATAACACTGAAGTGACAAACAAACTTACACAGTCCACTTGATTGCAAGTGGCTTGTGCAGTCCATGTACACCTGCAGCCAATTTCAAACGAGGAAGGCTACAGTTGCGTTGGCACCTCTGAGGACGGAGATGGTATGGTTCCTGTAGTTATACTGGCTCATACCCTTCACACCGGAACACAACAAAATAGAGGGGTGGTGCCTCCCCAGACTGACTTCTAAGCCGATATTATTTTAAAAGGTTGAAAAGTTGCTAAAGACAAACATTTAAATCTGGTTACAAATTGACTTGGCAATCGCACTAAACAATTATATGATATGTATTACTTGAGAGATACATTGTGTTTTCATGCGATGGCCAAGTCGATCTATTTATTTAAAATATAAAAGATTTTTAGTATTAATGTGGTCACTATAAGATGTTGTTAGGTTAGCTAATTACTGATTAAGACAGAAGGACCCTTAAGTAGAAACTAAATAAATTAACCGATTTGGTATTACATGGATCTCACAACTTTTTACGGTAGAAGACCTGAGTTGCGAGACTTGTTTTTTTTACAAGTTATGTTTTTGATGGCTTCCTTCATACCAAATTACATGTTGCCTGCACCAAATTAACAATTTCTTAAAATGTAAATGTATATCATAATGAAATCACAAATTCCGAAATGCAAGCGTGAATCACAAAAACTTCCGGCCACTCGCTTATTCTGGTTGTCTGACCCGTTTTTTATTGGGAGTTTCTTCGAAATATAAAGTCGGCATAACAGTACAATCATCGAAACGTAAATTGATGCCTTCGAAGAATATCCTTCGCAATTTAATATTCTCAGTCTTTTAGATCGAGTAATATCATTTTTATCAAAACAAATAACGCGCACTATCGTTATATATATATATATATATATATATATATATATATATATATATATATATGTAATCACTGGTGTCTGTTGGTGATCTTGTAGCTGAACGACTTCACCGATTGAGGTCATATTTATACAATATTTTTTGTTTTGTAGAGATAATGATATATCTATGAATATGTTAGGAGCCGATAGGAAGAACTGTAGTCAAGTAATTAACAAATTTTACTATTTATGGACCAAAATATTCACAATATAATGTTAGTTCACAGTCAAAAAACAAATTTTTATATTGGGAGCCGATAGCTGGTGATCGAGTTATTAATAAAATATTTTCACTTTTTTAAAAACAACGAAGTAATAAGAACGAAACACATTAACTAATACCAAGTCCCTTAAAGGAATGTTTGTGACAGACACACTGTCAGACGGTGATCCCGAATATGGAACACTAACGTGATACGAGTAAAGCCGTGGGAAAAGCTGGTAATTGATATAATTAGGATTTCTGGGGATCTGGTTAAGGTTGTTGTGATGACGAATAAATTTAAATACAAGTTTATTGATAAAAAATTAAGCTAGGTCTAATCACGCTGCAGCCGTTTTTGCAGCACAATTGGACGGACTCAATCGGACAAATACCACGCTCTCACAAATACCAGCGTAAAATGGCAATCTAGGGTATTATTGATAATAAGGCATTCCATCTTAGTCCTCAGTTGAGTTATGTACTCATTTGCTCTTACTTCTATAAGAAATAAAAAAGTCACAGATACACATTTTACCGTTCACAACTACGAAATTAGGCTAACAAGATATTATGCATAAATGCAATACTCGTATATGTGTTTTGAACATCAAGGAGGCAGCAACTGTAATATTTAGACTTAAAATTAAATTGGTATGTGCTTTCGCATTAATGCTGTCTGTACATACAGGTATTCTAATTCGAATCATAATCTCCCAGTCAATACTGTGGATGGAATTAATTAATTATGTTAATGTATCTATTTCGTTATTTAGAGCATATGGGGCATAAATTACTTGATAAATGCTATATTTAGTTCACGGTTGTATTTATTTTCATCACATCAACCACGATTTTCAGCCCACAACATTCGACCTGGCAAAGGCATTGGTTCATTAAGGCTAGTTTTCATAAAGCATTGTACATGTTGTAGTGATTGAAATTTCACTTCTAACTTCTCTTCATCACTACTATAATTCTTATGAGACCTATAATCAGCCACTTTAAACTTGTGCAAAAAGTTTATAACGAATCGTGTTCTTAAAAAACTGCAGGGGTTTTATTTACGTACCTATATGCGATAGGTGTTTTATTCTCTTTTTCTTTTAATCAGATGCGGAAATCAATTATGATCCGTAATTGTTAATAACGTATTGGGTTTATGGTAGTATATGTATATTTGTAGGAAAAATAAATAACTGAGAGTGACCTCAGGTTTCTGGCTTTTTTGGTTTTTAGTTCCGTATAAAAATACTATTCTCGTTTTTTGCCAATCCAATTATATAAAAGATTTTGTACTTGAGATTGGCTTTATAACTTACGTGGAAGGAAAAAGCTGCGTAAGTTTAAATTTATAATGCACTTTATGAATTGTTATTTTATTATTATTTTAGCTTGAATTCCATGAGCGCAAGAATTTTTCAACTGTTTTAACCGAATCTTGTGGATATTTCCACAAAAGCACTTTAAGTTCCAACTTCTCAATCCTATGCTCTTCTAAGTATTGGCTGAAAATCTGTTGATTCGAATTGTTACTTGTAACAAAAATTTTAGCGTTTTACTCCATATCAAATTGAATGCCGCCTGCGCAACTACAGCTCTACAACTACCCAGTATCATAGAATAGATAAGAGTACAAGTACAGTATGCAGCGCAACACACTAGCATCGCGACCTACTTGTGCGCCCCGCCCGCGCTGCGCTAGCTACACATCGCACCGCTAAAAATAGATGAAATGTTGTGAAAGCTACTTAAATCAATATGTGTAATATTCTCTATTCTTATAATGTGAATGTCACATTATAAGAATAGAGAATTTTTGAAATAAAAATCTTTATTTTGCGCTTCGACATAGAAAACAATTCCTTGCAGCGTAATACTTTGTTAGATGATAGAGGCGCGTTGCAGCGTGACTGCAGCGCGAATGGGTCGGTTCGAGCGCTCGCCACGACCATGCTCACGCACAGAACACCAGCGTAAAATAGCATTATACATATGTTGCCGTGTTTCGCACAGTGAGTGACGATAACCGGACGTCCATTTTACTGGTAACGAGGTATGCCATCTTAGTCCTCAGGGGTAATAATAACACATCTGCATTTTCATTCTTAATCGAAGATAGATGTGTCTATCGGCTGCAGCATCAACTTATTACCAATTACCAAATGGAGTGTGTCCCTTAATTATTATACAAATTAAATACCAAATAGTTAATCGCAATGAAAGGACGAAGTATTGCCAAATGAGTTTGTTTAATGAAATGAAATGAGTCTGATGTTAAGTGAAAACAATATTACAGTGCATGAACACCTGCTGCTAACTATATAAAGTTACACGTTCATTATTTTTAAGTTTGTAATATGATTGGCTCCTTTCATTGAAACGTTTTACAAATCATGCATCTTTCGGGGCATTACGATGAAATAAATATTAAAAAATATTTGAATGTACCTAGTTGAACCGATAAACTAATAATTACATCACATTTAATAAAATCAGTTAACATAAATATATAAAAATAATTTTGAAATGCAAAAAGAAGTTACAGATAGATAGAGATACGATTTTTTTGTAAGCTTTAGTAGGTATTTCCTAAGCAATCAATAGATTATTATCACATGAGAAATTCAAACAATATTCCATGTTATAGAGGTAATTAAAAGCCCATCGTATGGTTATATTGTATTGGCAATATAAAATCTGTTACATTATTATGCGAAGGCTTAACTATGGACGAAAACGTCTAGCGGTTGCGACTAGCTCAATGCTCCTTGGTGATGTCGAAATTTCTCAAGTGTGCACACTCGTGCACGATATAAAAACCAGTCCCCGTGGGCCTTGGGGCAATTGGCCACTTGCCACGCCCATTCAGACGCACTGGAGTGAATATTTATACGAAAGTTGAAATGGTCTTCCCAAAAAATCATTATTCCACTAAAGTACCTACGCACTGAAACATTTTTGGTTAAAATAAAAGTTAATGTTTCACGTTGTCTGTTAAATTAATAATTTCCACGACCACCAGAATCACCAGATGTTAAACGTCCATTGTAAAGTTTCGTACTACTTCCGCATACGCACGCGACTTTATCTAGATAAGTAGTGGCATTGAAGTATGTTAACACGAGCAAGTCTTCCGTATTCTAACAAGTGACGCGCGAATAGATAATAATATACACTTATATTACTGCTATCTGAACGTTTCTAATATCGTACGTAACTAAGATGAAACGGATAACGATCGTGAGCACGCAACGTCGGCTAACGGTACAAGAATACCGGTCTGGGTACGTTCAGCTAACTAACCATCTTTATCGGCATAGAAATCTAGGTGATTTCAACTTCATGACACCCGCAGTTTTAATAGTTAATAGATTTTATGAAAGCACGACACGACGACACCGCAATCCGGTTTCCTTCCACGTATGCGATCGCTCTCACTCCGCGCAAGAGTCGGTATTTACCTCGAGTATTGGACGACGACGCGGAATAGCTCCGCGTGGAAAAACCAGAGCGCCAAGAGCTTCACAGCACTATCACTTTAACTACACTATACACCCAGTCACAACCGCTGCGTTAAGTACAGTCCACTTTACAGCACTAAAATAATATGTGACTTTTACGTAGGGAACATGAATAAAAGTCGGATAAGATTTCGTGCGTCGCGGCAAGAACAGACCACCGAGAAGCCTCTAAACAGACTGATGAACAAATCGAGACGAACCGATCCGAGCGAGGACGGCTCATTGCGGGGGGATAGAGAGGGCGACGAAGTGACGTCTCTCTCGTTCACTCTCGTCGTAATTACGTCCAGAGTAGGGGCGCGAAGCAGGCCGACAGTCTCCGAAGCGTACCGAGGGAGAGCCTTTAATCCCGCTATGACTGTCGCTATGGTATCGTCGCAGGAGATGAGGAGCGTGAACGACGACGTGCATACATCGAACGTAATGCACTCAACTTGTCCACAAACAATGCCTAGTGGGAAGTCGGTTATAATGACCCGCTACTGTCAGTTTGTGAACGATGTATTTAGTTATTACAACACAGTAAAATGTGTATGCAAATTGACTGCTTTCGTAGTACTTTGTAGAGTTTCATCATTATTGAAATTTGCATTAACTTTGCGACCTTTATTATCTTTAATATAGAAAAAGTATTTCAAAATTTGTTATTTTTAGAGATTTAACTTTTATTATACGTGGTAGAGCCATGCTGCAGCTATATTAGTAGTATAGTTGTAGCACGAATGGGTCGGCTCAACCGTGGGAGGACCACGCTCTCACAGAACACCAGCGTAAAATAGCAGCTTAACACTGCTGTTTTTCGTATGGTGAATGTAGAGAACCGGAGACCCTTTTTACTGGAAAAGAGGCATTCCATCTTAGTCCTCACAGGTGACAAAGCATCGACATTTTGATTCTTTATTGAGGATAGATGTAGATGTCTATGGGTCACAGAAACCACTTATCATTAGGTGGACTGTGTGCTCGTTTGTCACCCTATCCTATAAAAAAATTAACTATTATAATAGGAAACATAATCAAATTGTAGTTAAATATTCTTATTTAATATTCATCTTTTTAAATTATATTTAGTAGAATTGGCCACAATTTGGTAAAAAGAATTCAAGTATCTCAGATTTCTTGATATAACACCTGAAATATTTGAGATAACAACTAAAATAAAATAATTAAAGTTAATATATGTATTTAAAATTATCAGGATCATCACAGCTCATGATTGTTATTGTTTAAGTTTTTTTTTTTATTATTATGTGATTATGAAGAGCTGCCCATAAAGTAGAGACAACCTAAATACAGTAGCTGCTGGCAACCCTTAGGGTTGCCAGCTCCCGTTTTATGTTCTAGTGGATTTCATACTCGTAAGATTAAATAAAAGACGAAACATGAAAATAAACGATATCATATTGTTGTCAATGAAATTGTATCATTATGGTATTTGTAGCAACAATTATTAATAAAAAAAACTCTCCAACATCACGTGTCACCTCAAAGCGATTTTTAAACTCTTTGACCTCAACTAGCAGAGGGAATGTCGAATAAGCGCGTTATTGCCCTGTCTTCTTTTAAATATTTCAAATAAAGGGGACAAGACCAATTTCTGGGTCTGAAATATTGGACGTACTTTAAAAAAACTGGACGTACTTTTGTCGTTATTTCGTTTACCGTAGGACTCTATGCTTAATTTTACCATCCATCCTCAATCAATTGTTTTTGTACAAGATTTCAGCAAGCCTCAGCTTTACAAAAATATAGACAGAATCATGTCAAGTATCATCCTGAAATCAGTCATTTCGAATGTTAGAGTCTATTTAGTGTTCCTGTCCTAATAAAAAATCCTTATATGACGCTAATTAGTACAATATTCTTCTTGGAATCGCAACTACGTCGATTAAAATTTTACTTTAACCGATTGTACGAAGTTATGACCACGCAAATGACACAACATACATCTTTAGATAATTTACATCAAAAATTATTTAAAAAAAAACTTGTTTATATAATACGGATGACAAACGAGTACACAGTCTACCTGATGGTAAGTGTATGCTGTGGCTCATAGACATCAACATCTATCTTCGATTAGGTATCAAAATGCAGATGTTTTGTCGTTTCCAGTAAAAAGAGTCTCCGTTTTCTCAACATTCACCATACGAATTAAAGGAGCACTAAGCTGCTATTTTACGCCGGTATTCTGTGAGAGTGTGATCCTTCTTTGGTCGAGCCGACCTATTCGTGCCACAAACATGATATAGATCCAACCTGGTTTTTCCACGGTTACAAGACTTTTTAATTAATGTACTAATACATTAGGAATTTCTCCCGTTTAGAAAACGCAGAAAGTTTTGTGCAGAAATCGAAAACGCGCCTTAATAGTTTTAGACAGTATGCGTGAGCACATGTTTCCTGCGTCACTTGAATTGACGCAATGAAGAGGTCTAAACTCAACATAAGTTACGGATACCTTCCATAAAATCGAAATCGAAGGCATGTGAAGTCCGGCGACACGCATTAAGGCAGCACGGTGTACACTTTCTTGCGCTAATACTTACTCAAAAATGATATAAGACTGGTACTGTGCGGTAAGACGTACGTTTAATATGCCGTAGCTTTTACTTTACTTAACTTATACAGTTGATATAAAACAATGTATATTTTTTAATTAAACGAGTAACAAGGAATGTGAAACAAAACAAAACCAAGGCAAATTTAGAAAATATTATGAAACATAAAGAATAAGGTTTTAATTTTAAATGTCTACGTCCTAGATTAAAAATGTTTCATAAATTTCGGGTATAATTAGAGCGAATTCCGTTGGAATATTATTAAGAATTCAAAGTTAGAACATCTACGACTGAATAAGCAAAAACAGGAAAGCAAAACTGTTAAAAAAATTACTCTGTTCTTGTGAATTTAAAAGTAAGGATTTGTATTTGACTCTAAAATGATTAATTGGATTGAGGTTACGCTCAAGGTAGTTGCAGCCTTTTGTTGTATTAATCCACTACTATGACGGTGTATCTTTTTTTGCAAATATCTTCTTTTAACTCCTCCAATTTAACAACAACGATGAAAATAGATAATCTGTAGATTATTAACATAAAGTATTTTCGTATAGTAGGAGATACTATTACTTTCACAAAGAGAAGCAAAATGCAAATTCATTATTTTTTCAGGATTTGCTATAATATTTATCTTCTTTCTTTTATTTAACTACTTTATTCAGCACAACGCTATAATATGATAAGTTTTTGCATGTTTTTAATACTAGCTATTGATAAATCAGAGGAAATATTAATTTCCTAAAGCTACGCTACGTGTTATTTCTTTAATATAGTTTTTGCACAAGACTCTACCATCGGTTATTTACGTATTTTTATCCTTATAAAAAATGAAGGAAATATAATTGTAACAAGTTCAAATATGTTCCACGGGGATGGATCAGATTTTATTCATTTTTACTTTTTTACGTTAACAGTCTCTTTAAATCCAAAATCCGATTGGTAATATAGGTATCTATTACTTATCTCTTATTTTTTCGCGAATATTACAAATAATTAGTGGCGTAGCTTGAGGGGGGAGGGGTCAGAGGGGGGGTTTAGAGGGGGGGTTCAGAGGGGGGAGGTTCAGAGGGGGCCATGGTCACGATTTTTTCAATTTGAAATTAAAAAAAGTTTCTTCAACACTTACGTAATCATAGAAAAAATTTTATAATAGAAAAAAATAATTTTCACGTTAACGAATACAAGTTTAATTACATTAAGTATACAATATCCACACTTTTGAAAAAAAATTGCATCTACTTTTAAAAATATATTTTATATAATATATTTCACCATTATATTTTAAAAATATATTTTTATACAATGTATACAATTTTAGGAGGGGCGGCAAATTAGCGGTCGGTCCCGGGCGGCGAAATTCCTCGCTACGCTACTGCAAATAGTATAAAAGTAATTGATGGAATAAATAAAAAATAATGGCAACAATGCCAGGTGTCACTTGTATCATTCATAATTCATACAGACCCTCTTCATTGTAATGCCGTTTTCAATCGCCAATTTGACGGATTTCCCGTAATCAAACGGTCCGAAGGCTTGTCCGTTAATCTGAAGGCCATCGCGTGAAAGTGAGGTTGGTATTAGTAGAAAAAGTTGACATATCTACTCTACATTTTCGTTGAACTAACTAGAAGAAGATAAGTATGAATATGGTAAGCAATAATGTCAACTCTACACTTTTTTAAATAATTAAACATTAGTTTTCTTTTCATTTTATCCACACAATTTACGTTGAGTATCTTGTTCTGGGAAGATGAGGCCACGCTTATTATATTTGTAATAATGTTTATAAAATAGAGATATGAAAATGTTAAAATCATCCAATTTTTATATCTCATAAATTGCCACGACCCTTAACACTAACCGACAAATTTGGTCACAGTCATTCCTAAATTCCACGTTCTCAATGTAAGTATTATAAATCAGAGGTAGAGTCAAATATAGAGTAAGAACACGGGATATAAAAAGTACTCTGTGGAACATAGGTCAGGGCCACAAACTAGTAAGAAGTTGGTCAGGGCAAATTAATTCGAACCATAGACTTAGACTATACTGTATGCCAGTATATTCTAAGTCTATGATTCGAACCTAGTAATCGAGGTGTCCAAAATGACCGCAGACTTAGCCGTCTGTCACGAACTTTATTTTCAATTTAACTTTTTACAATTATTTATTTAATAGTTTGGCCTGGAAATACAGGATCAATTCACTTCTGTCTTTAACGGCTACTGCGGTCTGTCAACGTTTGAAATGCTCGACCACATCCTTGCGTAATCACTATCATCCGTTTGAAACGTCTATTGCTGGATAAAATACACCTACCCCAAGCTGTAAGGATACCCCTGAACGCTACGCTTGTTAAACGGATTGGCATTCGAATTTTTTTTTTAAATTTATTTATTATATTATTTATTACAAACATACTTAGCAGAAAGAATAAATTGTTATAGATACGCGTCTCACACCCACAATGCTGCTTCCCGCCGTCGGTCTCAGCATTGTACGTCTGGTCAATCTGTATAAAATGGTTTATCAGCAATCTACTAAAGTTAAAGTTAGTATCATAAAGATGTGGCCTCCAGTACGGAAGTCCGTTAGTCGAATCGGCTATACTCACAAATATGATGAGTTGATGATTTTTTATACTACGCCATTCTACGCTAAGCATTTTTGAATAGTCTATAGCCTCAAATAATAGAACTCAAATAGTAAAGCCGTATTATATCCTTTTCATATTCAAATATTATTAAATAGAATTTATACTCCCTTGGACTTTGTTGAAAAAGTGTTTCCATTGCTCTATGACCGAAAAGAAGACACTGTAGTGTCAAGTAATTATTTTAATGAGGTTATATTAAGGAAAATATATAAAAATTAAAAAAAAAGTTAATATTACATTAAGAATGATATTAATTTTTTTTAAATTATAATTATTGGAATAAAGTCCTGTTCATTCTAGGAGTACGAAACTATTCTAAATATTTTTCTACGTTACGGTGTTCGTTGCTAAAATTCCGTTATAAAGCAATTTACATGAAACATAAAAACTGGAATATGAAAGAAATTTCTCCGCGCGCGAAGTTTTTGCTTTGCGCACTGTTGGATCACGTTCCGCGTCAGACTCGTCTATTAGTTTACCGTAAGCTAGAGCGAGACAAATATGTAGCATCTCGCTCTATGGGTTTGATTGATATTGGCTATGCTAGTGCTTGGCAATGGCATTCTACAAGTTATAACAAATAGCACAGATAAATAGACCTAACGACATTATACATAATTCTTACTAAGTTTATAAATTAAATGCGGAGACAGAGCAATAAATGGGGACTTGATGCATCTGCGATCGCTTTAAATTTAATTACGTAACGAATTACATAAAATATATACATACCTAGTTTGAAGAGCACCTCCCGTCCTCCCTCAATTGCGTCCCTTTCACCACTAATCCCAACACTACTACTCCCAACACCACTCTTCACTTGGAAAGACGTGTTTCGGTAAGGTAAAGTAGACTCCGCGATGGCTGACCGTTCAGATTAAAATTAATTAGGGAGGTGCTCTTCAAACTAGGTGAGACACATCATTTTATTTTTTACGCGGATCTTAGCTGGTTAATTTTTAAAAGCGTTACCTAATGTAGTGGATTTTCGCAAAGTAACGCCTAATTCAATTAATTACTTACAGTGTGTTTTAAACTGTTCCTTTTTTAAAATTTCTTACTGGTTCTTCCCAGGACAGAGGTATTTTCCAAGCCAGTGGTAAATTAAACATAAGAATGACTTTCAATGAGTATTATTTATAATCTATATTCAATAAAAAAATCTGTTTCTATTTATATTTCTAATACATTACGGTCGAATAACCTCTGCCCTTATGCATTGAAGCGAATGGATTTAATGCATTTAGTCCTTGAGTTTTTTTTTTAATGTTCTTATTTATAGTATAACCTAGCGTACGATTTGAGCAAATGCGAGCAAGAATACTCTCGCATCCTCCCTCAATGCCTTTTCAAGAGATTTTTATTGTCATTTATTAATTTTATTATTATTACATAAACTTAAATGTTAGAACCCTAAACTAAGACTACTTAAAATGTACACATTGTTAACAATACAGTTATGCTACAAAACGAATTTTCATTTACTACCTGTGGTGATCCAAAATTCTAATTTTAAGAAAAAAAAATTATAATAATTCTACAACGTTATAACAATTTATTACAGCTTATTATACATCTGCAATAAAGTGCTAATTTCTACGTCTCTCTATTTGCAAGCCGCAATGAAGGCATGGTTGGTCGCATGGTTCGTTCGACTTTCATCGACTGTAGTTCGCACAATTTTCCGTCGCAATTGTTCCAAGCACGTGGGAATTCTTGTTTAGCTTCACTATGTGATTTTTTGTCATCGCCACGTTTCTTGTTTTTTTTATAGAAGTACGGGTTACGAATGACAGAGTATACATAGTCATCTGATAGATGCGGTAACTCTACATCTTTCATTGATTCAGAATCAAAATCAGATGTGTTAACCCTCCCGAAGATTGAGATGTAATGTATCATTACTGCTAAAATGGTCTCGCGTTCTCGTAATACGAAACAGCAGCATTAAGCCGCGTATCCACCAAAAATGTTGACAACATTTATGTTTTCAACTGTTTACACCTCAACAAAAGTTACCAACATTTGTTTTTTCAAATGTTTCCAACAAGCGTATTCCTTTGATATTGCCGCCGAAAATGGAAACACGGTTCCCGAAAATGTTTCTAGTTTTGTTGCCAACACTAGGTAATTATAGAAACATTTGTTACCAACACGTGTTTGCAACACTGCAGTTGGTAACAAAACTTTGGTGGAGACGCGGCTTTATTCTGCTATTTCGGGCTGCGATTTGTTGTGAGCGTTCTTACCCGATGCCCGATGGCGGTCGAGTCGAATGCTTCATGTTCTTGCTAGTTATTTTTTACATTACCTGTATAAATATATAGTAATTATTATTAAATAAATATAAAGTAATTATGATTATTTTAAAATAAAGGTTCTTCTAATAACCCATTCTTCAAAAATGTGACATTCTAATCTGCATTTGAGTGACTTTCAATAAGTATTATTTATAATCTATATTGAATAAAAAAGTTTCTGTTTCTGCACATGCCTTGCTAATTACCGAACGCGTCTCTAGCGACTGTTTAGATGACGGTATTAAAAAATTCGAAAATTAAATGAAAACTTTTTATTTCGTCGACTTAAAAAATAAATTTTATTGCCAAAATTATTCGACTCGTTAGCGCAGTGCTGATCATTTCACTTTCGAATCCCGTTCGAAACAAGTGTTTGTATGACCTTTTGCAGTATTTGTGTTCCGGATCTGGACATTGGTTCATATTCAATTTATACGAGTATATGTGGAATGCCTTCATGATACATTGGGAAATCCTAGTGTGAGAGTAAAGTTTTAATAAAGGTCAAAATATTGAAAAGACCTCCATCATAATACGATTAGTAAAGACTATTTCAGACGAAGAAGAATACGAAAAAACTATTTGCTTTTTTGAGCAGTACGGTAAAGAACTGACTGTTTAAGTTATGTAAATGTAAAATTAAATCAATTACCACTGTACCTACGCTAGCAAAAACTCCAAAAAGCATGTCATGAGTTCTTAAAAAAAGGATAATGTTTCGTGGATGGATGTATATGTATGTTAGTCTGTCACCTATTAATCACAAGGCTTGGTAAATTACAACGTGCGAGGTTTCGTTAGATTCATCTTTGCACCGGAGAGTCATAGTCTGTAATTTATTGTAAACTAGCGACCCGCCTCGGCTTTGCCTGTGTAGGATCTAATAATGCGTTTTTAGTTTCTCAAATCCTAAAAAAAAATATAGCCTAGATCACTCCTGGTATTACTCTTTATCTGTTCGTTGAATTTCATTACAATCAGTTCAACCATTCCGAAGATTAGCGCGGACAGACAAACAAACATTTAAAAATGTTTATTCGTGTCTGTTGACATGTTTCCAACTGTTTGCAACAAGCGTCTCCACCGAGGGAACAAATGTTTGCAACAAGCGTATTCTTTTGATGTTGCCGTCGAAAATGGAAACACGGTTCCCGATATTGTTTCAAGTTTTGTTGCCAACACAACAGTTTGTAACAAAACTTTAATGGAGACGCGGCTTTAATAGCATGATAATAAGGAGGCAGTTATTTCGATATCACAACAGACACTTCAATTTTATTTATGTACTAGCTGTACCCCGCGAATTCACCCGCGTGTAATATGGTTTTAATTTTATTGCGCGGAACCCTAAATATTTTTCTAAAATAAAAGTAGCCTAAGTTAAGAAATTCCCGTCAAAATCAGTCCAGCCGTTTCGGAGATTAGCCGGAACAGACAGACAAATTTAAAAATTGTGTTTTTGTTATAAGTACCGTATGTACTTTCATATGCATTTAGTAAAAAGCTGTTATTTTGACATTACGAACAGATACTTCAATTTTATTTATTTGTATAGATATGTATAATAGAGCAGAGGTAATATCAAATCGATTCTCGCAAACAAACAAACAATGCATTACCAAGGTTTGCTTGAAGCGCATTTCGATTAGTTAATAATAGATTAGATCAGTGCAGTCGGGTTTTTTGCTTTTTTGTTTTAAAACAATTCTTTACTTATTAATTTGTATACATAATATTAAAATTTCTAAGAGGTGAGAAATACGTGAGGAATACGAAGACTGGAAGTGTGTTATCTGCGGTGTTGCTAATCACACCTCACGAATCCATAACAATGCGTCTTGGGACACGTGACGTCCGTGCACGCGCCGAGGTCACTGCTAACATATTAAAACTTTGAAATGAAAATTATGATAATACTGGTTAATTTTGCATGTACATAGTTATTTGTGAAACCTAGTCAATACTTTTCTACATTATGATTGACAGTGTTTCGCATGAATCGATGATTCATGTAAAATATTCAAAAAAATATTATTCTTATTTGCAAATAGAGTCATTCTACCAAAATAAAAAAGAAAATAACCAAGTGCTGCAATGGGTATCTCAATCATTAGGTAGTATTTCATTGTATACTGGCAATGTTTTATTTGAACCACCGTACCGTTTTGACCACACAGTAATTACAGGATGTGAGGTATTCCATCTCAGTTCTTAAAGATGACTACGTACTGTAGTAGCCTTCTTTGTTTGAAGTTAGCTGCAACAATCCAAGGACTGCAGTAGCTATTTACCATCAGGAGGACTATAGAATCATTTGTTACTTAGGTTTATTAAAAAAAAAAAAACAACATAAGAAGCTATTTTCATGTCGAATATTATTTAAACTTTAATTTCTACAATGTTCGTTTTTTTTTATTAAAAGTGTATGCTGAGTTCGAAAATATATATATATTTTTAAATAAAAATCAAATAATCCAATTTTTATATATATCAGAAATTAGATCCATATACATATTACACATTCAAACTTTCAACGTACTGTTAGGAGGCCGATCCCGTTTGACTTTTTAAAAAAAAACCACAAGGTAAACCTAAGGGTTTATTATAAAAAGTTTTCACACACAATTAATATTAACCCTGACTTCCGAACTCTAATACGTATCGGAATCTATGTCCGATCTACCCGGGGCTCTGAATCTAACTAACTGTAAAATGGAATAAAATTAATATGGAAAAGAACAATGCAATTACTGATTGACGTCATATATAGGAAAAGTACCGTGGGATTGAATAAATGCTTACTAAGATTTAACTGCGTTGTAAAAAGGGATATAACAGCTCCCCCCTTTTGACTGAGCTTTTTCTAAATTAAGATAAAGCGAAGTTTCAAAATAGAGAAATAGTTAGAGGTCGGAAGGCGTTACAAAATATAGAAATAGAAAATTAAATTTATAGTAAAACATAGCAAATTTATCTTATAACAATATAAAACTTTCTAACTATTTGATTTTACATAAAGATAAAGTAAGTTGTAACTAAGTTACGTAAAAGAAACAGCGTAAGATTTAACAAATAATCAATATAAAATAGAACAATGAATTTATATAAAGGTAAAATAGTAAAATCTAGAATTAAAAGTATTTTAAATGAATTAGTAGAATTACGAGTAGAAATTGATTTTTAATAAACAAAATAGTAGTTTCAATTACAATTTTCATTTTAACATTGTATATAATTAAATAACGATACACATTTAAAATTATAATATACTTATTACAATTAGATTGAATTAAAAATAGTAAAATGTAGCAATTACAAAATATAAAATGACAAAGTAGAAATTGAAATTGTATAATAATAAAATTAATCAATTGTTTTAATACAAACATTTTTGTAAACTAAAATTGAATAAAATTAGAAATTAAGATTTCTTCCGGAGGAAGAGTGAACTTTGTGTACAGTTCTATAAGGTTCACAATTAGTACAATTTGGTAAAGATTTGGGTGAGTTATTATCTTCTTCAGATGTTGACATATCAATCATCTCAATTGAATTTGTAGTTTTAGAATTATGTTTCGACGACTTTTTATTATTACACTGATTAAATATTTGTATACAATGTCCACTATTATTGTGTCGATTTCTGGAACATTTAAATAATTTGTAGGCTAAGTACAAAAATAGTAATACAATTAAAATATAAGTAAATGTGGAATAGTATGAACCGTATTTTATAAAATGTGATTCCTTTTGAAGATTATTTAATTCAAATTCTAAACTATCTAGCTGATGATTTGCATATTTTAAGGAATCCAAGTTAACTTTGCTTAGAGAGATTGGCGTTAAATATGGTAAACTTTTATTAAATACATCTTTTTTGCAACAATCATCTCTTGTTATGTCAAAGCTTATATCTATAGTTGACTTAATCGAAAATTGATAAGTACTTGTTGGCAATAATTGAATAGTTTTGGAATAACCGATACAATTTTCGGTTAATTTGACAATACCTGTGCCAATAATAGAATGATCAGTAATATCATCGTTACATTTGATAGTTAATTTATTTACATTGGATTGTACATATATCCATCTATTATTTTTTTATTTATGCCAAATATTGATTTGGCCGAATAATAACTTGGAGTTACATTCAGAAGGTAAGGAAAGAGTTACTTCTGTTAATAATTTCGATTCACAATTAGGATTATTTATGCTAGACGTTATAGTAAATAGTTCACAAATAGAATAGTTATTATTAATAAATTTACAATCATCTAAGTTATTAAACATAGTATAATGTATTCTATCGTCACTTAAAGCAATATAAGAATTAGAAGGTTGAATAAGTGCAAACGTTTGTATATGCGACTCGTCGTGAGGAGTCGGTAATGGGATATTTTTATAAACAATGAACTTATCAGGCGTTATTAATGGAATCTGCAAGCTGAAAACAATCTTATTGTTATAATAATATGAACTAAGTTTCGAAACATCAATTAACGAATGAATATTATGTATGTTCAATTGCACTGGAAAATCTAAACGTTTATTTATTTGATTAATATGCTTGGTTAATTCATTATAAAGACTTAAAGGGCTAATCACGCTAGGATGCAAAACATTTACCTTGGAAAATAGGATAGCATTTATAGTCGTGTCTAGCAAGTTAGAAATAGCAAGTAAGGAGCTTTCAATTATGTTCAATAAATTATTTATTCTAGAAATGTTAATAAGTAAATTATCGGTTTTTGTGATTTGCGAAAGAATTTCATTCATTTTATTAATTTGTGAGTTTAATCTTAATTCATTTTGGTTTAATTTATAAATAGTGGCATTAAAATTATTTATGGTAGATTTAATTATGTGAATATTGTCTCTGAATAAATTAAATAGTTCTGTTTCACTTTTCCGACATAATTCTATCGCGGCATCATATTTTCGCGCATCATCTGCGTCTAGAGTACCGAAGAAAAATTTAAGAATTTCGCCTCCAAATTCTAGAGATCTTTTAACTCTATTTGGCGATTGATTATTATTGATTATATGTGCTAGGGATTGCAATTTGACGTAATTATATTTTATTAAAATCTCTATAGGATTTGAAAAATCTTTACATTGGGAAAATTCGTCAGTATTTATTTTGGAACAAAGGTTTAAGGTATCATATAATAAATTTTCAATTTTATTGAGATAAGGGGCTAAAGGTATAAGGTCTATATATGTTATAACCTTCCAATAATCGTTATAAAAGTTAATATGCGTAATAGGTTCAAAATAAATTCCAGGACTATGTGATATAGGTATGATCCTCGACTCAGCGTGGCTTTGGCTTCCATAGCATAAAGCTCTGAAAAATATATAAAATAAGTTAAATTTAAGGAGTGTTAATAGCAGGCTTAATCTCGTTTATATGATACTTAACATGTTTACGACCTACTTGTAAAGTAACGTTGTGCTTATTATGGACTTTTATAATTTTATATGGACCTTTCCATATAGGTGATAGGGCCTTACGAAGTCGGTGATGGTGTTTTATATAAACTAAGTCACCAATTTTATACGAAATTTCGCGTGAACTTACATCGTAATATTGTTTGGATTTTTCTTTGCTATTAATTATATTTTGAATGGCCTTTTCTCTACTAAAACGCATTCGATATTGTAAAGCTCGAATATATTCATTATAAGTAGTATTATTGTTCGTTTCATATAGAGAATTAGGGATATTAGGTTTATAACCATATAATAATTCATGAGGGGTGAAATTGGTAGTGCAATGAGGGGTAGTATTATAAGCTAATATTGCGGTAAATAAATAACAATGCCAGTCGTTCTGGTTTTCATTAACGAAGGATTTTAAGTATTCTTTTAAAGTAGCATGTGAGCGTTCTAGAGCTCCATTTGTTTGTGGGTGGTAAGGAGTAGTAAATAAAGCCTTGACTTTTAAGATTTGAGTTAATTCTTTAAATAAATCAGACGTAAAACAAGTACCTAAATCCGTTAAGATTGTTTTAGGGAAACCGAAAAGAGACATAAAATGTACAAGATTTCTGGCTATTTCTTCACTGGTAGCTGTGACCAGGGGATAAGCACTTGAAAATTTAGTTAAATCATCTTGTAATGTAAGGATGAATTTGAATTTTTGAAAACCTGCGTCAGGTAAAGGACCAACGATGTCGAGAGCTAATCGTTCAAACGGTCTAGTGGAAGTAGAAGTTATTTCCATTGGGGCTTTATTAGACATTCTTAATGGTTTATTAATTTGGCATAATTTGCATTTCTTTACATAATCTACAATGTCAGAGCGCATACTTTTCCAATAATAGGCGGCTTTAATTCGTCTATACATACGACTTGAACCTGGGTGACCCGCAATAGGTGAATCGTGATTCTCTTTTAAAATTTTAGGGATTTCGACGGGAGTAGGATAAATTAATTGATTTTTGTATATATGAATTTTAATGTTAGTGTTATGAAAAATATAGGCAATCATATTATATACTTTAATATAAGCTAGCTTAGAAAATGGATCTGAAAAGTCTGATAAGGCGAGATCTGTAATATCAGGGTTCTCGATTAAAATTTTGTCTCTGAGTTTTATAATTAAATTGTAAATATCTTTAAATTTGGTTTCTTCATAATGATGAATTTTAGTGTACATAAAATAGTAAGATTTATTCTTATCCTTTACGCATTGAATTGTAAATGGTTCGCGTTCGGAATTTAATAAGTCCTCAGGCTTGTCTAATTGTGCTAATATTTCTTCACAGTGAGGTATAGATGAGTCAAAATCTAAAGAGACGGGACACGCAATAGTTTTTAGTTTGGATAGGTGTAATCCTTGACTACATTCTAAGATTATTGTATTTGAAATAGGAGTTTTATTTGTAAATTGGTCTTTAAAATATTTTTCATAACTGGAATTATTTAAAGTGTTAATATCTATAACATTAACGGGACAGCGAGATAACGCATCGGCGTTAGAATTAAGACGGCCTTGTTTATAAACAATTTCGTAATCGTATTCTTCTAGTTTTAAGCGCCAACGAATGAGTCTACTACCTGGGTCTTTGACATTGAATAGCCATACCAATGGTCTATGATCGGTAACTATTTTGAATTTATTACCGTAGAGGTAAGGACGAAACGTTTTGACTGCGAATAGAATGGCTAGAAGTTCCTTTTCGGTAGTTGAATAATTGCCTTCGGGACGGTTTAAAGTACGTGATGCATAAGCTATCGGTTTATCTTTGCCTACAGGACCTTGTGATAAGATTGCGCCTACGGCATAATTACTTGCATCTGTAGTTACTATGAACGGTTGAGAGAAATCTGGATATTGGAGCAGCGGAGCAGTGATTAATTTTTCTTTTAAAACATCGAAAGCAATTTGTTGTTCTTGAGACCAGTGGAAGGTAGTATCCCTTTTTAATAAAGAAGTAAGTGGTTTTGTCAGTTTAGAAAAATTATCAATAAATCGGCGATAATAGCCTATTAGGCCTAGGAAGGATTTAATTTCTTTAGGGCTCTTAGGAATTGGAAATTGTGACACTGCTTTTACTTTTTCTGGATTAGGAGAGACACCCTTATCGGTGATAATATGACCAAGATAAGTTACTTCACGTCTTAAAAATTCGCACTTATCTGGTTGCAATTTTAGATTGTATTCGCGCAGCTTATTGAATACTAGTTTTAATTTTTCCATATGTTCATTTAAATTATGACTATAAATTATGCAATCATCTAGATAAACATAACAGTGTAGACCTTGCAAACCTGATAAGACAGTATTCATCAGGCGCTGGAAGGTAGAAGGAGCGTTTTTTAAACCAAAGGGCATTCTAGTGAATTCGTAGTGACCAGACATGCTCGAATTAGTACTTATAGTAAATCCCGTTTTTGGGGCATCTTTAGGATCCATCTTTATTTGGTGGAAACCGCTAGCAAGATCAAGGGTTGTGAAATACTTGGAATGGCCTAATTGATCTAGGATATCGGTGATAAGAGGCAGGGGATAACTTTCGGAAACTGTGATATCATTAAGACGGCGATAGTCAATGACTATTCTCCACTTTCTTTTGCCAGAAGCGTCTAATTTTTTCGGGACTACCCATACAGGGGCGCTCCAAGGCGAAACAGAGGGACGAATTATGTTTTGATTTAGCATTTTGCGAATTTGTGTATCGACTTCTTCCTTATGACACTCAGGGAAGCGATATGATTTTACGTGAACTGGGGCCGCGTTACCCGTATCTATGGAATGTTGGATGCCATTCGTAAACGAAAGGGGTTCACCTTCGAGGTGAAAGATATCCGTATAATCGGAACAGCAATTTAAAAGTGCTTTCTTTTCTTCATCGTTGAGATGGGAGCAGCGTAAAAGACTTAATACTCGATCTATTCGATTAGATTTAGAAGTAGAAATAGAATATAAACATTTACTAGATATTGGATTTTCGCAGGAAATAGAATTATTATAATCGATCGGTGTCAATTCTACGAAATAATCTTTAATTTCTAAGTCTGTGTCAGTCGTGTTTAAAACGGTGATGTTAACTTTTTTGTTTGGTTTTATTGACACAATACAATTCGCGACGTAAATACCCTCGCTTAAGGTATGATCTAGAACTAAGCCTTCATTATTGTGATAAAGCTCGACCGAGTAATTTGATATAGCGCATTCAATGACGGCTTCTGAGCGTGCCGGAACGATGTATGTTGGCTGATAAAATATAATGGGAACTTGGTAACCACACAGAGTCATTATCTTAGAGCTATAATCTATATTAGCATTAAAATATTTAAGAAAATCTGTACCAATAATACCGTCGTAATTAAGATTTATATTATCGTTAATAACGTAAAATTTATACTCGTAAGTTTCATCACTTAATAAAAATTGTAAGTAGATTGAGCCTAGCGTTTCGCAATATGTATCCGTATCATTTATACCTTTGATTCTTATTTTGTCATTAAGAAGTTCATGTTTCATTTTTAAACATGAGTGTTTAATGACACAGACACTCGCGCCGGTATCGATAAGAAGTTTGAGACACTTAGGAGAATATTTTGTAAATAGATTTGTATATGGTAACGAAACCTTGCATGTATTTATGCTCGTTTCAAGGATAGGAATAGAATTAGAATAAGATTCATTAAGACTCGGCTTAACCTCTTTGGGTTGCTGAGATGAAGATATAGTAAACGATTTAGTAGGACTCGGTTGTACCTTTTTGGTCAACTGAGATGCATAAGAACTAGCAAGACTCAGCTTCACCTCTTTGGGTTGCTGAGATGTAATAGACTTATAATGACTCAGTTCCTCTTTGGGTAACTGAGATGTAAATGAGCTAGAATGACTCGGTTGCTTGCTAAAGCATTGCCGAGATGAGTTAGAATAAGAATTAGAATAAGATTTAGCATAAGGATTTTTATAAGATTTAGTAGAAAAAGTAGTATTAATTGTTTTCGTGTCGTTACGATAGTACGATTTCGGCAGACACGCATCCGAAATCTTATTCAGTTTAAAGAGTTAGAGTTATCGACAGCGTCGTCGTTATCATATGTCATGTGCATAGGCACAGAGTTGGAACTAGAATTGGAAATAGGGTTACGACTTATAAAATTAGAATTATTATTTGGGCTACGATTTATATAATTAGAGTTATGATTAAAGTTTTTATTAAAATTTTGACGTTGTTGCATATTATATTGTCGCTTTCTACATTGATCAATAGTGTGCCCTATGTTTTTGCAATAATTACACATTAATTTACCAGAATTAGAACTAGATAAATGCGAAATTTGTTTATTATGATTATGATTAGAATGTTTTTTATTTTTAAAACATTGAATAGCAACATGGCCTACTTTATTACATATACTACACTGTTTTATTGAATTTTTTGAACACGTTTGGAGATTTTGTAATTTTTCCTCTTCTATCGCTAATTGAACAGCTTCATTTAGAGTTTGAGGGTTCCTACATCTAACAATAGTAGAAATAGCAGGATTTAACCCTAACAAAAATGTATTTAATGCTAGATCCTCCATGGCGGCTATTCTACCTGGAAGCTCATCAGCGTTTTTGCAACTATAGTGTATATCTGATTGAATTTTTGTTAAAATTTGTTCTAATTTTAAAGAAAACTTAGTGACGTCCTCGGATGACTGTTTACAGTTTTGCAAGTCTGATAGTAAATGTGTCGCGTGTTTTTTCTCCCCAAAAGTAGAACGGAGAAATGATTTTATTTGATTCCATGTTTCAAAGGTTTTTAAACTACATGCAACTTGTGCTTTTCCCTCTAGTTGTGAGATGATGAATTTGCACAGAATAGGCTGTTGTTCTGGTGTAGCTAACGACATTGCATTGTCGCAGTTTGTAAGAAAAGCGGGTAGGGAATCTTTCTCCCCATTATAGGATTTTATAAATTTCGTCAAGAATGAAAGCGTGATTCTTTCCGACATATTTTCTTTACCTTTTTCTGCTTTAAGCGACATAGAATTAAATTTTAAATATTAAACTTATATAAAATAATCACAATAAAACAACGTAAAAGATTGGTAGTAGTACAGAAACAGCGTAAAATAAAAGTAAATTTTAAATTTAAACAGAATACAAAATGACTTACAGAATGGTAATAATTTCTACACGTAGCATTTAAGCGTCGTAACAATAGCCAGGTGAAACGTTACACTCGTGGCGGCTGGCAGGCGAGATCGCTGACGCGGTGACTCCGTCACGTCGTGGGAAATAGCAGGACCGGAAGGCGTAGAAAGTTCTTGAAATAATTTTTGTTGGTGAGTTAGATCCAGCTGGTGCGGGCTCCTGGTGGAGACTTATCGTCGACCAGACGGGAGATTTCAGGACCAGGTGTAAGTGGAGCGGGCTCACGCTTCAGAGCGGAGGCTGATCGTCGTCCAAAATTGTGGTAGGTGCAGGCTTAGGCACGGCTAAGGCTTAATGTCGACCTTGATGATTTCGGGGACCTCGGATTCGGATGCCAATGTCTTCAATGACTTTCTGTTTGGCATCCCACTTCTGACACCAATTTGTTAGGAGGCCGATCCCGTTTGACTTTTTAAAAAAAAACCACAAGGTAAACCTAAGGGTTTATTATAAAAAGTTTTCACACACAATTAATATTAACCCTGACTTCCGAACTCTAATACGTATCGGAATCTATGTCCGATCTACCCGGGGCTCTGAATCTAACTAACTGTAAAATGGAATAAAATTAATATGGAAAAGAACAATGCAATTACTGATTGACGTCATATATAGGAAAAGTACCGTGGGATTGAATAAATGCTTACTAAGATTTAACTGCGTTGTAAAAAGGGATATAACAGTACGTAGGCTGTTTTATGTGTGCACAACCAGCATTCTTACGGTAATATTACCCCAAATAGCACAGCAGTCATAGGATTTAAGTTCAGCATTTTTTTTATAGGATAGGGTGACAAACGAGCACACAGTCCACCTGATGGGAAGTGGTTGCTGTGGCCCATAGACATCTACATCTATCCTCATTGGCGAATCAAAATGCAGATGCGTTGTCACCCGTGAGGGCTAAGATGGAATGTCTCTTTTCCAGTAAAAAGGGTCTCCGGATCTCTACACTCACCATACGAAACACATCAGTGTTAAGCTACCATTTTATGCTGGTATTCTGTGAGAGCGTGGTCCTGCCCCGGTCGAGCCGACCCATTCGTGCTACAACTATACTACTAATATAGCTACAACATGGTTCTACCACGTAAATATAAAATTTTGGACGGATCTTCGCCATCAGTCGATCACCAAAATTTCATACGCTAATCAGCAGGGCAAAGCACGTGAGGTGGATTTGGAATTACGATAAAAAAAGGAAAAAGAAAATGTTGGTGTAATATATATTATACCCATACGTGTCGCATGAGTGATATAATATGTAAGGTACGTGAGGGTAATATTGTCACCTTAGGCTTTGCTACCATATAAAATCAAAACTAAGAGAAGGACAGCGACAAAACACAATCTCGTATACTATAACTAATATGTTAAGAAAAAAATAAGAAAACAAGCTTTGGCAATAATTAGGAAAACTCCGAAAAATCAACTTAAAAACTAACCACACTACACAATACTAAAATTGACTAAAATATTTACGAAAGTGTCAACTGTCAAAATGGCGTCGGTAAAGCAGCGCCCTTTTGACCTTTTATTATTTGATTGACTGATGAAGAGCTATCGTATCACAGAAACATCTATGTACAACGCTGTAGTTTTTGAGTATAAGAAAGTGACCATATTAACCGAATGACCATATTACCCTCACGTACTTTAGATTTTGTCATCTCCGTAAAAATGGCCCTCTATGTATAATCATGTAAAGCTTAAAGCTTAAATTCTGGCTGTTTGTTGTCATGTATAGAGATAATATTTATTGGAATCCTTTCCTTACATGGAAAAGTATTAAGTCCAGTAAAAAGTAAAGTAAAGTTGCAGCCTATTTACGTCCCACTGCTGGGCACAGGTCTCCTCTCATTTCTGAGAGTGGTTTAGGGCAAGGAAATGTCCGCCGCGCTGCCCATGTCTTCGAATTTTTTTTTTATTTCTCAGACATGCAGGTTTCCTCACGATGTGTTCCTTCACTGCCGAGCACGTGGTAAAGCAGCACTTAAAATTGCAATTAACAATTACATTGGTGCCGGCGGGGATCGAACCCAGGTTGCTCGAGTACTGTGAAGCTTACAGCGAGCGCTAACCATCTGAGCTACCACGGCTCTCTAAGTCCAATAGTCTGTAGATTATTATAGGCTGATCATCGTCATCATTACAAGACGTACGTACGTTATTTTGAAACTTTTCGTTTATAGGCTGATGCTGATTATAAATACTGTAATACTTATAGAATAAGGGTGATAATCGAGCACACAGTTCACCTGATGGTGAGTGGTTGCTGTGGCCCATCTATCTTTGTTTGCGATTGCCTATCTATCTTCGTTTACATCTATCTTCGTTTGCCAATTAAAATGCAGATGCGTTGTCAGCCGTGAGGACTAAGATGGAATGCCTCTTTTCTAGTAAAAAAGGTTTCCGGTTCTCTACACTCACCATACGAAACACAGCAGCGTTAAGCTGATATTTGGTGCTGGTGTTCTACGCTGTATAGTACTGTTTTTAAGCTAATGGACGATATTATCATGAACATGTCGAAAAATCTTTAAAATTATGAAATGAGATTCCCAGACAGGTTACATATTCATTAGCTGGCAGGACAGACAAGCACCGTGAAGGACTGCTTTTCAAAGTTCAAAGCTCTCTCGCATTACAAAATAACATGTATGGAGATTTTACTGACTTATGTAATTTATTTAGATCTAATACGTGGTACTTTTATACGTGATAGAGTCATGCTGCAGCTATATTACATGGTTAGGTAAGAATGGGTCGGCTTGACCAGGCTACGACTTCGCTCTCAGAATACCAGCATAAAATAACAGCCTAATGCTGCCGTCAGCTGCCGTGTTTCACATGGTGAGTGTAGGGAACCGGAGACCTTTTTTACGTAAAACGAGGTATTCCATATTAGTCCCGTTTTTTATGGATTACGCATATGCATTTTGATTCTTAATCAAGGATAGATGTAGATCCAGATCCACCATTTAGCAGGTGGTGGACTTTGAACTCGTTTGTTACACTCATTGTAAAAAAATCTGTTAAATGGGAGTAATATATTCGGTTAGAATGAAAAAATATATCACAAATTTCATTTTATTTTTAATTGATATTTCCGACACAAACAATAAAAAACTTCATTCAAGCATTGGTAAATTGTAATGGTACATTCACAGCTAAGAATAGCAACCTCTATAATGTTTTGTAGGCATACTAAAAGATTCGCTTATAAATCATATAATATGTAGTGCCACAATATGGCACTACATATTATATGACTTGCCTTTCGCCACTTCTTATCAGATTTATAATCATCAGCCTGAGGCAGTTCACTGTGGGCATAGACTTCTCCCAAGGCAATTTAGCTACCAAATCTCATGTGTATCCTTCAAACATGGTTTTTATATATATATTTTCTTTGAATGGATATGATAACATAGGGCATACTGAAAGTTCTGCGATAATGGCCGCTCATAAATGTTTGAATTACGAATGTTATATTTTTTAAAGCATAAAAAATCATTTATTTCAATTAGAAGTTCGTCATCCGTAGCAAAAATGGAATTAATGCGAAAAGATTTGAGGGCAATGTTTTTATAACTTAAAAATTTACTCTCTCTGCATGATTATAATGTTCGTCTTCAAAATGCTTTTCGAAGGAGAAGCACCACATTTCAGCACCGTAAGACGTTGGTACGCTGAATTTGATCGTGGCCGTGTTTCTCTCCATGGTGAAATTTCTGAAGGTCGACCCTCAAGCCCTCAACTGCAATCACTGGGAATGTGGTTGCTGTCAGGTGACTAATTGAATAAAACCAACGCATCATATTATGTGACATCGGGGTTTGGTATTGAACCAAATTAAAAAAAAAATACTTTATCATATAATTTTCAAACTTATATTTTGAAACGTTTTCAAAGTTAAAAAATATCCAATTTCATTTGTATACTTGCATAATGCACATTAAAGTAAAATAATAAATAAAATATTTATAAAATGAACACAACCTCTTTTTAAATCGTTCGGACGCACCACATTCTAAGAATAGACGACACACCTTTTTTTAAACCACACAATGTAGAGTCTGCAATGACATCGTGGTAGCGCGTCATCCGATAGTCCCGCTTCGCTACACAAACTACAAGGGCACTTCCGTATGACATGATAAACTGGTCGTAAAAGAATCATTTTATACGTATCTATTATATTATTTTATTTATTTCATGGAGGAACATAATATAATAATAATAATAATAATAATATCTCTATTTCGACCAACAAGGATAATTTTACATATTAATTAATATAATTAGGTGATAACATAGCATATTGTTAATAATTAATTATAATATTAAAGTAAAAGTTAAATAAAAATAAATAATTAAGAGAATAAATAAAAATCTTTCAATAAGAACCTTTGTTGATTTCAGATTATTTATTTGCCAGTACATGAACCATACAACAATAGTTCAGGTACTGACAGTCAACTCTATTCGAGAACATCACTAGGATGCGGTTTGAGCTGGCCCAGATCTTACGTACCAGGGATGTACACCGCTTACGTATGATTGCGTAGAAGCAAGCCACTCTCGCTTCAGCGAACATCCCCGATGCGCTGCAGAACCGAGGCAGCCCCATTACGAGCACCCGAAATGCATTATTGTATTGCACGCGCAGGGCATTGTACTGCTGTTAAGAGTAATTCACCCAGAAGCTTCTAGAGGCAGAGGTAGAGGGTTGTACAAAAAGCTTTAAACAGCGTAATCTTTATTTCTATTGTGCAACGAGCAAACTTGCGGGCTATCATATTAGCTCTTACAGACAACGACCTGCGCTCTCTATCAATATCTAAATTGTCTCTCAGGTCAGAGGTTACTAAATGTCCAAGATATTTAAAATGCTCTACTCTCTTCAGAGGGATTCCATTCAATTTAATAGGAGGAACGCTAAGTGGACTTTTGTTTCTGGCCTGAAAGATCAATTCACTTTTGCTTACATTGTATTTTAGTCCATGACTAACAGTATATTTCTCACAGATGCCTAGTAACTTACTTAGGCCACAGGTAGAGGCACTCAGAAGCACCATATCGCCCGCGTAGCTAATATTATTCAAACATATTTTGTCAATATGGCGGCCAATACGACTATTGCTGAGCTCCTCTATCAGTGCATTAATGTACAAGTTGAAGAGTTTGGGTGAGGTCACCCCCCTGTCTTACCCCGCACTCTAACCCGTATGGCTCAGAAAAAGCACTCGACGATCGTACGACATTAACTTGGTTTGAATACCAAAAAGCAAAGTAAAGTAAATTCGTAGCCTATTTACGTTGCTGGGCACAGGCCTCCTTTCATTTCTGGGAGGGTTTTGGGGCAAGGAATTGTCCACCGCGCTGCCCTAATACGTGTTGGCGAACTTCACATGTCTTCAAAATATATTTTTTTCTTATTTCTCAGACATGCAGGTTTC
This sequence comes from Parnassius mnemosyne, assembly GCA_963668995.1. Lineage (NCBI taxonomy): Eukaryota > Metazoa > Arthropoda > Insecta > Lepidoptera > Papilionidae > Parnassius > Parnassius mnemosyne. Next base: position 18,896,436 of record CAVLGL010000104.1, on the reverse strand, counting down.
CTCACGATGTTTTCCTTCAACGCCGAGTACGTGGTAAAATGGTGGTGAACACAAATATTTAAAGATATTATTTAATTCAGCAGGCCATTTGATACTATTCAGTTTCTGCCATAAAATGTCGTAGCTAACCAAGTCAAATGCTTTCGACAAATCGAGGAAACAGGCATAAATGGGTATTTGTCGATCTATATAGTACTTGACAGTCTGCTTTAAACACAAGATGGCAGTTTCTGTGGAAAGACCAAACTGGTTATCTTGTAGCTTCAGATTTTTCTCTAATAAAGAAGTAAGCAGACGATCAATCACTTTGGCAACAATCGTGGCCAGCGAGATAGGTCTATAGTTATTTTTATCACTTAAATCACTGGTTTTATTTTTCACAACTGGCACCACCATAGTTTTGGTCATTTCAGTGGGCAAGTAGAAATGTCCTATACATAGGGTGTAGAACATGGCTAATGCTCTCGTAGGTGAGGCGTATCGTAGGTCTGAGCTCGACGCTGAGACCATCGTGGCCAGGAGGCTTGCCTCCTAGCATAGATCTTATAACACCTGTACCTTACCTGTATATTTAGTAGATAGCTCCTGATCTTTAGACCCATATTCATAATTGGACTGCGGTGTTCCCAATGGTGACTTCACAGAAAAACAATCCCTAAACATATCAGCTATAAGTTTTGGTTCATTAATACCATCTACACTCACAGGGAGGCTGGGTTTACTTGTTAACTTATTGGTGGACTTCGAAAAGGTACGAATATCATGTTTTGAATGTAGTGAAGCGATAATATCCATTTTCAACTGTTCTTCATGGTTCTGACACCATTTTAAACAAGATTTGAAAATTTTACGGCTTTCGAGCATATCATCATATACAGTACCCGTTTTAGGTACTTTATTTACCACACCCATATCTGAAATTTACACCTGGACTTTCTGTGAGCTTCACTCACATGCCTGTTCCACCCGACTACTGATTTTTTCTTTTTAAATTGTTTTCCAGCCTAACTAACTGCGGCCGCCTGACTTAAGGCGTATGTTATATCACTGTACACTTTATCAATAATTGATCTGTCATCCAAATTATTACACATAATATAATTAGCGCATTCATTAAAATCATTACGAAAATATAAGTAAATTTTTCATGACACTCCTTATTATATACATAAACTTGTTTAGGATTCCTCTCACCTCATACAATTTTGTTCCTTAACAAATTATTCACATTCAGAAATATCGGTTTAATTATATTTAATTTTATTTCCATAATTAAAAGATAATGATCAGGACACATAACGTCGTATTGTATATAAATATTTATGATAGACCCTAAAGCAGATTCGGTGACAACGCAGTGGTCAAGCCACGGCCTTGACCCATTAGCCTCGCTTACGAACGTATCGGAACCTACCCCTAAAATATCAACATCTGCACAAGTCCATTTAAATACTTTACATAAACCGATTAGTTCCTTATAAAATAACCCAGTAGGATGAGCATTAAAGTCGCCGAGTATATAAATTGATTCAATAATGTCACTGCTTACATTAGCACTCTCCAAACTGAGACAATCCGTAGATTCTGTTAGGTTGTCCAATTTATCAGTCGGCATGTAGACACTAAACACTAGAAATGATCTTTGGCAGATAGAAACTTTTATCGCACATACTCGCGGATTACCGCATTTCACGACCGAGACATTTTGAAAGACATCCTTGTTACATATGGCCGTCCACGCAGCATACCGGCCGTCGTGTCCATTGCTGAGGTGTCCATATGCATAAAATCCATATCAATAGTTCTGAGAAACGAAACATCGTCATGCTGCAGCCATGTCTCTTATAATGAAAATATATGAGATGATTTACATAATTGTCTTATATTCCTAATGGAGCGTTTTAGGTTTTTGCAATTAAAGCTAACAAACCTAATAGGTAAACTATCCAAACTTATATATTATGTTTATTTGGGTCGTTTATAGTATCACCACCATTCGCAAGGTTACGCTTATGTTTAAAAATACACAAAGCGTCGAAATATAATGCCCTCCGGACATAGTTTGTCGCATAAAAACATCGATAATTTCTGCTCTGGCACAAAAAAATATGATATATTCAAAATTCACTCTCTATAACTCTATACTATATTAACATCAATTTTCATAACACCATCAAGACATGCCGCCATTTCAAGGCACCTATTTTTAGGTTAGTGTTTTAAGGTCGAAGACCAACAAAAAATATAAACAATGTCTAATTTTTTTCTATTCGACAAAACAGAGAATAGAGGCTTAAAATGTGAGCACGTAATGTAAATTATAAGTGACGATAAAACAATGTTCATTAATTAATTAATTCAATCATTATAGCCTATCAAAATACTCTGCTGAACTTAGAACAACCCTTAAAAATCCAGGCCAGTTACCAGGCTTGGAAGGCGTATTGGCAATGGCAATTATAGTTTTTTAGTTATTACACAAAGCTGCTGCTGCTCTTCTTCTGTTTTATATTGAATTAAAATTTACCCGCGAGTGTCCGTGTAAATTTTAAGCAAAAAACCTGCAAAACTATAATAATTCTATTGTTTCCTGGGACAATGTTTGGTTAAGGAATTTGTAAGTGCCGGTTTTAACTATTTCAATTTGTTACTAACTATAAATAAAAATACTAGCAGTAACCAACTTGCTCAACTAAAAGCAGCAGCTAAATGGTCACATTATCGACATACTATATGTATGTACTACGCACTAGATTTTGCATTCCGAACATTCACTATGTTCAACTGAACTGTACTGCAATCCGTACACCTTACTTTATTGTCATTTAGTGTGGCTTTCAAAGAGTATAGTAATATACATATCTAGAATAACAAAAAGTCCAAAGAGTATAATAATATGGACTGGTGGCTTCAATATTCATGCAGTGTGGAGCGGCACTAATAATTCCATTATTTTAATTATTTGTAATTTTACAACATAGGTAATTCATGAAAATAAAATGGGGTCCATATATATTAAAACATTTGAATAAAGAACGAATACCTGCGTCATGGCCATACTATCCATCCATCGGCCTTCCCCAACGAATGCCACAAAACACGGTCTTGAGCCACCTGCATATATCGGGTGGGGTACCGCCCCTTCCTACCGGTATGAGGCTGCTATTCTAGAACCTTGCTTCCCCATCGGTGGTCGGTTCTTCGAGCTATATGGCCGGCCCATTGTCACTTCGGCTTACTAATCCGTTACTTACGTCACTTATCTATCATAATATTATAAAGGTTCCATTTGTCGAAAGATTCAATTAGCTATTTTCTGTGATGTTAGTGCAGTTAGCCAGTTGGCTTTTACAGCTTCATCGGATTAACTGCTTCACTTTGGTTTCGAAATGAATAATAAACAGTTGCAACATTGCGGTTACCAGAACGACGAAACAACATTGTAAGTGTCATCGTTCTATTGATTGGTAGGTATTTTTTAGAGGTATACTTTTGGAATTAAATTAAAATTAGTTTTTATGAACGACACCCATTCAATTATTTAGCATTATGTGTTTACTATTTAATTTTGGTGCGTATAAGTGCGTACCTTACGCTAGATAAAAAACGTCAGATAAAACTTTTTTAACAACGTATTCTCAAGTGAACATTTGTGGATTAATATAAATACAACATAACAATATTTATTGTTTAGGCCCAAAAAAGGTAATTTGTACGCCAACCAATCACGTTCGACTTCGTGAATCGCCCGATGGTACCAGGTGTCACGCGAGTCGCGGTGGGGGGTGGTGGTATGCCGGCTCCGGTGATTCCGGCACTGGGCGAAGAGAACGAGTAGCTCGACGGCGACTGGGCAGTTAATTAGTGTCTTTCGGTGCCCGCCGCTGAGGTTTCGCGAGACCGGTTTTCTTTGGATTAGGGTCTAGAATTTTGGAATTTGTGCGCGTGACTTCGCTACGTAATTGTGATTCGTGAAAACCGCCTCGTTTTAGGTTGTCTAGGGTTTAAGTTCTTGACAAGAGGCTTGTATTGTGTTTAACTGATTAAAGTAACTTCTTTGAAAGTAATTGTGCAAATCAGATAGTGAATGCGTGTTGAAGTGCATTTTGTAATATTTAACTTGCTCGTGTGACGTGGTATTTGCGCGCGTGCCGATTAGAGATACGGTTTAGAATTTGGACAGCGCATTCCTTTTTTCGAGGGCGTCGCCGGTTGACTGTTTTGGTGATCATTGTAATTGTGCCGTCGCGTTAAGTGCCCTTTTTTTGTGTGTTGACTGTCTTGTTAGTTTTACGTGTCAACGAGGCGTATTTTGAATTCTTATCACGGCGTAGTATTTGATATCGAACGAAGGAATTTAGTTGTAGTTTGTAACGCTGAACTTTGTGACTCATGAAGAGATCGCGTTAGTTCCCTTGTAATTTTTCTTCCTATTTGTAATTTTGGTGATAAATGAATCCGGAATAGTGAATGTTGAACTTTGACCTACTGTGCGTTACTTGAGTCGGTTATCACGTGTTCGATTCTTCGATGAACGTTGTATGAGTTGAGTTGAAGTTAGTTAACTGTACAATAAAGGTTGATAGACTGAAATAGTGACATGAAGAAAGAAATGGTCCTGCGGGGAAGCCTGCTGGAGTGATGCAGCATTGTGGGGCAGCTTCGAAATCGGCCGCTGCCGGTCACCTCAGCTGGTCCAGGTCACACACACATACACATCACTAAACACAACTTCCCATGCACCTTACACCTACCTACGACCTGACCGAGCCTGGGGGCGGTGTTAGATTCGGATACGGGTATGTACTACTATATTTTCCTAGCCTTCTCCCATATAGTTTAGTATGATAGGACATTTTTCCATATGGCCATTTGGGCTCGAACCCGCGGCTGCCCGTTGAATCTTCCGCTCATGGGTCCCGGGATATTTGACCTTTGCAGGGGCAGTTGTGGGCCGTAACATTTATTATTTAAGCATTGCGGTTTGCCTGCCATCTAGTGGAGGCGTAAGATAATCCACTCATCATCATCATCATCATCATCATTACAGCCCTTCACAAGTCCACTGCTAAAAATAGGCCTCTCCCAAGGAATGCGACAAAGCACGGTCCCGAGCCACCTGCATCCATTGACTTCCGGCATGTTCGTCACTCTATCTAGTGGTTGCTGCCCTACACTTCGCTTACCGGTTCGAGGCTGGCACTAAAGAAACTTTCATCGTCATCGGTTGTCGGTTATTAGAGCTATAAGGCCGGCCCATTGCCACTTCAGCTTATTTATTAATCCGTTAGACAATCCACTACTCCATATCATTCCGTTGGTGTCGTAAGAGGCAACAGAGGGAAATGATCCAGGAGTTGGGCAGCAGCACCTTGCTGATATGTTTGTGAAAAAAAAAATTTCGGTTGACGAATATTTCGTTTAACATACATACAATAACATACAGTCGAACTGAGCAACGTCTTTCCGTCCTTTTTTTAATTCGGCTATAAATACGGCAAACCTATTTGTGTGCTCGTTTGTCACTTTAACTTATTGAAAAAATAACAAAACCTCTACAAGAGTTTTAAGCCACATTAATATTTTTTCTTTGTAAAATACGAGGTTACAACCTCTATTAATTTAGATTCCCACCACAAATTTAAAATCATCGTAGGTGACTGATTGATTGTACGGACATTTATCATCTTTTTCTTTGTTGTTTCTCAACAAATCACCTAATAATACGTTTTGGCCCATTAAGCATGTCGTGGGTGTATTTTGTAACCGTTTTGGAGTATTGTTTGAATACGAAGTGCTATAAAATATTTTTAAATAGTCACAACCTTAGAGTATTTATAAGCAAACTATGCAATATGCTTGTTCTTGTCTTTACCGGAATTCGATATAAATGTAGGATAAGTTTAACAACAGCAAGAACGGGCAGGCTTCTGGTGTTGCTGTAGCCTGTACACTTACCATTGCCAGTCATGGCGATTAGGAAAGTAGTCCTAATTCCTTTTTAAACAAAGAAGGTACAGTTTTTCGAACAAATATAGTAAAATTATGCAAAATTATAGTAGGTACTTTTGGTAAATTCAGGGAAAAAAAGGACACATTTATTTTTAATCTTTATCCATTTTTCCATATATATTTCTTATAACTCTTCACTTTGGCCATCCATGATCTTATTACCTTTAAAATAATTATAGGAATCTGAGCAATTTAAATTCATATTAAAATAAATTAACAATTCATTTTTAATTAAATTTATTATCTATTTCTTTCTTATTTCCATTTTACATTTATGACGAAAAAAATTCTTTCCGTAAAACTTACTTGTTTCAAACGTCCAGTCACAGTTAATATAAAAAATCGCGACAGTTGAATTAAGGATAAAAATATAGTACAAGACTATATTCGTAAATTTTAAAAGTAAATTGACAGCCTTTTCACGTCACACTGCTGGTCACGAGCCTTCTCTTCGAAATTTTTTCTATCATCAATTGAGGATCAAAATGCAGATGCCTGACCCCTGAGGACTAACATGGAATGCCTCGTTACTGGTAAGAAAGGGTATTCCGTTCTCTACTATTACCATACGAAACACGGCAGCATTATTCGGCTTTTTCACGCTGGTATTGTGTGAGGGCGTGGTGGTGCTCTTCGAAATATTTATAATTTCTCAGACATGCAGATTTTCTCAAGATTTCTTTCTTCACCGCCAAGCATGTAGTAAATAACACATAAAATTTCAGGAAAAAAGCATAGCTACTAAATTTATCCTGTCCGTCTTGTTGTTTATTCACTAGAAATTACTTTTTTTATTGGATTTTTGCTTTTGTAAGCTTTTACTTGTATTAATGTCTTAATCTACAAATCAAAATCAAAGTTGCATGAATGCAACCACGAATAGAAACTTTTATATCTTAAAGGATTATTTATAATATGATTATTTATGTATAAGTATATACAATACTAGCGATCTGCCCCGGCTTCACATGGGTCATTTCTAGATATTGACAACAGTGCCACCTACCGGGTTCAAATGTAAATCTAAACCATCTAGGGACCCATTCAAATACACACGAAAAATTTAATTGAAATAGGTCAAGCAGTTTTTGAGTTTTAGCGAGACTAACGGACAGCAAAATTGATTTTTATATATAGGAGAAGATTATGCCTACTGTTCAGCTTCTATCATAGGAAGCGCTATGATATATAATATGTTTATTACTATGGTTTGACTCCTACGTAACACTTTAGTGAAAGTCCCATTCAAATCCGTTCTCTGATTTTTGTGACAGACGTTTCCAGTAATTTTGGTTTTAGCATTTGTATCCACAATATAGTATACCTTAATTCAAATTAAAAAAATTCAGTGTATAGAATTCGTCGCATTAGAGCTTTATTATAATACTAGCTCGCCAGGCAGACGTTGTTCAGCCCTTTCCAACGCCCGTTCGACCCTTCCTATAAAAATCCTTAAATTCGCAATAAAAAATTTTCAGGGTCATTTATCGGGATAAAACTATCCTATCTCTCAAGTTGGACCAAAATGCACACAGTGTGCAAAATTTGATTGAAATCAGTTCAGTAGTTTAGGAGTCCATCGCGGACAAACAACGTAATACGTAATTTTTATATATATAATATATAAATTAACTATATACTCATACATAAACGGTCGGATAATATAATATAAAATTTTGATAGAGTTGTTTTAAATCGCTTTCAGTTTTTAATCGAACTCTAATAAAGGGAATTAGGTTATCAACACAAATGGGAGAGCAATTTAACTTCAATAAGCAACACGAGTGCGTGCTCGTTCTCGCGGAGTGTTGACGACTTCTCTTGACACAGAAACCGAGCCGCGGAAACCGATAGCGTGTTTACATTGTTTCACTCTACTTTCTTTACGAAAATTCGTAATTAGCATAAGTGGGGATGAAGAAAATCCGTTTGAAGTACATGGCAATTTGTATATTTTCTCAAGTAACATACATTTTCTCAAGTACCTAACTTAAAAATATAAAATCGATCAAATAAATCTTGTTTGGTCAAGAGTATTACTTAAAAAAGTAAGATTATAACAATAATGTGTATGCACAGATTATATCTATTTTCAAAACATAGTGTTTATTGTTTTTTAATGAAAATTAACCAGTAGTATTTTTCTGATATTTTTTGAGATTTTTACTGTCATTATTTTGGTAGAGCCCTAGGCCTAGGTGACGACTTCCAAAACATTAGAAGGTAATCGAACACCGCTTTCCTTTTATTTTATGGAACCCCACATCAAACGATTACATATCATAGACATTGCAATTGAAACATTATAATAAGTAATGAGGGTTCCGTACCTCAAATGGAAAAAACGGAACCCTTATAGGATCACTTTGTTGTCCGTCTGTCTGTCTGTCTGTCAAGACCCTTTTTCTCAGGAACGCGTGGAGGTATCAAGCTGAAATTCATATCAAATACTTATGTCTACTGTCCCTTGGAGCTGTGAAAAAATCAAACTTCTAAGCCAAAGCAATCAAAAGATACAGCCGTTTATGCCGCAAATTTTCGATATTCGCAAAGGAATCAACACCTACAGGGTACTTCCCGTGAACTCAGAATCTTAAAATTTGGGACGAAGACACGCATTATAGCACCAATAAAGGAAAAATTGCGAAAAGTATAAATTTTTAGTTACATCATATAATAAAAATATTTTTAATAATATTAAACTTATATACCTACGGATTTATTCGGAACCCTCGGTACGCGAGTCCGACTCGCACTTGGCCGGTTTTTTTACGTCGTAGCTGCCATGCTGCAGCTATATTAGTAGTATAGTTGTAGCACGAATGGGTCGGCTCGACCGGGGAAGGACCACGCTCTCACAGAATACCAGCGTAAAATAGCAGCTTAACTCTGACACAGCAGTGTTAAGCTGCTATTTTTTTTAAGATGGAATGCCTCGTTTTGAGTTAAAAGATTCTCCGGTTCTCTACACTCACTGTACGAAACACAGCAGCATTAAGCTGCTATTTTACACTGGTATTCTGTGAGAGTGTGATCCAGCCCTGGTCTAGCCGACCTGTTCGTGCTACAACTATAACATAGCTGCAGCGTGGCTCTACCACGTATTCCTTATTGCATTAACTTATGACTTCTAAGGGAGAATCAAATGCACTGAGGCATTCTCTTCCAGTCAATCCAGTATTCTTCTAAAAGTAGGCATCTTATATATTCTTATATTCTTATACTTAAGCGCGATTTCCCTCTTTGCCCCTACTTTTATTTATGAATCATTTTACTACATTTTAGAACTTTAATAAATGGCTTACCGTTGACGTCCATGTTTAAACTCCAGAGAAAAGTGTAGGATGCGAGACGATTGGAATTTTATAAATATTATGATTAATAAGCATCACAGAGTATAGTAAATTTTCCCTATTTGGAAGGGATCGATCTCAACCCCTCCAAAATAGGGAATATCAACAGAAGACCGTTTAAAAGCCGAATGGTATTTTATATGCTGCGGTTAAAAATAATGTAATTAAAAATAATAAATAACAATGTAGAGGACCGAATTTCGGTCACGGTGGCCCGTCGCTACAGAGGCTAGCCATCTGCGCGATATAGAGCTGCAGAGTGTACGCGAGCACAGCTGCTATCCCTTACTGTCAAAAGAAATCAGGTGATTCCCGAGGTATGGAGGTGAAACACCGCCAACTTCCTGATTCCGGTCTGCTAGTGAGAATTCACACGCAATGAGCAGTCGCGCGTACACTTACTAGTCAAACGAGTTCTACGAGAAGTCGGTGCTAAAACACATGTACCTACAGAAGAATTAAAGCCCTTTTACATCTTAGTGTCGTCTCAATAGTTCAATTAAAACTTCATCCTCTATTTTGCCACCGTTTGGAATTTTTTCTAAACGTTTATATGACACCGTCCCTTAAGTATAACCTATTTAATTAAAAAATAACGATCAAAACAGTTCACAATTGACGGCGATATCGCCTGACATATATTCAAAAAAACATGCAGTCAAATTGTTACGAGTAACTACTGTAATTTTTAGGAGTCGGTTAAAAACTAAAATATAAATTAAGTTTTAACTTAAATCAATTATTCAGTAATTAATTATTAGTTGCGTTGGCTAGTATTACTTACGCAACGTAAACAATGCGAGGCAAGTTCGCACATCTCCAGCGTGACTGCCGTGACTGACGCAACGCGTTGTGAAAGCTGATACGGTGGAATTGGGTTAGCCGCGGCAGCGGCGCCGCTCGCTCCGGCACGCGTCTCCGCGTTTATTTTTGTTAATCATACTCTCATCGAACTGTTATGTTTCATCCATTCATTAATTCATTACAGCTAAAAGTCCTGAACATACATACTTCCCTGCCGCGGAGGACCTTGTGAGAAAATGCGGCAAGGAACTCACAAGTGGCCTATTTTCTCGCAATAAATACAATTTAATAATCGAAATCGTGTAGTGGCGGGCAAGAGGCGACAGAGGGAAACTGAGGCAGAAGATGGGCAGTAGCATGTTTCTGATAATAGCAAAACAACAATAAAAAAACTGCGGTTGACAACCCGTTCGCCGAGCAACTATGGCAATATACCCCCCATGATTAAAGTTACGAAGAGACGGCCCCCAGTCCTCGGCGGCCCCGATATGCCTGGCTACGGTGGCAACCATGGTAACGGCGGGGCAGGGGGCGCTAAAAATCTCCGGTGGAGGTTCGGTTGCCACCTAAGACAACTCGACCTGGCAACATAAAACGCACGCACCGTGAGGACTGACGAGAAGATCCTGGAGCTGGAAGAAGATATAGACAAATTGCGCTGGAATATAATAGGATTTTCTGAGTCCCGAAGTGTGGGGGGAGGACATGATAATCCTCGAATTGGGAAACTTGTTCTACCACCGGGAGGGCGACCATCTGTCCCAAGGAGAAAGATTGAGAGTGTCTCGACGAGGGTTGCGTACCTCATACTCAGAATCACCAAACGGTATTCGCTGAAGGTCATACAGGTTTACGCACCAACCTCGGCACATCCCGATGAGGAGGTGGAGGAAATGTATTAGGATATCTCTAGAGCCATGCATGAGCTGAAAGTAGGGAAATTTGGAATAGGGCAACGGAACCCAAGGGGCCAGCAGCTAGCCGACTTCATGGGGAAAGAGGGACTCTTTATGATGAACTCTTTCTTCCAGAAGCGGCAATACAGGAAGTGGATCTGGTCGAGCCTCGACGGTTCGACAAAAAATGCGATTGACTTCATTATGATGACCAGACGACAACTATTCAGTGATGTCTCAGTGACCGCGAGGGTGAAAACCGACAGCAATCACCGAATGGTGAGAGGCACACTGAACCTAAACGTTAAGTTGGAGAGGTCACGTCTAATGAAGTCAACGCTCCGTCCCCCTCGTGCTCTAATCCAAAGTCCCGAAACCTTTCAGCTCGAGCTACAAAACCGTTTTCAGTGCTTAGAAGATTGCAATGCAGTGGACGATATGAATGACAAGCTCGTTTAAACTGTCCATGCGGTCGGAGCTAAGTTTTCAGAAGAACACAAAATCTCTCCGATGACATTCTTAATCTCATGGCTGTTAGACGGGAAATGAAGCTGGAGTCTTTAAAAGTTTTGACAGCATACAGGCAACTGAACAGATGGATCTCCAAATGAATGCGGCGGGACTTACGCAACTTCAATGCAACTTGTATTGAAGAAGCGATCGAGCGGAACCAAGGTTCCAAAGTCTTTGCCAGAAAACTGTCTGCCAGAAAGAGCCAACTGTCAAAGCTGAAGACCGAGTGTGGCAGCGTCGTTTCCGGAACACCTCAGATTTTGAGTGAGATTGAGAGGTTCTATGGGCAGCTGTACACATCATCGTTGGAGCCACACGCAAGTGTGAGTAACGATCTAAGAGCAAGTCTTATCCGACACTATCCGACTTATTCCGATGATATTCCGGACGTCAGTCTGAACGAGGTTAGAATGGCTCTCCAGCACCTTAAAAACGACAAGGCACCAGGCGAGGATGGAATTACAGCGGAGCTTCTGAAAGCGAGAGGAAAATCGGTACTTGAAGTCCTTCAGAAGCTCTTTAATTCCGTCCTCCATGGTGGCACTACACCGGAGGCGTGAAACAGAGGTGTGGTGGTCTCTATAGTTCTCGTTTTTCAAGAAAGCTGTCTTGAAGAGCTACAGACCGATTTCCCTCCTGAGCCGCGTTTACGTACTGTTTTTGAGAGTCATTACGAATCGTCTCGCATGCAGACTCGACGACTTCCAGCCTCCCGAACAAGCCGGTTTCCGAAAAGGCACCATAGACCACATACAAATCCTTGGGCTAATTGTACAGAAGTCCGAGGAGTATAATTTGCCACTATGTCTGGCGTATGTGGACTATGAGCAAGCCTTTGATTCCGTCGAAATTTGGGCGGTGGTGCCGTCCCTTCAGCGATGCACAGTTGACTGTCGGTATATCGAAGTGCTGAAGTGTTTGTACAGTAGGGCTACGATGGCTACCCGAGTACAGAACCAGAGTACGAAACCTATCCACCTGCAGAGAGGTGTAAGACAGGGGGACGTTATATCCCGAAACTCTTCACCGCTGCATTGGAAGAAGTTTTCAAGTTTCTGGACTGCAAAGGACCGACGATATAGTCCTTATGGCAGAATCGCTGGACGACCTAAGCACTATGCTCAATGACATCAATAGTTTCTCCCAACGAATAGGTCTTAAGATGAACATGGACAAAACAAAGATCATGTATAACGTGCATGTCACATCTATGCCGGTAGTTGTTGGGAGCACTAAGCTCGAGGTTGTTGACGAGTATGTTTACCTGGGACAAATAGTCTGACTAGGTAAGTCCAACTTCGACCGAGAGGTCAATCGACGGTTCAACTCGGCTGGGCGGTGTTCGGGTTCGGAAAATTACGGCACATTTTCTCGTTGGATATACCTCAAAACTTGAAAACGAGACTGTACAACCAGTGCATGTTGCCAGTGATGACCTATGGAACTGAGACGTGGTCCTTCACAGCTGGCTGGATGAGGAAGCTCAAGATCGCTCAGCGAGCTGTGGAGAGGGCTATGCTCGGAGTTTCTCTGCGTGATAAATTTAGAAATGAGGATATCCGCAGTAGAACTAGAGTGACGAACATAGCCCAACGGATTAGTAAGCTGAAGTGGCAAAGCGCCGGCGATATAGATCGAAAAACCGACAATCGATGGGGAAAAAAAGTTCTCGAGTGGTGGCCTCGTACCGCCGGACGAAGTGCAGGGCGTCCCCCAACTCTTTCGAGTGACGACCTGGTAAGACATGCAGGAACTCGATGGATGCAGGTGGCTCAGGACCGTGCTTGGTTGCTTTCCTTGGGGGAGGCCTATGTTCAGCAGTGGACCTGTGTAGGGCTGTAATGATGATAATCGAAATCATTAAATCTCTTTCCAGTAGTGAGTATCACTTTCGTCCATTTACTACGTAAATATAAAATGTATTAATAACTCAACCACAGCGCCATCTATCAGCTCAATATTTCAAGCCATTAAACCGATATAATATATTGTAAATATGAGACATTTTATATAGTCCATAAATATAGAATTTATTAATATCATGACTATCGTTTCAACAAAACAAATATATTATTTTGTGAATATGACCTCAATCGGTCAAGAAGTTTGGAAGTTTCGCGATCACTAACAGATGAACAATTATATACTATACGAAGTTATACAAGAACTCGTTTAAAGTATTTAGTTAGATAAAAAATAGTATTTCTTAAAGTTGGTACAAAAAACACAGCCTGAGATAGGCATTATGAACGAAACTGCATATGACAACTCCGGGATAAACGTTTTAAGAATATGATAAAACATTAATATAATTTTTTAATAGATTTTGTATTTTTTAATAGTGTTATTTAATTTATGAGTAGTTGTGGTTTATCATTATGTTTCTCTTGCTATTCTTGTCCTCTATATTGCACCCCTTACTTACAAGCTTACAACCCCACTACATTACTGTTTCCAATCCGGCCAATAATTAGATGAACTTACTATTTAAAAACAACAAAAACAAATAAAAGCAAAAAACTAGCAGCGCTTTCCGTCCCGGCCTCGGTCGGGTTCGGTCAGACGGGTCAAGTTCATATTCGTATGCGGATATAAAAAAAATAGTCTATCTCTATTATATAAAATATAACTTGTAAATATTATAAGCTTTAAAATTTAAGTTAATTTTTAATCGACTCTAAAAAAGACGAAGGTTCTCAATTCGACTGAAACAGAAACAGAAACTTTTTTATTCAATATAGATCATAAATAATACTTATTGAACTGTTTTGTTTAGTTACCACTTGTTCGAAAAAAAAACCTCTATCCTGGGAAGAACTAGCAAGAAACCCAGCGGACCTTTTTTTTTAAATAACAGCGTGCAAACGTGCAATCGTGTGTGTTACACAATTAACCACACAAAACAAATTAGAAATAGGGTTATTATCATCCATAAATTCCTTAATATTATAATAACCCTTTTTATACAAACATTGTTTAATAAAGTTTTTGAACTTTGAGCAGGTTAAATATTTTTCTGGGATTTTGTTGTAAAAGCGTATACATCGCCCCAAGAATGAATTATTGACTCGGTGGAGTCGAGTAACTACATAACTGTATTTTTTAATTTATTTTTATGTGTGTTACCTCAGAACTTTTTTTTAGGTGAATCGATTTTGATGATTTTTATTTGAAAGCTGGTGCAGGAGAAGAACCAGCTTTGGTTCCATATAAATTTGATGAAGAACAGACTTGTAGTTTTTTCATTTGTCCTTAATAATGATCTCATTTTATTTATATTGAAGTCGGTTGTACAAATTTTTTAATTTTAAAACTTGTTACATTGAAGTGATTTAGTTTATAAATAATTCCTGTACTTTATCGATCATTCAATGACCCGATTTACGCTGTGGAATTCTGTATTGGAGATTAATATTGTTATTCCGGGCGGCAAGCGGCTGCGACACGGCTTTGACCCAAACGGATTTAGGTCAAGAGGAATCGATCTATTGCAGCTTTTTAACCTCTTTGTACCTATTGAATTATGTAAAGGTCTAGGAAGTGATGGATGAGACCACATAAATTTTCGGTTAACGAACTATATATCGAAACCGGACTCTTTAAAATTTCCTTCATGAATTAAAAAAATAATAAACAGTGTCTTTGTTATTTTACACGTAGCAAAAAAAATCTATACTTTGATCTTATCCAAAAGGCCGAAAACCGATTTATGGCGTGAAGCGGCGGCGTAAGCCCAACCCCATATCACCCTGTGCGTGTCGTTGTCACAAAATACGTCAGGGAGAGAGGAACACTGATTCCGCGCGGCAGCATCTTCCCTATAAGAAATTGATAATTATAATAAAAAACTGCGGTTGCCAACCTACCAGTCATGTGTGGCAATTATGACTAATGACTCAGCTACTAGAATGCCTACTGGTCGTCAAATACAAGCAACCTAATCTGTTGCTAATTGTTTTAAATGTTGTAAGATCACAATATTTAAAACACCGTGATATTTAGTCATATTATGTTGATTTAGTGTCATTTAAATAATAATATTATCTCTACATTTCTCTAAAAAGCCCTCACAAAAGTGAGAGAAGACCTGTGCCCAGCACTGGAACATATACGCTGTAACATTAACTTTAACTTAAGTCACGCTGCGTAAAAATAAACATAATGTTTAAAATTACATTTCCTACTTGGGGGACCCATGTCATAGTAGGTCATATTGATGAGCGATCTCTTACGCAATAGCAGGTATTTAGCGTTCGTTAAAACGATCACAAACATACGCAAAAGTTATTCTGTTGTTTATTTCTAATATAGAATGAAATCATCATCATTAACTCGTAATCAGACCCTTGTCAGACATAATTCTATATCACCTATCAGCCGTTCATAATCCACTATTAAAAACAGGCATTCTCAATAATGCACCATTTGGCACGCAGAAGAAATTCCGGTATTTATCGACATGGCCAAACCTCCCTGAAGAATGAATCATACTTATCGTACTTTATGATGAATATTCGAATAAATATACAACCACTTATTATTATATAAATAGATTTTATTTAAAAAAAGTCCTACTGGATTTATTTCTTGAGGTTTTTTTCCGAAACAGTGGTAAAATTAAAAAAAAACTTTCAATAAGAATTACATGTAATCTATATTGAATAAAAATTATTCTATTCTATTCTTATCGTCAACAAAAGCTACTGGTACCATGCCATGCTGCAACTATATTATTTAGTGCAGCAGATGCGTTGTCAGCCGTGAGGACTAAGATGGAATGCCTCTTTTCCAGTAAAAAGGGTCTCCGGTTCTTTACACTGACCATACGAAACATAGCAGTGTTAAGCTGCTATTTAACGCTGGTATTCCGTGAGAGCGCGGTCCTTCCCCGGTCGAGCCGACCCATTCGTGCTACAACTATACTACTAATATAGCTGCAGCATCGCTCTACCACGTATAAATTTGTGTTTATGTCTTAAATTTAATAAATCTTCATCATCATAAGCCCACAATATTCCACTACTAGGCATGGACCTCTTTCATTGAAGTCAGTATAGCCATAAGCGCTACGCTAAGCAGGCGTACTGCTTAGAGTTATTTCGTTTATCATGATATCGATGCATGTTACCAAATATATCGTACACGAGATCCATCGTGCAGTTACCTTAAATGTCCCTTATGACATCCACGGGATATAAAGAATTAAGGAGTTAATGGTTTCTCGTACATTGCCACCACACGTGTTATACGTATTTTTTTATGCATGGTAGAGTCATGCTGCAGCTATATTATAGTTTTATAGTTGTAGCAAGTATGGGTCTGTTCGACAGGGGAAAGACCACGCTCTGACACAATACCAACGTAAACTAGCAGCTTAATGCTGCTGTGTTTCACATGGTGAGTGTAGAGATTCGGAGAGACCCCTCTGATCTTACTGGAAACTAGGTATTCCATCTTAGTTCTCATGGGTGACAACGCTCTAATTGATTCTGATCTGAATTTTGATTATTAATCGAGGATACATTGTTGTGTACATGACATTTTGTACGTGGTAGAGCCACGCTGAAGAGCCGTGCTCAGATGGTTAGCGCTCACTGTAAGTTTCACAGTTACACAGTAGAAATTGTTAACTGCAATTTTAAATCTTAATTTACCACGTGCTCGGCGGTGAAGGAAAACATCGTGAGGAAACCGGCATATCTGAGAAATAAGAAAAAAAATATTTCGATGACATGTGAAGTTCGCCAACACGCATTGTGGCAGCGTGGTGGGCATTTCCTTGCCCTAAAATCCTCTTAGTAATGTGAGGAGGCCTGTGCCCAGCAGTGGGACGTAAATGGGCTGTAACTTTAGCTTTAACTAGAGCCACGCTGCAGCTTAATTATGGCTGCAGCAAGAGAATCGGCTCGACTGAGAAAAACACGCTCAAACTGAATACTAGTGTTACAATACTGCTGTAACATAAGTGACAAGAACCGGAACCCTTTTTACTGCAAACGAGTACTTTTGATCTTAGACTTTAGGACTTTAAGCACATCTTCATTTGATTCTTTATTGAAGATAAATGTAGAAGTCTGTTGGCCACAGCATTCATTTCCATCCAGATGGACTATGATGTGTTTGTTTGTCACTTACTTCTTTGGAAAAAAATGTACATAGAAGTCTAACGACTTTTTAATTGTTTTATTACCTACTATTAAAATACATTCTGCATGTTACCGTGGAATTCAATTGACAATGATGGGCACTTATCTCAATCACATCTATATTCAAACAACAATTACTCCTAATTTGTTGTTAATTTTATTAATGTGATTTACAAGGTAACACACATTTAAAATTGAAATTAATAATTTCATTGTTACCGATAGTTATCAAAACCGGTTTGCTGAAGCACTGAGAAATTTATTGAATACGCTTAACCCTAGAGCTACTACGGCTCTTTCGAGAACATGTGAAGCTGAAGTCCGTCACGTGCTGGAGCAGCCGAAGGAAGTAAACAGCCGTAACTTTACTTTTTTACTGACGTAATTCATATACGTACGTGTTAAACGAGTCGCAACGTAGAGTTGAACTTGGCCTTTGAATTTAACTCTATATAGGTCAGTGTCAGCGGCTGTGGCTGCATTCAGCTAGCAAGCGGTCGATTGTTGTCAGCTGCGATGTCGTACTCACACAGAAAACTATTACTCCTGGCGGAGAGTGCTCAATTCACACTTATACATAACTAAAACATTTACATACGATCGTTTCTCACAATGACTTTAAAAATTATGTACTTATATTTCAAAGACGTAAATTCTTGTTTATATCTACTACTACTACTACTAATAATAATAATAATAAGCTCAACCAGATGAGAAAACTTTATAGATAACCCAGATAATAATAATAAAGGTCGAAAAGATAAGCAGACAAAATATCTGGACCTGGCTCATGAGGTGACCGACATGTGGGGTGGTCTGTCAACCGAAATTATTCCTGTGGTCGTTTCTGCGAACGAGTTAATCCCAGTCAGCCTCTCAGGTCATCTGAGGCGACTGAGACTCCATGACGGACCGCTCCGGACACAAATGCAGAAGGCGGTGCTACTCGATACCGCACTCATCGTCGGCCGGTTTCTTTCCTTTCCCCCCTAACCCTCGACCATTTGGCCTCCCCTGCCGAGGGCTTCCATCTGGTTGAGTTTTTATTTATTTATGTATTTATTTTATTTTATTGATATTTATGTATGTTTATCATTTTTATTACAACTATATATTTATACAGGCCAACCAGATGAGAAAACTTTATAGATACCCCATAATAATAATAATAATGTTCTTCAAGCCGAACTTCGGTAGCGATGGCCAGCCTCAACGGAGACTAGCCACCTGCGCAGGACAGGATTATTATTATTATAATCCTGGTGCACTCTCTATTCCCTCGCTCTCATAGTCCGATGGGACGGTAAACCGACACGACCGGAGTAAGATCGGGCGCAGGATCAATTCAACGGCTTTACGTGTTTACCGAAACACGGGGTGAAACATCGCCAACTTGATGACTCCAGGCTGCTGATGAGAATTTGTTGACAGAAAAATCCTATAACTGATTCTTGGCCCGACCCGAGTGTTAATTAATTATATGGCAGACGTAAAACACATTGAGCTGCGACGGGAAATAGATTTACAGGCGCTAAGTGTTCGCTGTAAATTTCACAGTATGCGAGCAACACGGGTTCGATCCCCACCGGCACCGATGAAATTATTAATTGCAATTTTAAGTGCTGATTTACCACGTACTCGGCGGTGAAGGTAAACATCGTGAGGAAACCATGTCTGAGAAATAAGAAAAAAAACATTTCGAAGACTTGAAGTTCGCCAACACTTATCGGGAGAGCGCGGCGGCCATTTCCTTGCCCTAAAACCCTCTCAGAAATGCGAAGAGGCCTGTGCCCAGCGGTGGGAAGTATATAGGCTATAACATAACTTAGTGCAACACACAATATTTTCTTGTATTTTTGATAATTGATTATTTGTAACCTCTAACTAACAATATTAATTTAAACAATTTTATCACAGAATAAAACTCAAATAATCCTATGAACAAAAATATGTAGTTTTGACAGAGGTTTGTAGTGGTAGAGCCACGCGGCAGCTTTTGCTGTCGCACGGATGGGCCGGCTCGAACCGGGGTGGTACCACGACCTCACAGAAAACCAGCGTGAAGTAGAGGTTTACCTCTGCGTTTCGCTTGGTGAGTGCAGGTGGCCGGAGGCCCTTTTTACTGGAAATGAGGCATTCCATCTTAGTCCTCACGGGTGACAACGCATCTACATTTTGATTTATAATAGATAGCTGTAGATGTCTATGGGCCGCAGCAACCACTTACCATCAGGTGGACTGTGTGCTCGTTTGTCACCCTTATCCTATAAAAAAAAACATATTATAAAAGACGTAATACTATTTTTTATTTTTATAGAATAAGGGTGACAAACGAGCACACAGTCCACCTGATGGGTAAGTGGATGCTGTGGGCTGTGGCACATAGATATCTACATTTATCCTCGATTAAGAATCAAAATGCAGATGCGCTGTTACTAATGAGGACTAAGAGGACTGAGGACTAAGATGGAATGCGTCGTTTCCAGTAAAAAGGGTCTCCGGTTCTCTATTTCTTTTCACTCACCATACGAAACACAGTAGCATTGAGCTGCTATTTTACGCTGGTATTATGTGAGAGCGTCGTCCTTCCCCAGTCGAGCCGACACATTCGTGTTACAACCATAATATACATAATACATAAATGACTTTCAATAAGAATTACACATGTGATCTATATTGAATAAAAATTATTCTATTCTACATAATATATTACAAGGATCAGTATGTTATTGCATTAGCAAGTTTAAATTTCAGTTTTAATAAGGTTACTGAGAAATAGTAAGTAGTAACTATGTACGATCCAAATGTACTTAAATAATGATCGCGTGCTAGCTGATAGTCGATTTAATATTGCATAAAAGCACCACAAACCAGTTTCCACGTACCGCACTGCTTGAGTGTAGACCAGTGTCCAGTACACGCCACTGTATAACTGGTGACGTGTATGAATTTTATGAGTTTTAGCCTACTTCAAAAAAAAGGATGATCTCAATTTTTGAAGTGAAAATTTCTTTAGAATCGTTGTCGTTGAAGATCGATTAAACGAAAAAGTGACATTAAAAAGAGAAACATATACGTACATATATAGGATTTAGCCTACGAGAAAATGAAATAGAATACAATATACAGTGTTTCCAATTATCTCGGTTTCCTTTTCTTAAGGTTTTACTTATACAACGTGTGAACTGCACATGTGTTTTTGTTTTGTATGTATTTTACTCGATATCTTCGTTGTGGACCGATTTTAATGATTCTTATTTTTAATTAAATTTGTTATACTTTTTACTCTGAATCTGGAAAAATAGGGGTGAAATTTTAATGTAACTATTTTTTCGTTTTATTTCGTTCGTGAATACCATTTGGATGTCGGAAAAAAATGGCACCCATTGTTAAAACGTTAAGCGCAGAGGTATCGATGGCTTTCTTTATTTGTCGTTTGCGGGTGTCTGTGGGTTGCAGTAGCTATTTGCTATGAGGTGAACTGTGACCGCGTTTGTCAATTCAATTTGAAAAAAAAAACATTAATAAGTCATAGTGACCTAGTACAGCATATTGAGACATCGGATGAGGTATGTCGGATATCGGATGTGTATGTGCTCTGTGCTCGCACTTTATTCTAAAGTAAAAAAAGTGTAATACCAAAACACAAAGTTATGCCGCACTGTTGGCGGCAGGTTTCTTCGTTTCTGTGAGCAACGCTCCAGTGCGTGTTTATAGACTTCAAAATATCCTCGAAATATTTTTTGGTTTATCCGCGATATTTTTCAGTATATTATATATAATGATAGACTGAAATATTTCTGTACTCTGCCTTG
This sequence comes from Parnassius mnemosyne, assembly GCA_963668995.1. NCBI lineage: Eukaryota > Metazoa > Arthropoda > Insecta > Lepidoptera > Papilionidae > Parnassius > Parnassius mnemosyne. The sequence continues at coordinate 18,874,897 of CAVLGL010000104.1, read as the reverse complement.
GTGTTATTTACAAAACATAAAGCAGTACCTACCAATTGATCAAAGATATACATAGACCACACAATTTTTAAATATAAATAAAAATACAATCGAATACAAAAACAATTTGGAAAATCCAAAAGTGTACAACTCGAATCCTCATGTAATGTTTTGAATTATCAATTTACTTGTACTAAATTACCGAAACACATATTTCGTTTAAAGTACAAAAATTTGTTTCTATTTAACTAACACGAATTATTTTCTACTGCTTGAAAAAATTTCTTAAATAATTAATAAAGCCAAAAGGCTTCCTAAGGATTAAAATCAAAAGCTAATAAAAAAAAACATCAAAATCTTAAGTTCAGTTTTTCGAAATATATCTTGTTCACATCCGTATCGACCAATTGACGTCCAAGTGAATATTTTTTTAATAATAATCGAAATAAATAATCTTATTACTACGTCAGAATTATTAATTGAAATTTCCTTTTGCTATTGGTGTACTTTTTTATTATATAAATGCAATATAAAACCGTTGGAAGTGATTCAAGTCAAAGTTCGGAAGTAAAGTTAAAAGTGGATCGCGATTTTTTGACTTGGTGACAATAGAGCAATACATCTCCGCTCCACGTTCGATATGTGTAATAACAAAATCGATATCGATACATATTAAAAACTTTTTCGCTTACTTATCTGTAAACTCAAAACAATAAATATTTAACAAATCAAAAAGAATATCTTTAAAATGATAAACTCTGCGCTAATGTTACTAAACACCAAAACATTCTGAATAAACACATCACATGGTACCTCTTATCGAGCCGAAAACCGGAAAACAAACGTACAAATATTTGGGACAGCCAAAAAAATGTTATCAACTATTTGCCGAAATTAGTGGGTCGTACAATTCTGACCTAAACAAACACGTTGCTTTGATATTATAACTCGCGTATAACTCACATGTTATATACTCTTTGACTATTTAAATTATAATCAAAACACGAGGTTGTAACAAGCAAGAAACATTTGTATTAAAATAAAAGCTCTCCCTATTCCGTAAATTGTACTAAAAGACGGGGTCATTAGAGAAGGGAGCTTAGAATAGTGGTTTAAGAGGTAATATTCGAGAGTATTCTAATTTGTTCCAGTTAGGGGTAGTGATTCCTAACCGGAACAGATTTATATTAATCAGATTTTATATGACTGAGATTTAACACTGTATTTGTAAACTTAACATGTATACTGTATGCTTTTCTTTCATTTTCAGTAATTTTCTAAATTGCTCCTAAAAACTACAGCTATCACTATTATTTATAATAATTATTTATTTATTTGCATAGAATGTTGATAGATATTATAAAAGTATTATTAAAACATAAAAGATCCGATACATTCTGCCTTATCAAGGCGTGCAAATTTTGACTAAATAGTTATAATACATTTTATTTACAATTAATTATTGGTGAATTATTATAACTAAAATTACGTATAAAATTAATGTCCCGATACTTATGCCCTTTACATTTATGACACTTTCACTTTGCTCACTTTTTACACTATCACTGGTTAATATGTGGCTTAACTGCTGTAGATTGAATAAAACTAATTTTACGGATTTTATCGCGTATATTAACTTATTTTTATATTCCCGACGTTTCGGGTGCTTTCCAGCACCCGTGGTCACGGGGGAATTTTGGGAATATAAAAATAAGTTAATATACGCGATAAAATCCGTAAAATTAGTTTTATTTAAAAATGTGTAGTGTTCGCGTAAATATAAGAAATCATTATGCTGTAGATTGGTCAGGTCCACGTCATCCAGGCTTACTGCTGCTGGATTTGAAGATGTCTTCATTAACAGCTGTGATGTTTCCGGAAGATTTATTATTGGTAATGGAGTTAACGGGTATCCCTCTATATTTTCATGATGCCTTTTCAGACTGAATCCCTTAATTTTAGCTTCGCAGTTATCGTTGGCTGAGATTATGTGTGTCCCAATTAAATTATAGTATGATATTTGATTTCCACATGTTTTGATAAGTAATACTGTAATTCTTGAATAGAACATCCATCGATCGGTTTCTATTTTCATTATCTTTACATCATCAAACTCTACCAATAGGGGCCGTCATTGGGTGGTGTTAGCTGCAAAACTCATTAGGCTGGTAACACAATTATCTTTAATTAACATGGATGAATAATCCTCTTCACACAGGAACAGTGAGTCATCAATTTCTTTACATGGGTGAAGAAGTGACAGTGCTTTCAACCCTTTCATCAGAAGTTAAGGGTATTTGGGTACAATAAGGGATGTTTGGTTCATGGAATTAGTGGTAGGTAAAGGAAGAATTTTTAATATACGTATGCATTCGAATCTACTAGGGGTATATCTAGAATAAAGGTTATTTGATTTTCCTTTGCATATACTTTTAAATCTATACTTTGCTCTAATTTTAAAATGTTTTCTACTTTTACAGGAAATACAAGATTATTTCGTTGTTCAATAATTTTTAACAATGACAAGAGTTCATCGGTGTCAATAATAGACTGATGCAATGTTCCTAGTTTACTAAAAGCTACCGCTGTTTCAATTTCATCCAGTTTGATATATATAGTTTGAAAGTTATGTAGAAACAGGTTATATACGTTAGCTATTTTAAGTTCCGTTTGAGAGTTGTTTGTTATATAAATTTGTTTTCTCATTTCCCAAAGAGTTTTATCCAGCTGTATGAAATTGAATTTTGTACTATTTGTAACATTAATAAAGGTTTTCATTATTTCGGCGACCACTGTCATTTTTCTATTTAGCTGATCTTGATTTACTTTTACATCATTTATTAAAGCATCGTACCTTATGGCATCATTATTGTCCAAATTACCCGTCACAGTTTTAATAAGAGACCCGAGAGGATTTAAAATATCCCGTTTAGTTCTTTTCGATGGTAATGGTTGCTTTAATTTTTCAATTGTTATATTTTGAATATAATCTATTGAGTTTTTAAATTATTTATTTCAGAGTTAATTATTTTTTTACCAAAATAACGTGTCACATGTGTATTTAGGTTATCGTATCGATTCTTATTAAATTCTAGATCCTCACGTATTAAGCTTAAGTCTAATATCTTAACTAAGGACCCCTTATCGTTACTAATGAGAGCTTGTCCCTCCTTTATTGGTAGTATGCCGGAATTTCGGACAATCGGTTGAAGTAGAAGGGCCTGGGTCCTGAAGACTTGCAGCAGGAATAGAATGAACCTGTGGAGGACGTTTTATATCCTTAATTGGGGCCCTTGTATTTTGACCGTGACACTTAATTTGTACTGTATTTCTAACTATATCTCCTATGACCTCTGCTTTTTCATAACGCGCTTTATCTTTACTTCTCCTAACATTTGTGCGCTTATTTTGTAATCTTTGAATTTCTTCGATTAAGTTGTCTATGTGTCTTTATAGTTGTTCATCCTTATCCACGTTAATCTTTATTGATTTTGGTCCCAGAGCGTTTACCTTAACACGGGATAAGGCGTCGGCAATTAAATTTTGTTTCATATACTTGGTCACATTTAGCGGCTTAGAGAACGTCATGGTAACCCTATGGTCGGTCGCATTTTGTATCAACGTGTATGCAAATGAATTAACGCATTTTACTATAGCGCTTGGCTTCCTAGCACCTTGACCAAAATCGACATAATCTATTATCGCATTTCCATTTTGCATATCCGTTGGGACCTTGACTCGCGTTTCCGTTCTTGGTTCCAATGTAATTTCGTATGGGGGGTTATATATAGATATATTTGTGTCACGTGTGTGCAATACTTGGTTTTTCATATCTATTGAAGCGTCAAGTTGTTTTAAAAGATCCAAACCTATCAAACCTATCTACTATCGACGTCGTATATATACTCGTAGAATTTATGTTTTTCTAAACTTTTAAATGTTTTAAAGAGCGGGATATATATAGCTTCGTTATGTTGGCTACTTGCATGCGTACTTATAACTTCGAAGGGTTCGTAATATTTGAAAACGGAGAAATATTGTTCTGTCTTAGCCGGACTTATAAAAGATCTCGTGCTTCCGGTGTCTATCATAAAACGAGCCTGAATTTCCGGTATTTCGACGTGCGGGAGTTTTAAAATTGTATCACAATTTATTTCGGAATCGGAGGCTTCTATATGAAAATTTTCAGTATCATTCGAAATTATATAAGAGTTGTAACTTACTTCTTCTATTTCACTATACGGTTCTACTTCGAATTGGGGCGCTTCTAAATTATATGTGTAATTATTTTCGTCACAGTAATTTATATCATGGTTATAATGTTTCACGGGTATCTCGGGTTCGTTACTATAGAATATCTCGTTATCTTGGGGAACCCTAGAGTCATCTAGCATATTTTGTCTTAGCGGAGGTGCGGTACGCATAGAGACATCGGTATTTTCATTTAAATTTTGCTTCTCGAAATTCTGATTAGGTATACCAAATTTAAAATTATTTTGAGGTTGAATTGTAAAAGCTAGTGGGGGTAGCGCATGATTATTGACTTAAAGCCCTGGTGTTGTTGAGGTAGGCCAAATTTAAATTTAGGTTGTTGCTTTGGAATACCAAACTTAAAGTTCTGTGGTCCCGTATTATTATTAAATCTTGGGCCATTATTAAAATTATTTTGAGCAACAAATCTTTCACCTTGTTGCTGATGTGGGATACCAAATTTAAATTTATTCTGTGGTTCAAATTGTGGATTTGCAAATTTAAAATACGATTGATTATTATTAGGTACAATATTAACACTTTGTTGTGGTTTGAAACTTTGGGGTGCTGTATTCTGTTTCGTTTTATTTTTAGCATTATATTGGTTCATGAAGTTCACTTCCTCGGTTACGACACTTAAAGCGGATTCTAAACTAGTACACTGTTTAAGACGCACGATACGAATTAAATTCTCAGGTAAATTATAAAAAAATACATTTAGTGACATATTATTATACACTATCATTTTAGCTGCTTTTACTCCTTCATCTTGTATTAGATTGACTTTTGCGAATAAGGTACGACGCATATTATGTTGTATCCTATGACAAAAATCGATAAATGATTCGCCAGACTTAATTTTCATTTGTTCTAACTCGATTAGCTATGCAATCTTCCGAACGCGGATCGCCAAAATGTTGAATTAATATATCTTTAAGAGTGTTCCAACAATTAATATCATCACGCTCACTTAACAAATGTGGTGCTCTACCTGTTAATCGGCTGCTTATCGCATGGAATACATATAAAGTTTGTGTGGCATTATTAGGGTCTGCGAAAGACCTGTATATGTATTGAGCTTTCTTAATAAATAAATTTAATAATCCTTCCTCTCCTTCAAACTTAGGCATAAGACAAAGTAAATCCTTAGGTATTATACGTAATTGTTCCATTTTATTAAATATTAATATAACAATTTATATAATTATTAATTTTATTTCTTTAATATATCCTTTTATTTAATTATGTATGTTTTTTATAACACAATTTTATAAATTTTATTTATTTAAAATTGATTTTCAATATTTAATTATTAAACTTAATGATATAGAATAAATTGCCTATGCTTGTGCAATTTATTTTGTTCGATTTAGCAAAAATCAAATAACACTAAAATTTTAGCAAGCAAAAATAGATGGGAACAGAGATGGACGTGAAAAGGTTTACTCACAGTACACTCGAACTCATCCTTGCGCCTGGGCTAGGAAGTCTTCTTTCTTGATGTCTTGATTCGAATTCGACAAATTTATTTCGCTTCGTAGACTTCGCGCAAGTGCAAGATGGCACCGTAAACTGCTTCACGACGACTGATTTGGGAGTCTTCTTATGAGCAAGCTTTACACGCGAAATCCTACCGGCTGCGCTAGTCAAGATTCGAAATTGACTCAGGACATTTTTAAAAAGACTTTATTTAAACACTTATTACTATTAATGTGCGATACATTACTTATATACTACTTAATTAATCCGCGATGGATTCTAACTTAAAACTACATGTCCGATACATGTGAGAGCCTAACTATGACTGTCCTAATTCTTATTCTAGATCTTTAAGCTAAAGAGAAGTTATCAGTATTCACACGAAAGACCACCCGTCTTCCAGACGCAATTCAGTAATCTACGCCCACGCTTACGCTTGAATTGTGATGGTCTCCGGCAGGCGTGTCACTTTGTAAAAATCTGAGGTATGGAAAATGGTGGCGCGATTTTCAAATTTGTTCGCATTACTCGTGGGGTATTAAGGTTTAAGAGTTTGCAGTGTATATACTCAACTTATTTATTGAACTATAAGATGTGGGGTATTGAGGTTTAAGGGCTTGCGATTTATTTATATGGGGTTTGTAGTAATATGCGATTTATTTCCTAATTTCAGCTATGGAATTCCATACCTTGAAAAACTTGAGGTATGGAGTGCTCCATACCTTCCATAGTGGAAGTGACACCCCTGGTCTCCGGTGCAGTTCCGGGAATACCGGGATGCATAACTAGCTATTCATGAAGTTTGTTTTTTAACTTTGTTATTGGGAAATTTTTAAACTAGTCGGGTAAAGAATTAAAGATTTTAATCGCCATTATGTACGAATTTTTTTGAAAGAAATAATTTACATTAGTTGGGTTCTAAAAAATAAATTACAAAATCAAATGGTGATTAAAATGCAGTTTACATGGCACTACGTTGTCGTGTCCTCATTTTCCTGCGCGCGACAAACGATGCGATACGACGACGTAGAGGCAGTGCGGTACGACGCGACGTTGCGCAAGCAGCCTGTGCGCGAGGTCGCCGCTCGGCCTCATTTGCGCGCTCTCCACGCAAATGTCAGGATCAAGGTCGCTTAACAAACATTTGAATTTATTTCCTAATGTCGATTACATTATGTATTCCGTTTACATAATTTATTATTTAATGACTAGCTTTATCATGTCTTGATTATTTATTAATCAATGTATCTATTTGCTACAACAAATTGCACTGGCTTCGTTTCACCGATTATAAAAAACAACCTTTTAGCTATTTTCTCTATTCTCTATCAAGCCAGTCAGCAGTAAAAACCGAAAAGTGAACAGGAACACACGGTAGAAACTAGAAACCATCGAAATTTACATGGAAATTTGTAGTAAAATAGTTAACTAGTTGCTACAAAACCGATTATGAAGCTCAAACCGGTTCTAAAAAAAAACAAGTTACTGCCTTGTTGACAACAAACTGGCAGTAAATTATCGAAATTGATGATAATAGAGCCAAATAATACATACATATTTTTTTTTATATAGGATAAGGGTGACAAGCGAGCTCACAGTCCACCTGATGGTAAGTGGTTGCTGTGGCCTTTAGACATCTACATCTATCCTCGTATGCGAATCAAAATGCAGATGCGTTGTCAGCCGTGAGGACAAAGATGGTATGCCTCTTTTCCAGTAAAATGGGTCTCCGGTCCTCTACACTCACCATACGAAACATAGCAGAAGTAAGCCGCTATTTTACGCTGGTATTCAGTGAGAGCGTGGTCCTTCCCCGGACGAGCGGACCCAATCGTGCTACTATTATACAATTAATATAGCTGCAGCATGGCTCTACCACGTAGAATATACAACCAGAGTTAAAAATAAATCTTTTACTTTTATTACAATTTAATTTTTTTGTTTGGTACAATTTTATGCTAGCTTTTTGACCATCCTGATGTCATTTCTGATCACCAGCAAAATCTGTCACTGCATCTTGTCTAAAAACTGCATGTTACGGTAGCAAGCAAACTGGTACTTAGATATTCATATCATTTGCCACATCATAAAGATTTTTTGTTTCATTGGATCTAAAACATGGTCCTTCACACTGACAACGCATCTAAATTTAGATTATTGAAAAAAAAAGAGATGCAGGTCTCATGCAATGCCTAGAGTTACAGAATAGATTTATCATTGAGTGGACTGTATGCTCATTTGCCATATTGAGTACCTACATAGTTTAAAAAAGAATTATACCGCCATATATTGTTTGTCTAAGCCGTGTTCGTTGATTTACAAGTTGCAAGGCCTGTGTGCAAGACCGAAACGCGTGCTGGAAAGATTGGCATCTGGAGAGACAGAGATCTAAAACCACAATTTTAGCTATTTTGAGATCATGAGTAAAACTAATTTTACGTAATATAACGCGATTAATTTTTGAATTATTGACGTTTCGTGTGAATTTTCATTTTTTGAGTTAAATAGGTATATATTTATATTGACGGAAAACCATAGAATACTACATGAAATACTATATGTATTACCATAGAATGCTATAGTGTTCTATGTGGAAAACGCTAAATACGAATAAACTTCTTTAACATGAATTTTGTATATCATCGATCTTTACTTTATAGGTCCTATTTGTATATGTTTAAGGTGTTAAAGTTTTTGAAATTGTAGAGTAAAATAAAGCATACTGTAACTCTCTTTACTGTGATTATATTTAGTAATCGAGCAAATCATATTTGGCTAGAAAATTTGTATAGCAATTATATTTGATTGAGCGTGTAGTGGCGATGTAATATCATCACGTTGGTGTCGTAAGAGGAGACAGGAGAAAACGAATCATGAGGTGGACTGTAGTTTTCCTAATAACGACTAAATATAAAAATTGCGGTTGCCGACTCACACGTCAAGCGTGGCAACCATAGGGCAGGCAACTATGTCAAATATCCGTTAGGTAATATATTATGGTCACGTGAATATTGGAGACGCTGTAATGGTAACGGATAATTATATTTGATTAGAATTTAATTTGTAATTTTGCAGCTAGTTTAAATTACGTGCTCTTTAATTACACTGTGTTATATTGTCACAAATTAAATACAATAAATCAAAACGGTGTATTTCTTAAAGGGTGTCAAGCGAGCACACACTAAGTGGATGTTGGGGCCAATAGGTGTCTACATCTATTCTCGATTACGAATCAAAATGCAGATGTGTTGGCACCCCCTGAGGACTAACCTGGAATGCCTCGTCTCAAGTAGACTACGCTCTCATAGAACACCAGCGTAAAATAGCAGGTTAACTGCTGTGTTTCGTATTGTAAGTGTGTAGAACTGGAGACCGTTTTTACTGGAAACGAGGCATTCTATCTTAGTCCTCACGGGTGACCTGCATTTTGATTCGCAAACGAGGATAGATGTAGATGTCTATGGGCCACAACAACCACTTATCATCAGGTGGACTATGCGCTCATTTGTCACCCTTATCCTTAAAAAATACAGCAACAATAATCTTCTATTTTACGCTGGTATTCTGTGAGAGCGTGGTCCACGGTCGAGCCCACCCATTTATACACGACATAAAATGCAAGAAAAATGGAATGAAATAAAACACCACTGTTTTACAATTCGAATTTTATTAAACACATTAAAACCTAAATCTGTTTCAAGCAAATGTAGTTGATTCCAATCAATTTTCAGATATTGGTACGGTCATTAATGTTGCAGCGCGTTAATTTTTTCTGCAACTAAAAATTAATAAAGTCTTTAAAAATTGGATTATTAAAACCAATGTTCATATTCGTTAGACAATAATAATTTACCTTATGGGTATAAAATTTCATCAAGGCGATAAAAGGGAACTAAAACAAGACATAGGCAGCTTCTTCCTGATAACAGCTCTGAATTACAAAAAAACTGTGGTTAACAGATCGCCTGCCAAGGGTAACTGTGGCAAATATCACCCTATGAGGCAATCTATGGGAAAGCCTATGTGCAGCAGTAGACTTTGGGTATGCTGTAATAAAAAATTTATGAAAAAAAGTTTTAACATTTAATTTAAATTTTATTGAATTAGTATAATTTTAACGAATAAATATTTATTCAATAAAATGTTAAAATGATGAAAATATATCCAGGATATCTGCCGCCAAAAGTACTTACACTAACGGCTGCTATGGTTTTAGGCATAAAAGAGTCAGTTACAGACTGTGGGGCATTTCATCTGAGCACTCTGGAGTATAGAGTAACAACAGATCTGCTGCCATATTTGCTTGACGTTGGTTGCAAGTGTAACTATCTGGTGCACTGGCAGTTCTTTTAACATTGATATCATTATTATTGTAATAAAGATATTTTTTCGGAAGCTTTCTTTCATATGTACACTTGTGTTAGTGTGCATCTCAAAATATAACTGCATTTTAATTACTAGTTTCACCTATCGTCAAAATGTAATGAAAACGTTAACACTAAGAACTATTCTTTCAAACGTGGCATTATGAGACAAGGTACACATTAAAAATGAATGATCCTTACTGAGAATTTAGCTTTACCCTAATGAAACGCATCAGTCTTACAAAATAGATTATAATTATTACTGAAAGGTCATATATGATAGAAACAAAATAGAAGGAGTGTTTTTAAAGTACAATCTATCAAAGCAGCACAACGTATTGTATGTACTGTGTACAAAAAGAAAAAAGAGAATAGATGAATGTAGGGAGTTGTTAGAGGTAGGTTTTTCACAAACATTGTAAATGAACCAAGCATGCTTTCAATTGCCTTGCGTAATATACAATACTTTTAATTTTAATTAAATTATGCTTCTCGGGTTTTTAACTGTCTCGTAAAAACAAATCAATTTATATTTAAAAAAAAAACTCCTTAATTATTAACATTATGAAATCGTCCCTCAATATTAAATATTCGTAAAAAGTCGACAATCGTAATTTAGTTCGAAAAATTAGAATAATTATGCGTATTATTCTAAGTTCGAAAGTTATTACTTAGAAGATAGCAAAACCTCAATAGTACTGTATGTAAGACACACACACACACACACACACAACTCACGGGTATGAGCCAATAAGCTTTACTTCGGTCACCCGATCCATCGTGATACAAGCAATTTCGTCATGAAATAGATGCAACGAATCTCGGCTACGCGAACAGTAAAAGAATAAACAAAAGCTATCGTAAATTTAATAATTGGAATCCTATACATTAATACTGTTGTTAGTAACAGTATTACTCGGTACATGATAATTATTCGTTATTATATAAGACCTTATACGATGTTGTGTGAAAAGGCTGCAAGGCCTTCCTATTCCTTCTTTTCGTGCGAAACGCAAATAGTTTATAGATGAATAGAACACAATTTGCTCGCCCGCTCGCTCGCTTTGCCATTGAAGAGTTAATGAAGTGCTTGCGTATTACATTTTAATTTTCATAAAATAATCTTTTAAAACAAATATTAACTACATATTCTATTTGAGTCAATAGCGCTTCGCGCGAATTTCGCCTCAAATCATGCGTTTTACACCAGATAAAACACACCCAAAGAAGCTTTTCGATCGACGTAAGCGATTCACTTTACGCATCCCGTGCGTGATTTGCTTCAGTTCGAACGAACCTTTATTCTTTTGTTACGTTTCTTCTCATTATTATTGAAACCATACCCTATTTACATTGTATATGAAACGCGTGAACAAAATACCTTTCAAGTAAACATTTCACAACCTCATAATAGTCTGTTGAAAAACAGTTTTTGAGCCATTGCTTTTAAGTTTAACGTTTTCACATTTGATTTAGACAAGATTTAGATTATATTAAGATAGATAAGATACAAGATGACCTGAGAGACTAGCATTAAGTTAGTTCTATATATTTAGACACCTACAATTTATTAGTTATTATTGCATTTAATAAAATGCATATCAGTAATGAGCTAAAATAAAACTGTAATAACTCATAAGACAAATATAGAACAACTCGATCATTACATATAATGTACTTCATGCGAATTATTGGTAACAGTTGTAGTGAATTGTATTACAAAAGTCAATCAGTTTACCAATGACAGCCGCTGAAAAAGATTTCCAGTAAAAAAAAAGAACTATTAAAATTGCACTTCATCCCATCGCTCAAGATTTAAGAAAGTGTAGAAATGTAGCTAACATAAAACCATCGTATAAATATACAAAAAAACGACAATATGAATTATTAAAATTGGATCCTATAATGATGTTGTGGCCGCTTGTTATCCTTTGCGGATTCGGCAGAGCGCCGCCTAGCTGCCGCGTAAACTGCGAGTTTTGAAGGCGAGGGTAAGCTGGAGTCCCGGGGGCGGACTAACGACTCCCGGGACTCAGCCGCAGGCAGAGAAGCGGATGTCGGGACCGAAGGTAACTTGGAACTGCGAACTGTGTCGTATGGCAGTGGGGAGCTGCGAGACGCACTTGACGCAATTGAACCTGATCCATCCGAGTCCTGGAATAAAATTGAAGTCAACTATTTAATACAATTTTATATAATTATTCTTACGAAATCAACTCTGTTTACTTAAGGTCTAAGTCCTTAGACGCTAAGGGTTGATTTGTACTTAGCGGTGTAGTGGCGACGTTTGAGAATCCATTACACCATATCATCCCGATGAAGTAAGAGGCGACAGAAGGAAATAAAACAGGGAAGGGCAACAGCATCTTTCTGTACAGCTCAAAATAATAAAAAACAGCGGCCTGAAGAGCGTGGTAAATATGGCGAATATTCCGCCTATAAGGCAATGGGTGTGGATTATGTTCAGCAGTGGACTTTTGCTAGATTGTAATGATAACGAGAATTATAATTAAGATCTCTGCGCACTACAACGATAAAAGCTCTGTCAGACAGTATAAGTTACATCCACTAAAACTTATCAAAAATATATCAACGACAGTACTCTACACTATACTCCACTGTTATTGTGGCCTCGGCAGGTGAATTGTCGAATCTATCGATTCACCAGACTACTCATTTCAGACCCTACTTATCGGTGTAAATTAAGTAAGATGTTTTTTTCTTTGGTAATAGACACATACGGTTATACTTTTGCCAGTGTCAAGTAAATAAAAAATGATCATTTATAATATTTTGTTTATCAAAATTCTTCACAATATGCTGTACCTCACATTGAGAAGTTCTTGGGAGATTTTGACGACAGCTTATGCCAACAGATAGTCGATAATGACAGTATCTCAAGTTATGAAGCCGCTTGAGCGGACAAAATAACTTGAGATTTATTACCCAGTTATCCGTTAATATCCATTGAATGGATTCTACAATTCGTTTTATAATGTAACTTTTTATAACTCTTTTTATGATGTATTTCCTCTGTATATCATGATGATCTGATACCCTATATTATTGTGTTAATACAACAAGTGGTTAAATTTGTAACCGATCCGCCAGGGGCTGGTGACCTGTAACTCAGGTTTTTAATATAAACCTACATATAATAGGCTCCAGTCTCTCACTACGTTAGGTTCTTACTACATTGTTACTGTAAACTAGCCAATAAGTTGCGAAGAGATAAATAAATTGAAATTTAAAACTTGTTTCGTCGTTTCCACTAATAGTTCACGTGCGCAGACACTAAATACACAAAATCGCCTCACTTTTAAGTATCAAAATCCATTTCAAAGTATTATTTGAACGATAAAACATGAGCAACAATCCCCCGGCGGTAAAGTTTCCGCCAAAACTCCCAAATGATCCATAAGGTTTCATTGCTTGTATGTTATAATTTTGAACATGAGAGCGAGTAACGTACCTTTCTTGTATCTCTGTGGTCGAGGCGATCGTATCTGGTGTTCCTGGCAGAGGGCTTGCGGGGCGGGCGCGGCAGGGCGGAGGGCGGCGGCGGCAGGCTGGAGGAGCGCGTCTGCTGCGAGGCGCGGCCCTGCCGCTCCAGCAGCAGCGCCTCCTCGCCACGCCCGCCCCGCGCGCCCACCGTGCCCAGCCCAGGGAAGCAGCAAAGTCCACGCTGCCGAATTGTTCTCATTTTTTTAAAGTTCAAATATTTTATATAATCCATACAATGAAATAAAATTGAAGTGTCTGTTTGTAATGTTAAAATAAAAGCTTTTTACTAAATGCATATGTATGTATATACGGTACTTATAACAAAAACACAATTTTTAAAATTTTTGTCTGTCTGTCTGTTTGTTCCGGCTAATCTCCGAAACGGCTGGACCGATTTCGACGGGACTTTCACTGGTAGATAGCTGATATTCTAAGGAGTAACTTAGTCCACTTATATTTGAGAAAAAGAAAAAGAATTAGGGTCTGAGCAATATATAATTAAAACCCTAAATTACACGCGGGCGAAGTCGCGGGGAACAGCTAGTTATAATATAATAATAATGTCCCCTAGACCGAATTTCGGTCACGGCGGCCAGCTGTAACGGAGACTAGCCATCTGCGCAAAACAGGATAATAGTGCCCAAGTGTATGCAGTGCACCTGTGCTTGCGCTTTATTCCCTCACTCTCACAGTCCGATGGGAGGGTAAACCGACACGACCGGAGAGAGATCACGTGCAGGACCAACGGCTTTACGTGCATTTCGAAGCACGGGGGTGAGACATCGCCAACTTCCTAACTCCGGGCAGCTACTGAGAATTCCTTTGATGGAAAAACTCAATAACTGATTCTTTTTGGCCCGACCCGGGACCTCAAGATCACAACCGTTCACAACAATTAGACCAGTGAGGGTATATATAATTTCATTGTAATCAGTTTAGTAGTTTAGGAGTTCATCGCGGACAAACATAGTGACACGTGATTTATATATATAAAGTTTAGTAAATTAAAATATAGAATTAAATTATTATTCTTATTTCTATAACTTTTGGCGACGTAACCCCATTTCGTCCACTATAATAAAATGCGGCAATAAAGCGACACTAGCCTGATGGCAGGGTGCGGACCTCGAACTCAAAAGGCCGTGGGTTCGAATCGGCATTTTTAGCTCAGGAGTGGTTAAAGGGAATATTAGTATGTAAATAACATTGCCAGTATTTTAATAAAAAAAAAAGATAGCTTAGATTACTAATATACCTAATAACCCAAAAGTATCATAAGATTACAGATAGATGGCGGTTATCTTTACCGTCACGCCAGACGCCGCGACGGGGTCAGCATAAAAGGTGAGAGATGTATGGCACTACGACCATCAATCCGCCTGCTACGTCTGACGGTTACGGTAATTAACTTTACAACAGGGGAGGCCCAAGTTCAGCAGTGGCAGTTTACTGACTGGTGAAGAACGAACAAACAAACGAGTACAGTGATGGTAAGTAAATTTTACAGCTCATGGACAATCAAGCAACTTCAAAGGCCACAAATGTATTGTTACGCTGTGATCTTGAAACGCCTGTGATTATTCTGGCTCTGTAACCATTCACAAACTGGGACATGTGGCCTTAAAAATAGTTAAGAAGGTTGGCAACCCTGACAGACTTATAAACAAGTTTTACTTAAATATCAAAAAGGTTCAATCTCTTGGTTAGTGATCGTCAAACAAAAGCAAAACGTAACTAAATATGCAATACATAACTGAATAATTGTTTCTTACCTGGTTGTATTTCTTACGCCCAGATGATATCTGATTTACTACTCCAATATGAGTTCTTCCAGCATCTTCATACTTCATTCGTGCTTTTGTTTTAAAAAATAAATAAGGCCAGTCAGGGCCAGTTAAATGTTTTACCTTTTCTTTCATAATGTAAGGATTTCATATTGGAGCAGTCAAACTTAACACTTACTAAACACTCCAAAACAAAGCAAAACAGTTTTGTTAATTAGTCGAATATAGACAAATTTATTGAGCGTTTCACTTTGAAAACTGATCAACTCTTCATATACGACCTCTAACGATTTCACAGAAACATAATTATAACTTTTAACAAAAAGTAAAAACCGACTTCAAATTGTTAAAAAAGAAATTATTTATTTGCTAAACCAATTTGGTGACCATCCAATCATATGAAATTCCTTAAACATTCGTAAAATTTGTAGCTTTTCCTCTATTTTCCACCCTTGGGTGCGAATGTTTTTTCAAAATTTAATGGCACCACCCTTGAGGTATAGCCTATTTAATAAAAATAGAATCATTGAAATCGGTTCACAATCTGCGAAGATATCGCGTAACACACATACAGAAAAAAAAACATACACTCGAATTGAGAACCTCCTCCTTTTTGAAATCGGTTAAAAAATGGAACGTGTGTACACTTCGTCTCTTTTTCCCTTTTCGATTTATATTAACTCAAACATTATGATCTGAAACGCTCAGTTCATTTTCTATGTCTATAGTCAAAGGTGGATTAAATAAAATCTTAAATAAGTATTCCATAGAGCACTTTTCTTTTTTTTTCAAAAAAATATAAATTTGCACAGAATTAAATCAACATATATAATGAAGTTAAAGGTATTGTGTTAAGATGAATAACTAGTAAAACTACAACAAACAAAACATCGTATTTATTTTAAAACATGCATTACAAAAATTTTTTACGAAAATAACCGTTCTGTTTACACTAAATTATAATTATTATTAATACATCTTACATTTAACGAATAAGCCTCGGAATGACGGTTTATTTTTAGAAGGATATTTTATATCATAATTATGATTAGTAAGACCATTTTTTTTATTATTGAATATACCATAAATTTATCTTTAATTTAAAAGACAAAATAGATAATATTAAACAATGACGAGTTGCACTCAGCTTAATTATATAATAGGCCAAATATTTCTTAAAATAGGCATCACATATAAAATGGCCAGTAACGAATGTAATCCAAAGGTTCTAAAAATACTACATGATAATGAGTTGAAATAATCAAGATAAATAAATATGCATTTAATATTAAAAACTAAACTTACATCTAAGCTAATAGTTTTACACAAAAAATAACTTTACACAAAAATCTGAATAAAATAGTCAAAACACACCGTTATACTAACTTTGGCATTACTTTTGCGACCAATGCCTGTGTACTTATACCATAAACAACAAAAAAAAACCCTTGCACTGATCTTCTAACAAAGTGCATTAGACAGAAAGATCACATGAAGTAATTACAACGAGGACTAGTGGAGTTTGTTTTCAGAAAATTAGCGAGATTCTATTGAAAATTACTTTATGTACATTTTGTTGGCACTGATTCATATTGTCATTGGATTTAGAAATTGTTTTAAGAGCACTTGAATAAGGCACATAAAATATAATATAGTTTCGTTTTTTTTATTAATTGTAATATATAAGTAAATTCATTTTGGAGTATTGAAAAAATAAATCACATTTCGAGGCCTGGGAGACCTTGTATTGGAGATTTCTCATAAGGAACTCTTTACAACAGTTTTATTAGGCGAACAATTGTTAGAAAGCTTGTTAGAAAAAAAAAACACTTCAAACAATCTAAAACCACACATAACACAAAAAAGCTTAGCGGTTTGCAAAGGAATGTTGTGTCATAGAAATACTGCACTGCCGGAATGTTTTGAATTGTGACCCGGTATTTACTCAACCATCCTAGTGGCACTTACAACTAACATTACTAAATGTAATCGAAACACTTTCACTGCGTGTATGTAGCCTAACGCCTGTAACGCAAAAACTAGGACTTAGTGAAAAGACGGTGTCTAATCGGAATTAAAATTCTTGTACTATATAGTTTATTCTTAAGGTAAATCAATTGTAAGCTCACACACAAATATAATAACTTTTTTAAATTTCGCAATTGTATAAATTTATAATACGTCTGCAATTTAAATATGTACCGTAATAAATGTACATATTAGTTTTTATTTTCAGTTATTAATTAATCAATTGAAGTCTCAACGCGATGAAAAAACGTTATTTGTTTCTATTTTACTGTTTAAAAGAAAACTATAAACTTACAAATTATATGGTATAATCTCATTGTTTAAGAACTACTTAATTTCCAGATTCTAAAAAAAACACGGTCGTAGTTGTAGGAATACGCTATGTGAAGACATAGACAACGGTTGAAATATAAGTACTACACATCAAATTAAACTGCAGAAACATGAAATTTTTAAATCCCAGTTGGATTCAATAATTATATAGTGCCACCTTTATATTCAATAAAAGCGTAAAAAATACGCGTAGTTTTGGAATTTTGCTTGGTGAAAATTAATTCCTGTCCAAGAGGAAATAATTACACACAACAATCTTTTTCTGATATTTCTAATGATATACATATAACTGCAGTTCTGACCGGAAGCTTGGGTCAAAATAGTTGTATAAGTAAGTTTTACATTCGAGTAAAACATAATATTTGGAGAGACGACGTGTGGAGTAGTTTGGAACATATGAGTATATTAGAAGAGGTTAGGAGTTTGTGTGTGACATATGTGATTACCCCCACATGAAGTATAAATTTGTAGATGGGGAAGAAAGGGGTTGTGTGATTATTGGGGTGCGTGAACTATAGACATTAGATTAAGATTCTGGTATTGTTGAGAAGTGGTATGGAAGCATGTGGAGATGTATTAAAGATTTGATAACTCATGTAAGTGTGCGAGCGTGAGGTTATGGGGCGTGAGTAAGTGGGGAAGGTTTAGAGCTGGTTGCAGCATGGGGTGGAGTATAGAGGTATGGGCTTTGCTGGTTGGTATATAAAGGTATGAGAGAAATATGGGTGCACACGAGGATGCATGAAGTGAAGGCATGTGGCCATACATTAGGGCTTCGGGTTTGCTATAAAAGAATAGATTGAAACATGTACGATATGCAGTGACGCATGAACTAGAAGCACGCGATTTGAACTTGTGAGTCATTCAGTGATCATGTAGGAGAAAAATGTGGCGGAGTGTGAGGATATGGGGGAGAGTGGGGTATGTGGGGGAGTGTGGGTTATGTGGAGGAATGTGGGGTATGTGGGGGAGTGTGGGGTATGTGGGGGAGTGTGGATTATATTGGGATATGTGGGGTAGTGTAGGGTATGTGCGGGAGTGTGGGTTTTGTGGGGGAATGTGGGATATTTGGGGTATGTAGGGGAGTGTGGGTTATGTGGGAAAATGTGGACATAGGAGGGGAGTGTGGGCTATTTGGGGGTGTGGGTAATGCAGGGGAGTGTAGGCGTGTGTAGGCGTGTGGCTGCGTGTGGCAGCGTGTGCGTGGTGCGGTCAGTAGTAGTTGTGTCGCGGCGCGTCGGCGGGCGCGGGCAGGTAACTCACGGCGGGCACGGGCGGCCGCTCCAGCCGCGACTCCAGCGCCGCCAGCTGCTCGTCCAGCCGCAGCGACGTGCTGTCGAACCCGCAACCTGCACGCAACGTCGTTACACACATTATAACCGACTCTCTCGTCACCATCCTTCCTAACAGTCCACTGCGGACCATTGGTCTCCAATTATGGACTTGGAATGTAGGAACAATTACCGTTTCTGTTAAAAACACAGCGTATCATTTTAGTCGCTTAATACACACTGAACCTAAAAGATGTCATATTTAATTTTATAGTAGTAAAGGGCACTAAATATTATAAACTAGGTTTTATTAATTTAAAATTTAAAATTTTGTACAATCGACTTCAATATATAATATTAAGGATAACTCAAAAACTATTAGTCAAACCTTGATCAAGTTTATATGGGACCACATTAGAAACACCAACTTTCAAATAAAAAAAAAGAAACATCGAAATCGGTTTACGTAGAAAACCTTATGATATAACAACACACATAAAATAAAATAAAAAACATACAGTTGAATTAAGTACCTCCTCGCTTTTACGGTAGAAAATACAACTACGCGAATTGAATGAAAAGTAAAAGTATGAAATATATATAAACATAATATTTGACTTTTATTAATTTGAGTAATGAAAGTATACCAGTAAATAATGTAGTTGGATTTTATAGTATAATTGGAATTCAATATTTAAAACATTTATAAATTTTATGAGTATGACAGCAATTATATTTTGGAGCAACACATTGCCAATGGGAATTAAATTGTTATGGGATTTTGCTACGCGTTCCTTTCGAGTTTGCTTTCGTCGACCGTTATGATGTCGTAGCTGACGGTACCGTAGACAAAACTATTACTGTGTTTTAATTGTAAGAAGTTCGATTTTTAGTGTGTTGCACTATACAGAAAAATAGAGGGCAAGCAAGTAGATAAAATGCATATTATTAAATAATTTATTTAGTTAGTAAAGTGAAATAATAACACTGAATAGAAACGTGTCCGATATTTTTTTTTATTACAGTTTTATTATACATTATAAATGAATTATTTACTAAGGCTCGAACATCCATAACTTTGATACTAGTTATTTTATCGAAATTGTTCATTTCTGTATCACAGTCTTCATTCCATTCTGTATTTATCACAAATATAACGAAAGTAAAAAGTCAACAGAAACAAAAAAGAAAACAACGAAAAATAGTAACAAACTAAAGATCGCACGGGACCACAAACAACGAACATAGACACACTTCAGCAGTGTTGCTATCGGTACCATAAGGGCGATGCTTGAGGCGCGGTGTGAAATGTGAGGCATTCATGAAATGAGCACGTATATTATGTATCACATTATTATACCAGACTATAAATGTATTGATGGAATTATTAAGCGTATATTTATGTCAACATTACCGATATTAATAAAATAATTTATTATATATTATCCAATCAAGCTTATGGCATATCGAAATCTGGAGAGAAAATAATCCTACGTAATTTAAAACTAAATTCACTAGTTGTTTTGTTGTAGTTGTTACGATTCGCCAATTAAGGCAGGCAAAGGTCTTAAACCATACAGCCTTGTCTGATGTAAATTTTGTTAAAACTGGAATATCTTCAATTCCTGACTTCCTGCATTAGTATGACTAAAGTAAAACCTGTCACGATTTTAAATTCTACATTTTTACATATTTTTCATTTGTAGCCGCAAGAAAAAAATGTCAACAAAAATTTGTTTGGGAGTTCGCCATTGTCCTTTCATAGCATTCTTTATTTGTACATTTTTTAAATGAACCAGAAAAATTAAAATTTCCTTCAATAATATTTTATGAAGTAAGCGAATGTATAACACAAAAATAATACAAATTGCGTAAATGCATAAAATATTGTTAAATTAAATGCATGTACAATGCAGGGTAGGAGTGTAGCTTACCGCTGGTGTTGTCGTTGTGCGGCGAGTAGTTGCGGCGGGCGAGGTGGCGGTAGCGCGAGGCCACGCCGCTGGAAACGCCGCCCACGCCGCCCACGCTGCCCACGCTGCCAACGCCCTCCGCGCTCGAAAACGACGCGCCCGACGACAGGCCCACTGACAAAATCACACCAAATCTTAGCTTTGTCCTAACTATAGAATAAAAACGGCCTTGCTTGCCAAAAATACCTACTACCTGTAAATTAATACCATGCTTAGAGGCGAATGAATTCCTATATTATATCCAAGATACGAAAAATAAACTATAAACAAGCAATCCAGTGCTTCTCAAACTTTTTGGCAACAATAATGACATACTATTTTGAAATTGTTGTAAAATTTTAGTGAAAGTTGACTTCCTAAGGTCGGGCAATGTATCACCCGCTTTCACATTAACCAGAACTTTGCCAATTGTGGGTAATTCATTATAGAAATAAAAATTATGGACATTGCGACGTATTCCCAATTATAAATAATTCTTCGCCTTCGCTTGCGTTTCGAGATGATACCCTCATGATCTCCGCAGTTTTGTACTTATATCGTATTTATAAGGATAAGAATCCTTAGGCCACGTCTCTTCTACATGCTTGTAGATGTTAATTAGCGTTTCCTTATCCACTGAATGCATCAGCTCTCTTGGACCATTTTTTAAAGAAAAAGTGCAAATATTTTTCGGCCTATATTCACTAATTTCGTGAAAATAAACACGACACGAGTAACAAGGAGAACAAATGTAACTTAACAGAAATAATAGCGAAACAACTACATACGAAATTACGCGTAATAAAAAATACGCTAATGTCAACGAGTTGAACGAGAGTAAATAAAACATGGCGGATATAATCCAACCGAATATAGAAGCACTGCTTCTAATGTAAAATAGTCACTTAGCATAAAAATGCGTAAACTTGGAATCTTAGGGCTTTTTAGGTCTTTATAATGTTAAGTTGTTAGCTTATTAATTTGAGTATTTTATTTGAAATTTACATTTTTGTCGATATGTTTATCAAAAATGTTAGATATTCTGTTGGCAAATAATGTAATATTTATTTACGTTCTAATTATTGTGAAAGCAACGCCTTAAGAACCCTTTTTATGATTGTCTACCATTTATTGTTTATCGTATCTTTCCATAGGGTATTATTTGTCTTAAATAGCTTACTTTACGCTTGTAACTCACAACTTCAGATTAGTATCTTTTTCTAGTATGATGAAAATTTAGAAGTTGCACTGGAATCGCCTCCATATTTAATTGTTTCTCCATGTTAATTGTTAATGAAGAAACTTTTTCTTCTCCTCAATTAGCCTGTTACAGTCCACGGTGGAGCATGGAACTTTCCCATAATATTAATTTATTATTTCATTCATTACAGCCTATCAAAGTCCTCTGGTGAACAAGGACTTCCTCAATAGATTGCCTCATAGGGGAGATATTTGGTATAATGGCCACGCTTGGGTGGGTGAAGGAGAATTGGCAACTGCAGTTTAACCTACCTACGACCTACGACACTAACAGTATGAATTGAGGTAAGGAATTCTGTTACTACACGGCCATAATATACTTAATATCAATTACCAAGTTCCTCTCGACTAGAATTGTTTCTTAATGAAGCTCCACTATCGTAGGCGGCACTAGTGTGCTTCTGAAGAACTTTGATCATTGCATCGCGTTCCGCAACCTTCGACTCTAACTCTTTTACCCTGTGAAAAACGCAAATTCAATCAAATATGTATATCTCACAATATACAGGCCGTCCGACGGTTACGCCACACGGAGGGAAATTATTTTCAATTTTATATATAGGAAACTTTGCTTCTTGAAGACTTTATTTAAAAGCAAGTAACTCTAAATCCAAAGATATTTAGAAATTTGCTTGTCTCATCTGGAATTCGATACGAACGAATTTGGAAAAAAATCTTGTGTTATTATGACGCCGATCAATTGGGTCAATTATAACGATGAATTTCTTCAAAGTAAGGTAGTATCTAAAATTAAATGATTACCATTAAATTTAACAATTTAATTAAAAACAACGACGTTATTAATGATAGATTGTCAAGGATATTTCCCAATCTATCTTCTAATTTATTAATTTATTAAATGCTCAGGATACCATCCATGGTCTTGTAAGAAAATCTTTACATAATTTCGATGTCTGTTTTTAATTCACAACATTTTTCACACTATGCTGATACGTCACATTGCGAAGTTTTTAGGATATTTTGACGACAGGTTAAACCAGGGGGCAGTTGATGACGATAGTATCTCAAGGTGCCTATGCGGAAAAAGAACTCGAGATTAAAAATCACCATCGAAGTACTTGAGACATCGTTTCCAGTAATAGTTCACACGAGAATTTTATCAATCCACAAAATCGCACTGCTTTTACGTATCGAAGTCTACTTCAAAATATTATTTAGGCGATAATATACAAGCAAAAATCAATCGCGGTTAAGTTGCAAACAAACAAGTGTTCCATTTTTAGGGTGCCGTATCCAAAGGATAACCAACGGGACCCTATTACTAAGCCTCCGTTGTCCGTCTGTACGTCCGTCCGTCCGTCTGTCCGTATGTCTGCTAGCGGGCTGTATCTCATGATCAGTAATAGGTAGACAGTTGAAATTTTCACAGAATGCGTATTTCTGTTGCCGCTATAACAACAAATAACAAAAATAAAAGGGGCTCCCCGACTAGAAACGTGTATTACGTTGCTACGGAACCCTTCGTGCGCGAGTCCGACTCCTACTTGGCCGGTTATTAAATTAAACAGCAACCATTCGTTTTGCAATTTCGTCTACTGTCAAGCTCACAGCAGAGATACATTTAAATTCTATTAAATCGTATTTATTAAGCACTTATAAGGAAAAAAATGTAAGGCAGTAATTCCTCAAGTGGTTACTTCTTAGTTAAAAATCAAAACTATTTATGAAAAGATAGGCATTACCTAACTTGATGAAAAATTCAGTGATCCTTTAATTTATGATACTTTTATACTTATAAAGAATTAATTCTTATTTAATTGACTCTATCGATCGGCACACAGAGGTTGTATTTTTTCGTATTTTATCGGTCAGATTCCCAGATGGGCCAAGCAACTTTTTAAAATTATTTGAATTCAGCATAACTTAATTTAATAAAATAAAGTCTCCACGAAGGAAATTTCTTATATACAATACTTAAAGTTCTTTCCCTCCGTGTGACATAGTCGAGGGATAGAATAGAATACAATAGAATGAATATTTTTATATACATATATTACATGTAATTCTTATTGAAAGTAATTTTTTACTTTTGCCACTAGTCCGGAAAATAAAACCTCTGTTCTGGAAAGAAATGGCAAGAAACCCAGCGGGACTTTTTTTTTAGTAAATTGTGCAATAATAAAGGTTGTACAAACTATTTACAAAATTTATTTTAGAAACAGCTTGGATGCTTGGAGCTTAGTCTGCTTGCTAGTTTAGATATTTGGGAGCCCCAATGAAGCTTTGCGTCGAGAGTGATACCAAGAAAAACAGTGGATTCAATAGGGTAGTTCTTCCCCATTTAAAAATACATTGGTATTCAGATTTTTAATATTCGGTGTTGTAAATTTTATAAGTTTAAATTTAAATGTAGATTATTAACGATAAACAAATGCAATAATTTTGATATAGCATTATTCACAGCGTAACATTTTTAAACATTTCAATGATTGCTGTTTAAGTTTAAAAATCAAGGAAGTATCATCAGCAAATCTTTTATATATAAAAATTACGTGTCACATTGTTTGTCCGCGACGAACTCCTAAACTACTTAATTGATTTCAAGGAAATTTTGCACACTGTGTGCAGTTTGGTCCAACTTGAGAGATAGAATAGTTTTTATCCTGATAAGTGACACTCAATTTTTTATTGCTAATCTTAGGAAAGCAAATGGTCGTCGAAAAGGACAGAACAACGTCTGCCTGGTCAGATAGTAATACTATATATATATATATATATATATATATATTATAATGATTATCCCCTACAAGGGAAGGTAAAAAAAGAAATAGAAATAGGCCGAAAATTGAGCCTTGACGGACACCCATTAAATAAAAGTGGCCTAGAAGATTTTTTTACCATTCATAGTAACTTTCTGTGTTCTCAAACTAATAAATTTAAGCGCAATGTTCTTGAGGTAATAGTACAGCAGCTTCCTAATTAATGTCTCATGTTGAACACAGTCGAAAGCATTGCAAAGATCACAAAATATATATAAAGCATTCTGAATTCTAGAATACTCCCAAATCTAAAATTGGTCTAAAATTGGTGGGGGTCTAATATACTACCAGACTTAAATAAAGGTAGGACTTTATATATCATTAAATCTGGAAACACTCCAGATTCAACGCATGTATAAATGTCCTGTATTTTTATAAAAGTTTTCATGTACAAAATAATAATCAATACATTGAAAATAGATGTTATATTTCATACGAGATTTATATTGAGGAAATGTACCTGCTCTCCAAATCAGCAACTTTCTTCTGTGCAGAGTGCAACTCATCCATGTGCCTTATTTTCTCAGTCCGAACCTCAGCCATAAGTCTCTCGGACTCCGCAGACGTCTTCTCGAGGGCTGCTATCTTCACGTCTCTACAAAACAAAAAGCCGTAGATATGAAAGTAGTATATTTTCGGTTTAGGTCTATTCAAATATAGGCGATATCATTTGCCACTATGGCCAGCAAAATTGACCATTAAGTATTCCGCAAGGAATCAGAAGGAACTCTCGCGGCTGGTGTGAAAACTAGAGTACCGCGATATAACAGCCCAAAAGGGAACGCCTAGACAGTAAAAATCAATAACGTTTCGCTATCTTTTGAAACATTTTGCATTGTAAATTTTTTTGAAAGATCAATGGTGTGTTCGCCATGCAGCAGCTATATTATGGTTGCAGCTCGAATGAGTCGGCATGACCGGGAAAGGACCAAGGTCTCAGATTACGAGCGTAAAATAGCAGCTTAAACCTGCAGCTGTAGCTGCAGCTGCACAGCGCACAGCACTTACTTGGGTATGGAGGCGGCGGATACGGCGGCCTGGCGCAGCGCGGCCTCCTCCAGGTAGCGCTGTTCCCACTTGGCGCACTCGCCCTCCAGCGCCAGCAACCTTTCGTCGCGCTCTCGCAGCTGTCGCCTCAGCTCAGCCTCGCCGCCTGCACTGTTGCCAGTTCCGCCTGAACTGTTAGTGGGACTGGCACCCCCACAGTTGCATTCTCGTTTCCTGTACAACATTTCAAAATCAGAACTTTTATTCAACTTAGGCTTGTTTTAAAGTCAATGTCTAAAAACTACACCGATTTATAAAACAATTAATTCTCAAAAACTGGTAAAAGACTGCCGCTTTTTTTTTAAATGCCATATCGATTCAATTCAAATTAGTTAATTTAAAGCTCAGGATTTAATAGACCAGAAATCCTAACCAACAAAACACCTATTACTAATGGGGTTGTTATAAACTAATTTGCTTAATTCCGCGTAAAGAAAGAAAATGATGTGTCCTGTCCAGTTTTAAGGGGACATCCCACCCTCCCTCAATCGCACGCACTATACCCGTCGCCGTCAATCCCAGCACTACCATCCCCAGCACCACCACACTGGGCACGATACATCACTCTCGAAAATACGACACGTGTTTTGCCTCTACACGAGACATCCTCAGGTAAAGTAGACTCTGCGGAGGCTGGCAGTTAAGTGAGCGTCGAACCGAAACTACTGCTATTTATACTACTTGCTGACGCGAAGGGTTTCGCCTCTACACGAGGCATCCTCAGGTGAATAACAGTAAATAACAGTAGAGTTAAATAGCACAACTAAAAAAAAAGGCCTCTACAGCACACGTTATCTCATCGTCGCCGTCGATTTTATACGGTGAGGTGAGTAAAAAGGTGAATATGGTGGGTGCTTCATCAACTGAAACCCAGCAGTTCGGATGACAGCGCCTGCAACATTAAATCGATGGGCAGAGGCATTATCATGATGAAAAAGCACCCAGTACGCAATTTTCCTCGACGTTTATTCTTTAGTTCTTTGGGTAGTTTTTTAAATTGATGATGCGTAATAATCTCCGAATATCGTCTCTCCCTTACTTCAGTCGATCGTTATTATGCCGATATCTTTTCAACGGACCCAGAAACCTTGAATCTCTTGGCTGGCGTGGAAGACGGTCATATCCACATCTTGCTTTGGTTTTTCAGCTCCGGGCCAAAATGGTGAACCTACGTTTCATCTACGGTTACGAAACGGGCGCAAAAAGAATCTGGATCTTCTTCAATTATTGCTAAATTAGCTTTGAAATGTCAACTCTTTCTTTCGTTTAGATTCTATTAACATTTGAGGAACCCAGCGCGCGACCTACTTTTTGAATTTTAAGGCATGAGTTAAAATAAACTGAATTGTAAACGGCCGTGTAGTGGCGGTTAAGAATATCCACTACCCCATATCTTGGGTGTCGTAAGAGGCGACAGTGTTAAACAGGCAAGAGACGAGCAGCAGATGATAACAGCAGTATGACAAAAAAAAACTGCGGTTGCCCACCCGCTCGCCAAATATCCCTCATAATGAAAGTTACGAAGAGACGGCCCCCAGTCCCCGGCGGCCCCGCTATTCCTGACTACGGTGGCGACCATGGTAACGACGGGGCAGGTGCTAAGAATCTCCAGTTGAGGTTCGGTTGCCACCTAAGACGACTCGACCTGGCAAAATACAACGCACGCTCCCTGAGGACTGACGAGAAGATCCTGAAGCTGGAAGAAAAGATGGACAAGTTACGCTGGCATATTATAGGATTATCCAAGGTCCGAAGAGAGGGGGAGGACACGGTAATCCTTGAATCCGGCAACTTGTTCTATCACCGAGAGGGCGATCATCTGTCCCAAGGAGGTGTCGGATTTATCGTCCACAAGTCTCTCGTTAACAAGTTGTAAAGATTGTGTGTGTCGACGAGGGTTGCGAACCTTATATTCAGAATCACCAAACGGTATTTGTTGATGGTCATACAGGTTTACGCACCAACCTCGGCACATCCCGATGAGGAGGTGGAAGAAATGTATGAGGATATCTCTAAAGCCATGAATTCCTCCAAAACCAACTATACGGTGTTAATGGGAGACTTCAACGCAAAGCAAGGCACAACAGAGAAAGGTAGGGAAATTTGGAATAGGGCAGCGGAACCCAAGGGGCTGGCCAACTCCATGGAGAAAGAGGGACTCTTTATGATGAACTCTTTCTTCTAGAAGCGGTCCCACAAGAAGTGGACTTGGTCGAGCCGCGACGGTACGACAAAAAATGAGATTGACTTCATTATAACGACCAGACGACAGTTGTTTAGTGATGTCTCAGTGACCGCGAG
Organism: Parnassius mnemosyne; assembly: GCA_963668995.1. Taxonomy (NCBI): domain Eukaryota; kingdom Metazoa; phylum Arthropoda; class Insecta; order Lepidoptera; family Papilionidae; genus Parnassius; species Parnassius mnemosyne. The sequence goes on along the minus strand of CAVLGL010000104.1, from coordinate 18,846,564 downwards.
GGTAAAACCTGATAGTGATGACTGAATGGTTAGAGGCACACTGAACCTACACGTTAAGTTGGAAAGGTCTCGTCTAATGAAGTCAACGTTCAAAGTTCGAGTTACAAAACCGTTTACAGTGCCTAGAAGACTGCAATGAAGTGGACGATATGAATAACAAGCTCGTGGAAATAGTCCATGCGATCAGAGCTAAGTTCTAAAAAAATAATAATCACAGCGGTGACCCGCTCCAAATTGTAATTTCCCTTATAGTGCGCGGCGAGTCGCGTATGACGTCACCGCGCTTTGTCCGGCCGTTCGAATTTTGATGAGAACATCGCGCGGGAGGGCTACACTTTCTCATTATCTCCGCCATTTTTTAAGTTAGGAATAAAATAAAAACGCCATTTTTCTTGGAATTTTCTCTAGTTTTGTAACAAACACAACAAAAATCGTTGGCCTTGTCATTTCCTTTGCAAATGGTTGTCAATGACTCTATACTACCATTGCACAAGCCGGCATCTTCTAAACTTACTCGCAACTTCGCCACAGTGGGATTCACAGAAATTATAAAAAAAATAGATTTGTTTAATTCATGATAAATATAATTTATGCAACGCTAAAAATAAAAATTTTAATTAAAAAAAAGGTGGGTGTGTACTTATGTACGCACGTAGGAAGTTATACTTCTTTAGCGTAACAAAACAAAAATAACTAAAAATAACTACATTAAATATAGTTATCAGTTCCCACGAAAACTTAAGAGACAGTTATCCACTGAAGTCTCCGCTTTGAGGTGTCAGTGTGTGCGCGTATCACAACAACTTCATGGTGTCGTTTAAGGTGTCGGTGTGCGCGCGCATCGTAAAAATTCACTCTCATCATTTTCCCAAACGCCCCAAAAGAAGTATAACTAACGACATAATATCATTGAAACAACGTCAAGCATAAAAGTTGATTTTAGTTAAATATTTTAGTTTGTTTGAAAGATTTAAATTTAAATTAGTGATAAAGAATTATACATGTAATGAAATGTAAATAACCTCATAATTCTCTGGATTTACGTAAAAGGTTAATTTATGTTGCAGAAGTGAACGGCAGGGTCAGGAAGGGACGCCATAGACGAAGGTTTATCGACCAAATCGGCGATACATTAAAAATGGGCCAGATTAGGAGTACCCTTAACCGACGAGCGTGTATGCGTAGATATATGGATGTAAAGGAGGCGAGAGGTGTGTCAGGATCCCGCCAAATGGAAGTCCGTAGTCTCTGCCTACCCCTCTGGGTGATAGGCGTGAGTGTTTGTGTGTGGGTGTGTGTGATAATTCAGATCGTGTGAGTATGCTATTTGTACAAAATTATTGCTGAATGATTAATGTGAAACGTCAAAAGGTATTCTTAGTATAAAGTGTACATAATTTTACATAAGGGACCGAAATATCCAATTTTTAAACCAGTATTTTCCAACACTTTGATTCCAGAAAAAAATTATCATACCGAAGAGTCTGTAGTTCTTTTTCCAGTTGCGCTCGAAGTTTCCTCTCGGTGTGTTCACGCCTATCGGACGCTTGTTGCAGGGACGCCAGCGCCCTCTGCAAACCCATTACTCTCTCCACATACCCACTTGCGTGACGACACTGTACAAAACATCAAATATAATTACAATACAAACGAAAACAGTTATGAGCGGAGATGTAAAATGTGCATGCATACCTCTTCTTCCAACCTCACGACGTTGGCCTGAGCGTTAGTGAGGGCCGTGTCCAGGATGTCGATATGTGTGCGTTGTTCCTGCAAGGTAGCGCGCTGCGCCGCCATCTCGATCTCCTGACGCTCTTTGGCACACGCCAACTCCTTGTCTATGGGCCGAACCAAATCATTATGTTACTACGTGAACATCGAAAACTGAAGTAATTTTTTTAATATTTATTATTTAAGGAGTAGAATGGAACTTATATCATTCGAAAAATTCGAAAGGAATCTGTCTGTCACGAATTTCGGTTACGGCGGCTGGTCTCAACGGAGATAAATTGTAACGTTCTGATTTTTAACCAGTAGAAAAAAGTTCAGCTTATATTATAAGCTGAACTTTTTCCAGTTTAAATTATCAAAAAGCCATTTGACAATTAAATTAATTTTATACATAATTAAAATAAAACAAATTACAGTCCGTACGGATAAAAAATGGGATTAGAAATGGCCGTTCATCGAGCCTGTACCGTCAACATGCACAGTATTAATAGCGAAACCCCGGTAATAACGGTATATCGTTATAACATTATATTATTCGTTTAATTAGAAAATGTCTATTAATGGGAAAATATTTGAAAAGAAATGTATACGCAAATCGGTAATTTTAAAATAACATTTATAAATAGCGACCCACTCTGGCTTCGCTCGATAATCAATATTAAATCTCTATTTAAATAAAGTCTCTAAATTTTTCGGATAAAATTTAGTCTAGATAGCTCCTGGCATTACTCAATCAACAATATAATGAAGACAAAATCAACAATGTAATGAAGAAAACTCTCAGAACGCGTCATAGCTCACAAATTAGCAAAACCGGACTCAATTTTTTTGTAGTTTATGGCATTTTGTTATCACTGATTCCAAATTGAACTGAAGTTATAGAACGTACGAAAAACGCATATGGCAACGTATTTTTGTTTGGAGACTTTTTTTATGGTTTGAGCATAGACATTCACAATGTACGAGCAAGAGGTAAATAGAGGCGACGCCATTTTTAATCCCATTTTATAACCGCACGGACAGTACCGTTACTGTTACAGCCTATCAAAAGTGAAATGCTATGAACATATATCTACCCCATAGATTGCATCATAGGGGAAATATTTACCACAGGGGCAAAGCTTGGCAGGCGGATTGGTACCTGCAGTTTTTTATTTTTTTTATGTTGTTATTAGAATGACGGTGCGGCTTGTTTGTTTTCCTTTGTCACCTCTTACGACATTCACGTGAGGATATTGGTTGTGGATATTCTTACACCGCCACTACACGGTAAAAAAATAAAATACAATGCATATTAAATTATTCATGTTCATCTGTGTCACTGTCATATTCCTGAAGATTTATTATTAAGGGTCGAAGTTTTCTACAATTTATAGACCGCGCGTAAGCATCAGCAGGTGGCAAATGATGGATATTTCCAAATTCGTTTGCATACTGACACGCCGACTCAGCTGATAACAGGCGGAATATAACGGAAGTTATTATATACCACAAATTTAGATAAAAAAGCGATACTTCATTCCAACCTACCGTAACTCATGTAATAATACAATAAGTAAGAAGTTAATTTCTTTTTTAGCCCCCGACGTAAAAAGAGGGGTGCTCTTAAATGGGTGAAGCGATTTGGGTGCGATTTTTTTTAAAAGCAAGTTTCTAGCGGTGGTTCTTAGACATGTTTTACTGAAATCGGTTCAGCCGCTTGAAGATCATTAGCTTTTTGTTTCGTTTTTTTTTTTAATTTTCAATGTAAGTTAAAATAATAATAATCATTAAGCACTGAATAAAAGTTATGTGTATATATTCACATAGTTCATACTTTGCGTAATGAGTTGTGCAATAAGCATTTCCCGGTTCTGCAGCTCTTTCCGTAGTGCGTCGGCATTGCTTTCGTTCTCTGTCCTCACACCTTGAGACAATAGCTCCACCTGTTTTTATTTGAATATATTTAGTAATTAATATTATATTGACATTCAAGAAAAATCCTACTATAAATGATATATTATATGTTATAATTTCTCCTTTTATCTGTTATAAAGTTACACATCTGCCATCTTATAACGTAACTATAATAATGTAATGAACTTCAGTTCTTATTGAAATATGCGTGTATGCATTCATGCGTGCGTTGGTAATTTCTTTTTACGTACTACGGCACGTAGCCGTTAAAGTATATAATATCGATAGAAATTGTATATTATATATTGTCATCACTTTAATAGTCAAATAAACATATTTTTTTCTTTGTAAAGTATATGATATTAGTATTAATTAATAATGGATAAATAGGATTGGAGTAGCGTGTAGGCGATTGTCTTCATGGTAACGGCACGGCGTTTAATCCATCAAGCCGTTTTGTTCTGAGGTTATCGTATATGGCGATTAAGAGAAATACTAGTCAAATCTTATGGCTTCCGGTTAATGACGTTATAACCACCTCGTTTACGTCAGACTCAAAATACTCAGACTGAAGATGGGCAGAAGCATTACACGTGCACACGTGCGTGAGATCTGACATTGCGATCGTCAATTCGCCTGCCAAGCGTGACGATTAAGGCAAATCCTGCGTACAACGATGAGATGTTTATGTTGAGGAGTGGACTTTTATGGGCCGATAAAGATAAAAGAATGCAAGTGCGGTGGTGTGGATGTGTAGTGGTGTGGATGTGTAGTGGTGTGGATGTGTAGTGGTGTGGATGTGTAGTGGTGTGGATGTGTAGCGGTGTGGATGTGTAGTGGTGTGTTGGTGGGGCGGTTTCGTGATGTGATGGCGTGGTGATTTTGTTGCGCGATGGTTCGGTTATTTATATGGTGTTGTGGGTGTGTAATAATGTGTTGGCGAAGCGGTGTCGTGGCGTGTTGTGTTGGCGTAAGGGTTTAGTAGCGTGGTAGATTGGTGACGTGGTGGTATGGTGTTGTGATAGTTTGTATGTGTAGTGGTGGCGCAGCGAAGCAGAGGTGTGAGGCGTGTTAGTGTGGTGGCGTGTTGGTGTGTTGGTATGTAGATTTATTGGTATTTTGGTGTGTTGGTATATGGTATGTTAGTGTGTTCGTATGTTGGTATGTAGGTGTATTGGTATCTTGGTGTGTTGGTATGTGGTATGTTAGTGTGTTGGTATGTTGGAATGTAGGTGTATTGGTATTATGATGTGTTGGTATGTGGTATGTTAGTGTGTTGGTATGTTGGTATGTAGGTGTATTGGTATTTTGGTGTGTTGGTATGTGGTATGTTAGTGTGTTGGTATGTTGGTATGTAGGTGTATTGGTATTTTGATGTGTTGGTATGTGGTATGTTAGTGTGTTGGTATGTTGGTATGTAGGTGTATTGGTATTTTGGTGTGTTGGTATGTAGGTGTATTGGTATCTTGGTGTGTTGGTATGTGGTATGTTAGTGTGTTGGTATGTTGGAATGTAGGTGTATTGGTATTATGATGTGTTGGTATGTGGTATGTTAGTGTGTTGGTATGTTGGAATGTAGGTGTATTGGTATTATGATGTGTTGGTATGTGGTATGTTAGTGTGTTGGTATGTTGGTATGTAGGTGTATTGGTATTTCGGTGTGTTGGTATGTGGTATGTTAGTGTGTTGGTATGTTGGTATGTAGGTGTATTGGTATTTTGATGTGTTGGTATGTGGTATGTTAGTGTGTTGGTATGTAGGTGTATTGGTATTTTGGTGTGTTGGTATGTGGTATGTTGGTGTGGCGGTGTAGTGGTGCGGCGGTGTGACCTGGTGCTTGAGCGCGCGGTTGAGGTCGTGCAGGCGGCGGCAGTCGGCCTGCAGGCGCAGGCGCGCGGCGCGCTCGAGGCGCTCGCGGCGCTCGCACGACCCCACCAGCTCCTCGTGCGCGCTGCGCACCTTCTCCACCTCCTCCTCCAACTGCACACCGATTCATACTTTTTACTCACTTCAAAATATTTCACAAGAATAAAATGCTTATTGCCATACTATAGTGGAAACTGCAATAATTATAACTAATAATAATTATTATTATTATAACTCAATACACATACTGCGTGGGGGCTCAGGCTGCCCCGCGTATTCTGGGGGGGGGGGGCAAAATTCAGCTCAAAAACATAACTGCTCGGGGCAAACTGAGCAACAAAAAGAGCAAAAAAAAAGACCAAGGCGACCCCTGCCACGCTATCCGTGAATTTCTGCAACATCAGTAGACTTCACTCGAACCTAAACGCCGTTCACTACCATCTCGAGACGGCGAAGCCGGCCTTGCTCTTTCTGACCGAGACGCAGGTTTCCTCTCCGGTGATATTTCGTATCTCTCCTACCCGGGGTACAAATTGGTGCACTCCTTTGTGCCTCGGGCTGGAGTTTGCGTGTATATCAGAGAGGACATCTGTTCTCGACGCTGCGGCAATCTTGAAGGTTCGGACCTGTCCATCCTTTGGCTACGCGTAGACAGCGACGACCATCCGCGCGTCTACGGGTGCCTCTATAGGTCCCATAGCGGTAATGCCGAAACAGACCGACTCATTGACCACGTCCAAATGGCTACAGATTCTTTGCTACAACAGATCCCATCCGCAGGGATCGTGATCCTTGGCGATTTTAACGCCGACCACGCCGAATGGCTCGGTTCACGTTTAACCGATCATGCGGGGAGATCTGTTTATGACTTTGCTTTGGCATATGGTCTGACACAACTGGTTACTTCGCCTACGCGAATTCCAGACACCTTCCCTGTTGGACCTTCTGCTGACCTCTCATCCAGACGGATATCAGGTTTCCGTCGATGCGGCTCTTCGGACCATTGTCTCATCCGGAGTGTGGTGCCACTCACGCTCCCCTCGCGGTTGCGTTCTGCAGGTTGCCGCCGTTTTTGGCATTACAGGTCGGCGGATTGGGACGGAATGCGGTCTTTCTTTGCATCCTACCCATGGAGGCGGGTTTGCTTCTCGCCGGATGATCCCATGTTACTGACTCTGTCACTGATGTGGTGCTACATACAGGGAATGGAACTATTTATTCCATCATCTGTGGTACCCATCGGAGACAGATCACAGCCTTGATTTGGTCGCTCCTGTAAGGCTGCAACACGCAGTAAGCAGGAGTGTTATCAAGCCTGGGCTGCGGCTTCGGCGATTCGGGATGTAAACACCAGCACACTTAAAAAGAAGTATAATTCCGCCTCCAGCCGGGCTATTCACAATCGTCTCGGAAAGCGAATTCGACTCGGATTCGATAACTTCTCGCACCGAAACCAATAAACGCTATTCACATTTAACGTTCGGATAAAGGTCACTTAGATACATCCTATAACTACTGTATCGTCATTTAGTTACATGCATTTACGAATTTGGTAGATAAATAGGCTTTTGTATTTTTTTAGAGTAACGCCTAAACAAAAACATAATGCAATATTTCGGTGTTAGCCATTAATATCGAATATAAAAAATATATAATTTAACTATATAATAAATAACAAAAAACTGAGATATATATATATATATATATATATATATATATATATATATATATATATATATATATATTTGTGATAGAAAACTTATAAAAACACACCTTTCACAAAAATTCAGCTTTACGATTAAGTGCAAATATTGAAGTAATTATATGAAAATACGTCTTATAGATAATTGTAATTAATTTTTGTTACCTACCTTATAATTAAAAGGGTTTATTTATCTATTCTAATCATCAATATTCGAAAAGTTTTCGCCAGCCTCAGAGCTCTCGTACAGTTTCCGATGCAAACTGTCACAATTATCGAAAACAAACGTCAAAGAAGTACGGTCATGCCCCATAGAAAAAAACCCAGACCCGAAAGAAACGAGACATATCTCAGTTTTTTTGTTATTTATTTTATAGTTAAATTATATATTTTTTATATTCGATATCAATGGCTAACTCCAAAATATTGCATTATGTTTTTGTGCAGGCGTTACTCTAAAAAAATACAAAAGCCTATTTATCTACAAAATTCGTAAATGCATGTAACTAAATGACGATACAATAGTTATAGGATGTATCTAAGTGACCTTTATCCGAACGTTAAATGTTAATAGCGTTTATTGGTTTCGGTGCGAGAAGTTATCGAATCCGAGTCGATTTCGCTTTCCGAGACGATTGTGAATAGCCCTGCAGGTCCTTCAAAAGCATCATTGCCATGGCAAGGTCTGAGCACATCGGCAGAATTGGCGAGAAGCTAGTTCGCCTTCCTTCGGGAACTCGTGCATTCTGATCTCTCGCCAAGGCTGTCTAAGGGAACTTCTGTCAGCCATCTCTTCCATCTCTGCACAGGGAGGACGACTCACTGGCCCAAGACGCAAAAGACAAAGCCGACCTTTTAGGTTCCTTTTTGCGTCCAACTCGACTCTTGATGACGGGGGGAAAACACCGCCGACCATCCCGCGGTGTGAGTGCTCCATGCCGGATGTGCTGTTCTCACAGCGCTCGGTTCGCAAAGCACTCCTCTCCCTGGACACCCAGAAGTCGAGTGAGCCTGACGGAATCCCCCTAATTGTGCTGAGGACGTGTGCTCCGGAGTTGACACCGGTCCTAACGCGTCTTTTCCGGTACTCCTACTCCCAAGGCGTAGTCCCGAATTCATGGAAAACCGCTCAGACCCGTCCAACTATAGGCCTATCGCGATCACCTCCTTGTTCTCCAAAATAATGGAATCAATTATTAACTGCCAGCTCATGCGGTACCTTGAGGATCACCAGCTGATTAGTGACCGCCAATACGGTTTTCGTCGGGGTCGATCAGCTGGTGATCTTCTGGTCTACCTAACCCATAGATGGGCAGAGGCAGTAGAGTCCAAGGGGGAGGCGTTGGGCGTTAGTTTGGACATTGCGAAGGCCTTCGATCGGGTTTGGTACAAAGCGCTTCTTTCGAAGCTCCCTTCCTATGGGCTTCCCGAGAAATTGTGCGATTGGATCACCAGCTTCCTTGCAGTTCGGAGCATCAAGGTCGTTGTAGACGGTGCATGCTCCGACTACAAGCCTATTAACGCTGGTGTTCCACAAGGCTGTGTGCTATCACCAACGCTGTTTCTTCTGCATATCAATGATATGTTGCTAACTGGTAACATTCATTGCTATGCGGATGACAGCACTGTTGATGCTCTATACACCGGCCGGGCCAATATTTCTCGGGAAAACGTCGCCGAGTACCGGAACAAACTTGTGTCTGAAGTCGAGTCTTTGCTGAACAAAGTCTCGGATTGGGGGCGACTAAATCTAGTCCAGTTTAATCCTCAGAAGACACAAGTTTGCGCGTTTACCGCTAAAAAGAACCCCTTTGTCGTATCTCCTCAGTTTCAAGGCACTCCCCTTCTTGCCTCAGCCAGTATCGGAATCCTCGGAGTCGACATATCGAGTGACGTGCAGTTTCGTGGTCACTTGGAAGAGAAGGCCAAATTGGCCTCTAAAAAGCTTGGCGTGCGCAGCGGAGCGAGACAGTATTTCATGCCGGCACACCGCCTGCAGCTTTACAAGGCGCAGGTTCGGCCTCACATGGAATACTGTTCCCATCTCTGGGCAGGGGCTCCCCAGTGCCAGCTCCTTCCACTTGACCGCATCCAGCGCAGAGCGGCTCGAATCGTCGACGACCGAGTCCTTTACGATCAGCTCGATTCATTGGCACTGCGAAGAAATGTTGCATCCCTTTGCATTTTCTTTCGCATCTACCACGGGGAGTGCTCTGAGGAATTGTTCGGATTAATCCCAGCTGCCAAATTTCACGAACGCACATTGCGGCAGAACTCCCGATACCATCCATACCATCTGGATGATTGGCGGTCCACTACTGTGCGATTTAGAAGATGTTTTCTTCCTCGCACGACTTCCTTGTGGAATCGATTACCATCAGCGATTTTTCCGGACCGATACGACTTAGGGACCTTCAAGAAAAGAGCGTACTCCTTTTTAAAAGGCCGGCAACGCATCTGCGATTACCTGCCTGGTGTTGCAGCTGTTCATGGGCGGCGGTAGTCACTTACCATCAGGTGAGCCGCATGCTCGTTTGCCCCCACTTCTATAAAAAAAAACATGCCTCGGTCTACAATCCTAAAAATAAATCCTCAGTTCTTTGTAATTTTTCATTTATTACATCTTATCAATAAGCAACTGCTGAATATAGGCCTCTTACATAGACTGCATCATAGGGGGAATACTTGCCATTGTTGCCACGCATGGCAAACGGGTTGGCAACCACAGTTCTTTTTATTCAGCAGTTTTAAGAACGTATTACACTACTCTACATTTTGGAACCGTCACCGTGTGGTGGCGGTGTCAGAGAATCCACTACCCTATATCTATGTGTCGTAAAAGGCGACAGGCAGTCAGTAAAACAGAAGATGGACAGCAACATTTTAACAGCCCAAAATTATAAAAAATGCGTTTGCCGACAAGCCTGCCAAGTGTGAAAACAATGGGTAAACACCTAATGGACTAATGGAATTTTGGTTGACTATAATGAATGAATGAACTAACGAACATTTTCAACAATTCACCTAATTGTAAATATACTTAATTTAAAATCAAAATGTAGAAACAATATTACCCGATAATGTGAAATCTAAAATTGAATACCTTGATATCACTAAAAGAAGCCCGTTTCTGTACACTCATAATATGAAACACATCAACATTAAGTTATTTTACGCAGATATTTTGAGAAAGTTTAGTCATCCCTGGTCGAATGGACCCATTCCTACTGCGACCATAATATGAAAGTGTGACTCTACCAGGTTTAAATTAGGTTTGAGGGAAGTGTTGTTACACTTAAGATGTAAATTAGACAATCAAGAAGGTAATCCCGTGTTACTAATTAAGTACTAATATGTCTAGTTAGTTGTGACTACCTAGTTTGCCTAGCTAGTGGTTGTAAACGTCCCGGCTCGAGCCAAAAAATCAGTTATCGAATTTTCCTGTCATAAAACTCTCAACAGCAGCCCGGTGTCAGGAAGTTGACGGTGTTTCACCCTTGTGACTCGGCAGGCACGTAAAGCCGTTGGTCATGCACCTGATCTCTCTCCAATTGTGTCGGTCCCATCGGTCTATGAGAGTGAGAAAATAGGGTGTATACATACACTCGGACACTATAATCCAGGCCGCCGTAGACGAAATTCGGTATGGTGGACATCATAGTATAGTAATATAGAGTATTTCTATTGTTTTCTCATCTGGTTGGGATATAAATACTATTAACATAAATAAAATACAATGAAAAATTATACTTAATAGAATATATTCAATAAAATATAGTTTAATAAATAAATAAAGCCCAACCAGATGGAAGCTTTCGGCGAGGGATACCAAACGGCCGAGGGTCTGGGGACAGGGAAAGAAACCGGCGGATGATGTGGAGGGTATCGAGGAGCATCGCTTTTTGTATATGAGCCCGGAGCGATCCGTCACGGAGTTCCAGTCGCCTCAGATCACAGAGGCTGACCGAAATTAGCCCGTTCGCAGAAACGACTGTAGGAATTATTTCGGTACCCTACATGTCGGTCACTTCTGAGCCAAGGTCAGACATTTAGTATTATTATAAGTGTGACTAGTGGGTAGTCAGGTGGGGCACCTTGGTGGTCTTGGCGACGCGCTCGCAGGCGTCGGCCAGCTGGCGCTTGAGCTGCTGGTTCTCGGCGGCGAGCGCGTCGAGCACGGCCGCGAAGGCGTCGTCGGGCTCCTCCAGCGAGCCCTCGCCGCCGCTGCACCAGCCGCTCGACTCCGACCCGCCCGGCACCGCGCGCACGCCCACCCCCACGCTACGTACACCATACCACACTAACTCTTTTATTCAAATTACGTTACAAATAGTACCTACTTGATAATTTATAATTTCTGTAAAGGTTATGAACAGAAAGAAGTTGGCTCTACTACTAGATACCTATTTTTTAACAAACTTTTTATAGAATAAGGGCGTCCAACGAGCCCACAGTCTACCTGATGGTAAGTGAATGCTGTAGCTCATAGACATTCATCCTCGATTAAGAATCAAAAAGGTAATGCGTTGTCTTCCTCGAGAACTGCATTTCTCGTTTCGAGGTTCTCCGATTCTCTTTACTCACCACACGAAACGCAGCAGCATTGAGCTGCTATTTTACGTTGATATTCTGTAAGATGTAAGAGCATGTTTCTTTCTAAACCAAATCGTGCTCCACCAACCAAACGTAGCTCTACCACACATAGTATATGGCTTAATATACTGTTACAAAGATGCTATGGCCCAAAGATATCTACATATATCCACAATTAATTAACTGTTTGCAGACGATAGCACTATTTTTGTACAGTGTGACAATGTAGCAGAATATCAAAATAATATTAACTTTGCTATTGAAAATATTATTAAATGGTTAAAAGCAAATAATCTAAAAGTTAATCTGGGAAAAACAAAAATAATGCAATTTACACAAAGAAAAAGTACCCCAACTCAAACGATAAGTTATGGGAATAAAACTATTTCTGAAACAAAAGTTGCTAAATTCTTAGGGTTGTTTATAGATAGCAACATGTCATGGCAATCGCATTCAATAGAAATTTGTAATAAAATGTATAAATTTTCATTTGCACTATATAAACTGTCAAAAATAGCTGACCGAAAGACTGTTCTAACAGCGTACCATGGCTTTGTGGCTTCGACCCTGCGATATGGTATCATATTTTGGGGACTTTCAACATACAGGGAATTAATGATGAAAGCTCAAAAACAGTGTATTCGAGCTATATGTGGGATAAAGCCTACAGAAAGTTGCATACCATACTTTAGATCTCTTAAGATATTAACATTACCCTGTATGTATATACTAGAATCATGTATGTTCGTAAAGTGCAATCCGGATCTTTTTGATATGAGAGTTCAACAATCTTTTGTTAACCTTCGTCCTCGGAAACAAAAAATCCAGAGAACTGTATGTAAAACTGCCCTTATGAAAAAAAGTGTTGTTGAAATGGCCCCTAAATTATATAATAAATTACCTGATCATATAAAATGTTATAATGCGCAAAAATTTAAACGTACTCTAAGTAATTTTCTTATAAATAAATGTTATTATAATGTCAATGAATTCCTATTTACCAATGATTTAAATAATATGTAATTTAATAATTTTGTGATTTTTGACTTTATTTACTTAGTTTAACTGTTATTTTGATTTTTTCATTTATGTTTAATTTTATAAAGTGTGAATATACATATATATTCGTATGCTGTAAAAAGCATTTCACGGAGATACCTAAAAATTATAATATTGTCAACCTTAATACCTGTGAAAACGAATAAATAATTTTGATTTGATTTGATTTGATTAAGAATCAAAATGCAGACTCGTTGTAGCCCCTAAAGAACTAAGATGGAATGTCTCTTCTTCAGTAAAAAGGCTCTCCGATTCTCTACACTCACCATAGGCAACATTGAGCTACTATTTTACACTGGTATCCTGTGAGAGCCTAGTTCTTCACCAATCGAATCGACTTATTTGTGCTTCAAGCATAATATAGCTGCAGCTTGGTTCTACCACGCGTACGAAATAGCACTAACCTTGTCAAATCGGGTTGCGACCTGGACAAACTAAGCTTCTCTTTGGTAAGCTTGTCCTTAGCAGCGTTGCGGTCACGGGGGTGACGCGGGGACGCGGGCGGGGTGGGCCCGCGCGGCGTTGGCGACTGCGCCACCTCCTTCGCCAGGTGCTTCAGCACGGATGACTGGTTCAGGAAGTCGTCCGGGATCTCCGTGATCTCCTAAATCACGTATTGTTTTTATTTTACCAGGGCCTTTATTATCATTATCGCCCTGTTGAAAAGAGGCCCAGTATCTGTCACGAAGCACGGTTCTGAGACACCTGCATCCATTAACTAATTGCATGGGCATAACAAATCAAGTCGTCACTGCAAACATACTTTGTTTGTTATAAAAATATTAAAATTTGGTTTCAATAATTAAACCGTCATCTTAAAACGCAACTCTTTATATTGGATTGGGATCGCACTATACCACGTTTGCCTGTATGAAGCTACCTGTCTTACTTTCCAAGAATTTTGGTTATATGGTCAACCCAACACAGCTAACTAATGTTCTAAGTTATTTTGGTTACACTGCTTTTACTGCAGATATCACTGTAAAGATTTTGATTCACAGAAAAACTCCGGACAAAGTTGACTCCATAGTTTGCTGAGTGAGTTTAAGCTTAAAAAACCTCTTATATGACTTGTTATTATACATACATTAATTATGGTAGTTTTGAGGTTTTTTTTTCATTGTTTTACAGTAGAATACCGATAATAATAAAATTTTACTTTTGGGAAAAAAAATAGATATGGTATTTCTTCGTAATTTTCTCTAAAACTATCATAATAATTTGAAATTTTCCGCAGAGATAGTCATTGCGCTTTTCTTTTACTCGTCCCTTTAAACTTTGATTTTATGGGTTAATTTCGAGAATTAATATGAAATGAAAAAAATACAAAGCCATTGTGTAAATTGCTAAATGAAAACTCAATGAAGAATATGTCATACATTGATCATGTAATAGCCACGTAAAAGAATCCAACACATAATTTCATCGTATAGGTGATCTTATAGCTTCCAATATATGATGATATAATAATCTCTTTATGCCAGACTTGAAAGACCAACGTCAAGGAGCAGCGTTAAATATATTTGTGTATCGTCAAGCTGCCTGGGTGGCGACTAAGGTCAACTCCTAGATAAGAAAAGGTCTTAATTTTTTTAGTATTTTCAGGAAAAAAATTATAATTATTTACTTGTACTCCATGATCAGGAGGGCTGGTGTAGATCCTTTGTCCGCCAATATCAATGTAGTTGGCATTGGTCGTTACTGCTTGCTCCTTATGAGCTTTAGGCAATGGTATGCCACTCAGCTTCTTGCCTGCTTCGCTTTTCTTCAATGTATGGTATGGTGATGATTGCGTATTTGAGTGTTTCACTTCACTGTTTGTTCGTTCGTGTTCACTAGAATAAAAATAAAATGTAGAAAGTAGGTCATCAGTTTTTTCTATCTATAAGTTAATCAAAAACACATTAAGTTGACTACATTACTCAAACCTCTACTGAAATATACAATAACTATCATAATTTAAATAAATAAATTAAATTAAATTTGAGATACAAAACTATAAAAAAAATTCAAGCAATTTTTTCTACGGCTCAGTAACACAGGGACTAGATAAGGATAATAGTTACAAATAATTATAATTGTTTATTATGTTTATACATATATATGAATATATTAAGTTCAGCAAGTTATTAATAATATAACATGGCTTCCATTGTAACTTTCAATTCAATATTATTATTATTGACTTCAATCTCTGTTTGTCTACAGGACTCTTTGCTACATGAAATTACTAGACCAGAAGAGAAATAACCGGAAACCATACATTTATTTGTGGCATATGTACCACACATGTCGTGGATATCGCATACAAAGGGTGGAAATATAAGCAACTATAATAGTTTTTGAAATGCTAATTAAAATTACATTAATTTGAATTTGGAACTCAATGTCAAATGTAAGTTATTGATAGTCAAAGGAGTATTAGAGAATAACAACTTAAAAGGCTTTCTTTTATTTTAGGCCAGTCCTAATCTTACTGTTCTACAACTGTATTTTATTGATAAGGACCAAATATACAAACCGAATAGGTGTTGGTCGAGTTGGCCATGACTCATCTTGATTATGAATTATCAATGTGTTGTATGATGAAGATGATACGTCTAATGAACTCCGATTACTATTGCCACCTCCTACAGAATCCTTTAAAGAGTTGCGGTTGCTCCCTGTCACACTTTCCTAAAATAAAAATAAAATATTTTAACAATTTTTTGAGCACATTTAAGTATAATTCCTACAATCATATATGATATTAGAGAAAAAACTCATAAAAACCATGTAAAATTAAGTATTTAATGTTCAGTACATCAATATTAAGTGCTTGTTCACGTTGCGCGGTGGAAGAGCACGGTCACGAAATATCAAACAGCATAGTATGCAAGTGTTCACGTATAAAACGCAGGTGCGGTGGAAGTAGCGAAAAAGATGGCGGCTATCGGGCACGGCGCGCTCGCGGCAATATCAAACGTGTGAAGTTGTTTGTGTGTGTTCACGTCGCACTAGCGGCGGAGAGCACGATTGACTCGCAACTTCACGTAAGATCGACCATTCAACCCAATGGACTCGTCTCTCATAATTATTCCCCTCTGCCGGTACTCTTTTTTTATTAATTTCGTGCACACTAATTCTACTTTTTGTCATCTCCCATTTTAGGTAAGAATTTTCGATTAAAAATAAAAGTTAAGTTCATCGATCATGTTCACAACCTCTGACAACACGTTACACTCGCGCAAACGCCTGGCGGCCAACGTGAACACGAGCTCGCCCAAACCACCGCGCTGACTGTCGCCGCCGCACCCGCGCGTGTTCTATGTGAACAAGCCACGGAGCAAATAGAAAGAGGAGACGGCCTAAGCAAATGTGCACTGTGATTCTAACTAGGTTCTGACATCATCACAGTGGGCGTGGCTTTAGTTAGTATACTGCCAGCCTTCGTCCTGTGCGCTTATGTGTGTATTAAGAAGAAAAGGATGAAGTGTTGTGTTTTATCGTGTGAAAACTACTCAGATAGACGCTCTGATGCCTTGGATGGTATCACATTTCATTTGTATTTTTATACCTCATTTATTAAAATAGTTCTAGAAAAATCTTTGCGTCGGCTTTCAAAGTTAATTAAATATATTCGACACTAGATGGAGACACTTTGTGTCATGGGAACTAAAAATATAAAGGTACGTTGAGCTCAGTATTGGTAAAATAATTATACGAATGTGTTGAAATTTGTTTTGCATTCAGTCTTAAAAAAAATTTAATCGCCAAAATATTATTTTGATAGTTTTTATAATCATTTTGTGAACAGGCCGCCATCTATCGTCAAGGTAGCTAAACTACATTGCAACATCAATAAGGAACGACGCGTGTAGTTTTACTATTTATCGGTAGAAAATAGTTAAGTGGACGGGGCTTAACACCCTCTCACCCCGGAAATTGTCACGCGTTGTTACATACTGAAATCTAATTACAACACGTCTTTGTATTTGCTCCGTAGAACAAGCACTAACATAAAATGACTTAAAATCACACATTGTTACAAGTGCAACAGCAAGCGCAAGTATAATTACTCTGCATTTAACAATACGCATGCCAATTTTTTTAGTATACGAGGGCGGCACTGAAAATTTCGGGAATCAATGAAGTGACACAACATTACTATTTAAAAATGTATTTATTGCTTTTCGAAGTATTCTCCGCGAAATTTTACACATTTTTCCATACGATGGAACCAATCATTGAAGCAACCATTCCATTCGGAAGTTGGGGTCTCCAAAATAGCCGTTTTGTAGGCGTCCACAGCTTCTTCAGGTGATGAAAATGTCTGTCCACGCAATTTATTCTTTATTTTAGGGAAAGTATAGAAATCATTAGGGCTTAGGTCGGGGCTGTACGGCGGATGGTCTAATAATTCTATGTTTTCTTGCTCTAAAAGCTCTTTTGTTCTGTGTGCGGTGTGAGAACTCGCATTGTCGTGATGGAGGATGATGCGGCGGTTGCAGTTCTCTTTACGGAAACGACCTGTGGCAAACAAATGCCAACATACCATTCTGCATTAACCGTTGTTTGTCCCTCAAGAGGAATAGTCGTATCATGGCCGGTTTTGGAGACAAACGTGGCCACCATTTTTTTTGCAACACTCCGTGAACAAACAATTTTTGTTGGCTTTAACTCATTCTCGAACACCCAAACTCGTGACTGGTTTTTTGTTTCGAGTTCGTACGCGTATATCCAGGATTCGTCACCTGATACGATGTTGTATACAGCATTTGAGGATCCTGCGTGGAATCTTTCGAGAGTTCTGACGCACCAAGTAACGCGAGCCGCTTTTTGCTCTTCACAGAGCGAATGCGGTATCCATCGGGAAAACAACTTTTTTACACCAAATGCAGAAATCATCCGGTCAACACACTGTTTTTGTGTTAAATCACTTCGAAAGTCATAATAAATCATCGCTCTTGAATTTTCTCGAGTCAATTCCATTTTATCAACGACTAACTTCTTCACAACGAAAAACAATTTTGACAAAACCTTGTGACAAGACCGAGAATCTTTTTTTAAATAAATAAATGGCATTCGATTTTTAAACCCAAGGATTGAAAAGTCCTAAAAAAGATTTTAATATGACAGGAACAGTGGAAATATTCCATTCCCGATACTTTTAGTGCAGCCTATGTATGATTGTATTTATAATTTAAAAAAAATTATTGATCAAACTTAATTGTATTTGAGATTTGTTGATAGTTAGTGTAGATAGTTAATGTGTTGTGTGCATTAATGATGCACTTCAATCACATTTTATTTGATTGATTCATGTGACTTTAGTTTCACATGCACTTGAGTAAAAACTAAAAGTACAGTCATAATTAAGTGATTCCTTTATTCATCCTACGCCAATAATTTGTTTTCTGTTACTTATTTACATAGTTAAAAAATCGCTCAAGAAAATCAAGTTGAATGTTACACAAGGTACTCGGATGAAAAATATTTTACTCAAGTAACAATGTGCATTATGGGAATATGTTATTTCCATAATGCACTTAGGTTTAAAGATATTTATTACTCATTAAGACAAATGCATGTTACTTACATGAGTACATCATCATCATCATTACAGCCCTTCACAAGTCCACTGCTGAACATAGGCCTCTCCCAAGGAATGCCACAAAGCACGGTCCTGAGCCACCTGCATCCATCGACTTCCTGCATATCTTACCAGGTCGTCACTCCATCTAGTGGGGGGGACACCCAACACTTCGCCTGCCGGTACGAGGCTGCCACTCGAGAACCTTTCTTCCCCATCGGTTGTCGGTCCTTCGAGCTATATGGCCGGCCCATTGCCACTTCATCTTACTAATCCGTTGGACTATTTCGGTCACTCTGGTTCTACTGCAGATATCCTCATTTCTGAGTTTATCACGCAGAGAAACTCCGAGCATAGCCCTCTCCATAGCTCGCTGAGCAACCTTGAGCTTCCTCATCCGGCCAGCAGTGAAGGACCACGTCTCAGTTCCGTATGTCATCACAGGCAACACGCACTAGTTGTACAGTCTCGTTTTCAAGTTTTGAGGTATACCTGACGAGAAGATGTGCCGTAATTTCCCGAACGCTGCCCAACCGAGTTGAATCCGTCGATTGACCTCTCGGTCGAATTTGGACTTACCTAGTCGGACTATTTGTCCCAGGTAAACATACTCGTCAACAACTTCCAGCTTAGTGCTCCCAACAACTACCGGCATAGGTGTGACATGGACATTAAACATGATCTTTGTTTTGTCCATGTTCATCTTAAGACCTATCCATTGGGAAGCACTATTGAGGTCATTGAGCATAGTGCTTAGGTCCTCCAGCGATTCTGCCATAAGGACTATATCGTCAGCAAATCGAAGGTGAGTAATGTACTCGCCATTGATGTTGATACCGTATCCTTTCCAGTACAGAAGCTTGAAAAAGTCTTCCAATGCAGCGGTGAAGAGTTTCGGGGATATGACGTCACCCTGTCTTACACCTCTCTGCAATTGGATAGGTTTCGTACTCTGGTTCTGTACTCGGATAGCCATCGTAGCCCTACTGTACAAGCACTTCAGCACTTCGATATACCGACAGTCCACTTGGCACCGCTGAAGGGACTGCAGCACCGTCCAAATTTCGACGGAATCAAAGGCTTTCTCATAGTCCACATACGCCAGACATAGTGGCAAATTATACTCCTCTGACTTTTGTACAATTTGCCGAAGGGTATGTATGTGGTTTATGGTGCTAAAGCCTTTTCGGAAACCGGCTTGTTCGGGAGGCTGGAAGTCGTCAAGTCTGCGCGCGAGACGATTCGTAATGACTCTCGAAAACAGCACGTAGAGGCGGCTCAGAAGGGAAATCGGTCTATAGTTCTTCAAGAGAGCGTTGTCGCCTTTATTGAAGAACTAGACCACCACACTTCTGCTGCACGCCTCCGGTGTAATGCCACCATAGAGGACGGAATTAAAGAGCTTCTGAAGGACTTCAAGTACCGGTTTTCCACCTGCTTTCAGAAGCTCCGCTGTAATTCCATCCTCGCCTGGGGCCTTGCCGTTTTTAAGGTGCTGGAGAGCCATTCTAAACTCGCTCATACTGACGTCCGGGATATCATCGGAATAATGTCGGATAAGACTCGCTCTTGGATCGTTACTCACACTTGCGTGTGGCTCCAACGATGACGTGTACAGCTGCTCATAGAACCTCTCAATCTCACTCAAAATCTCAAGTGCCCCGGAAACGATGCTGCCACATTCTGTCTTCAGCTTTGACAGTTGGCTCTTTCTGGCAGACAGATCTCTGGAAAAGACTTTGGAGCCTTGGTTCCGCTCGATCGCTTCTTCAATACGAGCTGTATTGAAGTTGTATAAGTCCCGCCGCATGCATTTAGAGATCTGTCTGTTCAGTTGCCTGTATGCTGTCAAATCTGTTGAAGAATGTAGCTTCATCTCCCGTCTAACAGCCATGAGATTAAGAGTGTGATCGGAGAGTTTTTGTGTTGCAGAACTTAGCTCCGACCGCATGGACAGTTTCCACGAGCTTGTCATTCATATCGTCCACTTCATTGCAGTCTTCTAGGCACTGAAAACGGTTTTGTAACTCGAGCTGAAAGGTTTTGGAACTTTGGATTAGAGCAGGAGGGGGACGGAGCGTTGACTTCATTAGACGAGACCTCTCCAACTTAACGTTTAGGTTCAGTGTGCCTCTAACCATTCAGTGATCGCTGCCGGTTTTCACCCTCGCGATCACTGAGACATCACTGAACAGTTGTCGTCTGGTCGTCATAATGAAGTCAATCTCATTCTCCGCTTCCTGTGGGGCCGCTTCTGGAAGAAAGAGTTCATCATAAAGAGTCCCTCTTTCTTCATGAAGTCAGCCAGCTGCTGGCCCCTTGGGTTCCGTTGCCCTATTCCAAATTTCCCTACTTTCAGCTCACCATTCTCTCTTGTGCCTAGTTTTGCATTGAAGTCTCCCATTAACACCGTATATTGGGTTTTGGAGGAATGCATGGCTCTAGAGATATCCTCATACATTTCCTCCACCTCCTCATCGGAGTGTGCCGAGGTTGGTGCGTAAACATGTATGACCTTCAGCGAATACCGTTTGGTGATTCTGAGTATAAGGTACGCAACCCTCGTCGACACACTCTCAATCTTTACAACGTTGTTAACGAGAGACTTGTGGACGATAAATCCGACACCTCCTTGGGACAGATGGTCGCCCTCCCGGTAATAGAGCAAGTTCCCGGATTCGAGGATTACCGTTTCCTCCCCCTCTCTTCGGACTTCGGATAATCCTATAATATGCCAGCGTAACTTGTCTATCTCTTCTTCCAGCTCCACAATCTTCTCGTCAGTTCTCAGGGTGCGTGCGTTGTATGTTGCCAGGTCGAGCCGTCGTAGGTGGCAACCGAACCTCCACCGTAGATTCTTAGCACGCCCTGCCCCGCCGTTACCATGGTCGCCACCGTAGCCAGGAATAGCGGGGCAGCCGGGGACTGGGGGCCGTCTCTTAGTAACTTTATACATTTGGGGGGTATTTGCCATAGTTGCCACGCTTGGCGAGCGGGTTGGCAACCGCAGTTTTTTTATTGTATTTTTGCTGTTATCAGGAAGATGCTGCTGCCCATCTCCTGCCTGTTTCCCTTTGTCGCCTTTTACGACACCCACGGTAAGATATGGGGTAGTGGATATTCTTAACCGCCACTACACGGCTGCGGCCACGGCACGGCATGCACGGCATTAGTACATAGCTGAAAGTAAATTCCACAGTCGTACACCAAATTAAATTCACCAAAAATACACACACTTCACCCGCGCAACGCATTCACGATTATTTAAGTCAGTCATTTGCAGCAATATATTCATACAATTGTTTCTTGAATGTGTTAAACAAGCTAACATTTTTTATGTGTGCGGGTAATTTGTTATGAAGTTGCGCTCCTTCAAATGTTAACATTGTATTACCGTAATTTGTTCGAGTCTTGGGTAAACCTTTTTACGTTTTACGAATTGTAAGCTAGTATGAATATCATTATTTAGAGCTTTTCTTATAAAAATGCAAGTATTGTATATATACATTTTTTTAATATTAAATATTTTTGTTTCATTATAGATGTTTTTGGCTTTTGTTAAAAAGTGATAATTAAAGAGCACTTTAACGAGTTTATTTTGTAAAATTTAAAGTTCACTTATCCTTGTCTTTACTGCATTCCCCCAGACTTCGATGAGGTAGGTTAAATGTAAGACGTAATTTATTAGAAATGCATCGGACAATATGACGAAGACAACAAAGTGACACCAGTTTCGTTTTTATGTGTTCGATGTGGTGCTTCCATGTTAAATGAGTGTCAATTTGTAAACCAAGGTATTTTTCATGACTTTTCATTTCTAAGGAAATATTATTAATTGTAAGCGCAGAGTGGTAGGGAATGAATATAATTATCTTTCGCCCTAAATAAAATGTAAGAAGTTTTTGAAATGTTTATGGTTAATAAGTTATATTGAAACCAATCATATAGGGTGTTTAAATCGTCTTGAGCCTGCGACATTATGTCGTGTATTGATGAACCCAACTAAAATAGGCAGGTATCATCGGCGTAAAGGGTAATATGGCCATTTAAACCTAGGTCATGTATGTTGTTAATATAGGTCAAAAAGAGCAACGGGCCTAAAATTGATCCTTGAGAAATTCCACAAGCTATTGGTAATGAATTACTTTGAATGTTGCCTATTTTGACTACTTGTGATCTATTTTCCAGGTATGATTGAAACATGTTCAAAACTTTGCTGGTAATACCGATTCTTTCTAACTTTTTAATAAGCAATTTATGACTGACCGTATCGAACACCTTTTTTAGATCTATGAATATACCTAGGACTATATCTTTTGATCTATGCTATGTTTTATTTTAATTATAAGATCAATTATTACAGTAAGTGTGCTACTTTTTGGCCTGAAACCATATTGTCGTTCAGATATAAAGTTAATAGAGTTCAGATACTTTTGTAATCTTGTGTGTAAAACCTTTTCAAGAACTTTTGATAAAACTGGCAACACTGAGATAGGTCGGTAATTGCCTGGATTAGTTTTTGCTCCTGATTTGTAGATAGGAGAGACTTTAGCTACTTTTAGTGTATCTGGGAAAACACCATCAAGAAGTAATTTATTAAAGCATTCCGTTATTTTGTTTATTATAAAAAAAATTATACATTTTATAATTTTGGTACTAATTCCGTCTAAACCAATGCTGCAATTGGGGTCAAGATTGTTAATAATATTTAAAATTTCTTGTTCAGTACATGGTTTGAATTCCGACATTTGTGAGTTTTGTTCGGTAGATTTGGGCAAGGCCTGAATGTAGTTATCATGAAATTTTAATGGAATTTTATTTGCTAAATGTGTACCTATTGTTGAGAAATATTCGTTAAAGACTTGACAGATATGGTGAGAGTCTGTTATTTCTCTTGAGTCTACTACAAGCTTTGAAGGAGTGCAGCTTTGTTTGATTTTATTTGTTGACAAATTGTTTACTACGTTCCACATTTTCTTGGCATTGTTACTATATTTGGCAAATTCTTTGTGGTAGTATGATTCCTTCGTGACTTGGATTAGTTTTACAACTTGGTTTCTTTTTGACTGAAATTTTTCCTTTAAAGCATCTGGAGTTTTCTTGAGCTCGGCCCATAAAATGTTTCTTCTGTTTATTTCAGTTATTACATTTTTATTTATCCAGTCCTTTTACGGCTGGTTAAGGATTTGTTTTTACTACTTTACTGTCCTCTGCGCGTCTTTTAATATGTTCCTCTAATCTTGTGTAGTCTATATTATATACATTTTTTGTTGTGATATTATGTGTTTTGGCTAAGTGGAACAGTTTTTCATAATCTCTAGCTACATACTGGGAATATATTTTCGGTGGAGGTTGCACTTTTTTAATTTCTAAATATATCTGCTTGTGGTCTGATAGTGAGGAGTTAACTGTAATCATGTGAAAACTATCATCTTTCAGGTTGGTGCTTACACTTTCATGTTATTACATCCATTTATTATGTTATAGTCAAAAGATGATATCTTAAACTTTCAAGTTCATCCGAAACACCGTCACTGCAGCCTCCAACACCGTATTCACAGCCTCCAACACCGTCACCGCAGCCTCCAACACCATATTCACAGCCTTCAACAACATATTCACAGCCTCCAACACCGTCACCGCAGCCTCCAACACCGTATTCACAGCCTCCAACACCATCGCCACTACCTTCAATTCCACCGTCTCCTCATCCACCACCACCTTCAGTTTAAACTGGACATACTCTATAAATTCTGTGGTTTCAACAAAAGATAAATAAATGTTTAATTCAATAATATAAAAGTTGTTTTACTTACCTTGATCCAATCTTTGAGTGCCTCACATAATGCCTGGCAAACTTCTGGTACTATTGATGAAATTGTCTGTTTGGATACTCTAAAAAGATATCGTAGGCTAGTATATGAGTCCCTAGTTGCTAAAAATTTTAACGTGATAGCAAGTCTTTCTGTCACTGAAATGGCTTTTCGAAAGTGAGTGTCCATATTTTAATACTGGGCTCAATTAATGATTTTAAAAATTCAAAATCATCTGGTGTCATTCTTGTGAAATTTTTAGTGTTTCTTCAACAGCTTTATATCTCATGTCTTTTATTAGTCTCACACTACTATGTAGCATTCTGTTCATATATTTTTTTTCATCCACTAACGAACATTTCGCTTCGATCTCTTGAGAATAATATGAAAAACAATTACAAAAGCAACCGCTGCACTTCGCCGACGTACAACGTCCATGATTGCCGCGCACAAAATGAACGTTCGTTGGCGGATCGGCTGCCGCGCGACTGCTTTGCTGTACTTAAATTGTGCGCTAAAATTGGTTCGCTAGCCAAAACACAGGTTCGCAGCGGGCGAACAATGCTTGTGCAGCATTATTTTTTAGAATTTTATCGTTTAGAAGCAATTTTGCTACATTCACAGTTACTTCATTTTCTTTTTTAGAATCATATCACAAACAAGTGCTTAACATACTAAAAGTGCTATCTTTCAAATAAGGAAATGAAAGTTTATTACCTTGAGTGAGTTTCTGTTATTTCCATTGTTACTGGTCTGACTTTGATTTTCTTGACCCTGTGGTTCAACTCTAGCTGTATGACGTACAACATACCGCTCCTCTCTGGATAAATTCTCATTAGATGTTGACACATCAGTCTCACTGCCAGACAGGCTTTGTGGAAAGCCACTAGACACTGCAATTAAGTATATAACAACTAAATTGATTGGCAACATATGTTTTGATAATATCAAACACTTTTATTTTGTACTAAATACTCCTTGTCAAAAGCTATATAAGTCCTAGTCTTGGTCATAATTAGTTTTAACCAATATATTTCGGTCAACATCTCATTTTTACCAATATTTTTTCAGTCAAAACGATTTAGACTTTGCCTAAACTTCTTTAACCAAAATACTTTTAGTTTGTTTTTGTCAGTCAAAATTAGTTTACTACATCTATTTACTATATTAGTGTACGCCACACATTCGTGGAGTGGCATGGGAAGTAGCGAGAAAAGGAGGTGGAGACATAGTATCGCAACAATACTTGTCATGCCACACATCATGCTCCCCATCATGTTCATTGCTCCAACGGCAATATGAGCGCGAGTGGCCGGCCACATAATCGCGAAAACGCAGTCCGAATCGAGTTTTCGTTACGGAAGCATCATTCTATTGCAATGAATAAATGTCATCCACCATCTCCTTTGGTAAGGACGACGACTTATATTTCTTTTTATGACATTGATATAATTAGCTATACTAAATATGCATATAGCGTGCATGCTGCCACAGTTTCAACACCCATTTTGTTGCAAATGATAATAACCTAGTGCGAAATGTCATGAATAGATGTGCAATCCACTCGCAGTAGTAGTGTGTGTGCAGAGAGGGCAACATCGCAGCAGCGCGAGGAGTAGAGCGGTGCGCAGCACGAGGAGTATAGTGTGGCAGAGCTATTATGTCAAATGAGCAAGAGATTCCATTGATTATTGCCCTCTGAATACTATCACAATTTTCAATTCAGCAGGACATAATGATTTCTTATATTTACGTGAAGACTACACATTAAATGAAACTAATTTTTATGGATTTTATCGTGTTTAATATAACTTTTTAATTCCAGACGTTTCGGTTGCTTTACAGCACCCATGGTCATTTTTTATAATTCAATACGATTTAACGACGAACTCCCTAAAGCATTGAAATCACTCGGCTTTGGTTGGTTTAGCTTGTCTTCCATACAATGTTTCACTCTATATAGCATTACACCCACTCTCAATAACAACAACAATTAAATAATAAAAATCACTGTGTATTAACAAAAAAGTGTCTGAAATAAACTTTTTCTTTTTCTCATACAGATTTTTCTTCATTACATTTATTGACACATCTCTATAACGTCAAAATATGCACAGTACCTTGAATGTCGTTATATAGAGTTTACACTGTATTATTCATTTCGGTATCATAATAGACATATTATTTCATCACTAATAAAAGCCTTGAATTATTTATCTACACTCAAATTATTGATACTAAATGTTCTTTATTTACATTTAATCTGATTTATATTATTTTAGTCCATGGATGGACATACCAAGCGAGTCCAATTTTAAATAAAAAATTTGCTTTTTTGATTATAATTATTTACAATAACACATTTTATTTATTATTGTTATTATATATCACTAGTTGCACAGAACCTTCAGGAAACGAATTTCACTTATGAAACAACAGAAGCATGCAACATATTATAAACGAAAAACTAAGTTTGTCTCAGAAGTGTAGGTAGTAATAATCCTAAAAATACAATAATTCAAAAATGGGTTTTTAATTTAAATTTAATGATAAGTGGCAAAATATACATGATTTAAGTCTAAAGTAAAACCTAAAGTAGTTACAAAATGTTAAGATCAAAAATTATGATTCATAGTATTGGAATGCTGAATCTATGTTCTACTTTAAAATTACAACAGCACATACCTGGCTGTTTCTGTGTCCTCTGGATGTTATTAGTGAATGAAAGAAACCGCCCTGTAGGGCGCATGGATCCCATGTTTCGTCAGTAACCAAACGTTTTCAACAAGAAACCATTTCACATATCATTTAAGCGATTAATCAACCCACCTATACACTATGTTAGTAACATCTGTAATTTAAGTCACATCTGATTAAACGAAATACTATAAGAAAAACTCAATATCTTCGTATTAAAATCTAACGTAACAACAAAAACCTTTTTCTGTTTGTGGTAAGCTTGAATCGTAATAAATGTAAATAATTTTCTTACAATGACCACAATTTTAATATATTAAGTTTTGCTTTAATAATAAGAGATTAATAAATAAATAGGATTCAGTAAATCCAATTATTCCCGTTTATTAACTCATAGTTCGATTGGATAAATTTGGGTTTGGGTAAGGTTTGTGTAATTGTAAAAATTCCTTGGTTATAAAAAGATACTCTGTGGTAAAAATGCATAAAAATGTAAAATAGCCTGCTGTCAATGTCAATAGATCAAGGAAAAGATATTTCTTTGGTATCAAACTTGTACGGATGTACTATTGCCAGAATCAAGAAATATCCTTTATAATAATTTGTATAAAAACTTCTTTACATGTTAAATCTATAATATATTGCGTTTTTGGGAGATTTCAACGGCAGCTTGAGCCAATAGACACTATATGACGATAATATCTGAAGGCGCTTCAGCAGGCACATTATTTTGAAATTCACATGACGATCGCATATGATGATCACATAGCACTTGTTTCATCGTTTCCACTTTGCATTAGGCCTGGGTCGTATCGTGTTTTCTACGAATCGTATCTATATCAGATTTTGAATCTCAATATCTGATATCAAAACTATATATTTAAATATCTAAATATTCTGCGTACGCGTTAATATTTTCTACTCCGATACGCTTTTGAAACCAACTTCAAAAAAAGGAAAGTCCAAAGAATGTAGTAACTGTCTTATACAGGAAGGTCTTTACTCGACCCGTATGTATGTACATATTGCATGCCTTAAGCGAAAGCGCAAAGTATGTTCTACTATCGCCTAAAAATGAATATTCCAGCGTTTTGTCGCATGAAATCGTATCTAGCAATCTAATTTGATCATATAAGTGATATAAAAAGCACATTGTCAGAAAGATAAATGATTGTTAAACTTATTAATATATTTTTAAATCGATTAATTGCTATTTTTAAATAAAAAAGGGATTTTAGTGGCTTATGGTGTGGATTTATCAAGTCCGCAAAGCTTGTAAACACGATAACTTTAGAAAATTTAAATTGTTCAGCTCAATATATTTTTAAAACTCTTCATCTATTATGTGGTAAGCCATTGAATGTAAATGGAATTTAGTTTAGTTATAATAAATTTTTTTCGGCTGCGAAATGGCGAAATTTTCGGTGTATTCAGCAGCCTTGTATGAAAAATTATTACTAAATAGAATAGAGACTGCGTCACTCAGTTCGGCGTCAGTCGCCGTCGTGAGTGGACATTGTTTCGGTTGTTTGCAGCACTCAAAAAGATCGCTATACAAATACACAATATTCGAATAACCAAATTTCTTAAATACTTCATTATAATAATAATGAGAGATTTTTTTATTACAATATTTTAAAAGCACAGAATCAATAATAGTAGTACGTACTAAAAGTAAGTATCAATTTTTTCGTCATAGGTGTCATTTTCATGGCTTTCGAGGGTGTTGAAGCCGATAGGGTTGTCAAAATGTAAATCCAAGATGGCGGCTGAATTAGGTACCAATTTTTTCATCATGGGTGTCATTTTCATGGTTTTCGAGGGTGCTGAAGCCGATAGTGCTATCAAAATGTAAATCCAAGGTGGCAGCTGCAATAGGTATAATTTTTTTCATCATGGGTGTCATTTTCATGGTTTTCGAGGGTGTTGAAGCCGATAGGGTTGTCAAAATGTAAACCCAAGATGGCGGCTGAATTAGGTACCAATTTTTTCATCATGGGTGTCATTTTCATGGTTTTCGAGGGTGCTGAAGCCGATAGTGCTGTCGAAATGTAAATCCAAGGTAGTGGCTGCAATAGGTATAATTTTTTTCATCATGGGTGTAATTTTCATGGTTTTCGAGGGTGTTGAAGCCGATAGTGCTGTCGAAATGTAAATCCAAGATCGCGGCTGCGATAGGTATCCATTTTTTCATCATGGGTGTCATTTTCATGGTTTTCGAGGGTGCTGAAGCCGATAGTGCTGTCGAAATGTAAATCCAAGGTGGCGGCTGCAATAGGTATAATTTATTTCATCATGGGTGTCATTTTCATGGTTTTCGAGGGTGTTGAAGCCGATAGTGCTGTCGAAATGTAAATCCAAGATGTCGGCTGCAATAGGTATCAATTTTTTCATCATGGGTGTCATTCTCATGGTTTTCGCGAGTGTTGAAGCCGATAGTGCTGTCGAAATGTATCTAAACTACTTTTAAAAATTCCGTATAATCATGTTATACGTCATTTCTTTAATGTGCTTAGGGCATGCCTAATTGGATTTATCAATTTATTATGAATGTTAGCGATTTTCGGAAATCTAAAAAAAAATAATTCACGAATTTTTATTATATTTTATTAACTTAATCTTCATAAGTCGTTATTCTTGTTGGTTATTCTTTTTTGAAAATAATTTCCATATGATATTGATTAAATAGTTATTAATAGTTAAATTAAAATAGTAGATATTTACAGTGTTTTTATTATTTATTTACAACACTAAATGTAAATGCAAAAAGAGCAACTTTCTTCTAATGCAAAAATAATATAATATGCACTCGATTTTAGGCTTTAAAAAACAATAAAATTTGAAATGTATCATTATTAGGCCACATAAATTAAACTTTAATACCTATAACGCTCGCGCTCTGTCGCACACGGCGAATCTAGCCACCGACCGATGTGATGCGATATAGGCATCGCGGCGGTACGCAAATATCAGATTATGTAATACATAGTTTTCGAAAGAATCAGTAATACCTATATCGGTCGCGCTCTGCCGCACACAGCGAATCTAGCCACCGACCGATGCGAAGCGATATACGCATAACGGCGGTACGCAAATATCAGATTTTTTAATATATAGTTTTCGAACGAACCAGTAAGCGGTTTTTAGATATTGTACCAATATATAGATTTCGTATCAGTATACGGTTTGCATCGCCCACCTCTACTTTTCGAGAAGAAGTTTTTGAACGAATGACTTTATAGGATAATTTCTTATTACTTGACACAGGCACATGAGTAAAGAAACCGACCAGAGGGGAAGCTACATACAAATGACTCGCTGCGATTACACCCATACATAGTGCAGCGATGTGTGCGTGAGCTCTCACCGACAGGTTCACCGACGCTCCGTCGGGGTACAAACCGGTTTGCGCCGGCTTAGTCGGAGTATCCATGAAAGGGCTGTCGTCACAGAATAAATAATAGTACTAACGTACTGTCGTGCGCATTTAAATAAATAGAACAACAATATTTCGATATTTTATACATCAATTAATTTACTAAGTTTTTTTGCAATTATTAAATAGTTACATTTAAGTATTTTAATTAAAATAATTAAGAATTAAGTTATTATTAATTTATATAAGTAAATAATAAGTATTTTGTATAAGCAAAAATGCCTAATAGTTGTACAGTATCCATGTATAATTATAGAGAAAATAAGGATATTTCCATTTTTTTTGTACCCGAGAGATCAAGTGAAGTACCTAAGTAACTTTTTACGTATTATATACAATAAAACTAGGTAAAAACATAGATAGGCAAGTGAAAATGTGTTAGATAGGTACGTCGCCTAATGATGAAGCCGGTCTCATCTACTTGAAACGTTAGTCAGTCTAACCTTGACAGTGCCGTAGATGGCAGGATATCCTACATAATAAGGCTAAATGTGTAACTTTATCCACCCACTTTAATACAGAGGTAGGTTGCTTCCTGAGGAAAGATATAAGCTACTTTTTTGCGAGTCGCGATCCCAGGAGTAAATACCACTGCATTATGGTTGGAATACAATCGCCAGACATTGGTGGGGGTGATGGGATTGGTGTTGGTGGAAGTTGTGCTGGTGTTTGTAGATAGTGTTGCTGATGATGTCAGTAGTGGTCGAGGTGGTAGTATCGTAGGTAGTGGACCAACAGTGGCTCCATCAACACCACCACAATTTTTTCCTTAAATTATTCACATGCATCATGTGACAACCCTATCAGAATAGGTATACATTTTCGACCTTGTTAAGAAGCTTCCCCTCTGGTCCTTACTCTTTACTCTGTGACACAGGCAAATGTACAAAAGTATTAATGTACGCATCCATCACCAAAAATAAAACTTAGGGCATTGCATCGAACCAATGGCCTAAAAAAATAGAGGACTTGAATCAAATGATCCCAACGCGTGCCAAAATAGAAAATAAATTGGCGTAAGTTTCGCTCATTACTACTTTCATGTTGATCTAATTGAAAAAGATGAGTTGATTGAATATCACTAAATAAAAATTAATTGATTTTACTTTAATAAAATATTAATGATTTAATTCGTATAATTTACTACACAATATATAATATATGCAAGATAATTATCAAGAACTATTTGATGATACGGAAATTAAAATAAAATATAATAAACGAAACTAAACATGTTTTTATATTTTTGAAATGTATTTAATTAATGAAAATAACCCAACTGAAATTTAATGATTATATTTTTATATGTACGTGGTAGAGCCATGCTGCAGCTATATTAATAGTATAGTTGTAGCACGAATGGGTCGGCTCGAACGGGGAAGGACCACGCACAGAATACCAGTGTAAAATAGCAGAATTTTTAATAATTGCAGAATAAAGCTAGAAGATATTATTTACCTCTACTTAACCAATTTCTTTCAACTTGAAACCTTGACATAACGTATCCTATTAATTATTCCCACTTAATTCCACAATAAATCATGTCTTGACATGTTCAGACACGTACACGACAGGCAGATCACTACATAATGCTGAGGTTAATAAACAAGTTTTCTTACCTTGTTAAAACGAATCGTAGTTCCACCTAACCTCTGTATAACAATCCTCATTATAACGAATTACTTGATATAACGAATATTTTCTAATTCCCTTCAGTATGGTTATATTTAGGTTGCACTGTGTTCGACCATTTATTACAATTAGTAGAAATAGAAAAGTATTTTAATTTTGACTAAACCATAAAATCGAATTAAGAACTATACGGTATTTTTTATTTTTTTTTTATAGGAGAGGGGGCAAATGAGCATGCGGGTCACCTGATGATAAGTGACTACCGCCGCCCATGAACAACTGCAACACCAGGGGAATTGCAGATGCGTTACCGGCCTTTTAAAAAGGAGTAGGCTCTTTTCTTGAGTTGAGTTTCCCTAAGTTGTATCGGTCCGGAAAAATCTCTAGTGGTAATCGATTCCACAAGGAATTTGTGCGAGGGAGAAAACTTCTTCTAAATCGCACAGTGGTGGACCGCCAATCATCCAGATGGTATGGATTTTGTAATTTATGTACTGTTTACTATCACTTTCATATTAATATTGTGAGCAAGCAATATTTGTTATTTGTTGTGAATTGTACACAAATAAAACTTTAACCATAGACCATAAATTATATACTTTAATAAGAAATTCTGGTAAGAGCGGTAAGAGTAAAAATAAATCACTAAATCAGTCGGTTAGCCATGCAGCGCCACTACATAATGAAGCGGATGCCAGAAAAATAAATATATAAAGAACTAATGTTTTCCTTAGACGCCCATTACACGCCTAGGCAAGCGTCAATCAGTACGATCAATCATGACTGAGGTTTGAATGATGGAATAATTTGGACATTACACGCTCATGCTGACTGATCGTCAGTCAAACCCAAATTTTTGGAGTGAAAGGACGTACCTATAAACTAAGTTCATTTTCGATTCACCATTTGATTATAATTTTATATCTTGAAAAGAAAAAGAAAAAAAAACGAATAGGAAAAATTGTAATATTTAATATCATTTTACCCATTTTAATTTAACGCGCGCAAATGTTAGACCTCTTGTAGTGCATAATCGATACGCGGCTTTATTTGAAACGCATTTATGGACGAAAAATAAGCTTAACTTTTACATTTATTCATCTAGGGTGGATCCCCCTATTACCAGCCTTTTAGTGCCAATTTCAATTTCCTTTTGTGTATCTAATGCCAGCATAGCATAGGGCTATGCCTTTTGAGTTTTTGGTAGGTTCCTATTGTAGGTAAATTTTAGGGGCACTGAAATAAATTCATAACAACTTTTAATTTTAAATCATGCATGTCACAAGTATGGAATATGTATTAAGATAGACGACAACAATTATTTTATTTTAATGTTTTACTTCTTACCTTACTGTGGTTTAGCTTTAAGCAGTTACATTTTATCTTTTAACACTAAAGAATTAATTAAAATAATATTATAATAAAAATTATGTATTATAGTACACCGATTTCTTATAATTTAATCATCCAAGTTTTACAATCTTTATCATCATTTCAGCCCTTCACAAGTCGACTACAGAACATCATCCTCCATAGACTGCCGCAAAGCATGGTCATGAACCACTTTCCTTTTTATGACTTTTTCAGTTATGTTCTTAAATTATAATAAAATTAGTATTACTAAGTTGTAGTTAATTACATTTATTGTTTGTTTTTGTCTTTTCCAAAAAATAATTAAATATTGTATGGTGTTTTTAACATATACCAAATGTCTGAAAAGCAAGTACGTATCATTTGTTAAACTTTTAAATCAAACACCAATTTTTAAATATAGACGAATTGACCATAACTTACTTAACTATAAAATAAGTTATGTTTTTTTTTAAATATAGGATAGGGTGACAAACAAGCACACAGTCCACCTGATGGTAAGTGGCTACTATGACCTATAGACATCTACATCTATCCTCAATATAGACTCAAGATGCAGATGGGATTTCCGTAAAAGTTATTGCGTCTATAATAGATACAATCGCGCCTCATTTAGCTATTATTTTTAATACTAGTATCGAATCTGGTGTGTTTCCTGATTTAATGAAGCATAGTAAAGTAATACCTTTATTTAAATCTGGTAGTACATTAGACCCCGCCAATTTTAGACCTATTTCTGTACTACCAACACTTAGTAAGATTTTTGAAAAAATTGTTCTTGTTCAAATGTTAAATTTTTTTAATATAAATAATTTACTTCATAAAAATCAATTTGGTTTCACAAGGGGTCGCTCGACAACTGATGCCGGTGTTGAGCTGATTAAATATATCTTTAATGCATGGGAGAATTCACAGGATGCTTTGGGTATATTTTGTGACCTATCCAAGGCCTTCGATTGTGTTCACCATGAAACATTAATCAGGAAACTTCAACACTACGGTGTAAGAAGTGATGCCCTTAAATTAATTATTTCATATTTAAGTAAGAGAACGCAAAAAGTTGTCATTAACAATATGAGCTCTTCCGGATCGATGGTACAAATGGGCGTGCCTCAAGGCTCAATTCTCGGCCCCTTTCTGTTTCTTGTATACATTATGACTTACCTTACATTGTAGGGGATAACCATGATATAGTATTATTTGCAGATGACACTTCTTTAATTTTCAAATTAAGTCGACAGTTACTAAAATATGACGAAGTAAATAATGCTATCTCTAAATTAGTAAATTGGTTCGATGTTTATAATTTGCATTTAAATGGCACTAAAACAAAATGTATGAAATTCGTGACTCCAAATGTCAAACAATTAAATACTAATGTAATTTTAAATGGGGAGAAACTGAGTCTTGTAGATACCACCATTTTTCTTGGAATCACACTAGACGCGAAGCTTCAATGGAGCCCCCATATATCAAAACTAGCAAGCAGACTTAGTTCTGCAGCATATGCTGTAAAAAAGATTAGAAGTTTAACCAGTGTTGAAACAGCTAGACTACTTTACTTCAGCTACTTCCATAGCATAATGTCGTATGGTATTTTGCTATGGGGACACGCAGCTGACACTGAAATTATATTTGTTTTGCAGAAGAGGGCCATAAGAGCAATTTATGATTTAAAGCCTAAAGAGTCGCTGCGACAAAAATTTAAGGAAATTAATATATTAACTTTGGCCTCTCAATACATTTATGAAAATGTAATGTACGTACACAAAAATAAAAGTAGTTTTACAAAAATAAGTGATATTCATTCTGTAAATACTAGGAACAGACACAAGCTAGTAGTACCAGTTACTCGACTCCATCGAGTCAGTAATTCATTCTTGGGGCGATGTATACGCTTTTACAACAAAATTCCAGAAAATATACAAAGTTTGACCTGTTCAAAGTTCAAAAACTTTATTAAACTAAGTTTGTATAAAAAGGGTTATTATAATATTAAGGAATTTATGGATGATAATAACCCCTGGAAATGAGGTGATCGCTACCAAGCTATTTCTAATTTGTTGTGTTGTTAATTTGTGTAACATCATGATTGTAAGCTGTTATTTAAAAAAAAAAGTCCCGCTGGGTTTCTTGCTGGTTCTTCCCAGGACAGAGGTTTTTTCCGAACCAGTGGTAATCAAACAAAAGAGTGACTTTCAATAAGTATTATTTATAATCTATATTGAATAAAAAAGTTTCTGTTTCTGTTTCTGTTTCTGTTTCACAACCGTGATTGTTGTAAAACTGACAGCAAAACCTACCGTGTAATGGGCGTCTAAGAGCGAGATTGTCGACGAACTAGTTCGCATAGTTTACCTAAAGGACCGCTCTTCGATCTTAGATCGTTCGCGAACTACCCAAAGACCCAAGACCTGTACATACAACTTTATAATTTGTGCCCAAGACTATTGCTGACTGACATAGAGAAAAGTAAGACGTCCATTACACGGTAGGTTTTGCTGTCAGTTTTACAACAATCACGGTTGTGATTGACGAATAACCTATCGTGTAATGTAGTTATTGACAGTTGCATGAAATTGATTGACAAATATCTGGATATTTTGATTTTTACGTCAATCAACTATTCAGTCACGAATTTTGATTTAACGTGTAATGGCATTTCATCAATCACGCGTCAGTCAACGCTCAGACAGCAATGGAGGCGGACGCAGAATATATTGAAGAGGCGGGTTTCACGCGCTCGCGCAGCCCGTCGCCACTCCCGCCAAATGTGCTTCGGCCAGAAAAAGACTTTATTTTAAATTTTGAGGCTATCCCCGAGTTGTGGGACACGAAAAACCTCGGGTAGGTTGGATGCCCCTAATACCAGCCACGCCCCTAATTCCAGCCTTTCCGCCTTTTTACTTCGTAAATAAGATTTCTAGTAGTCTTAACTACAAATATGGTCGGCTAAAAATTCTTCGTAATTAGAGGAAAGTATATTTCAAATATTACCTCACAGTTTTAAACCTAACAGTGTTAAATTAAAAATCAAAACATAAGCATATTTTACATTAGCTCATCTTTAGGCTTTTTGATTTGTATGAATGTGACTATAGACATAGTAATGCAGCTATTTGTGTTTAAATTTATAAGTTTTTTATTTTATTTTAGTGGAAATTAATGGGGCTGTAATTAGATATACGAAATTTATGGAGTGCATAATGTCAGTGGCCCGACTGTTATTTGGTTTGACGTAAATAATAAGAAGTACCTTATTTTAACCACGTAATATAAATCAGGGCTGTCATAAACTAGCATAAATACTATTAATTTGAACTCACACAGAAAACCAACGTAGAATAGCAGCTTAACGCTGCTGTGTTTCGTATGGTGAGTGTAGAGAACCGGAGACCCTTTTTACTGGCAAAGAGGCATTCCATCTTAGTCCTCACGGGTGACAACGCATCTGCATCTTGAGTCTATATTGAGGATAGATGTAGATGTTTATGGGTCATAGTAGCCACTTACCATCAGGTGGACTGTGTGCTCGTTTGTCACCCTATCCTATATAAAAAAAAAAAACATAACTTATTTTATAGTTAAGTAAGTTATGGTCAATTCGTCTATATTTTAAAATTGGTGTTTGATTTAAAAGTTTAACAAATGATACGTACTTGCTTTTCAGACATTTGGTATATGTTAAGAACACCATACAATATTTAATTATTTTTTGGGAAAAACAAAAACAAACAATAAATGTAATTAATTACAACTTAGTAATACTAATTTTATTATAACTTAAGAACATAAATGAAAAAGTCATAACAAGGAAAGTGGTTCAGGACCATGCTTTGCGGCAGTCTATGGAGGATGATGTTCTGTAGTCGACTTGTGAAGGGCTGAAATGATGATAAAGATTGTAAAACTTGGATGATTAAATTATAAGAAATCGGTGTACTATAATACATAATTTTTATTATAATATTATTTTAATTAATTCTTTAGTGTTAAAAGATAAAATGTAACTGCTTAAAGCTAAACCACAGTAAGGTAAGAAGTAAAACATTAAAATAAAATAATTGTTGTCGTCTATCTTAATACATATTCCATACTTGTGACATGCATGATTTAAAATTAAAAGTTGTTATGAATTTATTTCAGTGCCCCTAAAATTTACCTACAATAGGTACCTACCAAAAACTCAAAAGGCATAGCCCTATGCTATGCTGGCATTAGATACACAAAAGGAAATTGAAATTGGCACTAAAAGGCTGGTAATAGGGGCATCCACCCTATACGAATAAATGTACAAGTTAAGCTTATTTTTCGTCCATAAATGCGTTTTAAATAAAACCGCGTATCGATTATGCACTCCAAGAGGTCTAACATTTGCGCGCGTTAAATTAAAATGGGTAAAATGATATTAAATATTGCAATTTTTCCTATTCGTTTTTTTTCTTTTTTTTTTCAAGATATAAAATTATAATTAAATGGTGAATCGAAAATGAACTTAGGTTATAGGTACGTCCTTTCACTCCGAAAATTTGGGTTTGACTGACGATCAGTCAGCATGAGCGTGTAATGTCCAAATTATTCCATCATTCAAACCTCAGTCATGATTAACCGAACTGATTGACGCTTGCCTAGGCGTGTAATGGGCGTCTAATACATCAGGAACTGACTCTCTGACATAGATAAGAGTGTATATACGGAAACTCACTGACTTCTCCGCTAGGAGTAAAGTTATAAAGTATTCTGTGCACTGACTTGACTGATATCTAAACCAAAGAGTATAATAAGTATATACAGGAAATCTAAACTCATAGATAACACCTATATACCAGGAATCTAAACTGATTGACATGATAAAGTTTTAGAGGGCGATATTTGATAATTTATTATTTTATTTCCGATAAGTGATTGTAAATAAATTGAAAATGTTTTACAGACTCAATAATAGATTTTTGCTTAAACCACTTTATTCGTTTCAAACGCTAAAAACGTCTACTGCTATAGAAAATTCAACGAAGAACAAAGTAACATTAATTAGTAAGCTGCGATGTTTTTAAGTTTATTTATACTTTTAACATTTGTTCCTGCCGTCATAAATTCACTTTTATATCTTCTGTCGCAGATAAAAAGTACGACAATGTACCGTATAAAAAATATTTTACAGGCAGGGCATACTCCAATCAGACTAGACTTGAAGAGATGATAGTTGATTACAATCAGGTTAAAAGAGCAGTTTCAAATCAAAATTCATTGATTGTTGATGTAAGAGAACCAGAGGAAATTAAGAAACATGGAAAAATTCCTAATAGTATAAATATTCCTTGTAAGCACTAATATTTAACTTAATATTTTGATATATTTTTATTTTATTTTATTACTAAAGTTTTTTTATTTTTTATTTTAAGTGGGTAATGTATCAAATGTACTTAACTCTATGTCAGACATAGAATTTGAACAAATTTATGGAAGGAAAAAGCCTAAAGACAATACAGAAATCATTTTTTATTGTATGATAGGAAAAAGATCTGGTATGGCTCAACAAAACACAATAAGCCTGGGATATAAAAAGTAAGTACTAATATTAAATAAAACTATTTGTATGGATTTCTGCTTCATAGCACCCTAGGTCACAGGAGGGACTAAGGTACATGAAGTCCTAATCCCATAGTTAGCCCGGCTACCTTCAGTTTTTGAATATTAATTTTTGGTTCGATATACACAAAACAAGCTTATAGTATCTTGAAGTCTTGCAGTGATTTTATTCTTTTATAGGATAGGGTGACAAACGAGCACACAGTCCAACTGATGGTAAGTGGTTGCTGTGACCAATAGACATCTACATCTATCCTCAATAAAGAATCAAAATGCAGATGTGTTGTCACCCGTGAGGACTAAGATGGAATGCCTCTTTTCCAGTAAAAAGGGTCTCCGATTCTCTACACTCGCCATATGAAACACAGCAGTGATACGCTGCTATTTTACGCTGGCATTCTGTGAGAGTGTGGTCCTTCCCTGGTTCGAGCTGACCCATTCGTGCTACAACTATACTACTAATATAGCTGCAGCATGGCTCTACCACGTAATATATATAGGCTTGGGTTTGCATTTATTTTATTAAGTATAGGATCCCAAGTAGATGGTAGCACCCATCCATCTTCTCTATTGAAATTAGGATGTTTTTTAATTTCAATAGCCTTGTGTATCATCCTTGGTAAGAATCAGTGTTGTTTTGCGAGGATTTGTGGTCTATCAAATCTGATGTAATGGCATCACATCGGTTATATGTTCTTTTATACAATAAAATCCATAAACTTAGTTTATTTAATGTATATTATCATAAAATATATAAAATAGCATAAATAAAAGAAATCATAAGTATTAATATGTAAATATTTTACCTGGGTTGACATTTAATTAATAAAAATATACTTTTCAGTGTCAAAAATTATGTTGGAAGTTGGACAGATTGGGCAAGCAGAAATCAATAAGTCATATAATTCAAAATATAGAAATATACAATTACATAAGGCTTAACAAGATACTGCTTTGTTTATTTTAGACTAAACAGGTTACAGATAAAAGCCTTTTTTAACAATGTTCATCGATAAGCTGGTGTAAATTTATCACCTAATGAAATATTATTATAATGCTGTATTAAAAAGTGTGACTAAGAATACTTAGTCACACTTTTTTTCATTAGTTTCCCTTTTTGTGTAGTGTGTGTCCCAATTTAAACTATTCATATTATGTAACATGTCATTGATGAATACATTGTAATCACCATAAAGGAAGAAAAAGAAGAAGAAAGTTCATGATTTGGGAGAAAAAATATGTGGTCCATCTGTCATATACTTAATAGGGTGGGTCAATTTTTTTTCTTGTTTTTCTAAAATGCTCTGCTAAATGGTGTTGTTAATTAATTTGTAAATATTCGACATCACTTTACTAATACTTTACTCAAGTTATTGCGTTATTGATATTAGATTGCATGCCTAATAGTTTTTATAATGATATATATGAAATTGCTTGGTTGAGTTCAACGACTAAGTAGTAAGGACTCGTGGTCTTTGGAAGAAGTTGAGACAAGTGACGAGCGATTTATTGGTAAAATAATTAGTGTCGCACGTTGTGTAAGAGAGTGCAGTAATTTTTTTACATCATCAGAAATATGGAACATACTCGAAATAGTTGGAAGTGTCTCTTATTTGGCGATTTATGTGATTTAAAAGACAAGATATTGCCAACATACAAAGATGTGAAGAAGTTTTATGAATAGACCCGAGCCCGACACAGGTTTGAGAGTAAAACGAAAAATGAGCGAACGTATAAAGAAATAGAGACAATTCTATTCTTATTTTAATAAATGAAACAAGTTGGATATTATTATAATAAATGAAACAAGTTGTAAAGGTTTTGTTTTAAAGTAGTTTTGTTTGATATTTCGGCTTGCCAGAGTCGAGATTTTCGTAAATGTACTTGTACTAGAAAAATAACCTGCAAAAAAGAACAGCTTTATAAAGACCAACTGCTAGGCAAATGATGACAGGTGGTGTAGACGTTGGCACAACAAAACAAATTATAAGAGCCCTGAGAGTAAAAATTGAGATCAAACGACAAAAAGTCGCCAAAATATGTATGGATCAGTTGAGTAGCAGAGAGGTGAATCCGAATGTGTCCACTTCTATTTGGATTGTCAACAGCTAACAAAAATTCAGTTGTAGACTTCAAGCATTGATTCTGTGAGTAATACCTACTACAACTGCAGTTGATTATGCTTTCATACATTTGAAGTGTCAAATAGGCAATGGGTCGGCTTTAGTAATCTGCGGTACAATTTAAGTGATAATTTTAGCTTTAGGTGATAGGCAATGATGCTATTGATTAACATCCAGCTGCTTTTTATGCCGGAAATCCTTAGTTTTCGACATATCGATAATTAAAGTTTTGAGGTTATGTCCATTTAAAAATGATACGAAATCGAAATAACCAAAGATGTTTTATAGGTCCTATAAAACATCTTTGGAAATAACAATATAATTATTAGAAAGAGAGCAATAGTATGATTTGTATGATCTGTTTATAGTGCTATCCTACTCTAACAAACGTGACAACGTGAAAAACGACACTAGTCACCATTCCACTTTCGCCTTCAGACTTGGAATGTTTTGAGCTCATTTTTTGCTCCCAACTTTTGACCCTTGCTCGATTACCGGACCACCGATTACCGCCTGCTCTACTTTTGACCTCTGCTTGTTTCTTGGACTTGTGATTTGCCTTGACGAAGACCCGCGCTCGAATACCGGAACACCGATTTGCCCTACGACGACCCCTGCACGTGTTTTTGGACTTTGCCTACCTGTCTGTCTACCTTGGAGACTTAAGATGGCTGACGACCCCACACCGTCAACTAGTTCGGCCGGTCCGTCGAACGCAAGCGACGCCGCCGCACCGGTGGCAGTACCCTTACCCTTCGCGGAACTTTATGGTGATTACGTGCGCAGGCGTTTATACGTGAAAGAAGAAGCAAAAATGTATAATTTAGCCCGAATCGTGCGAGAACTCGGTATCAGAGAGCAGTGTGTGAAGTTTGCCATTGAAAATGAATTAATCCCTGCCACTAAGGAGTGCCGCACCCATAGAGTGCCAATGATAGTGGAATATGGGCAAAATAAAAATGTGGGCTCCTTTGTGTGTAATAAAGAAAATTGCAGAGCCCGATCCAGGGTAGCTTGTGGCAAGGGCACCTGGTTTGAAAACATTAAAATATCATTGCCACGGGTATTTTATCTAATGTACATCGCTGGAGCTATGAAGATGCAATCCATGAAGACCCTGAAAAATATATGGAGGGAGGCTGTTTATCTATGACGACTGTCTGCGATTGGTACAATTACTGCCGGGAGGCAGTCGTCATTTACCAAATAGAGCGGCAAGAGGCCATCGGCAAGATTGGTGGCCCAGGAAAGGTTGTCCAAATAGACGAGTCAAAATTTGGAAAACGGAAATATAATAAAGGTAATTTGATTTTCTTATATTACAGACTGAGACAATTTATTTATTTAAAGTTTACTTTTAAAGCCAAAATATCCTGAATAATGCGGTTAGATGTGTGCCCCGAAAACATCAGGTCAGCGGAAGTACTAGTACCCCTAATTAAAAAACATGTGGCTAAGGGCACCACAGTGTATACAAACTTCTGGAGAGCGTATGATTGTTTGGGAGAACATGGGTTCATTCACAAGGTGAACCATTCCGATCCTGATAACAAACACATTTGTTGCCTCCTGATGGCACTCACACGCAAAGGATCGAAACGCAATGGCGGGTGGTTAAAAGATTCTTCAATAAATACAATTATAACCACCCGGAAAACTTCGCAGATTATAGAGTATTTGTGGAGAAGGTCAGTCCAAAGGAACAAAAAGGATCCTTTTATGGAATTAACTGAAGTGATTAAACATGTGTATAAATAAATGTATTGCATACCTTAAGCGAAAGCACAAGGTATGTTCTACTATCGCCTAAAAATTAAGATTCCAACGTTTTATCGAATAAAAACGTATCTAGCAATCATATTATACATATAAATGATATAAAAAGCACATTGTTAGAAAGATAAATGATTGTTGAACTTATTAATTTTTTTTTTAAATCGATTAATTGCTATTTTTAAATAAAAAAAGGGGTTTTAGTGGCTTATGGTGTGGATTTATCATGTCCCCAAGGCTTGTAAACACGACAACTTTTGAAAATATCAATTGTTTAACTCAATCTATTTTTTAATCTCTTCATCTATCATGTGGGAACCCACTGAATGTAAATGGCAGTGTAATTTTGTTTTGTTTAGCTATAATTAATTTTTTTCGGCTCCAAAATGGCGAAATTTTCGTTGATTGGTAGCCTTGTGTGTAAATTATTTCTGTAAATGGGAAACTACAGCCACAGAGTAGTTTAGTTTGGCTTCAGTCGCCGTCTTGAATGGACATTGTTTCGGTTGTTTGCAGCGGCTCAAAAAGATGGCTGTACAAATACACAATATTCGAATAACCAAATTTCTTACATACTTGATTATAATAATAATAAAAGATTTTTTATTACAATATTTTAAATTTTTATTTAAATTTTTTTGTCATGTGTAACATTTTCATGGTTTTCGAGGGTGTTGAAACCGATAGGATTGTCGAAATGTAAATCCAAGATGGCGGCCGCAATAGGTATCAATTTTTACATCATGGGTTTTATTTTCGTGGTTTTCGAGGGTGCTGAAGCCGATAGTGCTGTCGAAATGTAAATCCAAGGTGACGGCTGCAATAGGTATAAATTTTTTCATCATGGGTGTTATTTTCATGTTTTTCGAGGGTGTTGAAGCCGATGGTGCTGTCGAAATGTAAATCCAAGGTGGCGGCTGCAATGGATATCAATTTTTTCATCATGGCTGTCATTTTCATGGGTTTCGAGAGTGTTGAAGCCGATAGTGCTGTCCAAATGTAAATCCAAGATGGCGGCTGCAATAAATATCAATTTTTTCATCATGGGTGTCATTTTCATGGTTTTCGAGGGTGTTGCAGCTGATAGTGCTGTCGAAGTGTAAATCCAAGATGGCGGCTGAAGTAGGTACCAATTTTTTCATCATGGGTGTCATTTTCATGGTTTTCGAGGGTGTTGAAGCCGATAGTGCTGTCGAAATGTAAATCCAGGATGGTGGCTGAATTAGGTACCAATTTTTTCATCATGGGTGTCATTTTCATGGTTTTCGAGGGTGTTGAAGCCGATAGTGCTGTCGAAATGTAAAATCCAAGATGGCGGCTGCAATAGATACAATTTTTTTCATCTTGGGTATCATTTTCATGGTTTTCGAGGGTGTTGAAGCAGATAGTGCAGTCGAAATGTAAATCCAAGATGGCGGCTGCAATAGATATCAATTTTTTCATCTTGGGTGTCATTTTCAAGGTTTTCGAGGGTGTTGAAGCCGATAGTGCTGTCGAAATGTATTTAAAC
Organism: Parnassius mnemosyne; assembly: GCA_963668995.1. Lineage (NCBI taxonomy): Eukaryota > Metazoa > Arthropoda > Insecta > Lepidoptera > Papilionidae > Parnassius > Parnassius mnemosyne. Next base: position 18,802,201 of record CAVLGL010000104.1, on the reverse strand, counting down.
TACTTTAAAAATTCCGTATAATCATGTTATACGTAATTTTTTTAATGCGCTTAAGGTATGCGCATTAAAAATTCGCAGAAACAATTGGATTTACCAATATTATAATAATTGTAATATTATATTTGGTCGTTTCTTTTGATAAAACCCCAGTACCAGAAGGTATAAATCACAAAACCGAATCTGTCAACACCGACTTACCCGTGGTCTTTTCGCTCTTACCCCTAGAGTGTATATGAAAACGCGTAAGCGCGTAGTTACGCAAGGGCGAAGGGGCTACATTTCTCTTCATTCAGCGCTGGAGCAGAAGCAGAATCAAAATAGTGTTAATTGCCACGGTTTTATCCCACATTCCCACCGGGATCCGAATGTGACTTGAAAATCGCATTCGCTTATTAATAAAGACCTTTTTTTAATAAGCGAAAGCGATTTTGGCGTAATATGTAACAAAACTTTAAAAATTCATAAAAAAAGGGGGGGGGGGTCCGGCAATTTCCCCTTAAAAACTATAGAAAATACAATTTCACAACCGTTTTACGAATACTAGCACTATACTTCGATGGGAGAAAAGATAAAAACTTATAGGTACCTACTTGAAAATAATATTTGTTTGATAAAAAAACAGACTCAGAAGTAGTCTACAAATGTAGAACATCAAGTAATATTCAACTCTTTCTTGAATGCAGATGCATCAATGGGTCATTTGATTGCATTTAGATGTGATGAGACAAATGTAAATAAAATGTCACCAATAAAATGTATTATAAGGATGCTAAAAAGAAGATTGGATTGACCTTTGCAGATGATTAAATATGTTTATTGCACTTGAACAAACTGCAGTTAGACATCTGTTCCAACACATTGATGGCAGTACATCAGGGCCACAAACATTTTCAGGGACAATTGGCAAAGAACTTGAGAACTGTGAGACAGATCAAATCAAACTTGTTTATTTTGTGAACATAGGTTAATTTACAGATCTCGATATCTTTTTAGATGTGATTCGTTAGTAGAGATAGTTTTGACAAGCCCTATAACTCAGTTATAACCTATTCTGATGAACTTCCAGAGCTTTCAGCTAAAGATATTAGTACAGACTAAAAATATTTGTACAGAATAGTTAAAGCAAAGCAAAGCAATTTCAACAGGCATACTTCCTAAAGATTTAGCTAACAAATCACCAGGCAAATTGTTCCATTCCCGATGGCTAACTAACGTGCTAATAGGATTCTCTGTCTGTATGTTTCAGGAGGGTTTCTGAAAATCTAATAGCTCTTGCAAAGTATATTGTCTATGTTTACGCACCAATATGGTTTTCTATAAATATTCACTCTAGGTGTAAAGATGGATCGCGGCACTTATCAAACTAACACATACCAAAATTCTTGTGACACACTGTTGTATTTTAAGGGAGATTTATATTTTACTTTGTCACAGACCAAAAGGCCTATGATATGCTTCAGTATGTGGTACCTTTATTCCGTGTATAATAATTTTCTAATACACAAGTAACTCTTGCTGACTTCAATCATACATACACCATCATTATCATCATCACAAGTCCACTGGTAAATAGAGCCCTCTCACCAAAGAATGCTTAAAACATGATCCTGAGCAACCTTTAGCATCCATTTATTTCAACAGTTACAGATTTGTTGCAGTTTTTAGCTGCTATTTTACGCTGGTATTCTGTGAGAGCGTGGTCCTTCCCCGGTCAAGCCGACTCATTCGTGATACAACTATACTACTAATATAGCTGCAGCATGACTCTACCACGTATAAAATGTTTATTGGTACAAGGCTGGCATTCAAGGCTCTTCATCATTAGTTTTCCGCTCTTCAAGCTATAACATATCCATCCTGTTGCTCCTTAAGATTTCCGATTCGTTGGTTGATTAGCCTATTGATAAAAAAAGTTACCAACAGTTTAAGGAATATATGACAAATTTTTTGCCGAAAAAGCTGTGTAGTAATAATATGGACAGTTATTTACAAAACTCATTTAAGAAATAGCTTGAAAACAATCTACTTATTCTCAAGGGCTATTATTATCAACCATGAAATGCAGTTTACAGTGATTTTGTCACACGTTTAATACGTGTTTTGATAACATAAAAAGAGTTTATTTTCATTAACCAGTGATATAATATTATTAAAGAGTAATATTGGAGAGGGCTATGCTCAGAGTTTCTCTGCGTGATAAACTCAGAAATGAGGATATCCACAGTAGAATCAGAGTGACCGACATAGCCCAACGGATTAGTAAGCTGAAGTGGCAATGGGCCGGCCATATAGCTCGAAGAACCGACAACCGATGGGGAAGAAAGATTCTTGAGTGGCAGCCTCGTACCGGCAGGCGAAGTGTTGGGCGTCCCCCCACTAGATGGAGTGACGACCTGGTAAGATATGCAGGAAGTCGATGGATGCAGGTGGCTCAGGACCGTGCTTTGTGGCATTCCTTGGGGGAGGCCTATGTTCAACAGCGGACTTGTAAAGGGCTGTAATGATGAATGATGATGAGTATTGTATTACTGGCCTGGGGTCTGATTTGATCGGAATTCGATTCGCTTGTCTTAATAAAATTTATTTGGTTTTTTGAATTCCAAGCCAAACCATATAGCTATTGCAGTTTAAAGTGACAAGTTCTACGAAATTGCATTAACGGTCATTGATAGGTAAAGAATATGATGTTTGGGGTTTTTCGCCCTTAAACAAGTACTTGATAAAGGTCAATTTTGAATAAAAATATTTTGACTTGGACTTTTTAGCTCTCACCACTGCACTAGAAGACGTTCTTAATATACAATACTGGATATGATACGGTATTAACATCAATGGTAAATACGATATTGTCATTATGGCATTCATGGGTTCATTCAGCTAAGTGCATTCAACATTTTAAGTCCATGTAACACCTATACCAGTCGTAGTATAGGTGTTACATGGACTTAGTTAAAGGTTTGTAATCTCTGCATAAAAAAGTCACTTACTCTCAATTTCAAAGAAAACATGTAGAAAAACACGTACTTACCCACTAAACAAGTAAAAAAAGCATAAAAAAGAAAATTATTTTTACACATGGCTGATGGCACAATAGGCGCGTCATGTATTTGCCGCCACAGCTATAGGTAAGTTGTCGAAGATCGGTGTCGCAACGAATAGGTTAAATAGTCTTACGGTGATACGGTATGTAGCCAGATAGGCTAGGTACGTGAGATAGTATATCCGATTAGGTAAGTACCATACTTCGTGGTAATTCATGGGCGAGACCTATTGAGTGAACTTGTGATGGGCTGTAGTGATAGTGAGTGACGAACATACACTTACATCGTTCACAGACAGCCAGACATCCTTTAAAAATAGTAGAATCGGGTTAGATAACAATTTCATCTCGGGTCCAAATGGAAGTCCGTATTCTCTGCCTAACCCTCTGGGTGACAGGTGCTAGAGTTTAAGTTTTTTTTGTAGTATATAAAAAAGAAATTCATGTAACATACATACCACAATGTATGGTTATTTTTGTAGCGATACTCGCTGGTAGACGTGTGGAATGCTATTCTAATGTTAACTTGGACAATTTTATTATTCTCATATATCAGTGTTACAAGGACAAAAAAACATGTTTAAAATTTACGTAATCTATTGACGTAATTAGTACGAGATCTTTGTTTGATTCGTTGCGCAGAAAGAAGATGCAGGCGCTTCTTCAACGTGGACTAACAAAAAATGATGTGCTACTCTTTATATACACATACAAATAAAAATTAAGTGTTTGTTTCTTATATCGGAATAATTGGCTATTCTTGAGGGGGGAGGGGATGTAATTGTATGCTATTGAGACATGAATAAACTTTTTTAAATTTTTTGTCTGTTTCTCCGTATTGTATATAAATGATTAAGGATAACTTATAAACTACTGGTCATACCTTGATCAAATTTATATGGGACCACGGAAGAATCACTAGTTTTCAAATAAAAAAGAATCATCGAATTCGGTTCACCGAGAAAAAAGTTGTGAGGTAACAAGCATAAAAAACAAGCAGTCGAATTGAGTACCTTCTCCTTTTAGAAATCGGTTGAAAAGGTCCTTTTTCTTCTTCTTTCAAAACTCAGAATACAGTATTGACGGTTGTCTTTACAGGAAATGACGGTGAGCTGAACATAGGGAAATTTGGTATAGGGCAGCGGAATCTTAAATTCAACAGCTGGGCGATTTTATGTAGAAGGAGAGACTTTATGGTGAACTCTTCTTTCCAGAGGCGACCTAACAGGAAGTGGACCTGGTCCTGCCATGGCGGTGCGGCGAAAAATGAGATTGAATTCATTATGATGACCTTACGGTAACGTTTCAGTGTTCAGTAATGTTTTAGTGATCGCAAGAACAAAAATAGACAAAGATCACTGAATGGAAGAGGACACTGAATTTTAAAGTTAAATTTGAGAGGTCACCTCTAATGAAGTCAACGCTCCGTCCTCTTCATGCTCTGATCCAATGCCTAATTAATACCATCCAGATATAAATGACAAGCTCTTGGAAACTACATGCGGTCGGAGTAAAGTTCTGCGTGACCTCTCGCAGAATGATGCAAAACCTCTTCGGCTACACTCTAAATTTCATTGCTATCAGACGGAGTATGAAGTACAGTATTCAGCATATGTGACAGGTGACATACAGGCAACTGAACAGATATATCTAAATGCATGCTGCGAGACTTAAGCATCTTCAATAAAACTCGTATTCAAGCTCAAGTTTTTGCTAGAGATCTGTCTGCCGGAAAGAGCACACTGCGGACGGTGTGGCAGCCTCATTTTCGGAATACCTACGGTTTCGGGTAAGATTTTTAGAGGTTCTACGAACATTCATGGTCCAAGATTCGAGACTAAAACTATTTTCCACAAGCTAACGCTCTAAATGCAAATGTTTTACGATTTCTTGATTCTCGATTGTTGTTTTTACATTCAGTATCAGAGTTAAACATGGGAGACCTTTATAGTTAGGGTAATTTTCAAATACAAGCTCACATGGGGCTTTGACGCAGCAGAGAGAGAGAGAGTTTTTGGCCTAGGCAACCATCTAGGTAGGTGCCATCCTCTTATCCATCTTGCACTGCTATGTGGCAGCAGTAGGTAATATCTACATTATATTCGGGTGGGATTACCTCTATATATTGTATTGATTACAACCAGAATCAAATTTTCATTCGATAAACGAAATATCTGGTACTCATATAGTCCTCGCAACTTTACTTCTTGTTAGAACGAGGTTGGGACGGTACGAATTTGGCGGATGAGGGCTAGGCGAGAAAATGTGTAAGATTTTTCCGTCACGACCCCTTCTGACGTAGTGTAGACGGCCTTGGCGACTATAAGGAAGCGAGATGGAATAATACCCAATTTTCTTATCTTGCCGTGAAAGAAATACCTATTATTTTATTTTAAATGACGTTTCATTTTAATAGACGCTAGTAATCCATTTATTTGTATTTGTTAATCTATACATATAATAAATCTGTAGAAAAATCGTGTCTGTAATTCTAATATATTCCATAAAAAACAAGTCCAGGGGACTAAATAAAGGGTTCTGGAGCCAAATTAGTGGTTTTTAGAATTTTTGTCTGTCTGTCTGTCTGTGTATTCCGGATTCACGCAAAAACTACTGAACCGATTTACATGAAATTTTGTATGTAGATAGTGAGTAACCCGGGGCAACTTATAGGCTACTTTTTATCCGATTACGGAACTTCAAAAAAGGAAGGTTAAGTATTTTATTTCCTTTAGATGTTAATTTTCTATTATATCTTAGTTATAGGCGGGATGACGGGTGTTTTCAAATAAATACCATATTTATAAATAAAGTTTAAAATATAGTTATAATCTTGGTAAATTAATTTGAAACTACACCGATTTGGTATTCAAAACAGCGCCATCTATCATCAAATGGAAAAAGTTTTTGCCTTCAGTTACTAATAAATGAAATTATATAAATAACTTACATTTATATGATTAAATTATTAGATTTTTAAAATTATTAAAAAACTCTAACGTTAAGTTTTTTGGTATTTTTGTTATTTTATTTTGAAAGTGTAATAATTTCAATAGATAATAGTGACGTCTATCATAAATATAAAAATTGATAAGGTATTTATTTGAATTACTAATATATATGTAAAGTGATTAAAACTGGTCTGTCTGCATTTTTTTTATAGGATAAGGGTGACAAACGAGCACACAGTGCACCTGATGGTAAGTGTTTGCTGCGGCCCATAGACATCTACATCTATCCTCTATTACAAATCAAAATGTAGATGCGGACTAAGATGGAATGCCTCATTTCCAGTAAAAAGGACCTCCGGGCACTTGCACTCACCAAACGAAACGCAGAGGTAAACCTCTACTTCACGCTGGTTTTCTGTGAGGTCGTGGTACCACGCCGGTTCGAGCCTGCCCATCCGTGCGACAGCAAAAGCTGCCGCGTGGCACCGGTTCCGGTGACCACTGTTGAAATTTGCAATTGTTGCAAAATTTTCATTATCATTATAGTTTTATTCAAGATTTTTATGGATGTCGTGACCAGATCGTAGAATTGATCATATATCATAAAGTAGTCTATGATTTCGTGAAATGGTGTGGTCATTTCGTGATATTTAACACTATTTGTTGACCATGTCAACCATGATATAGCTTGACCAAATCAATGAATAGAAATCGTTTGAAGATAGTTATAAGTAAACACAACGTTGCTATTTTATAATATGGTCTATTGACGATATCATTAAATCGTTTTTCACCACTAGGGGCGCTGATAGCGTATTTTTTAACAGAAACAGAACTTTTAAGAGATTTGACTTCACTCTATCCCTTATTGATATAATAAATAAATGTTCGCTTCTATTGCTTATATTACTAGATGGTATGGTTTTGGATTTCATTATTTTATCTTATATTAGCGCCACCTACTTCTAAATAAACTAAAATGGCAAGTCATTAATAAAATGAAATAATACAATTCTACTGAATATACACATATAACAGTTACGTCTAAAACTCTTACGATATTTTCTAAAATATTGATATTTTTGAATATTAAAAAAATTGAGTAGATGCGCCTTTTTATCACGAGTCGAATGGTATATTTAACTAATTTTTTCAAAAATTGTTAGATGCGCCCTTTTTTCTTATGACGGCAGATATGCTGTTTTTATTTTATTCGTGTTTTCGATAAACGTAGTGATTATATTCTCTTTGTTTTCGAGTATGTTGCTTTTAGTTTTCACTTTACAGTAAATATTAAGGCTTGCAAAGATGAGGGTAAAAGTTAAAATGCGGATTGGCAACCGCAGCTATTATTATTTTGATCTGTTGTCAAGAAGATGATGCAGCCCGTCCCATCTCCAGTTTGTTTTCCTATGTCACCTCTTACGACGGGATGATATGAGGTGGTGGATTTTCTTTCACCGCCACAACAGGGCGAACATTTTTCTACTCCCGTTCATGAGTGTAGTGATCCTCACGTTCACTGTGAATAATATTTATAAAGAATAAAACGAATTTTAAGGATATTATCGTTTTTAATTTTAACTTTTTAAATTCCCGATGTTTTGGACACTTTACAGCACCCCTCCCGTGATGATCACGGGAGGGACGGGAGAACTGAGGTGTTTGACGACCTGATGTCATAGTTAAAATAGAATAGAATAAATGCAGTAGTAGTTTGAATTTTATTTTATTAATTATGGGGTCCTTAGCGGATGGTAGCACTCAGCCATCTTCCCTATTAAAATTAGGATATTTTTAATTTCAATAGCCTCGCGAATCATCATTGGTAGGATTCGGTGTTCTATTCCAAGGATTTGTTGTTTATCAGATCCGATATAATGGTTGGGACGATACTAAACATGTTGACATACTTTAGACTTCCTGGAACTTCGGTGCTTGACATCAACGATATGTTCTTTTACTCGGAACTTTCATCCAAGATGCGTAAAAAAACCCGTAACATTAGTTTTAATCCATGTGTAGTATTCATTATTATAGAACTGTATTTATGAAATTTTCAAGTCTACTCGAAGTAAAAAAAAAATATCTACATCTTTTTTATGGTGCCAATCAATATTAAATAGGACCAATGATATGAATAAGATGTCTCAGATAAACATTATAATACTTTGTTAAAACTAAATTAACTTTAACTATAAATAAATGTAAAGAGTAAAATGTAAATAATAATAATACATTTTGACTTCAGGACTATTTACCTTTCTTATGGATACATCGGAATCGGAAGACACGCCCGATATAAAAAAATAGTAGGAGTTTCTAGACATATATATTCACGTGTTTCTGTACCATTTTACCATTCATCTACGTCTAATAGTATTTTAGAATGAAAAAAATCTTTGACAGACATAGAGACATAGCCACCGAGGTGACTCTAAAAGTGATAGAATTTTTCTAAATTTGGCACGGAACAGCATTTAATGATGTTCCTAAATTCAGGCGCACGCGAGCGAAGCCGCGGGTAAAAAGCTAGTCAATAATATAATACGTTTATCTATACATTTAATAAATCTGTAGAAAAGTCGTGTCTGTAATTCTAAGATATTCTTAAAAAAACAAGTCCAGGGGACTTAATAAAGAGTTCTGAAGCCAAATTAGTAGGTTTTAAAATTTTGTCTGTGTGTGTATTCCGGATTCACGCATAAACTACTGGACCGATTTACATGAAATGTTGTATGTAGGTAGTTAGTAACCCGGGGCAACTTATAGGCTATTTTTATCCGATTACGGAACTTTAAAAAAGAAGGTTAAGTATTTTCTTTTCTTTAGATATTAATTTTCTATTATATCTTAGTAATAGGCGGGATTACGAGTGTTTTTCAAATAAATACCAGATTTATAAATAAAGTTTAAGATATAGTTATAACCTTGGTAAAATAATTTGAAACTACACCGATTTAGTTATCAAAATACCGCCATCTACCATCAAATGGAAAAAGTAGTATATTTTGCTTTCAGTTATTAATAAATTAAATATAATGAATAACTTACATTTATGTTTAAATAATTAGATTTTCAAAAACTAACTTTTAGTTTTTCAGTATTTTTGTTATTTTATTTTAAAAGTGAAATTTCAATAGACAATAGTAACGTCTATCAAAAATATGAAAATTTCAATGAGGGCTAATAATCTTCCACTCACCAGATGTCGCTTGTTGTGACTGAGGTAAAGTGTTTCGTTACATAGTGTCAGTTAATTAAGAAATTAGTTTTAAATAATAGTTTATCATTATCTAGAGTATTATATTAATATACAATAAAATGCGTCAGTGGTTTGATTTTTAATTTTTTGCACTTTATAACTCTTTTTTTAATTTATCTATTTTAACTTATATTTATAGTTTAGTTTATTTATTTCTAATGTAATTAATAAAAAATATAACTAACAATACGGAAAGAAACCTTAAATATTACATTTTCCTAAGAAATTATCGTCCCCGCTATGAAATCTGTCAAATACTTTACCTCACTGTAAAGTGGCGCCGCCCTGGTGGCAGAAAAAGTTGTGGATGCCCTCATTACTAACCTATATGTAAAATGACCAGAACTGGTTTGGCTGCAATTATTGCAAAATTTTGATTATAGTTTTATTAAAGAGATTTTTATATATATATATATATATATATATATATATGTCGTGTCCAGATCGTAGAATTGATCATATATCAAATAAAGTAGTACTCGAAGTATATCATTTCTTGAAATGATGTGGTCATTTCATGATATTTAAAACTGTTGGTTGACCATGTCATGATATAGCTTGACCAAATAATTGCATACTTAGAAATCGTTTGAAGATATTAATAACTAAACACAACGTTGCTATTTCATGATATAGCTTCATATGACGATATCATTAAATCGTTTTTCACCGCTAGCGTATTTTTTAACAGAAACAGAACTTTTAACAGAATTGACATCACTTTATGCCTCATTAATATAATAAATAAATTAATTTTCGCTTCTGTCGCTGATATTAACTACACTATACTATCTAGTTTTGACTTTCATTGTTTCATCTAATAATAGCGCCATCTACTTAATTCTAAATGAACTAAAATGGTAAGTCACTGATAAAATTAAATAATAGAATGCTACTGAATATACGATGTAAATAATTAAAATTTGTTCGTGGCATCGTTGGATGTGTAATTGCTAGGTAGATGTGGTCAACAATCATGCAAAAGCTTAGTTTCAGTTTTTATTAATTGTATTTCAACAAACTTTCATATTTTCAGACAAATTAAGATAATTGTGACAGTCCTGGTTTCATAGCTCATATGAGTATATGTAAATGAACAGGCTCTTAAGGAAAGACTTAAACAAAGGTTTGTTTTATTTTACTTGTCAAAGTAATCAAACTGATTAAAACTTTAATTTCATGGTACGTATCTAAGCATTATTATAAATTTTAGCATACATTTTAATTACAATTTGAAGTGCCAATTTCCTCCTCCTCTTTCTCGGCGGTGAACGAAAACCTGCATATTTGAGAAGTTTCCCAGTTGATGTCATCCCGCGTTGGAATCAACGCAGCGAACACTTTTTTGGCCAAAAATTCTTTGCGGCCTGTGTCCAGTAGTAACATGTAGGTATGTAAGCTGCAACTTTTTACTTTTCATGGGGCAATATAGGTATGCAGCTTTTATTTCATTTATGTTTTCGGGTATCTTACTTTTTGGTTTCACTCTACCGTAAATATTAAGGGTTGCAAATATGAGTAGAACTCATTATCGTCAGCCTATCAAAATTTCACTGATATGAACATAGGCTTCCCCCATAAATTGTCAAGTAGCTGGGTATTTGCTATAGTTGCCACGCTTGGTAGGCGGTTTGGTAGCCGCAGCTAATATTATTTTGATCTGTTGACAAGAAGATGATGCTGCCCATCCGATCCGATGGACGATATGAGGTGTCGGATTCCCTGGCGAACATTTTTCTACTCCCGTTCATGAGTGAAGTGCTACCCACGTTCACTGTGAATAAAATTTATAAGAAATAAAATTAATTTTAAGAATTTCATCACGTTTAATTTTAACCTTTTCAATTCCCGATGTTTTGGGCACTTTACAGCAGCAGCAACCATGGTCACGGGAGGACTGCGGTGTTTGACGACCTGATGTCATAGTTAGAATAGAATAGAATAAGAATAGCATAGAATAGAATAAATGTAGTAGTATGATTGGATTTGAATATTATTTTATTAATTATGGAGTCCTTAGCAGATGGTAGCACTCAGTCATCTTCCCTATTAAAATTAGGATGTTTTTTAATTTCGATTGCCTCGCGAATCGTCATTGGTAGGAATCGATGTTTTATTGTAAGGATTTGTTGTCTATCAGATCTGATATAATGGTTGGGGCGATACTAAACATGTTGACATACTTCCTTGAGCGTCGGTGCTTCACATCAACGATAAGGTCTTTTACGAAGGTTTTTATGGAACTATCAGTCAAAGATGCGTAAATAAACCCAACGTAAAAAGTTAAAATTAAACGTGATAAAATCCGTAACATTAGTTTTATTTCATGTGTACATCATTATAGAACTGGGTTTATGCAATTTTGAAGTCTAATTACTTACTCGAACGTAAAGGCTCGATGACACTGGGCTAGTTTACAAGCCACCGAGTTCGCGAGCAGCTTGTAAACTCGCTCTGTGTCATTGAGCTTTTTTACAATCTGCTTTTGAGAATCCGATTGTAAAAAAGCTGCTTGAAAAATAGAAAGCCGGGCTAATTTACTCGCTATTCGCTGGCGTATAAGCTAGTTAACTAGCTGTGTGTCATCATCGTTGCTATTGAACTAGTTGCGAGTATCTTTTCGTCGTTTTATCTGTATACATCTTTAATTGATTTATTTTTGCCGTCAATTGAATTCACATCCATACCCGCAGTTCATGGTTTTTCGTTAAGTTTAACTAAAAGATTTTTGAGTTTTACTTTTGTGTTACAATACCCTTTGTCTTTTATATTCCATAAAATAGAGTACTACTCGTAGATGTTGAGAAACTCTATTATATCACGCGTATTCCACTTCATTTTTAGCTTAAAATATTAGCCGAAAGACGCAGTTAGCACGCCATGCAAAACAACACGTGGTTCCAACTAGCTAGCTAGTTCGCTACTGAGCGAGTGGAAAGTTTTTTGTGTCATCGATACTCGCTTACTCGCTCATTCGCTAGCTTTTAAACTCACCGACTAGCAGCTCGTAAACTAGCCCAGTGTCATCGAGCCTTAAAACAAATATCTACACCTATTTTATGGTGCCAATTAATATACTTAGAACCAATGATATGAATAAAATATCTCATATAAACATTATACCATAAATGGATAGAAGATCATGAAATTCATCATTATTTTGTTAAAACTACATTAATTTTAATTATGAATGAATGTAAAGAGTAAAATGTAAATAATAATAATAAATTTTGATTCCAAGAAAATATACCTTTCTTATGGTTACATTTTTACACGCACGATATAAAAAATAGTAGGTGTTTCTAGACATATATATTCAGGTGTTCCTGTAGCATATTAGGTATATCTATGTCAAATACTAATCACCTACGTCTAATAGGTAGTCTTTTAGAATTCATAAAATATTGTTACGCGCTTGGGGTTCGTGACAATTAAAACCTGCCGATTGAATTACCAAAATTGACACTTTAATTACACAACACTAATTACAATCTAAAATCACACTAATAATTAAACACAGTTCGCCGTTATTTCGCTTCGAAATATTCTCTTGTATCGCCAATTCAATACTGCCCCGGTTGTGGTCTATACCGGCCTTATATAGGGCCTCAGATAGTTTCCAGAACCTTCTACTGTAGCGACCTCTAGAATGTTCGAGTACATATCGGTCCCGAAATTTCTGGAAGGATCTCGACTCTCCTAGTTCTGCTACTCGACACTAGAGGGCACTAGTGTAACTAGTGTTGCCATGTACAAGACATTAATAGTGGCGCGCAACACTGCCCCCTCCTAAGACATGCTCGTCCCGAGCATTATTGGCCCCATAATAACGCGCCATTCTATTCACATGGACAATCTTAGGAGTACCTCTTCTAAAATCAGTCAGCACCCGCCAGTTTCCCTGCTGCTGTTGGGCGGTGCTGTTAGCCACACTACCCTCTCGAGATCGATCACCTTTTTCTACAGTTCGTTTAGGGCAGCTGGATCGAAGATGGCCCCTTTTCCCACAGCCGTAGCACCTAGGGCTGTATCCTTTACTGCTGTCGTGAACTGTAGTTGCTGAAACCTCCCTGACACGATGGGAACGATGATCCTGCCGCGCGGCTTCCACCTTCAGTGCATGGGCCAACGCATCCTTAAGCGTCTCATGGTGCCCGAGCCTCACAGCAGCTCTGACTTCAAGGTCGCGGATGCCGTCGATGAATGTCTGCACCAGGTTCCCTGCAATGAGCGCAGGTACAGACTGGTATGCTTTCCGAACTAGCTTCTCCACCTCAAGGGCCCACTGCTGCAGGTTTTCGTTGCTGCGTTGCACGCGATCTTTGAGCTGCGCACGAAAGACGTGTTCCAGGTGAGCGTCGCCATATCTCGACTCCAATGCCTCAAGGAGCTGCTCGTAAGTCACTTCCTTACCGAGAGCTTCCAGAACAGTTAAGGCTTGGTCGCGTAGGCCTAGGGTGAGAGCAGTCATGGCCTGACTTTTATTCCAGCCGTTCGCCTTCATAACAGCCTCGAACTGGATTTTGTAGGCCGACCAGGAAGAAGTCCCGTCGAACGGCGGCACTTTGAATAATCCACCTAGCGAAGGTGTTGTAGCTACCACGGGAGCTGTAATTCCATCTCCATGTTTGAGGTCGTCCAGCGTTTTCTTCACATCAGCCATCACGTTGTCAACCCGATTGTACACTTGGTCGATTCGGGTTTCAGCCTCAGACAGGCGGTTGTCATATAGAGCAACCTTATCCTTCAACTCCTTTATCTCTTTCCCGAAGGTAGCGTAAAGGTCCTTCATGAGGAGCATCTGCTCTTCCTTATAGCGTTTGAGCTGCTCTTCCAACCGACGGCCCTGTTCCTCCTGTTGGCGGGCCTGTTCCTCCTGTAGGCGATGCAGCTGCTCTTCCAACCGACGGGCCTGTTCCTCCTGTTGGCGGGCATGTTCCTCTTGTTGGCGAGCCTGTTCCTGCAGCATCATCATCAGAGCACCAAAGTCAGGTGCTGCAGATGCAGGAGCTGCTGACGGGCCGGCCTCCGTGGTCGGCAACTGGCCTGCCGACGTCTGTGACGTTGCACCACCAAATCGTCTCTTGTCCGTCTCCTGTTGGCGTTGACTTCGGGTACGGATACCCTCGGTGTCGTCTTTAGGTAAAATCGGCATATTTAATCCCACTTCTGACACCAATTGTTACGCGCTTGGGGTTCGTGACAATTAAAACCTGCCGATTGAATTACCAAAATTGACACTTTAATTACACAACACTAATTACAATCTAAAATCACACTAATAATTAAACACAGTTCGCCGTTATTTCGCTTCGAAATATTCTCTTGTATCGCCAATTCAATACTGCCCCGGTTGTGGTCTATACCGGCCTTATATAGGGCCTCAGATAGTTTCCAGAACCTTCTACTGTAGCGACCTCTAGAATGTTCGAGTACATATCGGTCCCGAAATTTCTGGAAGGATCTCGACTCTCCTAGTTCTGCTACTCGACACTAGAGGGCACTAGTGTAACTAGTGTTGCCATGTACAAGACATTAATAGTGGCGCGCAACAATATTTTCGACAGACATTAAGACACAGACACCGAGGGGACTTTAAAAGTAATTGAATTTTGCTAAATTTGGCACGAAACAGCATTTAATGGTGTTCCTAATTCATGCTCACGCGAGCGAAGCCGCGAGTAAAAAGGTAGTGAATAATAATATACTACGAAAGGAACTTCGTTCCAACGGAACGTTCCACGACACTCACGCATGTATTGCTCATTTTTCTTTAAGCGGGAATATTTTGTCTTTTTCTCTACGAACGGTAATTCATTAACTGTGGGATGTTTTCTTTAATTGAGTCGTCTCCCTA
Source organism: Parnassius mnemosyne (assembly GCA_963668995.1). Lineage (NCBI taxonomy): Eukaryota > Metazoa > Arthropoda > Insecta > Lepidoptera > Papilionidae > Parnassius > Parnassius mnemosyne. The sequence continues at coordinate 18,787,088 of CAVLGL010000104.1, read as the reverse complement.
TACCTAACTCAATAATACGAAGGCGGCACTGAAAATTTCGGGAATCAAGGAAGTGACACAACATTACTATTTAAAAATGTATTTATTGCTTTTCGAAGTATTCTCCGCGAAATTCGACACATTTTTCCATACGATGGAACCAATCATTGAAGCAACCATTCCATTCGGAAGTTGGGCTCTCCAAAATGGCTGTTTTGTAGGCGTTCACAGCTTCTTGTGGTGATGAAAATCTCTGTCCACGCAATTTATTCTTTATTTTAGGGAAAGTATAGAAATCATTAGGGCTTAGGTCAGGGCTGTACGGCGGATGGTCTAATAATTCTATGTTTTCTTGCTCTAAAAACTTTTGTTCTGTGTGCGGTGTGAGAACTCGCATTCTCGTGATGGAGGATGATGCGGCGGTTGCAGTTCTCTTTACCGAGTTCAGAAACTTGTGGCAAACAAATGCTAGCATACCATTCTGCATTAACCGTTCTTTGTCCTTCAAGAGGAATAGTCGTAACATGGCCGGTTTTGGAGACAAACGTGGCCACCATTTTTTTGCAACACTCCGTGAACGAACAATTTTTGTTGGCTTTAACTCATTTTCGAACACCCAAACTCGTGACTGGTTTTTTGTTTCGAGTTCGTACGCGTATATCCAGGATTTGTCACCTGATACGATGTTGTATGTATACATATCCTATACATATCCTCAAATGCTGTAGCATTTGAGGATCCTGCGTGGAATCTTTCGAGAGTTCTGACGCACCAAATAACGCGAGCCGCTTTTTGCTCTTCACAGAGCGAATGCGGTATCCATCGGGAAAACAACTTTTTTACACCTAATTGTTCATACAAGATTATTTGTATTTGACTCATGCCAATGTCTAAAGTTGCCTGAATTTCGCGGCATGTCACATGTCGATCTTCCTCAATCAGCTTACGCACAGCATCAACGTTTTCTTGGGTGACTGCAGTTTTTGGACGACCTTGACAGGGATCATCACTGAGCTTGACACGTCCACGTTGAAATTCAGCAAACCAGCGATAAATTGTGGTTTTGGATGGGGCTTCATCACCAAATGCAGAGATCATCCGGTCAACACACTGTTTTTGTGTTAAACCACTTCGAAAGTCATAATAAATCATCGCTCTTGAATTTTCTCGAGTCAATTCCATTTTCTCAACGACTAAACAAGTTTAACCACAGAACACTAATACCCTTAGGCGGGAGTTTAACAAAACCTTGTGACAAGACTGAGAATCTTTTTTAAATAAATAAATGGTATTCGATTTTTAAAACCAAGGAGTTTTCAATTAAAAAGATTTTAATATGACAGGAACAGTGGAAATATTCCATTCCCGATACTTTTAATGCAGCCTATGTATGCATAAATAAAGTATACAAAACTCAAATCCACACAGTATCACCAGTGCGAAAATACCTACCGGCGTTGCGCCTTATGGCATTTTTCAAAGAATGTGGGTCGGGGTCGATCAGCTGGTGATCTTCTGGTCTACCTGACCCATAGATGGGCAGAGGCAGTAGAGTCCAATGGGGAGGCGTTGGCCGTTAGTTTGGACATTGCGAAGGCCTTCGATTGGGTTTGGCACAAAGCGCTTCTTTCTAAGCTCCCTTCCTATGGGCTTCCCGAGAAATTCTGCGATTGGATCACCATCTTCCTTGCAGGTCGGAGCATCAAGGTCGTTGTAGACGGTGCATGCTCCGACTACAAGCCTATTAACGCTGGTGTTCCACAAGGCTGTGTGCTATCACCAACGCTGTTTCTTCTGCATATCAATGATATGTTGCTAACTGGTCACATTTATTGCTATGCGGATGACAGCACTGGTGATGCTCTATACACCGGCCGTGCCAATATTTCTCGGGAAAACGTCGCCGAGTATCGGAACAAACTTGTGTCTGAAGTCGAGTCTTTGCTGAACAAAGTCTCGGATTGGGGGCGACTAAATCTAGCCCAGTTTAATCCTCAGAAGACACAAGTTTGCGCGTTTACCGCTAAAAAGAAACCCTTTGTCGTATCTCCTTAGTTTCAAGGCCCTTCTTGCCTCAGCCAGTATCGGAATCCTCGGAGTCGACACATCGACTGACGTGCAGTTTCGTGGTCACTTGAAAGAGAAGGCCAAATTAGCCTCTAAAAAGCTTGGCGTGCTCAGCAGAGCGGGACAGTATTTCATGCCGGCACACCGCCTGCAACTTTACAAGGCGCAGGTTCGGCCTCACATGGAATACTGTTCGCATCTCTGGGCAGGGGCTCCCCAGTGCCAGCTCCTTCCACTTGACCGCATCCAGCGCAGAGCGGCTCGAATCGTCGACGACCGAGTCCTTTCCGATCGGCTCGATTTATTGGCACTGCGAAGAGATGTTGCATCCCTTTGCATTTTCTTTCGCATCTACCACGGGGAGTGCTCTGAGGAATTGTTCGGATTAATCCCAGCCACCAAATTTCATGAACGCACATCGCGGCAGAACTGCCGATACCATCCACACCATCTGGATGATTGGCGGTCCACCACTATGTTTTCTTCCTCGCACGACTTCCTTGTGGAATTGATTACCATCAGCGATTTTTCCGGACCGATACGACTTAGGGACCTTCAAGAAAAGAGCGTACTCCTTTTAAAAGGCCGGCAACGCATCTGCGATTCCCTCCCTGGTGTTGCAGCTGTTCATGGGCGGCGGTAGTCACTTACCATCAGGTGAGCCGCATGCTCGTTTGCGCCCTCCTATAAAAAAAATGTGGGGTAGTTTACTTATCTTTAGAAAGGTTCAAAAGTTTACTAAAAAAAGCTGATTAATTAAAATAATTCTTAGTTTTAAAATATTTAAGATTTTTAAGTAATTCTCTCTTAATAGGAATTCAATAGCGTGTAATAATTCCTGTAAAACGGAAGACATTGCCAAGTATAGGAGTGGATGTTATCAGCCTAACTAATAATAATTACCTAATAACTAGTAATAATACACACGAAATTGCCAAGCACCATTTTATTAACATCTTAAACCTAAAATATATTAACGTTGCCTCTTAGACCAGTCATTCCAGCTGCCTAGGTATGTCTTGGAACTGAAACAATAAATAATGTTGATAATGAGAAAAACAAGTTCCAGATAAAAGAAATTATCGTAATTACTTTAATTACGATAATTTATAAACAAGATTTTGTTAAAATTGTAGGTAATTTTAACATATTATGTATGTGTATTAACTCGCAAAAATATTAACTCGAAAACCTATTTTAAATATCCCATTTTAGGTTTTTGAACCGCATTTTAATGTATGTTTGTAAAATGTTATCTACCAGTTCAGATAACAGAAGTCAATGAACGAGAAATTAAACGCATATAGTTTCCTTATCATTTATTCATTAACAAAACATCTAATTGACAGTAAATTTCTTCAAACACGTAACAATTTAATTAAATCGCTGTATCCACGACTACAAATTCATCCAGTGAGTGTCGTAGGGGCGACAGAGGGAAACAATCGAACAGATGATCTTTCTAATAACATCTACAAAATAAAAATAAAAACTTCAGTTGCCAACCCGCGTGCCGCGTGGCAACTATGGCAAATAGCCACCCTTTGAGGCAATCTATGGATGAGGCCTATGTTCAGCAGTGGACTTTTAGTAGGCTGTAGCGGTAACGGTAACTTATATATGTACTCCAGACCGAAAGGCGACTGCCAGTCTCAACGGAGACCGCGCAGAACAAGATTGTGGTACACGGATGTGTGAGCAGACAGGTAAGGGAACAGAGAGTGCACTTGACTCTTTAATTTTTTTTATTCCCTTACACTTATAATCCGATGGGACGGCAATCTGACACGACCGTAGAAAGTACAGGCACAGGGACAACGACTATACGATATGCGTTATAATATTTCAGCAGTCCACTTGATATTAAGGTTCTACCGGAACCCATGGACACCTTCAACCAACTTCAAAGGATACAGGAGCGTTATCACTTCCGAGTACTAAGATGAAATGCGCCACAGACTTTGTATTTAATGTAATTCTAGGTGTTAGATCTCCTCTTAAGCCCAGGACTCCCGACTAGATGGGCCTACCAACCTCTTATCTATTTATAGTTAGTTCTTTATTTGAAGGTGGTTGAAGGTGTCCGTGCGCAGTAGTCACCTAACACTAGGTGGACTGTTATTTCTCTTGTCACTTCAATTTTATAAAAAAAACTTATCCTTCAATCCAAAACAGCAGGGGTTGCATTTGTGCTTGGGGTATATATATATTGCAATATTTGTCTGACAGTATTATTGCGACTATCATACAAAGGTACTACTTTTTTTGTAAGAACATTTAATATTTATTGCAAAAATTCCAAAAAGTTAGGTAGGTTACATACTTTGAATACCCAAGTTTCAGCGCTTTGTCGAGGGCTTCAGAAGATCGTCGCCCTGATTGACAATAGAAGATCAACTCATCGGACGTAGATGGTTTCCTACGTTGAAATTGCTTTTTAAAATCCTCTTCTGACATTGACTCCAAGGTGTTTTGTACTTCACCCACTAAAATAAAACTTAATATGAATGCGAAAATAATGACCCTAAAAATTATAAAAATAATTAATTACCATGGTAATACCAATGACATATTGATATAGTTAAAAATGCGAATGTACCTATATAGTGATATCAGCGACAGTAGTTTAAGCCCAAGGGCCACCCCAGCCGCACCTTGCCCACCAGACAAAGGCCATGTGTATCCGGGTCATGTTGACAGTTGTAGGGAACACTACGATCGAAGTTGTTGACGATTATGTTTAGCTGAACGAATTCTCCAACTAAATCAAACTTGAACCGAGAGGTCAATTGATGCCCCCCCCCCCCCCGAACGGGTTCCCGCCTTGTCGTGGCGGGGGGGTTTAGTAGCCGTGGCTTGGTCACCCGCGGTGAACAAAGAGGAACCCCTTTGATGGCCCGTGGTGTAGGGCCGGCCCGAGGTCGCCACTCCGAGTGGGCTTGGCGAGCCCACTTTGGATTTGTGTCGGTGGGCTGCGGTGAGAGGGGTGTCCTTTCCCCCTACCGCTGCAGCCAAGGTGGAGTCGCGGAGGAAGAGGAGTGTTGGTATGGCGATGCGCCACTCGCCCTATCCTCCGCAACTCATACGGGGCCGCACCGTTGATGTGGTGGTGGTGGGGCCGCGGGGGGAGAGGAGTGTCGGTATTGCGAGGCGCCGCTCTCCCTACCCTTCGCGGCCGAAACTTGGCTGGCGGCGGAGCCAGAGACTAGATCCGCCGCTGGGGTCGGGAAAGCGGGTGCTACTAAGCGCTCGATTTTCCTGGCCCCATGGCCTCCGCATATCAGACTCGGGGGGGGTCCGATACGCAGGTGGAGTTGGAGGCCGTGCCTTGTGTTCCTGGTGCGCCTTGCCTGAGAAGGAGAATGAAGAGGAGGTCCTCCCCCGAGAAGGGGCTGCATGGTGGGCCACGGATGTGTTTGAAAGCGTTCCCGTGGCCCTGCCAATATGCGGCGAAGGTGGAACACCATTGGGTTTTAGTCGGTGCGAGTCCGACATAACCCGTCCTTGCCCCTGCGAGGCGGGTATGCGTAGGTATTTCCCCATGAAAAAAAAAGGTCAATCGATGGATCCAACTTGGCTGTGCAGCGTTTCTGAGATAATGACATACAAGCAGTGCGTGTTGCCAGTGATGACATTGATCTGAGACGTGATCCATAACTGCTGGCCGTATGAGGAATCTCAAGTTCATTGTTCACAAAATTTAATTATCTGTGGGAGTAGTAACCCTCTGTACCAATGCTGAACTACTTCAAGCTCTACTCTCAAGAGTGATGGCACATACATGCTGTGAAGGTCATATTATCAATTCTAGATTTTTATCTATTGGATGATCTTCGCATGTCCACAGAAACAGAAAGCAAATGATTTGCAATTGTGATTAAAGAATAGTCAATCAGCTAAGGGCCAAGGGGGATTTTGTTGAATGTACAGGGTTCACCGGCATTAGAACCTACTATTGTACATATTATACCTACATTGCTGGTGCCTTCCGTGCACCATTCTGGAAAATACATGAACCCTTAATAAAGCCTTTTACTTTTTAATAACGAATGGTGTTTGTGTATGAATGTTTAAATCTTTAAAAGAAAATTCAAGAGAGGGCTTAACAGGCTGGTGTGGATGGTATTGATGATTATTTCTCTATTTGTGCAAAAAAAAAAAAAAAGAAGCAGACTAAAATAAATAATGGAAAATTACATGGGATATTTATGCTTGAGGGTATCTTTCCAGTAGCATTTATTTCTTCAACATTTCTTACATCAATAATGACTTTCTCCGGCTGATGAATAACTTTCAGCATATCTTCATAACTGACTACTCTTCTAGAGTCAACCATTATACCAGGTTTATTGTGGTTCCTCGAAAAATATCTTGATGTTAATGCTGCTACAATATTTGACTGTGCTATATATTGAAATACATAAAACAAAATTTAGATTAATTAATTTTGAATTTGAATTTTTTTTTTATTTTAGGTTGTAAAATTATCATTCAGTATACAGGAGTGACTAGGTAGTCATCAATATATTGGTAACAATATCAATAATTATATAATAATAATATAATGATATTCAATAATTGACAAGGCCAAAGATTTTTGTTGTGTTTATTACAAAACTAGATTCCAAAAAAAAATTGTTTTTATTTTTTCTTATCTTAAAAAATGGCCATAATAAATGAGTTCAAAATAAGTATAAAAGTGAGTTCGCGGTTTGACCGCTATAACGACTAAAAATGGACCCAAATAGGAAGATCGTAACTGAAGGACTTATTTTCAAATGTGACTTAAGTATAGGGAGTGCTATTCAGAAAAGATTAAATAAACTTTCCATAAATTTCTTTACATAAAATCATTCACATGCCAAGTAAGTCCAAAGATGATCGTAATAGACTATGTATATATACATTTCCGGCAGTACAACCCTAAGATACACATAATTATATGACCGTAACGAAGATTCACGTAAACTTCAATGAAACTTTATGAAGCTATATGATTGTATAAATTTTAAATGAGGCCTACAATAACTACCAACTAAAAAAATAAGTTAAAGTAGTAAGTAAGTAAGAAAGATCCTCCCTGCCTATCCCGCAAATGAAAAAGTAAAGCTATATTAGTAATGCATATAAGTAGTTTTCTTCTCAAAATGTTTGTTTTTTTACAGTTTACAATATGGAATATACGGGTAAAAAGTAGTTGTGGGCGTTGCGACGACGAACCGTTTACAAAAACCGTTTTGTGTTCTGTGACGATGAAACCGTTTTGCGTCCTGGGTTCAAACAGTCTTCGTTGCACAAACCGGTCTTCGAATTACTTGGTGCAATTTTTTATTTTACGCCAATGAAAATACAGTTGAGAACGCAATGATTCAACTATCTATCTCACTTCTCGTCGTCCTTAGCGTTCATCTTTGGTGCCGCGTTCTTTTAAAACCGTAGACAGACAAAACAGTCCTTATCTAGTTGTAAGAAACTGCAACCATTTCATTCGACGAAAACGCAATTATATTCCAAGTTGAATAAGTTTCGTCCTTTAAGTCCGTTTTCGTCGGGAAAACGGTTGCGTTTTGTCCGTCAAAAATTCGACAACGACCCACCACCAGTAAAAAGAAATCATCCTCCATTTACTTGTATGGGAGGTACCAAAATAAAAATGTTATTTAAGGCAGGCAGGTTTGTAGACGTGATTAATATTTATAACTATGCCAAATTACAGATTTGTAGCACGTAGGAGTAAAAGCGCGGACGGACGGACGGATGGCGAATGAATGAGAACATGGCGAAACTATAAGAGTTCCTAGTTGTGTAACTACGGAACCCCTAGAAATGGCAGAAATAATGAAAACTAAAGTGCTTTCCCGCGCCTTGATCTTATCAAAATTCGGTCGTCCGGAGAGAGCGCGGTGACGTCATTACTCGCTTCTCGCCGCGCACTATATGGGAACTTACTATTCTGATCGCAATTCCAAACGGGTCACTCCCCGCTGTGATTATTATAACAAATAAATAAAATTGAAGTGTCTGTTTGTAATGTCAAAATTACAGTTTTTTACTAAAGCAAATACGGTACTTATAACTAAAATACAATTTTTTAAATTTTTGTCTGTCTGTCTGTTTGTCCCGGCTAATCTCAGAAACGGCTGGACCGATTTTGACGAGACTTTCACTGGCAGGTAGCAGATTTCATAAGGAGTAACTTAGGCTACTTTTATTTTCTGCCGACTTCCAAAAAGGAAACGGTACTCAATTCGACTGTATGTTTTTTTTATGTGTGTTACCTCATAACTTTGTACTGGGTGAACCGATTTCGATGATTCTTGATGATTTTTTTTAAGTGAGAGCTGATAGTTCTCGTGTGGTCCCATATGAATTTGATCAAGGTCAGACCAATAGTTTTTGAGTTATTCTTAAATAATTTATATTTAATCGGCTGTACAAAATTTTAAATTTTTAATTATAGAAAAAGAATTAGGGTTCCGCGCAAAAACATAAAAACCCTAACACGCGAGCGAAGTCGCGGGGAACAGCTAGTTTTTGACTAAAATTGTCATATAAGTATTGTGTCGTCCCCGAGTGTTACAAAAACTGCCACATTAATTGTTTTTTATGGGCCCATACTAACCAATAAAAAAATGGATAATCGTTTTATAGAGAGATTCTATTGGACCAAAAACTAACCTACCACCAAACAACGTCATCGTAATAGATAACGTATCGTATCACAGTGTACAAAAAAATAAAGTCCCCACTAGGACCTGCACCATACAGATATGTAGGAATGGTTAAATAAATTAGAACAGATTTGCATAAGCCTAGAGAAACGTTTAAAAAAGATCAATTCATAGGGAGCCATGGCCATGTCGTAGTTAGATTACCATCGTATATGTGTGATCTCAACCCAATTGAGTTGGCTTGGGCAAAAATGAAAAGAATTATTAGACAACAAAGTGTCAATTCAGATTTAACTTTAACAAAACTTAAAGATATTACAGAGTTAGCACTTTTTTTTTTGCTTATTATAAGCCAGTGCTTGACCACAATCACACCTGGTGGTAAGTGGTGATGCAGCCTTAGATGGTAAATCGCACTGTCTTATCGTAACAAAAGCCTTTTCACTCTTGCCTTGAAGACGCCTAGATTGTATTCGGACGGAAAGATAGACGCCGGCAAATTATTCCACTCCTTTGCTGTACGCATTACAAAATACGAAGCAAACCGGTTGGTTCTAATGCGTGGAATATCTACAATAAAGGGATGAAGACCCGCCGACCGTCTGATTGTCCGATGGTGGAAAGGAGAGGGAGGAATTAAGGCGTGTAATTCCTGCGCACACTCACCTAAATGCATCCTATAGAATGCCGAGAGACTGGCTACTCTGCGCCTGTGCTCGAGGCTGACAAGATTGAAGATTGGTTTCAACCAAATCAAGGTCATCAATGAGTCTCTTAGCACGTCTCTCCATTGAGTCCAATGCTGCCAGGTGGCATTTTGCAGCACCAGCCCATATGTGATAGCAGTATTCCATGCACGACCTGACTTGCGCTTTATATAAGGTAAGAAGCTGCCCCGGCGTGCAGTACCGCCGCACTCTTGCAAGGACACCAAGTTTCCTTGCGGCTACTTTGGCTCTGGACTCAATGAACCGCCCATAGTTTAGGTTCGGAGAAAATTCAATCCCTAGCAACTGAAGGCGGTCAGTGTACTCCAAGGATACATTCCGGAAAGTTGGAGTCAAGGTGAGCAGGCTCCTTTTAGCGGTAAAAAGACACGCTTGTGTTTTGGAGGCGTTAAATCTCACGAGATTGGCATCGCCCCATTCGGAGACTGCCTGTGGTGTGAGACTCACACGCTCAACCATAGCCTCTCTTTCTGACTGGATTTAATCCCGACTGGCCCGGGCGCTTGTTTGGTATCTCTCCAAAACTGTGCTGTCATCTGCATACCCACAGACACCGGGAATGAGCAGATCATTTATATGCAGCAGGAAGAGAGTTGCGGAGAGAACGGACCCCTGAGGAACACCGGCGTTAGTCGCCACAGTAGTATTGGATGAGCAGCCATCAACGACGACCCGGAGAGACCGTTCACTCAGAAAGTCCTTCACCCAGGCAATTAGGCCAGGGGATAAGCCGTACGCTGAAAGCTTGCCCAATAGACTAGCGTGCCAAACCCTGTCAAAAGCCTTCGAAACATCGAGGGAAACAGCAAGTGCTTCATCACTGTTCTCGAGGGCTTCGCCCCATATGTGAGTGGCATACGCTAGAAGGTCCCCAGTTTATCGATTTCGGCGAAACCCGTACTGGCGATCACTGAGGAGATCATTTTGCTTTAGGTATGCCATGAGGTGGGCGTTCAATATACGCTCCATAATCTTGCAGAGTATGGAGGTAATTGAAATTGGCCTATAGTTGGCAGGGTCGGTACGACTACCTTTTTAAGGCACAGGCTGCACATTGGCCAGCTTCCAAGATTTAGGCACTATTCCAGTCCTGAATGAGAGGCGGAACAAGCGTGTTAACACAGGAGACAACTCAGGTGCACAGACCTTTAGAACTATAGCTGGTATACCATCAGGTCCACTAGCTTTCTTTGTTCACGTCTAGACTTCGCAAGGTTTTAAGAACCTCCTTGTTGGTGATACGGACCTCAGATATAAAGGTACCGCAGTGAGGTAATTGAGGTACGCTATTGCAACCGTCCAGACGCGAATTGCAAGCAAAAAGAGAAGCAAATAAGTCCGCTTTCTCCTTAGGCGCATGCGCCAGTGAGCCATCTGGTTTTACCAGCTGTGGCAGTGTAGACCGACAGAAGTTTGTCTCGACCGCTTTGGCGAGAGACCAAAAAGCTCTACTGCCAGATGGTTTGACAGAGTTTTGTGCCAATGCGTTTAATGCGGTCGAAACTGGCTTGGCGTAATGCCTTTTTGCATGACTTGGCGGCTTGGTTAAAGGCTATCTTTATAAGGCTAACATCCGGAGCTTTACGGTCTCGAGCATCGACCCAGGATAAGTACGCCATATGCTTGTGCTTTTCAGCACGAGCGCACTCGGCGTTAAACCAAGGGCGATCTTAAACTTAGTCAGGTTAAACTTAGTCAGATCACAGAGGAAGATTGGCGCGGCTTTGACGATTATATAATAAACTTAGAAAAAAATATTGGCAAAGAGATGGCCTAATGGAAGAAACTATCGATCGATTTGTGATAGAGATCTGAAGGAGAGGATAGTGATGATGACGATTCTGAGATGTCTTTTATTTTAAGCTCTGATGAATGATGATTGTTAAACACTGACTATTATTCTCTATTTAAGAAATAAATAATACTTTGACAATTATTATAGTGTTTTCTTTTATAGGATAAGGGTGACAAACGAGCACACAGTCCATCTGATGGTAAGTGGTTGCTGCGGCCCATAGACATCTACATCTATCCTCTATTACAAATCAAAATGCAGATGCGTTGTCACCCGCGAGGACTAAGATAGAATGCCTCATTTCCAGTAAAAAGGGCCTCCGGCCACCTGCACTCACCAAGGGAAACGCAGAGGTAGACCTCTACTTCACACTGGTATTCTGTGAGCTCGTGGTATCACCCCGGTTCGAGCCGGCCTATGCGTGCGACAGCAAAAGCCGCCGCGTGGCTCTACCACTGTTAAAATAATTTAAAAAAATATTTTAAATTTTATCAAAATTGTTTTGTAGTTACGAGGACACGCACGTAGTTACAAACATTCACACAAACTTTCACATTCAGATTTATAATTTCTTATTTAGTTTGCAGTTTATCGACATATCACTAATTAATTACAAATTAGGTAATTAATCTATACAAATAAATAAATAAAATTCATAGGCCACATACGCAAGGCAAAGTGGCAGATTGTGCACAAAACCTCTCAATCTCACTCAATATCTCAGGTGTCCCAGAAACGATGCTCCAACATTCGGTCTTCAGCTTCGACGGTTGGCTTTTTTGGCAGACATATCTCTGGTTCCGCTCGATAGCTTCTTCAAAACGAACTGTATTAAAGTTCCGTAAGGCCAGCCGCATGCATTTGGAGATCTGTTGTTCAGTTGCCTGTATGCTGTCAAATCTACTGAAGATTGCAGCTTCATATCCCGTCTAACAGCCATGAGATTAAGAGTGTGATCGGAAAGTTTTTGTTTTCTTTTGCAGCGGGTCTTGCAGAACTTAGCTCCGACTGCATTGACAGTTTTCACGAGCTTGTCATTTATATCATCCACTGCAATGCAATGTTCTAAGCACTGAAAACGATTTTGTAACTTGAGCTGAAAGTTTTCGGGACTTTGGATTAGAGCACGAGGGGGACAGAGTGTTGACTTCATTAGACATGACCTCTCCAACTTAACATTTAGGTTCAGTGTGCCTCTCACCATTTGGTGATCGCTGCCAGTTGTCACCCTCGCGATCACTGAGACATCACTGTACAGTTGCCGTTTATTCGTCATGATGAAGTCATTCTTATTTTGTTTTCAAACCCTCGGGGCTCGATCAGGTTCACTTCCAGTGGGGCCGATTCTGGAAGAAAGAGTTCATCATAAAGAGTCCCTCTTTCTCCACGAAGTCGGCCAGCTACTCGCCCCTTAGGTTGCGTTGCCCTATTCCGAATTTCCCTACCTTCAGCTCTCCGTTCTCTATTGTGCCTAGTTTTGCACTGAAGTTCCCCATTAAAACTGTATAGTGGGTTTGGGAGGAATGCATGGCTCTAGATATATCCTCATACATTTCCTCCACCTCCTCATTGGGATGTATTGAGGTTGGTGAGTAAACCTGTATGACCTTCAGTGAATACCGTTTGGTGATTCTGAGTATAAGGTACGCAACCCCTGTCTACACACTCCCAATCTTTACAACGTTGTTAATGAGAGATTTATGGACGATAAATCTGACACCTACTTGAAACAGATGGTTGCCCCTCCAGTGATAGAACAAGTTGCTAGATTCGAGGACCGACCTTGTCTTCCCTCTCTCTTCAGACCTCGGATAAACCTATAATATTCCAGCCCAACTTGTCCATCTCTTCCTCCAGCTCCAGGATATTTTCCTCAGTCCTCAGGGTGAGTGCGTTATATCTATAGATACGTGTAGATATTATATAGTCTTAATTATTTAAAATTAACAAATTTACTTGGTAATTCAATATTTTATTGTAATACATTGTTCCCCAGTTTGACTTTTATGGAGTTGTGCCATAGAAACATTTTCCCCCATCACAACTAATTAAATTGTGCTCTACTTGGTACCTACTACAATTCTAGAACACTACAATTTAAGAATTACTCAAGGCCCTAAAACTAGTGGAAGGGCCTTTATTTGGTGATGATGATATTAAAGCATTTGACATATTTACAATCATATATGGATTGAATCTGAGCTAAAAGGGATTAAGGAGAGTAATCCTTTTATAGACTGTTGATTATTATGATAATGATGATTAGTAGAGTATATTATGACACGTAACAAATGTATTTAAATAAAAAAAATATTTAGTCTACATAAAATTAACACAACTTGGATATGGAGTTGTAGAAAATAATCTGTTTAAAACTTACTACATAAATGTAATAATTATCCTCCAAACAGAATTCCGGTCATGGCGGCCAATCTCAGTACAGTGTAGTACCAGTGTAAGAATATCCACTACATCATCCCATGAGTATCGTACGAGGCGACAGAGTGAAACAAATCAGGAGATTGGCAGCAGCATCTTCCTAATAATGACTACAAATAAAAAACTGCAGTAGCCAACTTGCTTGCTGTGTGACAGCTATGGCAAATAGCCTTCCTACGAGGCAATCTATGGGGGATACTAAGTTCAGCAGTGGACTTTAATAGGCTGTAATGATAACAGCCAGTCTCAGTGGAGACTGGACACTAATAGACATGCACTGGACAGGATTATAGTAACCAAGTGGGTACGCGAACGTAGGTGCACTCTATTTTCTTATTATCATTGTCCCATTGGGCAGTAATTTGATACGATCGGAGAAAGATCAGACAAAGGACCAACCGCCAACTTCCTAACTCTGGGCTGCTATTGAGAATGTCTTGACAAAAAATCCATTAACTCATTTTGGCCCAGCCCAGGATCTCATGACCAGCAATCACGTTAACAACCACTAGACCAACCAGGCAGTCCCATAAGTGTAATAGATTACTAATTACTAAATATAATGATTTATACTCTTGGCTAGTTACTGCATTATGAACAATACAATTTTTATTTATATTTGATAATTGTTATTAGGAACAACAATATTTACAATACATTTTCTACCAAACCATTATATCTTCATGCATTCTGTTGTTTTAAGGTGGTACACGATAATGCACCATTATAAAAAAAAATTATATTTGCTTCTAACTCTCCCGATAATTACTTCAATTAATAAACTTACTTCGCTGCACATTTATTAATTTAGTATCTACACGGAACACTTTAACACTTACACCTGGCGGAGAACATAATTCGCAACTTCGCAACACAGAAAAGAAGAAACCAGATAACTTCCGATCACTAATTACAATATTCTACAATTAATTATTGGAATAAAATATTATATTATATGTGTAATGAGTAATAAATTTTCGAAAATTAAACGAACGAAAAAACAAAACAAATACTTGCACCAACTTAAAAAAAATTGATCAATAACAACTACTAAAACAGAGTATATTACCAACCAAAACCTAAGATTTTCTTTAAAGCATAAGTTAAACAACAGAAATCTATAATATAGATTAATAATAATATTATTATTTCGGTTCGGCCAGCAAGCTTCTTGACTTGATGGTTAACAAATAACAATGTCAATCAGTGTTGCCAACAACTTGGAACTAGGGATGTGAAAAAAATAATCGATTTTCATATTAATCAATTATTTTTTTCTTATAATCGATTTTCATATCAATCGATTATTTTTTTCTTATAATCGATTTTTTAAAGTCGATTGTTTTGATAATAAAAATCTATTTTTAATAAATCGATTATGTCAATTACGTGTTTTAATCGATTTTTGTAATCAGCGTCATCTGTGCGATGCATATAAAAACGTAAATTTCAATATCATGAATAAGTCGATCAAAAGAACAGCGTCATTTGTGCGACAGATGAAAAAACGCGAAGCAAGTTCACTAACATGAACAAGTCATCAAAAGAAGGAGCCACCTGTATGTCCATGTATGTAAAACAGTTTCGCTTTTCGTATGTTTTCAACAGTTTTCTTTCTCCGCTAGGAATAAAAGTATTCTGTGGTTTTCATTCTTTCTTTAGAGAATGTAAATAATTGTTGAACAATAAAAATGTCTTGTAAAACGCCTAAAAATGGCTGACGGAAGAATTTTATAATGAAAAAATAATGGCGGCCAACACGTCGAAACACAGCAAAAATACTGAATTTGACCTATATATTGCGTCATCACTATCAAATCTCAAGGCAGATGCCCTCAATACATGGAGCTCTGAAGAAACTTTCCCTAAACTAACCGAATTGGCTCTTAAGCACGTCTTTGTGATGGCCAGTTCCGTGCCAGCCGAAAGATTATTTTCGAAAGCGGGAAATATTGTCAGGAAAAAACGTTGCTGTATTTTACAAAACAGACGAAGAAGAATGTTGGTAAAATTATTGTTTTTAAACTCTTTAACTGAAAATGCATGGCAATATTTTTTTACTTATTTCGTTTACACAAGTTTAAAAAAAATATTTGTCTTGTATTTTAGTTTTGAGACCAAAAGGTTGTCATTTGATTATTTATAATAATATTTTTATTTTATTTTCAATCTAGTCCAATGTAAATAATACTAAACATTAGTGGCAATTATTATTTATAGTTTTTTTTGTATAAACTTAAAGTTTAAAAAATATTTATTTTGTATATTAGTTTTGAGACCAAAAAAATTGATTATTTATACTTATTGTTTTATTTTATTTTTATTCTAATCCAATGTCAATGGTACTGAACATTTGTGGCAATAATGATATTTAGATTTTTTGTTTGTTCAAATTTACTTCGAAAAAACTATCTCACAGAATACCAGCGTCAAATAGCAGCTTAACACTGCTGTGTTTCGTATGGTGAGTGTAGAGAACCTGAGACCCTTTTTACTGGAAAAGGGGCATTCCATCTTAGTCTACACGGGTGACAACGCATCTGCATTTTGATTCGCAAACGAGGAAAAATGTAGATGTCTATGGGCCACAGCAGCCACTTACCATCAGGTGGACTGTGTGCTCGTTTGTCACCCCTATCCTATAAAAAAAAACTATCGTTTACTAAACTTATAGTTTCTTTTTATTTTGGTTCTAATAAATTGTTAAATGACATTTATATAGTAGCACTAATTATTTTTATTTTGTTATTGTTAAAGGTTATAGGTTTAGAAAATTGTTTTGTAGTTTAGTTTTGAAACCAGAAGATTGCCGTTCTGATTATTTTTTATATTTATCACTTTATTTGACTTATATTCTGATAAATTGATAATGCAATACTAATATCGTAGTTTTATTAATATATAGGAACGCAGGCATTTTTTCGAATAAAATAATTTTTTCCGCAAAAATCGATTATTTCTATTAATAAAAATCGATTTATTCTTAATCGATTAATATTACAAAGCAAATAATCGATTTTTTTCACTCAATGTCACATCCGTACTTGGAACCTGATATCGCCATTTTTCACAGATTTAGTAGCCTAATATAGCCTAATTTGAGCTGAGGTAGCCTAAAGTAGCCCAAACATCAAAACTTAATAAATAAAAAACGTAATTTTTAACAATTGGTTTATTCATAAGATGTACATAGAGAATCAAATTTAAATAAATCGGCAATCATCATTTGCTGCCAGCAGCAACAAAGCATCAGCAAGACTTTCACCGTCAAAATTTTTTGTAGCCTCTGCTGTGCTGGTCCTGGCGCAAGCTTCGCTGGAACTGGAAACATACATTTTTCTCCCAGCATGTAAACTGATAATATAATTGCTTGGTTGAAAATTGTTGCAGCAAATATTTCAGACATTCATATGTGTACGGATTCTAAGAATTGCAATCTGCATGAGTAGTTACATTCTGTTCCTTAATTTTGTCTTTATCGTGCCCATCACACTAAAAATTCTTTCTACGATAGCATTACTTAAAGGTAATGAGGGACATCGCAATGAAAACTTGGCAAACTCTTTAAACATCGAGTTCCCTCCAGCATTCTGTATTTTCAATACCTGTACCCAAAAATTTACGATATCATTGGGAGAAGCTGTACCGATTACTTGGATGCGCAACGTACTTAAAGAACAAAGTGGTTCATTATAGTTTCCCGGTCAATATTAGGTTTCCCTAATTGCCAGGGAAAATCATTAACGTTGGTTCCGCTGGTTGAGAGGCACATTAAGCGGTAACCTGTCAACTAATTCCTTCACTAAGCGCACGAGAACATGCACGCACAGGACTCTTGGAGAAATTTCGCAAATAACAGACAAATGAAAGATATAGCTGGTATTAATACTTTTAATAACAAATGTTATTAACAGCGAAGCGAATACTTACAATTTTATTGCATTCTAAATTTGGTTACTTAATACGAGCAACAGGCTAAGTTAGAAGCCCTACTCCCTATCCCTAACGCTTTGTACGTGTATTTGCATCTACCCGTCTCTCTCGCACACTTCTGCAGATGATTGAGAGAGACTGTGAGCCTTAGTTTTGGAGTATTCCTCGAAATTAACAGTGTTGCCAGTTTTTTTTATTTTGATTTGTATGTTATACGCAGGAGGTATTATTTTGCGCTAATATTAACTTCTGTTGTGATTCAGTCTAATTGACGGTCGATCGTTCGTTTCTCTAGTAGCCTATTTGGCGACCAGTCGCCTTTCAGAATTTTTCGTAACCGATTTCCATCCCGAGTAGCCTAATTGGCGAAAAATCGCCTACGTTGGCAACACTGATGTCAATTGTCAAACAATGTGATAGGACATAGGAATAAGCCACAAACTATATAGAAACACTACGCGGAATAAGCGTAGAGAGAGAATGAATACTCCCTCTACGGGAATAAGTTATTCCTATATCTATTTTTATCTATGGTGTTATTCCAACTACATAGATAAACGTAGTAGTTATATTCTCTTTGTACATAGATATATAATAATAAACCATAGACAAAAATAGTTATCTATTATATAGCAAGCTTATAACACTTACTAGGGCCGCCCTCATACATACGGAATTCCGTTTCGATATTCCGATTCGGGATTCCGAACGCAGCAATTCCATATAAAATCTATGACCCACCACACACGTACGGTAATTCCTCGTACGGAATTTTCTTCGATGCGGGATTCCCTATGACCGCCTATGCGTTCGGAATCCCGAACGGAAAAAAGCCGCTCCGACGGCAAATCTTCCATAGATTTTGTATGAGTATTTTATTTACACACGTAAAATTAATAAAATTCGTAAATTCCGTACGGAACGCGCCAGTCAAGGACAGTTACTATACTCTTTGGCGCCAGTGTTCGTCGTACGACCGAAGCGAGTAGGTGTGTTTATGTTATGTTTTTACATTTAATTATAAATGTGTATAGCTTTTCGTAACCTTTCATCTTATTTTGTTTAGTAATACGTAGAAAGGGTTTTACAGACATCCATATTTAAAAAATATCTCTGGATAGATAGATCTTTTTACATAATATTGACTATAATATAAGCTTAGGGTGATAAGGGGATGCACCCAGTAACAATGATACAGTAACAATGGAATCGCAATCAGAAAGTCGTCGTCATTATTCGCTTGCAGAATGTCTAGAGTCTAGACTCAAAGGCTAACGTCTCTCAACTGATCATAGATTACTGTATATATACTAGCAATTGACCCTTAGGTCTGCCCATAGACTTATATATAAACGGCACTAGAGTTAAGTTTATGGGTCCGCCACATACATACGGAGATCCGTTTCGGGATTCCGAACGCAGCAAGTCCATATGAAATCTATGACTCGTCACCTATGAGCATAGAAAATAAAGGAGATGGCAAGCCTACAAAAAAATCGTGTCAAATTGAAACAATGGCGGACATCGTAAGCTCTGCCTATTTTTTAGTGATGTGAAGTCAATCAACTTTTAAAATTTAGTAACACCTATATGTATTTTTATTTATTTTTAAATATGCAAAATTATATTTCTCAAACGATTAGGGAGACTAGGGGGATTTCGCGTGAATTTATCCGTCAGATGATTGCTGCTCCAGTTTTATCGTTTAAATAATAGTTTGAAGACGATTTTGATACTTAATGCCTGGATAGCAACTCGTGCTTGTAAGTTGTAAGTTAGCCAGCTAGTTGCTCTGACTTCATATTATACAGAATAAGCTTTACTTCTGCGCTAATAAGTTACTATCTAAAGCCAGGATGGTTAAAAATGATGGAGTTCTCTTTTTGAGCTAGTAGCGCCCCCCACCATTCTTTTTCTACTATTCTAGCTTGTGCACCAGTTTCGTGTGGCCGGTTAAGCTAATATCGTTTGAAGTAAAAACTACTTTAAAATCGCTGTGATTTTAATATTATTATACTTTATGATGCACGTGTGGTTACAAATTATTATATCAAATAAATTATTTGCCGTGAAATATTTTTTATTTTATATCCACCCGGTTTAGCATGGGTGATTTCTAGATTTTGGCAACAAAGTTAAATAATAAAAATCTGCGGATGCTAAACCGCCTGCCAAGCGTGGTAGCTGTGGCAAAATGCCCTATGAGGCAATCTATACAGCAGTATTTTCGACCTAGGTACAGCAATGAACTTTTAGAATGTAATGGATGGATGGATGGAGTAGGAAAATAAATAAAGGAGATGTTCCAGAAATGTATGGAGCCTGGGCTAGCACTATGTACACTATATGTAAATATCGCTGTATAATATAGTAACCGTTATTTATTGTTACTTTTCTTTAATTTCACTTCGTTTCAATGTACATTCAAATTAACTTAGTCAAGGAGAGCAACACAATGTTAAATTAAACATGGTGGATCACACAGAGAAAACCATAGACTTAGTATAGAAAACTCGAAAAATGTCATTTTGACATTAAAATTTGATTGACGTGTATTGTAATATCAACTATAAAAAAAACAACACGAATTTCGAAAATCTTGGATACGATAAACTTAGACTACAGGATATTCAACTCGATTGCGGCAGCACATCGTATATCTCCTATTAGAGTAGTTAGAGATTGGTTATATCGAAATGAAACGAAGGCTTGAAAGTTATTTTGTTTATTAACACTTTCCTGCTGCTTCATTCTTTAGTGCCTATCAATATATTCTGGACTTCGATAATTCATAGGCGAGCGGTGAGCTGTGCAGTAACTGACAACTGCAAGTTATTGTTAAAGTAGTTAACTATTCCTATTACACAGTAACAGCTGAGAAGATACCAACTATTTTATTTCAATTAGGCAGGAGCAGCATAGTCAGCCTATAATGTTCCCACTGCTAGGACATACACTTCCTTTCTGTGAGGGCTTGGACTGTGTAATCCACCACGCCAGCCCACTGTCCCAACTTAACACTATCAATTTTTCAAACAAGTTATATGTTATATAATTCCTAGTATTAGCGACATCAAAAAGATGAGAAATCAGTCATGAGAGGTATATAAATAAAACAAATTGTTGGAACTTATGATTTTATTCGTTTTCCACATCATCCCTTATTAATATTCCATCCAGGAATGACACCGGTGCTTCTATGCTCTCTTGGTACTGAGCCCAACCCAAATACCACACAGTGGTCATGACGTCAGCACAGCAACCCATTGTCCAATGTCAGGAGATACAATTACCAATAATAGCTAATTATTTTATCATCCCCACTTGATCCTTCCCTTGCCAGCAATATGTAGGTATAATATGATCGTCCTGAGCTATGTCGAGTTTTTCTACAGGCTTTTATTAAAAAAGGATCAAGTTGGGATGGGGATGCTTCTGCTACTACTTCCAGTTGGTCCTATACTTCTACCTGAAATGATCCATGCTGCCTAATATGTTCCCCAAAATAGCTTCTAGCCTGTTTTATCTGATAGGTACCCAGCCCAAAAAGTATCAATTCAGACATAGTCTGTCGTGAAGCGACAATAATATATCAAAAAGAATCTAACCTAAGAACAACAAAACAACAAAAATACAACAAAAACAAAAATATATTCAAAATTCAAAGATATTTACAATTTTATAAAAAAATGAAATGAGGATGATGATGAATGAAGTGAGAGTACAATTAGATTACAAAAAAAAAATAAAGGTAGGAGAATAGGGGAATATAGAATTGTAGTGGAGCCTAAAAGTCGAAGCGACACACGTTGCGATTGTAGAGGTAGGTTTCTTAGCAGCGACGGCATGCAGCGTCTGAAGCCAGCACACGCCGGTTGTGCTTGTAGAGGTAAGTTTCTTAGCAGCGACGGCACGCAACGCCTGGAGCCAGCACACGCAGCGTCCGGAGCCGGCGCACGTAGCGCCTGGAGTAGGTGCGCTCAACGCTTAGAGCCAGCAGTTGCAACGCCCAAAGGTAGCGCCGGCGGTAGGTGCACTCGGCGCCTGGAGTAAGCAGTCGTAGCGCCCGGAGTAGTGTGGCCCCCCGTGCTTGAAGTAGACTGCCGACGACTTCCGAGGTAGATGGAGGCTTGTAGGATTCCGGAGTGGTGCGGCTCCGCGCTTGAAGAAGGCTTCGCCGAAAACTTCACGTGTAGGTGGAGGCTTGCAGGATCCCGGGGCAGTGCGGCCCCGGGATAAGGCCTTTAGGAGATACTTCCAATTCGCGAACTGAAGCGAGACTGCCTTTCTTCACCGATTGTTCGGCTTTTATACCTTTCTAGAGAGAACGGAAAAATTATTTAAATTAAACGCAATTTTTTTGTAAATGGTCAAGAGAAAAGAGTATTTATGTGGAATTATCGAAATAGGAACAACAGATCGGTAGCAAATTTGAATATAATTACTATGGAAACGAAATAAATAACAATGACAAAACATGTCAAATTTTGGTTTTATGTTTATAATAAGAAAACGGTAAGATTTAAGTGGAAAATGAGATATTATTGATATAGGAAAAAAGGTAGCGCAGCTGCCCACACAAAGCCCAAGATTGTAGAGTTACGGAAAACTAGCTAAAAGATCGAAAAAAGGTAGACTCCATTAACACCAATTTAAAAGTGCTGATAATGTGAAAATACGAAGTAGAAATGATTTGTTATTGTGTTCTTATGGTTTAAAATCGTTACAGGATCCTATGGAAATAAAGGTGATGTAAAATATCCAGTTTTGAGGTGAATGCAGAAAATCGAAACAGAATGGAAAAATGAATTTAAAATAATGTAAAATGATATGTAAGTAGCATAACACTACATTTTCCCCCCGACCCTGGAAAATTTTTGACTCAGCAAAAATTTTGATATATACATTCTAAAATAAACCATAAAAACACAGCTTTGCAGAAACAGACATCACCAGGCAAAATCAGATATACTATCTCTTACATTCATCATCTGCCATTCAGGTAAGGGTGGAGTTCACATTCAATGACTACCACTCTAAAAGTGTGTTTTCGAAAGGACATTCAGGCTTATTTAAGGAGTTGTCATCCGCTCCTGCGTGGAAAAAAAAATTATTAAGGGAGTAGTCACCACTCTAAAAGAGTGTTTTCGAAAGGACATTCAGGCTTTTTTAAGGAGTTGTCATCCGCTCCTGCGTGGAAAAAAAAATATTAAGGGAGTAGTCAACCGCTCCCAAGTGAAGATAAAGATAAAGAAATACCTCAAGTAAGCTTTAGTCGCTATGACTTAAGTAAAGATTAAGAACGGCCAGAGCGGTAGGGCTCAAAGCCAGAGATCAGCAACATCACTAGCGAGATGTGTCTGAAATAATAATAAAAAGTGAAGATTAACCTACCAAACAAACAAACAAATTAAAAGAAATAATAACAAGGTGAAAATGATGGTGATATTTATACATATATACAAATTAAATGTGATATTTATACATATATACAAAAGATTGAGGTGGTGGTGAAGGATACGGAAGTTTGAGAAACAAGAGGAAGTTCCATGACAGTCGGGTCAACAGGAGGGTCAAGTGATGGAGAGTCATTTTCAGTTGAAGGTGGAGTCAAGGATTCGAATTGTTTAGTAATAGCGTCACATTTGTAAAGTTAAGTTTAAGAAATAAAAATTTAATTAAAAAATTATACCTCTTTGAGTTACCTAGAATAAAAATATTAGAGTGATGAATGTAAGTGAAGTGTTAAATGTAGATCTAAATATAATCCAGATAAGTTGAAACACTAGATGAAGTGTTGTTTTAGAATTTGGAAGATTATCTACAATGAAAATATTAAAGTGATGAATGTAAGTGTTAAGGTGACACTAGTCGACATTATTTCCATAGAAATTTCGGAGGGGTTTTACTCCGCTGTTTGACAGTGTACATCCAAAATTAAACATGATATCGTTTTGTCTCATTATTAAATTTGTCTGTACGGAAACAGAATAGTAAAATAAAATGTTATTAAAAAGTTACGAGCTACCAAAGATTCGTTTTTATTGCCAATTTTAACACAACTTTGGGCGTAAATTAGTAATAAAAGAAGTGTAAAATTTCCAAAACAAGATCGGTACCGACACAGCTCAATTATCGAAGAATTCAATAATTTTTTTTTGTAATTGATTAATGCAGTGGTTTTTTCATAAAACCCCTTCTTCCAAAGGCCTTTTCGTATTTTTTTACGCGCGCATGTTACTATGAATTATCGTGCATCTCACTGAATAATGTCTCCCCCGGTGCGGTGCGGGAGGACGATACTTACACACACATGCACAGGCGGTGACGCGCACTTATATTAGAGTTTTATTCAAAACGAAAAGTTTTGCTATTTTGTAATTTGGACGCCAAAGACAAAAGACGGCATGGAAATTGATATAATTGAAAGAGAATGCGTTTTGGACGACTGACAATATTTTAAAATTTTCGTCTGTAATATAATATAATTATTAAAGTAAAAAAAGTGAAGTCTATATTCGATTACTATATAAAACTGCAACAATTTCATTGGTGCCGTGCCGACGGGGATCGAACCCGGGTTGCTCGCGTAATGTGATACTTACAGCGAGCGCTAACCATCTGAGCTACCACGGCTCTCAATGCAAATGTTATAAATAAATAAAGAATTACAAAACAGTTTAATTATTTATTAGACGACTTTTGCGGCGGACAAACAAAGCATATTATGTGGGATTTTCATTGGTACCTACTGTTATTACCTACATACCTACAACCTACAATACAACAAAATGTCACAAAACGTCGCCGCGTCGTGGCCACAAAATTGTAAACTTTAGGTAGGTACGTCAGTACTAAGAAAACCATCTTGATGGGTCACTTGTCTTGATAAAAACCTGTGCTTACGTTTAGTAATATTGAGTATATATAAAAAATTAAGAAGATAGGTAAGTAAGTATTTTTGAAATAGGTTATAGTCTGCAATTTTAAAAAAAAAACGTTACCCCCACACTAGGATTTCCTCCTGTATCGTGGAAGCAGTTTACAAACATCCAGACCCGGAACAATTATTTGTAGACCATACAAATACTTGTTCGATTGATTCGAACCCGCGGCTCCCAGTACAACAATTCATTGCTAAGCCATTGCGCCACGGAGCTGTCAATTAACATATATATTTTTTTTATTATATTAGGTATATGGAGCCACAGAGGTATAATATGAAGCGATAAAGCAGCACCTAATAATTTCGCGGTTTCACCCGCGTTATGACGTGTCCGAGATGCGTGGCATGACATGACACCTAGTTCAAGCATTTTATAATTGCAATCAAATATTTTATTTGATAGTAATGTATGGAAAAATTGTCATGATTAATGGAGTACTTTTATTTTATCTGTCGGCATACTATGCGCGGTTTTATCCACTTTTAAAGAAAAACGTACACGATACATGAAAAGTGTGTAGGCAAGAAATGATTCTTGATAAATTTGCTATCAACCTCTTATACTTATTAATCAATTAAATTTAAACTTTCAAAATACCATAGCAACGTGAAATGAAAAAGTTCAGAAATAAAGATGTAACTAATCATTGCTACGCTCACCCGGGAGATAGATAAAATTACTCAATTAATTTTGAATTTATTTTAGCTACTAGCTGTTCCCCGCGACTTCGTCCGCGTTTAGTTTAGGGCGTTAATTTTCTTGCAAAGACACCTAATAATTTTTCTAAAATTTAAGCAGTCTAAGTTACTTCTTATAACATAAGCTATCTACTAGTGAAAGTCCCGTCAAAATCGGTCCAGCCGTTTTGGAAATTAACCGGAACAAACAGACTGACAGACATACAAAAATGTTAAAAATTGTGTTAATGTTATAAGTACCGTATACAGTTTCATACGCAATTAGTAAAAAGCTGTTATTTTGACATTACAAACAGACACTTCAATTTTATTTATTTGTGTAGATATAGATAACGATTGAACTAACGGCTAACCTAACCTCGGTCATAGAAGCTTTCAATACTGGCTTCTCAGTTCGCACCGGGCTAGGGGTTATGCGTTGTTTGCGCGTCAAGCCAAGTAAGTAGGTATTGAATTATTTTAATTTTACATTATCTCTTAAACTATGTACTATATAAACATGGTATAAAGAACGAAGTTTATCTTCATAAAATTGTCTTGATAATGAAGTAACTTTCGTTCGAAGGTGCCTAATTATTAAATTTTCATTTTTTTTTTACAAATTGCCTAATTGTGGCTTATATATAAGAAATAGACAAATGGTATCGCGGACTTTTTTTAGACGGAGTAAAGATCTATATTTTTCTAGAACATTGTATTTACGTATCCCGAACCGTAACAGCACTTTTTCTTCTGACTTCCTTAACAAATATAGGCTAGCTGAGATATATATCCTATACTATTCAACATGAATCTGGCTATAATATCCAAAACAAGGTTTTTCAAATCGGTCTGGTAGTTCCAGAGATCAAACAAAAACACTCTTCTGCTTTATTATATTAGAATAGATGTTGCACCGTGTTCGTGTAACTTCGTTTTTATTCTAACGGTTCGGAACGCCGTACGAACAAGACATGCGTGAATACTAGTGTCGATATGCTCATCACTGATACTATCTCTGTCGGGCACGATGTCAGGTGAGACAGCGTGCTTTTTGGCCGCGCCCACCAGCGAGTTCGAGCCCGCGACTTGTGCCACCTTAAATGTAGGTCTAAATATAATCCAGATAAGTTGAAACACTAGATGAAGTGTTGTTTTAGAATTTGGAAGGTATGAAAAGGATGAATAAATAAAGAGTTAAGAACGACAGGGAGAGCAAATAAAATCAAAAGGGAATGGACAAGGCGCAGTAAAGGTGAAGACTTAAGAGAAAAAGAGGACTTTTACGTTGGGCGCCAAATGTCGTGAAGCGACAATAATATATCAAAAAGAATTTAACCTAAGAACAACAAAACAACAAAAATACAACAAAAACAAAAATATATTCAAAATTCAAAGATATTTACAATTTTATAAAAAAATGAAATGAGGATGATGATGAATGAAGTGAGAGTACAATTAGATTACAAAAAAAAATAAAGGTAGGAGAATAGGGGAATATAGAATTGTAGTGGAGCCTAAAAGTCGAAGCGACACACGTTGCGATTGTAGAGGTAGGTTTCTTAGCAGCGACGGCACGCAGCGCCTGAAGCCAGCACACGCCGGTTGTGCTTGTAGAGGTAAGTTTCTTAGCAGCGACGGCACGCAACGCCTGGAGCCAGCACACGCAGCGTCCGGAGCCGGCGCACGTAGCGCCTGGAGTAGGTGCGCTCAACGCTTAGAGCCAGCAGTTGCAGGGCCCAAAGGTAGCGCCGGCGGTAGGTGCACTCGGCGCCTGGAGTAAGCAGTCGTAGCGCCCGGAGTAGTGTGGCCCCCCGTGCTTGAAGTAGACTGCCGACGACTTCCGAGGTAGGTGGAGGCTTGCAGGATCCCGGGGCAGTGCGGCCCCGGGATAAGGCCTTTAGGAGATACTTCCAATTCGCGAACTGAAGCGAGACTGCCTTTCTTCACCGATTGTTCGGCTTTTATACCTTTCTAGAGAGAACGGAAAAATTATTTAAATTAAACACAATTTTTTTGTAGATGGTCAAGAGAAAAGAGTATTTATGTGGAATTATCGAAATAGGAACAACAGATCGGTAGCAAATTTGAATATAATTACTATGGAAACGAAATAAATAACAATGGCAAAACATGTCAAATTTTGGTTTTATGTTTATAATAAGAAAACGGTAAGATTTAAGTGGAAAATGAGATATTATTGATATAGGAAAAAAGGTAGCGCAGCTGCCCACACAAAGCCCAAGATTGTAGAGTTACGGAAAACTAGCTAAAAGAACGAAAAAAGGTAGACTCCATTGACACCAATTTAAAAGTGCTGATAATGTGAAAATACGAAGTAGAAATGATTTGTTATTGTGTTCTTATGGTTTAAAATCGTTACAGGATCCTATGGAAATAAAGGTGATGTAAAATATCCAGTTTTGAGGTGAATGCAGAAAATCGAAACAGAATGGAAAAATGAATTTAAAATAATGTAAAATGATATGTAAGTAGCATAACACTACAAGTCATTTTAGGGAAAATACTTAACTCTGGAAGTTGACCATTAATTCTTGTGAATTGGGCTCTAAAGCGGTTGATCCGGCTAGCAATTATAAATTCTGCTAACCGGTTGGGCATATTTTCACTCTGTATTGCTCAAGTATAGCTACAGCATTTGGTCTGTTTTCAATCACTGGATGGAAGGCATTAATTATAACATTGTCCATGAAATGGGTGGCAGCCAAATCAAAATATTCATGTCCCAGTTGCTTAAAGTCTCTTTTAAATCGACCATTAACTACCTCTACCACCCATCTGCATAGTGTCACACACCTTGTCTTGTTCGTATTGATGGTCGATAACTGAGTCTCTCCTTGTTCTAAGGATTCATGTTTAAATACTTTGAAGCCCAACCCCTCTAGCATTGGAATGGAATCACGAAAGCCTCGATACAAAATGAAAACATCATTGGGCTGAAAAAAAAGCCCTTAGACCCTCATTTTCATTTTGGAACAAAGCTTTCATGATGTCATAATCTGATTTGGTTATTGGATAGGGCCCCAAAATATCAATAATGTAACCATCAATGGCAACAATGAGAAATGGTTTAACAAGGTTTCTATATTTGTGTAAGCTATAAGTTTGTTTTTGAAACAAGTAGTTGGATGATGTTTGAAGATATATATAGGTACCATCACATATTATCATTGGTACTCTTGCCTCTCTGTTTCCAAACAAGCCCTCGGGTATTAATAAATTCCTATTAATTAAATCATTTATTGTGTGATTGATTATATAAATAATAATAAAATATATATAATTTTTCTTAAGTATTCCGGCACTCTATTTCATTCTACATTGTTACAAGCTGGCACAAAACAATGAGCACTTGTCTGTGTTGTGTGTGTAAAACCATCAAGTGTTATTGATGCACTTGGTGGCTGCATATCAATTTGTTGCACAACTTCTTGCTCTATTCCTATATTTTCCTGTGCACGTGTCCAACAGTTGGAACAAATAAGCACATATTCTGGTAACTGAAACAATACAAGAAACATTTTATTTATAGGGGCAACAGATAAGGTTACTTATAAGTTGAATGTACAGTAACATTACTTGTGTATGGTGGTTTGGTAAATTAAAATAATCTAACCTGATTTGGGTAAATTCTTGCTACAAGTTTATCTCTTACAGGATCACGAGCCATGTGTGTTAGCCTTCGGTGTAGAGACATTCTACACCATGCATACATTAGTCTTGGTGAAGGCTAGATGGGGTTGGAGTTTGCCGATTATCCTCAATCTTTATAGCATGCTCCACATTTTTACATGTTGCTACCCAACAAGCATAGAAAACCAGTCCTCCTGGTGGAATCTGAATAAAAGAAAAGAATATAATATGTATTGGCTATTCACACAATTATTTAATTCCAACACTAGGTAATTAAGTAAGTTGTTAATGTTACCTCTCTTGGATATATTGTTTCTGTTATTATGGTCCGTTCAGGTCCTTCATGTATGGAGTGGCTGTGTGTCTGGGCAAGAGACCATCGGCACCATACACATACATTCATATTCATAAAAACAGTAGAAGCTGCTATGATTCCTTGTTGTTGTATTGTACGCCAGGTATGTACCCAACAAGCAAAACATATTAAAGCACCTTAAGGTATCTAAAACAAAAAATGTAAATAAAAAATGACTTTCAATAAGTATTATGTAATAATCAATATTGAATAAAAAATCATTCTATTATATTCTATGAAATTAAGATTTATTTATTTATCTCACAATATTTCTAAATAATTTAAATTAATCAAGATTTAGTTATTTCAATATCACTTTTATAGACTTATCCGAGGTGATGTTATATATAAATCACATGTCTACACACATTTCCAAAAATTAAATTGTGACTGTTCTTTTTCTTCTTGAAACGAAGTCTTTGACTATAATTAAGAAACATCTACATTTGCATACCTTTTTATGAATAAAAAAGAAAACAAAAGGGGTGCTTACCTCTCTTGGAGTAATTGTTTCAGCAATATATTGCCTTTCGACCAATAACAGAACATATATTATAACCCTAAAGATAAAGAATAAAGAAAGACTCAAAGCCGTCTAGTCAGTAGTCACTTCCCTATATACAATGTACTCTGTGGTAGTCACTTCTTAAAACTGTCAAAGTCGTCAAACGTCATATCTATTATCTAACACAACTGTCATGGCTGCCCTTAAAATAGGGTTATCATAACAAAAATATTTTAAATGATCATTTTTGTACGGCTATACCCTTTTTCAAATTAATTTGTTAGTATTTTTATGAAATTCCTCAATTTTTTTCCTATTTATCTATGTAGTGTACATAGTGGTAGCCCAAAATCGAACATCTCCTTTAAATTTTTCAATAGAAAGCAGTTTAATAACATATATATATATATATATATATATATATATATATATATATATATATATATATATATATATTACGTCTACAAGCGGTACGTAAACGACACTTTCACAATTCTACCTTTAGATAAAGAAACTGCATTTTACGGCACCATGACGAAAGCAGCGACAGTTCGTGTGACCGAAAAAGGCAGACATTGAAACCACGCCCATCACGACCGATAGTCGAGTTATCGGTTAAATCAAATAAAACATGCACCATGTGCTCTGGTAATCACAGCGTCATAGAATGTGCGGACTTTAATAAATTAACCGTGAGCGTAAGATGGTACGCGGTCAAACGAAACAGGCTGTGTTTTCGATGTCTGGGAAATTCGTATGGGCGTCCGGTCAAGTGCAAATACTTACCATGCGGAGTAAACGGGTGCGAAGCGTTACACCATAAAATGTTACACGGTAGCGATAACAAACCTGCAATCAAATACGGCAACGTAAGCTCGATAAATCACGTACATGCGTCTAACACCTACTTAAAAATAGTGCCGGTCGAAATAATAATAATAATAATAATAATAATATGGCGTAGGGAAGTGACGACCCCATCGCCCGCTGACGTAACGGTTATGTGACAAAACTGCTACGTCAGCGCAGTCAGTTAGCACCTTGCCAAGAGGTGTTAGCGCCGTGCCTCGGCAAAATTGGAGGTGCAAAGGCCCGATTGTGCACATGGCCTCACCATAAAACGGTGCCGGGTCTGGGCCTCTCCCGTTAACTGACGCCCAATTCATGCCAGTCGACCGCGAGGTGCTGCACGACCACCCAGCAGCCCCTCGCATCCATCATCCCCACCAACTGGCTTGGTGTTGGCAGGGTCTTCGTTGGCCCAGCAATCAGCACCCGCCACTGGTGGAGTACGCCGCATGCGTTGGTCAATGCAAATGAACAAAAATGCATTGCGGGCGTATTTTGGGGCGAAAGGGAGAGAAATTGGAGGTTTTGGGTATCGGGCTAGGATGCACCGACTATTTGCTGAGCTGGAGCCATCTATTACCGTTACCGAGCAAAACCTGGCAGACCGAGTTCGGTACATCATGCGCTCAAAAATATTTGATGACGCCGAACTCGAACGGCTACGACGTGAGGCTATTCCTTTGTCGAATGAAAATGCTACGACAGGAGATGCGGCTCTACGAGTTGCAGAGCAACCCGCACATGTAGATGCCGCCGTAGATCTCCTTGTAGTTGACTCAGGCGACGATGGAATAGTCGCCCCAGAACAAGAGCAAATGAGGAGCATAGTGGAAGAGGCGATTAGGGAAACGCGCAGTACGCCTCTCGAGAATCGACCGCGACTTCCCCGTATACTCCTAAGCGAGCGGAATCGGGCTGTCGTGAGGGCTCTCAACCCAATGCTGGTGACCTATTTGGAAGCCAGCCGGGACCTTTGCGAGACGGACTCAATTCTTTTTGGCGCCGCACTGGCAGTTTGCCGTATTATTGGCGCCAAACTTCCCAAGGCTGGACGCGCTACTAGACAAAGTAGCGCCATCCCAGCCTGGAGAAGAAGGATTGAGGACCGTATCGCAAAGGCAAGGGCCCTCATCGGCAGGCTGATAAGCTTCAGGTCGGGCAATAATAGGCCGAGAATTGTGCGCACCGTCAGGATGGCGTTTGCTGGGACAAATATCAGTTTGTCCCAGCCGGATATAACGCAAAAACTGACGGATCGCATAGACGACCTGAAGCAAAGAATCGCTGCTTGGGGGAAGCGGATTCGGCGATATACCGAGAGGTCGACACGGTTCAACCTGAATCGTCTCTTCCAGAGTGATCAGAAGAGGCTCTATGAATCATTGGAGCGACCAATGGTACGTGGAACGGGCCCAGCACCGAATCAGGCCGACACTATCGCATTCTGGCACGGCCTGTGGTCAGAGCCCGTAAACCACAGTGAGAGCCCTTGGACGGAAGTTGTGGCGAGTCAGAGGGCGAATGTTACGCCCATGGACCCCGTCATCATTACGCCGGATGACGTAGCTGAGGCGGTCCGTAGGGCCCCGAACTGGAATAGTCCGGGACTCGACGGACTGCATCACTACTGGCTGAAAGGGTTCGTGGTGTGTCACGCTGTTCTCGCCCGACAGTTTCAAGAGGCTCTCGACCAAAAGTCGCTCCCGAGCCTCTTCACTACTGGGATCACTCATTTGGTTCCTAAAGACCGAGATTCCACAGACCCCAGCAAATACCGCCCCATAACGTGTCTACCTACCATACACAAGACACTGACATCCATTTTGAGCGCGAGAATCACTCGTCACCTGAACTCAAATCAGGTGATGTCGCGTGCTCAAAATGGATGTCGGGGCGGCGGTCGAGGAACCAAGGAGCCACTCCTCATTGACGCGGTCATTGGCAAGGTGGTTAAACGCAACCGTCGGAACCTCTCCGCCGCCTGGATAGACTACAAAAAGGCATTCGACTCGGTGCCTCATACATGGCTGAAGAGGGTCCTCGAGCTGTACAAGGTTGACTGTACAGTTCGAGACTTCCTCGTGCAGTGTATGGGGCAGTGGAGTGCGATCCTTTGTCATCTAGGCGAGCGGATGACGGCTGCGGAGAACCACATAAGGATAAGAAGGGGTATCTACCAGGGCGATTGTCTGAGTCCAATCTGGTTCTGCCTCTCTCTGAACCCTCTTAGTACCTTACTGGAGGGTTCCGGGAGGAGATTTCAGCTTCGGAGAGGAGGTACAAAAGTGACCCACCTTTTCTATATGGATGATCTCAAGTTGTTCGCCTCCAGTCGCTCTCATCTTATGGAATTGCTAAACATCACTTGTGATTTTAGCAATTCTATTAGAATGGAGCTGGGGACGGATAAGTGTGCGGTCCTCCATGTCGAAAGGGGTAGGGTTGCTAACTCTGAGGGCATAGACTTATCTATGCCCATCAACATAAAGACCCTATCCGAGGCTGAAACATACCGATACCTGGGTATGTCACAGAACATAGGTATCGATGAGGCGGACATGAAACGGTCAGTTTGCGGTGTGTTTTATGCACGCTTGACAAAAGTGCTTAACAGTCTTTTGTCGGGCGTTAATAAGACACATGCATATAACGGTTGGATCATGCCTGTTCTCATGTATACCTTTGGCATGCTCAGATGGACTCAGACCGAACTGAACGCTCTGGACAGAAAAGTCCGCACTATAATGACGTCCCACAGGATGCATCATCCGAGATCGTCAGTAATGAGGCTGTACTTGTCGCGGAAGCATGGTGGGCGCAGCTTTTTAAGCGCGCTTACCATGCCTAATCGCGAAGTGTGCAGCCTCCGTAATTACTTTCTGACGAGAGCGGATGATCCATTCTATAGGGACGTTATTTCTTGTGATAAAGGACTTACCCCTCTATCCTTAGCCAACGAGCAATAGCAAGACCCGGCAGTACTCCACGAGTACTCCAGAGCTCCACGGGAGGTTCTACAAGGCTCTACATGAGCCTTGCGTAGACACAGTCGCCTCCCTCCACTGGCTACGTTTCGGTGACCTCTTTGGCGAAACCGAGGGTTGTATACAGGATCAGGTTATTAAGACCAACAATTATCGGAAATACATCCTAAAGGATGGCGCCATCGACATCTGTCGAGCTTGTCGCCATCCCGGTGAGTCACTTAGGCATGTCATCTCCGGTTGTTCGGCGCTTTCTAACTCTGAGTATTTGCACAGACACAACCTAGTAGCCAGGATTCTACACCAGGAGCTCGCTCTGAAATACGGTCTCGTGGATCGGAAACTGCCATATTATAACTACTTGCCGGAAGCCGTGCTCGAAAATGACCGCGCCAGGCTCTACTGGGACCGGGCCATCATCACGGACAGGACTATTCTTGCGAATAAGCCTGATATTGTGCTGATGGACCGGGCACAGTCAAGGATATTTTTGGTCGACATTACCATTCCTTATGACGAGAACCTCGTGAAAGCCGAAACAGATAAGTTGACAAAATATCTGGACCTGGCTCACGAGGTGACCGACATATGGGGTGGTCTGCCGGCCGAAATTATTCCTGTGGTCGTCTCTGCGAACGGGTTAATCCCAGTCAGCCTCTCGGGTCATCTGAGGCGACTGGGACTCCGTGACGGATCGCTCCAAGCTCAAATGCAGAAGGCGGTGCTCCTCGATACCACCCGCATCGTCCGCCGGTTTCTTTCCCTTTCTCCCTAACCCTCGGCCGTTTGGTCTCCCCTGCCGAGGGCTTCCATCTGGTTGGGTTTTTATATATTTATGTAATTTTTATGTATTTATTTTATTTTATTGATATTTATGTAAGTTTATCATTTTCATTTACAATTATATATTTATACAGCCCAACCAGATGAGAAAACTATACAAATACCCCATAATAATAATTAGATTGATAATAATAATAATAAATAGATATTGCAATACCCAACACACATAACTTACAAAAACAATAGGCGAGAAGATAAGCAAATATGCAGAGCTTAAAGAAGAAGTGACCAGAATTTGGAGACAAAATAAAGTTTATATAGTAACCATAGTCGTCTCCACCACGGGCGTTATACGCAACCATCTCCACCATAGCCTCAAATTAATAGACCTGAAAGACTCAACATATGTTATACTCCAAAAAGCCACAATTTTAAATATCTGTCGAATTGTAAGAAAATTCATGCAATTGGAAGAAAATGAAATAGTTACCCAGAACACACAACCTACATAAATACTCACTACATTCTGCATTTACTTGGCTTCGGCCCGTATGTGCAGTAAAAACTAACCAAAGAGCTAAGAAACAGAAATGTTTTGACTATCACAATAATAATAAAAATATTTATTCATTGACCAAAAGTAATAAAATATTTAAAAGTTAAACTAATACAAAAATGATATTTTTAGAAGGACAATGAAAGGGTTCTGACTCAGCAGTAGCATGTGTTGCAGAGAATCTACAACGCTGTTATTCTGTCAGCACCCATATACCTACTTAGTGAGCTAAAGTATAACAGTACGCGTACATCACTGATTATATTACAAATAGCTTAGTAGTGTTAAATTAAACTAGTGTTAAATTATTTATTTATTCATTCAGTCAGTACAAGAACTATTTAATTAACCAGTACAAGTTTTCATATTATTTCTATTAATAAATTGATAATTAATATTCATGTACAAAAGATAAACATAATATAAACAAAATATAAACGAAATATAAACAAAAACATATGAAAAAAAAAACAATATTAAAAGTAAGAGCTACAGTAGTGTTTTATTTATTCAGACTAATTATATCTAATAATTATGCTAGAACATCGTAATGGTTATTAAAAAGAATATTGGTAGTAAATGTAAGTTACATAATTGAATATAACTAAATATGGGATACTCAGCCCCTGCCGAATTTTTTTTTTATATTTATGACATTTTCTGCGTACTTAATAAATACTCTTTGTATTTTCTCTTAAAACTGTTCTTATTTGTTATGACTCGTAATGGTGGTGGAAGATCATTCCAACATTTTGTGGCCATAAATTTGTAACTACCACGAAATGCTGATATCCTATGTTGAGGTATACAAAGTACCTACTTTTGCACACTTTCTAATACCGTACATATGTTGATTTTGTCTCCACTGAAGCTTTTCATATAGGTATTCTGGTTTCTTTGTTTTTATCACTCCAAATAGCAGGGAGGCATAAAATAATTTGAGACGTTCTTGCATTTTAAGCATATTAGAGGCATTAAGGTAAGGTGTAACATGTGTTCGTCTTGGGATGTAAAAACAGTAACGAGCGCAAGCATTTTGTACACTTTGAATTAAATTTTTTGATTTTTTAAATAGACAAGGTCCATACAAAGTTATACAATAATTTAGTTTAGAGAGAACTAAGGTTTCACATAGTTTTACACGTAAGTCTACAGTGATAAACTGCCTAATTGAATATAAAACTTATAATCGGAAAAAACAACTTTTTACGACATTAATTACATGATTTTCAAACTTTAAATAACTGTCCATAAGAACCCCAAGATTTCGTGCTTCAAAAACTCGTTCAATGTTTTCCCCATCAATACGTAGAAATAAGCGATCCAATAGGAATCACAACCACATACGTCTAGTTAGACGAAGGCTCAACTATGACGCTGGTTAAAAGGGGCGTGGCAGATTCGATTATACCTAGGGGGCGCGGCCGGAACTTGACGTTAGAAGGAGTAGGGGGAAACCAAATAAACGTAAAATTATCTATTCGCGGTTTATACAACAGAAACTTAGAAACTATAAGCGCATGCACAATAGAGAATTTAAACCTATCCCCACAATAGACAAGCAGCATAGAAATATTAAAAAGAGAAGTGGCAAGGGGGCGTGTCTGTGTCCGCGCGCTATGATCAAAATGCTCAAGTTCTATTCAAACGGCAATACGGTGAAACAATATCAGATTGCCGTGTTGTTCAGTGGTTTCTTGTAAAAACCGAAGCCAAAACAAAATCTTTGTAAATCATGGAATCACTTACCATATGTAAGAACAAGTATTCTACTATATTTATCTTTGAAATCATGAAAAACAACAAATCGTAAAATATTTCTTACTCTTAATGCGTTATTTTTGTTTTCAAATATCACTGCGACTGTACTATTTTGTAGTAAATACATTGCTCCTTAACCACTACTTATGTATATCGCTAAGCAACTGAACAAGCAATGTAAATATGACAAAACGATACTTTATTAATGGGGATGCATCGTGTAGTACGGTCACTGTATCTTGCGATGAGTTAGTGTTGTGCTTGTGCAGATCCACTAACGTATGCTATCGACAACAATGTCGAGTGGCGAATTGCTATTATAGTTTATTCTTTCAATTTGTGAACCGTTTCAGCCCGGTGGGAAGACTGATGTGATATAATGGTATTTAAATAAAACTAATTTTACGGATTTTATCGCGTATATTAACTTATTTTTATATATTCCCGACGTTTCGGGTGCTTTCCAGCACCCGTGGTCACGGGTAGTTTTATTTAAAAATGTGTAGTGTTCGCGTCAATATAAGAAATCATAATGGTATTTAATTATTTTGACTATTTTCACCGTTTACTACACTGAATGCGTAACCAGCGATCCTAAAGTAAGAAGCTTAAATAATTAGGTTATATGATCGGTGGAGTGTTTTGGGTTGAATTATAGTATATTATGCCTTATCTTCGTGCTAATTTCATACTTTTATGTTTTCAAAAGCTTCGAATGCGTTATTATACCTAATTGGCATGGTTCAGAATTCAGATAATATTATAATAGTGACTTTTGCTAAAAATAAGTCAACATAATTCTTCTTGCTATTTACTTGTTATGCATGAGTGTGTGTTTGTTTTCATATATTTAACAATATCTTAACCAACCAGGGGTTTTTGTAACAAAAGCTTGCCAGGTACATGGTGAGGTTAAGAAGTTGCGTAGGATATATGTAAATGATAAATAAATTATTATCGTACCTTTTTAGCTTCGCAAAAGATGCTAATTTAAAGAAGAAATGAATTGATACCACAGGAAGGCCACCAAAATGGTTCCCTACAAAAACTAGTACCATATGCGAAAATACCTACTCTTTCAATACACTATGACAATCTAAACCAACCTAACCGGATTTTTTATTGTTTTAATTTGTTAGGTAGGATAGGTACTTAGTAATTTACATTTAGCTACATATTGTTTATTTTTATTATATGATTTCCTGTGCATATCGTTTTTTATTTATTTTATTTTCAATTTTAGTGCAATTTTAGTATAAATGGAAGAGAATCGATAACTTTCCAATTTAGTCAATCACTAATGTATATGTAAAAAAATGACTTGACAGCCAACGATAGCGACCGATATTTTTGTGTGAGTAAGCAGTACGGTGCATGGTAAATGCACCCTGTGTTTGTAGGGATAAGATTTATAATTAATTGTGTAGTACGTTCTGATTTATAAAATGCGGGTGTGAGCGCGACTGCGTATATATTGCTTTTACTGATCTGCAAATGTAGTAGTAGGCGGGTGTTAGGGACCAACTGGATATACCGGGTTCCGATACATTTTCAATTACCGTTCATATCTCCCTATTTTATTATATCTATGGTAAGCAGAGATTTAGTGCAACAGTGCAGCCACCTAGCTGAAATAGAAGAAGAATTATGTTACTAACAGGGCAAACCGTCCATATTGATAGGAAAAGAATTGGCACTTAATAACGTACAGACAATTGCGCTTCGGTAATAAAAATCAACCCGTAGCATCGTTAAATAAGTTAGGCTGGGTGTTACATGGACGAAACAAGCGGCCTCGTAATACTGTCGCGATAATTAATCACGTACGACCCGTGCAAGCCGACGACCCCGCGCTAGAGATTATTAGATTTTTTTTAGCATAGAATCGCTAGGAATAGAGCCACGCCGACCGAAGTCCGACCCGGATCAGCGCGCCCTAGCTATCCTAGATAGGACTTGTAAAAAATAGACAATAGCAATAGGTACGAATCGGGCTTACTTTGGCGGACGGACACAGAGGAGATGCCAATTAATAAAAAATATGCCCTCAGTCGTCTATATAGCTTAGAAAATAAATTAGGTAAAAATAAAAATCTTAAAACCGTATATAGCAGCAGCAGGTAAACAACCTTATAGAAGCAGGCTATGCTGAGAAAATAGTCACCTCAACCACGTCGCCACGCAGCTGGTACCTACCTCATTTTGCAGTCGTACACCCTCAGAAGGGTAAAATACGGTTAGTGTTCGACATAGCGGCCAAATGCGGGTGGAAAAGCCTAAACGACGCGTTATTAGCAGGCCCTGACTTACTACAGTCGTTATTCGGCGTAATAGTTAGACTCAGAGAAAGTTGAATTGCAGTAGTGGCCGACATAAAAGAAATATTTTTAGAAGTAAAAATTATACAAGATGACCGTGATAGCCTACGATTTTTATGGAGGGGCGAGGATAAAGAGGGGCCGCCGCGAGAGTATCGAATAACATCGTTAATATTCGGGACGGCATCATCACCATGTACGGCCATTTACGTAAAAAATAAAAACGCAGAAAATTACAGTATCGACATCCCGAGTACGTAACTTTTATATGGACGACTACTTAGGCGCATTCAACTCCGAAAGCGAGGCAAAGTCAAGGATAAATACCATGCACAAAGTACATTTAAACGCATCCTTCGAGTTACGCGGGTGGGCGTCAAACGTGCCCGAAGTAATAAGTACGTCATTGATACGCGCAGTAGCGATACTACCACGATAGGTAAAGGTGATACAGAGAGAACATTAGGCCTTATATGGAACCACACATATGACACGTTAGGCTTCAATGTCAATCTCAGATACACACCCACGAGTGAAATTAGAGGTGACACATTACTTACTAGGTTTATTTTCGCCTATCACGATGATAGGCAAATGTCTTATACAGGAAATATGGCGTAGTGGGATAGATTGGGACGACCCCATCACTACCGAGCATCACGTGACATGGTTATCATTTATAAATAACTTACAGCTGTTAAAAAAGTTAGAAATAGATAGGTACATACCTGCCACGCCCTCTGGAGAAGGGAGTTACACATTTTCTGTGACGCGAGTGAAAAGGTGTATTCCGCTGCTGTATATTTATTAATTTTATTTTATTGTATTTTATGTCATGGAAAACCAACAGCTTACAAATCTTAAGTAAACAACATGTTAAATTTACAAAAAGCCAATAACAGGTTCTCAATAATAGAAATATACTAACATAATCTATTTCGTCATTTAGACAGAGCACAAATACTAGCAGCAAAAATGGAGTCTAATTTAAATGTACAACATGCATAAATTTAATTAGTGAAACAAACAATAATAGCCACAAAAGAAAAGAAAAAGCAGGGCTAAACGCACAATATAATTTTTCTTAAAATAAATTAAATTATGACATAAAAAACTCTCGACTTAATGCCCGCCTTGCCGATATAGGGTAAACAGTACTAATGTTGGCACTCCTAATATGATTGGCGCTTTGCTATTTTAATCTAAATATTAAGAATGTTTTCCTTTTTCTATATCACAGCTACACAGATATTGCTAAGATATATAATTAATTAGACTAACAATACACATTTATATTTAAAGCGTCAACAATTTTCCTATAAGGGCTGTTTTAAAAATGTGTGCGGACAAATCCGTTAAAATTTAACAAAAAGTTAAGGTTATGTGACCAGATTTTGAGACAAAAATGTGATTTTTAGGTAAGTTTATATGCAAGTTTCTGTCTATTTTAATCAATTAACGTCATTAAAGCATATTAAACGTTATTTTATCGTTGTGAAATAGAAGCATCGGTTTTTTAATTGTGCCAGTGACTATACTTTACTTTGTTTGACTACATAATCATTGGCATATATGTCAATCACTATACTTTCTTTCTTTTGTCCAAAATCTATTCTTGACACTGCCAATGACTATATCCTTTGAGTAGTGCCAATGATTATAACTGAACTTTTTCATATTTTGAATTGATGAAGAATACTGCTATTAAGAGAGGGCGTTTTAGAAAAATAACTGCCGCCCTAACATTTAACATTCCACGCGCGAATTTACAGTTCCCACTAAATAAGTAAAGTAAAAAAAACTAGCAAGCTGAAAAGCCGACCTGGTACTGGCACAGTTTTCGATGTCATAAAAATGTCAATGATGTGAGGTTTTTGAATAAATACCCCATACATACTAAACCGTTTTATAGAGAGAAAATAAAACGTCTATGAGGTGGATCATATCATGCCTAATCGAAATCTTGCATCACTGTTCTTTGGAGTAGACGGTAAAACCTATTATTTTCCCCCTAAAGAAAATGTGATCAGACGTTCAAAAGTTAATGCCTAGAGAGAGGGTTATTTACTATCTTAAATACGGCGCAACTTAGCCCAAGTCTCGCCATAATACTTATAGCCCTTAACCTAAATGCAACGCGACTATTGCAATCAGCTGATATCACTGCATTTCGGTCCACCAAAGACATGTGGCGTAAACCTGTCTTCGAATGACGGACAAAC
Organism: Parnassius mnemosyne; assembly: GCA_963668995.1. Lineage (NCBI taxonomy): Eukaryota > Metazoa > Arthropoda > Insecta > Lepidoptera > Papilionidae > Parnassius > Parnassius mnemosyne. The sequence continues at coordinate 18,745,865 of CAVLGL010000104.1, read as the reverse complement.
AATTTTACAAAAAGGTTACTAAAAGAGATGCGGGCCTATATTAGAAAGACTTTTACCGTATTGAAATAAACCTACATTTTTTTTTTATAGGAGAGGGGGCAAACGAGCATGCGGCTCACCTGATGGTAAGTGACTACCGCCGCCCATGAACAACCGCAACACCAGGGGAATTGCAGATGCGTTGCCGGCCTTTTAAAAAGGAGTAGGCTCTTTTTTTGAAGGTCCCTAAGTCGTATCGGTCCGGAAAAATCGCTGATGGTAATCGATTCCACAAGGAGGTCGTGCGAGGAAGAAAACATCTTCTAAATCGCACAGTGGTGGACCGCCAATTATCCATATGATGTGGATGGTATCGGGAGTTCTGCCGCGATGTGCGTTCATGAAATTTGGCGGCTGGGATTAATCCGAACAATTCCTCAGAGCACTCCCCATGGTAGATGCGAAAGAAAATGCAAAGAGATGCAACATCTCTTCGCAGTGCCAATGAATCGAGCCGATCGGAAAGGGCTCGGTCGTCGACGATTCGAGCCGCTCTGTGCTGGATGCGGTCAAGTGGAAGGAGCTGGCACTGGGGAGCCCCTGCCCAGAGATGGGAACAGTATTCCATGTGAGGCCGAACCTGCGCCTTGTAAAGTTGCAGGCGGTGTGCCGGCATGAAATACTGTACCGCTCTGCTGAGCACGCCAAGCTTTTTAGAGGCCAATTTGGCCTTCTCTTCCAAGTGACCACGAAACTGCACGTCACTCGATATGTCGACTCCGAGGATACCGATACTGGCTGAGGCAAGAAGGGGAGTGCCTTGAAAATGAGGAGATACGACAAAGGGGTTCTTTTTAGCGGTAAACGCGCAAACTTGTGTCTTCTGAGGATTAAACTGGACTAGATTTAGTCGCCCCCAATCCGAGACTTATTATGAAATGGTTTTGAGACATGTGGGTTGTGCCTATTTAGTCCAGACAAAGTGGATTAAACAAGTGGCCGGTGCCCTCGAAATCACAGCAAGCCATTTTAGATGATCACCGTTTCTTGCCTTTACGCCGAATTACCTAATATTTTAAGAATAACGACTAATAACTACTGAATCAGAAATACCTGTATCAAATTATGCTTTTTTCTTTTCACTTAATAATGGTTTATTAGTACCAGAGCGTATACAACCTGCAGAGATTATTGTTGAGTATCAGAAAGAAAACTAACCTTATGTTTTTCATCAACTAGGCAACAAATTTAGAATTTGTTGGAGGTGAATGGGTGATTGTGGATGTCGATATAAACTAAAATCTTTTAGAAAGCCCTAAAAATATAGGTATATAGAGTATTTTCCATTGCCAAATACGTATCAAAAAGCAAAAAGCAGGTCAACAACGCCGTTATTTTGTGCTAACAAGTTAAGATTCGGAAGCAGCGGAGCTAAAAAAATAATGGAAAAATGGGGCACAAATGGAAAATGCAGAATTGAATTAGTCAGCCAAATATACAAACAAACTGACAAACAAAACAAGAAGAATGAAGCCAAAAACCTTGACATTATAATACTCTCTCAATCTTTAATCTAAAATACCGAAATAAAGTTCTATTTCTACAAAATATCGAGAAAATAGGTACGAAAGGTTTTACTAAAAAAGTCACATCAAAAATGTATACGAAGAAAGAAAAAACATGGTAGACAAACGAAACCGCTTTCAGATGAAGATCTAAGGAAAATTTTTGAAGAAGATTTGTTCAAAATAAGTATTATAACAATAAGATGGAGCTTAGAAAGATCTGGGTATAACTTTTTAAGACTTCTAATGGTGCCAATGATTATACTTAATTTACAGTGCCATTCACTATGCTAAAGTGCCAATGATTGTAACATTCCCTAGAAAAAAGTTTAATTAGATTTTTAACTTAATTATACATTTCTTTTTAACGTAAGGCGTTATTTTATTTATGGCTATCTAGACTAAAATCCAACAAAACAATAAAAAAATATAACAAATTTGTTTATTTACGAGAATTAACCACTTACAAGTAGAAAGAAAGGAATGATGCACTGTAATGGCGGCGGTGCAAGTATGTTTGCGTGTTATATAGGGTTGTAATGTGAAACAAAATTTCCCCATTTTTTTTTATAAAACAATCTGTCAAAATATAACATAACTTTGACGAAATACCAATTTATTATTACGTAACTAATATAAATAACACATTTGATGATTAAAAAAAAACTATGAATTTAAGATTTAGATTTTGATTGAAATCGAATTACTTTATTTCAATCAATTTCAATTAATCTTATTACAAATTTTTTAATAGATTATACAAAAATTGTATTATATTATTGGAACGAAATATACATAACAAACAAACACATTATAGGTAACCCAAAAATTAATATAAAACTAATTTACAATATATTAATTTAGAATTAGTATGAAAAAATTTTGAAACAACATGGTAGCGATCACCTCATTCTCAGGGGTTATTATCAATCATGTACTCTTTAGTAGTATACCCTAATAATCCTTACTAAACAATTTTTACTTAATGATTTCTTATATTTACCCGAACACTACACATTGAATAAAACTACTTTTTACGGATTTTATCGCGTTTAAATTAACTTATTTTATATTCCCGACGTTTCGGTTGCTTTCCAGCAACCATGGTCACGGGGGACTGAGGTGACTGACGTCCCGATGTCAGAGTTAACCCGGAGTACCTTCAGCTCTTTAATTATTAATTTTGGTACGATCTATGCAGAATGAACTTACTGTGTCTTGAAGTCTTGCAGTGGTATGCTTGGGTTTAGTTTTAATTTTATGAATTATAGGATCCCATTTTCAATAGAGAGGGAGGCTGGGTACTACCACCTGCTTGAAGTCGATTAACTGGTATAACTAACTTGTGCTTTTTTCTAGTATTTACAGAAAGTACAACACTAAATACAAATACATACATTAAATTTTCGTAAATATACTGAGAGGCCACAGTTAATATATTTATTTCTTTATATTTTCTGCAAGTGTAAATTATTTTGATAACGAACAACACTGTTAAAACCTTTTTATTTAATAATTTTTTTAAACAACTTTCGAAGGTTTTTGAAATCCCCTCTAATTTAGAAATATGGTGGAATGGAATCGCCAAATATTTTTCTGCTATATATTTAATAAGACTTATCTTATGCTCTATCCCTGCGAATGTGTGCTCAAATTCCAAGCTTACAAAAACCCTGTCATTGGCAATAAACTTTTCTAATATTTTTGTAAGTAGATACTTTTGTTGCCTTCCATTGTACATTGTAATGTTTTCCTTAATAATCTTTCGTACAACCATTTCACAAGTACAACAAATATTAAATAAATCGTTAGATGGAAAACGTACACCTCCTAAATTTATTTATTATTTTTTAAATGTATTTATTTATGAAAGAAATGCTTTTCTACAGTATACAAACGCGCGGTGCATTTTTGGCATTTAATTTTTCTTTGTTGCATAATAAGCTGTAGCCGGTGGAAGGAAAAGGGAAGATCTCCCGCCGGGCAAGGTACTCTGCCCGGGGAGCGGCCAACGCTCCAAGTGGTAGTTCGGAGCTATTCTATATATACTGCTTTAACTTCGGAACTTTGTTAGCGCGATTTAGGCTTCGATATGTTTCGCATGTCGCGCGATGACAGCGCCGCCACAAAGCAATGCTACCCGCCAGATATCCTATTATTAACTTACAATAGTCATTATGTGATTCTATCCCTAGCCGCTTAGCTAGCTCATCATCTTCTTCAGTAATTTCATTTAAAAATGATAATGAATCACAAGTACTATCATCATCTTCTTCGTGACGGTATGATGGTGTGGTGGAATTGATTGTTTGAGTAGCCGAAGTGCAATTAAGCACAGCTACTTGTTCCAAAGGAACACAATTTCCTATAGTTAAACACCTAAAATCTAGATGTGCCAGCAGTTTTCTGTAGCAACTTTTGAACTGTCTGAAATTAGGGTTGTCATTAAAGCCACTTTGCATTCGAATACAAGAAAAAAATATTTCTAAATGATCCTGACTTAGTTTTTAGGTTGGCAGATACATTATTTTTTTTTTCATTATGAATATATTTTTCATATAAATATTTTAAGCTTTCTATATTTATTAAAGTGCCAAGAAAAGCTGTTTTGCACTTAGCTCTTATTAAAGATATTTGATACCGAGTAATAACAAATGTTACCCTCCCATCTCGCTTTACTTTTCTTTTGCTGGAATAATTCATTTCTAATTTTGATATGTATTTTTGATTCGATATGAGATTTATATACTAAATTAAACTTGGCAACACATTTAAGAACGTTCTTAACCGTATTATAATCAGTCCAATTTTCAGGAAATGGTAAAATAGTAAAAAATAAAAATCACGACTACAGCACAACATAACGAACTGTGGCCAAAAAATGCATATAACCGCATTATAATCGATCGGATAATTTTTCAGGAAAATTGTAACAAAAAAGTGCACATAAAACAATGTTAAGAGGTTGTTGGGCAAACATATATACCATATCCGTGCCAACGTGGGTAAAAATAGCAATTTCCCAAATTTCAGGTAATTTTCCCTAAAAATAATTAACAGCACTGATCACGTGACTCATGTTTTGTGTTCCAAAAATAGCATTTTAATTTAAGACATAAAATTCTCAAATAAGTGATTATAATTACTGACGCACCTATGAAAGGGGGTTCCTTGAAGGTTTTTGATAAAAACACTATGATTTTTACAAAATTTAACGACGCTAGACGGCATATTAATTTTTGTTTTTACTTACGACAACTACTTCTCACGGACGACGTTTGTTGCGTATTGGCGGGCGCTAGACTTATTATTAGTGTGAATGTGTGCGTGACCCCTTGTACGTACAAGCGAGCTGACTTATTATGTGTGCCTCGGTGATTTGTATAGCGAGATTCAGTCCGCCTTATTTATACGTCCATGCCCTTGTACGTCTAGATACGCGCGGCTCTGATTCGGCTGCTACCGAATTCGCGTGTTGTAACAAAAAACCTACATAGCTACTTAACTATAACAGCTAGAATAAAGAAAAAAACTGCAAAAAATTGATAGAAGAATACAAATTAAACCTATGTATGTTTCAAGATCTAAAATAAAAATTTAAGATCTTAAAAATAGGTGTGAACATTTCAATGGAGTTCGGAGAAAAATAAACGTAAAAATTTTATTAATTTACATTACAACGAAGAAATATTGTATTTATTACAAATAATTCAATGTCACAAAAAACTAGACATATTTAACTTTCTTATAATGCATAGGTGTTTATGTTTAATTAAGACTAAGTAGTTAAATAAATCGAAACAAAACACCTACTTTTTTTTCCGCGAGGTCTCGAGCGCTTTACACTTTAACTTAAAAAAAAAGGTAGTTATGAGTTTTTTTTATTTGAGCTTTTAAATTAAACACCAATAATAAAATCAAGTACATTGACACAATAATTTTTTTTTTCACAGAACCATATTATTGTCTTCCACTTTTTAAGCAAATTATGTCTAGCGAATAATATCGAAAAATGAATTACTTTTATTAAATATGAGAATTAAATTATTGTCAATACATAACAAGGAAAATCAAGTGAGTTGAAATCGTAGAACACATCCTCCATATAAGTAAAGTGAAGTTAAATAAAAAAGAGAGTAAAAGTCGACAATCGTAAACAAAAATAACATTATTATAACACAAGAACAAAAACTATGAGATAAGAGCATGACGAAACACCAAGCGAAAAAAAAAAACTCATAACCCAAACCAACCAAAACCCAGGCTGCAAAAACTAAGAAAGCAAAACATATTGCAAACATATTTTGCTATTTGTGCCGACCCTTATTTAGAACCATTGTGGTTACGTCCATGGATACCAAACTATCCACAACAAAAGATCTGAGGAACACAATAACATTTTTAAGGAATCTTCAGTGAATACAGTTTAATTATGTTTTTAAAGTGCATTATTATATTTATTACGAAGTATCACTCGTTGTTTAAATATAATTTTATTGAAAAACAAAGTAAACAAAATTAAAATTAGGCCGACGACTTCACAATTGCCATTTTTTTTAAACAGTTATACTTTGAATTTAATATATTACTCGATTTTACACTTAGAACTGTGATATGTATACGTAATTATAAAGCCCAAATCATCTAGTTTACTATGATGTATAATAATCTAAGAATTATTAAATAAAACTAAAATACTTACGACATAATCGCTGGCACTACAAAAACACTTGTTCACAAAACACCGAGTGTGAAGCCAAAATTATTTGTTTATTCGTCAAGGCTTGTTACACTGCCATCTCGTATTTAGTACGTAAAATAGTTCGTCAGCTATCGACTCCATGTACAAAACCCCCAAAAATAACCGCAGCTGTCCATAGATGTCAGTTTTATAAAACTTGACGCTATGGATACTATAGTATCCAGGACGTACAACGCTACTTTTATTTTGGACACCGTAGTATCCTTGGACGTGTGAGTGGTTAGTTGATGAAGCTGGCAAGTAGAGTAATGCATTCGTTCTAAGGTTCACTGTAGGCGTTCTCAGTGATATTTGTGATAGCAAATGAGAACAGTCAACATTGTCAGAACAGCTTTTCAATAAAAATACAATGTCAGCAATCTCCCGACGCTTTATCAGAGCTAGCAGATGATGGTGTTTGCATAAGGATAAGTAGTTTTTAGTGGGTACGATAGCAAAGATATCGTATCGTACAAATTTACATTGGATATTTTCAATCCGTGAAATGTATGTATGATACATCGGGTTCCAAATCTGCGAAGCATATTCAAGCGTACTGCGGACGTAAGTAGTAAGTACAGAACAAGATTTTAATTGTTTTAATATTATTAAACTCTTTTGCAGTACGCATGACAAAACCTAACGCCTTAGATGCCCTAGTTATGATATTGTCAACATGAGTGTTGAATAATAACTTAGAATCGTGGAAAATCCCTAGATCACGTAACACAGATTCTTTTTGTAACTTCTGGCCTTTAAGGTGATAGCCGAAATTAATTAAGTTTCGCTTGCGTGAATATGTAATAAGGTACATTTTGATGGGTTTAGATCAAGCTTATTGATATTTTAGTATTTCTCCAATCTTAGTAGATCTTCATGCAGTGATTCAGCATCAGCCTGAGATGAGATTGTGGAAAATATTTTCATATAATCAGCAAAACACAGTAGGTTTGATGATTTAAAACAGGTTTCAATATCATTGACAAATATAAGAAATAGCAACGGCCCCTGTGGCACACCACTCGGTATTGACACCCAACCTAATATGTAATTGTTAACAACTACAGCCTGCGAGCGATTGTCGATATAAGAGGAGAACCACCGCAGTAGGTCTCCACAGATACCAACATACCGAAGCTTTTTTGAAAGCAAATTATGTTCAATTCGGTCGAAAGCCTTACTATAATCTGTATAAATAACGTCAACTTGATGACCATCATCCATGGCTTTAGTCAAGAATGAATTAAGGAGCACCAAGTTGGAAACGGTAGATCTACCCTTGAAGAAACCATGTTGAGACTGGCTTATGCTTTGTTTGAGTAACGGATATACCTACTCATAATTAAACTTTTCAAAGACTTTGGAAATGATGCACAACTCGAATCGAATCGATATTGGCTTTAACGGAGCTACTTTGGTCTTGCCCGCTAACAATCGTGACGTTTTAGTACTGTCTGTTTTTGCACTTACGTAAGCGTGCATATATCACCCCTGTGCACAAGAAGGGTCTTAGGACCGATGTCGCTAATTATAGGCCAGTTTCTAAGTTGTTTTTTTTATAGGATAAGGGTGACAAACGAGCACACAGACCACCTAATGGTAAGTGGTTGCTGTGGCCCATAGACATTTACATCTATCTTCGATTACGAATCAAAATGCAGATGCGTTGTCACCCGTGAGGACTAAGATGGAATGCTTCGTTTCCAGTAAAAAGGGTCTCCGGTTCTCTACACTCACCATACGAAACACAGCAGCGTTATGCTGCTATTTTACGATGGTATTCGGTGAGAGCATGGTCCTACCCCGGTCGAGTCGACCCATTCGTGCTACAACTATACCAGTAATATAGCTGCAGCATGGCTCTACCACGTAAATATGACATAATTGATAAAATACAGGGTATCACGGTCGACAACGCAACTGCAAATACCAAATTTATGTATGAACTGAACAAACAGCTGCTACACTTTGATTCAGACAATCAACATTTCCGGTGCTCTGCTCACATTTTGAAACTTGGCGTACAAGATTTATTAAAGACCTTAGCATTACACATTGAAACTTTTTTTTATAGGAGAGGGGGCAAACGAGCATACGGCTCACCTGATGGTAAGTGACTACCGCCGCACATGAACAACACCAAAGGAATTACAGGTGCGTTGCCGGTAATAAACTGACAATAACGGACTAGAACAGCAGTATGAAGACGAAACTGAGGAAGATGAAGAATATGCGCCAAATATTGCTGACTCCCCTACAGCTATAACAAAATTACGCAGTATTTCCAGTAAAATAAAAAGAAGTGAGATATTGAAGAGGAAGCTTCAGTCTGCTTGTGAAGCAGTTGGCGTACCATCAATCCCTTACTCGACTGTCCAACGAGATGGAATTCTACACATGATATGATTGGATGTGGTTATATAAGTGAGAACTGGCATTTACATATTGTGCACTTCTGTCACCGAATTGAATGGTTTTCAAATCACAGATAGTGAATGGCAAATATTCGAAAAGATACATAAGTTTCTAATAAAATTTAAACTTTTATCAACGAAACATGGTGGAGAAAAATATGTTACATTACCGCTAGTCATTGTATTATTCAATCTCTTGCTCGATAAAATTGAATCAATGGTAAAACAATTAGATGAGAAAATAATCGATCCGAAGAGGATAAAAGGCTCATTCTGGGTTTCCAAGCAGCTCGAGACAAAATGCTTAAGCGTTAAAAGAAAAGCAACTAGATTTATTGTACCTCTTTAATTTTAGACCCAAGGCATAAAACTCAGACTTTTGACATGACATTATGGGGGAAGCAAATTAAAAGAAAGCCTGCGCAAATTTAATGAACTTTATAAAGAATATAAAAGTCAACACTCAGTGAATAAATCTCTAGAATCACCAATAAATGAAAATAAAGTATGTGAATATGATGAAGATGAAGACGTCTTACGTAATAGACTTTGAGAAGTATTACGTAATAGACTTTGAGAAACTGTATGCATGTCCCTCGACGTCATCTGGATCTGGATGTTGTCTTCAAGGCTTAGTTATTGACGAGTTGGAGAAGTACCTAAGTAAACCCAGAGCCGTCAGCTCGGAAGACATTTTAGAGTGGTGGAGGACGCATGATAGAGAATATCCGACTTTATCGACTGCTGAGAGATTATTTTCTAAAACATCATTAGTAATTAGAAAACAAAGATATAAGTCAAGGGGCTACTCCTAGCGAACAACCTTGAGCATTCGGTCCGCCGACTCTCGCTATAATATATCGCGTGAGAAATATGCAAGACGCCAACTACTGTACGAACGTAGTATTATTTTTTCAATATCAATAAACTATTTTATGGAAATACACACGGTGTACAACGATAAATGTATTTTAATTTTTTTATTCGGTATATTAGTTGCATTATATTAGAATTATGTATTCTCATATATTATCTAATTATGAAATTTTATAATTAATTATATATTAAAAATGAAGCATTGAAAATAGTGAGTTTAAAAGATACCTACTCACTATAGGTAAATAGATATATATATAGAGAATAAAGAATAAATAAATAAATAGGATGTTTCACAGATATCTTTTTGATTATTGTTAATTTTTACTTGTCACGTATTGAAAAGTAACATACCAACCTACTAATTTTTGAACTGAGCACCTTGTAACTTAGCCTGCTTATTACTTATGCTGGCTGACATTATCCTCACCCCAATGATTGATGAGGATGAAAAAAAACATGTCTGTTTTTATTTTTATTCCATTTTATTTCTACATACTTAATTATATTTATTTATACATAAGGGTTATAATAAAAGTAATACAAATATCCACAAGAAGTATAAGGGTTATAGGTAAAGTGACCATACGTCCCGTTTTGAACGGGACTGTCCCTTTTCTCGGTCACCTGTCCCATTGTCCCCAAACAAAGCTCCGGGACACAAAATTGTCCCGTTTTCTGAAACCGCGCGAAAATTTATATCTATGAAGTTTGTCAGACGTCACGTCAGTGCGAGAGCGGGACCGACCAAAAATAACCAAATGGGATAATTTTAAAGTTTCCCCAAAAACTCGTTGGATGGAAGTATTCAGTCTTTCGCACCAACAATCTTCAACATATATTTTTTTAATCGAATATATTTTATGTCTACCTGATACAAATGCTCCAGTACAAAGAGTATTTTTCTATTTTGAATAAATTGTGGACATCTGAAAAAAAAAACACTTACGGTTCCAGTTCTAAAGGCGATGTTGTTAACAAAGGTAACAATAAAAAAAAACTTGCCTAGAATTTTATTATTTAAAATAATCACCAACTTTATTAAAGCAAATTGGTTCCACTGACAAATGTAATTATTAATTTAAAAAAATATGTTGCATTTAATAATTATCGTCTATACCGAATATAATTTTATAATGAACACTAATTGCATAAAGTTATAGTTTTTAGAGTATAAATAAACCCATGTCCCGTTTGGAGTTAAAAACTAAATGGTCAGTTTAGTTATAGGGGTTTTTGGGTTGTAATTAAATGATGCCCGGGTAGGTATTAGTACTTACTTAGTAAAAGTAGGTAACTATTTAGATAAGTACCTTTTATCTAATCATAATACCTATATAATTGGTACCTATTGTGATTAGTTATACTGGGTAGTTATATTAATACCTACTTAGATACTTTTTACCGAATTACTATACCTACTAAGATAGTGTGGTTAGATATTAGGATTATTTTTAACTGTATACTATATTGCTAATATTGAGTTATCTTTTTAGAGTGCAAATTATAATATATGTCGAAATGTTAATTATGGATTCGAACCTTACATGCCAATGGTGCTTCATTTTTTATTTCCATTTACTTCAAAGAAAATACACGCAAAAAGCTTCATCGCGCAGTAAAAAACCACAAATATTTGTATAACTAATACGAAAAATTATACCCAAAACCAACAAATAACACTACTATAAATAACCTAATAAGTAATAATATTATCGACTGATAAGATGACGTGAGCGAGCATGTGCGCTGGCCGACGCGAGTTTCACCTTCAAGACCTTAGCGCTCACTGACTGCAGCCAGCCCGTGGGCAGTGAATACGCCCAGATTTTAAAATAATCTATACTAATATTAATGTAATAAATCGGAAGAGGTTTTTTTGTTTGTTTAAATAATCTCTGGAACTACCAGTCCGATTTGAAAAATTCTTTTGTATATTATAGCCAGATTCATGTGGAATAGTATAGGCTATCTAGCATTAAGCTATATTACTCAACTAGCCTTAAATATGGATATTTGATAAGCAAGTCAGAAGAAAAAGCACTCCCGAAATGATTTATCCGCGTACGCTGGTGTTATCGTTAGGGATACGTAAATACAATGTTCTAGAAAAATATAGACCTATACTCCGTCTAAAATAAAGTCCGGTATACCATATGTCTATTTCTTATACATAAGCCATAATTTGGTATTTTGTGACAAAAAAAATATTGAAAATTTAAGAGATTTATGAGCGTTATTTTTAGGCATGGCCTATTTATCCTTACGAACGAAAGTTACTTCATCATCAAGACAATTTTATAAAGATAAACTTTGTTCTTTATACCATTTTATTTGGACGCATAGTTTAACAGATAATGTAAAATTAAAATAATTCAATACTTGGCTGGGCGCGACGCTTAAACTCTAGCCGTTATAAAATGCTTGAACTAGGTCATGTCGCGCACCTCGGACACGTGATGACGCGGGTGAAACCGCGGGGCACAGCTAGTTTCTTAATAAAATCAAATTTTTGTCTTTTGAAAAAAAATTATGATCGAAATGTTCATTAATATATTGCTTATCCATTAGTATCAATCGTAAAATAAAATAATGCTTACTTTACGAGGAGATGCATGTTATTAATACATAGGCTGCACTAAAAGTATCGGGAATGGAATATTTCCACTGTTCCTGTCATATTAAAATCTTTTTAATTGAAAACTCCTTGGTTTTAAAAATCGAATACCATTTATTTATTTAAAAAATAGATTCTCGGTCTTGTCACCCGCCTAAAGGGTATTAGTGTTCTGTGCTTGTCACAAGGTTTTGTCAAACTTGTTTAGTCGTTGAGAAAATGGAATTGACTCGAGAAAATTCAAGAGCGATGATTTATTATAACTTTCGAAGTGGTTTAACACAAAAACAGTGTGTTGACCGGATGATTTCTGCATTTGGTGATGAAGCCCCATCCAAAACAACAATTTATCGCTGGTTTGCTGAATTTCAACGTGGACGTGTCAAGCTCAGTGATGATCCCCGTCAAGGTCGTCCAAAAACTGCAGTCACCCAAAAAAACGTTGATGCTGTGCGTAAGCTGATTGAGGAAGATCGACATGTGACATACCGCGAAATTCAGTACCTAAATACAATACCGTCAGAACTCTCGAAAGATTCCACGCAGGATCCTCAAATGCTGTATACAACATCGTATCAGGTGATTAATCCTGGATATACGAGTACAAACCCGAAACAAAAAACCAGTCACGAGTTTGGGTGTCCGAAAATGAGTTAAAGCCAACAAAAATTGTTCGTTCACGGAGTGTTGTAAAAAAAATGGTGGCCACGTTTGTTTCCAAAACCGGCCATGTTACGACTATTCCTATTGAGGGACAAAGAACGATTAATGCAGAATGGTATGCTAGCATTTGTTTGCCACAGGTTGTTTCTGAACTCCGTAAAGAGAACTGCAACCGCCGCATCATCCTCCATCACGACAATGCGAGTTCTCACACCGTACACAGAACAAGGGCTGTAATGATGATGATGATGACACAGAACAAAAGAGTTTTTAGAGCAAGAAAACATAGAATTATTAGACCATCCGCCGTACAGCCCCGACCTAAGCCCTAATGATTTCTATACTTTCACTAAAATAAAGAATAAATTGCGTGGACAGAGATTTTCATCACCTGAAGAAGCTGTGGACGCCTACAATACGGCCATTTTGGAGACCCCAACTTCTGAATGGAATGGTTGCTTCAATGATTGGTTCCATCGTATGGAAAAATGTGTCAAATTTCGCGGCGAATACTTCGAAAAGCAATAAATACATTTTTAAATAGTAATGCTGTGTCACTTCCTTGAGTCCCGAAATTTTCAGTGCCGCCCTCGTAATTATTTCACATTTATGTGGTTTCGATGTAAGGAGATTATTTTAATATTTATTCCTTAAAAAAAATTGGATATGTCTCTTATGGAATCAAGATTATGTAGAAACATAATGTGTTTTTTATTAGTTGATATATCTTTTTAATAAAAAGTAGATAGCTCCTAAAAACCGCACAAATAACGACTAGCGCGACATTTTGCTCAACCATGCGGCTTAAGTGTTGAGTAAGCCAGATTTGGCAGACTTTGTATTAATTCTTGGTCAAAGTAACAGTAATATCAAAGCTATTGTGTACTGTTATGTAATTTAATTTGTATTGTATTTTATTTTATATTTAAATAAATGGTAAATTGTATAACTCTTTTATTCCATTTCATATAAGATGAGGGTCTATCAATCTCTTTCTAGGCAGATAATGTTCTTTAAAATACATTCAAGTTAATGTCATTATTTTTTTTAAATATTATAACCATGTTTTAGCACATGTAAGCTTATTAAATGAAAACGTTTATTAAGATATCATTATCCTATAAAAAAAAACGGACCGACTCCCGTGGCCGTGGGACACGGTAGATAGCTCAGTTGGTTAGAGCATCGGCACAGATCGCTTAGGTCGTGGGTTCAAACCCCACCCAGTGTCAGTTGATTTTTCGAATTTCTCATTAAATATTTAGACGTTTATTAATTTGGTTGGTCTTTACTATGGCTATGTTAATTCAAGCTCAGCTGTACCTACTCTGTTAAGTTGTTTTAAGAACTAAAGTAACGTTTAATAAATAGCAATACCAAGACGAAGACTAGGTGTATTGGTGCAAGACCAAGACTGGCAAAGTCTCGTCTTGTTCGTGCATTTGGGCAACACTACTCTTTATGATGAACTTTTTTTATGCTGTCCCATAGATAGTGGACGTGGGCGAGCTCCGACGGTTCGATACAAATGAGATTTACTTGATAATACTTGTTTAGCGATGTCCGTGCGGTCACAGCTAAGTTTTGAAAAACCCTTCGCAGGAGAACCCGAATACGTACTTTTTAACGTATATGATAGCGTACGCGCGTTAGTGTTGCCCAAAATCGGTCTTGGTCTTGTAGTCTTGGTCTTGTTCTTGCATTTTGCAAGACCAAGACCAAGAACAAGACCGCCTAATTTTAGCAAGACCAAGACCAAGACTGACCGTGCAAGATTTGAGCAAGAACAAGACTAAGCCTGCGAGACTCTTGCGTCTTGCAGTTAGGAATGAGTGTCGTTTCAGGGAGTATAGGAGTTCGGGTATACGCTTAGGGAGTCTGAGACGCAAAAAATATATAAAAAAAATTTGGAAAATTGGACTTATGCGCATTATGAACAATACCATAAACATACATAGCGGATGAAAATATCCGTTAAAAGAAAAAACAGTGCATCCCTAGTTTTGACCATCGGCACTTTGATAGTGCGCGGCGTCTTGTTGTCGGCATCATCAAAGGTCGAATACTGACCTGTCAAAGAAATTTTGCAGCTATTCGGAAGTACAAGGTCAAGATTCACGCGCCGGCGGCTTCTATTGATATCGCATTCAATCGTCACCGCCACGCCGCACGCACATTTGACACTGTTTGAATGTTTGAAAAAAAGTTTTTATTCTATACTCTAAAACGTAACCTTAGTCAATAAAAAAGCAATTAAAATAAAATAGTCACGTTAAAATGGTGTCGACGAATCGCGATTAACTGATCATTCCGTATTAGTTTTAAATAGGCACCCATTGTTAATATTAATGTTAACACTTAGAGAAGTAGGTATCTATATATAAACATTTGAGTTTTACACAGAGCGTTGCGATTAAACGTTTTAAACACAAATAGAAAATAAATTTTTTAACAAGAAAATTGTGATTTTTTCCCCACAACTAGGGTTACCAGATGGAAAAATCAAAAGTCCGGAGAAAAGGCTAGATTTTCATTGAAAAATCCTGAGAGTTTTACAGTTGAGAAATTTCTCTCCAATGTACTTAACAATTTAAAAAAAAGTCATAATATTATCTTTTTTATACACTGTGGATCTCGTTTAAACGTTGCACGTCGCCCTCAAGTGGGGGGGGGGGGGGGGGCACCGCTCTTAGCAGTGTCGCACACTCGCTCAGTTCCACCCCGTTGCTTTAACCATACTCAAGTAAATCATCATCATCAATCTATCTCAAATCTCAATTTAAAATGAAATACTCAATACCATGCTTTAACCATTTTCAAGACAATAGGTATTTCACGATTACCAGAGATAATGCGTATTTGTCAATATATATTCGCAATTACAGCCCAGAATTAAAACGTAGAAAGATTTTTTCTTCTATTATGGGGGCTCAATGGTCGAATGAAAGAAACCGACTAACGGTGTATTCAGTTCGGCTATACTTTTAATTCAATATAATTTGAAGAGTTTAATATGTGGCGCATTTTATAAATCAATACTTAAAGAAAAAAAACCTTACTAAAAAAGGTATCTTCACATATTATGTATGATAAAACTGTTTAAGTACCTACTTGGATAAATAAGTTTTGATTTTAATTGTGCAATTATTACCAAAGGAAATATCTAAAAATCCTGAGATTTCATGACATTTGCAAAATCCAGCCGCAATCCTGAGGAGAGTCCAAAAATCCTGAAATCTCAGGACAAATCCTGAGATATGGTAACCCTACCCACAACTAGCAACATTTGTATTATGAGAGCTTAGGTAAGTATTTTTTTAGTTTTACGTACTTATAATGAATTAAATGTATAAACTTATATGTGAAATGTAATACCATTACTTCTTTTATGTTTATCATCACCGTTGTGACAGTATTTTACAACACAAACGGTAATTTTTACAATTTTTCGCGAGCTCTTCTCCGTAAGACGTGACCTAGCGCACTGACGCGTCGCTGAGTCAACTTACGCGGTTTCGAGTTAGTTTTACTTGCTTCACTTTCGGTGCGCGTACTAGTATTCTATGCGTAATAATTCTATGGTACCGAGCTAGATACAGGTCGACAGCGGAGAGAGTGTGGGTACAGTCGCGTTCTAAAGTACTACATGGTATTGGGCTATTGTTTTATAATATTATAGTCTTAGAGTAATTACACATAGAGTGATAGTGACATTCAAAATTCCGTTCAAAGTTGAAGCAACAACACAATGAACGTGTGCATATGCGGCCTGTAATTACGCTTGCCCACACGCACACAAGCAAATGAGTAATGTTTGCAAGTTAATGACATTTTCCCCAAAAAGTGGGCATAATGTAATAGTAGACAATGTCATAGAATTAATATTTAGGTTGCATTTATAATGATTTATTAACTATTTGCAAAGAGAAAAATGTAACATTCTTTATTTTTCTTAACTTGTGTAATATTTAAGTTATTTATATACGTAATATCTTGTGTTATATTCACAAATCTATTATGTAATTATATTATTCTGTAAGAAGTGGTATTTTTTTATAGATAGGGTGACAAACGAGCTCACAGTCCATCTGATGGTAAGTGGTTGCTGTGACCCATACACAACTATATCTATCCTCGTTTGCGAATCAAAATGCAGATGCGATGTCACCCGTGAGGAATAAGATAGAATGCCTCTTTTCCAGTAAATAGGGTTTCCGGTTCTCTATACTCACCATACGAAAGACAGCAGTGTTAAGCTGCTATTTTACGCTGGTATTCTGTGAAAGCGTGGTCCTTCACCGGTTGAACCGACCAATTCGTGCTACAACTATACTACTAATATAGCTGCAGCATGGCTCTACCCCGTATAAAAATTATATATTTATATAAATATTTGTTATTTATCTTCCATAAAATCTTAAATTATTTATAAATATTAATTTTTATATAATACTCAATGGCCTTATTCTATGATATATAGAGAAGTGGAAGAAATGGAGGAGGCAAATGCCTACATCTATTTCTTTCAGTTTTTCCAAACCAGTCCCACTTACACTTAATAAGTGAATAGTGATCAGATAATCATTTTAGCTGTCAGATATTTTGTCATTAGTTATTCCTTACTAACTTTGGCTGTGGCCCGTGGCTTCAACCGAATAATAAAGCATACACTGATCTCGATTTTTGCCATTCTAAGATTCTACGTGATATATTTAATTTAAATCGGTTTCAACGAAATTTTACAACATACAACTTTCACAGAATGGATATAATATTAGAAGGAATCACGAGACTTAAAGAGTGCGGTCAGCTTCAAGTGATTATTATTATTATTATTACTTTATTGGTTATTATGTTTTGCATTAAAACAAAATAAGATCCGGAAGTAGATAACTATTCAATAAAATTTAAAACATGAAATTAAAAATGTTTATTAAAAATATAAAATAAAATAAAATATACCCAAGTACTTAAAAAAATATCTCTTAATGACCCTGAAACCGCAACTGTTTTCTAAACAACTGCCGCTTTGATGACGCTATCCTCGAAATGTTATCTTTTTAGATTCATAAAAGAATCGAACTAAAAATGTTAAATACATGTAAATTAGAATAAAAAAATAATGACCGGCTATGTTATTTATCCTAAAACACAAACCATAAAAAGATAAAAACAACGGCACATTATCAAAACAAAATAAAATCAACATATTTTTTTTCGTGGCAAATATGAACCTTAATAATATTTGGCAAATAAAAATACCTATTTATATGTGAATGAGACTATTGGCAGTATGTATGTATTTTTTTTTCAATATGCATTTTTTTATAATTATAATAAGAAGAAAAAATGGGGTACAATATTTTACTATGCCTAGCAACATTTTCATTATATTGGCGTCTGTCAAATTTATTACTTACTAGCTGTGCCCTTGCTACATATATATTTATCTATGGCTGTGCCCGCGGCGTAGCTCGCGTATACAGGTTTTACATAAAGAATTTTTCGTTTAGGTAAGAGAATATTAAACGATTTATTTCATTACTGTATCAATAAGTGGTAACAAAATAAATCATTATCATCAAATTTCTAAGTCGTTTATGATAGAGCTTCTGTGTAAACGACGATAGAAGTAGCCTTAGCCGGGGTATACACAAAAAGGTTACGGGGGTTACTAACGCGGGAAAAAGCAACATAGAGTTGGCCATGTGCAAAACAGTCAGTACTGAGCACAGAACACTTAATATAGATATTAGGTGTTCTGTGGTACTGAGGTACACTCCTACAACGCGTAAAGTTTGACCTTGCGCTTTATTTACGGTCATCGCATAACACACACTCACTGTAACTGGGAACTGAACGCGCTTAAAACTGAAAGGAAAGTTACTTCTTAATAGAGGGTTTTTGGGCAGTGCTGCCAGATAAAAAAAAACTCATTCAGCTCTAGGACAACACAAAAAGCGCTAGATTTCATGAAAACAGCGCTTTAAAAAAGCCCTAGTTTTCGCGCTAAATTAACTACAAACAAAGTTTGTGTTTTTTTATATAATCATAATAAAGAAAACAACATTACGTTTTTTTTCTGGCAATACTTTTTTGATGTATCAATACTTCGCAGGACATCGACTTATAATTATAGCAATTGCTGTCAACAGTAGTTAGTATTGTACGAACAATAAAAATGTCATTAATTGTTTTAAAGTGCAATGTATTTCGCAACTTAGTTTCAGATGTCAGCATCTGATTGCGGTTGCTACACAGTTTTTTTGTGTTATAACTTCTAAGTAACTTTTAACTTAGCTGTGCTCTAAACAACTGACTGAAACTGAATAAAGCAAAATAAATGCGTTGCCAAAACCATGAACGAAAACTTTAATAAAGGGGATTTCTCCGCTTATAGTCGTCGGTAAAAAAATCAAGTTGATCATCCTAAAGGGGAAGCCAGGAGATCCATAGCACAGGGTATCCTAGTTTGTACTCGTCTCCCATGCTCTTTGTTTTGTGGAAAAAATATGTTTGAAAAAGATAAACTGCAATGTACTATTTGTGGGAAAAAATAATAAAGGTCATTATTATTATTATCGGTAATGTGGACTAACAGTGCTGCTATAAAAGAGTTAATAACCCGCTAGTCGCTAAAATATTGAAATGTGTGCTAAATACACCAAAAAGCGCTGGATTAAGCGCTAGGTGCTAAAATTTCGAAATGCGCGCTATACATTCCAAAAAAGTGCTAAATCTAGTTCCCAAAGCGCTAAAATAACAGTGCTGCTATAAAAGAGTTAATAACCCGCTAGTCGCTAAAATATTGAAATGTGTGCTAAATACACCAAAAAGCGCTGGATTAAGCGCTAGGTGCTAAAATTTCGAAATGCGCGCTATACATTCCAAAATAGTGCTAAATCTAGTTCCCAAAGCGCTTAAATGGCAGTTCTGATTTTGTGTATATTTTAAATGCAATATCACGACATTTCGTTGCTAAAATTTTTATTTTTACCGGGTTCCGTTGTATGGCTTCGATGGATACAAATTTCTTCAGTAAGTCTCAATACGATTCATCGGCGAAAAATCTCAACACCGCAATTCAGAAAAGTTTGTAATTTGTACAACTCCATCTATTACGTCCTTTGTGTGAGAAAACATCCTATCTCTTTTTGTGTTTTAAGTATAAATATATTAATTATTATGGAACGTTTTTTTTTTACACAGAAATCTTTTTATTACTATTTCTGAGATTTTATGGCGCCATTGAACAAATTCGAACCTACATTTCAAAATTAATGTTTTCAAAAATTACTTTCGATAGAATTAACCAATTTTAATAAAACAAAGATTAAATGTAACTCGAAGATACGCTTTATGATATTCTTAACGATTTGTTTGAAAATAAAAGATGTTTACTTTAGACGTGATGCGTTCATGCGACAAATAGACAGACAGACAATTCTAAAAATTATAAAATGTTCTAATTTAATTATTTTCAGTTCCCCATAATGATTTTAGCCACCAAAATATATAATATACAATGTACAGAAAGAGACACAACATGTTATCATCATTTTTATTATATGTTTATATTTAAAGAGAGATGGCGCTGCTAACATCATCAATTCTAAAAATAAAAGAGATTAATTGACGCGATTGATACATTATATAAAACGTAAGAGAACTTATAAATCAGTGCCTGCACAGTAAGCAAAAAATAAAGTTTGACTCTCGCCAAAACCAATGCAATTGTTAATAGCTCTTTTAAAATTTGATTTACCACATAGAGTACTCGGCGGTAAAGAATAAATTGAGTTTGTCAACACGCAGTAGGGCAGCGAGTAATATAATAAAGATTAGCAGTAAATATGAAAACTCATCTACAGGAAAATACCACATTTGCAATTGCTTTACATTTTCACAACACCACCATCTATCGAAGAAATGTGTTAACTATTGTGCTTCAGATTTAGTTAATAAGGTTAATATATTTTTGTATAATTTATTTAATACGTTCTTTATTACTTTTGTTTACTGCGTTTTAGATATACATAATTATATCATTATTTTACATAATTTAACTATGATTTATGATATGATATTAGTTTAAAATGCACTTGATGACTCAAACAAAGCCACCGTTGAGCAAATTCGTACCTATACTTCCCTACCCATACTTCAGAATATTTATCATAACTTTTGATGGAATGAACTGATTTTAATGAAATAAAGACTAAATGTAACCCGAAGATACACTTTATAATTTCCTTAACAATTCTTATGATATAAATTAGTACTTTATACGTGATACGTTAACAAACAAACAGACAGACAGACAGACAGACAGACAGAAAATTCTAAAAATGGTAGAAATGTATTTAATTACTTATTTTTAGTACCCCTTAATCACTTTTATTACAAAAATATAAAATGTACAGACATCTGCTATTTACAGTTTTATTATATGTTTAGATTATTTAATTTTGATAAATGTTTTTTACAAAAATATAAGATGCTAGGCAGTACTTAACCGTGAAATGAGATTTTTTACATTTTTTTCGTGATTATGTGAGAAGTTGTGACACCCTTTCATAGTACAGTACGTCATTTTTTTTAAAAATTGTGCGAGCTGTTTACAAGACTACGTGGACTCGAGTACTAACGCGCCAAAAGTCGTACTTAGCCTTTAAAGGCTAACTTGAAATGGCTTCACTTTGCGTGCGCCTACTGCGGTTCTAAGCCTATTACTTCTATGATTATAGTAATTAATTGTTTAATTGTAGAATCATAATAGGTGTTTTACTATTTACTGAGAACTTTGGAAGAGGTGGGAATTAAAAATGGATAATGTTTACTTGAGCATTATTTGTTATTTCTATCTTAAAATATAAAGTAGTTTGTAACAAAAAAACTTAAGCTAAGGGTGACACGCCGTCCATTATGACGTCTTGGGTCACATGAAAGTCAGATGTTGATGGTGTGTTGGTGTTACTGGATGCTACTTCATCATCACTTTCATCTTCGCTTGAGCTTCCGTCATCAGGTCGATCACATGGTAATTTTTTCGGTATTCTCCCTCAACACTTTACTGCACAATTTTCCCCATTCACCTTCTCCTATCATATTTACCTTTTCGTTCACTAGTTTTATGACTAAAACAATAGATATAAATAATTTTTGTTTCCTTCCTTTTTAAAACATCGTCGCGAGTCGCAAAGTAAGCTGGGTATGCGACTGTATTTTTGGAGCGAACAAAGCGCGGGAACCAATAGCATGCAGGCACAGTAATACTGGCGGATTGTTTCCCCGTCGCGCCCCTTTGTACCTATATGTGATAAATCGCTCAGTGCCCAAGATCAAGGCCAGCGTTCTTTTTTCACCGTTCGCGCGTACATTAACCTCCATTAGTCAGGTGATATCAATTCAGTTTCCACTGCTGGTTTTATGTTTCAGTATTTTCATGATTTTTTTTATGTTTTTTTATAAGAGAAACAATTCCACCATACATTAAAAGGCCACAAAAGCCAATGCCAGTCTCACAGGTGGTGTTTAGTAGGTAGGCACTTATGCCGGGTTTCCACGCTTGCCAAGTCTCGGCAAGCATCCACAAGCTCAAGTGTGTAAAGAGGGCGTTTGGCTTGTCTTGCGTGAGCTTGTGGACGCTTGTCCCCGATCCGGGCTAGTGTCGGTTTTTGGACACAGATCAAAGGGCGCTTGCGGCAAGCCGGCAAGCGCTTGCAACGCATTCACACGTCGTTGGTGCGCTCAAAGACGTTAATCATAAAAATAAAAAGAAAGTTGCAAATGCTTGGAGTCGTCTTGCCGAGTTAAGGGGAAAGCCATTATAAGAATTAAAAGCCAAAAATTCCTTGTTTTTGTATTACTTTGCTTGTATTTCAAATAAAAGCCACCAAACGCAATAGCTGACACAAGTTCGGTATCCGCCATGCTTGGATTTACGTAGCACTGTTAGCACACTGACGCATTCACAAGCATGAAAACGACTTCCAAACGCCAAACGAGATTTGTGGACGCTTGGGGCTTGAAGACGTTTGCAGAGGCTTGGCAAGCATGGAAACCCAGCATTAGGTTAGGTTAGCCGCAGTGAGTCCTACATAACCACGACAGCCGGCTGGTAGCCCTTTACATTGCATCTGGGCGCAAAAACAAAACCTTACATTATATTTTTGTAACTTACAGTTTTTGCACCGCACGCCAAAATAGCTCGCAGATGACGGATATTTTTCCGACTTACTTAACACTTATCGTTATATTTTGACCAATTTATACAATATCTTTAATAATTATAGCCTATGTGTAGTTCTAATGTACGAGCTATTCATTAAAATACATTCAGTAGTTTTTGCGTGGAAGATTAACAAACATCTATACATCCATACATCCTCACAAGCTTTTACGTTTATAATATTAGTAAGATTTCATTTGAATGTTTCACTTCTACGGCTTCTACCGCATGTAAAATTGCACGCATGCGTTTTTTTTCTCGCAGCCCTGCAGGGTTCTTGCTCCTTGGGCTCGAATGACCTTGTCGTAGCGGAGGGGCTTAGTAGCCGTGAGTTGGTCGCTTGGCGAGCCTACTTCGAATGTGTTGGTATGGCAGCGAGTCACTGAACATCATCATCATCATCATCATTACAGCCCTTCACAAGTCCACTGCTGAACATAGGCCTCCCCCAAAGAATGCCACAAAGCACGGTCCTGAGCCACCTGCATCCATCGACTTCCTGCATATCTTACCAGGTCGTCACTCCATCTAGTGGGGGGACGCCCTACACTTCGCCTGCCGGTACGAGGCTGCCACTCGAGAACCTTTCTTCCCCATCGGTTGTCGGTTCTTCGAGCTATATGGCCGGCCCATTGCCACTTCAGCTTACTAATCCGTTGGGCTATGTCGGTCACTCTAGTTCTACTGCGGATATCCTCATTTCTGAGTTTATCACAAATATAGTATATCGATATAGTCCTTATGGCAGAATCGCTGGAGGACCTAAGCACTATGCTCAATGACCTCAATAGTGTTTCCCAACGGATAGGTCTTAAGATGAACATGGACAAAACAAAGATCATGTTTAATGTCCATGTCACACCTATGCCGGTAGTTGTTGGGAACACTAAGCTCGAAGTTGTTGACGAGTATGTTTACCTGGGACAAATAGTCCGACTAGGTAAGTCCAACTTCGACCGAGAGGTCAATCGACGGATTCAACTCGGTTGGGCAGCGTTCGGGAAATTACGGCACATCTTCTCGTCAGGTATACCTCAAAACTTGAAAACGAGACTGAACACCCAGTGCGTGTTGCCAGTGATGACATACGGAACTGAGACGTGGTCCTTCACTGCTGGCCGGATGAGGAAGCTCAAGGTCGCTCAGCGAGCTATGGAGAGGGCTATGCTCGGAGTTTCTCTGCGTGATAAACACTGAACATCACTCTTTATAATATGATGTCGATTATAATTTGCTACATTTAAACATTTTTATAATCATCAATTAAAATACATTATTATTATCATATTATGTCAGCCTCATATCATACTGTCACTATTGGGAAAAGGCCTCTTATTTCTCCATCGGTTATGTTCCAAATTAAAACAATATATATTATAAAAATATTCTTTAATATATGGAATAACAATAAGAATAATTTAAATTTTGTATCAGTCTTAATAATCAACATAAAGTGACAATAAAAATGTACAAAGCAAGTAAACATTTATAAAAGAATATAGGTAAAAAGTACATTTAAAAACTTTAATTTAAATTATATCATTAGTAAACTACTACAAATTTCCCAATTAATTATAGACAGATACATTAATTTTTAACAATGTACATATAAAATATAAAATGAGTATATATATAAAATTAATAATAACTTCTTACAGTCTATTATATTACTAAGGCTAATCTTATGACACTGGTATGTGATTATTTTGTGATTTAGTTATCAAAAACCTTGAAAAATGTGATAACAAATTTGATTTCAGCTTAAGAAATTGAGCAAATCTTTGTAATTTACCTAATTTGTTTTAATTTTTTGCTACTTTTTCAAAATATTTTTTCTTTTCTGATGGATTGGGAATTATCTGAAAATAAATATCATTGTATAATAAAAAAATATGTGAATTGAACAATAAATATATATAATATAAATTATTTAACTGGTAAACTTACAGTATCTTGACCAGGTTTCCATCCAGCTGGGCATACTTCTCCATGGTTGTCAGTATATTGAAATGCTTGAACTAGTCTTAAAGTTTCATCTACTGATCTGCCAACTGGCAAATCATTCATAGTAATTTGTCTTAAAATACCTTTATCGTCAATTATAAATAATCCTCTCAAGGTATGACCTAAATCTTCCAAATAGACACCGTAATCTTTAGCTATGGAATGTGTTAAATCACTTAAGAGTGGTATGTTAATTTTTCCCAGACCACCTTCTTTGCGTGGTGTGTTTATCCAAGCTAAATGTGTAAAATGAGAGTCAACAGAACAGGCCACTACTTCTGTATTAATTTTCTTAAACTCTTCAATTCTTTCGGAAAATGCTAATATTTCAGTTGGACAAACAAAGGTGCTAAAATATAAGGAGTCATGTAATAAAAAAATATTTAAGACAATACAGTGGACCCCCGGTAATCCGGCACCCCCTGTAATCCAACATGGTCTATTATTTATTATTAGATATTTTTTTGACAATCTTTGCAAATGCATGATTGAACAAGTTATAACTTGATTCATAAGTTTTGATTATTTTAGTATGTACATTTGTTTGTACACAATTATTTCATAATGTAAAGTTATTGCATATTTTTTGTAAGTTCTATAGCATTAATGACGTTAATTTTATAATAAAATGTAAGCTCCCTTATGTGTTGTTTAATTTACTAAATTTGACATACATAATGTAGTATAATTTGTACTTCAGAGTATGTACATATATTATATAACATATAGAATCTTATCATTGGATCTGGAATTTGTCAGATTACAAGGTACTCTTTTATAAAAAATTCCGGACTATAGGGGGTCTTCATCATCATCATCATCATCATTACAGCCTTTCATAAGTCCAGTGCTGAACATAGGCCTCCCCCAAGGAATGCCACAAAGCACGGTCCTGAGCCACCTGCATCCATCGACTTCCTGCATGCTTTACCAGGTCGTCACTCCATCTCGTGGGGGGTCGCCCTGCACTTCGCCTACCGGTACAAGGCTGCCACTCGAGAACCTTTCTTCCCCATCGGTTGTCGGTTCTTCGAGCTATATGGCTGGCCCACTGCCACCTCAGTTTACTAATCTGTTGGGCTATGTCGGTTACTCTAGTTCTACTGCGGATATCCTCATTTCTAAGTTTATCACGCAGAGAAACCCCGAGCATAGCCCTCTCCATAGCTCGCTGAGCGACCTTGAGCTTCCTCATACGGCCAGCTGTGAAGGACCACGTCTCAGTTCCGTAAGTCATCACTGGCAACACGCACTGGTTGTACAATTTCGTTTTAAGGTTTTGAGGTATGTCTGACGAGAAAATGTGTCGTAGCTTCCCGAATGCTGCCCAGCCGAGTTGAATCCGTCGATTGACCTCTCGGTCGAAGTTGGACTTACCTAGTCGGACTATTTGCCCCAGGTAAACATACTCGTCAACAACTTCGAGCTTAGTGTTCCCAACAACTACCGGCATAGGTGTGACATGGACATTAAACATGATCTTTGTTTTGTCCATGTTAATCTTAAGACCTATCCGTTGGGAAACACTTTTGAGGTCATTGAGCATAGTGCTTAGGTCCTCCAGCGATTCTGCCATAAGGACTATATCATCGGCAAATCGAAGGTGAGATAGGGGGTCTTAGGCAGTACTTTATAATCCGACAAATTCTATAGTCCGACACTGCCCTGCAAAATGTTTGTCGGATTACCGAGGGTCAACTGTATTAAAATTTTAAGAAGTTAGTAGGATACTTACAAGTCTAAAGGGTAAAAGAAAAAAACTAAGTATTTTCCTTTGAAACTGGACAAAGAGAGCTGAGTAAATTCTCCATTTACAACTGCTGTTGCCTCCCACTCTGGTGCCGGTTTTGATACTATGAAAGAAAAAGGACAAAAGATTTAATTGAGTGTAAAGTATAATTATTACAACAGGTTCAATACATACTCATTGCTTTTGTAAATTGTAATTTATGATCAATTTTTCTAGCGCCGCCTGGAAAAACATTACCGCTTCCGAAAGAATAACAGGAGTCGCTTTCAAATAACGATGAATTAGAACTTGTAATAGAACTTATCGTTAAAACTACTACTACACATAGAAAATACATGGTTAGGATTAAATACACGCTTAAATTAAAAAGAATACAAGATATTAAATGAATAACGGTATATATAAAACAAATACACAAAGATCACAAACTATGTAGAAACACTACGCTACGAGCGACAAAGATTAATCTAATCCACTGAAGTGTAGAGATGGGTAACTCAGGAAAGATAGATACAAAAGATATGAATCAATCCGTTTCCATCAATCACTCTTTATATCCATCCGCATCCGAATGTATCACTGTATCAGTGTATCTTTACAACTTATTCACTCAAGGCGTCTTTTAACTTTTTATATCTAACATCTGTTTCGGACATTGCGCACACTGCTTTCTATTACACCTCGGCCGGCGTGGCCGGCCATTCCAGGAAGATTTCGAAGTCCATAGTACAGACGTTTCTTTCGCAGCTCACTATTTAGAATGTTCTGTCGCGCTTTGGCAAGACGGAGAGAGTGAGTTGTTTGATCATTATAAACTGTAATACGTTGGCACAAAAAGGTAAATTGATACCTCTATGACTGGTGCATAGGGCTTAAAGTCATTAAGCGGTA
The DNA here is from genome assembly GCA_963668995.1 of Parnassius mnemosyne. Taxonomy (NCBI): domain Eukaryota; kingdom Metazoa; phylum Arthropoda; class Insecta; order Lepidoptera; family Papilionidae; genus Parnassius; species Parnassius mnemosyne. The sequence continues at coordinate 18,718,134 of CAVLGL010000104.1, read as the reverse complement.
CGTTAACATTTAAGTATTATACTGATTTAAACTGTACCTATGTGTACTTTGCTTATGAATTTTTTAGTAAACAATGCAAACTAATTTCGGTTATAAAACCATCGTTTTTAAGAAAGTTTTATAACCGAAGTAGTAGTCGTTTATATCCATAAAAAAACGGCCAAGTCCAAGTCGGACTCGCGCACCCAGGGTTCCGAATAAATCCGTAGGTATATAAGTTTAAAATTATTAAAAATACTCTACTTATGTTATTTACGTTAATCATTTATTTAATTATTATTTTAAACTAAAAATTTAAGTAAAAATTTCGAATAAGTGCCTATTAATATTTATCAATCATAATAATAATAGCGCTCGCTGTAAGTTTCACAGTACGCGAGCAACCCGGGTTCGATCCCCGCCGGCACCAATGAAATTGTTAATTGCAATTTTAAGTGCTGATTTACCACGTGTTCGGCGATGAAGGAAAACATCGTGAGGAAACCTGCATGTCTAATAAGAAAACTTTAATTTTTTGATCATAACAAATAGATACCTAGAAAGAAACAGCAGCCAAATATATCAGAAAGATACACAAAGTTACGACCAAGCAAAATGCAAACAGTTTTATAGGTCTTATATATAGATTGATAGGTATCTATCACTCTTACTGATAGGATTGAGTTGAGCGAAGCGAGCCACGCTGAGTGAGCAACGCAATGTAATGCGATGCGTGTCGTGAACGCGAGCTTGATCTACTGATACATAAGGATATAAAGATATAAAAGAGTGATACATATCCTAGTGATCAAAAGATACATATCAATCTTTTCTTTTAAGTGATACACATTGCCCATGTCTACTGAAGTGAACATTACCACAAACCAGTGCTGCCACATGTCAGTTTAACAAATCTGTAGCACAAACTATATAGAAACACTACGCGTTATCTGTACTGATAATGTAAAAAATCTGTATAATATATTTCTTAGAGACATTTTACTATGTCGACCTAACATACTGTTAAGCCTACATAGATAGAAACGTGCTAGACGGGTTACTCTTTTGACATGAGGCTCGAAAGTAAGCCTTGTGTCAAGGGTGACACCTAAATATTTAGCAGACGTATGCCAGGGGACTGTGGTCCCTAACATACGTATTGGTGGAATATTTTTATTGATTTTGGTACGGCGTCGTTTAAAATCGAATTGAACTGCGGAGCTCTTATCCGGGTTCACATCGATGCGCCATTTTTGGAACCAAGCTCCTAGGTCATCGACTGACTTTTGGATCTTGTTCCTTACGAAAGGTAGTGTGTGACCTTTAAAGTATAGGGCAGTGTCATCTGCGAAGAGGGAGAGCTGTACACCATTCGACGGGATTGGAATGTCGTTGATGTACAAGATGTAGAGGAGTTACTATATAGCTTGCTACATATATATTTATCTATGATACTGTACTCGATACACATAGATATAGTATTGGTATAGTAACATAGATTACTGTAAATATACTAGAGATAGATGCGCGACTCAAATTTAATTTTCTTTAGTGTCGTACTATGCATAACAGACAGCGCTTACAAAAGAAGGAACTTGAAAAAAAGGGAAAAAATAAACACATCTGCTGGACGCGATCCGGGGTCTTTAGATTTCGGGACCGCCCGATTATTCACCTGAGCTATTATAACCTTGTGCCTTGTGGCGAAATTTACCAGTTATTCACTGTCTAAAAACACAGATAAAATGGCATTTTCTAAAAATTAATAATGTTCAATATATATTAATAACAATTTAAGCGTAACCAGTGACCGCTACTAATTGCGTAGTGCGCGTGGATTATTGCGTATGCATAGACTTAATATATAAGTGTTCTCTAGTGAGATTAAAATAAGTCTAGCCTAGCGCTTCGGAATGTAGATGGAAGCACATAAAACGTATCATTTTGTTCGTAAAATAATGTTCTAAGTTGCACCCCCATGGTATAGTAATATAATATAAGGAAGTAGCAAACTACTATACTCGTATTAGTGTAAGTTAGCTTGCTACATATTTATTTATCTATCGTGTAAGTGGAGATCACGAAGCAAATATAATTTTTTTATTTTAATTTAATTTGTATTTGCTTCATGGTGGAGATATTACATGAAATGCGTTTTGGCGGGAACTTGACCGGCGACGGATTAATGCTCCTGTATTATTGTATAAATAATGGTTTGAAGTTGTAAGTTAGCTTGCTACATATTTATTTATCTATGGTGTAAGTGGAGATAGTACATGAAATGAGTTTTGGCGGGAACTTGACCGGCGACGGATTGCTGCTCCTGTATTATTGTATAAATAATGGTTTGAAATGGATTTTGATATGTAAAAGTGGTGCGATTTTATGTATTAAATGTCTACGCATGTGAACTACTAGTGGAAACGGTGAAACAAGTGCTCTAATGGTGATGTGATTCTCAAGATAAGGTGTCTGTCTGCTTAGACGCCTTGAGATACCATCGCCAACTGACAGCTGGCTGCTGGTTCAAGTTGCCGTTAAAATCTTCCAAGGGCTGCACAATGTGATGCATCAACATATTGTGAAGCAGTGATTAATTATAATTTATTAAAAAGATTTTATTATACATTGTAACTTCGAGCTCAGAAGGGCAAAAACCGAGAGCCGTAAAGCCAGTTATTAAAAAAAGTTCCCGAATGAACTTTAGGCTTGGACAAAAAATATCGATATATGGATATATCAAAATATCGATATTTTAAAAAAAAATCTCGATACATATCGTCGATATATTAAATCGCGATTTATCGATATTTATTTTAGAGTATTGAATTCGCAACAATTTCGATATATTTTAAAATGTTGTATAAATGACAAAACATGTAACAACAAAAGGAGTAGGAGGAGAGTCGGTAATATAAAATTTTGGACCTTATCTTTACATCATGCAAATAATGACGATATATCGATTTATCCTGCGATATATACCGATACTGCTAAAAATATCGATTTGATATATATTGATATATTTTTTCCCTTGCTCATCCCTAATGAACCAATATTCGCAATACTTCTATGAATCCAATTCACTCGATGTTTACAATACGATGCATCGAATTGATCTGATGTTTTGGAAAGTTATTGATATACTCGATGTATCGATGTATTTTTATAAAACATCGAATCATTGTTAACCAACCAATGTTAAAAAAGTATACTTACCTATGACTATTAATATTATAACTTCTAAATCAGAAAAACTAAAACATGCTCTGACTTGAAGTTATAATATTAAACCTGTTGGTGGCGCTAGTTAGCAACTGTCAGTCCATTAAGCGGAATGAAAAAAATTTAGATTGGCGGGTTAGCAACATTGCGCTAAAGATAATTAAAAAAAATTATCTGGTCTGTCTCGGTCTAAGACCATTTAACCCAATGGACTCGCCTCGCATCATTATTCTCCTCTGCCTCTGGATTTAAAAATCTTGTGTGTTTATAAAAACTATTTACGGAATCGATTTTATCATTACAAGAAGCGATTCCGCTAAAGTTGGTGTTATTTTATTAATGCTGAACTGTGTGGTAAACGAGTCAAATACTTAAAAGTTACAAAAAGATGGCGTTATATTCCATAATAAGTATTTTTATTATGATACATACTATTTTCATTAGGTAATCGTGTACATAATATTGCATAAAAATCGTATGATAATCGCAATGTGACAACCGCACTACCCAAAAGACTATTTTTTTTTTCAATTTCAACCTTCGAATGTGACAAATTAGGTTTAAATTTGAACACGTAAGTACAAACGCAATCCTTACGAGATTATTTTATTTTTATAGCAGTTCCAATAAACAATGCATAAAGCTAAGAATGTAGTTCCAATAAACGAATAACGTGACAGCTAAATAAGTGTGACGAGACTTGACTACAGATTTGTAATGTAAAATCAGAAAAGTACTCTATTTTGTAAAAACATCAATGTGCCTAACCGATGCATCGGAATATATCGATGCACAGTTTCTATCCATTACAACGAAAAAAAAAACATCGATGTATTTTCAAAGTGGATACCCCTACTTCGGTCTTCGCAGTTCGCACTCATAGATATATAAGAAAAATAGCTTCGTTCGTTTATGCTTCAGCTAATGACATTTCATTTGACAGTTTGACACGTTACGTGCCAAAGAGTTATTTCGATTTGCCAAATAAAGCAGGCAAAAGTTTTCTACCATAAAGCCTAATCTGATTAAAGTTTGTTTTCCAAACAATTTACACAATAAGCTGATGAGTCACATGACGAAATTTTTGATAGATTTTTACGACAGTTTAACCTAGCTGATTACAAAAATATCTTAAGGCTCTTAAGAGGATAACAAAGATTTATAACACCATTGAATCACTTAAAACATCGTTTCCACTAATAGTTCTCATCCGCAGTCATTTAATTCACAAATTCCTACCCTTTTGAGTGGATTGAGGAATAAATAAATCAGTTTCCGATTTTATCACCCTTATAGTTGAAATATTTGCGCTGAATGCGGAATGTAACATCAACATTATATTGTGAAGAAGACGTAGTATCAAGTGATGATAATAAAGGATTACTTTTAGATTTCACATAATACTGAGATAAATAGAGAAAGCTTAAAAGACAAGCATCCAAGCCAAAAATATTTAAAAAAAAAGCACACTTAGCACAGGTAATAACCGAGTACGTTCCTGCCTACAAATATTATAATTTCGTAATAGTAAAAATAAATAATAAAAGTAAAAATAGTAAAAAAAAGTAAAAGTAATGAGATTTTTCTATTTCAAAATTTTAATATTTGTAGGCCGGAACGTACCAGGTAATAGTGTAGTATAGTGCTCCTTAACGTAGTGATTATATTCTCTTTGGTGTAGTGTTCGGTGCAGTATTAACTTAGTTGATTTTCCAGTAAAACTGGTGGTTTCAACCTCTTATTTCTTATAGTGGCTGGTTGTTGTTTTTAGTTTTCTAGTGGTTCAGTAAAATTTAGTTTCAATTAGGGAAAGTTACTTCATTTAAGGACAATTTACTTTTACTCTGTATATGCACTGATTTGTCAGACAAGATATGATGTCAGATGATTCATTTCGCTGGCACTACACTATTCCCTGGGATTCCTCACAGAATAAAATATTTTAGTATGTAGTAGCTTACTAAACTCAAAGTCGCATTCTTTAACGAGTTCATACGTCATTATGTCGAAACCATAGTGTGCACATAAGTTTCACGCTATGGTTTCACGTTTCTTGGTTTTAAGATCGACATTTCAAGGATTAGTTCCAAGTAATTGAAACAATTGAAAATTACGCATGACGATAAAAACCAATGAAGATTACTGTCGACAAAAATGATTCAACTGAAGAAGACGATTTAATTTAAAAATGCAGTTAATTAAATGATATATTATTGATGTTGTCTTGTTGATTGGCTTAGCTTTCCATTGACGTCCGTCGAGTTGGATGTTGATACGCATTTTTACAGAAAAGTTACACTATTATAAGCACACACACAAAGTTTCAACACGCGTAATTTTTGAGAAAAGAATTATTGAAAGCAATTATTCTTGCAATGTTTATGTCTAATCCTACCGTAAAACTGGCGCCATTTTGTAATGTCAATGTCAACGTCAATAGGGATGTCGATTCTTTCCGAAAAAGGTCGATTTTAAATCGATTCAAATCGTAAGCTGATGTATCGGTTCACAAAAAATCGATTTCTAAAATATCTATATTTTTTTTATGTTTCTATTTATAATGTAAATATAACCCATTTTATGAAAAACAAGAAAGATACCATGATAAATGATCTCTTATTGAAATTTGTTTTATTTAACAGTACCCATTAGGGCAAATAATAAATAGGTTAGGTTCTACTTATGTCAAAGAACCGAATTGATTGACCCCGACTCCACCTGGTCCGAGTCTGTCCTACCCCTAGAGTGGTTTTATAGAGCCGGAGGCGCGTAGGGGGAGCAGCCCCCGCCTGCTGTAACAAATCGTAGGCATCGGACGAGCAAAATAGATACAGAAATCCTTATGAATCGGTCCCCTTATTTTTTTATGATGAAGGGGATTTTTTTCTCATAAAATGGATTTATATTTACATTATAAATGCAAACATGAAAAAAATATCGATATTTTAGAAATCGATTTTTTGGGAATCGATACATCAGCTTACAATTCGAATCTATTTAAAAAATCGATCTTTTTCGGAAAGAATCGACATCCCTACTGACAATAATAATAAAAATGGCGTCAGTTTCACGGTAGGAATTGACTAAATATTGTAAAATTATTTGATTTACAATATTTTTTTCTCAATAAGTACGTGTTTCCGCATATTGAAACTTTGTGTGTGTGCTTATAAAAATGTAATCTTTCTGTAAAAATACGTATCAATACCAAACTCGACTGACGTCAATGGAAAGTCATACCGTAGACTGTGCTGTTAATTGTTTTACCTCAGAATTACAAAAGTGAATAAACTTATATGTTCGCGAACGTAAGGTTAATATATAACAAAAGTTATCCTTTGTGGTATAACAATAGCCTAATTAGAACACTAAAAGAAAGGCAAAAATGCAAAAGAAACGGAAATGTTTTAGGAATGGGCTGGATTATAGGGAGTTTTCCGTATTAAGAACAAGAGCAAAACGAGTTGAACATGATCTTTACAACCAATATATAACTATTGTTCAAAATCAAATTAAAGTTTGTCCCAAAAAAATGTGGCAATACGTAAAATCTAAAAGAGTGAAATCTAACAATCCTAAAACGATAACGTATGGTTCGGATTTTATAATAATGGAACAGAAATATGCAACGGATTTCATTAGTTCTTTGAAAGTGGGTTTGCTAAATCCCTGACTAGTACAGATTTATCAACCCTTAATTTGCCCCCAAGTAGTGAGTCTAGTGTTGTTGGTAAAATTAATACAAATGGAAACTACTTACTTAAACTTCTAAAATCAATAGACCCCCAATAAATCGGCTGGTACAGATAATATCCCCCCTATATTTTTATTATATTATTAACTATGCTCTGGTTATTCCCCTAAAATAATTTTGGAAAGATCTTTGTCTGAATCTTTTTTTCCCACTAAATTGAAAGAGGCCAATATCATACCAATTCATAAAAAATCATCTATATCCAAAATCAAAAATTATAACCACAAATCTACAGCACAATAGCGAAAGGCATAAGTCATGCCCTGCTCGGTTTCTTGATGCGGCGCTCGGCTGTTACTAATCTTGCGGAGTTTCTTGAGTTCGTTCTTAATAATATAGAACGTGGGGGGCAAGATGACGTTGTGTATACAAACTTCGAAAAAGCCTTTGATCGCGTGGACCACGTTATCTTGCTCGCCAAACCAGAAAGATTGGGAATACATGGAGACTTGTTACGTTGGGATCCTATCAATCCGAACAGATCTCAGGCCGAAGTAGTTGCTTCATACAGGTCTAACTTCATCAATATTCCCTCCGGAAATCCACAGGGATCTCATATGACATATTCACCTGTTTTGACTCAACAAACTACCTCTTATATGCGGATGGTAAAAAAATCTCTTATAAAATTAATAATATCCAAGACTGCCTTACCATTCAAAACACTTATAAACTATCGTATTATTACTCTGTTAATAATATAACTGTAAATGTACTTAAATGTCAAAAATATCATTCACACGTAAAAATAAACCTATAAAATTTACCTATAAAATTTATATATAACATATCAGTTGAAGAAGTAGATGAAGTTCGTGGTTTAGGCATTATACTTAACAAGAAACTGACAATGAAAAAACAAAAAGTTTACAAAAAACTAGGATTTGTTCTACGTATTTGTAAACTTTTCTTTTTCGGACATAAACTGTTTTAAAAGTATTTACTACGTGTACGTTCGAAACGTTTTAGAATACGCAAGTAGTATTTGGTCTCCCTATTATATTACCCATAAACAACAAATTGAAAGAGTTCAGGCAAAGTTTATAAGGCATCTGAATTATAGAACTCACACTTATTCTGATTAACATAATCACAGGCTGCCGAAATCATAAAGTAACCTCCTTAGAAAATAGACGTACCGTCTTAGATATGATGTTTTTGTTTAATATAGTTAATGGCTACCTGGATTCCCCGGTTTTACTATCTGCAATAAATGTTAATGTACCCAAGAAGCGTACAAAACATACCCCATTATTCGCCCCCAACGCTCTAAATTCCAACTATGCAAGAAACTCACCCTTGACTCGGATTTGCTCAATATATAATAAAAAAATTCTCGAACTTAGATATATTTGACATCATCATTCATCATCATTACAGCCCTTCACAAGTCTATTGCTGAACATAGGCCTCCGCCAAGGAATGTCACAAAGCACGGTCCTGAGCCACCTGCATTCATCGACCTCCCGCATGTCTCACCAGGTCGTCACTCCATCTAGTGGGGGTCGCCCTACACTAGTAGACTACCCCAGGAGGGTACCAGTACCCCTGGAGAACCCCTCGCTGAGCATCCACGACCATGTTATTCCAATACTGAGCGTGGGTGCTCAGGCTGCCCCGCGTATTCTGGGGAGGGCAAAATTCCGCTCAAAAACAAAACTTCTCGGGGCAAACTAAGCAACAATACCAAGGCGACCCCTGCCACGCTATCCGTGAATTTCTGCAACTTCAGGGGACTTCACTCTAACCTAAACGCCGTCCACTACCATCTCGAGACGGCGAAGCCGGCCTTGCTCTTTTTGACCGAGACGCAGGTTTCCTCTCCGGCTGATATTTCGTATCTCTCCTACCCGGGGTACAAATTGGAGCACTCCTTTGTGCCTCGGGCTGGAGTTTGCGTGTATGTCAGAGAGGACATCTGTTCTCGACGCCTCGGCAGTCTTGAAGGTTCGGACCTGTCCATCCTTTGGCTACGCGTAGACAGCGACGACCATCCGCGCGTCTACGGGTGCCTCTATAGGTCCCATAGCGGTAATGCCGAAACAGACCGGCTCATCGACCACGTCCAAATGGCTACAGATTCCTTGCTACAACAGGTCCCATCCGCTGAGATCGTGATTCTTGGCGATTTTAACGCCCACCATGCCGAATGGCTCGGTTCACGTTTAACCGATCATGCGGGGAGATCTGTTTATGACTTTGCCTTGGCATATGGTCTGACACAACTGGTTACTTCGCCTACGCGGATTCCAGATGTGGAGGATCATACACCTTCCCTGTTGGACCTTCTGCTGACCTCTCATCCGGACGGATATCAGGTTTCTGTCGATGCCCCTCTCGGCTCTTCGGACCATTGTCTGATCCGGAGTATGGTGCCACTCACGCTCCCTTCGCGGTTGCGTTCTGCAGGTTGCCGCCGTGTTTGGCATTATAGGTCGGCGGATTGGGACGGAATGCGGTCTTTCTTTGCATCCTACCCATGGGGGCAGGTTTGCTTCTCGCCGGATGATCCCAGTGCTGTTGCTGACTCTGTCACTGATGTGGTGCTACAGGGAATAGAACTATTTATTCCATCATCTGTGGTACCCATCGGAGGCAGATCTCAGCCTTGGTTTGGTCGCTCCTGTAAGACTGCATTGCGCAGTAAGCAGGAGTGTTATCAAGCCTGGGCTGCGGCTTCGGTGACTCGGGATGTAAACACCAGCACATTAAAAAAGAAGTATAACTTCGCCTCCAGGTCCTTCAAAAGAGTTATTGCCAAGGCAAAGTCAGAGCACATAGGCAGAATTGGCGAGAAACTAGTTCGCCTTCCTTCGTGCATTCTGGTCTCTCGCCGAGGCTGTCCAAGGGAATTTCTGTAAGCCATCACTACCATCTCTGCACAGGGAGGACGACTCACTGGCCCAAGACTCAAAAGACAAAGCCGACCTTTTAGGTTCCCTTTTTGCGTCCAACTCGACTCTTGATGACGGGGGGAAAACACCGCCGACCATCCCGCGGTGTGAGTGCTCCATGCCGGATGTGCTATCGCGATCACCTCCTTGTTCTCCAAAATAATGGAATCCATTATTAACTGCCAGCTCATCCGGTACCTTGAGGATCACCAGCTGATTAGTGACCGCCAATACGGTTTTCGTCGGGGTCGATCAGCTGGTGATCTTCTGGTCTACCTGACCCATAGATGGGCGGAGGCAGTAGAGTCCAGGGGGGAGGCGTTGGCCGTTAGTCTGGACATTGCGAAGGCCTTCGATCGGGTTTGGCACAAAGCGCTTCTTTCGAAGCTCCCTTCCTATGGGCTTCCCGAGAAATTGTGCAATTGGATCACCAGCTTCCTTGCAGATCGGAGCATCAAGGTCGTTGTAGACGGTGCATGTTCTAATTACAAGCCTACTATCGCTGGTGTTCCACAAGGCTGTGTGCTATCACCAACGCTGTTTCTTCTGCATATCAATGATATGTTGCTAACTGGTAACATTCATTGCTATGCGGATGACAGCACTGGTGATGCTCTATACACCGGCCGGGCCAATATTTCTCGGGAAAACGTCGCCGAGTACCGGAACAAACTTGTGTCTGAAGTCGAGTCTTTGCTTAACAAAGTCTCGGATTGGGGGCGACTAAATCTAGTCCAGTTTAATCCTCAGAAGACACAAGTTTGCACGTTTTTCGCTAAAAAGAACCCCTTTGTCGTATCTCCTCAGTTTCAAGGCACTCCCCTTCTTGTCTCAGCCAGTATCGGTATCCTCGGAGTCGACATATCGAGTGACGTGCAGTTTCGTGGTCACTTGGAAGAGAAGGCCAAATTGGCCTCTAAAATGCTTGGCGTGCTCAGCAGAGCGGGACAGTATTTCATGCCGGCACACCGCCTGCAACTTTACAAGGCGCAGGTTCGGCCTCACATGGAATACTGTTCCCATCTCTGGGCAGGGGCTCCCCAGTACCAGCTCCTTCCACTTGACGATTCATTGGTACTGCGAAGAGATGTTGCATCTCTTTGCATTTTCTTTCGCATCTACCATGGGGAGTGCTCTGAGGAATTGTTCGGATTAATCCCAGCCGCCAAATTTCATGAACGCACATCGCGGCAGAACTCCCGATACCATCCACATCATCTGGATAATTGGCGGTCCACCACTGTGCGATTTAGAAGATGTTTTCTTCCTCGCACGACCTCCTTGTGGAATCGATTACCATCAGCGATTTTTCCGGACCCGATACGACTTAGGGACCTTCAAGAAAAGAGCCTACTCCTTTTTAAAAGGCCGGCAACGCATTTGCAATTCCCCTGGTGTTGCGGTTGTTCATGGGCGGCGGTAGTCACTTACCATCAGGTGAGCCGCATGCTCGTTTGCCCCCTCACCTATAAAAAAAAATGCATAATCGTGAAGTGTGCAGCCTCCGTAATTACTTTCTGGTGAGATCGGGTGATCCATTATATAGGGACGTCATTTCGTGTGATAAAGGGCTTACTTCTCTATCCTTAGCCAACGAGCAATGGCAAGACCCAGCAGTACAGTGCATTTCCGACCGGGAGACCGTATGGAAGGAGAAGGAGCTGCACGGGAGGTTCTACAAGGCTCTACATGAGCCTTTCGTAGACACAGTCGCCTCCCTTCACTGGCTACGTTTCGGTGACCTCTTTGGGGAAACCGAGGGTTTTGTCTGTGCGATACAGGATCAGGTCATTAAGACCAACAATTATCGGAGATACATCTTAAAGGATGGCGCCGTCGACATCTGTCGAGCTTGTCGCCATCCCGGTGAGTCACTTAGGCATGTCATCTCCGGTTGTTCCGCGCTTTCTTACTTTGAGTATTTGCACAGACACAATCTAGTAGCCAAGATTCTACACTAGGAGCTCGCTCTGACATACGGTCTCGTGGATCGGAAACTGCCGTATTATAAGTACTTGTCTGAAGCCGTGCTCGAAAATGACCACTTTGTTTTGTCCATGTTCATCTTAAGACCTATCCGTTGGGAAACACTATTGAGGTCATTGAGCATAGTGCTTAGGCCCTCCAGCGATTCTGCCATAAGGACTATATCGTCGGCAAATCGAAGGTGAGTGATGTACTCCCCATTGATGTTGATACCGTATCCTTTCCAGTCCAGAAGCTTGAAAACGTCTTCCAATGCAGCGGTGAAGAGTTTCGGGGATATGACGTCACCCTGTCTTACACCTCTCTGCAATTGGATAGGTTTCGTACTCTGGTTCTGTACTCGGATAGCCATCGTAGCCCTACTGTACAAGAACTTCAACACTTCGATATACCGACAGTCAACTTGGCACCGCTGAAGGGACTGCAGCACCGCCCAAATTTCGACGGAATCAAAGGCTTTCTCATAGTCCACATACGCCAGACACAGTGGCAAATTGTACTCTTCGGACTTCTGTACAACTTGCCGAAGGGTATGTATGTGGTCTATGGTGCTAAAGCCCTTTCGGAAACCGGCTTGTTCGGGAGGCTGGAAGTCGTCAAGTCTGCGCGCGAGAGGATTCGTAATGACTCTCGAAAACAGCACGTAGACGCGGCTCAGAAGGGAAATCGGTCTGTAGTTCTTCAAGAGAGCGTTGTCACCTTTCTTGAAGAACAAGACCACCGCACTTCTGCTCCACGCCTCCGGTGTAATGCCACCATGGAGGACAGAATTAAAGAGCTTCTGAAGGACTTCAAGTACCGGTCTTCCACCCGCTTTCAGAAGCTCCGCTGTAATTCCATCCTCGCCTGGGGCCTTACCGTTTTTAAGGTGCTGGAGAGCCATTCTAATCTCGCTCAGACTGACGTCCGGGATATCTTCGGAATAGTGTCGGATGAGACTCACTCTTGGATCGTTACTCACACTTGCGTGTGGCTCCAACGATGACGTGTACAGCTGCCCATTGAACCTCTCAATCTCACTCAAAATCTCAGGTGTCCCGGAAACGATGCTGCCACATTCCATCATCAGCTTTGACAGTTGGCTCTTTCTGGCAGACAGATCTCTGGCAAAGACTTTGGAGCCTTGGTTCCGCTCGATCGCTTCTTCAATACGAGCTGTATTGAAGTTGCGTAAGTCCCGCCGCATGCATTTGGAGATCTGTCTGTTCAGATGCCTGTATGCTGTCAAGTCTGTTGAAGAATGTAGCTTCATCTCCCGTCTAACAGCCATGAGATTAAGAGTGTGATCGGAGAGTTTTTGTGTTCTTCTGTGGCGGGTCTTGCAGAACTTAGCTCCGACCGCATGAACAGTTTCCACGAGCTTGTCATTCATATCGTTCACTTCATTGCAGTCTTCTAGGCACTGAAAACGGTTTTGTAACTCGAGCTGAAAGGTTTCGGGACTTTGGAACAGAGCACGAGGGGGACGGAGCGTTGACTTCATTAGACGAGACCTCTCCAACTTAACGTTTAGGTTCAGTGTGCCTCTAACCATTCGGTGATCGCTACCAGTTTTCACCCTCGCGATCACGGAGACATCACTAAACAGTTGTCGTCTGGTCGTCATAATGAAGTCAATCTCATTTTTTGTCGAACCGTCGGGGCTCGACCAGGGCCACTTCCTATGGGGCCGCTTCTGGAAGAAAGAGTTCATCATAAAGAGTATTTCTTTCTCCATGAAGTCGGCCAGCTGCTGGCCCCTTGGGTTCCGTTGCCCTATTCCAAATTTCCCTACTTTCAGCTCACCGTTCTCTCTTGTGCCTAGTTTTGCATTGAAGTCTCCCATTAACACCGTATATTGGGTTTTGGAGGAATGCATTGCTCTAGAGATATCCTCATACATTTCCTCCACCTTCTCATCGGGGTGTGCCGAGGTTGGTGCGTAAACCTGTATGACCTTCAGCGATTACCGTTTGGTGATTCTGAGTATAAGGTATGCAACCCTCGTCGACACACTCCCGATCTTTACAACGTTGTTAACGAGAGACTTGTGGACGATAAATCCGACACCTCCTTGGGACAGATGGTCGCCCTCCCGGTGATAGAGCAAGTTGCCGGATTCGAGGATTACCGTGTCCTCCCCCTCTCTTCGGACTTCGGATAATCCTATAATATGCCAGCGCAACTTGTCTATCTCTTCTTCCAGCTCCACGATCTTCTCGTCAGTCCTCAGGGTGCGTGCGTTGTACGTTGCCAGGTCGAGTCGTCTAAGGTGGCAACCGAACCTCCACCGGAGATTCTTAGCACCCCCTGCCCCGCCGTTACCATTGTCGCCACCGTAGCCAGGAATAGCGGGGCCGCCGGGGACTGGGGGCCGTCTGTTTGTTGCTTTAGTCATTGGGGGGTATTTGCCATAGTTGCCACGCTTGGCGAGCGGGTTGGCAACCGCAGTTTTTTTATTGTAATTTTGGCTATTATCAGGAAGATGCTGCTGCCCATCTCCTGCCTGTTTCCCTTTGTCGCCTTTTACGACACCCACGGGAGGATATGGAGTAGTGGATATTCTTGACCGCCACTACACGGCAATTTTCATTTACAATTATATATTTATACTGCCCAACCTGATGAGAAAACTTTATAGATAACCCTATAATAATTCTAATATATATATATATATATATATATATATATATATATATATATATATATATATATATATATATATATATATATATAGCCCAACCAGATGAATACACTACAGAGATACCCCACATAATAAATCATTTATTTCAGACCAATTATTCATATTTGTTACAAAATATAATTTAAATACCTATAATATTAAAGAAAATTAAAATTAATAAATATAAACATTAAATAAATTTAAAATTTAAATTAAAATACTACTCTAGGTCGTGGCGTGTCTAATTTACAGTATGCAGATTTATACAACGCCCTAACATTGGTGAATTCCATCTGTTTGCTAGTACACTGAGAGTGATGTTGGTGCTCGTCCGCATGCGATTCAGCATGGCGGCACATCTTTTGTGCAATATGGCTTCAAACCCATCAACATGAGCCTGTCCAAACATGCCAGAAGCGCTACAATACCGAGGCTACCCCATTATAATTCTCAACGCGTTATTGTATTGGACGCGTAGATAGTAGATACTGTACACTGTATGCCCTCCGTGTATAGTTAACCCATATGCTGCATGTATGGAAGGACTGACAATATGCTTTGAAATCGTAACCTTAACCTGTTTTGTGCAGCGTGCCAACCTTCGAGCCAACATATTACATCGGACAGCCAACGACTTGCGCTCCCGCTCTATATCAGTATTATCAGTTAGATTTTCGGTAACCCAGTGGCCCAAGCATTTAAATTTCTATACACTATTCAGACTACTACCACAGAATGTGACATTTGATAGTGAGTAGCACTTGCTTCCTGATTTGAAAATCACTATTTCACTTTCTCTGTGTTGTACTTGAGCCCGTGGGCCCCGGCGTAAGACTCACATATCCTTATCAGTCTTTTCAATGCACCGATTGATGGGCTTAACAAGACTATGTCGTCTGCATAGCTTATATTATTGATGCATACACCGTCAATATGACATCCGACTTTGGAGCTTCTAAGCTCTTCGATCAATTGATTCATATATAGATTGAAGAGACGAGGAGAAGTCAACCCACCCTGTCTTACCCCACACTCTAAAAAGTACTCTTTGAAAAGTGTTTTTGCCCATCTCACACAATTTTACCAATTGTACCAATATTGCAATAAAGATATAATCTCTTGGGGTAAACTAGTGTCATGTTGTAGCTTTTGCCACGGTTCATTACGATATCATATCAAATGCTTTTGATAGGTCCAAATAACAGGCATATACCAGTATTTTTCTCGCTGTATAATATTGTACAGTCTGTTTGAGGTACAATATAGTACTTTCTATTGAAAGTTTAGGCCTAAAGCCATCTAAATTTCATATATCAAATATCATACCATCATCGATCCAAACATCGATGTTTTCATTTTTGACATCGATGACGATGATCGTCGAGCATCCCTACTCCCTAGTCTATGGTACTGTACGTTAAACATCGATAGTTTGGTAATCCGATAGTATCGATAGTTTAACTAAAAACTATCGATAGTATCGATAGTCTATCGATAGTTTAAAAACTTGTAGGATTAGCGTAACATCAATAAAATAACAAATGTTATACGAAACGTAGAATTTTATTTTGATATATATATATTCGAAATAACAATCAAACAATCAAAAATCAGTATTCATCATTATTATAGTTAGAAATCAATCATTAAAATAACAGCTATTTTGTTTTATAAACAACAATTCATTTAATCTTTTTTCTTTTAACCTATTTCTGCGTTCGGTTAAAATTTGTCCGGCCTTCGAAAATATTCGTTCTGAAGGCACAGAAGATGCTGGAATACAGAGATAGAGCATCGCTAATTCCTTCAATTTATTGTTGGTGTATTTCCAGTATGTTATAGGACACTCTTTTCTGTCAATTACTGGCTTCTCGAGATATTGCCTGACATCTACCAATGAGTTACTCAACGGGGTCGATACGTCCGGAACGTCTAGAAATCCCAACAGGTCATTAGATGTTCCTGAAGACGTGGATGGTGTTGGTTGCGTTTCTTCTACAGCCAAGCGTTCTTTAGTTAAATGGCTAGCATAGGCCTTTTCCAGCCACTGACCAGCTCGCTTCTCGTCGTCACTTGTTTTGAACCCCTTCTTCTTAAATCTGGGGTCCAATATTGTAGCAAGTACAACAGGTGTCCTGCTTTCATAGGGACTTAGTCTTTTGTCAACTGATCCCTTCATGCAGAGTAATATTTTGTTTCCGCTTTCAGTAACAATTTGAGATTCAACTTCTACTAATTTCGTTTTTATTCCACGAATCAATGGTATTATCAGTGACAATGTTATATAGCTTTCTCCGGAAATTTTTGTTGTAGCTAGATCGAAAGGTTCCAGAATTTGAATTGTTTCTTGAATAATTAGGTATTCGTCAGCATTGACTCCTGGTGGAGCCCGATTACATTCATTAAGTGCGAGAGTTAATTCTGTCTTCATTGTAACAATTCTTTGCAGCATGTGGTATGCACTGTTCCAGCGGGTGGGTACTTCCTGGATCACTTTCAGTTCTGGTTTATTTAATTCACGTTGAATAGCCCGTAATTTATCGCTAGCTAGAGTACTCATCTTGAAAAAAGTCACAATCGATTTACATTTTTTCAGAATCTGGTCTAAGCAGGTCACAGCAAACGAATCACTTACCGTCAGGTTTAGTGTGTGCGCAAAGCAGGGTATATGTCGTATATGCAGTTTGGCTGCGGCGTTAATCATTGTTTGAGCGTTATCAGTCGTTATTGCTTCACATTTTGACCTGATATCCCATTTTGAGAGAGTAGCATCCAACATCTGAAAACAATAATAATATTGTTTATGTCTGATTATAAAGAAACACTGAATTGGTAGGTATCAAGGCAATAAAATTTAAAAATACTTACACTGGCTATATTTTCTGCGTTATGACTTCCTTCCATCTTCACAACTTCCAATAATGGTGCAATTAATTTTTCGTTGTGAAAGAAATGACAAGTAACTGAAAGGATGCCTTCATTTGCAATTGATGTCCATAAGTCAGTAGTCACACTAACATGTTCTGCTTTCGATAATGCTATGACGAGCTTCTGTTTCACGTTTTCATAATATTCCGGCAGTAATTTCTTTTTCAATATTGTTGTATCAGGAATTTCATATCTACTATCGAGAGCATTTACAAAATCCCGAAATCCTTCATGTTCTCCTTTTCGCAAAGGTTCCATGTCAACAGCAATCATGCGCACGTATTTGTTATCCAAATTTTGCTTTGTTTTCCCATCTGGATATTTACTACTTCTATCAAAATAATTTTTTAGCGTATTTCTCTTTTTAGGGCTTGGGCCCATTTTCTCATTTTGCTCAGTGGTATCTACGTCTTGAGTAACAGAAACAGTGGATGACCACATCCATACCTCATTATGTTTTCTCTTCATATGATCGATCAAGTTCGTAGTATTTCCACTTAGTTTAAACTCTCTTTTACACAAAGAACACTTGGCAAACTTTTCATTAGTCTTTTTGAAGTAATCCCACGCACGTGACTTACTACTCATGTTTTATTGTTTAATTCTAAATTGTTTGTTACTCCACTCAACTTCAAACATCCACAATAAAAAACTGACTGACTGACTTTTGTCTTGTAAATGAATGATATACGCCTGGTACGCCTTTGAATGTATGATATACGCACGGTAATTCCCCTACCATAGAGAACAATCTCAATGTCTATACCTTTGTCACTATAGCCGGGGAATAACTTACATACATGCATACCTCGACTCTAGGGATGTAAAAGTAGTACCCGAGTAAACAATCGATCGATAGTTTTAAAAACTATCGATAGTATCGATAGCCATTTACTATCGATACCATCGATAGTCTATCGATGTTTAACGTACACTAGTCTATGGTTCAAATTTGCAGTCTCAATCTCAAGCAAATGTTGTTTGATTGATAGTTTTTTGACTTTGTAATGAATAATATTTTAGAAAATTGTCTACAAAATGAGTTCTTTACTAATTTTTAATCATTGTCATTAAATTGAAACTGTAACTAGTCCGTCGCAACTTTTTGCGGTAAGAATAAACAACTTTTTTGGTTGGATCTACTTGTCGTTCATTATGGCGGTCTGATTACATTACTTTATGTTTGATGACATGTTTCTTGTTATTTATATCTAAAAGCGAAGTTAAAGCTGTTGCGGGTGTTTTAAGTGTTTGTTTTTTTTATAACAATATGTGTTATAGATGGACGTTCCCGACGAAGGTGTTTTAGATGTGGATTTACTCCCTGACGATGGATCAGACGATGAAGGTGAAGCGCCGCCGTCCTCTGGTATGAATTTTAACATTATAATTTAATTATTTACATTTTTGTATGTTTTTGTATCTACAGGGCATAAAATTACTACTATGAAATTTTATGTGTTGCTTGTTTATAACAACCACCATAATCATATCCAGCATTTGGAACCAATGGTAAAACTGTATCAGTAATTATTAATTAAAAAAGGGTTTTTGTAATACTTTTCTTTAGTAATACACAAAGTTCTCTTAACTTATATTTTTACACTTATAAATACAGTGTAAACTCTATATAGCGACACTCTGGGGACTGTGCATATTTTGACGTTACAGAGAGTTGTCGTTGAATGGAACTAAGAAAAATCTGTATTAGAAAAAGAAAAAGTTTATTTCAGATCAGTGTTACTAATTACATAAAAACAATTGTGTATAATCTGTTATTTTCATCTGACGTCTTTTGCTGCACTAGTAATTGTGTTGTATTTTTTACTTATTTTATTCATATCTTGCGATATTGAGTAATCTTGGTGATAAAGAAAGTACTTTTTCAATAATTTTGCTGCTTCAAAAGCTTCTTTAATGCACGGCGGAGGCTCAGGCTCATCTTCATCTCATTGTTCTTGATCCTCAGTTTTTCTTACCGAATATAAAATTTCTTTGTCTGTGAGTAAAGCCGTTGTAAGCAAGCAGTCATCTACTTTGATGTAGGTTTGAAGATTTTTCTGCCATGTTGAATTATTGAATCTACTCAGTTAATGGAAGGTCGTTGTAGCTATCAAACTCCAGTTCCGTTTCCACCTCATTAGTCATAGAATTTGTACAAAGTCCAGCATGTTAAAAAAAAGTGCAGTATAGTTATGGGTGTCACTTCTTCCCAGGATTTAGATAAATAATTTAATGCATGCAGTATATTAATAGAAGTTTTACCATTACATTTGACTAGCTCCATCAATAATTTCCTTCTGTAGTGACCCTTGATGCTTTTAATCATTGCCCACTCTGTTTTGAAGATTTGATATAAGAGGGTGGGCAGGGCAGTTAATTTATTTTTGTTTACGACGGGCTGTATTCTGCAACTCCATGTCAAGGCGCGTATTTTGCGTGTGGGCACAGATAATGTAATTATTCGAGCCATGAGTTCTCCCCGAAGAAGTTCCACAGCTTTTTGATGTTGCATGCTGATATTCAAAGATTTATTGTTATTCTATTTGGGGGTACTTGTTTACTTTGTTCATTAGTAAAGTAAATTGAATGTAGGTAATTTAATATTCACTTATGACACTTGTCTTTTGTAATGCTACCAAGCTTAATAGATAACAATATTCAACTAATGTGTTTTATTCTATATTCTGAATATATTAGTGGCGACGAGTGGTGAAAAGTGTTAAAAATGAATATAAAATCAGTGAAATTCGATGAGTACAATCCTCATACAGATAGCTGGGACAATTATCTAGACTGTTTAAAATTTTGTTTTGAGACTAAAGGCGTCATATTATATTCTACTAAAATAGCAAATTTTTTCACAGTGTGTGGTTCACGAGTTGACGAAACATTACTTGCATTAATTACTCCAAAAAAAGGGGTTGATGTGACATTCAGTGAAATAGAAATAATTTTAACAAATCATTACGTGATGAAGATGCTTCAGAATAAATTACTCATTTACGTAAAACTAAGTTCAGGGTGTAACTTTACTGACTTAGAAAGAATGTTACGGGATAGACTGGTTTGCGGTATGTGTGATAGTAAACTGCAATATGAGTTATTGAAACGAGACAATTTGTGTTATCAAGATGTAGTCGATGTGATGTTATCAGTCGAAAGTGCAGGGCGAGATGTTCGTATGATTCAAGGCAACACTACAGGAGCTATGACTCAGTCAGAACTAGCATTACCATACAGTTAGCGAGTGGTATAAGTGAACCGATGGATATAAATGCTGTACAATCAAGAGCAAATGTCCCCTTTTGTTATCGTTGCAGTGACCTCCATTCAGGAGAATGTCGTTTTGTAAATACAGTGTGCCGGTATTGCAAGAAAAAAGGACATTTGGAGAAAATTTGCATAAGTTAGAAGAAGAATTCTTCTCAGCAAATAAAGTTTATATCAGAAGCAGATGATCATTTAAATGGAGTTTATTGCGTTCATATAGCCGTGTTCCACCATACGAAGTTGAGTTGTCACTTGCAGGCGTCACCAATCCATATGCAAGTTGATACAGGAGCTAGTTTTACTCTAATTAACGAGCAGACGTGGCACATACTACACTCTCAATTATCGGATGCTGTGTTGCAACCTATTGCAATATCGTTGCAAACCTGGGTCAAACTTCTTGGGCAAATTACGTTGCTTGTGTGTTACAAGAATATTTCGAAGGACCTATGTGTTATTGTAGCGTAGGGTAATAGGCCCAACCTTCTGGGTCGAGACTGGCTGAACCTTCTTAACATTACTATGAATGTCAATTTTGTTTCCAGTGCTGAGTTATTGGAAATGGATAGTGTATTATTGAAACATAAAGAGGTATTCAAAGATGCACTTGGTACCTACCGTGGACATCCAGTAACAATACACATTAAACCAGGAGTTATCCCAAAATTTGTAAAAGCGCATCCTGTACCATTAGCTATAAAGCAAAGAGTAGAGATGGAAATAGATCGTCTGGAAAGGGAAGGAGTTTTACGTCCAACGAC
This sequence comes from Parnassius mnemosyne, assembly GCA_963668995.1. Taxonomy (NCBI): domain Eukaryota; kingdom Metazoa; phylum Arthropoda; class Insecta; order Lepidoptera; family Papilionidae; genus Parnassius; species Parnassius mnemosyne. The sequence goes on along the minus strand of CAVLGL010000104.1, from coordinate 18,696,672 downwards.
TTTTTCGGAGTGGGCCACACCAGTTGTGCCAATACGAGAGCTGCACTAAAAGTATCGGGAATAGAATATTTCCACTGTTCCTGTCATATTAAAATCTTTTTAATTGATAAGTCCTTGGGTTTAAAAATCGAATACCATTTATTTATTTAAAAAAAGATTCTCAGTCTTGTCACAAGGTTTTGTCAAACTTGTTTAGTCGTTGAGAAAATGGAATTGACTCGACAAAATTCAAGAGCAATGATTTATCATGACTTTCGAAGTGGTTTAACACAAAAACAGTGTGTTGACCGGATGATTTCGGCATTTGGTGATGGAGCCCCATCCAAAACCACAATTTATCGCTGGTTTGCTGAATTTCAACGTGGACGTGTCAAGCTCAGTGATGATCCCCGTTAAGGTCGTCCAAAAACTGCAGTCACTCAAGAAAACGTTGATGCTGTGCGTAAGCTGATTGAGGAAGATCGACATGTGACATACCGCGAAATTCAGGCAAATTTAGACATTGGCATGAGTCAAATGCAAATAATCTTGCATTAACAATTAGGTGTAAAAAAGTTGTTTTCCCGATGGATACCGCATTCGCTCTGTGAAGAGCAAAAAGCGGCTCGCGTTACTTGGTGCGTCAGAACTCTCGAAAGATTCCACGCAGGATCCTCAAATGCTGTATACAACATCGTATCAGGTGACGAATCCTGGATATACGCGTACGAACCCGAAACAAAAAACCAGTCACGAGTTTGGGTGTTCGAAAATGAGTTAAAGCGAACAAAAATTGTTCGTTCACGGAGTGTTGCAAAAAAAATGGTGGCCACGTTTGTCTCCAAAACCGGCCATGTTACGACTATTCCTCTTGAGGGACAAAGAACGGTTAATGCAGAATGGTATGCTAGCATTTGTTTGCCACAGGTCGTTTCTGAACTCCTTAAAGAGAACTGCAACCGCCGCATCATCCTCCATCACGACAATGCGAGTTCTCACACCGCACACAGAACAAAAGAGTTTTTAGAGCAAGAAAACATAGAATTATTAGACCATCCGCCGTACAGCCCCGACCTAAGCCCTAATGATTTCTATACTTTCCCTAAAATAAAGAATAAATTGCGTGTACAGAGATTTTCATCACATGAAAAAGCTGTGGACGCCTACAAAACGGCCATTTTGGAGACTCCAACTTCCGAATGGAATGGTTGCTTCAATGATTGGTTCCATCGTATGGAAAAATGTGTCAAATTTTGCAGAGAATACTTCGAAAAGCAATAAATAAATTTTTAAATAGTAATGTTGTGTCACTTCCTTGATACCCGAAATTTTCGGTGCCGCCCTCGTAATAAAAAAATCTGGTGAGATTCGTTTATGTGGAGATCACCGCAGTACAGTTAATGAAGCAAAAGAGTCTGATATTTATCCCATACCCACGACAAATGAAGTCTTCGCTACCATAGCTGGAGGAAGATTTTTCACAACTTTAGATCTAGATAGAGCTTACACACAAGTAGTTGTGGATGATAATACGTCAAAGCTTCTAACATTAAACACGTGCAAGGGTTTATATACAGTGCATAGGTTGGCCTTTGGAGTAAAAGCATGTCCAGGAATTTTCCAGCGCTTAATGACTTCTTTACTGACTGGTCTTCCAGGAGTGGTAGTTTTGATAGATGACATAATCATATGTGGTCGTACTATGCTAGAAATGCAAAAAAGATTAGATTTAGTACTAGATCGAATTGAACGGGCAGGATTACGCTTAAATAAAATGAAATGTCAATTTGCTAAAGAAAATGTCGAATTTTTAGGCTATGTTATCGATTCTGAGGGAATACATCCTGCACCAAGTAAAGTCGAATCTATAGTAAATACTCTAGCGCCCACAAATAAGAACTGCAAGCATTTCTCGGGTTGTACAATTTTTATGAAAGGTTCATACCTCATAAAGCGACAACACTTGAACCATTGCATCGATTATTAGACTCTTCACAGACATGGACATGGGTAGCTTACTCGCATTTGATTTAACTCTAGTTCATTATGATGTAAATAAGCCAGTAGTTCTTACCTGTGACAGTTCAGAATATGGGGTAGGAGCAGTATTGTCACATGAAATGGAGGATGGCCAAGAACGGCCAATAGCAATGGCATCGAGAACCCTTCATGCACATGAACGACGTTATTCTCAGTTAGATAAAGAAGCCAAATCAATTATGTTTGGCATTAAAAAATTTCATGATTACCTCATGGGTCGAAATTTTCGGATAATTACTGACCACAAACCATTGCTTGGTATATTTAACCCTAAAAAACCAATGTCAAATATGTTGTCTCCTCGATTAACGAGGATTGCGATTGCTTTAATGTCTCATGATTACGAGATTGTATATAAACCGGGATCACAAATAGGTAATGCAGACAGTCGATGGCCACATCCAGTCAACAAACAACCAGAACAACAGTTGTCTGAAGTTCTGTTGATGGCTGAGACTCCGGAGCATTTTCCATTTAATGCTAAAGACATAGGTATAGAAACGAAACGCGATAAAACTTTATCTCAAGTTATTTATTATGTTCAACGTGGTTGGCCTGCTAGAATAACAGACGCAGATTTACGCCCATTTTGGCTTCATCGTGCAGAGTTATCACTACTAGAGGACTGTATATTATTGGGCTGCCTTGTATTAGTACCAAAATTAATGCGCCGTAAAACTTTAGAAATTTTGCATAAAACACACACAGGGATAGTGCAAACAAAAGCACTTGCAAGGAGCTATGTGTGGTGGCCAAATCTTAATGAGGATATAGAGACGTTGCTAAGAGGCTGTCCGAAATGTTTAGAGAATCGCCATATGCCTCAAAAATCCAGTCATGAATGGATTACACCCACAAAACCATGGTCAAGGATTCATATTGATTTTGATGGACCATATCATAAAAAATATTTTTTAATCATAGTGGATGCATACTCACGCTGGTCAGAATTATTTATGGTAAATAACACTACCTCATCGACAGTTATAAGACTTTTAAGAACAACATTTGCAACACATGACTTATGTGAAGTGATGGTTTCTGATAATGGACCATCATTTGTCTCTAAAGAAATGAATGGATTCCTAAAAACTAATAACATACGTCATGTAACTACAGCACTATACCACCCATCTACAAACGGGTTGGCAGAGAGAATGGTACATACAATTAAGGACAAACTGTGCAAAATGGAGGATCTAGCATGGGACACTAAAATACCAAATTTGTTGCTTGGTCTTAGAGTTACACCATGCACCGCAACCAATAAGAGCCCATCTGACCTACTAATGAAGAGATGTTTACGTACACTTTTAGATACTATACATCCAGATTCAGCAAAACTGAGAAAATTGAAAAACAAATTATCAGAGGAAAAACAGGGAAACTAATGTAGGTCAGGAGATTATGTACCGCAATTATAGCAGTGCTGGCCCAAGATGGCTTCCAGGAAAAGTAATTAACAAAAAAGGGCCATCAAGTTATGAGATCAGAACCAATAATGGTATAATAATCAATAGACATATTGATCAGTTAATTAAAAAAGGGCCTAATATTAGTTGTGAGGATTCTGAAATGCAGGAGGGACAAAGAATGATTAGAACTGCTGAATCAGTAGAGGGTGTATGTCCTGAGAGTTCAGATAGTGTCAACAATGAAGAAAATCAAGAAAGTAGTTCAAGACTCTGATATAATAATTGAGATTCCAGACTCTAATAAATGGGCACAGATGTTAGGAATACCACCCACAGCAGAGACAACACTTTCAACAAGTAGAAAGATAAAACATAAAGATCAAATGCTAATAGAGAAAATCTTTATTTATCTTAAGCTTGTATATGTGTATTAATTAGTATCTTATATTAGACTGATTGATTTCAAGTGTTATGTATCTTGTTTAAATAATTATATTGTTTAGCATAGATTAATGATAGGTCATCGCGCGCTCTGACTAGATACCGCGCTACCTGAATGTAACAGCTCCGTGAATACGGCAACTCAATATTCTAGTGTGTATAAGACAATTGCAAGGACGCTAGTGTGCGTGAAAAATTGTATATGCCAGCAGCTTAACTATTACCCGATTAATGGGAAAAATTATTTTATGCTATGGCTTAGTAGTTAAGTTCATAGTTATGAATGTAGACCAGAAATACTTAAAAATGAATAATTTATTAACAGTGAATGTATCAATATATTTGTGTATATTATGTATAGGTTTTTCTTCTGAATAAATGGCATATGAATGATAAGGCCTCATTTTTATCAGTTTTTATATTTAAATGTCTGAGTAATATTCACAAATTATTTAAAAAAAATTAGTATATATTATATGGTGTAAACAAAATTTTATTTTTATTATATGTTGTTATAGCAATAATAGCCAATACACATTCTGTGAAAATTTCAAGTATCTCTACATATTACGGTTCATAAAATACAGCCTACTGACAGACAGACGGAACGATAGTGGAAACTTAAGTCCCATTGATACTCTTTGGGTACGGAACCCCAATAAACGGAAATAATGTTTTAATAATAAAAATAACAATTAATAAAACAACATATAAATATTAGGTCATTTGAGCAATACTACAAAAATAAACATTAAATAATATAGAATTAGGTTATATTATAATAAGTTAAATATATTATAAAATATTGTTACGAGCTTGGGGTTCGAGACAATTAAAAACTGCCGATTGAATTACCAAAATTGACTATTTAATTACACAACACTAATTATAACTTAAAATCACACTAATAATAAAACACAGTTCGCCGTTATTTCGCTTCGAAGTATTCTCTTGTCTCGCCAATTCAATACTGCCTCGGTCGTGGTCTATACCGGCCTTATATAGGGCCTCAGATAGTTTCCAGAATCTTCTACTGTAGCGACATCTAGAATGTTCGAGTACATATCGGTCCTGAAATTTCTGGAAGGATCTTGACTCTCCTAGTTTTGCTACTCGACACTAGAGGGCGCTAGTGTAACTAGTGTTGCCATGTACAATACATTAATAGTGGCGCGCAACACTACCTCCTCCTAAGACATGCTCGTCCCGAGCATTATTGGCCCCATAATAACGCGCCAGTCGATCCACATGGACAATCTTAGGAGTACCTCTGGCACCTTTCTGTATCCGGTAGGTTACATCATTGATCCTTGTCACAATCCGGTACGGTCCGTCCCATTTAGCTTGAAGCTTAGGAGATTTCCCTTTGCTGCGAACTGGATTGTGTAACCACACTAGTGAACCTTCATCAAACCCCTTGTTGTTCATTTTGCGGTCATACCGTGTTTTCATCTTCTCAGACGTTTGCTGGCCCGTCTGTCTGACGTGCTTATAAATGTCATTCATTTTGTTCCGCAAGTCATTTGCATAATCGGTTATACTGCGTGGGGCATCAGGTGGTATTCCGGTGATCAGGTCTGCAGGCAGCCGTAATTCTCTCCCAAAGTTTGCGAAAGCTGGCGTCACTGACGTACTTTCGTGAACAGCGCTTCGATATGACAACAAAAACGGTTGTATGTGCCTGTCCCAGTCTCGTTGCCGTTTTTCCACAACTTTTGCCAGGTACCTTTCCAATGTCTGATTAAATCGTTCTACCATTCCATCAGATTGTGGGTGGTAAGAAGTTGTTCGTGTTTTATGAGTACCCATAACTCTGCAAGTTTCCTGGAATATTTGAGACTCGAAATTCCTTCCTTGATCGCTGTGAATCTCTAAAGGTACTCCAAAACGACAGAAGACTTCATGAACTAGTTTATCTGCAATTGTTGAAGCTTCTTGATTTGGAATGGCGAAGACTTCTGGCCACTTAGTGAAGTAATCCATCACAACCATGAAATACTTGTTACCACTTTCACTTTCCGGAAACGGCCCCGCAACGTCAATGGCTATCCTCTCCCATGGTGCACCAACATTGTACAATTTCAATGCGCCTCTACTACGAATTTGAGGTCCCTTTACAGCCGCACAACTTGTACATTTGCGGCACCAGTCCTCGACATCGTCACGACAGTGGACCCAGTAAAACCGTTCTCGGATTTTCAGTAGAGTTCGTTTAACTCCCAGGTGGCCTCCTGAACAACCACTATGGTACAGCTGTAGAACATCCGGTACTTTAGCCTTAGGAATTTAAATGACAACTGTCTCCCCGACCATTTTCCCATTTACGGCACAGGACTCCATCCTGAATCAGCAAGCTGTCCCATTGGGCCCAATAGCTTTTCGTGGTCGAACTCATTGCTGAGACGTCGCTCCACTTGAGTTTAGGAGCACTGGCCCTCATCCATTCCAGAATCGGCTTAATATCCGAATCTTCCTGCTGTGCATGTTGTAGGCTGTCTTTCCACTCATTGCTGAGCTGGTCTGTCCTGAGCATCCTCACAGATACCACTTCCTTACCCTCTTGCCTAGTACAATGCTTGCAATCTTCAGGGCAAGGTCTTCTTGACAATGCATCTGCATTGCCATGAGATTTCCCGCTGCGATGTTCGATCACAAAGTCGTATTCCTGCAGTAGTTCAATCCATCTCGCAACTTGTCCTTCCGGATTTTTGAACTGCAATAGCCATTTCAGTGCAGCATGGTCAGTTCGTAAGTGGAATTTCCGCCCTAGAAGATATTTGCTAAAATGCTGCAAGGACTTTACCACAGCAAGCAATTCCCGTCTTGTGACACAATATTTCCTTTCCGGCTTTGACAATGACTTGCTGAAGTACGCTATCACAATCTCTTGGTCACCATTCCGTTGAGACAACACACCGCCAAGTCCTATATCACTTGCGTCTGTGTCAACTATGAATTCCTTGCCCACATCAGGGTACCCCAAAATAGGTGTTTTGCACAGACGGTTCTTGAGCTCCTGGAATGCAATATCGCAACTTTCATCCCAGCAGAAATGTCGCTTCTCCTCGGTTAGCTTGTGCAGAGGTTTGGCTATATCTGCAAAGTTCTTCACAAATCGCCGATAATAAGAGCACAAACCCAAAAATGCTCTGACCTGTGTCTTGTCTTTTGGAACCGGCCACTCCTTGACAGCGGCAATTTTTTCTGGATCCGTGCGGATACCTTCTTCCGACACTACATACCGCAAAAAACTAACTTGCCGTTTGAATAGTGAGCACTTCTTTGGACTCAACTTGAGGTTGGCACTCTGGATCTTCATGAGCACGCGTTCCAGGTTTTGAAGGTGTTCCTCAAACGTACGGCCTACGATGATGATGTCATCCAAATAGACCAGACAGGCATCTCCAATTAGCCCGGTAAGTACAAGCTCCATCAATCTTTCAAACGTTGCTGGAGCATTGCACAATCGAAACGGCATGACTTTAAATTGCCACAGACCCTTTCCTGTGGAGAATGCAGTTTTCTCCTTGTCCTTGGGTCAATTTCAACCTGCCAGTAGCCACTTTTCAGGTCCAGAGTACTAAACCACTTTACGCCTGTGAGCATGTCCAGCGTGTCATCAATTCTAGGCAAGAGATAGCTGTCCTTCTTCGTAACGTCGTTTAGGCGGCGGTAGTCAACACAAAACCGCATGCTGCCGTCCTTCTTCTTTACCAGCACCACAGGTGAACACCATGGACTAGATGAAGGTTCAATAACACCATCCTTCACCATTCTCTCAATCATGGTTTCCACTTCCTTTTCACGTGCTACAGGCAATCTTCTTGGCCGCTGACGAACAGGCAATTCTTGTCCTGTGTTTATTTTGTGTTGAACTAAGGCAGTCTTTCCTATGTCAGCTTCGTTTGACGAGAAAACATTGGCGTACTTGAGTAACAACTTCTTCGCCTTGACCATTTCATTCGGGGAGAGAACGCTGCGACAGTCTTCTAAAAGTGTGGTCACTCTCGTTTGTCCATCCTTGCTAGGGGTCCCGGTCGATAGATATTCGCACCGACGCAACCAATCCACTTCCTCACTAGTACCGACCAATGTGCCTTTTTCTATAATCTGTTCCTGATCACAAAGGTTCAACACACGTACTCCTGAGATGTCGGTGGTTCTGACCAAGGTTCGAGCCACTTTCCATGGAAGGTCATTGTCTACCCTTTCCACGAGTACACAACGATGAGCTTGCCCAGGACTCCGAGGAAGACTAACCGGCACAATCGTTTCCGATCTCGGCGGAAGAACAATCTTCTTAAGGCTGTACACATTCCCTGGTAACGCCCCTTCCATGAAAAGTTTCTCTTGTCCACATTTCAAAACACCTTGCTTAACGTCGATCTCACAACAATTCTTCCTCATAAAGTCTAGGCCCAGGATGCAGTCGTCCATTATATCAGCCACGATGACATTATGCAGGTAGATCATGTTGCCTAGCTTCAACTCCATCTCCTTCTCTCCACGGACGGGTATGCGCTGACCAGTGGCTGTCACCAAATTAATGCGTTCTCGGTTGTATGCGGAGTCCCCAAGGAACCGACTTATAAGTTGGGAACTGACAACCGTGCGAGAGGCTCCAGTGTCTATGGTCAGTTTACACGGCGTTCCGTTGACTTCGCCCTTGATGATCAGGCTGTTCCCATCACGGGTTTGTGAGATCGAAATCCTTGGGGCTTTTTTAACATCAGCCAGCACCCGCCAGTTTCCCTGCTGCTGCTGGGCGGTGCTGTTAGCCGCACTACCCTCTCGAGATCGATCACCTTCCCTTTCTATAGTTCGCTTAGGGCAGCTGGATCGAAGATGACCCCTTTCTCCACAGCCGTAGCACCTAGGGCTGTAGCTTTTATTGCGGTCCTGAACTGTAGCTGCTGCAACCTCCCTGACGCGGTGGGAACGATGATCCTGCCGCACGGCTTCCACCTCCAGTGCATGGGTCAAGGCGTCCTTAAGCGTCTCGTGGTGCCCGAGCCTCACAGCAGCTCTGACTTCAAGGTCGCGGATGCCGTCGATGAATGTCTGCACCAGGTTCCCTACAATGAGCGCGGGTACAGACTGGTACGCTTTTCGAACCAGCTTCTCCACCTCAAGGGCCCACTGCTGCAGGTTTTCGTTACTGCGTTGCACGCGATCTTTGAGCTGCGCACGAAAGACGTGTTCCAGGTGAGCGTCGCCATATCTCGCCTCCAATGCCTCAAGGAGCTGCTCGTAAGTCACTTCCTTACCGAGAGCTTCCAGAACAGTTAAGGCCTGGTCGCGCAGGCCTAGGGTGAGAGCAGTCATGGCCTGACTTTTATTCCAGCCGTTCGCTTTCATGACAGCCCCGAACTGGATTTTGTAGGCCGACCAGGAAGAAGTCCCATCGAACAGTGGTACTTTGAATCCACGTAGCGAAGGTGTTGTAGCTACCACGGGAGCTGTAACTCCATCCCCAATTTTGAGGTCGTTCAGCGATTTCTTCACGTCAGCCATCACATTATCAACCCGATTGTACACTTGGTCGATTCGGGTTTCAGCTTCCGACAGGCGGTTGTCATATTGAGCAACCTTATCCTTCACCTCACTTATTTCTTTCCCGAAGGTAGCGTGAAGGTCCTTCATGAGAAGTATCTGCTCTTCCTTATCGCGTTTGAGCTGCTCTTCCAACCGACGGCCCTGTTCCTCCTGTTGGCGGGCTTGTTCCTCCTGTCCGCGCTGCAGCTGCTCTTCCAACCGACAAGCCTGTTCCTCCTGTCGGCGGGCCTGTTCCTCCTGTCGGCGAGCTTGTTCCTGCAGCATCATCATCAGAGTACCTAAGTCAGGTGCTGCAGATGCAGGAGCTGCTGACGGGCCGGACTCCGTGGTCGGCAACTGGCCTGCCGACGTCTGTGACGTTGCATCACCAAATCATCTCTGGTCCGTCTCCTGTTGGCGTTGACTTCGGGTACGGATACCCTCGGTGTCGTCTTTAGGTAAAATCGGCATATTTGATCCCACTTCTGACACCAATTGTTACGAGCTTGGGGTTCGAGACAATTAAAAACTGCCGATTGAATTACCAAAATTGACTATTTAATTACACAACACTAATTATAACTTAAAATCACACTAATAATAAAACACAGTTCGCCGTTATTTCGCTTCGAAGTATTCTCTTGTATCGCCAATTCAATACTGCCTCGGTCGTGGTCTATACCGGCCTTATATAGGGCCTCAGATAGTTTCCAGAATCTTCTACTGTAGCGACATCTAGAATGTTCGAGTACATATCGGTCCTGAAATTTCTGGAAGGATCTTGACTCTCCTAGTTCTGCTACTCGACACTAGAGGGCGCTAGTGTAACTAGTGTTGCCATGTACAATACATTAATAGTGGCGCGCAACAATATAGTAACAATAAATTCACATATAAAAATCTCAGCCACGGGGAACTTTATTTTTGTATACGCGGCAACACTGAATGGCGTCTTTCATATTTTGTAACTTATTTATGGCTCGTGTTATTTTATATTGAAATTTCGAAATTGTATGATACTTACTGATAGTAAGTGATCCCAGTGTCTTTCTTATTTCTTGTAGTATTATTTTTACACAGTTTCACTACGCAAACTGGTATTTTACTTCGAATTATGATCAAAATTTAATAAAATATTCAGTACATCCACATATATCGCCTGCAACGTGACTGGCTCGGGTACGCCGATTTCAGCGTAGTATTTGTTGCCGCAATTTACAAGACCGCCAGCGGTATCTAGTCTGAGCGCGCGAAGACCTATAATTAATCTAAGTTGTTTAGGTTACTTACTAATGGGTAAGGTATGTCATATTCAAAGATTTATTGTTATTCTATTGGGGGGGGGGGGGGGGTACATGTTTACTTTGTTCATTAATAAAGTAAATTGAATGTAGGTAATTTAATATTCACTTATGAAACTTGTCTTTTGTAATGCTACCAAGCCAGAATATAGAATAAAACACATTACATGCAACTTCGGGGAGTGATTTCTGCATGCCGAAATGTTTAGCCCTATATGTAGCGACCTCCGGACATTTTAGCAACACGTGGGCTGCCGTTTCTTCCTCCCCGATACATGCTTTTCACAGAGGACTATCTGTAACACCTATGGTAAAGAAATGTTTGTTAAAGATGCCATGTCCTGTGATAGAACTTGTTACTATCCTGATCTGCGGCTTCTACTACATACCAGTGAACGAACGTTACCAAAGGTGATTGGTACCGGCCCTATAGTGGCCAGAGCCGACCCCCTTCTGGCCAATTCTTCAGAGCTGTAGAATAGCTTACCTTTTAGATTGTTTAGGCCTTTGATTTTACCGGCGCAAACCAATGACTTCTGGATTAAGGCTATGGCCGTCCTTTGAGCCTCCAACCAATTGTGTAATTGAGCCTCCAACCAATTGTGTAATTGAGCCGACGCAGTTTTGCTGTGGTGGAGGTTGGCCTGCACTAGGCTAGTTTTGGACGAAGGGCACGCCATCATTGATCGCGTCCTCCCCGTCCCCGCCCAAAAATAAGCCTGCCAGTAGATCTCAGGTCTCATCGTCAGCTACCGAATCGGAAGTGGTCGGCAAAATGCAATCGTCTTCGTCACTCAATGAGCTGCCGCTGAGCCCGATCTCTACTGGGGGCTTCGGCTCAGTTGTGCAGAAAGTTTTTCACTGGACTTGACATCCAGTGATTCCGCTGTACTGGTAACCATGGTTCCGGTATCCATGACTTCCGGGTTGTTCTCTGCCTCTTTGCTTGGTGGAGTATCAAAGAATTTACCTCCACGACCATTGGAATTTTACGTGCACCGCCCCACATACACATGCGGGACGGTGTCCGGCTTCCATCAGGTTCGCGATCCTCTGGCACCGAAACAACGAGGAACTACCCGTACGTCTGCTTATCTGCCTTGAGTAGCAGCCAGTCCCTGATGTTAATCCAGCGGTTCTGATACGCCAGCACACGACAAATGTCGCGTGAGTCTTTATAGACTCCCTGGGCATCAGGGATAAGGATACCACATTTGACTCTTTGTGGTATCTCCGACTGTTTCTTTATGATCAGCGAGGTGTTGGATTTAAGGTCGAGGGTACCAATATTCCCCTTCAACCAATCCAGAGCTTTCTGATCGTCACACCACAGTTTCAGTACACCCTCCGTGTAAGCAGGTTTGCCTCTAAAATTTGGGCCCGACGCATCAGGCTCCTGGCTACTCCAGGCCTCGCTGATCATATTCCTCTGTATTGCCACGAGGGTATCGTCAGCTACTGCCTTCATTATGTGACCTGAACGCGCACACGTTAATGCCACACCCAAATCTGCTTTAGCAGCGGAAGCGTAGCTTGTTCTTGCAGCCTTTGGTTGCTGTTCGAGTCGCACTTTTTTGTGCTCGCCTCTGGGCGAGGTCCAGCATCCTTTTGGGTGCTCTTGCTTTCTTCCCTGGACGATTGGCTGCTTGCTGCTTCCTGGTGGATATCTTAGAGCTTGGCCCCGCGGCCGCGACTTCCACTTGGGCTAGATGGTACTGTCCGTGGAATCATCGGTTTAATGGCGGTTCCCCCTTGTTCATTACTTCTGGTAAGCACCTCTAACACCTCTCCCTCTTTCCAACTGGGCCTTAAATTTTCCATATCTATTTTATGTTTAAAATTCGTCCCCCCGGCTTCCCACGCTCCATGAAGCCCGCACCTTTGGGAACGCCCTACTTTAAAAATAATTTCAGGCGTTAGGATTACCGGGGAAATATAGGGACGCGAAGTTGACTCACAGCGCGACATCGGGAGCTCGATCCAGCTGGTAGTTGGGGCTGAAAAGGACCATCCCCACCACTCGAATAAACTGTCACTTGCTCAGTCAGCATGGCCTTTACCACCACCCAACCCCTTTTCAGGAAAACTAGACAGACCCCACATTCCTCGCCTGCGACCCCCTGACGGGGCGCTTGGCCATTTCTCTCTCTGTGGCTAGTAGATAGGTCCACCGTTTAGCTTGAAATCCGGACCAAAGAGGGCGTGTTGCCACTCGCCACTATATACCCCAGCGACGATCGGCTCAACCCTCCAGGACTCCTTCATCCCCGCGTACGGCGCTCGACTGCGCAGGTCTTAGCGCAGGTAGGTGTGTTAGTCCACCGAATACACCCACTCTCTCCGCGGAACCACTCCTCCTTTCTCATCCGGGCTTGGGACCGGCAATGGCGGGCAGAGCAGTTATCAACAAGAAGTAAAATTTTTCGTTCCTTCTTAATTCTGCATCCCCCTTTCGCAATTCTTCTTCAAAAAGTTGACTGGTTATCCAAGCTGATTTATTAGCTGTATATTTCACTGGCAATTTTTAACGTTCTTAAAACACCGCGGATTTTTCGATTTGCCTATGACCATCACCTTTTTTTTCTGTGCCATCCATATTAGCAGCCACAAGCACTGTAATACGCTCCTTGGAGAGCTTTCCTCCCACACACTTCCCATTTAAATTTCAGTTGTATCTGGGGTCAACTTATAGAAAATTCCTGCTTCATCAGCATTAAAAATGTCACTTGGGGCGTATTTTTCTATCAATTTTGACCAATTTTTTTTTGACTGTAATTTAATTTTTTGTTTTGATGTCATATTACTGAGCTATCTTTTAATTGAATAAAATATTTATGATTTGTATTTTTTATATGGCACCATGAGGTAAAGCTATTATCCTATCTCTTGCTATAGTTTTGCAAGAGGCGACTTGGGGATCACTTAATTAATTTTTTTATAGAAGAAAAGGTGATAAATGAGCACAGTCTACCTGATGATTAGTGGAAGCTATGGTCCATTGACCCACAGCTAAAAATTCAATTTAACATAATTGAAATGTATTTTAAATGGTGTATGTACTTTGTGTTTGGGCATTGGGAATGCGCTGGTTTCAACTTTAATAATGTTCAATGATGTTGTGGGGATGAATCTTGTCTTGTGGCTGTCATTTCTTTATTTATAATAAATAAATAATTTATTTGTATAAATTAAGTTTATAAAAATATTTTTCATAGCTAACACTAAAAAAAAGAAAGATAATGATTTCATCTACATTGTTATTAGAGTTAACAATTTGTTAAATAATGTTATTATATTGTAATAATAATAATTATTGGATGGAGTGACAACATGGTAAGACATGCAGGAAGTCGATAGATGTAGGTGGCTCAAGACTGTGCTTTGTGGCATTCCTTAGGATTCATGTTCAGCTGTGGATTTGTGAAGTTTTAATGATGATAAATGGTATATAAAGAAAATTCCGTAGCATTTGAAAACACTAATTATGATGATAATGATGAATAATGATTAATTATAATATGAAACATAGCATTTAAAGAAATAAAATAAAAGTTTAACTGTATAATATATCAAAAATGTTTAATATTAAACTGTTTTACTCATTACAGATTTTTATGCTGGACCAGGGTCAACTCCAACATCATGTGCATCATCTCCACGCGGAGAAGAGCCTGCTTCCCCTCATGGTGCTGTGGCACAACCAGCTTTTTTTCATCATCAACCATATAGTAGGCCATTCTTTTCATCCGGGCGAAGAGGTCCAGGCAGGCCAAGGAAAGAGGGCGCTAAGTTAGCCCGCGAAGGCAAGATTGTAAGAAGGTAAAAAGTTTGTTACATTCAGCTTTTTTTATTTGTGTTGTGACAATTTATTACAAAATCAAGTTGGAAGAATAAAGATGTATTCCTTTTTAAATTAAATCTGAAGCAATTACTATTTAAATAATTTTGTTTGCAGTGCAAGTATATTTTTTTGTTGCTTGCACACAATGTGTAAAGATTATTTTCATCATGTTAGTATTTGGTGAACCATTTTGATGTGACATTGTTAAATAGTAACATTTTTTTAAATTTTCATCTAAACCCATATTTTATTTTATTAAGGATAACCCAAAGACATTTAAGTAGTAGTAGTAGTAATAGACCGGACACCAGTAGCAAAATTGTCGTCTGTAACTTATGTCCTATAGGATATATCTCCGATTTTTGTCATTTAGTCTTAGTGACATCGTCAAAAAGTCAAGACGCATTCATTTCATATATTTAAAAAATATTTTTAAAGAAAATATGCTCGGTTGTGCATTAAGATATTGTAAGTCACGCTTTATTATCGTAAGTATAACGTATATTTGCCGAATAATCTTTAAATTTTATTATTTCTAGTAGATTGTTCTAGAAAATTTATTTTTATTGTACTAAGCGCCCTCTGTTATCCAGTAGTGTCACTATTTATTTAAAGTTAGTGATTGACGACGTTTATCGATTGGGGTTATCGATAAAAATAATATACAGGATGCCGATTTAATCATTTACATTATTTAAGAAGGTAAAACAGTCAACGATACTGTACCCATACCAACAAAAATGAGTAGCATATACCAACTATGCTAAGTAGCCTACTTTATGTGGAAGGGTGGGAAATTTTTTTTTTGGCATGATGATGAGATTTTCTGTGTTGCTTATGAACATGCTGAGGATACTTGCTGTGTTGATGTTCAGCAATACAGCAAGTCTTCTCTTTTACATACCGGGTTTCATTGTCTAGTGGTATTCAAGGACAAAACCATTATAGATCCTGGCTTACCGTGATAGAAGAGTGATATAGGCTTGTTACATTAAAAACAATTTGTACTGTTAAAAATATTAGATGCAAGAAGTTGTAGGTTAAGCCTGAGTTAGAAAATAAGGTAAAACTTAAAATAACAATTTTTATTGATGTGAGTGGTGTCTTTAAGTACTGCAGCCGATGAAACGTGAAAAATCGTGAAACGGTTTTTAAGTTCAGTGTTTTCCTAAAATATTTTATATTTGAATTGTATTTTTGTAATAGAAACGAATTTAAAAACATAGAGGCGCTCTCTTATTGGATTTGGTGTTTCTCGATGTATCTTTAACGCTGACAGATCAATCATATGCTATTATTATAGCAGCTAATGGACCGAATGACGTCATGCCACCAAGGTGGTAACCAAAGTGACTGCTGTTCGAATTGATTCTTAGTTATTGGAAATTAAATATTTTATTTCATGACACTAAAGGGGCGTAAAAAGTTAATATGATTATTTTCGTGTGACGGAAGTCATGATAAATATATTTATACAATAAAACAATCATGTATATTCCCTATTATTATATCGAAAAGCATTTCAAACTTAGTAATCTTCAACAACATTGTCGATACTTTGATATCGAAATGGTAACATTCCTAAAACGAGGTTATATTTATTAGCGTCACCTACTGGGGAATAGCTAAAATATTGTCTTAATAAATGCTTAGCGTTGTTTTGCTATCTTTAGCATATAAGCATATATATAAGTAAAATAAAACAAATTAATGAAAAAGATAAGGGACTTATCTATACAAATAAATAAAACTGAAGTGTCTGTTTGTAATGTCAAAATAACAGCTTTTTACTAAATGTATATGAAAGTATATACGGTACTTATAACAAAAACACAATTTTAAAAATTTTTGTCTGACCGATTTCGACGGGAATTTCATTGGCTGATAGCTGAAGTTATAAAGAGTAACTTAGGCTACTTATATTTTACAAAAATAATAAGGGTTCCGCGCATCATAATTAAAACCCTAAATTACACGCGGGCGAAGTCGCGGGGAACAGCTAGTATATAATATAAGGATAACCAAAGTATAAGTAAAATAAAACAAACTAATGAAAAAGATAAAGGACTTACACATAATATAATTTTGTACCAAGAATTAGGATCTGCTTCACATTGCTGCTTTAAATTCTTTGGTGTGCTCTGCTCATATACATTTTTTATTGTTTACTAGCTGTGTAATTTAGGGTTTTGATGATATTGCGCAGAACCCTAATTATTTTCTAAAATAAAAGTAAGTTAAGAAATTCCCGTCAATATCAGTCCAGCCATTTCGGAGATTAGCCGGAACTGACAGACAAAAATTTTAAAAATTGTGTTTTTGTTATATGTAAGTACTGTATATACTGTCATATGCATTTAATAAAAAGCTGTTATTTTGACATTACAAACAGACGCCTCAATTTTATTTATTTATATAGATTATTTAAGGAAAAAATGATGACTGACACTAAGAAACATGCCTGAACGTTCCCTGTAAAAATAATAATACATTTTTGTTATTCATCAGCAAGAATTGACAATTTCAGCGTGAGCCCCTACTTTGATAGCCCTGCAGTAACATTGTAATTGAAAAATATTACTATCCATGTGGGTAAAGAATGGGATTAGAAATGGGAGCTCATCAAGTCTTAATTGTGCATACCCTTGATAGAAAAAACTCTAGTAATTTCAATTAACTTAAATTTTATATTAGAAAAGATGTTATATAAATTAAAATGTTACAATGCTTTATATTTATTCATAGTAATTTAATAGTTTAGGCTACTAAATAAAACTATTTAATATTTAAAATAAATCGATATTGAACAAGTTATATTTTCTTACTCTAATCAAAAGATACAAATAATTATTATGTTTTGTTCATAGGTATAGGGGAAATCCAGGTTCCGTAAGAGGTGCAAAAAGGCACCGAAGTAGTCGTGATGATGCTTTAGATGAAATTATGGATGAAGATGACTTTACAATGCCAGCACCCGAAGATCCACCATATATGCCTGAAAAATGGTAAGTCATTAATTTATACATGTGTAAGACAAAATAAACATAAATGTGACTGTATGATATGCCAGTAGGGTGTTATTTAATATTGATAGATATTTATATTTATCCAATCTTTTCATAAGTACAACAGAACAACTATAATATAATAATAATAATAATATAGAAATAACCAATGAATAGTGTGTTAGTTAACTTGTCACCCCATCCCGCCTTCGCTCATCAGTTTGTCAAATGATTTATGATAGGAATAATGACTTCATATTGATACAATTTCAATGTTTTGGTTAAAGAGAAAGTCATATAATTGTGGTCACTTTCACCCAGACATACCTACTTGTTGAAATATTCTTTATTAGACTAATAAGGCAGAAATTTAACTGACTGTTAATTGATAAAACTGAAATTGTAGGCCTGGAAAAATTTGTGCACTTTGTAATCTAAGTGAGAAAAGTCAACTTGGGCAGGGAGAAATGAGGCAAATAACATGTAACATTGAAGAGGTCGATGGCAGTTCAACACCAACTGTAACTAATTCTGGAGGCACCACCCCCACAAGTGTCTCAACACCAAGCACACCAGCATTACCCATGCTTCATGGCCTATCATCTCCACCTCCAGAGCCTGTTGACCCAATGCAACAACATTTAGTTCTACCACTGAGTAGGCGACAGAAGGCTTTTAATAAATGCAAGTGAGTACTGAATCTTTATACATTGGTTTGCTGTAGCATATCTAATATGGAAATAATCTGTACATTAATTTTAATTTTGAGATTGGTATACATAGTACATAGACTGCATACATATGTATAACTTAATATTTCTGGTATTAGATTACCCACAGTTTCATTTCAGTTTGATGGGTATAGATATACTTTAATTATGGGCTTATTTGCTGGAAGTTGCATGCAGGATCAGAGGCAGTGCTAATCCCTTACCTTATAAAGCCGCGTATCGATTACGCGCTCCAAGAGGTCGAACATTGACGCGCGCTCCAGCCGCGCGAAATGGATACCGACTTGGAACGCGTGCCAAATTGTTCGTTGGAACGCTCAAAAATGGAGCATGCCGCTCCATCTGGTGTCGGTTTTTTACCGCGTTGAATTATAAATAATAGTATAAATTAAAGTAGTTGAGTTCTGGCGCGCGCGCCAGTTGGGACGGTTGTTTTCATTATTCGTGTGTTCGTTGCGTTGCGAGCTATGAATAACCAAAGTTGCCAGAAATTGATAAAATTATATGGTTCAAAAGAACTATGTGGAATAGCAAAAGTAATCGATATGTGGCCTTACGCGCTCCTAGCGCGTGTGCCATGAATGAGCGCGCGGCAACCGTTCCAGTGTTTGACCGTTTAACGTGGATGTCGGTCGTGTACGGGCAGCTGCCGCTTTCATAGTTCCATGCATCTTCTGTGAGCGCTTCATTATGATAAATACTACTTTTGCTATTTCACAACAGATCTTTTAAACTATATAATTGTATTAATTTACGGCAACTTTGGTTGTCCATAGCTCGGAACGCAACGATCACACGAAAAATGAAAATAATCGTCCCAATTGGCGCGCGCGCCTAAACTGAAACTACTTTGATATGCGGTAAAAAACCGACACCAGATGGAGCGGCGCGCTCCACGTTCGAGCGCTCCAAAGAACAATTTGGCGCACGTTTCAAGGCGGTATCGTTTTGCCCGGATGGAGCGTACGCCAATGTTCAACTTCTTGGAGCGCATAATCGATACGCGGCTTAACAGATGAACTGTTAATTTGTTTTTCCACTGTCATGAAAAATTAACAAGGTACACTTAATTCTAGGACACCGCTATATAATATGGAGCACACTGATGAACTCTCCATTATTGGATACTCGGAAATTCTTGAACTTACAGCAGTTGTTTCTTCTGGATCTATGTATGTCCATCGTTGCTGTCTAGAATTTAGCCCACCATTTCAGGAACAGGTAAAGTATCTTGTAATTTTTAACCTATTAATAGTTTTCTCAAGGCACATTTACAAAATGTTTATAAATTAAGGAAGGTTTTTAATTGTGATTAGACATTTGATTCTTGAACAGAACGACAACTTTACGTGTTTGTCCTTGTGCTATTTATAAATGTATGCTATAGAAGAAAATCTAAGTAACACTCTTGTGACCTATAAATTTATATACTTTCCTGAATATTTGTTTCCAATATGTTAAAAATATGAAATAATTTTAACAGGTTGCGGCAGCCTCTAATTCCGATGAAGATAAAAGTCAATTAGAGGAAGCCAGAGTTAAAGGCATTGTAACTAATGCCTTGTCAAGGAAGTGTGCATTTTGTCAAAGACATGGTGCCAGCATTCCGTGTAAGGTAGGTTGTAGGTTGTTATGAAGGAAGGTATAGTCATTTCTATGATTTTATTGGACATAGAATTGAAATTTGTTTTGGTCTTCATAATAAATGAGCTAAATCTTACATCTCTTATGTCTTTCCACCACCTCATTCCATAGATTTCATATTTCAAAAGAGGCGGCTATAGTAAATACCAGAGAGGTCTCATAGGCTTTTAATAAATAGCAATAATCACCTTTTGTCACATTCACATTTCGTCTTGTGAGTGTCTTCAGAAGCCACTATTTGAAATTCCAGTAAGATCTATGTTGGGCTGGGACTTTTGGGTTCTATCTTTACAATAAAGAATGTGCCAAATATGTTTCTTGCTTAGCAAATCATAAAAGGCGACTGACGGGATATTCATTATGTAGGTGATGTAGCCCATACAACTTATAACTTTTAACCAATGCTTGAATACATTCCCACTTGGTGGTAAGAGGTGATGAAGCCCTGCATGGTAAATCGCACTGTATTAGCGTAACAAAGCCTGTTCACTCGTGACTTCATGACAACCAGATTGTAATGGGACGAAAAGACACCACGGCACATTATTTCACTCATTTGCTGTGAGTATTATAGAAAGATTCATTGAAAGCAACCCGTTTGGTTCAAATACATGGAATATTGACTACAAGTGCGTGAAAACCCGCGACCGCCTGGTTGTCGAATGGAGGAAAAGGAATCAAGGAATTAAGGCCTGCAATTCCTACATACACTCTCTGAAATGCATACTATAAAATATCGAAAAACTAGTTACTCTGTAACTGGGCTGACAGACTGAAAGAGTCTATTAGTAAGTCTCTCCACTGGGTCCAACGTTGCTAGGTGGCATTTTGAAACATTACCATTTACTGTATTTACTCATTGTTTTTGGCTAAATATGGTCCAAGTAGATAGCTGCTCCTTGGATTTGGCCTACCCCCTCGGCGATTATAGGCGTTACATTATGTATATAATGTCATCCAATAACTGCGTATTCTGGCAAGAGCCCTGACTGGACACTTGTCTTAAAAAGCACATGTCCATCATGGGACTAAGCAACTCAAGGATGTGCCGGTTCTATTCTTTAACGGAAAAAACGCCTCTACACATCCTAACTGATTGTGAACCTTTAATGCGCAAACGTAACAGAAGTAAGAAGTGAAATTGCTCACAGCTAAGAGGCTATAGGCCACAGTATCCACTTACCATGAGGTGGACTGTCTGTTCTTTTGTCACCCTTATTCTATAAACTCCTATTCATTGAAGACATAGGGCTTAGTAGTCAACTTTAGCCATAGCATCGATGACAATAGATCTTTTAAGTCGCAGTGATACTGGTTTTTCTAAACCTGCATAGCTGCCCGCACAAATAAAAAAATGGCTTCCCGCACAAATAAAAAAAATGTCATTCAATAGATAGTGATAAAACAGACATAGAATACTCAGAGCGGCGATGAGGAGCACCGTCAAAGGTACCGAGATGTCAGATACTATGATGGCCAATTCGCCTCCCAAACGTAGTAGTAATTAAGGTAAATCCTCGCTACTGCGGGAGAGGTCCTTGTCCAGCTGTGGACTTTTACAGGGTGATGAAGACGATAATCACCTCAAATATCTCAGTTACCACAGGTACAAAAATACCAATCCTGAAACAAATATGACATTATAGTAAGTCACAAAACATGTCTCAGAAGTTTCTTCATTTACATGAATCCTTTAAGGTTTTTGTACATTTTTATTCATATTATTTATGTTGTTTCCAGATGAGCTGCAGTAAATACTTTCATTTGCCCTGTGTCCTTGCATCCGGAGGGTTTATGGATTTTCATACTAAGTCTTCTTTCTGTAAAGATCATTTATACCAAGTCCCCCTTGTGTGTAAGTATTATCTCTTTAACTACTGTTGCTGTAAAAAAAGTAATTGATTTACTGGAAGTTGCCTATGTATTTCATATTGTTTGAATCTTTTAATAAATTAAAATGAATGTACTTTGCAGGTACTGCGGACATTGACTGCAGAACTTGTAGGACTATTGGCGATATTTCCAACCTCATGACGTGCGTAACTTGCGGCGGTCATTTTCACGGCACGTGCGTTGGCCTGGCACAGTTGCCTGGTAAGTTTATTTTGAATCTCTAATAAGTGGTATGGTTTTTTTAAAACATAATCGCGTTCATAGGGATTAAAGAGATGAAGTAAATAATAAAATCATTATATTATATAAAAAAGTTGTTTGTATGTAACAAATATGGTAAATATATGTTTGTTAAAAGAGGTGTGTCCTGTAATAGCACTTGTTGCTATTCTGCAGGGCCTTCTTGGTTTGCCTACATTTTTCTAGATTTTTCCAATGTAACACATTTTATAGATTAGTATAGTGCATAAGTACCAGTGAATGAATATTCCCAAAGGGAATCAGTAAGATCGGTTCCGGTCCTATGTCGACCAGAGCCGAACCTCCCCTGGCTAGTTTGTCTGCTGCATTGTTGGCTCTGAATCTTTTGTGTCCTTTGATCCATTCTTGAGTCAGTATATACACACCTCATTTAGTTGTTCATGGCATTCATATAATAGCTCCGAGTTTATCATATTGCAAACTTAGACCCTGTAAAGCCACTATGATGTTGTTCAGTATTCTAATGGAGAAGACTTCTTTTGTAAGCGTTTTTAAAGAGATGTTGTTGCCCAATATTGTTTTTTTTCCCTCAGTCGCTTTTAACAATATCCATGGAACAATATGGGGTAGTGGATATTCTTACACGAAGTTATTAAAGTTTTTTTATATCATAAAAAGTAGGCAAGAAACTTGAAGTATTAGATAGATATAATCATTAATTCATTGTAGCCTCATAATTACACTGCTGTACATAGCTTATTCATGCATAGCAACATTTGCTATAGTGTCACAGTTGTCAGGTTGGTTGGCAGTCACAGTTTTTTTTAATTTAGATTCTGCTACCTATTTCCTGCTTTTTTTCTCTGTCGCCTTCCGATACCAGGGGGATGTAAAATATTATGTTTTGTGTGAATTAACAATGTTATATCTGAATAGTGAAATATCGTTTACATTACTAGAAAATTGGTTTGGAAGAGATTGTAGAGTATTTTTAAATGTAACCTGTATGCAATGTTATTGTGTGCAGTGTGAGTGTATAGTATAGTATAGTATAGTATACGCTATGTGGTTGGTGCGGTGGGGTGCGGCAGGCGTGCGCGCGGGGTGGGCGTGCCGCGCGTGCCGCGTGTGCCAGGTGTGCCGCGGGCGCGCGCCGGCGGGCGACGCGGCCGCGCAGCCCGACGCGCGCGCCGTGGCCTGCGAGCACTGCGACAAGCTCTACCACGCCGCCTGCCTGCGCCCCGTCATGGCCACCGTGCCCAAGTACGGCTGGAAGTGCAAGGTGCGTCGCACACGCTCGCACACGCATACACACCCACACACAAATACCACCACTCATACACATATTACACAATTTTATAACATACAATTTCATTAAACAAAATTAATTTATGACTACTGTATCAGCAACACACGCAGGCTTTTAATTTTTACATGGTATAACTACATATGCTACAGTTGTATTATGACTGCAGCATGCATAGGCTTGCTTGAATGACAGTAAAAAAGCCACAATAGAAGCAAAATGTTGCTTTATTTGAAGATCTTTTTATTTGCAAAGGGAAATTCTATCTTCATTCTCAGGATATTTTTATATTGATTTTTTTTA
Source organism: Parnassius mnemosyne (assembly GCA_963668995.1). NCBI lineage: Eukaryota > Metazoa > Arthropoda > Insecta > Lepidoptera > Papilionidae > Parnassius > Parnassius mnemosyne. Next base: position 18,673,037 of record CAVLGL010000104.1, on the reverse strand, counting down.
ATAATAGGTATAAATGTGCATGAACACATTCATTTCACTAACCTTTAGATAGGCTTATTTTTCATATTTAAAAAACGAGTAAATTATGGCAATTTAAAGAAAAGTATAACTTATACATGGTACAGCCATGATATAGCTATATTGTGGTGGTTCGTCTCGAATGGGCAAGGACCACACTCACAGAATATCAGCGTAAAATAGCAGCTTAATGCTGCTGTATTTCATATAGTAAGTGTAGAGAACTAAAGACTTTTTTACTGGAAATGAGACATTCCATCTTAGTCCTCAGAGGTGATCCACTTACCATCAGATAGAATATGTTCATTTATCGGTTACCTTATAGACCTATAGACAGTGACAAAATAACAAAGTCATATAATATACTAATATATAAAGAAAAAAAAAATAGTAAACAAATTTTGGCAATAATTAGAAACACTTCGAAAACACTAACTACACTACATATGTCTAAAATTGACTAAAATATGATTTACTATAATGTCAGCTGTCACAATAGCGTCGATAAAGCATCCCCTCTTTGACCTTTTATTATTTGATTAACCGATGAAGAGCTATTGTATCATAGCCATATATGCAAACAAGGCTGTAGTTCTTGAGGTATAAGAAAGTGACCATATAACCGTCACGTACAGTATTAGCATATTGTATAGGCATGTGTGGACAGTGGATAGTGTGCAGTGGGCTTATGCTGAGGCTCGTGCGTGTGTTGTCGGCAGTGCTGTCGCGTGTGCTCGGACTGCGGCGCGCGGTCGCCGGGCGCGGGCCCGTCGTCGCGCTGGCACGCGCACTACACGGTGTGCGACTCGTGCTACCAGCAGCGCAACAAGGGCTCCTTCTGCCCGCTGTGCCGCCGCGCCTACCGCGCCGCCGCCTACCGCGACATGATCCGCTGCACCGCCTGCCGGAGGTACTGTCATATGTACTCCACACTTGTGCACCCCTACTCGCTATCGCTGGCACGCGCACTACACGGTGTGCGACTCGTGCTACCAGCAGCGCAACAAGGGCTCCTTCTGCCCGCTGTGCCGCCGCGCCTACCGCGCCGCCGCCTACCGCGACATGATCCGCTGCACCGCCTGCCGGAGGTACTGTCATATGTACTCCACACTTGTGCACCCCTACTCGCTATCGCTGGCACGCGCACTACACGGTGTGCGACTCGTGCTACCAGCAGCGCAACAAGGGCTCCTTCTGCCCGCTGTGCCGCCGCGCCTACCGCGCCGCCGCCTACCGCGACATGATCCGCTGCACCGCCTGCCGGAGGTACTGTCATATGTACTCCACACTTGTGCACCCCTACTCGCTATCGCTGGCACGCGCACTACACGGTGTGCGACTCGTGCTACCAGCAGCGCAACAAGGGCTCCTTCTGCCCGCTGTGCCGCCGCGCCTACCGCGCCGCCGCCTACCGCGACATGATCCGCTGCACCGCCTGCCGGAGGTACTGTCATATGTACTCCACACTTGTGCACCCCTACTCGCTATCGCTGGCACGCGCACTACACGGTGTGCGACTCGTGCTACCAGCAGCGCAACAAGGGCTCCTTCTGCCCGCTGTGCCGCCGCGCCTACCGCGCCGCCGCCTACCGCGACATGATCCGCTGCACCGCCTGCCGGAGGTACTGTCATATGTACTCCACACTTGTGCACCCCTACTCGCTATCGCTGGCACGCGCACTACACGGTGTGCGACTCGTGCTACCAGCAGCGCAACAAGGGCTCCTTCTGCCCGCTGTGCCGCCGCGCCTACCGCGCCGCCGCCTACCGCGACATGATCCGCTGCACCGCCTGCCGGAGGTACTGTCATATGTACTCCACACTTGTGCACCCCTACTCGCTATCGCTGGCACGCGCACTACACGGTGTGCGACTCGTGCTACCAGCAGCGCAACAAGGGCTCCTTCTGCCCGCTGTGCCGCCGCGCCTACCGCGCCGCCGCCTACCGCGACATGATCCGCTGCACCGCCTGCCGGAGGTACTGTCATATGTACTCCACACTTGTGCACCCCTACTCGCTATCGCTGGCACGCGCACTACACGGTGTGCGACTCGTGCTACCAGCAGCGCAACAAGGGCTCCTTCTGCCCGCTGTGCCGCCGCGCCTACCGCGCCGCCGCCTACCGCGACATGATCCGCTGCACCGCCTGCCGGAGGTACTGTCATATGTACTCCACACTTGTGCACCCCTACTCGCTATCGCTGGCACGCGCACTACACGGTGTGCGACTCGTGCTACCAGCAGCGCAACAAGGGCTCCTTCTGCCCGCTGTGCCGCCGCGCCTACCGCGCCGCCGCCTACCGCGACATGATCCGCTGCACCGCCTGCCGGAGGTACTGTCATATGTACTCCACACTTGTGCACCCCTACTCGCTATCGCTGGCACGCGCACTACACGGTGTGCGACTCGTGCTACCAGCAGCGCAACAAGGGCTCCTTCTGCCCGCTGTGCCGCCGCGCCTACCGCGCCGCCGCCTACCGCGACATGATCCGCTGCACCGCCTGCCGGAGGTACTGTCATATGTACTCCACACTTGTGCACCCCTACTCGCTATCGCTGGCACGCGCACTACACGGTGTGCGACTCGTGCTACCAGCAGCGCAACAAGGGCTCCTTCTGCCCGCTGTGCCGCCGCGCCTACCGCGCCGCCGCCTACCGCGACATGATCCGCTGCACCGCCTGCCGGAGGTACTGTCATATGTACTCCACACTTGTGCACCCCTACTCGCTATCGCTGGCACGCGCACTACACGGTGTGCGACTCGTGCTACCAGCAGCGCAACAAGGGCTCCTTCTGCCCGCTGTGCCGCCGCGCCTACCGCGCCGCCGCCTACCGCGACATGATCCGCTGCACCGCCTGCCGGAGGTACTGTCATATGTACTCCACACTTGTGCACCCCTACTCGCTATCGCTGGCACGCGCACTACACGGTGTGCGACTCGTGCTACCAGCAGCGCAACAAGGGCTCCTTCTGCCCGCTGTGCCGCCGCGCCTACCGCGCCGCCGCCTACCGCGACATGATCCGCTGCACCGCCTGCCGGAGGTACTGTCATATGTACTCCACACTTGTGCACCCCTACTCGCTATCGCTGGCACGCGCACTACACGGTGTGCGACTCGTGCTACCAGCAGCGCAACAAGGGCTCCTTCTGCCCGCTGTGCCGCCGCGCCTACCGCGCCGCCGCCTACCGCGACATGATCCGCTGCACCGCCTGCCGGAGGTACTGTCATATGTACTCCACACTTGTGCACCCCTACTCGCTATCGCTGGCACGCGCACTACACGGTGTGCGACTCGTGCTACCAGCAGCGCAACAAGGGCTCCTTCTGCCCGCTGTGCCGCCGCGCCTACCGCGCCGCCGCCTACCGCGACATGATCCGCTGCACCGCCTGCCGGAGGTACTGTCATATGTACTCCACACTTGTGCACCCCTACTCGCTATCGCTGGCACGCGCACTACACGGTGTGCGACTCGTGCTACCAGCAGCGCAACAAGGGCTCCTTCTGCCCGCTGTGCCGCCGCGCCTACCGCGCCGCCGCCTACCGCGACATGATCCGCTGCACCGCCTGCCGGAGGTACTGTCATATGTACTCCACACTTGTGCACCCCTACTCGCTATCGCTGGCACGCGCACTACACGGTGTGCGACTCGTGCTACCAGCAGCGCAACAAGGGCTCCTTCTGCCCGCTGTGCCGCCGCGCCTACCGCGCCGCCGCCTACCGCGACATGATCCGCTGCACCGCCTGCCGGAGGTACTGTCATATGTACTCCACACTTGTGCACCCCTACTCGCTATCGCTGGCACGCGCACTACACGGTGTGCGACTCGTGCTACCAGCAGCGCAACAAGGGCTCCTTCTGCCCGCTGTGCCGCCGCGCCTACCGCGCCGCCGCCTACCGCGACATGATCCGCTGCACCGCCTGCCGGAGGTACTGTCATATGTACTCCACACTTGTGCACCCCTACTCGCTATCGCTGGCACGCGCACTACACGGTGTGCGACTCGTGCTACCAGCAGCGCAACAAGGGCTCCTTCTGCCCGCTGTGCCGCCGCGCCTACCGCGCCGCCGCCTACCGCGACATGATCCGCTGCACCGCCTGCCGGAGGTACTGTCATATGTACTCCACACTTGTGCACCCCTACTCGCTATCGCTGGCACGCGCACTACACGGTGTGCGACTCGTGCTACCAGCAGCGCAACAAGGGCTCCTTCTGCCCGCTGTGCCGCCGCGCCTACCGCGCCGCCGCCTACCGCGACATGATCCGCTGCACCGCCTGCCGGAGGTACTGTCATATGTACTCCACACTTGTGCACCCCTACTCGCTATCGCTGGCACGCGCACTACACGGTGTGCGACTCGTGCTACCAGCAGCGCAACAAGGGCTCCTTCTGCCCGCTGTGCCGCCGCGCCTACCGCGCCGCCGCCTACCGCGACATGATCCGCTGCACCGCCTGCCGGAGGTACTGTCATATGTACTCCACACTTGTGCACCCCTACTCGCTATCGCTGGCACGCGCACTACACGGTGTGCGACTCGTGCTACCAGCAGCGCAACAAGGGCTCCTTCTGCCCGCTGTGCCGCCGCGCCTACCGCGCCGCCGCCTACCGCGACATGATCCGCTGCACCGCCTGCCGGAGGTACTGTCATATGTACTCCACACTTGTGCACCCCTACTCGCTATCGCTGGCACGCGCACTACACGGTGTGCGACTCGTGCTACCAGCAGCGCAACAAGGGCTCCTTCTGCCCGCTGTGCCGCCGCGCCTACCGCGCCGCCGCCTACCGCGACATGATCCGCTGCACCGCCTGCCGGAGGTACTGTCATATGTACTCCACACTTGTGCACCCCTACTCGCTATCGCTGGCACGCGCACTACACGGTGTGCGACTCGTGCTACCAGCAGCGCAACAAGGGCTCCTTCTGCCCGCTGTGCCGCCGCGCCTACCGCGCCGCCGCCTACCGCGACATGATCCGCTGCACCGCCTGCCGGAGGTACTGTCATATGTACTCCACACTTGTGCACCCCTACTCGCTATCGCTGGCACGCGCACTACACGGTGTGCGACTCGTGCTACCAGCAGCGCAACAAGGGCTCCTTCTGCCCGCTGTGCCGCCGCGCCTACCGCGCCGCCGCCTACCGCGACATGATCCGCTGCACCGCCTGCCGGAGGTACTGTCATATGTACTCCACACTTGTGCACCCCTACTCGCTATCGCTGGCACGCGCACTACACGGTGTGCGACTCGTGCTACCAGCAGCGCAACAAGGGCTCCTTCTGCCCGCTGTGCCGCCGCGCCTACCGCGCCGCCGCCTACCGCGACATGATCCGCTGCACCGCCTGCCGGAGGTACTGTCATATGTACTCCACACTTGTGCACCCCTACTCGCTATCGCTGGCACGCGCACTACACGGTGTGCGACTCGTGCTACCAGCAGCGCAACAAGGGCTCCTTCTGCCCGCTGTGCCGCCGCGCCTACCGCGCCGCCGCCTACCGCGACATGATCCGCTGCACCGCCTGCCGGAGGTACTGTCATATGTACTCCACACTTGTGCACCCCTACTCGCTATCGCTGGCACGCGCACTACACGGTGTGCGACTCGTGCTACCAGCAGCGCAACAAGGGCTCCTTCTGCCCGCTGTGCCGCCGCGCCTACCGCGCCGCCGCCTACCGCGACATGATCCGCTGCACCGCCTGCCGGAGGTACTGTCATATGTACTCCACACTTGTGCACCCCTACTCGCTATCGCTGGCACGCGCACTACACGGTGTGCGACTCGTGCTACCAGCAGCGCAACAAGGGCTCCTTCTGCCCGCTGTGCCGCCGCGCCTACCGCGCCGCCGCCTACCGCGACATGATCCGCTGCACCGCCTGCCGGAGGTACTGTCATATGTACTCCACACTTGTGCACCCCTACTCGCTATCGCTGGCACGCGCACTACACGGTGTGCGACTCGTGCTACCAGCAGCGCAACAAGGGCTCCTTCTGCCCGCTGTGCCGCCGCGCCTACCGCGCCGCCGCCTACCGCGACATGATCCGCTGCACCGCCTGCCGGAGGTACTGTCATATGTACTCCACACTTGTGCACCCCTACTCGCTATCGCTGGCACGCGCACTACACGGTGTGCGACTCGTGCTACCAGCAGCGCAACAAGGGCTCCTTCTGCCCGCTGTGCCGCCGCGCCTACCGCGCCGCCGCCTACCGCGACATGATCCGCTGCACCGCCTGCCGGAGGTACTGTCATATGTACTCCACACTTGTGCACCCCTACTCGCTATCGCTGGCACGCGCACTACACGGTGTGCGACTCGTGCTACCAGCAGCGCAACAAGGGCTCCTTCTGCCCGCTGTGCCGCCGCGCCTACCGCGCCGCCGCCTACCGCGACATGATCCGCTGCACCGCCTGCCGGAGGTACTGTCATATGTACTCCACACTTGTGCACCCCTACTCGCTATCGCTGGCACGCGCACTACACGGTGTGCGACTCGTGCTACCAGCAGCGCAACAAGGGCTCCTTCTGCCCGCTGTGCCGCCGCGCCTACCGCGCCGCCGCCTACCGCGACATGATCCGCTGCACCGCCTGCCGGAGGTACTGTCATATGTACTCCACACTTGTGCACCCCTACTCGCTATCGCTGGCACGCGCACTACACGGTGTGCGACTCGTGCTACCAGCAGCGCAACAAGGGCTCCTTCTGCCCGCTGTGCCGCCGCGCCTACCGCGCCGCCGCCTACCGCGACATGATCCGCTGCACCGCCTGCCGGAGGTACTGTCATATGTACTCCACACTTGTGCACCCCTACTCGCTATCGCTGGCACGCGCACTACACGGTGTGCGACTCGTGCTACCAGCAGCGCAACAAGGGCTCCTTCTGCCCGCTGTGCCGCCGCGCCTACCGCGCCGCCGCCTACCGCGACATGATCCGCTGCACCGCCTGCCGGAGGTACTGTCATATGTACTCCACACTTGTGCACCCCTACTCGCTATCGCTGGCACGCGCACTACACGGTGTGCGACTCGTGCTACCAGCAGCGCAACAAGGGCTCCTTCTGCCCGCTGTGCCGCCGCGCCTACCGCGCCGCCGCCTACCGCGACATGATCCGCTGCACCGCCTGCCGGAGGTACTGTCATATGTACTCCACACTTGTGCACCCCTACTCGCTATCGCTGGCACGCGCACTACACGGTGTGCGACTCGTGCTACCAGCAGCGCAACAAGGGCTCCTTCTGCCCGCTGTGCCGCCGCGCCTACCGCGCCGCCGCCTACCGCGACATGATCCGCTGCACCGCCTGCCGGAGGTACTGTCATATGTACTCCACACTTGTGCACCCCTACTCGCTATCGCTGGCACGCGCACTACACGGTGTGCGACTCGTGCTACCAGCAGCGCAACAAGGGCTCCTTCTGCCCGCTGTGCCGCCGCGCCTACCGCGCCGCCGCCTACCGCGACATGATCCGCTGCACCGCCTGCCGGAGGTACTGTCATATGTACTCCACACTTGTGCACCCCTACTCGCTATCGCTGGCACGCGCACTACACGGTGTGCGACTCGTGCTACCAGCAGCGCAACAAGGGCTCCTTCTGCCCGCTGTGCCGCCGCGCCTACCGCGCCGCCGCCTACCGCGACATGATCCGCTGCACCGCCTGCCGGAGGTACTGTCATATGTACTCCACACTTGTGCACCCCTACTCGCTATCGCTGGCACGCGCACTACACGGTGTGCGACTCGTGCTACCAGCAGCGCAACAAGGGCTCCTTCTGCCCGCTGTGCCGCCGCGCCTACCGCGCCGCCGCCTACCGCGACATGATCCGCTGCACCGCCTGCCGGAGGTACTGTCATATGTACTCCACACTTGTGCACCCCTACTCGCTATCGCTGGCACGCGCACTACACGGTGTGCGACTCGTGCTACCAGCAGCGCAACAAGGGCTCCTTCTGCCCGCTGTGCCGCCGCGCCTACCGCGCCGCCGCCTACCGCGACATGATCCGCTGCACCGCCTGCCGGAGGTACTGTCATATGTACTCCACACTTGTGCACCCCTACTCGCTATCGCTGGCACGCGCACTACACGGTGTGCGACTCGTGCTACCAGCAGCGCAACAAGGGCTCCTTCTGCCCGCTGTGCCGCCGCGCCTACCGCGCCGCCGCCTACCGCGACATGATCCGCTGCACCGCCTGCCGGAGGTACTGTCATATGTACTCCACACTTGTGCACCCCTACTCGCTATCGCTGGCACGCGCACTACACGGTGTGCGACTCGTGCTACCAGCAGCGCAACAAGGGCTCCTTCTGCCCGCTGTGCCGCCGCGCCTACCGCGCCGCCGCCTACCGCGACATGATCCGCTGCACCGCCTGCCGGAGGTACTGTCATATGTACTCCACACTTGTGCACCCCTACTCGCTATCGCTGGCACGCGCACTACACGGTGTGCGACTCGTGCTACCAGCAGCGCAACAAGGGCTCCTTCTGCCCGCTGTGCCGCCGCGCCTACCGCGCCGCCGCCTACCGCGACATGATCCGCTGCACCGCCTGCCGGAGGTACTGTCATATGTACTCCACACTTGTGCACCCCTACTCGCTATCGCTGGCACGCGCACTACACGGTGTGCGACTCGTGCTACCAGCAGCGCAACAAGGGCTCCTTCTGCCCGCTGTGCCGCCGCGCCTACCGCGCCGCCGCCTACCGCGACATGATCCGCTGCACCGCCTGCCGGAGGTACTGTCATATGTACTCCACACTTGTGCACCCCTACTCGCTATCGCTGGCACGCGCACTACACGGTGTGCGACTCGTGCTACCAGCAGCGCAACAAGGGCTCCTTCTGCCCGCTGTGCCGCCGCGCCTACCGCGCCGCCGCCTACCGCGACATGATCCGCTGCACCGCCTGCCGGAGGTACTGTCATATGTACTCCACACTTGTGCACCCCTACTCGCTATCGCTGGCACGCGCACTACACGGTGTGCGACTCGTGCTACCAGCAGCGCAACAAGGGCTCCTTCTGCCCGCTGTGCCGCCGCGCCTACCGCGCCGCCGCCTACCGCGACATGATCCGCTGCACCGCCTGCCGGAGGTACTGTCATATGTACTCCACACTTGTGCACCCCTACTCGCTATCGCTGGCACGCGCACTACACGGTGTGCGACTCGTGCTACCAGCAGCGCAACAAGGGCTCCTTCTGCCCGCTGTGCCGCCGCGCCTACCGCGCCGCCGCCTACCGCGACATGATCCGCTGCACCGCCTGCCGGAGGTACTGTCATATGTACTCCACACTTGTGCACCCCTACTCGCTATCGCTGGCACGCGCACTACACGGTGTGCGACTCGTGCTACCAGCAGCGCAACAAGGGCTCCTTCTGCCCGCTGTGCCGCCGCGCCTACCGCGCCGCCGCCTACCGCGACATGATCCGCTGCACCGCCTGCCGGAGGTACTGTCATATGTACTCCACACTTGTGCACCCCTACTCGCTATCGCTGGCACGCGCACTACACGGTGTGCGACTCGTGCTACCAGCAGCGCAACAAGGGCTCCTTCTGCCCGCTGTGCCGCCGCGCCTACCGCGCCGCCGCCTACCGCGACATGATCCGCTGCACCGCCTGCCGGAGGTACTGTCATATGTACTCCACACTTGTGCACCCCTACTCGCTATCGCTGGCACGCGCACTACACGGTGTGCGACTCGTGCTACCAGCAGCGCAACAAGGGCTCCTTCTGCCCGCTGTGCCGCCGCGCCTACCGCGCCGCCGCCTACCGCGACATGATCCGCTGCACCGCCTGCCGGAGGTACTGTCATATGTACTCCACACTTGTGCACCCCTACTCGCTATCGCTGGCACGCGCACTACACGGTGTGCGACTCGTGCTACCAGCAGCGCAACAAGGGCTCCTTCTGCCCGCTGTGCCGCCGCGCCTACCGCGCCGCCGCCTACCGCGACATGATCCGCTGCACCGCCTGCCGGAGGTACTGTCATATGTACTCCACACTTGTGCACCCCTACTCGCTATCGCTGGCACGCGCACTACACGGTGTGCGACTCGTGCTACCAGCAGCGCAACAAGGGCTCCTTCTGCCCGCTGTGCCGCCGCGCCTACCGCGCCGCCGCCTACCGCGACATGATCCGCTGCACCGCCTGCCGGAGGTACTGTCATATGTACTCCACACTTGTGCACCCCTACTCGCTATCGCTGGCACGCGCACTACACGGTGTGCGACTCGTGCTACCAGCAGCGCAACAAGGGCTCCTTCTGCCCGCTGTGCCGCCGCGCCTACCGCGCCGCCGCCTACCGCGACATGATCCGCTGCACCGCCTGCCGGAGGTACTGTCATATGTACTCCACACTTGTGCACCCCTACTCGCTATCGCTGGCACGCGCACTACACGGTGTGCGACTCGTGCTACCAGCAGCGCAACAAGGGCTCCTTCTGCCCGCTGTGCCGCCGCGCCTACCGCGCCGCCGCCTACCGCGACATGATCCGCTGCACCGCCTGCCGGAGGTACTGTCATATGTACTCCACACTTGTGCACCCCTACTCGCTATCGCTGGCACGCGCACTACACGGTGTGCGACTCGTGCTACCAGCAGCGCAACAAGGGCTCCTTCTGCCCGCTGTGCCGCCGCGCCTACCGCGCCGCCGCCTACCGCGACATGATCCGCTGCACCGCCTGCCGGAGGTACTGTCATATGTACTCCACACTTGTGCACCCCTACTCGCTATCGCTGGCACGCGCACTACACGGTGTGCGACTCGTGCTACCAGCAGCGCAACAAGGGCTCCTTCTGCCCGCTGTGCCGCCGCGCCTACCGCGCCGCCGCCTACCGCGACATGATCCGCTGCACCGCCTGCCGGAGGTACTGTCATATGTACTCCACACTTGTGCACCCCTACTCGCTATCGCTGGCACGCGCACTACACGGTGTGCGACTCGTGCTACCAGCAGCGCAACAAGGGCTCCTTCTGCCCGCTGTGCCGCCGCGCCTACCGCGCCGCCGCCTACCGCGACATGATCCGCTGCACCGCCTGCCGGAGGTACTGTCATATGTACTCCACACTTGTGCACCCCTACTCGCTATCGCTGGCACGCGCACTACACGGTGTGCGACTCGTGCTACCAGCAGCGCAACAAGGGCTCCTTCTGCCCGCTGTGCCGCCGCGCCTACCGCGCCGCCGCCTACCGCGACATGATCCGCTGCACCGCCTGCCGGAGGTACTGTCATATGTACTCCACACTTGTGCACCCCTACTCGCTATCGCTGGCACGCGCACTACACGGTGTGCGACTCGTGCTACCAGCAGCGCAACAAGGGCTCCTTCTGCCCGCTGTGCCGCCGCGCCTACCGCGCCGCCGCCTACCGCGACATGATCCGCTGCACCGCCTGCCGGAGGTACTGTCATATGTACTCCACACTTGTGCACCCCTACTCGCTATCGCTGGCACGCGCACTACACGGTGTGCGACTCGTGCTACCAGCAGCGCAACAAGGGCTCCTTCTGCCCGCTGTGCCGCCGCGCCTACCGCGCCGCCGCCTACCGCGACATGATCCGCTGCACCGCCTGCCGGAGGTACTGTCATATGTACTCCACACTTGTGCACCCCTACTCGCTATCGCTGGCACGCGCACTACACGGTGTGCGACTCGTGCTACCAGCAGCGCAACAAGGGCTCCTTCTGCCCGCTGTGCCGCCGCGCCTACCGCGCCGCCGCCTACCGCGACATGATCCGCTGCACCGCCTGCCGGAGGTACTGTCATATGTACTCCACACTTGTGCACCCCTACTCGCTATCGCTGGCACGCGCACTACACGGTGTGCGACTCGTGCTACCAGCAGCGCAACAAGGGCTCCTTCTGCCCGCTGTGCCGCCGCGCCTACCGCGCCGCCGCCTACCGCGACATGATCCGCTGCACCGCCTGCCGGAGGTACTGTCATATGTACTCCACACTTGTGCACCCCTACTCGCTATCGCTGGCACGCGCACTACACGGTGTGCGACTCGTGCTACCAGCAGCGCAACAAGGGCTCCTTCTGCCCGCTGTGCCGCCGCGCCTACCGCGCCGCCGCCTACCGCGACATGATCCGCTGCACCGCCTGCCGGAGGTACTGTCATATGTACTCCACACTTGTGCACCCCTACTCGCTATCGCTGGCACGCGCACTACACGGTGTGCGACTCGTGCTACCAGCAGCGCAACAAGGGCTCCTTCTGCCCGCTGTGCCGCCGCGCCTACCGCGCCGCCGCCTACCGCGACATGATCCGCTGCACCGCCTGCCGGAGGTACTGTCATATGTACTCCACACTTGTGCACCCCTACTCGCTATCGCTGGCACGCGCACTACACGGTGTGCGACTCGTGCTACCAGCAGCGCAACAAGGGCTCCTTCTGCCCGCTGTGCCGCCGCGCCTACCGCGCCGCCGCCTACCGCGACATGATCCGCTGCACCGCCTGCCGGAGGTACTGTCATATGTACTCCACACTTGTGCACCCCTACTCGCTATCGCTGGCACGCGCACTACACGGTGTGCGACTCGTGCTACCAGCAGCGCAACAAGGGCTCCTTCTGCCCGCTGTGCCGCCGCGCCTACCGCGCCGCCGCCTACCGCGACATGATCCGCTGCACCGCCTGCCGGAGGTACTGTCATATGTACTCCACACTTGTGCACCCCTACTCGCTATCGCTGGCACGCGCACTACACGGTGTGCGACTCGTGCTACCAGCAGCGCAACAAGGGCTCCTTCTGCCCGCTGTGCCGCCGCGCCTACCGCGCCGCCGCCTACCGCGACATGATCCGCTGCACCGCCTGCCGGAGGTACTGTCATATGTACTCCACACTTGTGCACCCCTACTCGCTATCGCTGGCACGCGCACTACACGGTGTGCGACTCGTGCTACCAGCAGCGCAACAAGGGCTCCTTCTGCCCGCTGTGCCGCCGCGCCTACCGCGCCGCCGCCTACCGCGACATGATCCGCTGCACCGCCTGCCGGAGGTACTGTCATATGTACTCCACACTTGTGCACCCCTACTCGCTATCGCTGGCACGCGCACTACACGGTGTGCGACTCGTGCTACCAGCAGCGCAACAAGGGCTCCTTCTGCCCGCTGTGCCGCCGCGCCTACCGCGCCGCCGCCTACCGCGACATGATCCGCTGCACCGCCTGCCGGAGGTACTGTCATATGTACTCCACACTTGTGCACCCCTACTCGCTATCGCTGGCACGCGCACTACACGGTGTGCGACTCGTGCTACCAGCAGCGCAACAAGGGCTCCTTCTGCCCGCTGTGCCGCCGCGCCTACCGCGCCGCCGCCTACCGCGACATGATCCGCTGCACCGCCTGCCGGAGGTACTGTCATATGTACTCCACACTTGTGCACCCCTACTCGCTATCGCTGGCACGCGCACTACACGGTGTGCGACTCGTGCTACCAGCAGCGCAACAAGGGCTCCTTCTGCCCGCTGTGCCGCCGCGCCTACCGCGCCGCCGCCTACCGCGACATGATCCGCTGCACCGCCTGCCGGAGGTACTGTCATATGTACTCCACACTTGTGCACCCCTACTCGCTATCGCTGGCACGCGCACTACACGGTGTGCGACTCGTGCTACCAGCAGCGCAACAAGGGCTCCTTCTGCCCGCTGTGCCGCCGCGCCTACCGCGCCGCCGCCTACCGCGACATGATCCGCTGCACCGCCTGCCGGAGGTACTGTCATATGTACTCCACACTTGTGCACCCCTACTCGCTATCGCTGGCACGCGCACTACACGGTGTGCGACTCGTGCTACCAGCAGCGCAACAAGGGCTCCTTCTGCCCGCTGTGCCGCCGCGCCTACCGCGCCGCCGCCTACCGCGACATGATCCGCTGCACCGCCTGCCGGAGGTACTGTCATATGTACTCCACACTTGTGCACCCCTACTCGCTATCGCTGGCACGCGCACTACACGGTGTGCGACTCGTGCTACCAGCAGCGCAACAAGGGCTCCTTCTGCCCGCTGTGCCGCCGCGCCTACCGCGCCGCCGCCTACCGCGACATGATCCGCTGCACCGCCTGCCGGAGGTACTGTCATATGTACTCCACACTTGTGCACCCCTACTCGCTATCGCTGGCACGCGCACTACACGGTGTGCGACTCGTGCTACCAGCAGCGCAACAAGGGCTCCTTCTGCCCGCTGTGCCGCCGCGCCTACCGCGCCGCCGCCTACCGCGACATGATCCGCTGCACCGCCTGCCGGAGGTACTGTCATATGTACTCCACACTTGTGCACCCCTACTCGCTATCGCTGGCACGCGCACTACACGGTGTGCGACTCGTGCTACCAGCAGCGCAACAAGGGCTCCTTCTGCCCGCTGTGCCGCCGCGCCTACCGCGCCGCCGCCTACCGCGACATGATCCGCTGCACCGCCTGCCGGAGGTACTGTCATATGTACTCCACACTTGTGCACCCCTACTCGCTATCGCTGGCACGCGCACTACACGGTGTGCGACTCGTGCTACCAGCAGCGCAACAAGGGCTCCTTCTGCCCGCTGTGCCGCCGCGCCTACCGCGCCGCCGCCTACCGCGACATGATCCGCTGCACCGCCTGCCGGAGGTACTGTCATATGTACTCCACACTTGTGCACCCCTACTCGCTATCGCTGGCACGCGCACTACACGGTGTGCGACTCGTGCTACCAGCAGCGCAACAAGGGCTCCTTCTGCCCGCTGTGCCGCCGCGCCTACCGCGCCGCCGCCTACCGCGACATGATCCGCTGCACCGCCTGCCGGAGGTACTGTCATATGTACTCCACACTTGTGCACCCCTACTCGCTATCGCTGGCACGCGCACTACACGGTGTGCGACTCGTGCTACCAGCAGCGCAACAAGGGCTCCTTCTGCCCGCTGTGCCGCCGCGCCTACCGCGCCGCCGCCTACCGCGACATGATCCGCTGCACCGCCTGCCGGAGGTACTGTCATATGTACTCCACACTTGTGCACCCCTACTCGCTATCGCTGGCACGCGCACTACACGGTGTGCGACTCGTGCTACCAGCAGCGCAACAAGGGCTCCTTCTGCCCGCTGTGCCGCCGCGCCTACCGCGCCGCCGCCTACCGCGACATGATCCGCTGCACCGCCTGCCGGAGGTACTGTCATATGTACTCCACACTTGTGCACCCCTACTCGCTATCGCTGGCACGCGCACTACACGGTGTGCGACTCGTGCTACCAGCAGCGCAACAAGGGCTCCTTCTGCCCGCTGTGCCGCCGCGCCTACCGCGCCGCCGCCTACCGCGACATGATCCGCTGCACCGCCTGCCGGAGGTACTGTCATATGTACTCCACACTTGTGCACCCCTACTCGCTATCGCTGGCACGCGCACTACACGGTGTGCGACTCGTGCTACCAGCAGCGCAACAAGGGCTCCTTCTGCCCGCTGTGCCGCCGCGCCTACCGCGCCGCCGCCTACCGCGACATGATCCGCTGCACCGCCTGCCGGAGGTACTGTCATATGTACTCCACACTTGTGCACCCCTACGCACTCTTGCTTACTTTCTCACTAAGCATAACCAACCATTGTGCTATATAATCTACTTCTAATTGTCTTATTCTAATTCCAATTATTCTTTTTCTAATCGAAATAAATACATTTATTTGTTTCTATTTTATTGAATAATCTTCTTTAAAAATACTAAGTCCGTGACCCGTATAACAGTACGTTGCTTCGCACAGCCGCGAGTCGCTACCGTTGGTCAAGCTACAGAATAAACACAACTAATGACATTATAGTGATAGCCGGTATATAGTCCGGTCGCCAAGTACAAGGAATTTCGTACAATGACCTTTGTTCTAACTCAGTGGTCAAAAACATTTTTAGATAAAGTACATATCTGTGATATATTACTAACTAATGAAGAGAGAATGGCAATATTTTTTTTAATGTTGTTACGTTAGCTAGTTACGTGGTGCGTGTCGTTGCAAGAGAACATTCCCGAAGATGGCCTCTGTCAAGTTAATAAAATGTGTAGGCATAAAATACTCAATGCTCAAACCATTGATGCAAGCAAAACGCAACCTTATGTCCACATGCAAAAAGCCTGTTGACCTAGAATTTTATACATTCCTTTTATTGGGTATAAATGCTTAAGCCAGGGATCGGAGAATTAATTACTTCGGGAACGTGAAAGTGAACCCAAATTCAGAACGACACTACGGGCAATCGACCTACGACATCTGTGATTATTAAGGACCTCATCTCACTGTGAATAAACGAATACGTTCAAATCTCATTCTAATCGCACGTAACAATGTATTTATTATGCTTGGCCTTGGTCTGACTCCGATAAGTTATTTAGCTTAAATTACTGACGAGTCGATTCCCTTTACTTAAACGTGTACTTATTTAGCATTTAGAAGAAAATAAAAGAGTAATAATTTTGCGCTTTAAAATAAATATTTATGTAAAATCAATTTGTTTCGGTGTCCGAGGATGTCAGTCTATTTATGAATCGCTAGTTATCTATTTGATTATTTAATTTATCGAGTATTTCGACTTGATGAAACACACGCTACAGACTTAACATGAAAAACTATTTAAACAATAACTGAGATATCACCAGCGTATTCCAATACAGAATGTCGCTAAAACTTTAGTTTAATAATAAATAACAATGTTAAGACAAACAAAAGAACACGTGCACAAGAACAATCCTTGTTATAGTCAAAAGGTTTGCAATAACTCACGATGGCGGTTACTGTATATGTGCGAGCGCTACGGTAATATATTTATGCGCGAGTGAGTAAGACGAGTAATGACGGGTCATTGTACGAAATTCTTCGTGTTGGACGACCGGACTTTAGTCATAATAATAATATCCTCCAGATCGAATTTCGGTCATGGCGGTCAGTCTCAACAGAAACTGCCCATCTATGTATGAGATCATATTGCACGAGTGTGTGCGCAAGCACTTTTTATTATCTCACTTTTTTTTAATCCAATGGGATGGAATCTGACATGACCAGTAAGAGATCAAGATCAGGACAAGCTTTAAGTGCTTTCCGGGGTACGGGGGTAAAATACTGCTAACTTCCCGACTCCAGACTGCTACTGAAATTTTTACAACGGAAAAGTCTAATTACTGCTGGGATCATATGATCAGCAGTCCCGACCACTAGATCAACCGGGCAGTCATAGTAATAATAATAGTATTAATATTTAGCTAGGAGTGCAGAGCTACATCCACTAGATTTAATGACATATTTTATAGATAGTACAAACAATGTAATGTCAAACCCATGTACTACAATCACTTTAATATAAATAAAGTTATTCTATTGTAAATATTTGTTAATTTTGCTGAGATGAGCCAAATTCGGCAAGTGAACTGTATTCCGCCAATCTAACGTTTTATATAGCTTCCAGGTGCATAGTTAAAAAAGTCGTATTATAAATTTTTTAGATCAATTAAAGAGCATAAGTTTCAGTAATTCAGTAAGAGTCGAGTGCTAGTTACTTTGATTTTGTGCGAGTACTACCCGAATGTCTGTTATTACCCTTTTTCATACCCCGCCTTACTCGCATGTCGCCCACCGCTGCTATAAAAATTTACGAGGTAAAATGGCTTTATACTACTGGGCACAAGCCCCGTCCTAAGCGCACCACTTAGCCCGATCATAACTTATCCAGTTGCCGCTAAACTGTAAGTAATTATATACTGACGCTTGTGTCGTCCAAACCAGAATTATAAGTACAGTTCAGAGAGTGGAAATATACATAGGCTCTCAGACAAAAAATAAATTCTACCTGCTATTTGATAAGGCTAAGCTTTGGAGTGTTGTTAAGTCTATATGATCTATTAATTTTGTATTTGTAGGTATGTACACGGTGCTTGCGATCCTGAAGCAGAACCGCAGCAGTATAGGCAAAAAAAAGATCAAAATCCTGCCTATGAATACAACTGCCCCATTTGTAAAGCACACATGCAATTGACTGGCTCCAAGTCTGGTTGTAAGTTGTTTACACACTTATTTTGATTGTCCCTTAAATTGAAATCAAAACTTTATTAAGACAACTAATTATCTCTAATTTTATAAAAATGTATGGCCAAAGGACATGCAATGTCTAAAAATTAATATAATAATATGTAAAAATTGCTTGCTATATTTGAGAACTTGATTAATTTTCTTGCACAAACAACAGCATTTGAAGACGATAGCTTACCGCAGAGTGGACAAGATTCATCATATGGCGATGAAAATTCACAAGAGCAGGATCCTCTTGCTATAGAGCCAAAAGTAAGAATTATCTTTTATGCTCTCATATATTTCTTTTTTATTCAAAATAAATGGTTTATTTATGTTAATTTGAACATTTTCACAACAGGGTGATGTAGGTCTGGGAAAAGGAAAACCATTTTCTGTGTCATCAAAAGTGGCGAAGAAAAAGATTGGCGGTTATAAACTCAAGGGCGGGTACCCTCCCGCTGGTAAGCTGGGCTTTCATAAGCGGCAAAGATCTGTTCTAGAATTTGGACGGAAGAGAGGCTCCAAGCCTAAAATGAGAGGCGTGTTTGGAGTACCAGGGCTGGGCTTGCAAAGGCCTCAAGCACCAGATAATAAAACTCAAGAAGATGATCCAGGTAAGAATAAAACATATAGGATGTTTTGTAATAATTTAATTAAGGATGAAAAAAGAAAATATCACCAAAACGAATTAATTAAAAATATAAATATTAAAGAACTTTTAAAAACTATACACAACGCGACGCGACTAATACTCAGAAGATTAAAAGCAGTTGACCCTTAAATACACACCCGAGCAGTCAGTAAATTATATGAATAATTATTTTACTACTATAGGTACCGAATTAGCTAATAATATTCCTAAAATTGTTCCACAATTGCCACCCAATGCTGTGAAAAATTTCTTGTCTAGTACTAGTTCTTTTGTGATGAAGGATGTTTCAGAGGGTGAAACTGAATATTTGATTATCAATCTTAAAACTGAATCTCGACCTGGATGGGATGGTATTTCGACAAAAACAATTAAAGCTGTAAAAGATTACATTGTTCCTCCACTTACGAAGCTCTTTAACCAGTGTATAAAAGACTGTGTATATTCTAAAGTTTTTAAGAAATCAGTTGTACTGCCTATCCATAATGGAGGAGACTATATCAATAACTATCGACCCATATCAATACTTTCTACTTTATCAAAAATCTTTGTAAAATTTTAAATAAAAGAATTTTAGAATATCTAGAAGAAAGTAAATTACTGTCTGAAAATCAATTTGGTTTTAGAAAATTAAAGTCTGCAGAAGAAGCAGTAAGTATGTTTGTGGATTTCGTTGCAATAAACCTAGATTCTCATTCAAAAGTCTTAACTATATTTTTGGATCTTGCTAAGGTGTTTGATACAGTCTCTTTCCCAGAAATTTTGCAATTATGGAGAAATTAGGCATCAGAGGTACTCAACTTCAAATGCTAAGCGACTATCTACACAATCATACTCAGTGCACCACAGTTGATGATATTTTGAGCGACGATTTCTGTAGTACACGCGGAATTCCCCAAGGCTGTGTTCTGGGCCCTACCCTCTTTTTTATGCTATATTAATAACCTTTGTCAAATTAATATTCTTAAATGTAAGGTTATGTGCTATGCTGATGACACCTCACCTTTAAGGCCAATCTTGGGAAGAAGTTTATACTGTTACACAAACTGATTGTAATACAGTCCAACAATGGTTTGCTACACATTACCATCTTTAAATGCAACTAAAACTATTCCCTTTTGTATTAGCACACTAGCATTAAAAAGCCAAGAGAACTTAAGCTTATATGTCCATGATTGCTGTATACGACCGCTTAGTTCCTATACGTGTTGTTTTCTTGAATAGAACACGAACACAAAATACTTAGGTGTTATAATAGACCACATACTTTCTTCCGAAGAGCATATAAAACCACATTTCTTGCAGAGTTCCTAAACTAATATATATTTTTAAGCAGCTTCGTCATCTTGCTGATGTCAGTATCATAAAATTTGTTTATACTGCCTTATGTCAGTGTATTATTAACTATAGCATAACATCTTGGGCCGGGGTAACCCACATGATCATTAGGTTAGAGCATGCACAAACATTTATACTTAAAATATCTTATAAAAAACATAGATTATTTTCAACAGACAAACTTTACAAATTCTGCGAATGTCTCACCGTACATCAGCTCAATATTTTTGCAACAATATTATTAAATCATTCAAAAACGGAATATAATCAATTCAGTCTTATATTAAACAAAAACTTCCTGACATTGTCTGCACAATACCTGTTACCAATTTATTATTTGCTCGAAGATTTTTTAATTACAGAGGTCCAGTCCTATATAATCTTGCTAAAAAAGACAGATAAAAATTTTCTTAATCAAATGGCTTAAATCATTAGACTACGAACAGACCGAAAAACTATTTGAACGTATTGTTTAAATACACACGCACACAAAGAAAAACAACCAATGTCTGATATTATTAATTTAAATAAATAAATAACGTGATGTTTAGATTTGTTCCTTCATGAGGCATAGATAATATTTTATATTTATTTATTTAAATTTAAGTGAAGTAGTAAAACAATTACTTTAACAACACATTAATTCTTCTCGCTCACAAAACTTCAGAAATTAATACAATATTAGACAATGCTCAAATTTGCACATATAAGTTGATATACATATCTTTATATTTGTCATTGTTAGAAAATTTATTAGAAAATTCCAAACGCGCGCCTTCTTAAACCTCATAACTTAAACCTCATACTGTCAGAAATTTCGTTCCGACAACGTTACCCCCAGTTCGGGACTAGCCCCAACCGAATTCGTGCATTCCCTGACCAGCCAGACTTGTGCTTTTCATCGCAATGGACGAATATGAATTTTATTTCTAGCGCTGTTGTTCAACTGAGTGTACAAAAAAGAAAAATAAACGATAGCATAAAAAGTTAGTACAATTTTACTTGAAGCACTCTGAAATGAGAGCTTATCGTGATATTTTTTTTCAATTATTATCGCATGTTCTGCAGTGCAGCAACCAAATAATGCTTAACCGTTGCGCTATGTAGCCTTTGAATCCTACCTACCAAAAACCTGACTGACAAAAAACTGACCAAATTACAATCAAATCCGTCAAGTATGTTTATACATGAAAAGTGAAATCAACTGGATGCTTACTTATTTTCTTTTTATCTTCTATTATTGTTTTGCAAATTTCTGCCCAGGCTAAGTTCCCCATTATTTATATAGTTGTTATCACTATACTCTACCAAATCTAAGAAATACCTTTTGACGTTTCCCACTGACTTCCGCAATTCCACTGTTTCGCCACAGTTGCGAGTAAGTTTAGAAGATACCGGCATGTACAATGCTAGTATAGAGTCAGTGAGAACCATTTCAAAAGGAATTGGCTTCCAATACAATAAAATTGACAATTGCAAAATAATAATTATTTAGAGACATGAATGAAAAGAATAACATTTTTACGAGAAATTAAAAATATAGACCAATTAAGACAACGTTATATTCATTAATGAAACATGGTTAAACGCCAACCACATTGTACCACAAATATGGATGGTGCCGTCCGTCCATATTTGTGGCACAATGTGGACTTCGGAAGAAAGTCTGTGGTGCCTGTGGGAAAAGGTGGGCGCCTCATTATTTGCCATGTGGACCGCCGGAGGAGTGTTTTTAGAAAATACAACTAGTGATAACTGGGCCTAAGTGATAGAAACAAAACAAATAAAATTGTTATGGACGACTATGAAAGAGTAATTAATTTTAAATGCATTATAGAAAATCAAATAATAATAATAATTATTTATGTAAATAACAATGATAACGACGACAGCTCAACTAGTTGTAGTGAAAGTGATTAAATAAATTTGTTTTTAATCTAGTGCAGTGTTTAATTTATATAACTTTATCTCTATAAATTAGCAGTAAGTTATAAATATGAAAAGCTGATTAATGTTGTGTTTTGAGTTATCCCTTTTTAATTTAATCTGGTATTAATAAAACTGTAAATGTTTACCATCGTTAAAGAATCGAATATTGTAGGTACCGATTTTTCAGTTGGAATGCTTAGTCCAATAAATATGTCAGCTGTCAAAAGGTATATCTTAGATTTGGTGGATTATAATTTCATTGGCATAAATAATTACGGAGGGGAACTGTAATTATATGTTTAAATAATTCGGTCATTTTCATCCGTCTCTCACCTCCCATACGTGCGCATCACACGGTCGTATGCTCGATATTGATGCTAATTTTTAATAGTGTGCGCCGTTTACAAAACGTATGAAAAGCGCGCCTTCAGACATTCTGACAAGAACAATTTCTTACCTTGTGCCTTCCGGTGCGTGATGGTGTTTTTCTAAGTGAAAATTTCTTATAATGTGCGAAGAGGGCTGTGTTCAAAATATGTCTGTTGTTTACGGGTGATACTTAGATTAGGTATCATACTTGGATAAAAAAAGTAATTTTGATTAATCCTGATCTCTTCACCATTTGTAATATTTGCAGCAATTTTTGGTTTTTACAGGTGTAGAAAATAAATTAGTCTTGTGTTCGAGTAAAGACAAGTTTGTGCTAACGCAAGATTTATGCGTAATGTGTGGCGCTATTGGGACGGATTCCGAAGGCTGCCTTATTGCTTGTGCGCAATGCGGACAAACATATCACCCTTATTGTGTTAATATTAAGGTTAATATATTATAATTTCAGTTAGTAGTTATGTACTTTATTATTATATTATTAGTATATTAGTTATTAACAACATTTAATATTAATTATAATTTTTTGAAGTTACTCTTGAGTATACTATATACTTGAGAATACTATTAAATATTATTCCTCTCTATTGATATTTTAAGTTTAAGGAATTTGAGGATTTTAAAATTAACATAAAATAGAATTTTTTGTGTTCTTTATAAATTGTAAAAAATATGGTATTTGTTTAATAAAAGTTTAAAATTTTACATATAGTCACAAACATTACTCTGACGTCTTTATATAGATTTAAACTATGCGTTCATCATAATGAATGCAGTGTTGAACGTAGTTCGCCATAGATCAACACGAGCTACCGGCGGAACGGAGGAGAGTAGTAGACACACGCAGGCGTAAAATGGTTAATACATTGTTTTGTTAAGAGTGAGGTTCGTAGTAACAGACAATTGTTTTTGTGTTCGCAGATTTCTCCCTGCAAAAAATGACAGACAGTTCTGTATCGGGAAAAAACGCTATGGCTACTCCCCTCCGGTCCGCCGGTGGGCCGTGTTCCTCTATGTAGGTTGCTAGCTAGGTGGACATATGTAATATATAATGTGTCGGGACGCGGGACGCGTGGATGCGCAGGTGTCGCAGGTGATCGTGCGGCAGGGCTGGCGCTGCCTGGACTGCACGGTGTGCGAGGGCTGCGGCACGCGCGGCGACGAGGCGCTGCTGGTGCTGTGCGACGACTGCGACACGGCGTGGCACACGTACTGCGCGCGGCCGCAGCTGGGCGACGTGCCGCGCGGCGCCTGGCGCTGCGAGCGCTGCCGCCGCTGCCTCGTGTGCGGCACGCGCGACACGCGCGCCTGGCGCGACAACTACACCGGTACGTGCACAGCTCCTCACTGCTGCACTGCTCCACTGCGACACGGCGTGGCACACGTACTGCGCGCGGCCGCAGCTGGGCGACGTGCCGCGCGGCGCCTGGCGCTGCGAGCGCTGCCGCCGCTGCCTCGTGTGCGGCACGCGCGACACGCGCGCCTGGCGCGACAACTACACCGGTACGTGCACAGCTCCTCACTGCTGCACTGCTCCACTGCGACACGGCGTGGCACACGTACTGCGCGCGGCCGCAGCTGGGCGACGTGCCGCGCGGCGCCTGGCGCTGCGAGCGCTGCCGCCGCTGCCTCGTGTGCGGCACGCGCGACACGCGCGCCTGGCGCGACAACTACACCGGTACGTGCACAGCTCCTCACTGCGTCTGCTGGTGGCGCGCCTGCACTGCTGCACTGCTGCACTACATGGTGTGCGACCACAACACGCACACACATACACACAGCACAGCTCCTTACTCCGTATAGTAGCCGCTCGCCCGTCACTTAAACCAGGCCTCTGTCACTCTTGCTACCTGCGTGACATAATTACCTACAATCGCGAGCTGCCCCAGAGGTAGATCGCAGTCGGGGCTAGCGCGATCTAGGCGATTGAATGTTAAAGTTTTTTAACGCTGTTTACGTAAATAATTTTTTGTAAATACTCGTCGAAATAGTTTTTGTTTAGTGTTTAGTATATTTAATTATAGGATAAAATAGTTGAAAAAGTTTTAATGTAATTTAAGAATAATATATAAGTATATTATCTATCTATTTGATAAATTATAATGGCAAAACGTCATTCCTACCATAATTGTTTCGGGGATGAATGCTTAATGAGCAATTAAAAGAATTCAGATATATCATTTTTTGAGTGAGTTACCGAATGATAATGAAAGGTAAATTAATTTTTTTTTTGGTAGATAGGTACTTATAGCGAAAAAATAATTAAGTAATAATTTAACTACAGAAGTAATACCTAAGTACTTTATTACAAAACTTAGTTGAAATTTACTTCACTACCCAAGTACCTACTTAAATACCTATACTCGTCTTTGTAATTAAAATATTTTAAGTTATAATAGCACAAAATACTGAAATTAAAACTTTGTTTACAAGATTTTGAACTAAGTAGATTACGATCCTATTTCTGTTAGGAATCGTATTTCGGGTTTTTTGCATGTGCCGAATTGCATGAGTTGGGCATCACAGAACTCACATAGTAGATAATATGGTCGAATATAGTCAGCATAGGTACTTTACCTAAGTAACTTACCATTTCACAATGTATTTTTTTACTCTTTATTAACAGCCCTTAGCAACCACGGAAAATCCGTTGTGACGTAGTAAGGAGAAAAGATGCAAAGTAATACGGACACTACTAGTAATACGGATAGTTTTATTTAGCTTGCGTGCGCGATTTATGTGATTAATAATAATATGTAGGCTATTAAAACGTCGGCAAGCAGTCAACATCAAGAGTGCAACTTCTGTACGTAGTACTATTATTTATTATAACTTAAAAACTGCTGCAAGGATCTTTTTCTACTTTTACTAAATGTTAAAAGTGACTAATAATTGTTGCAAGAATACAATTTGATTTAAAAATCTATTATATTGCATCCAATTTCGTGGAAATAGGATCTCTAACGTTAACAAGTTACAGAACAATATTTATTATTCGAATTCAATTCTCCTTAGTTTCTAAGTTTATAATTTTCCTTTTTTGTCAATTGAATTTGACAAATGCTACCCGATAATAAGTGCTTACAATAACCCATTGTCACTTTTAGCCAACTTCAAATAAAAAAGTACAATGTCACCCATACAAACTAAGATAGAATATTGGTTACTGCAGAAATTGGTATGTAAGTAATACCAATACCTAGTTTCCCACTTAAATGCACGGTACAATTATTTTGCTATTCATTTTAAGATGGAAATTAATAAAACTTTGTTTTTTTTTTTTATCGCAGAATGCGCCCCTTGTGCTTCGTTAGTGATGTGCTGCGTGTGCTCGGAACCTTACTCAGATGGCGAGTTGATTATACAATGCGAGACGTGTCGCCGTTGGCTACATGCTTCCTGCGACTCAATACGTAATGAAAACGATGCTGAGATATGCTGTCGTGCAGGGTGCGTTTCATTTTTAAATTTTATTGTTACATTGAAATTATATTTACTATAAAAGTTATCTGTTAAAAGCTTGTCACTGTGTCTGGCCTTTGTTTTATGGAAATTATAAAATTTTATATGGATTATTATTCTAAATATTTTAAATTCTGGTAGGCTTGTAGCAGGTAATGATAATTGAGTTAATTAATGCAAATGACCAATTAACCCCATCATAGTTTCTTGTTATTAAATACATTTAATTTGTATATTTGTAAATTATAAAAATCTAATAATATTATAATTGAAAATTGACTAAGTGTTGAAATACTATTAAAAGTATGGAATTGATAATATGATAGTAGACAGACACAGAAACAGTTGTATGTTCTGCATAAACAAGCTACTCTGTAATTGCGGTGTAAGAGAATCCATTACTCATAACATCTTGCGGGTGTCATAAAATACGAAAAATATGAATCAATAAATGACTGAACGATACTGCTGCTCTTTTTCATAGTGTGACTAGAAAATTGTGGATCAGGGTTGACAATACACCCACATTTCTATTTTTATACGAAGACGATGTTGCATCCACTTACCACCAGGTTGACTATGCGCTCGTTTATAACCCTTACTAGTTGGTACCCGGCGCATTGCAGCCGCAGAAAAAATAATTGTGGAAATATTGTTTTAAATTTGGAAGAGTTATATTGCTTAATTAGGAATGTTAATTCATAAAACATTAATTGAAGTTGAATGATATATAATTTTCAAATAAATTTGTCGGTACCATACGCGCGCTAACCTACTGTAAATTAATTGTACTATTCCAATAACCTTCGCTGAAGTGCAAGCAATAAGTTGACAAAATTTTACCGTAATCTGACGAACGGTATGGCATAAAATACGAACAAACAAAAATAAATGTTTATATATTAGATTGTATTTAAACGAACGTGCGGTGCAGGTACAAGTGCGTGATGTGCCGCGGGCGCGAGGTGCCGCCGCCGCACGTGGCGCAGGTGGCGGCGGCGCAGGCGGCGGCGGCGGCGGGCGGCGCGGCGGGCGCGGGCGCGGGGGGCGCACGTAGCAGCGCCGCGCCGCGCCTCACCGCGCAGGCGCTGGGGCTGGCGGGCGAGTACTACGTGGACGACGTGTGCCTGTCGCAGCGCGGCGCGCACCACATGAAGCAGCTCGAGGCCGACATGGGCATCACGCACACGCGCCGCAAGCGACGCTTCAAGAACGACAACCAAGACAAGGACGCCGGTGAGACGCCGCCCCGCAACCTTTTATGTACCGCACACACAATCGGACCATAACACACCCTACATTATTGTTCATAATTCATTAACTTTAGATTTTTAAAACATTGTAAAACTGTAAGTTTAACAGTGCATATGCAACAAAAATTTTATAAGTAGTACCAAATGTTCTCTTTTATAAGTAGTACCTAAATACTCTACCCTTTATAAAAATAAATATAAGCTTAATTTATAAAAATAATTAAATATTTAAAAACCTCCTCAAATAACGAGACTCCGCAACAAAGACTTACTTATAACTTCCTTTTTCCCTTATATTTACCAAGAAATACTGAAACACAGTAAGATATAAATATTTTGTCTTATTTATATTAACTAATATTATATTTCGATCATATCATCATCATAACTTAATAAACAATACAGTTAAAACATAAGCAGAGTCTAACTTGAATTTTTCTGTGTTGGTCGCTGGCTTTATGGACTAGAAATAATGGCATCTATTGAAACAGTGGTTCAGAATGCTGACAACGAGTTGGCTGAGGATTCCAAACCAGACAGCACCGCTGAAGTGAAAGATGAACCTGGTATGTATGCATTTATGCTGTTTAAATATTTAATTCTTTATTGGACATAGAGAAACCCAAAAAAGGATTGATATATTTACAATATTACCTATATGTTGATTGATATCTGGTCTAGTTAACTGATATATGGTGTAATATAACATATTATTCACGTTAATGTCTCTAATTTGTTATTTTTTTTATTATTCTGAATTTGCTCATGTGCCAAAACATTATTAATTAGATGAATATTTTGTTGCTACCTAACATATGTCTAGGAGAGTTATGTTTTTCACCAATACTGTGTTCAGAGATATTTTATTATAGATTTAGGAATTATTTATTATAGATACGATATGTTTTACATAAATCTTCAAATATAATGATTTTTTTGTAACAATAGATTTTAATAATAGTTCTTATATCCTTTATGGCAATTTATTGGGGATGGCTATGTTGTGTGACTTGTAATGTGCTGTTATAGTAAATAGTAGTAGTACATCCTTTATTACACAACAAGGCAAGGAAGAAGAAGAAGAAAAAACTTATGCATAATTTCCTTTGTTATTGATTAATTGCTGACAACACTAGAAGCTTACTAACTCAGAAAAGAGTTGATTTTTTTTTTCTTTTTTTGATTTCAATCAATAACACTTCCAATAATCTTCTTTCGTACACGAATCAGTTGTTCTTACATATCAAGTGTATCCGCACATCAATCTCTTCAGTTAACCAAAACAGCCATAGTCCAGGGAAATGACAATCGGCAAATAAAGGAATCTGTACCAAACTTGCAAATTATTTTTTTAAATCTTTGACTACATTATTTTTGTCCAATCATTAAATACATTTTTGCATTTCTTATGCAGTCGGGTAACACACTAATACTAATTGTGTGCCATTGTAATCTCTAATGACATCGGCAGCTTCCGCTCCCTCTCGTAACCATGGAACGCCATGACATGTGGCGGTGCTTTTTAACACTTGCTAGCCAGAATCTTTCCTGATTTCAGTCCAGATGTGTTTTCAAGGACACCCAAATCTCATTGATGCCCAGAGTTCTTTTGGGCATGCCTCATTGCATGTAATGCTCTGGCAAGTTACATTTGACAGCTAATAAGCAATGTTCAGTGTGTCCACACTGAACAAAAAGACCTTACCAAGTTTTTTGTCCAGATAAGGAATCACTGTTAAAATAATACAAACAGAATTAATTGGTTAAGCTAACTGCTGTAGTTTGTTACTTATGTAGGCGCTAGGCATAGAATATTACTTTTTCATTTAAAGTTTTTTTCTATAAAACTAAATCAGGAATTCAACATTTATCAGGTGTCATATAATATTTTTTTTATAGAATAAGGGTGACAAACGAGCACACAGGCCACCTGGTGGTAAGTGGTTGCTGTGGCCCATAGACATCTACATCTATCTTCGTTTGCGATTAAAATGCAGATGCGTTATCACCCGTGAGGACTAAGATAGAATGCCTCTTTTTAAGTAAAAAGGGTCTCCGGTTCTCTACACTCACCACACGAAATTCAGCAGCATTAAGCTGCTATTTTACGCTGGTATTCTGTGAGAGCGTGGTCCTTCCCTGGTCGAGCCGGGCTATTCGTGCTACAACTATAATATCAATATAGCTGCAGAATGGCTCTACCATGTATAAAATATTTTTACAAAACATTATAAATACGAGTAAATTTAGGTAAATTTCGATATTTTATATTTTACTCCAGGTTTGTCATCAAACACAAATCACAAAGAGGGCACGCTTTGGAATGTGGCAAACGACGGCCCGCCACCCGAAGGCTTTACAGTATATACTATAGAATCTGGACTGACGGTTTTACGCAGAAAGCGCCAGAGAAACCTTAACAAGCTTGGTATAGGCGGCTTCGTAGTTAGGCAGAGACAGACAACCGTAAAAGCACAAGCCGACGAGGAGAAGGATGGAGATGGCACTCAGGCGTCTGGAGGTAAGCTAACTTTTCCTCGCTCTTATTCAAGATAATTAGAATATAACTTTAAGAAATATGATCTAAATGTATTTATTGTTATCTAGAATCACCGAGTAACAAGCGAAAGCCACGTCGGAAACCACGTTCGAAGTTGATGGAACAGTTTCCATCTTACATGCAAGAAGCGTTTTTCGGAAAAGAGTTACTAGAGCCCGTCAAGCCAGCTGTTAGTTCTACTGGTTAGTTCCTTTATAATTCGTTTTTAACAATAAGTCTATTTTTCTTTACATCATTGCTTTATCTCAAATAAGTATTCGGAGTTTTAGGTTTATATTTATTTTGTCAACGTTATATTCCAATTAATATAATTTGTGATTGCGATAAACAAAATTAAATGTAATATTCTATAGTTTCGTTTTAAATTATTGTTAATTACAGGCAATAATCCTTCAGAAAGTCCCGGTGGGTCAGTGCGTGCTACTACACCGGAGGGCTACCGAGAGCTGCGCGACTTCAAGCTTGATTTAGAGAATTCAGACAGTGAAGGCGAGGATGTCCTTGCCGCTTTAACTACTTTCAACGACAACGACACTTCATTTGTTATTTCTCTAAATACGGTTTGTGAAACGAAATTTCCATAACTAAAGATCATATTTTCATATTGTCAAGCGTTTTTGGTGATTGGGCTTTTCAAATACAGTACGCATCCGAAGAAGATACCTCTCGAGCTGTAGATATTTCATGCCCTAATAATATCAATTACACTTTAGATTACTAGGGGCTTTTTGTATTTATTTATCGTAAATAAATAAATAAATAAATAACTAGGTCATGTTTTAAATGCGAATGTGTAGCGTCTTCACGCCCCAACGCATTATTGTCAAAATTATTGTCAAAATTAGCGCAGGGATAGTTTGAAGGAGAGAAGAGGATAGGTTAAAGAGCAATGGCAGAAAAATAGTTACAAAAATTATAGCGTCTAGAAATAAGTTGTATATAAAATGAGTTTTATTATTTTTCTATGATTTTTCAAATAAAAATGTATTTTAATTAAAGCCACAGAAAAAAAAAACATTTTTGGGAATATCAAATGACTTATATCATTTTACTCTATTCAAATGTTGCCATTTAGTATATTCATACTATTTTCGTATACACTTTGTAGCACTATCAACACAACACACAAAATATTTTTATATTAAGTTATTATTAGTAATAACTGTACTATCAGTAAAAACAAAAATAAAAGCGATATGGCTGAGAATAAGTCTCTTACAAAGAATTTCCTTCAATAATACATTATCTCAATCATAGTACTATGTAACAATTCCATTTAATGTTATGCCAACACTAGCTAAAATAAAATGTCACTGTTTTTTTACTGGCTTTACGGCTCTGGGTTCTAGCACTTCTGAGAATGACATTCTATGGTACAAAAGCCCTGGAGCCATGCCAGAAATATACATTTATAGTATGCAAATATATAATAGAGATACAATAATCTAAAAACTCTCAATTATGTATTATGTATTAAGCTAACATCAAACAACCACAGGAAGCATGACTTTTTCCAAGTGACATAGGACATAACCTAAAAAGGTTAAAACGTAAATATCTTTTTTTTGACGCCTTCTCAATACAAAATTCTTTGACAGTGTTATTAAGGGACTGACGCTTAACATTTTAAGATATTTTTGGTATATAGACGCTACCATTTCTTCTCAACTAATTTTATGTATGAAAGTCTGCCATTGCTCTTTAGGTTACTAGAATACTTTTAATTTTTGATCTCCTTAATTGGAATTAGTAGTTAGTATTAACAAGAATATAATCGAAGGTTTCGATACTCATTCTGGTATACTCGAAAAATTTTTCTGGATACATTCTGTACTTCTCGTACTTCTTGTGGAATACAGAATATAGAATGGATGGATGATGGTTTTACTTCATATATTTCTATTTTACAGGAAGAAATAGAGCTCCTGAATTCCTTAAAACCAAAAGAAGAAAAAGATGATTCATCTACTAGCTTGAACTCTGATGGTACTGCAAAAATTAAACTTGAAAATCCCGAGGATGGGCATTTAAAACATACTGAGGATTCTACAGCATTGAAGAATGCAATTCTTGGTCCACAAACAAATGAATCTGAACAACCTTCGACGGCTACACCAGAAAATATACCTACAGTACACAGCACCAAAACTGAAACTGTCAGTAGTGGTAAGGTTATAATATAAAATGTCACTCTGCATTAAACTAGAAACAGTCCTGATAAACAATGACCTCATAAATAACAACGCAATCAAGCTCAATACTAACATGTTTTAGAATGAGATAAAACTTATTCTATATAAAGATATATGTTAGTAAAATATAAATAAAATGTATTTTTAACACACATGAAATGTATGAGTCAGCCACACATTCACCTGATCAAAGCCAATGTACTCATAGTTAGTGTTATATAAACATATTTAATGACAACGGTTGACTCATTACAAAACTACCCCATATTCACAGTCACCTCACCCTGCTCACAATATCACAGCCTTACTACCAACAACACAAATTTCATGATTAAGAAAATACCTGGCCTGATCTTATTGACTTTGATTGAAGCTATCGATACGTATTTGCAGTGTTTTAACGGCTTTTAAATTCATTATAAGGTTTTAATGAACCTAGGCACAATGCATTATTAAATTTATTTAAATTATAATTTAAGTTTTATTTGGTAATTTTATTCTAAATTTTTTATAATATTTTCAGAAACGGGTGGATCATCTCAAGGATCAACAATTTCACCCAAAGACGACTTATCGCTATTGGGAGTGAACCTGGACGCGATGGTAAGGGACACGCTGCCTGATATGGATGGCAATGATGTTGATGAGATATTTAAAGGCGTGCTGACTGATGACTCTCAGGTGAGGCTGTTTTTATTAGTTTTATTTTGTACTTTAAAACAATCTCCTAGAAATGAATATTCAAACATAATATGCATAAAAACACCTAAATCCAGTGTGCATTATACATCGATGATAAGTTTAAGAGGATTATTGATTTTATTAAGATTACAAAATGTATATTGTCTTAGGAGTCTCAGGAATCATCTGTATCCTATGTGAACTCTATGGCAAGCACGCCATACTCCCAGCAAAGGCAACAGTTGCAAAGTCCTATGGATTATGCATCACCATACCACACTGAATTCGGTAGCAGGTAACTATACAATTACATTCCATTTAATAATCTTTTCGTTGAGTATTACAATATTTTATCTTATATTTTAATCCATCTTGATGGTTTTTAGAAAAATGGTTTTTGAGGAAGAGTATTTTATATCAGGATAGTAGAGAAATGTTTGTTTTGTAATCATCTTGTTGTGTTATCTTACACAACTCTGGTGCATTGTAAGAGTGTGTTTTAAAAAAGGGGTGGGTGGATGTGATTTGGTTTTCTATCAACTTCCCATTTCGTTTTCGTTAAAAGATGTTTCCAAGCTACTGAACTGTAAAAGATACAGTATTAATTCCAGTGGTGAGTATGTCACTCACCATTGATTTGCTGACGATATAGTCATTATTATAGTAGAATTGTAGAAGGTTGAAGGACACTGCTCAATGACTTGAATAGTGTTTCCCAACAGATAGGTCTTAAGATGAACAAAGACAAGACAAAGGTCATGTGTAACATCCATATCACATCTATGCTTGTTTGATATACAACAAATTATCCCACTAGGTAATTTTAACTTTAACCGAGAGGTCAAACATCGGATTCAACTCAGATGGGTATCATTCGGGAGGAGATGTGTAATACATCTTATTGTCATATATAATTTATAACATGAAAACAAAGAGTGTACAACAAGTGTGTGTTGTGTGCTGTAATGACATATGGATTTAAAACATTATTTATTGTTGGCTGTATGGTAAATCTCAAGTTGCTTGGCCACTTATAAGTTTTTCTGCATGATAATCTTCATAATAAGCATAATATATGCATTAGAACCAGAGCGGCGCTACTTTGGAATGAGTTGATGATATTTGACAGATTTCATTCCGGAGTTTTATTCTGAAATATTAGTGTATATTAATTAGATTAGAAATGGATAAACCAAACTGTGGATATTAAAATAAATGTGTAAAATTTAAAGAATCAGAACATAATACACTAGAAACCTGAAAAACTTATATTTGAAACGCAACTTTTAAAAGTAAATGATACTGACCATTTTCGTAATAAATAAAATCAAATCAGTACCTACCAGCGATATCTGACCTTCTTGTTAGACCTCATTGTGAGTATTGGTTCGGCAGCAGCAACAGTGCGCTGAGCCCGCTGTTCTCGGAGTGCGGGTCGGGCGGCTGGGGCGAGCAGGCGGCCGCGCCGCCGCCCTCCTACAACCAGCGCAGCGCCGACAAGATGCGCGCCGACGAGAGTGAGTGTCCCTCGCCCCCACGCCCTCCTGTAGTGCAGCTGTCCTCGCAGTGCGGGTCGGGCGGCTGGGGCGAGCAGGCGGCCGCGCCGCCGCCCTCCTACAACCAGCGCAGCGCCGACAAGATGCGCGCCGACGAGAGTGAGTGTCCCTCGCCCCCACGCCCTCCTGTAGTGCAGCTGTCCTCGCAGTGCGGGTCGGGCGGCTGGGGCGAGCAGGCGGCCGCGCCGCCGCCCTCCTACAACCAGCGCAGCGCCGACAAGATGCGCGCCGACGAGAGTGAGTGTCCCTCGCCCCCACGCCCTCCTGTAGTGCAGCTGTCCTCGCAGTGCGGGTCGGGCGGCTGGGGCGAGCAGGCGGCCGCGCCGCCGCCCTCCTACAACCAGCGCAGCGCCGACAAGTTGCGCGCCGACGAGAGTGAGTGTCCCTCGCCCCCACGCCCTCCTGTAGTGCAGCTGTCCTCGCAGTGCGGGTCGGGCGGCTGGGGCGAGCAGGCGGCCGCGCCGCCGCCCTCCTACAACCAGCGCAGCGCCGACAAGATGCGCGCCGACGAGAGTGAGTGTCCCTCGCCCCCACGCCCTCCTGTAGTGCAGCTGTCCTCGCAGTGCGGGTCGGGCGGCTGGGGCGAGCAGGCGGCCGCGCCGCCGCCCTCCTACAACCAGCGCAGCGCCGACAAGATGCGCGCCGACGAGAGTGAGTGTCCCTCGCCCCCACGCCCTCCTGTAGTGCAGCTGTCCTCGCAGTGCGGGTCGGGCGGCTGGGGCGAGCAGGCGGCCGCGCCGCCGCCCTCCTACAACCAGCGCAGCGCCGACAAGATGCGCGCCGACGAGAGTGAGTGTCCCTCGCCCCCACGCCCTCCTGTAGTGCAGCTGTCCTCGCAGTGCGGGTCGGGCGGCTGGGGCGAGCAGGCGGCCGCGCCGCCGCCCTCCTACAACCAGCGCAGCGCCGACAAGATGCGCGCCGACGAGAGTGAGTGTCCCTCGCCCCCACGCCCTCCTGTAGTGCAGCTGTCCTCGCAGTGCGGGTCGGGCGGCTGGGGCGAGCAGGCGGCCGCGCCGCCGCCCTCCTACAACCAGCGCAGCGCCGACAAGATGCGCGCCGACGAGAGTGAGTGTCCCTCGCCCCCACGCCCTCCTGTAGTGCAGCTGTCCTCGCAGTGCGGGTCGGGCGGCTGGGGCGAGCAGGCGGCCGCGCCGCCGCCCTCCTACAACCAGCGCAGCGCCGACAAGATGCGCGCCGACGAGAGTGAGTGTCCCTCGCCCCCACGCCCTCCTGTAGTGCAGCTGTCCTCGCAGTGCGGGTCGGGCGGCTGGGGCGAGCAGGCGGCCGCGCCGCCGCCCTCCTACAACCAGCGCAGCGCCGACAAGATGCGCGCCGACGAGAGTGAGTGTCCCTCGCCCCCACGCCCTCCTGTAGTGCAGCTGTCCTCGCAGTGCGGGTCGGGCGGCTGGGGCGAGCAGGCGGCCGCGCCGCCGCCCTCCTACAACCAGCGCAGCGCCGACAAGATGCGCGCCGACGAGAGTGAGTGTCCCTCGCCCCCACGCCCTCCTGTAGTGCAGCTGTCCTCGCAGTGCGGGTCGGGCGGCTGGGGCGAGCAGGCGGCCGCGCCGCCGCCCTCCTACAACCAGCGCAGCGCCGACAAGATGCGCGCCGACGAGAGTGAGTGTCCCTCGCCCCCACGCCCTCCT
Organism: Parnassius mnemosyne; assembly: GCA_963668995.1. Lineage (NCBI taxonomy): Eukaryota > Metazoa > Arthropoda > Insecta > Lepidoptera > Papilionidae > Parnassius > Parnassius mnemosyne. The sequence goes on along the minus strand of CAVLGL010000104.1, from coordinate 18,637,337 downwards.
GTAGTGCAGCTGTCCTCGCAGTGCGGGTCGGGCGGCTGGGGCGAGCAGGCGGCCGCGCCGCCGCCCTCCTACAACCAGCGCAGCGCCGACAAGATGCGCGCCGACGAGAGTGAGTGTCCCTCGCCCCCACGCCCTCCTGTAGTGCAGCTGTTCTCGCAGTGCGGGTCGCACACAGCGTTTTATATAACTAACTTTTACCCGTGACTTCGTCGAGTTCGAGTTTAATAATCAAGAAAGTATCATCAGCAAATAATACTATATCATGAGTATCCCCTACAAGGGAAGGTAAGTCATTAATATACACTAGAAACAGGTATGGGCCGAGAATCGAGCCCTGAGGGACAACCATTAGTACAGGTGACCCGGAAGAACTTTTACCATTGATAATAACTTTCTGCATTCTATTACTTAAATATGAAATAATAAGTTAAAGTGTGTTCTTGACACCATAGTACTGTAGCTTCCTGATTAATGTCGCATGGTGAACACAGTCGAAGGCCTTGGAAAGGTCACAAAATATACCCAAAGCATCCTCTGAATTCTCCCATGCACAAAAAAAATTTAATAAGCTCAACTCCAGCGTCAGTTGTCGAGCGACCTCTTGTAAAACCGAATTGATTTTTATGTAGCAATTTATTAATAGAAACATCATCAGATCTAAAATTATTTTTTCAAAAATTTTACTAAATGTTCGTAGTACAGAAATTGGTCTAAAATTGGCGGGGTCTAATGTACTACCAGATTTAAATAAAAGTAATGACTTTACTATGTTTCATTAAATCAGAAAACACACCAGATTCGACGTTTGTATTAAATATAGTGGCTAGATATGGTGCTATTATGTCTATTATAGATAAAATAACTTTAATGGAATTCCCCTATAAGTCTGCCGTTTTCTTAATATCAATAGTTTTAAAATATTTAACGATATCTTTTGGCAATACTCTATGGAATTTAAAAGTATTTGAACAAGCCTTTACATTTTGTTTGAGCAACGATTCGGCGACAGTAGGAGAGGAATTTAATGATTTTGTTGTCAAAAAAGGAACATCAGTAAAATGTTTCTCAAAAGCCATGGCAACTTCTTGATCAGATCGCGTTAAATTATTGTTAATATTCAATTGAAAATCCGAGTTGCGCGGTTTGACCCTGCCCGTTTCAATATTTATTATTCTCCAGGTCATTTTAATTTTGTCGGTAGCAGTTTTAATTTTGTTGGTTAAATGTAAAGCCTTAGGAGTGGAGCACACTTTTTTAAATATTTTAGAATGCATAATCTCTAAATATAACACTACTACTATTATATGATCTTTCATCATAAAGCTCGTATAACCTTCGCCTACTTTTATAAATTTCTACTGTTTATATAGGTTCATCACAATTCGTTCAGCCATATCTGAGATTAACCTGGACTCAGAGATAGACAAGCACACAGATAGACAAAAATATATGAGCTATTCATATCGTAATAGCATGCCAATAAATTCCCTAACTAACTAACAAGGCATTTATTTCGATATCATGGACTTACACTTCATTTTTATTTATGTGTAGAGAGTGTATATAGATAGATAATCCAAATTCTATAATTAGAAATATTCCAAATTTGAGTAAAACCTACCTTTTTCTTTAGGCTTAGGATCTGCAGCAACGATTTCCGCGGTTCTCTACGCAAACACTAATCATCCTGAATGGAAAACCGAGTTTCCTAACTGGGTTGACCGATGCAAGCAGATACTTAAAAAATGGCGCGCTCTGCCCTCTGAACAAAAGGCACCTTACCTCCAGCGTGCTAGAGACAACCGAAGTGCGATACGAATGAAGAAAGCGCAACAGGTAAGTCTTGCTTTTTATGCGTGTAAGACGTGTGTGCTAACCCAACTCACTTACCACTGTGTTTACAATGTGTGCCTTCACAATCCTATTATATACGATTGTTCATAATATCTCCAAATATTTGTCAAACAAGATACCTTTACAAATAATGAGTAAAATTTTTGATTCAATTTAACATCACGTAAATAATATATTTTGTTTGCATTCAAATATTTTGGTAAGATAAAGCTATGATATCATTTTAATGCGCATACCTTTGGCAGTAATGAATTTCATTCCCTTTAGGTAACACTATAGCATAAATATCTATAAGCAACACATTTTTATAAGAAAAGGTATTCACAGTGAAATTGACATTACCGCGGAGGCTGTAGATTCTATCGCTTGTTTCAGCAAAATGCACTTGTAAATAAGACATATATGCAACAATACTAAAATTACGTCTATTTATATTTATATTATACAATTATTTACTTATAATTTGGAAGGAAAAGTAAAAAATATGATATTGTGTGTGTAATTGAGGCAAAGTGTAGTTAAAATATTTAAAAAAAAATTATATATTTTTTTATACTAGAGAATCGTAGAAACATATAAGTTTATCATATACTCAAAAGAGTAATTCTTATATGTATATATTTGGGTTTTCAAAAACTGCTCGAGATAAAATTTTGTATTTATGTAATGGTTTTATTATCTTAGTTTATTTAGATAGTTGTCATCCCTGATAAATCTTTTTTTTTTTTAAGTGAAAACTTCTTTAGCCGCGTTGAGCGATTTTTGGTAAGGAAAAATCTTATAGGTTTGGCATCACCGATGACCTTGACATGCTTATGACGCCTTTATTCTTATTACACACCTTCAAACGTGCTGAATGCTCATCTACTACGGTGCGATTTTTTTTAATTCTAAGGGTATGCGTTTTGACTCCGTGACAAGTGCATACTAGAGTAAATCCACGTTTAGATAAGATTTTCAGTGCGGTCTGAGATTCAATTAAATATGTTTTATTTCAAAATTATTGCGTCTCAAGACTTATGAACGCGCGAGGTATTTTTAGTTATAGTAAAATGTAAAGCTGAAATTATTTAAAGCGAAAGGATCTACAGTACATTTGTTCACTTTTCATTTCTATCATCTCTCAATTATAGTATTAAAATGCAATAACTTCAGAACGTGTAGTAAAATTAGTTTTAAAAAAAAGCGAAATGTAAACTATTCTTAGATATTTTCAATTTAGTGGTGTGCTAGTGTTTTAATACTGTTGATTAATTGAGTGGCATTTACTTACTGGATGGAATATAGTTGTTAGATGGAATATAAACGAGTAAGAATGTATAAGTCATTTTGCATTCAATTTTTAACTCAAATTTGAGATGAATTACATTGAGATAGATATTTTTATTAATTGTGTTATTCAAAAGGATATAAAATTATTTACGAATACCCAGACAAACATAACATAATATAAAACATTTAAAAGAGACTTGTAGATATAATCAGTTTTGTAAAGCGTCTTCTCTATCTTATGAAGTACTAAGTCTAGTTTTTTATTGAAAGCTCATAAAGTGTATAATATGTTGAAATACTAAAAAGAAAATGAGAGAACATCATACATTCAATGTAGTTTTTAAGGCGCCATGTGTAAAGTTTACGGCCGTGTACCAATCATTACACGATGTATATACCATGATGGGGATGCACGATATTTTAATTGACATGTTTTTTGTTTGGTTAGAAATTATTCATATCATATGCTCCTTAATCGATTCTCAGATCAGATTGCATCCTATCGAATTGATACCAGAAGGATGCAATAACATTTCTTAGTTAATATCTCTTTATTACACTCTGTAAATAGGTATCATACGCTCTACAGTGCCAATTTATAACGTCAATACTTTTGAATAACAGTACCAGAATTAGTTGTAATGTTTAGCCAGATATTAATTGGATTTAATTTTTGAAGCCAAAATTGAAATAAATAAAATAGCGGCACATTAACATACTGTAGATACCAGTAAAAAATTGTTAAATAAGGTGGAAGCTTAATAGGTCTTTACCTATGAAATTGCCGTTCTGTAGTACTGGCCATTGCAAATTAAAATAGTTTCTGTTTGGCTAAGAATTCCAATTTCAAATTAATTTTATTTAAAAAACATGGAATTCTTTTTCAAAATCATTTGTTTATTGATTAGCGTTATGTTTTCATCGCATTTAAATATTTTTAGTAATCCCATGATGACTAAAAATATTCAAATGCGATGAAAACAATGTTAAGAATTCGAGTAATTATGGAATATGAGTACCGTCGTGGCAATAACGTGTCACAAGCGGCATGCAACATCAACGACGTTAACGGGGCGAATACTACAAACTGTTGCTGGCTTGCTCGCTTTCGTTCTGGAAGTTTCGACCTGAAAAATGAACCCCGTGGTCGTCTAAAAACGGCTATTGTGGAAGCTGATGATACTCAATCTATGGCTGAATTAGCAACAGCTTTCGATGTTAGCATCAAAACAATATAGGTCCCTTTGCGTCAAAAGCTCGACAAATGGGTGCCCCACGAACTCAATGATCGCAAGCGCGAAGTACGCATTGAGACGTGTCTTGTACTGCTCAACAGGCGCACAAACGTAGGAATTTTGAACTGCATTATTACCTGCGACTAAAAATGTGTTCTGTTTGACAATCGAAAGCGCTAAGCAAGTTGGTTGTATCCTGGTTCACCACCTAAACAATGCCCTGAACGAAAACTTACCCTTAGAAAAGTGAAGTAACTGTTTGTTGGTCTAACGCCGATGTGATTCATCACAGTTTCTTAATAAAGGGGTAAGCAGTACTGCAGATGTGTACTGCAAAGGACTGAACACAATGATGGAGAAGCTTGCACGTCTCCAACCATCTTTGGTCAATTGATCGTCTCCATTGCTCCTGCACGATAATGTGCGACCTAATACTGCACAACAGACGGTCTCTAAGTTACAAGAGCTGGGGTTGGAAGCTTTCCGTCATCCGCCGTACTCATCAGACCACCAGGCTTACAACACTTCTATTTTTTTCCAGAATTGTGATAACTTTTTGGTGGGAATAATATTCAATACTTGAGAGGCAGTACAAAATGTCTTTGAAGAATTTGTTGCCTCCCTTTCAGCTGATTTCTTCAAAAAGTTCATCAATTAACTGCCACTGTGCTGACAAGGTTGCATCGATTGCTTGGGTGATTACTTTGATTAATAGAAATAATAAATATAGAAAAAAAAATACGTTAACTTATTTCATAAAAACGGTAATTTCATAGATAAAGCACAGTTTCATAGATATGTGATCTATTTGATTTGATTTCTTAAACACTTGAATCAATGTTTGTCAAACTAGAATTATTACGTGTATCCCCCTACACAATAACTATATGTGATCTATTCGTTTCGATTTCTTAGTCACTTGAATCAATGTTTGTCAAACGAGAATCATTACGTGCATCTCTACACAATGACATCATTAATACTTTTAAGGTTTTATTTATTATGTAAAACTTTTTTTTTGTTATTTTCGTTATAGCAAATAAAATATTTTTATTAGGTAAATGCAGAAGTATTTGAATTATAAAGCAAAAACTTTTGTATTGTTTCTTAAAGTGAATTGTAAATATACTTATTTTATACCTTTTATACTATTTAAATTTTTAAATTGTAGAAAAAAGGCAGGGTATATTTTAAGCTTTTATTATAAATATTTTATAAAAATTGTTAAGAGTGGGTATAAAATATTAGTAAAGTGGCATAAGTAATCGGACGTGGGTTATGCCTCGTATGTTGGAATATACAACGAGACGAGCGCATCGAGCGTCGCGAGATTTTAAGAGTTGCGTGCGCAACAGAGCACGAGCGGCGTGGAGAGCGAGGGCACGAGCGGCGCGGCGAGCGGGGCCGGCGCCACCGGGGCGGCGAGCGGCGCGGGGGCGGCGGGGGCGGCGGGGGCTGCGCCTGCGCCTGCGCCCGCAAGCGTCGCCAGCGCGCCGGCCGCGGGCCCGCCGGTGCGCGCGCCCAACGTCACGGTGACGGCGGACGGGCTCCTGGAGGCCGACGCGCACATCCGCGTGCTCACGCCGTCCGAGATCATGCGCACGCTGCCGCGCCTCGCGCACGCACACACGGTACCGCGCCCGCACGCACTCCGCTCGCACACGCTCCTCCGCCCCACGCCCCACGCCCCACGCCCGCCCCGCCCGCAGACACACACACACACACACACACACACACCGCATTTACCAATCGCGCGCGCATACAGAATCTATGACGAAAAATACTGGTTTTAAATATTGCTTCCATATTCATAAATTCTTATATTTGATTAATTCAGAAACAATGTTCTTTGCACAAATAATTCAATTAAAAATGTTTATTTTATGGTCATATTTTGTCGTGTGTACCGTAAATAATAAATCCACAATGCCACATTTGATTGATGTTAATTTACAAAAATCTGCAACTCCACTGTGATTAAATATATTATTATTATACTAAATAAAGTATTCAATATATCTATGATCTATGAATTTTTTGGTGTCAGTACGAAAGTAAAGTTGTAAGCAAACGCATTCGTATTCTTATTATAAGCACATAGTTCTCATACATAAAATATATTAAAATATAAAAGTACAAGATATGAGCTACCTCGAAGTAGAATGTCCGCCTATAAAGTTTTCATTATGTAGCCACCAACATTTTAGAAAATTAAGAAATAACTACAATTGTGGAAATTCAGTTGAATCATTGGAAATTTTACTAAAACATCTAACCAAAGAAAAATAAGATTTTTATTAACTTAATACATTTAAGTAATAATATTATGAAACACAAAACAAACGGTGCAGTCTTTTAAGTTCTTAATATACACCTTTACTCACGGCCACACATTAAACTTACACCAAAATTTAGTTACAGCTTAATTACAAGCACATAACCTATATTTCAAAACCATGACATGGGCAGATGTGTGTATGCGAGACGCATTTCGTTGGTTGTTGGGTGATCGCGCGTTGCACTTCGCGGTTCTCTTTCACTAAACTCAAAATTTGTCGTCACCCAACAAACGAGTTTGGCAATTCGATGGCGTTATAAAGCTGTGTGATTTATTTTTATTTATTTTTCTTTTAGCTTGTTTTCGAATGTGAGAACCATGTCCATTTCTCAGATCGCCTCCCGGACTCGTGTCCCTGTCTCCGTAATGTTGTTTCAATTTTATTTCACGCTTTGTCTTGGTAGTGTTGGCTTTAACATTGGTCGTTGGTGGCTGGTTTTGGTGTGCTAACAGTTCTAACATTAGAATCACTGTAGTTAATTATTGAGTTGCGTTGTTATGCATAGTTGTATGTAGCTTTGTTAATTAGTATTAAGTTTACAAGAACTTTAATAATAAACACTAATTAGATTTATAATTAATGTCTTTAATTAAATAGGTATGTGTAATATAATACGACAACACTTAATTAATATTATTGTAGAGAAAATTAACATTGAAATTATGTCATTTAAAAATATTAAGTTCATTTGTTTTTCTTTTATATATTATATTTAATTTGTAAATATTTTTAGTGATACCAAAAATTAATAACTTAAAGGTTTTACATACCAATAATTTGTTATAACACAAGCATGTAAAATAGATTAAGCAGATACCTAAAACGCAAACGCACAACTACCCCCAATTAACAGAAATAAATTACCTTGTACATACCATTCACACATAACTTATTTTACGTGTAAAATTTTATGATTAGTCAGATGTTATGGTACAGAAATTTATAGAAATTTGTATTTTAATATTGTATTAATCAAGATCAGAGTAAAGCTATAAAATTTTCCAGTTGATGTTTCTGTCACTCATAATTTGATAATATTATTGTTACGGAAAAATGGGCCTTTCCCTAACGAGAATCTTTACGACTCGAGTTTTGTACGCGTATGCTTCATATCACCCGTGAGTCGTCGCTATGAAATTTACCAGGTTTTGCAAAGGAAGTTAAGCGTCCGACGATTTGTTTGTGGCGGCGCTGTCGTCGTGCCACAAACGAAAATACATCGAAGCCTAAATCGCACTATCAAAGTTCCGAAACAAAAATAGTATTAATAGAAAGAATAGCTCCAAACTACCACTTACAGCGTTGGCCGCACAACTTTCCCGCCGGGAGATCTTCCCTTTTCCTTCTACCGTCAAAGTTAGTTAGTCGCACGCTATTGGCTGTGCCTGCCCAGTTGCAACCTGATTCCAAATGTTTGTCCTACACATTGAATTTCGGTCACGGCGGCAAATCTCAACGGAGACTAGCCTGGACAGGATTATAGTGTCCGAGTGTGTGCGCAAGCTCAGGTGCAATCTGTATTCCCTCAATCATAAGTCCGATGGAACAGTAATCCATCACGCAGGGGCAACGGCTTTACGTGCTCTCCCAGGCACGGGTGTAAAACTACGCCAAATTTTACACTGGGCTGCTACTGAAAATTAGTTGACAGAAAAATCCAATAACCAATTTTGGCCCGACAAGAAATTCAAACCTGGGATCACAGATTAACAGATGCGTTAACGACCACTAGACTATATACTATATATAATTTGGGATGTTTGGATTGAAATCTGAAATAAATCATTTTTGACAGCTTCTGTTATTTTACCTACGCTTACAATAAATATATACCATTTTCATCAACATTTATACAGCGTCTATATACCTATAAATAATATATAAACTCTACTTCTACTCAATTAAAACTGATAGTCAAGAGTACCCTAAACCGTAGAGCATGTATGAAGGGAATAATGAAAGTGGACGAAGCGAAACAAGTATATAAGGATCGTAGCAAGTGGAAAGAAGTGGTCTCTGCCTACCCCTACGGGAAAGAGGCGTGATTATATGTATGTATGTAAATAGGCGGGCGGGCGACCTATGCCTTCATTACGAGTTGTGTAATTTTTGACTACACTCCCGTGGGAAAGGCCCTAAAGAATGAAAAAGCAATGAATTAATATTAATATATACCATGACTCTGGCCAATCCGTTGTAGTTTAACTAAGTTTTTGCTATCTGAACGAAACATGCGCGACATTATGTTATGTAGTTTTTTTTTAAATATCTTTGTTATAATTTATTTTCGAAAAGAAACATTTGTGAAACTTCCAAAAATACAATTTTTACTGTTCACAAAATTAACCTTCGGTGGTTAAACCACTGCAATTATTATTGAAAAATGGAGAAAGAGTCGATGCATCACATGCATAATAGTGGGTTAATATCGTTTACTACTTACTAGATTTTGCGTAATGATAATGCTGATGAATGTAACTTTTTATCATTATTATCATTATCATAAAAGCCGTGCACAAGTCCACTGCAGATGATAGGCATCCTGAAAGGAATACCACAAAACAGCAACCCGCATCCATCAACTTCCCGCGTCTCTAACCAGGTCGTCACTCTACTTACCTGTAGGGGCTGCTACTCAAGATTCTTTTTTTTCTATCGGTTGTTGGTTCTTGGTGCGTCTGGTCCATTTTTGTGTTGTTTCTTACTAAAGATGATTCACATCTGTAGTAATTGATATTAAAGCGAAACCACATGGTGCTTAACTAAGGCGGCGCTGCGCCTAAACGAAGCCTGCCTGCGCCTAAATGAATCGTTTGGATAAATGGTTGGATTGGCTCCCTGTACGCCTCATAAGGCTGTAACTCCATCTTAGTAATGGTAGAGGACTTAAACAACACTAGTAGTACAAAATTCTTTGTAAAGTTATAAGGAATACTGGACGAAAACAAAATATATCGTAATATGCCGAACCATGCCATGCCTTACTTAAGTAAACTTAAACATTTGAAGGTTAATTTTGTGTGTTGAATAAAGCATGTGTAACCGCATGAACGGAATTGTCACAAATGTAGTTAATTTTTTTCACTTAAAGGCATACATTGCTAAAATTTTAAGTCGGCGTATTTTCACTAAATCAATAATCACCATTCCCTTTATAACACTATATGACATGGTATGTAATTAGTTATAAAAATTAATTCGTGATAAAAAATGTAAAATGATATTTAAATATTAGATCTGTTTGTTATTAATTAATAGTTATACATAGATTTTTTAGTAAAACCTGAGTTTTTCATATTGAAACATTTTATTTTGACAGAGAAAGAAATTCGACAGAGCATGAATTGAAAAAGTTAAATAAAAACTTTTTAAGCAGTTTTATCTAAGTTTAATTGCTAAATAATATTAAAATACATTTCCAGGGTAGTTTCTATCAAAAAATTGTCTCATTGATCAGAAGTGCCCTGTACCTAGCAGCGGAATGTATGGAGGGAGTTTTTTTTATTCTTAGAAATGTTTTGTTTGTTTTTTATTCTTAGAATTGTTCTGTTTTTTATTGTTTATTTAGTATGGTTAAATTTTCGGACACACGAATGTCATAAGCTCAGAATCTCGTTTATGAGTAAACTGGGTAGAAAAAAGATACCAGCATATTTTAGGCATCTTCCACGTACTTATAAATTTGTAACACTAACGCTGGGAATACTCTGGCTGTCATTTTGTTCACAACTATAATTTTAAACACTGTAAAACAATAATTTATCAAGTCTGACAAAAAAAAGTGTTTCGTTCAGAGTAGTCGGTAGTGGTGATAGTTGTGTGTCGTTTAATGAGGTGACGTGTAGGAACGTGCGTGTGTGCGCAGGAACAAGAGCGCGCGTGCGGGCAGCAGCGCAGCGCGCGCGAGGCCGAGCAGGAGCGCCAGTGGAAGCAGCTGCAGCAGATGCGCCAGCAGCAGACGCAGCAGCAGCAGCAGATCATACAAGACCAGCGGATACAAGGTACCTACCAACCACGAACCATCAACTTCTCCTGATTAAATTCCCCTACACCATTTCCGGCCATGGCGACAACTTTTTCAAGTTACGCGCTAATAAAGCACTACTCCAACCTACCCTTGTACCATGTAACGATTCGGGTATCGTGAATATAGATCGGGCTGTGAATCTTCTTCATTTATTCTATATCAGTCTCTTTAAATCCACCCAGATATACCAGGGCACTGTTACACCTGACATGTATCGTTTCACGAAGTTGCTTAGTTTTTAAGTATAGATCATGTTTCACATACAATGCTGCGTGAGGCTTCCGCGGAAGGGTTCGGGGCACGACTACGGTTCTTACGTTGCCACGATTTGAAAGCGTATTCGCATAGATTTCAATTTTTTAGTATCGGTATGTCGGAAACTAAGCGATATATCGAAACATTTTATTTTTATTTTTTGGCGTATCTATCGCGAAATCTCTCGTGGAGATCTATGCGAATCCGCCTTCAAATCGTGGCGCCGTAGAAACCGTAGAGGCCCCGGGTTCGGTAGCAGCAAACTGCTACATTTTTAAAACTGATATGTGGTGGATAAAAAAAATCGACCACCTCATATCATACCGTAGGTAGGCGTCGTAAAAGATGACAGAGGGAAATGAAACAACAGCATCTGATTGATAAAAACTTGAAACAATAAAAAACTGTGCCTGCCAAGCACGCCATCTATGGAAAATATCCTCCTATGAGACAATCCATTAAGGAAGCCTATGTTGTCCGGTGGACTTTTATAGGCTGTCAATGAATAAATTAAATATACGAGTATACATACATACATACATATCATCACGCCTCTTTCCCGTAGGGGTAGGCAGAGACCAGTTCTTTCCACTTGCTACGATCCTTACATACTTGTTTTGCTTCGTCCACTTTCATTATTCCCTTCATACATGCTCTACGGTTTAGGGTACTCTTGACCTGGCCTTTTTTCAAGACGTCCCTGATTTGGTCTAGAAATGTCCGCCTAGGTCTACCCCTTCCAACACTTTCATTCACACTCGCCTTATACACTTTTTTCGTCAATCGTTCTTCATTCATTCTCTCGACATGGCCAAACCATCTCAGCATACCTTTCTCAATTTTTGTCACTACATCTTCTTTCAGTATACGAGTATGTTAGTATTAAACTCAATAGATACGAATATTGTGAGTTGTGACAGCGTAGTGATTTATTGTACAGCAGCGATGCAGCGTATGCGCGCGCCGGACAGTAGTCCTCCGCCGGGCACTCCCGGAGCGGGCAGCGCGGCGCCGGCAGCGCCTGCAGCGCCTCCAGCGGCTGCACCGACGACGCCCACGCCTTCCGCAGAAGCCCCACGCAGCGCCTTCCCAGCGCAGCGCTTTCCGCTGCATTACGCGACCAACGACGACATTAACAGGCAGCTGCGCGATCTTCTGCAGCGACATCCAGACAAGATGTGGCCACCGCGTGAGTTATTTTGTCACAATGTCTGTATGTTTATTTCTGCTCTCAATTGTTTATCCCCTTGCTTTAAACTACTTAAAGCAAGGGCGCTAAAGGGCTTTAAAAGTGTTTCTAAAATTTTGTTTGGATGTTATAATAAAATCATTAAAATAGACCTTTTTGTTAGTTTTCTAAAATTTCTGAGTGAATTGAATAGAATAGAATAAAATAGTTTTTATTCAACATAAATTACAAGTAATACTTAGTGATAGTCAGTATACTGTTTTCATTGGTTCGGAGAAAAACTTTGAGTGGTCCTACTGTAGCTCTACTGACTAACGAAATCCTACACTGCGATACAACACAAACGTGGAAGATTCATAATTACTTCATTCACAAATGTTTCCATTTATTACAGAGTCAAGTAGTGAAGAGGGTTCAGTCCAGAGTGTAAATTTAGAAGGGCAACCATTTAGGCAGCCCCTACCAGTTTCCCTACGTCCACGGGCTCCATTGCAGCCTGGACAAAGACCTGACCACCAGTGTAAGTTTTTACATCACATTAGGCATAGGATTATAAAAAAGTTCTATTGAAAGACATTAATAGATAAGAATTAAAATATTATAAATGATAATTACTTAAAAGAATTCTCAAAATAACTTTTGACCATTTGATCACCTGTGCACGATAATAATAATAATTATTATTATTATTTGTATTTTCCAATCATTGTCCGTCTGAATGCTAGTTATGTGTACATAATGCAATCATTTTCAACATGATCACCTAAAATGTGATCATTTTCAACATGATCACCTAAAATGTGGCAAAATGGTAATAGCTAGGTGATTGTTAGTATAAAATTTACGTCATGACTTGTTTTAAATTACAGTAATAATGCAACAACGTATTGTATCAACGGACACCAATCAAATGCAACAAAATATACCCCATCCAGTTGCACAGCATTTGATGGACCAGAAACAATCGATTCTATCGCAATCGAATGGTACGTACGAAATTTGTTTTAATAAATAATATAATCGCTTTGTTTTGCTTATTATAGTAAAGTTAAAATATCCAAGTTAAAAGATACCATGCCTTATTTTAATATATTTTGTGAAAAAAAGCATGAAAATTTATAATAACGGCTAATTATTGAGGTGTTTGCGAAGGAAGCTAAGCACCGGTTTCACATTTCTCAGGTAAGGTTATGTTAGCAATTAGTCAGTGCATGTTGATGGACTAAACACATCCCCGAAATATTTTATTCCTCTGACATGTGAGATTCTTGCTGCCAAGAATCGAATCCTGGTTGTTCGCGTACTGTGATATTTATGGCAAACGCTTTTGCTATCTTATAGAGTAAAATACACTAGATATAATATATATTTATGAAGAAGATTGTCTGAGAATTATCATCATTAATTTATATCGAACAGATTTATATTCGTATAATTTTCTATTTATATCTAGTGCTTATGTATAAACACATTCATAAATATTAAAATTGTTGTTCATTTTAATATTTTTAAATACATACCTCCACAATCGTTCTACGAGTCGATTGAAGAAATCATCGCCTTGTTTTTAGTGTGGAGAAAAAAAATTGGCTATTTGGTACACATTGTGCAAGTTTGATTAATGGGTTATCTCATTCTTTGTCAGATTTGTAAAACCAAATACCTACATTTGTAATACGTGCAATCTTATATATACTACATAATTATTAGTTTCTTTAGAATTAACCTCATATTAATAACTATGACGTTACTTAATGTCAAACGTTACTTTCTCGTAATAATGTCTAAATTTCCGTAGCAAACCAGAGCGGAGACAATAAGCAGGACTCCGCGCCCGAACAGGGGACTGATGAAATGGATATGGGAGATATGGATAAACTAGAACAAGATGCTGGAAATATTGGCGAGGTACCTTTAATATTAATACAGTAGTTGTTTTACAAAATACGTTAATATATTGAGAGCAAAGATGTGTTAAAATTACTCTTTGCTCACGCAAGTCCCTTTGCTACTGATAAAATGACATTAAAAAAATATTTGTAGACATTTTACATTGTATTTGATTTAATTGTCAGCTGTTATATATGAAATTGTAAATGGCATGAAAAAAAAATTAAGAAACTAGGGTTTCTCGCCGGGTCTGCCCAGAGACGTTCATAAAAGCTTTTAACAAGCCTATACTGAATAAAAGTTTGGCCTTCAGATAGTTTTAAAAATATACCAAATATAAAATATTGTAATGTTACTGCGAACGTTTATTCACTTCCCAAACATGCAAAAAGCCACTTAATGCTAACTCTGAAAGCCAGTAGGGATGCAGTGCTTCATTAGCTCAGGTGTATAGTTCTGAGTATTCAAGGTGAGTTTCATTGACTTTACCCAGGTCATTGGGACACACAAACTATTGTTGAGAGCAGTATAGTATTACAAGAACAAATGTCTAAAATATTCTCATAATATCAAGCCCGTTGTGAATATAAGCCTCACCCATTGTAGGAATGCTTCTCTTTAATCGTCACATGTGGCAAATAAATTGACGTTCATAGTACCAGACCGTCTCACCACCCTTGTAACAACATCTGCATGATGTGCCAAAATTAATTATTTTATGTTTTGCTACTTATCTTTAATTTATAAATTATCTATTTCGTAACTATAAGATACAGTGACATTGGCAGTCTGCTGTGCGAATATCGAACACTATAGCGTAGCATTTAATAAGTATGTTATGTGCGCGCAGGTGGATATTCTGACGGGTCTAGGAGGCGAGGACGACGAGGCGCTACTTGAGTCTCTGACGGCGGAAATGGGCGAGCAATTCAACATCCTGGAGTACGCTGACCCTGAGCTGGCGGCGCTCAACGACGCGCACCTGCTGGACGGGCTCGAGCTGGCAGACGACGTGCCGCAGTCGCACTCGCACCCGCATGCAAAGCGGATGCCCAAGTGAGTGCCTCGCCTTAACTTAACTCAATTCAACTCGCTCAACGACGCGCACCTGCTGGACGGGCTCGAGCTGGCAGACGACGTGCCGCAGTCGCACTCGCA
This sequence comes from Parnassius mnemosyne, assembly GCA_963668995.1. Classification (NCBI taxonomy): domain Eukaryota; kingdom Metazoa; phylum Arthropoda; class Insecta; order Lepidoptera; family Papilionidae; genus Parnassius; species Parnassius mnemosyne. The sequence goes on along the minus strand of CAVLGL010000104.1, from coordinate 18,622,118 downwards.
CCCGCATGCAAAGCGGATGCCCAAGTGAGTGCCTCGCCTTAACTTAACTCAATTCAACTCGCTCAACGACGCGCACCTGCTGGACGGGCTCGAGCTGGCAGACGACGTGCCGCAGTCGCACTCGCACCCGCATGCAAAGCGGATGCCCAAGTGAGTGCCTCGCCTTAACTTAACTCAATTCAACTCGCTCAACGACGCGCACCTGCTGGACGGGCTCGAGCTGGCAGACGACGTGCCGCAGTCGCACTCGCACCCGCATGCAAAGCGGATGCCCAAGTGAGTGCCTCGCCTTAACTTAACTCAATTCAACTCGCTCAACGACGCGCACCTGCTGGACGGGCTCGAGCTGGCAGACGACGTGCCGCAGTCGCACTCGCACCCGCATGCAAAGCGGATGCCCAAGTGAGTGCCTCGCCTTAACTTAACTCAATTCAACTCGCTCAACGACGCGCACCTGCTGGACGGGCTCGAGCTGGCAGACGACGTGCCGCAGTCGCACTCGCACCCGCATGCAAAGCGGATGCCCAAGTGAGTGCCTCGCCTTAACTTAACTCAATTCAACTCGCTCAACGACGCGCACCTGCTGGACGGGCTCGAGCTGGCAGACGACGTGCCGCAGTCGCACTCGCACCCGCATGCAAAGCGGATGCCCAAGTGAGTGCCTCGCCTTAACTTAACTCAATTCAACTCGCTCAACGACGCGCACCTGCTGGACGGGCTCGAGCTGGCAGACGACGTGCCGCAGTCGCACTCGCACCCGCATGCAAAGCGGATGCCCAAGTGAGTGCCTCGCCTTAACTTAACTCAATTCAACTCGCTCAACGACGCGCACCTGCTGGACGGGCTCGAGCTGGCAGACGACGTGCCGCAGTCGCACTCGCACCCGCATGCAAAGCGGATGCCCAAGTGAGTGCCTCGCCTTAACTTAACTCAATTCAACTCGCTCAACGACGCGCACCTGCTGGACGGGCTCGAGCTGGCAGACGACGTGCCGCAGTCGCACTCGCACCCGCATGCAAAGCGGATGCCCAAGTGAGTGCCTCGCCTTAACTTAACTCAATTCAACTCGCTCAACGACGCGCACCTGCTGGACGGGCTCGAGCTGGCAGACGACGTGCCGCAGTCGCACTCGCACCCGCATGCAAAGCGGATGCCCAAGTGAGTGCCTCGCCTTAACTTAACTCAATTCAACTCGCTCAACGACGCGCACTTGAAAGTGTGATAATTAAAGGCTAAAATTTAATTGTTGCTTGCCGACCTCAAAGGGTCTTAAGTATGAAGTTCTTAATAAATTAAGTGTACGACCAACCATACATTGCTGTAAGCATTTATATTTTGAAAAAATTGTAAATTTGCAAATGTTTTCACCTTAACCGCGACGAACACACGCATTAACACCACAAATATAGCTTTAGTTATGAATAAACAAATTTTGCGTTGTAGTTTTTCGTCGCCTCTAATGACTTTTTTTCTTTCAGTGATGATAATGAAAATAAAACAGAGAACAAAGTTAATAGCGAGCTTCAAAAAGCTGTACATAATATAGAAACAGACAAAGTCCAAGTTAAATCTGAAATGGGCACAATCAAAACTGAAAACCACGAAGTAAAACCAGAAGTCACTTCTTCCACTTCTAATGTCGGACAAATGTTCTCAGAAGGTGTTCACAGGGTTATTACACAGAATCAGCAGATGTCTATTCAGGTAAATATTGTTTTTTATTTATTAGTTTTTGTTTTAGATATATTTTGTTAGCATGCTTGACTTGAGAGTAGATGAATGACATACTACTCTGATGAAATATTATCTTGTTCTCCCCCAGTTACTAGACATGAAATACCATATATATTCTCAATTAATAATTGAGTATTATTTATAGACGGCGATGCATGAAATCAAATCGGAGATAAAGCTGGAAGGAGACGAAGTGAAATCAGAAGGCGAATGGCGCCCAGTCCAGTCCCCACAAAGGCCTGTCTTTTCGCAAATGTTTGCCGGCGGCGTGCAGAGGCTTCAAGTACCTATACAAGTAATTTCTATGCTTTTTTGTTCCACCATAACGGTAGTAAATAAAAATAAAATTCTTGATAAATCACGTAACCGTAAAATTAACTTGTAATAAATGTTTTTAAGGTACTTACTGAAATGTTAAGCTAGGTTTGTTTCTTGCGTCATATAGTCATTTAGTAATACATTAAGATAACATGAAAATTACGAGTATTAATGTGTTGAATATCATTCTGTGTTTTAGCAACAAAACATAGGTCAGCGGCCGTCACAGTTCGGTCAACCCACGCAGCAAGTGATAAGCCAACAACTTGTACAGCGAGCGCAACTGCAGCTTACTGGACAACATAACATGCATTTTGCACAAGTAAGTTAATTCTAAATAAACAATAATATAATAATAACTTGGAAAAAAGGATCCATTTATTCCATTACTAAAAAGATTAATATTAAAATAGGGTTTAATTATAAGAAAATGTTACTTCCATAATATAATCAAACATATTGGCGTATTAGAAAAGGTATTTGAACCTCTCAGATCCTGACATTATTTCGAACCATTTCTGTCAGACCTGTGGTCAGGCCAAGGTCAATATATTTTCGTTTGGTTCTCAAAACCAGGCTTTGTCAATTAGTGAATGGAATCTATACGGCATTAATAACAACGCCATTGAATATACTACGTCGGCGTTGCAGGTCGATGTGTAGTACTTAACACAGCGTGTAGATGGCGCTGTTACAGAATACAACCTCATTGGGAACCATTGCTTGCATCTGAAAAAATAATATAAATAAAATCACATTTTATTGAACAAATAGAATGTTAGCAGTCACAATTGACAATGTAGTTTCTAAGTATAGTTAGTTTCGGATTGCCATCCCATTGAACTATCAGATTTAGGAAATAGTGTGTTTGTATTTTTGCACACAATCGTACACTATAAAAACCTGTCCTACGTAGATGGCTAGTCCAAAAATGTACTCGCGTTAAATATCATATTACTATTAAAGTTGAAATCACCACATACCTTTCATCGTCTAAGGGAAATATTGCTACGAGTAGCCTTTTCTTGTCATTTTTTCCGCTTCTTGCACCATTTAATTGGAAAGTAACAATTACATAAATGAACTACGGCTCCTATAGCTAACTTTGATTTTTATTGTTAATATAGCAGATCTCCCGGAAATATCAATGTAGTATGTTTATTATGTAATAAAGAATCATTAAAAATGGTTTTCCAAAATTAGTTAAATAGCCTATTGATGTTTAATTTAAAACTTCTAAAATAGAAAACCAATCCTAAACTAAAAGCAAAATAAAACGTCCTAAATGGCCCGTGGTGCCCTTGGGCTATCTGGAAATAGGATTTCTGTCTCGCTCACACTTCTCCATCTTACTTAAACTATTAAATTTAGGCCTTGAGGAAAGCCAGCCTTGGGTACACCAGAATCATTTAATTAATAAAAAATGTTCAAAACTGAGTTAGCAAGAAATAATTTAGCAAGTGCAATACCATTTTGGAATCCTTAAAAAAACCAACTTTTAAAGTTACTAGCCAAACTAGCGTAGTACATTTTTTTCAGTACAGTGAGTTAAAATTGGCCGAAGTATTAACTTTAAATACTTGGTAACAGTAGAAGTGACATTTTCTTCCAAAATGGAGCAGTTGGCTTTAAATTTTAGGCAACAACTTACAAAAGCATTATTCAGGATTACATAATAAAAATAAAATTAAAAAATAAAGATTTGTAGTAACGGGAGTTAAAAGACTATCACAGGTTGTAGATTTTCTCGATTTTTTTAAAATACCTATAAAAATACACAACTGAAAAATTTTATTGTATTTTTCTGATAACTATCATGACGGCCTATCACCCGTTTCCGGTTTGACGTCGATTTTTGAGATAGCCTGTATATTATCACAGTATAATAAACATACAGTAGGACGGCGCCTTTGATCTCGTGGTAAATGCCGACAACGTCTAGACAGCGTATGGAGATTAGGGTTGTCACAAATTAACAACTTTTACTAATTTAATTATTTATTTTAGATCTACACCGTCATCAACAGTATGATTACTAATATAAAAAATAAGTAACAATTTGTTGTTCTTAGATTTTTCCTGAAAGTACTCAAAACGTTAATTGCATGCCTCACAACGTGAGGGAGTGCTCTACTCTCGATATGTGGCCATATCTTAATTTCGCTACATACAATCGTTCTTATACTCTTAGCTAGACATCAAATCCATATTATTATTAACGTTACAATGACTACAGACATTGAATTATTAGTTTATTTTATAATTGATTCTTTAGGCTTTCGAAAGTTCTTCCAATTAAATCAGGTTTTCCAATAACTTCCATCCATAATTTGCATCTGAAATTTTTAAATACAATACTTATTAATGAATTTTCATAATTATCACCCCCAGAAACCTTAAAATTGACATCCATATTGTATTATTAAAAAAATCCACCATATTGGATATGAAAATTGATGCCGTTTTCGTAATTGGCACCCCAAGAAACCTCGAAATTAACATCCATAATATCAAAAAAATTATGTCCACCATCTTGGATTTAAAAATGAATTCCATTTTCGTAATGAGCACCACAACAAACCTCGTAATCGATACCCATATCATATTATTAAAAAAATGTCCGCCATCTTGGATATAAAATGGATGCCGTTTTCGTAATCAGCACCCCAAGAAACCTCGAAATTGATACCCATATCATATTTAAAAAATGTCCGCCATCTTGGATATAAAAATGGATGCCATTTTCGTAATCATCACCCCAATAAACCTTGAAATTGACATCCATATTATACATATATTAAAAAATGACCGCCATCTTGGATTTAAAAATACTGGGATAGATGCTATGCAAATAAAAAGTTGTGCACACCTTGAATTAAATAATATTTTTATTCCCACATAAAAGACAGTTCGAAATACAAGTTTAGACTACCGAGCGAGGAAAAGAGGTGGAGAATAAATGTAAACAATTAGTTGTAGAAAAGATAGTAGATCTGGAAAGCCAATGATAGGTTGGTGCGATTTAAATAATGGTTACTTAGGCGGCGCGAGCGTAGTGTGTAGCGCTGAAGCCGTTTAAAACTACTGACCAGTAAAAACGAAGTCGCCCGGACTGCTAAGAAGGCGGTGGAATGGTGTCCAGAATTGCCGACCTCAATCGACACGAAGATCGAGCCGGCGCGTACGCTGTTCAATAAACATATTCAAAAATTACAGAAATTGTATGTTGTTGGATTACAGACGTAACCGATGACTATCTTTATTATGGAGTATTTGAAAAATTGGAATGAAGTATTTACAACTTTTAACAATTTAAAACAATTAACTATTTACATCTTAAATATGCAATCACTTAATAAAATTAACTTACTGGTATTTTAATAGGTGTTCAAAATGGAGTCCGTTTCTCACAATGCACAGTTGAGCACGTTTCCTTAAATTATTTTTTTACATTAATTACGTGTATTTTTATGTCTGAGCACTTTTCACTTGGGTGAATGCAGCAATTATTTTGCTGCGGAAGTTGTCATAGCTTTAGGCCTCTTCGTCGTAAACTTGTCTGTTTATTTCACCCCATAAATAAAAGTCTAATGGCGTAAGGTCCGGTGACCTTGCAGGCCATGATTTAGAGCCGTCACGCTCAATCCACCTATCTTCGTATTAGCTATTCAAATAATCACGCACTGCACTTGAATAGTGAGGCGGGGAGCACCGTCGTGTTAGAAATAAAAATTATCTAGTAACATTTGGGATATCCAGGAATCGATCGATCGTCCAGGAAATCTTGAGTAACACCTTGTAACATGTCCAAATAATGACCACACATTAATCGTCTTTCAATGAAGTACGGGCCATTATACACATACCGGTGATAACTATATTTCACAGCGCGTGGGTTGCATACTGCCCAGTTGTCTGTTGCGACTGTTATAATTTTGAGGTGGACCATTCTTATTATTTAGTGCTTGCACACGTTGGTAATGAAATGGGTGATATCCTGAAGAATTCAGTAGTTTTCACACGTAGTATTGGCTGTAACAAGTAATACTACCTACAAAAATTAAAAATAGGACACTCGGTACGTAATGAGGTGACTGTCATGTCAACGCTGTCGGTCGGCCAGGTGAACCTACCCAGCGATGTAATGGAAGGGAAAGGGCGGGGAGAGGATGAATGACAAGCAACTAAAATAATGCATTCAAACATTTTGAATATAAAGGATTAAAAGGATAAAATGCTTCAGTTTTTTTTTCTTGTTTATTTTTTTTTTTACACCATTCGCGTATGTTATCTATTCTGACCTCCTCTGCAAATTTGATCGGTTATTGCAAAATAACCCTGTATAAAAATTAATTCTTGTTTTTTTTTTTCGTATTTTAAGCGCGTATAAAAAGGTCTCCGGTTCTCTATACTCACCATACGAAACACAGCAGCATTGAGCTGCTATTGGTATTCTGTGAGAGCTTGATCCTTCCCCGGTCGAGCCGACCCATTCGTGCTACTATACTACTAATATAGTTGCAGCATGGCTCTACCACATATAAAGTTAAGAGAAATAATGTGTAACTTGTTGTGTGCAGAGTGCGGCGGCGAGCGCGCACACGCAGAGCATCGTGAGTGCGATGAGCGCGCAGGTGCAGGCGGCGCTGGCGGCGGGCCGCGCCATCGCGCCCGGCACGCGCCTGCTGGGCGCGGACGGCGCCGTCGGCGTCGTGCGCCACGACCGCACCGTCGCGCTCGCCACGCTGCCGCACTCCGGTACACGCACCCACGCACCACCACGCACGCACACACGCACCACCACGCACGCACACATGCACCACCACGCACACACGCACACACCACGCGCCTGCTGGCCGCGGTCTGCAATATCGAAATAACTTCTTTGTACGTGTTATTAAGACATGAATATAAAAAAATCTTGTCTTTCTGTCTGTCTTTCTGTCCAGGCATGACGACATCACATGACATGCCCCAAGTCGGTAATATTTATAAAAAAAATTAATGCTTTATAACTTCAGAATATAAGATTATTTTATTCTTTTTAATTATTCGAGGGCTTTTCTTTTATTAAATGTATTTTTACGCTTTTGAGGAACAGTAAAATATCACAATATTAATGTAGTCTAAATAGTATAACAATTTCTATGTCGTCTGAATAAATTATATTAAAAAAATCTTCTATTTTTTTACCCTTAAGGGTGGAATTTTGTCTTAAAATTTATATGGGACCATCCCTTAAATATAACCTATTTATTAGAAAAATAATTCCCAAAGTCGATTCACAATTGACGAAGATATCGTGTAACATAACATATATACGAAAAAAAAACTTATTAACTTACTCTGTGAGAGCGTGGTCCTTCTCTGGTCGAATCGACCCATTGTTGCTACAACAATAATATAGTTGCAGCATGGCTCTACTACGTAAAATAGCTGCATATAGACATTGAACTGGAGCTTAATGAGCGCGTGTCGGTTGTGCAGCGTCCGGGAGTGTGAGCGTGGGTCGCGCGCCGCCGCCGCCGCCGTACCCGGGCACGCTGCGCGCGCCGCCGCCGCACGTGCAGCACGCGCAGCACGCACCGCAGCACGTCGCGCAGCACGCGCCGCCGCCCGCGCCGCACGCGCAGCCGCAGCACTCGCAGCACTCGCAGCACCCGCAGCACCCGCAGCCGCCGCCGCCCTACCCGCAGGTACACCCGCGCACACGCGCACGACTCGCCTACACCATACCACGCAGAGTATCTTCGATGAACAACTACGACTCACACACACCTGCTGCGCCTCTCCTCTCACACGAACAAAAGCTATCTACTGCTATGCACAATTATTCTCCTAGTTTTAATGTATTCAGTTGTCTATAATTATTGACTGTTCTAGAATTTTTCAAAACCATAATATTTACTCGATCTAATTCGTAAGATACTCAACCCAGTACCAGACTACGACACACATTATTTCTATACTTATTTTCAATTTGTAAAATCAAATAGAAATTAGATCTACAACCTACAAAGCTGTTACAAGACATCCATTTTGTAAAAATCACATTGATAAAGCCAACACGGACACAATACCTATACTTTTCGGTTACCATATTCATTTGAAAGTTAAAACATAGAAACTGATAAAATACCTACTGTGCCATAAATTTTGTTACAAACTGAATTGCATTTTGTAGTACACCTAAAGTGAAGTATAATCTTAATAAAACGCATTGTACAGAAGTTTAAAATATTATTTAGTATATGCTTATAATAGTCTAAACAATTTATGAAGGGCGGCCTATGTTCAGTTATGTTCAATGGATAGATGGTGGATTCATTTAAATAAAACTTTAAAATACTTATATAATAATGAACACTGTATTACGGATAGTCCATAAATACAGTAAATTTTTATTACGACTTATGCTCTCACACTTAATGCATGACATCGTACACTATTTACATATATTAACAATTGACACTGCAGCAGGCGTTACAGTTAGTTACGCGACCTCAGCTAATTGGCCTGTTGGCATGTGTTTTTCTTTCATTCCAATACTCAAGATAAATTGTCAATGTACATTACAATTCGGAGCTGAATTTTTCGTGGATTTTATTCAGAGTTACGCTTTCATATTATTGTATTGTTGGCCTGATTTTATTTTTTATAACTGGCTTTATGGCTCTGGGTTCCAGCCCTTATGAGCCTGAAGTTACAATGTATAATTATCCTTCATAGTACACTGCTTTACAATATGTTGATGCGTCACATTGTACAGCCCTTGGGAAATTTTGACGGCAACTTGAGCCAGCAGACAGCTGACAGTTGGTGATAGTATCTCAAGGCGCCTAAGCAGACAGACACCTATCTTGAGAATCACATCACCATCAGAGTACTTGTTTCACCTTTTCAACTAATAGTTCAATGGGCAGACAATACACAAAATCGCACCACTTGTACATATCAAAATCTACTTCAAACCATTACTTAAACAATAATATAGGAGCAGCAAACCGCTGCCGGTTAAGTTCCCACCAAAGCCCTTGTTAGCCTGACTTCATGTAGCACACTTTATGTTATCATTTGATGTATTTTTGATAAAGTAAATGCCAGCCCTCATTTTAATTCATATAAATAGCAAAATAGAGTTTATAAATGAACAATCTCACCTGAAACCCTTTCAAAATCAGCATGGCTTATATTTTTCTTTACATAATGAATTATGGTATAAAGTAATATGTAAAGTAGCAGCAAATTTATTAAAGTTCTTACATAATAAACCATAGACACAGAGAATGCACTGTGCGTTAGCCTCACAAAAGTGACCATTCTTTAGAAAGAGAAAAAGTGACTGTGCGGCCAATACCTGTCTCTTCCTGCAAACTTGATTGTTCCACATCCTGCAAGTCATTGACGTGGACCAATAAGATTTATAGAAACAGACTATTACTGGCCGCACATTCGCTTTGTCTCTCTCGCACTTTTCGGTCTGTATTCACTGCACAACTGAATACGGAACGCATAGTCCATTGTCTCTATGTTTATGTAATAATCATATTTCAAATTTGAATTCAGAAAACAAGAACATTTTAAATTGTTACAAAAGTTAGGGCTATAATAGCTATATGCATATAACAAAACAACACAACAATCTAATAAAATGAAATATAACCATAAATTAATTCATCGAAGATACTCCAGTTTACAAAACAACTAAAGCATCTCATATTAAAATATTTATTAAATGATTACATTATACTAATGTAGTTGAATCGTTACAAATATCTTGGAAGATTTTTGAATATGTGCATGTAGTAATTATTTTATTATTTGATTATTGTTGTAATTTTGAATCTGTTTTGACGTCCAATATTTTATACTAACTTCATTACAGATTCATACGCTTTAAGTGTACGTTGTTGACGCTAAGGTTCACATTTATAATTTACGTATCGGCCGTAACGCATTATATCTTAGCGCATTAAAGATAATATTCTTTTCACTATTAAAAAAAACTTATCAATAATCCATGGTTCCAAATAACTAACATGTCTTCCGCACAACAATATTAGGTAAAAAAATATATTTAAATTGATCTCTCAGAGTTAAATACTATTTAATGTGCGCTCTATAACTCTGAAGATATTATCATTGATATGTTATTGAAATTATGATGATGATGATGATGATATTATTACAAAATAATATATTAAAGAAGTAAATTACATAGTTGACTTGAAATTCTTTTCATTGGTAGGATACAATGATTCAAAAGAATTAACTTTAAAATAAGCATAATTTACAAAGTTATAATAAGTTCAAATAAAATTAGAAAATAAATGTGAACCACATTCGAAGGTGTTCTTATTTGCTTAGTTTTGACCGCATTGCAGTAAAACTTGTATTGTATTAAATGTAACAATATCCACAGCAATATTAATTCGATCATACATTGACATTGGTGGAGGCAGCATTACTGATGTAAATATTGAAACAAACGAAATTGGCTTGTTTCATATGGGCTAAATTTCAAGGACTAATATTGCATGGGTATTAGGAGACATTTTCTCAAAATTATAAGAGTTTTTATTATTTGCTTTATCTAGTACTCTAGTATAAAACTCGGTCGTTTATTTAAATTTAGATTAAGTTTCGTAGTTCGTAGAAAAAATTCTGTGTTCTTTAACAGTAAGACCTTCTTAGCTGTGTTTCAAAATATGACACTAGGATTGTGTCAGATAAAAACTCTTGTAAAATACGAGGAACGCGAAACGTAGGTTTTGTGTCGGAGCGAGTGTAGGCGAGTGTGGGCGAGTACAGGCGTGTTGTTTGCATGTCGGTGATTGGTTGTTGGCGGGCAGGCGCCCTTTGACGCGGCGGAGGCGTGGGGCGACTGGCTGCACCGCCGCCCGCTGCTGCTGCAGGTCAGGCCCGCTCCTCCTGCACCCCGCACCTATCACCCTCTGTACTAACCTTACTAAACTCTCCATGTATTATCTTTCTTTTCATTCGAAATGGTATTCAACCCATGTTTGTTTTACTATCCTAGTAATCTAGAAATCTAATAACTCTCCAATATCTTTCCTCCATCTAAAGACTCCCACTTATCTTGGCCCTACTACTCTATTTGTACTATGTATTATCTCCTACCCCTTTTTTGTTAACTTTTTATCGTTTCTACTTTTAACTCCTTTCCTATAACTTTTTAATTACGTCATTTATGTTGTCCAAAACAACTTAAATTTTACGTTTTTGTTTTTTAAATATGAAACATAGTGCAAGGCATTTAACAAAACCTACAGTATAGATTTCATAGTTCAGTGGTGAAAATCCTTCACAATCCCTTCCAAACTATACCTTCATACCTAAAAACCTCCTTTATGCACTAGAGTTAGGCAAACTCCCTCAGAAAACTTTAGTGGCCTTGTCACAGCTGATCACCTTTTTGTGCTTTTTCTTTGCTTGTATGCCGCACGCATGCGTAATGACTAACCCTTTTAACCTCTTTCAGCATCTCCCCTAACCCACTACAATCAAGCTAAATAAAATATATCTTTTAGTACTGACACGTAACTTACATTAATAAACAATGCCTGCATTAACATACATTGTTCAACTTTACGATATTAAGATATCAATTGCCTGTCTCATCTTTGGGCTATCATCTCATGCGGTGATGGTAATTACACTATTCAAATAAAAAAATATGAAAGTAAAACTGCTATCGATTGACCGATTTCAATTTCGGCGATTACTCCCGAACATTTCGGTAAATTAGCAAATATATTATCATGCTACAACTTAGGTAGTGTTAGGTAGGTAGTGCAATCACTCGTTCTAACTTACTTATAAAATAGACCATAAATTAAAAAAAAATTAATGTGTTAACTCTGGCTTCAAAAGGATTGTGACCTCTAGGTCATCTACAGGTCATATAAATAAATTTGTAGAAAAGCTGTATGTTATTCTAATATTTCTGTGAAAAAGAAGTCGATGAAAATATACAATTAGTTATTATTATTAATAAAGATCTAACGTTGCTGCTAGGCAAAAAAGTAATAATGATGAGCTCCATATAGAATTTTGCTCACGTCGACCAGTCTCAACGGAGACCGTATCTGCGCAGGACAGGATCATAGCGCCCGAGTCTATACGCAAGCATCCGACACCATCGGAGAGTACACGCGCAGGACCAACGGCTTTGAAAAAAAAAGTATGCAATAGTTAAGATAGCAATAAACAAGATCATGTAAGGGTTTTGGAGGTCATGCAATTTTTTTTTATACAAAGTCAAATAGAATGAGCTGACTGACAAGCGCACGTAATGTGCATGAAAATTTGCCAAGTTGTCAGTAAAAGCTTAATGAAGTGCTACCTGAATGATGAACATGAAGAGTTATTGATATTAAGATTCTAAATTATCATTATATATATTTTTTTTCATTTATATATAATTAATTAAAAAAACAAACACCATTTTTTTATAATGATTTCTTATATTTACGCGAAGACTACACATTAAATGAAACTAATTTGTACGGATTATATCGCGTTCTAATTTAACTTATTAATTCCCGGCGTTTCGGGTGCTTTACAGCACCCATGGTCACGTGGGGGGGGGGGGGGGCTGAGGTGTTTGACGTCCCGATGTCATAGTTAGCCCGGCTACCTTCAGTTTTTGAATATAAATTTTAGTCCGATCTACGCAGAATGAGCTTACAGTACCTTGAAGTCTTGCAGTGGTATGCTTGGGTTTGGATTTAATTTTTAATTATAGGATCACAAGCAGATGGCAGCACCCATCCATCTTCTCTATTGAAATTGGGATGTTTTTTTTTATTTATTTCAATAGCCTTGCGAATCATCCTTGGTAGGAATCGGTGTTCTTTTGCGAGGATTTGTAGTCTATCAAATCTAATGTAATGGCGGGGACGATCTTGAACATGTTCACACACTGCAGACTTCCCGGAACGTCGGTGCTTCAAGTCAGCTATATGTTCTTTCACGCGGGTTTTTATAGATCTTTTTGCTTGTCCTATGTAAGAGAGACCATATTCACAATCCAGCATCTTGTAGAGGGATATGACACTTGACGGATTGTAAAAATTGACTAATCTTCTTCGGCGGCTTGAAGTATATTTTAATGGAAGCTCCATTCAAGATGTAGCCAACCTTGCCTGTGACTCCTCTGACATAGGGTAGTACAGCAGGCACACGCTCGGCTGTGGCCGGCTTCACTCGGTCACTGTGACGTAGGCGCGGGACCCGAAGCTTGTTCTCTTGCAATACTTACTCGACGTGCTGAAGCTCGGCGGCCAGATGTTTTCTGTCCCAGACCATTTTTTTTAGTAACGTTGCCGAAAACAAATGATAATAATATACATACACTCGGCGGCACGGAAACTTGGCCACTTCTCATTTTTTCAAAATGGGAATAAAGTAGAAACCGTTCTCCATTTCTTCTCCATACTCTATCATGACTGCCTTGAGTTCGTAAAGCGATTCAGCAGTCATCTGTAAAGAGCAGCCTAGCCTGGCCCATTGCTTGTGGGTCCAAATGGCATGTTTTTTTTTTATAGAATTAAGGTGACAAGCGAGCACACAGTCCACCTGATGGTAAGTGGTTGCTGTGGCCCATAGACGTCTGCATCTATCTTCGTTTGCAAATTAAAATGCAAATGCGTTGTCGGCCTTGAGGACTAAGATAGAATGCCTCTTTTCCAGTAAAATTGGTCTGCGGTTCTCTACACTCACCATACGAAACACAGCAGCATTAAGCTGCTATTTTACGCTGGTGTAATATATAATATTTTACGCTAGTGTTCTCGTGTGAACTGAAGACAAGTTACTTATTGTTGTCTGGGTAACTCGTGACCGCGTGTTGGTCCACTTGCTTGCAAAGCCATTTCCTATATTTGTCTTCTTACTCTACGCTTGCTTACATTTGTGTTCCGTGCGAATAGAAGTTGGTTGTCGTATCTCAGCAGCAGTAAGGCTTAACCGCTATATTTCGCAATACTTGAAAGATAGAAAGAAAGAAAAATTATTTATTTCATCAAACACCAACACATATGTTACAAAAGATATTATGCACTAAAAAATTTATAACTACAGACTAAAAGAAAATTAAAAGGCTCTAGGGCTTGAATCATTTGTTCTAAATCGATGTACACTACCTGATATACAGGATTAGTTACCGGTTTCCTTGTATCATTTTAAGGCATATTGCATTGATATTCAGCTCTTAGTCAGTTTACGCTACGCAGGGCACAACTCAACCTTGATAAATTACCCTCTTGAACTAAGAATATATATATTCGAAAGAAGAAAGAAAACATCTCACACTTTTGTTATCGCGAGATGAGAGCTTGCCCAAGATCTCATGAAAAAAATATATGTCTCTATTTATTAAATATCCTTTCAATAAATAAAGTTATACTTTCAATTTACATAGATTTGGTTATACATTACAAGTAGATTTTAGCTCTTTTTATTATTCTATTTCATGCACTTTTTTATTTTTTTTCACTAGTTATGATCATATTTGTTGGTAGTGTACTGGTAGTGTACTGTATGTACACTGTAATGTAACGTGTACAGTTTATTAAATTGTCGTAGATGCTTTTTATGTTGAGAATTATTATAGTTAGGTGGCATCTTTTAACTCTATTTTTGCAAGGCTCAAATTACTATTTATGTACCGCTTAAAGATGGGATGGGCAAATGGGCTGGGAAAAAAAATTAAAATATTTTAATACGAAAAAATCAGCCCCTCACTGTTGTATTGAACCCGTATATAAGTCAGCAGTCTGCCGATTCGTTACGAACGCAATCGGTCATAACACCAACGGTGGCGGGTGACGTAACTTGAACGACGTCACGAGAGCAAAATTTAACCGTCAGAACGTAAACCAGGAGCAACCGTTGCTTCTGGAGGAGCTACTGGAGCAGGAAAAGCGGGAGCAGGAGCGTGAGGGCGGCGAGTGGACTGGCGGGGGAGCGGTCGGCGTGGCGAGCGCGGTGGGCCCGGGCGCGGGCGGGGCGGGCGGGGCGAGCGGCGCGGCGGGCGCGGGGGGCGCGGGGCCCGCGAGCGCGCCGCCCGCCGTGGCGCTGTTCAGCGCTGCGCCGCCCCCCGCGCCGCCCGCGCCCCCCGAGCGCGCGCTCACCGAGGCCGACCAGCACGCGCGCCTGCTGTACGAGCAGTGGCTCGACCAGTACAACACCTTCGCCGTCGACCAGCTGCGCTACTACGAGACCGAAGTCCAAAAGCTGCGCAAGACCCGCAAGGTGAGCCCCGTAGCCGCTTTCGTGTTCGTGTGCTTACAGTAGTAGCGTGTAGCGTGTTACATGTCCTCCTGTGCAATGTTTTGTAGATCTTCCTGATCTTCCTCGCGGGCCGCATCTCATTCGGGTTGTCGATGTTTTCCATTCTGTGACTAACCTGGGACTCGACCATCATCTCGCACTTTTCATATGAAATAAGTACATTCATACCCTGTGTGTTGTCTTGATGTGTTTTCTTAATATTGCAGTCGCTGAACAGCAAGCAGCGTCAATTGCGCAAATCCGGAAATGAACTAATGCCCAACGACGCGGCGGCTCTTCAACAAGTCTCGACGCAACAACAGGCATTACAAAAGCATCTCGAAGCCGCCCGAAAGCAGGCCAGACAACACAGCATGCTAATTCAGGTTTGATTTACTGATTTTATATAATTCAAAAACCATTGACACTAAATAATTCAAAAACATTCTCTGAAATAAATACATTAAATATCTTGTTCCTTTTACAGGAGTACCAAACTAAACAACGCCAACAAAATCCTCAATTAGCTCAACAAACTGTTATAAATCAACAGCAAATGACAACCAATCAGGGTGTGTTCACTCAGAATCAAAACGTTGGACAATCACAGATGCAACAGCAGTCGACTATCAATAGACCAATTCAAATTGGTCTTCAAGGAACACCGACCCAACAACAGCAGACTCTCATCCGTACTCAACAGACCATTTTAAATTCTGACGGGCAGCCAATGTCGCAACAAAGAATCGGTCTGGTCACGTCACCGCTGAGTGGGCAAGGAAGAATTGTGCAGGGCGGGCGGACCCTCGTAATAGAGCAGTCGGGGTCGGCGCAGCAGCAGCTGGTGAGGCAGCTGTCGGGCGTGCAGGAGCGGGCGCAGTTCGGGCAGCAGCAGCTGGCGGCGCGCGCCGCCATGTCGCCGCTGCACGTGCAGTCGCCGCACGCGCAGTCGCCGCACCAGCTGGCGCCGCACTCGCCGCTGCACCACCTGGCCTCGCCCATGCAGTCGCCGCTGCACTCGCAGCCGTCGCCGCTGCACCACGCCGCGCAGTCGCCGCTGCATCCGTCGACGCAGTCGCCGCTCCATACGCAGCAGTCGCCGCTGCACTCGCAGCAGTCTCCGATGCACGCGCAGCAAGCGCAGCAGGCACAACAGGCGCAGAATTTGCCGCACCAGTCGCCGGTACACCAGTCGCCGCTTCACGCGCAGCAGCAAATGTCGACGCAACATTCGCCGATGCACCCGCAACAGAGTCCGATGCATCCGCAACAGAGTCCGATGCATCCGCAACAGAGTCCGATGCATCCGCAGCAGAGTCCGATGCATCATCAGCAGAGCCCTATGCATTCGCAACAGAGCCCGATGCATATTCAACAGTCGCCGATGCACACGCAGCAATCGCCGATGCAGACTTCGATGTCTCCTCAACACTTTCTTCAACAACTGCAAGCACAAAGAACTAGTCCACAATTACCGACGCCCAGCCGCAGTCCGCAGGTGGGTTTTTCAAATTTTTTTTTGTATTTTAAGGTTTCCGTAACAACATGTAAACATTCATGCTGGATCTATACTTATAGGATCTTTACAGATACTGAAATTAATTTGTTCATTTGTTTTTGCTATGTATACTTTTAAAATGGAACTCTATATTATATTGTTGTATAATAAATCCACTAATAGAGGTACTTGTACTGCTAGACTTTGATTTTAATATACTTCTTAGCACTCTTGATTCTTTAATGTGTCTTTTCTATTCAATGGTTTGATTCCTACTTTCGTAGCCGTTCTCAGTGTATTCTTTCAAACGAAACTTTAAGTGGTGTAACCTAGCTATAGGTCCTTTCTCCTTTACTCTTTTCCGTCTTTATTAACTGTATCACTAAGGTGATATCTTCTAACTTCCATCTCTATGCAGACAATTTCAAGCCATATCGTCATTTTCAAGCGCCCGAGGCAGGCATTATCTAGAGACTGGTCAATGTGTACAAAAATAAAGGTTTAAATAAAATAGGTGTGAAATAAAAGTGGTCTAAATCATTATGGACTTGTTATAAACCCTAAAAATGACAAGATATGATTGTAGGCACCAGAGTACTCTTAACTTACTTGATTTTTTCTTCTCTCCGAACTTCGCAAATCAATAAGCACTCCACTAAGTATTTCAGAAACCGTTAAGAATCTGGGTATCATAAGGATTGCAAGCTGACATGGAATGTACACATCACGGAAAATAGCAGGAAAAGCAATTATCTTAATACTCTTCATTCCTTAAAATGCCTTCAAAGTATTATGACTTTCTCAACGAAGATTTCTGTTGTCCAAATAATTATCAGCCCAATTTTTGATTATGTTGATTTCTGTTATTTGGATACGACATAGGAGCAATTACAGGAACTTGAGCGCCTGCAAAACATGAATTTGGGTTAAAAAATGTATGACGAAGTCTTTTTCTATCGCAAACAGCTCAAGTGGCTGCCAAACCGATTTCGAAAAAATACCCGAATCCTTTGCCTCTTACGAGGGTGACACTGAAAATTCTTAGAAAATGTAAAACTGAACAAACTAGCAAGTTACTAGTTTTATTATATCTTTTCAAAATAATGTCCATTTACATCAATACATCGCTGCATCCGATGGAACCACTGAGAAATGCACTTTGCGCACTCGTCCTTAGGGGTCTCTTCGACGGCATTTTGAAATGCAGCCACTGGTTCCTCGGCACCCAAAAAAAATTTTTCCTCGAAGTTTTTCTTTTATTTTCGAAAATAAATAAAAATCGCAAGGTGCGAAGTCAGGCCTATATGGCGGATGACCCAGTAATTCCACGTCTGACGTCGCCAAGTGTCGTTTCTCCCGAATTTTTTTCCAAGACAAGTGGCAAACAATTGTTAGTGTACAACTCTGCAGTAACTGTTTTTCGATCCTCTAAAACAATTGTTGCATAATGATCTGTCCTTCCGAAGAACGAGGCCACCATCTTTTTTCCCATGTTTAAACCTCTCTTCACTTCTGTTGGCAAATCCTCTTAAGGAACCCAGACAGCAAACTGTCTCTTAGTTTCAGGATCATAACAATAAATCCAGCTTTCGTCACCTGTAAGTATGTCGAACAAGGCATTTGAGTCACCTCCGTTAAATATTTGAACCATTTCACGACACCAAACAACACGACGGAGTTTTTGGGCCTCTGTCAAATTATGAGGTATCCACCGGGCACAAAGCTTCCTGACCGCTAAATGTTCATGGAGGATTTTGTGCACTTGACTCATACCGATGCCTAAGCTTATCCAAATCTGCTGATAAGTCACTCTTTTGTCAGTCTCTATCATACACCGCACTGATGCTATCTTCAGTCGTCGCCGTAGAAGACCGTCCCTCACGCAGATCATCGGTGAGATTAGTGTAACCACGTTTAAACTCATTAAACCAGTTGTAAACAGTGGCACGAGATGGGGCCTCATCGTGAAACCAAAACGAAAATTTTCTCGCGTTAAATTCATGCTGACGTGTCACTGACAATTTTCACTTTGCCGCTAAATCGTAAACAAATGACAAATTAATAAAATACATACACAATAATATTGGCAAAAGAGTTCTATTTTCAAAATTTTAACATGTTTTGTTATTATATTTTTTCCAAGTGGCTAGTTCTAAAAACTTTCAGTGTCGCCCTCGTAGTTTTTAAGCCTTGCGACACAAATAATTGTAATGGAATCTACCATATCATATGCATCATTGACCAATAATAGTGTAATTATCATATATCAAAGCCCACAGAATTTTTCAGACAACTTTTAGGTACAATTTCTACATACAACACATCTGTAAAATTCAAATAGCTATAAATACCCAACTATATACATACTTTTAAGATAGTTAAATAGTAATGTGATTTTAATTATTGTCACTTTTATATGGAACTTTTGAAAAATTTCAGATTTATCAACAGTCACAAATTCAAAGCCCAGTTGCTTCGCACTCGCCACAGCTTCAGACTGTAAGTAAATCTATTGTCTGTTAAAAATTAATTTCTATACTATTATACAGGTTGTGATGTAAACAGTGGTCCACCTTTAAGGATTCGACAAAACAGATAATATGTTATAGTAAATTATCTGTTTTATCGAATCATTAACAATGGGCCACTATTCAACATTACACGTCCCTGTATAATAACATTTTTTTCTTTATTTAGTATTTATCAAAAATAACTAAATTTTTGATAAATACTTCATTTTAAAATGTATGATATCTTTCATTAGCTTTAACTTTTTATATTAAGTAGATGTAATATAATAATTTATATGTTTTTAGAATGATTACACTGCGGGCAGATTTTCAAGACCTGTTCCAGGTTGCTCACCATTACCAACACGTTTTGCAAGACCTCCGCAACATCAACAGGGTAAGTTGAAGATGAAAAAAAAGTTTATTTTTCATCTTGAATATAAAATATAATAATGATATATTTTACAGGCATGAGAGTTTCCTTTGGCAATCGGCAACAAACTTCTCCATTAGGCAGTCCACAGCCTTTGCCGTCGCCCGGCAACACAGCTAATGAGATGACTGTAAGTAAATTGTTTACTAAATTCTACCAGCATTGTTTCCGAAATGTATTTAGTATTAATTAGTCAATATAATAATTTTTTTTATTTTATGGATATACTTAGTCGGGTCAGAAGTTCTGTCAAAACCTTATTATTTAATTTTTTTGAATACTGGCTAGATGAACTTCACCAATTTTAAAAATATAACGTTTGCGCTTGCCGAAAATAAAAAAGACATTAATTTTCATTCATTTTCAATTATGGAGTGGTAGCGGTTATCGCATTGTACCGCTGTGGTTACGCGCCAAAAGAGATTTTCAATATTCTACAAAAATTGAAAATAACCCTACGAATTGTTTATCGCACTATCAAACGATTCACTGAAGATTCAAGCTTCGAAGATCGTAAGAGGACCGGCTGACCTCGTAAATCCTGTTCATAAATAAAAAATCTTAGCTCTTCAGATGGGCCTAAGCAGAACATCGGTCAAAAGAGTGATCAATGAAGACCTTGGAATACGAGCTTATCGTAAGAAGACCGGACATTTTTTGAACGAGCGTTTGAAAAAAATTAGGCTGGATAGATCCCGCGCTTTGTTACGGCGGTACGCAGGAAAAAAATGCCGCGAATTTTTTTTTCAGATGAAATGATTTTTAACATCGAAGAAAGTTATAATAAACAAAATGATAAGGTGTATGACCACAGCAGTGAAGAAGTCAGTAGGCGTATTACGAGGACATTATCCTTCGTCACTCATGGTTTGGCGTGGAGTCTCATATTCAGGCTTAACTGAGGTGTTTTTCTGTGAAAAAGGTATAAAAACCAGTGCCGAGGTTCTTTTAGTACAACTCTGGGAGAGGCCGCTGATTCCTAAGATACAGACTCGTCTAGTTTAGGAGTCAGAGACTTCATAAAATTTCTTGTGATTTATTTTTGACAATAAAAGAATTATTATTATTAATGGCACGCCAGACCCGGACCTCGATGACACTGAGGTCATCAGTATGAAAGAGATTGAACGTGCGATTCGAAGTTTGAAATGTGGTAAGGCTGCGGGACTAGACAGAGTTACTGCTGAAATGGTCAAGTATGGTGGGCCTCGCGTCTGGGACAGCTTTCATCTGCTGTGCAATTTGTGCTGGCGGACGGGGGATGTCCCGGATGATTGGCGATCCGCAGTCATTGTGCCTTTATATAAAGGTAAAGGTTCACATTTTGACTGCGGGTGCTATCGGGCGATCAGCTTGACCAGTTTAGCAAGTAAAGTTTACTCGAAGGTTTTGACACGTAGGATGCAAGAGAAATCGGAAAGATTTCTATGGGAGGCACAATGCGGATTTAGACCTGGAAGAGGATGCACGGATCAAATGTTTTCTCTCCGTATGATCACGGAAAAGCTTCTGGCTGTTAACCAGAAGATTTTCTGTGCTTTTGTGGATCTTGAGAAAGCATTTGATAAGGTTGTAAGGAAGAAAATGTGGGAACTGTTGCCGGGGTATGGTGTGGATGGCCGATTGCTAAGGGCTGTGCAGTCTCTTTACTGTGACT
The DNA here is from genome assembly GCA_963668995.1 of Parnassius mnemosyne. Taxonomy (NCBI): domain Eukaryota; kingdom Metazoa; phylum Arthropoda; class Insecta; order Lepidoptera; family Papilionidae; genus Parnassius; species Parnassius mnemosyne. Next base: position 18,600,672 of record CAVLGL010000104.1, on the reverse strand, counting down.
GTAAAGCCTGTGTGCGGGTAGGGCATGACCTGTCACCCATGTTTAGCGTCCAAACGGGCGTAAAACAGGGTTGTGTCATGTCTTCCTGGCTGTTCATACTGTATCTCGACAGCTGTTTACAAAAGCTGAAAGATAGCTGTTTGGGTGTGAAATTGGGTGACATAAAAGTAAATTGTCTGCTGTATGCTGATGATGCAGTGCTTATTGCACCATCAGAGGCAGAACTGCAGGCATTAGTCACGTGTATGAAAGAGGAATGTGAAATTAAAGGTCTCCGTTTGAATGCTAATAAAACTAAGGTTCTGGTATTTGAAAGGGACGAAGAGAGAACGAAGTGTGAAATATGGGTAAATCAGGAATGTCTAGAACAGGTAAATGAAATTGTATACTTGGGGAGTGCTTTTAGCCGGGATGGAAGATGTGATTTAGATGTGGACAGGCGTGTCGCTGCCGGGAACAAAGTCAATGGTGCCCTGACTGCGTTAATCAAAAGGCAAGGCGTAGCGAAGAGTGCACGCCTTGCAATACATAACGCAGTGTTGGTACCGACTTTGTTATATGGCAGCGAAACCTGGGTATGCCAGAAGAAGCATAAAAGTAAGTTGAATGCAGTGGAGATGCGATCTCTTCGTAAAATGTGCGGCGTTACTATGGCCGACCGAAAGCGAAACGAAGAGATTCGCAATATGGCAGGTTTGAAAGATGACCTTATCACAAAAATTGATAAGGGCGTGCTTCGGTGGTTTGGGCACGTTGAGCGAATGAGTGAAGACCGAATGGTGAAGAAAATATATAGCGCGAAAGTTAATATTAAAAGGTGTCGAGGTAGACCGAGACTAACTTTCGAAGACCATGTGAGCAAATTGCTCGAAGAGGGTGGGGTCAAGAGTACTCGGATACCTAGACGTGCATGTATGAAGAAGATAATGAATCTGAAAGAAGCGAAAGAGATATGTAAGGATCGTGACACTTGGCGATCTGTTCTCTCTGGCTACCCCGTCAGGGATTGTGCGTGAAGATAAGTAAGTAAGTAAGTAAGTATTATTATTATTATTATTATTTTTTAGAATAAGGGTGACAAACGAGCACACAGTCCACTTGATGGTAAGTGGTTGCTGTGGCATAGACATCTACATCTATCTTCGTTTGCGAATTAAAATGCAGATGCGTTGTCAGCCATGAGGTATAAGATAGAATGCCTTTTTTCCTGTAAAAAGGGTGTCCGGTTCTCTACATTCACCAGACGAAATACAGCAGCATTAAGCCCGCTTTTCACTATGGGATATGATATTGTTGCGCGCCACTATTAATGTCTTGTACATGGCAACACTAGTTACACTAGCGCCCTCTAGTGTCGAGTAAAAGAAAGTGTTGCGCGCCACTATTAATGTCTTGTACATGGCAACACTAGTTACACTAGCGCCCTCTAGTGTCGAGTAGCAGAACTAGGAGAGTCGAGATCCTTCCAGAAATTTCGGGACCGATATGTACTCGAACATTCTAGATGTCGCTACAGTAGAAGGTTCTGGAAACTGTCTGAGGCCCTATATAAGGCCGGTATAGACCACGACCGGGGCAGTATTGAATTGGCGATACAAGAGAATACTTCGAAGCGAAATAACGGCGAACTGTATTTTATTATTAGTGTGATTTTAGATTGTAATTAGTGTTGTGTAATTAAAGTGTCAATTTTGGTAATTCAATCGCCAGTTTTTAATTGTCTCGAACCCCAAACTCGTAACAATATAATATATATATTACATCCCGAGATATAAATTAATATCGCTCCCCAGACATTTCATATGGAACCGTTTACACTGAGCTATAATATATATTACATCTCAAGCTATAAATATTTTACGATCGACCGAGCGATATTTTCATATTATATTTCGTCCCCTGCACCCTGCCACCGTTCCGCGCCCCCGCAGATCGGTGTACGGGATAAAGGGGGGTAATCCAGTGACCAATGACGAATGCACACTGGTTAAAAGATATATCTCACAGTGTGAAAATCAATCGCGGGGTATAATTTATATTTCGGGATATAATATATATTATATCGCATAGTGAAAAGCTAGCCTTAAGCTGCTATTTTACGCTGGTATTCTGTGTGAGCGTGGTCCTTCCCCGGTCGTGCTATGACTATACTATTAATATAGCTGCAGCATGGCTCTACCACATATATAAAACGTAGTGCCAAATAAACGTACCAAAATACCGTCTTAACAAATGTTAAAAAAAGTTAAACCGTGTTAACAAAAGTTCCATAGTGGAACCTCTTTCTCAAACAATGTTCAAAAATAGACATTGGATATTCCAACAGGACTCTGCACCAGCTCATAGGGCACGAAGCACACAAAACTGATTGAGCGCCCGTGGAATTGACTTTATCGGACATGAAGACTGGCCCTCTTCTAGTTCAGATTTAAATCCACTGGATTACAAGATATGGCAACATTTGGAGGAGAAAGTCTGCGCTAAACCTCATCAGAATTTGGAATCTCACCGAGCATCTTTGGTTAAAGGAGTGGCATAAATAGATATGAAAAATAGATATGAGTGTGATGCGTGCTGCGATTGATGATTGGCTGCGTCGATTAAGGGCACCTATTCAAAATAGTGGAGGGCATTTTGAATAATGTAAATAAAATTGTATTCTTAATTAAATCACCTTTCATAATATCTATATAATTATCAAAAAGTGTATCACTAATTTTTTTTAAAGTTTTTGACAGAATTTATGACCTGACTAAGTAGACAATTTCAAAAATGGGAAGAAAGTAGTGTCACATTGTTGACATTTTAACAGATCAAGTTGAGCTTTCCATTGAAACTAATTGGAGGTATTGTTTCGTCAGCGACAGCAGCTACTCCAGCGACAGCAGTACAGTCCGATGGGTGCGGCGCCCGCGTCGCCGTCGCTAGCGCGATCGCCGCACGTGGCGCGCACGCCCACGCCGTCCGCGTCGCCCGCCGCGTCGCCCGCGCCCGCGCCCCACCCCGCGCCGCACCCCGAGCACGGCGGCGGCCAGCACGCGCACGCGGCGCCGCTGCCCTCGCTGCACGGCCACGGCGGCGGCTTCCGCCACAACGCGACGCCGCTTCCGCCCGGCTACCGCTACTTCAAGCCCGGCCTCTTCGGCGGCGCGCCCGTCTGGCCGAAGGACGAAGACAGGCGCCATCCCGCGCACCTCAGTAAGGTCTCAATCGTCAAGAGGCGAACGCCTCCTAGACAGAGATTTACAGGGAAGACGGCCGCACCCCGCTCCGAGAGCCGTACAGACGACATGGGAGAGACGAGCGACGGGAGAAAATATGTACTGTATGCGGACGGAATCGATTACACCCAAACTTCGGACGACTCCGCTCGCATGAGTTTCTCAAAGGACGATAACGACGATGAAATTGAAGAGTTCGTGGAGCATTTGGACGACGATGACATAGTCGTCGTTGAACCTGGGGCCATATCTCCCGAGGAACGCATAGCTACCGAAGAAGACTTTGAGGAGTTAATCGACAGCGGCAAACCTGAAGATGAGGCAGAAGAAGAAACATCTCAACAAGAAAAATGTTCCACTAGGACCGAAACTACTACAAAAACTGTTGCAGTTATTAGCCTCGCTACTGCTAAACAGCCGTCAGCGAGCATCCAACAGTATAAAAGAGTTAATCCGTCACAGGGCTCAACACTTTCACGAATACCAGTATTGAGTGCTACGGTGCTATCTCCGCACACTAATTCAAAAATTATCAATGAAGTGTCACAAGCGACTGTTGCCTCAGTTTCTATAGCCAACCAGACTATCTCTGTACCGGTCTTGAAAAATCTCGCAGTTCCCATTGCAAGTGTAACTGGACACGCTGGAGGACCCAAGCCTCAGATAAAAAAAGTTCCTCTTAATCTCACAAATTCTCCTTTGACAGTTAATATGTCATCTCAGTCCCTTTCTAAACCGATAAGTTCAGTTATTAGTGTAATATCGTCCAACGTACCAAAAGTTGCGAACTTAAATCCCGTAATTACACTTGCGACTTCGAATACCGGTAACACCAGACTTCCGGTATCGATTTTAACGCAACATCAGGTTAAACAAAAGATAGTAAAAACAATTGAAAAACCGATGGCATTATCACTGTCTAATTCGAAACTTTCTAGCTTGTCTGTAACACATGATGTGACTTTGCCGGCAAAAATTTTTCAAGACGAAGCGGCCTCTCCTGATAGTACAGTTTCCGGTGAAAATAATTCTGATATCCAGAATCCAACTACATCTGTATCTTTGCTAACTCTGACATCACATGGATCTTCCCAGAAAGAACACAAAACATTATCGATAATGAAAGAAACAAATAAAGATATCGACATAGAAAATGAAATAAGCCAACAAACGGAACTGCCGCACACGCTTTGTATTACCGACAGAACACCGCTTCTGTTAGGAAAAGCGGATATAAAGAGTCCGGATCCCATTCCTGAAAAGATTCCCGATAATATAATGGAAGGTGATGATGAAGATAAACCTGAGGATAACTTACAAGGAAATTTGTTGCTGGCTTATAATAAGTCAATACACGAAACACCAATTCAGAATACACCAGCAGAAAATAAACAAGATGAAAGTGTTGTGAAGACCATAAAAGCTATTGCTAATCAAACCAAGGAAATGGTTATTGACTCAAATATGCAAATAACATCTGATATGGCGCAAGATTCGGTTCAGATATCTATTCCTTCACCAACACCATCCCAAGAACGATACCTTAATGATATCACGATGCGAGAACACTCTGAAGCGGTTGAGGGCAACTCCAAACATGTAGAAACATTTGAAGACATGCTTTGTATTTTCGAAAATATAGCAGATGACTCAAAGACATATAGTATGAAACATCCAAATCAGAAACAAAACATGTCAAATACTCCTAATCAAAATGTGAATATAAACACACCCTCAAAACAAGATAGCAAAGAAGTTCAAGAACAACCAGCTTTTTTAAAACGAGAACAAGAGAAGCTGTCACTACAGTCTGCTACAGTGCCTCAATTGTCTCCTTTGTCACAACCAGCAGAATTAACTTCAAACATGGCAAATGTATCTCAACAGTTGCGTACTATTATGACCTCACTAAACACGAATACATCGAAAATGGAATCTCAAAATATATCTACTATGAGAAAATCTAATGATGCAACAACTCCTACGCAGGTTAACTTTGAAAATTTATTGCCTTCATCCAAAGTTGAAGTTACTGCTTCGCGACCTTCTCCTGTTCAAAGAATAGAAAAACCTACAACTTCCATTCAAAGTTCAGAAAGTATGTCTATAACTGCGGCTCAGATGATGGGTTCACGTGTGAACACATTATCGTCAATGAGCCAATTAAGAAAATCTCCTACTGTATCTCCAATAAACTCGCCAGTAGGTATGCAGAATACTTTAATGAAATCGCCTGCGCAATCACCTCGAATAACTAATCAATCTTTCATGCAGAATGAAGATTCCAATGTTGCGACAGTACCTTCGCAAGTAATTCAAATGCCGGCGCTATCAAAAATTCATAGTAACTCTTCTGCACCAGTCTCGATGATTCATTCGAACAATACGATTACCACTAGCGTAAGTAGTTTTCAAAAGGGCCAGCAATTACCCACAAGTATATTAGGTCATACTTTACTGCAACCTACAAGGCAGATCAACACTAGCAATCTTTCATTTAATTCTCAGAATATTAGTTCCAGCCAACCTCCAGCTTTAGTTATGACATCAAGGTCGGTAATTGGAAGTAAAGAACCAGCGCCAAATGTCACAGTACGGACACACGCTATTGTTAGCCCCGGAATGAGCCAAATGCAAATGAAATGTAATCAGTCATCTGGCTCTATAAATTTCATAACATCATCAAAGTTACTGCATACACAACTGACATCACCGTTAAAAAGATCAAAATCAACCGATGAGCCAAAAAGCGAGGTTATCGTTGGTCACATACAACCTACGAAGAGACATAGCGTGGAGTCGGTAATTGTTAAATCCGAGCCGATGGAAACAGACGAATCCAATGCAACAGCATCTTTAAATGAGAATACTGTGAATAAAAACACTCAGCCAGGTACAGGTAATCAAAGAAATGACGAATCTCAAAATGTCCTGCTAAAACAATTATTACAAACGACAACTTCTGCGGCAACTGTAGTTCCACAGCGTACCATGACAATACAGAGAACGGCACCTGCTTTGGGCACTATACCATCCTTAGAGGCTCAATTAGCTAGGCCATCAATACCACCGCCTACATTAGCTTTGTCTCAGGAAGTTGATATACCGAATAATTCTCCAAGGCATTTGACAACAGTGAGTTCTAATTTTGGCAATCGCCCGTCTATTCCTACATCCTCAATTACAATACAGACGTCAATTCCCACATCCTCAATTTCACCATTAATTCATACTTCAACGCAATCTTTGATGGATGTTAGAAAACAACCCATAAAAGTGATGAACAAGGAAGAAACTACATCAGTTCCGGAAAGTTCACCGACGATGAAATCAACACCAATCTATTCAATGAACTTAGAAAATCAACAGATGCTTCAAACAATAAAAAAGGAAGTCGCCCCACCACAACAAAGTCCGGTTCACAGACCTTTCACGCCAATGGACGTCAAAAAAGAATTGCTTGATGAAAGTTCTCAACAGTCGGCAACTTCTGGTGTTTCTACAGCTTCTGATCAAGGAAAATTAGATCAGCCTATGAAAGAAGAATATCCTGAAAGCGTTACTATGGATTCGACGTCAGAAACAAATGCACCCGAAACACCTTCTGAAGCAAAGAAACGAAAGAGGCGAGAATACCAACAAAAGAAGCGTAAACAGATGCAAATGAATATGAAAGCGGCTGCTGAAAATAATTTAAACACAACCAACGCTAAGAAACGACCTAGAAAAGGCTCCAGATATGAAGAAGATTATGACACATTTATTGACAATTTAATGACTCAACTGCGACTCTTACCGCCAATGCAAATTCAGGAACCAACGCTTACCACAAATTTCGCGGTTTGTCCGCTGTTTGGTTCTGGAGACTTGACTAAGCTGAAAAATAAAGACTATGATATTTTAAAAGGTGATCTTGTTGGAGAATTTGGTAATGCGAAAATACCAAATGTAGCGGATTATTACAACACTAAACCATTTGGTGATGAAGAACCATTACCGGAAAAACCACCAGCTTCTACTCAACGGGGCTTCTATGATCAAGAATTTCAACCAATCATATTTGACGAAGACCCCGAAGATAAGAAATTGGACTTCATCTGCAAAGAAAGAGATACAGATACACCTGATAGTATTATTAGCTGTTCTAGTCCTGAAGGATTCGAAATTGAGCCTGCTAATAGATTCCCTGGCTTAAGATTTATCGATGACGACGATGAAGAAGATGACAGTGATACGCCATCGGGTCGAGTTTCACCTATAATACCACTTATTGCGCCGATACCTATAAGAGTAAAACCTTTATCTTTGTATCAACTTAAAGATGAAGATGAAAATCAAAAATCAATTAAGAGCATTGACACTGATTCTCCGCTAAAGAGTAAAATAGATGATTCTCCAGGAAGTACAGAAAGCAATGAGAATGTTACAGTCACATTAACATTAACTTCGGGAGCCGCTGAAGATATTCTAGGTGTGCTAAAAGAACTGGCTGGCATACTTCACATACCGCCTCCGACGTCATATCAAATCATTGAAAGAACTGCTACACCACCTTCACATAAACTAGGACTTTATAGATCTAAGGGAAAGGATGGTAAAGAAGGAACTCCTATCGATATTCAGAGTATTTTAAATGGAGCAGCAAAATTCTGTCGGCATTGTGACGTGGTTATATTAGATTCAGTGGTCCGTGCAAAGGCTTCAGAATTTCCTCTACTGTCAGCTAATAAAGGCAACGCTGAAGAAATCCTTTGTGATAGCGATTCTGAATTATATTTTTGCAGTACACAGTGTTATGAAAGATTCGCGTGGCGGCCAACTAATATTATCCTTGATGGAAAATCTAAAACTAACATCAAGGATGAAAATAAGTCTGATATTGAGAACAATTTGTCAAAAGACAGAGACGATTTTGACACAGCATCAACAGAGAGTATGGAAACGGATGATTTGGATATTAAGCCTGATATTAAAGATGAAAAAATGGATCTTTCGTTTATCGATTCCCTAGATAACGACGAACTGATGAAGGAAGTTGGAGATGACGTTAGTGCTTTAGATGAAGACTTGAAGAGCGAAGAGCAAGATGAGAAAAGTAACCAAAGCGTTGAAAGGGAAAAATACAGGGGTATTCGATACAAAGCGTGGTCGCCGGGATGTATTGGTCCACCGGTTAAATACAAGCGTCCTACAGACAGAGAGCTTACAGAGTTAGTGTTCAAAACGGGTGTTGCTATCATGCCAGTCACTAATGAAGATACGCGTAAATGTGAGCTGTGTGGTATACAGGGCGATGGTGTCGGTGACGGTGTATCGAGACTGTTGAACTGCGATGTTGACAGATGGATACATCTCAATTGTGCGTTATGGTCAGAAGGCGTGTACGAAACCGTGAGTGGAGCATTAATGAATGTAGATGGCGCTCTCGTTGCGGGCATGAGCGCTACATGCGCAGTCTGCAGAAGACTCGGCGCGACTGTTAGATGCTTCAAGGTGCGCTGCGGTAGCGTCTACCACCTGGGCTGTGCCGTCAAAGATAACTGCGTTTTCTATAAAAACAAAACTGCATTCTGCGCCTCGCATGCTCCTAAGGTAAGAATTATTTATTATTTTTGTTTAAATAAATGTTTTGTGGACATTGTTGCATCCATGTGCGCGAAGTAACTGCTAACTAGACATATACAAATTTAAAAAAAAAATAGCTGTTAATATCATCAAACAATATGAAATTGTTTTTAAGCCAGTTAGTTGCAATCTATTAAAATCTTCAGATTTTTGTATACCACGGACAGATGTTGACTCATATTAAGGAAGAAATAAAAGCCAAGCGTAGCATGAAACTTTTATGCAAGTACTAAAAATGGATAAAAATAAAATAATTTGTTTAAATTTTTCTGTTTTCATTTGGTTTAACAATACTGTGGCCTGGTGGTCGGAACCTCCTGGTTAACAATTTTACAAAGTTACACTTTTTTGGGTTTCGGATCTAGTGGTTTTTCTAATTGTGTCATGAATAAACTAAATAAAAAAAACGTATGTCGCAAAATAATTTCATCCGACTCAGATAGATTAGAATAAGTGAGTGTTGTGTGTTGAATATCTCTTGTACGGAATATCAGAACAAGAGGGAGGATATAGTTTTATTATTTATAATAAGGGTAACAAACGAACACACAATCCACCTGATGGTAAATAGATGTGTGGCTCATAGACATCCACATTTATCCTCGATTAAGAATCCAAATGCAGATGCGTTGTCACCCTTATATACTAAGATAAAATGTCTCGTTATCAGTAAAAAGGGTATCCGGTTCTCTATACTCGCCATACGAAACAACAGCATTAAGCTGTTATTTTACGCCGGTATTCTGTGAGAGTATGGTTCTACCCCGGCCGCGCCGACTTATCCGTACTACAACTGTAATATAACTGCAGCGTGTGTTTGGCACGTTAAAAGAAATGTTGTCGGCGGCAGAACGAGAAAGACAACGAGCTGACGACGCTGAGCGTGCAGCGGCGCGTGTTCGTGTCGCGCGACGAGCAGCGCCAGGTGGCGTCGGTGATGCTGCACTCGGACGCCAACCACCTCATCCGCGTCGGCGGACTCATCTTCCTCAGCCCCGGCCACCTGCTGCCGCACCAGCTGCCCGCCTTCCACACGCCCAACTACATATACCCCATCGGATACAAGATCGTATGTTGTTACTCTTTGCTTTTTCTTTGCTTTTTTTATTAAAATCGCATAACGTTATTTGTAAGAAAAAAAAAAGACAAATAAATAAATTTTATTATTTTCTCATCATGAACAGAATTACATACAAATAAATTTAAATTGTTGTAAACTGATCCTTTTTAAGCAAGTGCCTGGTGCCTAAAGTAGGTTTCAGAAAAACCTTTTACACAGGCCATCAGGACCTTCGCAGATACACGCAGTAAGTTTAAGTTTTAAAAATAAACTCCCTTTTAGATACCAAAGGAAAAAACAACTCTTGATTAAATAATTTAAAATTAAAAATTTTGTACAGCCGACTTCAATATTAGTTATTTAAGAATAACTCAAAACTATTGGTCTGACCTTGATTAAATTAATATAGAACTACACGAGAACTATCAGCTTCCATCTAAAGAAAGAATCGTCGAAATCGGTTCACCCAGTACAAAGTTATAAGGTAACACAAAGAAAACACAGTCGAATTGAGCACCGTCACCTTTTTGGAAGTCGGCAGAAAAATAAGTGGAACTTAATTTAATTAGATACTAGTTAATTGCACAATTCAACTACAAACCCATAATGTTCTAATTATTAGCATAAGTGTCTGTAAGTGTGGGAAACCATGTGTATATATGTGTGCGAATGTGTGAGAATATATTATATCCAATGTGATAAATATTCATCATCATTATAGCCTAACATAGTCAACTGCTGAACATAGGTCTCCCATAGATTGCTTCATAAGGGGAATCATAAGGGGTTGGCAACAGCAGTTTTTTTGTTTAGTTGTTAAGAAGATGGCGTTGTTGGCCATTTCCTGGTTTGCTTCCCTCTGTTGCGTCTTACGACACCCACGGGACAATATTTATTTTTTTAGAGGTAGTGGATATTTTTACACCACCATTATACAATGTGTCCGGTTACCGGTGTCGGAGCTTTTAATGCTATAAAATATAATCAATTTCATCGACAAATCATGTCTCAAATCTCATTTAGACCTAGCTGTATTTAAATGGCAGCCATTTAAATTTTTCAGTGTCACCACCTGGACCCCGCTCATTAAAATTACAATATTCACCGATGTAGAAGTCCTACATTCTTAAAAGATGTCTCATTGGATAGATAAAGATACGCGTAATAAAATAAAAGAAAACTTTTAACTGCAAAATTGTATTTAGATCCTAAAAAGACTAAGAAAAGAAAAAAATGTAAAAAAAAATCGGTTATTTTTTCACATTTTCGACTTTAATGAAAAAAGCAAGTCATTTACCTAATGATTTTTTACATTAATCAGATAGATCAGAACATTTCCTAACCAAAAACATAACAATCTTAATTGTAACCAAAAAAAAATCAGTATTATAACTGTTTGAATATGACCTTTGAAAAATTTGTCGCCCTGGTTGCAGACAGACAAAGTGAATTGATGAGAAGAATTTTTTTTTTTATAGGAGAGGGGGCAAACGAGCATGCGGCTCACCTGATGGTAAGTGACTACCGCCGCCCATGAACAACTGCAACAACAGGGGAATCGCAGATGCGTTGCCGGCCTTTTAAAAAGGAGTACGCTCTTTTCTTGAAGGTCCCTAAGTCGTATCGGTCCGGAAAAATCGCTGATGGTAATCGATTCCACAAGGAGGTCGTGCGAGGAAGAAAACATCTTCTAAATCGCACAGCGGTGGACCGCCAATCATCCAGATGGTGTGGATGGTATCGGGAGTTCTGCCGCGATGTGCGTTCGTGAAATTTGGCGGCTGGGATTAATCCGAACAATTCCTCAGAGCACTCCCCATGGTAGATGCGAAAGAAAATGCAAAGGGATGCAACATCTCTTCGCAGTGCCAATGAATCGAGCCGATCGGAAAGGGCTCGGTCGTCGACAATTCGAGCCGCTCTGCGTTGGATGCGGTCAAGTGGAAGGAGCTGGCACTGGGGAGCCCCTGCCCAGAGATGGGAACAGTATTCCATGTGAGGCCGAACTTGCACCTTGTAAAGTAGCAGGCGGTGTGCCGGCATGAAATAGTGTCCCGCTCTGCTGAGCACGCCAAGCTTTTTAGAGGCCAGTTTGGCCTTCCCTTCCAAGTGACCACGAAACTGCACGTCACTCGATATGTCGACTCCGAGGATACCGATACTGGATGAGGCAAGAAGGGGAGTGCCTTGAAACTGAGGAGATACGACAAAGGGGTTCTTTTTAGCGGTAAACGCGCAAACTTGTGTCTTCTGAGGATTAAATTGGACTAGATTTAGTCGCCCCCAATCCGAGACTTTGTTCAGCAAAGACTCGACTTCTGACACAAGTTTGTTCCGGTACTCAGCGAAACACAACATTTCAAAATGCACGTAACTAAAAAGTTATTTATAAAAACTGTTCGAAATGACCTCCGCGTTGTTGGAGACATGTTGTAGCCCTTATTGCTACATGTTGAGTTGCACGTCTGATCATCTCCCGATCTTGTCGCAATTCATTTCCAACTTCGATTATTTTATTAATCAACTCTTCTCGTAAGTTAGGCACGTTCGCATAAACTCTTTGCTTCATAGTGCCCCATATAAAAAAGTCTAAGGGAGTTAAATCCGGTGAACGCGGAGGCCAAGCGATCCCTCCACCGCGACCAATCCACGGCGAATAGCGCTCATTTAAATAATTTCGCACATTTACTGCAAAATGTGCAGGTGCACCGTCAAGTTGGAGAATCATCCTTGCTCTGTGAGTTAATGGAAGCTCCTTTAATTCTTCCAAAAACTGTGTTTGCAAAAACTCTAAAAATCTTGGGCCATTCATAGTTTCTGGTAAAATTATCGGCCCAATTAAAATATCGTCTTTTATAATTAATAGAATCAGGCGTTACTTTGCGGAAATCCATTATATAAAAGCTTTTACAAAAATTTACTTCGCAAATATCCGCGTTATAAAATAAAATGATGTGTCTTACCTAGTATGAAGAAGCACCTCCCGCCCTCCCTCAATTGCGTGCACTATCCCCGTCACCACTAATCCCAGCACCGCTACTTCCAACACCACTACACTAGCGGTTAGCCACCGTAGAGTCTATATCACCTGAGGATGCCTCGTGTAGAGGCGAAACACGTGTCGTATTATCGTCAGTGGTGTGTCTTGCCTAGTGTAGTGGTGTTGGAAGTAGCGGTGCTGGGATTAGTGGTGACGGGGATAGTGCACGCAATTGAGGGAGGGCGGGAGGTGCTTCTTCATACTAGGTAAGACACATCATTTTATTTTATAACGCGGATATTTGCGAAGTAAATTTTTGTAAAAGCTTTTATATCGTCTTTTATTCCAGTCCAAACGTTCACTCGAATTTCATTTTGGAAAGTACTTTCTCTAACAGCATGAGGGTTTTCTTGAAGCCACAGATGCTCGTTACGGTGATTTGTATAACCCGATCTCGTGAAAGTGGCTTCGTCAGTCCACAAAATTCTTTTTAAAAAATCTGCATCTTGTCTTGTTCTTCTATTGATCCACGAACAAAAAACTGCCCTTATAGCATAATCAGGTTCGCGAAGACATTCGCCCGCCGAAAATGGTAAGGATGCAAACCTTCCCTCTTTAAAACTCTCCACACTGACCATTTTGTTAAATTAAGCATATTGCTTATTCGTCTTACACTGAGTCTGGGATCTTGTGTAATTAAACGTAATATCTCTTCTTCCTCCTCAGGTGCCACAAGCCGAAATTTTTCTTTAGCGGGTGTTCTGATCCCAAGTTCAGCTATCCGCAAATGTATCCTTACAAAAGTGCGAGCATTTGGTGTACGTCTGTTGGGAAATATTCTGGCGTACTCTGTGACAGCTCTGTTTGCGTTGCCGTTGCACAATCCATTTTTGAAAATATCAAAATAACTTGAAACTTCACCACAAACTTAAAAAGTTCCACAAAACGGTTTTTTTTTTAACAATAACAACAACAAGCGATCTTAGAGGGCCGAAAGTAGTGTAATCACAACGCGTGGCGAGGGACGACTGTTTTTGTTGTCCCAAGTACACTTGTTTAGAACATCAAACAATAGGCTTTGGGTTTTCTACCTGCTCTTGAACTATCATAAATGATCCTGCACGTGCAGCTTGCGCTTTTAAGAGGTCGTGTTTGATAAAGTACAATTCTTAAACTACTTAATTTACAATTAAGATTTTAACGTTTATGTTAAGGAAATATCTTGCTCTATCTAATAAATGTACAAAATTGATGAAAATGACCTACTTTTTTCATTAAAGTCGAAAATGTGAAAAAATAACCGACTTTTTTTTACATTTTTTTTTCTTTTCTTAGTCTTTTTAGGATCTAAATACAATTTTGCAGTTAAAAGTTTGCTTTTATTTTATTACGCGTATCTTTATCTATCCAATGAGACATCTTTTAAGAATGTAGGACTTCTACATCGGTGAATATTGTAATTTTAATGAGCGGGGTCCAGGTGGTGACACTGAAAAATTTAAATGGCTGCCATTTAAATACAGCTAGGTCTAAATGAGATTTGAGACATGATTTGTCGATGAAATTGATTATATTTTATAGCATTAAAAGCTCCGACACCGGTAACCGGACACATTGTATACATAGATATTTGCATATTTTATACCCAGCTTTATTAAAACCGAGGGAGTAAAATAGATGCCATCAAAAACATAACTTGTAAAAAAAACCAAGTCTCGCAACTCAGTACTTCTACCGTAAAAAGATGTGAGATCCATGTAATACCAAGTCGGTTAATTTATTCAATCCCTACTTAAAGGTCCTTCTATCTTAAGTTATTACGTAATTAGCTAACCTAACAACATCTTATAGTGACCATAACAAATTTAAAAATCTTACCTAAATTAACGAGACCTTACTTAAATATTCCGAGTTTATACAATGCCTATTTGGTTACTGAAAATTCAGGCTTCTAGTTTTATCCACAACGAAGTTATAGGGGTTCGAAAATGGCCTGAACTGCTTCGAGAAAAGGATGGTACGGCCGTGCCGCTTTTCTGCTCGAATTGGCGGGGGTACTGCCGTGCCCCCAAATTTTTAGTTGCTTTATAAGCTAATGTGTTTAGATGTTTTGTGTTAGACCTCTAACAATTTTCAAAATTCAAGCGGATAAATCTTCGGAATTTGGTGTGAACGTAAGGCAAATGTTATGTTATATTCAATTTTGCTAACATTTGGATATACTCGTATTAGAAGTTTTAGATATTATGTCTTGTATATTTCAACAGAGCATACGAGTTGTGGTGTGCAAAATTGTCTTTCATGCTTTTTAACTATTACAACTTCAATTTGAGCTTTGACTTAAATAACAATGAAAAAAACCATATTAACTATTATGGTGATAACATGATGATGCTAATGTCAAATGTAGATGTAATTAATGCTTTCATAAAGAATCATTATGTTGTAATTGTTTTTTTTTTAATTGATGTGACAAACAAACTTACAGTCTACTTGATGGTAAGTGGATATTTTCCATGAAATTCATAGACACCTGCAGCCAATTTTAAACAAAAAAAGCTACATATTCGTTATCACATAATGAGGATTAAGATGGAATGCCTTACAGCATTTAATTATATTGGTTATACATTCAAGTACTGCTAATTGGCTGCAGAAGTAGGGAAAACAGAGGTTGATACTTACCCAGCGTGACAGCCTCCTAATCATAAAAGGAGTCCTTCTATTTAGTAGTAGTATACGCGGCGCAAACTCGTGTTGTGTCGAGTGATGAATGTGTTTCGGTGTGCAGGTGCGCTTCTACTGGTCGATGTCGCGCGCGAACAGCCGCTGCCGTTACGTGTGCTGGATCTCGGAGGAGGAGGGGCGGCCGCGCTTCCACGTGCGCGCGCAGGACGAGGCGCGCCGCGAGCTCAGCGCGCCCACGCCGCGCGCCGCCTGGGCCGCCGTACGTACGCACGCACACACGCACACGCACTCACACGCGCACGCACACTGTGCTACGTGTGCCGGATCTCGGAGGAGGAGGGGCGGCCGCGCTTCCACGTGCGCGCGCAGGACGAGGCGCGCCGCGAGCTCAGCGCGCCCACGCCGCGCGCCGCCTGGGCCGCCGTACGTACGCACGCACACACGCACACGCACTCACACGCGCACGCACACTGTGCTACGTGTGCCGGATCTCGGAGGAGGAGGGGCGGCCGCGCTTCCACGTGCGCGCGCAGGACGAGGCGCGCCGCGAGCTCAGCGCGCCCACGCCGCGCGCCGCCTGGGCCGCCGTACGTACGCACGCACACACGCACACGCACTCACACGCGCACGCACACTGTGCTACGTGTGCCGGATCTCGGAGGAGGAGGGGCGGCCGCGCTTCCACGTGCGCGCGCAGGACGAGGCGCGCCGCGAGCTCAGCGCGCCCACGCCGCGCGCCGCCTGGGCCGCCGTACGTACGCACGCACACACGCACACGCACTCACACGCGCACGCACACTGTGCTACGTGTGCCGGATCTCGGAGGAGGAGGGGCGGCCGCGCTTCCACGTGCGCGCGCAGGACGAGGCGCGCCGCGAGCTCAGCGCTCCCACGCCGCGCGCCGCCTGGGCCGCCGTACGTACGCACGCACACACGCACACGCACTCACACGCGCACGCACACTGTGCTACGTGTGCCGGATCTCGGAGGAGGAGGGGCGGCCGCGCTTCCACGTGCGCGCGCAGGACGAGGCGCGCCGCGAGCTCAGCGCGCCCACGCCGCGCGCCGCCTGGGCCGCCGTACGTACGCACGCACACACGCACACGCACTCACACGCACACGCACACTGTGCTACGTGTGCCGGATCTCGGAGGAGGAGGGGCGGCCGCGCTTCCACGTGCGCGCGCAGGACGAGGCGCGCCGCGAGCTCAGCGCGCCCACGCCGCGCGCCGCCTGGGCCGCCGTACGTACGCACGCACACACGCACACGCACTCACACGCGCACGCACACTGTGCTACGTGTGCCGGATCTCGGAGGAGGAGGGGCGGCCGCGCTTCCACGTGCGCGCGCAGGACGAGGCGCGCCGCGAGCTCAGCGCGCCCACGCCGCGCGCCGCCTGGGCCGCCGTACGTACGCACGCACACACGCACACGCACTCACACGCACACGCACACTGTGCTACGTGTGCCGGATCTCGGAGGAGGAGGGGCGGCCGCGCTTCCACGTGCGCGCGCAGGACGAGGCGCGCCGCGAGCTCAGCGCGCCCACGCCGCGCGCCGCCTGGGCCGCCGTACGTACGCACGCACACACGCACACGCACTCACACGCACACGCACACTGTGCTACGTGTGCCGGATCTCGGAGGAGGAGGGGCGGCCGCGCTTCCACGTGCGCGCGCAGGACGAGGCGCGCCGCGAGCTCAGCGCGCCCACGCCGCGCGCCGCCTGGGCCGCCGTACGTACGCACGCACACACGCACACGCACTCACACGCGCACGCACACTGTGCTACGTGTGCCGGATCTCGGAGGAGGAGGGGCGGCCGCGCTTCCACGTGCGCGCGCAGGACGAGGCGCGCCGCGAGCTCAGCGCGCCCACGCCGCGCGCCGCCTGGGCCGCCGTACGTACGCACGCACACACGCACACGCACTCACACGCACACGCACACTGTGCTACGTGTGCCGGGTCTCGGAGCAGGAGGGGCGGCCGCGCTTCTTGTGCGCGCGATTTTAAAATAATAAAGATAACAAATTATCACTGTATTTTATTAACGTTCCTGACACCAAAATCTACGAGATCGAAAAAGTACTTTTAAGTGATTTCCGTATAAATTTCAATTAGATCTAGCAAGAATCGATATCAAATAATCCAATTAATAACAAAGTATTATGATAATGATTATTATAATCATTATCATAATATTAGTCAACAATATTGAAATTAGTGTAACTTTATTTTTAGTGAAAACACGTTTTATATTGTAAACATAAAGTGATAACAATTGAAATAACTCTAAACATGTTTTAATTAAAACATGTAACACTTGTACACATATAACACAACGCATTTGAATATGAGGGCGGCACCAAAAATTTCGGGACTCAAGGAAGTGACACAACATTACTATTTAAAAATGTATTTATTGCTCTTCGAAGTATTCTCCGCGAAATTTGACACATTTTTCCATACGATGGAACCAATCATTGAAGCAACCATTCCAATCGGAAGTTGGGGTCTCCAAAATGGCCGTTTTGTAGGCGTCCACAGCTTCTTCAGGTGATGAAAATCTCTGTCCACGAAATTTATTCTTTATTTTAGGGAAAGTATAGAAATCATTAGGGCTTAGGTCGGGGCTGTACGGCGGATGGTCTAATAATTCTATGTTTTCTTGCTCTAAAAACTCTTTTGTTCTGTGTGCGGTGTGAGAACTCGCATTGTCGTGATGGAGGATGATGCGGTGCTTGCAGTTCTCTTTACGGAGTTCAGAAACGACCTGTAGCAAACAAATGCTAGCATACCATTCTGCATTAACCGTTCTTTGTCCCTTAAGAGGAATAGTCGTAACATTTCCGGTTTTGGAGACAAACGTGGCCACCATTTGTTTTGCAATACTCCGTGAACGAACAATTTTTGTTGACTTTAACTCATATTCGAACACCCAAACTCGTGACTGGTTTTTTGTTTGGGGTTCGTACGCTTATATCCAGGATTCGTCACCTGATACGATGTTGTATACAGCATTTGAGGATCCTGCGTGGAATCTTTCGAGAGTTCTAACCAAGTAACGCGAGCCGCTTTTTGCTCTTCACAGAGCGAATGTGGTATCCATCGGGAAAACAACTTTTTTACACCTAATTGTTGATGCAAGATTATTTGTATTTGACTCATGCCAATGTCTAAAGTTGCCTGAATTTCGCGGTATGTCACATGTCGATCTTCCTCAATCAGCTTACGCACAGCATCAACGTTTTCTTGGGTGACTGCAGTTTTTGGACGATCTTGACGGGGATCATCACTGAGCTTGACACGTCCACGTTGAAAATCAGCAAACCAGCGATAAATTGTGGTTTTGGATGGGGCTTCATCACCAAATGCAGAAATCATCCGGTCAACACACTGTTTTTGTGTTAAACCACTTCGAAAGTCATAATAAATCATCGCTCTTGAATTTTCTCGAGTCAATTCCATTTTCTCAACGACTAAACAAGTTTGACAAAACCTTGTGACAAGACCGAGAATCTTTTTTTAAATAAATAAATGGTATTCGATTTTTAAAACCAAGGACTTCTCAATTAAAAATATTTTAATATGACAGCAACAGTGGAAATATTCCATTCCCGATACTTTTAGTGCAGCCTATGTATAATATAACGTATAGCTTTTGAATTATAAAAAGTGCTTTGTAAAAGCCAATTTTAAATGAAAATATTTTACTTTGATCTTGAAGCTAGTGCGTAATACGAAACAATATTAGTTACCATTATGTTAATGTTACTTAGAATAACATCCTTTACTTATATTTTTACTAGACTTAAACATTTACTAACTGTAATGCTCATATTACCGTTTTACCCTTAATATTAACGTTTTGCCCTTTAATACGAAAAACTTAAAATATTATAATAATTTTTTTTTAAATGTTCTTCATATTAGTAGTTTCATAAAAAATGTTTTTGTTTTTATATTAACTTGGGTACTACGCATTTATAATACTAATCATAAATATATTCTATATTGCTAATATTGTAAAATGTTGTGACAGGTGCTAGACGCGGTTGCGGCGTTACGTGAAAATCGCGAAGAAGAGGGCGTGTTGAAATTGTGGCCCAACTATGTCACTGGAGAAGATTTATTTGGTCTTACCGAGCCCGCCGTCGTACGTGTACTTGAGAGCTTACCTGGTTAGTCAATGTTTATCTCTTATGCTGCGTACACACTGATGAAAGGTAACATGTAATGTAACTGAACATATGTTTCCCGCATGCACGTGAATGTAGCCTCAGTCTGCTAAGAACACGCAAAGAGAATAGAGTGTGACGACCAATTGCTGGCTCCGACGGTTGTCAGTGTTTCATTATAAATAATACATCAGGTCTATAAAATAAACGCTCGACTTCGACGTTGGTGGCGTAGAGTTGTATTGACAAAGAGCTGGTGCAGAATTAATGGCCGACATGAGATTAATACCTTTGCTTTGGCCTTGTGTTATGGCCTTGAATGTGTTCACAATGAGACATTTATCAGGAAGATACAGTATTATGGTGTCAAGAACACAGCGTTTAAACTTATTATTTCATATTTAAGTAATAAAATGCAGAAAGTCATTATCAATGGTAAACGTTCCTCCGGGTCGTCCCTCAAGGCTCGATTCTTGGTCCATTCCTATTTTTAGTGTATGTTGACTTACCTTTACTTGTAGGGGATAATCATGATAAGTTATTATTTGCTGATGATATACTTCCTTGATTTTCAAACTTAAACGTCAATCATTTAAATGTGACTAGTGAATAATGCTATATCAAAATGAGCGCATTGGTTTAACGTTAATAATCTACATTTAAACGGCAATAAAACTAAATGTATTAAATTTACAACAACGAATGTTAAAAATCTGAATACCAATGTGTTTTTTAATGGGGGATAACTAAGACCCTGTTGAATCCTCTAATTTTCTTGGCATTACTCTCGACACAAAGCTAAGTGGGGCTCCCATATAACCAAATTAGCAAACAGACTAAGCTCTGCATCTTATGTTGTAAAAATGGTTAGAGATCTCAGCAGTGTCTAGACAGCTAGATTAGTTTATTTCATTTAATTCCATAGCATAATGTCTTATGGGATTTTGCTATTGGGAAACGCGACCGATTTAGAAACTTACGTGGTAGAGCCATGCTGCAGCTATATTAGTAGTATAGTTGGGTAGCACGAATGGGTCGGCTCGACCGGGGAAGGACCACGCTCTCACAGAATACCAGCGTAAAATAGTAGTTTAACACTGCTGTGTTTCGTAAGGTGAGTGTAGAGAACCGGAGACCCTTTTTACTAGAAACGAGGCATTCCATCTTAGTCCTCACGGGTGACAACGCATCTGCATTTTGATTCGTAATCGAGGATAGATGTAGATGTCTATGGGCCACAGCAACCACTTACCATCAGGTGGACTGTGTGCTCGTTTGTAACCCTTATTCTATAAAAAAAAAATTTTTTGTTTTGCAGAAGTGCACTAGAGCTATTTACAATCTTAAAACGAGAGAGTCTTCTTGAGAAAAATTTAAAGACATAAATATATTAACTTTGGCTTCTCAGTGTATTTACGAAAATTTAATGTATGTTCACAAAAACAAAGATAGTTTTAGTAAACAAAGTGTTTTACACTTTGTAGACACTAGAAATAAACACAAGCTAGTGATACCAGTCTCTCGACTCCACGGAGTCAGTAATTTATTCTTGGGGCAATTTACATATACGCTATTACAACAAAGTCCTAGAAAATATACAAGGTTTCTCTCTATTATCAAGTTTAAATATTTAATTAAACAAAAAGTGTATGAAAAGGGTTATTATAAAATAAATGAATACATGGTTGATAATTACTCTTAGGAATGAGGTGGTTGTTTCTTAGCTGTTTCGAAAATAAATTTTGTATATTGTTTGCAACTGATTATTCGTATATTGTAAAATTTATTTTAAAGAAAAGTCCTCCTGGGTTACTTGTTGGTTCTTCCTAGGACAGAGGTTTTTTCGAACCAGTGGTAAAGTAAAAAAAATGGCTTTCAATAAGAATTATTTGTAATCAATATTGAATAAAAATTATTTTATTCTATTGTATGGCTTTCTCTTTACTCCACGATTCGTATTCGTGTTAATTTTTTTTTATTTTATGTTACATTGCGTGAGTCTGTATGTGGCATTAAATTATAATATGTAATAAGGTAGAGGTGTGTGATATCTTGAGTTAGAGTAGTATTGATGTGCAAATTAAATCAGACCTGGAGTGGCGTACTAAGAACTTTATCTGTTTGTCAAGTGTGGTTATTACGGTAAATAGGTATTTTCTACCGAGTCGTGTTTCAAAATGCCAAAGTCTTGCTAAGTTGCTACGGTTGGCATATGTGTGTGCGAAATGTAGCATTCAGTCGCCGTATCGAGCTTCCACGAACCGACCCGGTCACCGCGACTGAAGTTTTGCATGTTTGCGCATCGGAGCGTGTTCGAACGTGATCTCGTGTTCCGAGTGTGAGCCGGGCGGTCGTGCTGATAGGTTATTTGTGCGTGTGCGTGTGCGCAGGCGTGGAGACGCTGACGGACTACCGGTTCAAGTTCGGGCGGTCGGCGCTGCTGGAGGGCGGGCTGGCGGTGAACCCGTCGGGCTGCGCGCGGTGCGAGGCGCGCGCGCGCTGCGCGTGGCGGCGCAGCGCGCGGCCGCGCCCGCAGCCGCCCGCCGCCGCGCACGCGCCGCACGCGCCGCCCGCGCCCGCGCCCTCGCCCGCGCCCATGCCCGACTACCCCGCCTGCCCCTACTCCAAGCAGTTCGTGCACACCAAGAGCTCGCAGTACAAGAAGATGAAGCTCGAGTGGCGCAACAACGTCTACCTGGCCAGGTACGCCACGCCTACACCTTTATACATACCTCACAATTAAAAACATCGTAAAATATTATTGCCATTTTGAAATATAATTATAAGTCTGTTAAAAATAATAAACAATTGTAAAACATATTATTTCACTACAAAACATTACTAAATATGTATTTATTTATTTATTTTCAGGTCTAAAATTCAAGGATTAGGCTTGTATGCGGCACGTGATTTAGAAAAACATACAATGGTCATAGAATATATCGGCGAAATTATTCGCTCAGAATTATCTGAAATACGTGAGAAGAAATATGAAGCCAAGGTAAGAAAAGCATTGCGTCAGTATCAACTTTACACTTCGGTCTTGTATCTTGATCTTGAATGGTATTTTTAATAATATTAATTTTTTATTATTGAAAATGTTTAGGCAAAATATTAACCGTTTGAAAATTGAATTCATAACGCACGCTCGGAACGTGCATAGCACCGTAGCAAGGTCACCGCCGCCCCTCCGCGCGCTCGTATTCCATTCGAAGTCGTGTCGAACGGGACGCGTCGAGAGAATCATTGTGAGGAACTACCGGTTGTAAAGGGCGCGTGTGTAATTATAAAGTCGATTTAAGTGCCTCTTATTTTTGCGTTGTTTTTTTTGTTTGTTTTACATGTCAATGAGGCTGAATTTTGAGTTTGAGCGATTAATTAACGTCGTTACAATTAATTAGCGTCAAGTGGTATAGTGGTTGCATGCATAAGTGCATTCTGACAATATTAATTCGCGTCAACGAGTTGCTTTGTGCCATTTGATTTAACTCGGAGATATTTTCCTGTGTCGGTTACAACCGCTAAACTTTGTGACCCGCGAGAACCAGCGTTCGTATTAGATTATAGATTTGTGCTAATGGACGCTAGACTTTGACTGACACCGAGTGACGCCGCTGGAGTGATACCACATAGGGTGGCGGTGCTGGAGTCAGGGTTGCTGCTGATTAAAAAGGGCTAATTCAGGTTACACATATATACACTTCTCACACACTACTTACATTCACTACACTTAACGCCTGAACGAGCCTTGTGGTCCTTCTTCGCTTCTGAACCAGGTAAGTCGCATTAAGTACCTAATCTATATATATTAAATATCCATAGGCATTTGTGTTATCCATCCTTAGTTATCCGTCGCGTCTACAGCTGTATGGGCCCCTGTATAGTCGACCTTTGTTGGGACACCTAAGGGCGTGTACAAAAAATTTAAAAAAAATTCAAATACCAAAATCTAAGAACACACTTCAAACATGTGATTATTTCAATCTAGCTGCACTGTTTCATATCAATAAGTACTGGTTATACAACTTACCTTTTATTTAGTCATGACGATAAATGAATTAAAAGAAATTTTACCAAGAAAATTGTGTCTTTTATAATAAACGTATGATTGTCTTATCATTATTTATAATTAAAAATAGGTTGTTCTGTTCTGTGTATGCACTATTGTTTTATAGGATAAGGGTGACAAACAAGCACACAGTCAACCTGATGGTAAGTGGTTGCTGTGGCCCATAGACATCTACATCTATCCTCGATCGAGCCGACCCATTCGTGTTACAACTATACCAGAAATATAGCTGCAGCATGGCTCTACCACGTATAAGTTGTATGCAGGTTATTCATGGAACTGATACCTAGATGAGGCGTCAGGCGAAACTGGAAGACCTTAGAGTATTTATAAGCTAGCTATAGAGCACGCGTAGCGCTCATTGCCAATTATGTCAAGTGTAAATAGGTGTTCTATAGATACTGTACATAGATGAAGCGGTTAAATGGTGATGCGCCATGATTGACGCTTATGTGTTAATTAAATTAAATTTATAATTTTAATTAATTTAAGTAATAGGTAAGTATTTAGTAAATATTGGGTAGGCAAGTAAATATAGCTATGGTAGATTTTCGCAATCAATAAAAACAGGAATAAATTTATAAAACGATGGTTATTAAATAAACACAAAATTCTAATTAGGTTACTGCCCCATAAAAAGGTTCAGTTTATTATACAGGGTTATTTTTCAAAGAGTAGCCAAAGTAGAATGAGATTTTTGGGCCTGAAGTTAACTAATTGGTTTATATTAAAAAAAAATGGCTATATTTATCTAGAGTTAAATCCAAAAAACTAGTTACTTTTACAATCTAGATTTCGAAAAAACAATTTTATAAAAAATAAGTTAAAAAATCGATTGTATTGATGTAATCTCTTTTATATTTATTCGTATCCAAAAAAAATTCAAAAGCTTCTAAGGTTTCCTTCAAATTCTATGATTATTTTGCTTCATTACTTTTATTAATATATTCATTTCGAAATAAAATAAATTATTCGCATAAAGAAAAATGAAATAAACCTTTAATGGCAATAAATCGATTACCATAATGAATACACTCTTTCTCTCTCTTTAGTTTCTGAACGCTACTTCTTTTTAGTTTGTGCTACCTACCAACAAAGGACTTCTCATTTTGAAACTTGACTGTTCAATCTTCACTTAAAGACCGATTTTCGATTTGATTGGAAACGAGCGCAATATATCCGATTCTCGATTAATTTCAGTATTTAATATCTATTTTCGATTATTTTTCTGTGTTAACTAGGGAGATAAAAATATGTTCACACATAATATCTACCAAAGAATAATAAAAAATACAAAATATCAACATGCTAACAAATAACAGTAACAACAACAATTCAAGTAATCGATCTCAAATTGATATGCCTAATATTCACTTCAATTAGTTATTGTTGTTGTTTAGGCCAAATAATTAACCAAGACGCACGACGGCGTGTCCTTCCGATGGAATTTAAAGGTCACCGTCGGCCTCCCTCTCCCGTGCGGGTCTCTCGGCCGAGCGCTCGGTAGCCTGACGCGTGGGCGAAGTCAGTTGGTTGGGCGCGGCCGGTGTCGTTAATTGTGCGCGCACGCCGAGTCGATAAGACGGCCTGGAATTTTACGCTCGGAACCGCCTCCTTTGATTTTGAGTTGGGCGCGGCTGTAGTGTCGATGTTTTTGGAAGTTAATATTGAATCGTTAAGTAGCGTACCTCCTATGGCGTTGTCTTAATTTGTACGTTTCGTGACAACGAGGCTGATTTTTGAGTTTGAGTGATTAACTTAACTTCGATTACCATTAATTTGCGTCGACGAGTTGCTTTGTGGCATTTTAATATCGTGCGAAGGAATTTTGCTTTGTCGTGTGGAACGCTGAACCTTGTGACTCGAGAAGAGATCGCGGTCGTGCTCGTGGTTATAATTTTAGGCTAAGTGAAACTGGGACATTGAACTTTGACCGACCGTTCTTAAGTTGTGCAGCGTGTCACTTGTTTTAATTTCGGTTAACGTTGATTTGGTTGAATTTGAGGTCAATTAAATGTACAATGAAGTTGATTTTTTTTTTTTTTATAGGAGAGGGGGCAAACGAGCATGCGGCTCACCTGATGGTAAGTGACTACCGCCGCCCATGAACAACCGCAACACCAGGGGAATTGCAGATGCGTTGCCGGCCTAATTCGATAAACTAATATAGTGAAATAAAAGCAGAAGGTTTCAATTGGTGAACGCCCACTGGAGGGATCGCACATTTTGAAGGAAAGCGGCGCCTGTGGGTCCGCTCTCAGAATACGTCGGTGCCGTCAGGTTACATCTACACACTTTCACACATTACTTACATACACCTCACTTACCACCTGACTTCGCCTTGTGGTTGACCCTACCTCCGGAACTCGGTAAGTTTTTGTTTGCTTATCCAGCCCTTATATATAATAAGTATCCATAGGTCATTGGACCCGAACTCTCTGGTTGCTCGTCGAGTGTATTACTGGTGGGACCTAATACAGTCGACTTCTGTCTGGGCAACTAAGAGCCGTAACAGTTGTTTTAACTTTCGTTAATCGTTTCACCATTTTGTTTCCTAAATAATCACAGCTTTTCTCTGGCGATTTTATACTCATCCTGCTTTTATATCTTTAAGTAATTATAGTGAAAAATACCCTGTTAAAGTGTAATAACTGTGAAAATCGACCGGTATAGTGTAGGTAATACATAAAATCAATTTTATTATATATATGTTTTTTATTTTATTATATATTCTATAATATCTCAGCTCCTAGATTGACAAATCTTGCCAGATTTTCAGGTATGAATTGTTTATATATAAGCTTTCAAATGGTCCCACTTTCATCTTGTTAACATCTGGGCCCTAGAATGTATGGAGACGTTTCCTGCTCCTTTTACATTGAAGTTCAAATCTATACAAATAAATAAAATTGAAGTGTCTGTGTAATGTCAAAATAACAGCTTTTTACTAAATGCATATGAAAGTATATACGGAATATAAAGGATCTTTACTTCTAATACTTTAATTATAATAATTATTACGAAAGAATAAAAATCATGTTTTAAATAATATTCGAGTACAACGTGGCACGTGCTGTGTCGTCCCCGCCGCGTGCCTCTCGCTATACCATTATTTATTTTGTTTATTCCGGCTAACCTCCGAAATGGCTAAACTGATTTTGACGCGACTTTCATTGGCAAGTAGCTAATGTTATAAGGAGTAACTTAGAGGCTACTTTTATTTTAGAAAAGTAATTCCACGAAGACGAACTCGCGGGGAACAGCTTGTAAATATATAAAGACAACATTAGTAACGGGTAGACATTGTGTTAATGTGGTGTACTGTACTTACGTGTGTGTCTGGTGGCTTCGGACAGAACCACGGCATCTACATGTTCCGGCTGGACGAGCGGCGCGTGGTGGACGCGACGCTGAGCGGCGGGCTGGCGCGCTACATCAACCACTCGTGCCAGCCCAACTGCGTGGCCGAGACCGTCGAGGTGGACCGCCAGCTGCGCATCATCATCTTCGCCAAGCGCCGCATCGCGCGCGGCGAGGAGGTGCGCGCACACACACACGCACACACGCATGCACGCACCTATACACACGCACGCACGCACGCACGCACAATCTAATTAATAAATAATTAATTACATTTAATTATAATATATAAATCCGTGTAGTGGTGGGTAAGAATACCCACTGCCCCATATCTTTCCGTGGGTGTCGTAAGAGGCGACAGAAAGAAACTGAGGCAGAAGGTGGGCAGCAGCATTGTAACGTAGCACAACGTTGTAAAATTTGGGAGTGTGTCAACGAGGGTTGCATACCTTATACTCATAATCAACAAACGGTATTCGCTAAGGGTCATATAGGTTTACGCATCAACCTCGCCACATCCCGATGAAGAGATGGAGGAAATGTATAAGGATATATCTTGAGCAATGCATTCCTCCAAAACCCACTATACGGTGTTAATGGGAGACTTCAACGCAAAACTAGGCA
Organism: Parnassius mnemosyne; assembly: GCA_963668995.1. Taxonomy (NCBI): domain Eukaryota; kingdom Metazoa; phylum Arthropoda; class Insecta; order Lepidoptera; family Papilionidae; genus Parnassius; species Parnassius mnemosyne. The sequence goes on along the minus strand of CAVLGL010000104.1, from coordinate 18,572,868 downwards.
CAAAAGAGAAAACGGTGAATTGAAAGTAGGGAAATTCGGAATAGAACAAGGGAACCCAAGGAACCAGCAGCTGGCCGACTTCATGGAGAAAAAGGGACTCTTTATGATGAACTCTTTCTTCCAGAAGCGGCCTCACAAAAAGTGGACCTGGTTAAACAACAGCGGTTCGACAAAAAAATGAGATGACTTCATTATGACGACTAGACGGCAACTGTTCAGTGATGTCTCAGTGATCGCGAGGGTGAAAACTGGTAGCGATCACCGAATGGTTAGAGGCACACTGAACCTAAAGGTTAAGTTGGAGAGGTCTCGTCTAATGAAGTCAACGCTCTGTCCCCCTCAAGCTCTAATCCAAAGTCCCGAAACCTTTCAGCTCGAGTAACAAAACCGTTTTCAGTGCCTAGAAGATTGCATTGCAGTGGACGATATGAATGACACGCTCGTGGAAACTTGGTTCTGAAAGCGGGTGGAAAACCGGTACTTGAAGTCCTTCAGAATCTCTTTAATTCCGTCCTCCATGGTGGCACGATACCGACTCGACGACTTCCAGCCTCCCGAACAAGCCGATTTCCGAAGAGTCTTTAGCACCATAGAATACATACATACCTTTCAGCAAATTGTACAGAAGACCAAAGAATACAAACTGCCACTTTGTCTTGCGTATGTGGACTCTGAGAAAGCTTTTGATTCCGTCGAAATTTGGGCGGTGCTACAGTCCCTTCACCGGTGCCAAGTTGACTGTCGGTATATCGAAGTGCTGAAGTGCTTGTACAGTAGGGCTACGATGGCTGTCCGAGTACAGAACCAAAGTACGAAATCTATCCAACTGCAGAAAGGTGTTAGACAGGGTGACGTAATATCCCCGAAACTTCACCGTTGCATTGGAAGACCTTTTCAAGTTACTGGATTGGAAAAGATACGGTATTAACGTCAATTGTGAGTACATCACTCACCTTCGATTTGCCGATGATATAATTCTTAAGGCAGAATCGCTGGAGGACCTAAGCACTATGCTCAATGACCTCAATAGTATCTCCCAACGGATAGGTCTTAAGATGAACATGGACAAAACAAAAATCATGTTTAACGTCCATGTGACACCTATGCAGGTAGTTGTTGGGTGCATTAAGCTCGAATATTCTATAAAAAAAAAAAAAGAAAAAAAAGTTGTTGACGAATATGTTTACCTGGGACAAATAGTCCGACTAGATAAGTCCAACTTCGACCGAGAGTTCAATCGACGGATTCAACTCGGCTGGGTAGTGTTCGGGAGATTACGAACCTCAATACTAAATTATACAACCAGTGCGTGTTGGCAGTGATGACTTACGAATCTGAGACGTGGTCCTTCACTGCTGGCCGTACGAGGAAGCTCAAAGTCGCTTAGCGACCTATGGAAAGGGATATGCTCGGCGTTTATCTGCGTGATAAACTTAAAAACGGGGATATCCGCAATAGAACCAGATTAACCAACATATCCCAAAGTATTAGTAAGCTAAAGTGGCAATGGGCCGACCATTTAGCTCGAAGAATCGACAACCGATAGGGATGAAAGGTTCTCAAGTGGCGGCCTCGTACCGGTAGGCGAAGTGTAGGGCGTCCTCCCACTAGATGGAGTGACAACCTGGTAAGACATACAGGAAGTCAATGGATGCAGGTGGCTCGGGACCGTGCTTTGTAGCATTCCTTGGGGAAGGCCTATGTTCACCAATGGACTTGTGAAGGGCTGTAATAATGATGATGAATAAATAATTAAATGTATGACATATTTAAAAAAATGTCTCGAATTTGTATATAAAATACGAAGCAACTTTTTCTCCGACCTAATATTTCAAGTTTCACATGATTTCAGGAATATGCTATGTACGATTTATTTTATGCCATCTGTACTTCTGGTAATAATTACTTATTCTGTCAAATTTCCACCATTTAGAACAAAGATGTTATTGAAAAAAGGGGTTGATTTTTGCTGACACTATTTATCATTATTACGATGTTCTTAATGATAAGTATTTATTGATATTCCCTATCCCGCTCACTTTCCCTCAAATCTTAGATCATTGATTGAGCGATTCTTATTTAGTTTAACTATTGTATAAAATATTTACGAACCCAAACTTTTTTCATAAAGTAGTAGTAGTAGTAGTAATGAACTTGTATGTTCTGTAGGAATCGTATAAATATTAATGGTTTGCATTGCGTTGATAGCAATTACGATATAACAGTGAATCTCTTACGAACAATGGTCTTCCATACAAGTCTCGCAAATATTTGTGAATCAGTTTTCTAATTCTAGTCTTGGTTCTTTTTGCAATATTTTCGCAAATTCCAGTGTTAACTAATTATAAATTATGAACTAATTATAAAAACAATATGATTTTACTTATTCCTGTACATAGTTTTTTGTACACCTTTGTAAAATGGTTACGCCTGTACATAACTCGATCAGTCCGGTATATACACAGATTATAATTACTTCTATATACTTTTATTTATATTTATTACATAATATATAATATTTTTGGTTTGTGCAGTTGGCTTACGACTACAAGTTCGACATAGAAGACGACGCGCACAAGATAATGTGTATGTGCGGAGCTCCCAACTGTCGCAAATGGATGAACTAAACGCACTCCCTGGATACGCGGGTACAGCCCTGGACATGGTGTGCAGTCTTTCACTAATTAGTGAGCACAGTAACTTAGCAAGCTCTTAGTAAAGGCTATGAACTTAGTTTTATGTACCAAAGTGATTTTACATCGTGTAATATAGACCTATATTTTAACATAATATTATGGATTCACTTTTATAAGCTGACGTGTGATCTTACATTATCAATAAGACAATATCTACAGAGTTTTACACATATTTTTTTCGTTTTACTGTAATTTTGTAACTCACTTTAAAGATCGAATATAAAAAGAATAATCAAACATTTTGTATATAATGTTAAATGATAAATCATTGTTGTTACATTTTGACATTTTAGATGTGAAACTTCTCCTAATGTACGTAGGTTAGTTTTTAATACATTTTTTCATGTGTTCTATAGATATTCTACATGGCATATAATTACTATTGACATTTTTAAATTCATCATGGAGATATTTATTTACTATTGGTATAAATGATTTTCGTCTAATTGAAAAAAAAAAACAAACACTAAATTGGGCAATTAGAAATAGCTTGTAAGCGATGTATTTTATTGCTTTTACCCAATGATTGTTGTTACTGGTTGACTTTGTTTCGATAATCTCAGTGGTGAATAATTAGGTTAAGTTACAAAATGAACGAGTCTGCATTTAGTACGCGTAGAGCACGATATAGTTGTTTAGAGACGTAACGTAATGCCACATTGTGCCTGACCCGTTTTGTATGTTACGTAGTATGTTCGTGACGTCGTAGCTTAGTACTGCAGAGTGCAGAACACCACACGGCGCCTTCGGTCGAATAGTTGTATACTAGCTCTTACGTATTGTAGCGGGGCGCGCACGAATTCATGCATCGTGAACATACAGAATTTTAGTCTTATAATTGTTAATATTATTTTAATAAGTGTGACCAGGGTTACATTATAATGGCCATATTTATTTTCATATTTTTCTAGAAGACACTTTATAAGTAGAACGACGACATTCAAAATACATTGCTGTACAGGTGTTCTTATAAATATCTTAATATTTAAATGTTGACTTTGTTCCCTCATTCTTACAGATCTCAAATTTTAATCAAACTTTGTCGATTTCTCTAAAACTTTTTTTAATGCTTGAGCGTACTATATAAGTGCTTAGTATTGTTTCGGTTCCACCCAAAAAATTAAACATGTCATACAATTGATTGAATTAGGCTTTAAAGAAGTATTGAATCTAGGGATCCGGGATCTGTAATCACGGATGCTAATGTACATGTTGTGAACGCGAATAGCCCGTTTGAATTCGTGCGTGTGTGTAGGTAGTATAATTTTTATAATATTGTATGTAGTGTCGTGTGATACCTTACATGTTGGCGTATGCGTAATTAGGGGCATAGCTGCCGAGACTGGCGGTCGGCGGAGTTGTATGAGTCGCGTAGTATGTGCTTAGGAGACGGTGAACGATAGTTGTAATAGATGGAATTTTGTTAGAGTTGAGGGGTTCTGCGCTGTTTCATAATTACCACACGGAAGCGTGATAACTTTTATATGTAATTTTACGTACATAACATTTGAGGATTATTATAACGATTCGAAGCTACAATAAAGTATGTTATATTATGTTATAACTGAAGTTCAATTTGCAATGTTCTCACTAAACGCAAGGGTCTCAGGTGGTCAGTGAAGAAGCGTAAATATATAGAATCATTATAGTTAAACTGCTTATATCTGACTAGTGTTGTAATTTTGCTTCGATATTTTAGTTAATTGAGTGATAGTAGTGGTCGGAAATGGACCGAAACTTAGGAGTTGGATAAAATTTAAATGAAACTAGATTTTATTAAAAGAATGATAAGATCAAAAATCAAAATACCGTACTTGTAATCGGCACGTAGATAGGTAATGACATAGTAAATTCCTTTGAAGCAGTTATACATTAATAACTTTTACTATCCCGGCCGTTTGCGTAAGATGAAATGTGTAATCAGTTACATCATAGTCGTTTAAGGGAGGCTGCCGTTGTGTGTACCTTTTTTCATTTTTTTTTACACGAAACGTCATTCTTGAAAACACACCGCATAAGAACAGAAGCAAAAAAATTGTCAAAATGATATGATATTCAAATGTTGATAGGGACCAGGAAAACACACTATTGTGGTCTCCCACATAAATACCTCTCTGGCTCTCTGATGGTGATGTTTGCAACCTCACCATGAGATTGGGGAGTAAACCCGTCAATGCTTCTCCACTCAATCGTATCTTACATAGGATGTTCATCCTTCCTAATTATAAGCTCAACTTTGAAGCTTCAGTAGAAAACTGCGAGGGCTGGCAAGATTAATCCCCCTTGATAAGACCGTGGATTCTCAGAAGACATGTGCTTATAGAAAGCATGTAAATAATTCACCGGCCTTTTACTGCCAAACACCTGTTTGCACCTGATTTGAAAAACAGGACTCTGTAAACATCTATGTCATATTATCTTGAGCCATTTTGGAGTAGAATATTTGGTATCTTCTTCGATCTCTTACACTCACTCCTGAATTTATCAGCGATCTCTGGTCTCAGTTTCCAGAAACTCTTCACGTCGGTTATGGATTATACAACACCTTGGTCATCGTTCTGGGTTCCGAAAATAGCGTGGCGCTCTACCTGAACCGCTATACATCGTTCATCCCTATTTCTAGGGTCCAATTATGCCTCCAGCACACTGTACACGAGACACATTCCTTTCCCTGAAAATTAAAGGCTGCTCGTAAGTACAGGAGTATTGATTTAGGTTATGGCCGCCCTACACAAAACTCTACACCTGGAGTGCTATAGTGATATTAGATATTCGATTGCATAGGCTCTGCTTCTCATACACTGCTAACCCACACCCTATCATATAATGAATAATTTTCTCCTTCATGCCCGAATCGAGATTTATCCTTGGTACTTACTTTATGCAATGTAATTTTAAGTGTTAAATGTGCAATATCATATCTCGGATGCAGATTGTAAATAATGAAACCGGCGAGTGTAAAAGATGTTTGATTAATCATGTATGAGTTTTTTTTAATGTTTTATGCATTGTTTTTAAAAGTGATATTGTGTCGCTTTTCCATCAAATTATTTATTTAAAGCATTCCCATTTGTTAACACTAACTGACATTTATTTTCACTCGAGGAAATTGTGTATTTGTAAAATTATTTCTTTAGAAATATCTTTATACTAAATATTTTATCACATTATTTTTCTTTCATTAAACAAACTTTTGATTAGTATGATAATTGTTTTTTTTTCATCACATATTTTTTCAGCTGAACTATGACGGTGTTTTGTGGCAATTCTTCGGGCTTCCAAAACAGGCCATAAAACACGATCTATGTTCAGCAGTGGACTTGTATTTTATGGCTATAACGATGGTGGATGATATTTTTTATTTATCACGTTTTACTGTGTAGCCGAAGACAGAAGCAAAGTTGAACTAAAAGCAAAAGTGATTATAGCAGTTGTCTGTTAAATATACTTATTTTTTATATAATACTAGCTGACCAGGCAGACGTTGTTCTGCCCTCTCCGACAACCCTGTGTCCTATAAAAATTCTGAAATTCGTAATAAAAAATATTGAGGGTCACTTGTAGGGATAACAACTATTCTATCTCTCAAGTTGGACCAAACTGCACACAGTGTGCAAAATTTCATTGCAATCAGTTTAGTAGTTTAGGAGTTCATTGCAGACAATGTGACACGTAATTTTTATATATAAAGAGGGTGATAAACGAGCACACAGTCCACCTGATGGTAAGTAGATACTGTGGTCTATAGACACCTACATTTCTCCCCAATTAAGAATCAAAATGCAGATGCGTTGTCATCCCTAAAGTCTAAGATAGAATGCCTCTTTTTCCAGTAAAAAGGGTCTCCGTAATAATAATAATAATGACGTTTATTTCTTACCACAAACAAAGTTACATTTAGAATTAAAGAGTATGTAACAAGTAATATAACAACTGGTTGTGGATTGTTGGTGCCTATGGTAGGTATATAATACCTGTGTACAGGACACCAGGTCTCCACCTCTACGTGGAATGCTACTAGTGTTTATACAACAGATTAGAGCTAATTCTATAGTTATACATTTGTCATCTTAGTAATAACTCAAAATAAACATACAGAAAACTTACGTGTGTGTGTTTTATTATATAATTATATTAATATTATGTAATTTACACAACAACCTCCAAAAGACTGTTTTTGCGTAGGTTTGCTTTAGAAGCCAGTTTAGAACAAAGTTTTTGCATTCATACTGATTTCGAAAAAAGAGTTATAAAGTTTTATGCAATTTATTATTTAAATAAGGGCCAGGGAATATAAAGAACCTGTTACTAAATGCAGTTGACATTGGTAGACGTTGCAACTAGTTGGTTACGTCTTGTCCAACGTAGTGATTATATTTATTCTCTTTGGTCTTGTCCATTCAGGGATATATTGGGTCGAGGCATGTTGTTAAGAGTAGTGGTTAAAATTAATAATTGTCTAACTGTTAATACTTGGCAATAGTTATAAATTTGGTCTGTAGGAAACATACTACGTTTAAAATTCTAAGGTTTAAAACAACATACGTTTAGAAGAACTCTCTGCGCACGTTCATGTTGCACAAAAGTACTATTAGCCGCACCAACCCATGTGGGTATACAATAAGATAAAATGCCATCAAAAACAACTTGTAAAAAAACCCAAGTCTCGCAACTCAGTTATTCTACCGTAAAAAGTAGTGAGATCCATGTAATACGAAATCGATTAATTTATTCAGTCCCTACTTAAGGGTCCTTCTGTCTTAAGTTATTACGTAATTAGCTAACCTAACAACATCTTACAGTGACCATATCAATATTAAAAATCTTTTATGTTTTAAATAAATGGTTTGACTTGGGCATCGCATGAAAACGCAATGTATCTCTCAAGTAATACATATTATATTAAATTAGATTGTTTAGTGCGATTGCCAAGTCAATTTATTTCTTTAAAACATAAAAGATTTTTAATATTGATATGGTCACTATAAGATGTTGTTAGGTTAGCTAATTACGTAATAACTTAAGACAGAAGGACCCTTAAGTAGGGACTGAATAAATTAACCGACTTCGTATTACATGGATCTCACAACTTTTTACGGTAGAATAACTGAGTTGCGAGACTTGGGTTTTTTTACAAGTTGTTTTTGATGGCATCTCATTTCTTTTGTAGATAGTTATATCTAGGTACCTATCTACACCTATTATTTCATTATATTATACATATATAGGTACACTGATTCATTCATTGCAAATGTAACTTTGTAATCCTATATATTTATATGGGATTACAAAGTTATTTATGCAGTTGGTGTATCTAGAAAACTGGACTGAAATTGCAAAATATTTTAATTTTTCCTTGATTAATATACTAAACAATATTTGTATTCTAAATTTGAAGCTTCTATGTCTGCTAGAAACAGGGACTTAAAACGTTATAAATAACAGAATGTATAACGTTATAATAACGTTATAATGGTATCGTTACCTCACCAAGCATAGTGTTTTCAATATTTAGTATAACGTTTTAAGAGTAACAGAACAAAATTGTGACAGGCAATTTAACGTTATTATAACGATAAAGACGCGACGTTGCCAAACCTATTCGTTTTCAAAAGCGCGCGAATCCGCGCGACTTACGAGATGGGTGGGGCCTGGGATCCAATTGGTCTACTAGGTAGCTTGGACGAACGAGGAATTCCCCGCACCGCACGCACTCTAGAAGCGAACTGGCAACGTTGTAAAGTGAATGAACATTTGATAATATCAACCGCTTGCGAATTGCGATTTGCGACGTATTAATTATTATACCTAGATAAATTTATTTATTTATTCTTTATCGCACCTAATATTTGTACAAAAGGCGAGCTTAATGCTATATGGTATTCTCTACCAGCTAACCATGAATATCATATTACTTATATTTATTTATTTTTTAAAATTGATTCGAAGTACACTTGTTTACAAAAATATTGAAAATGGATCGTAAAAAATTAATAAACCTTATAGATATTTTAATCTTGATGAATAGTAAGACTTCAAAATGTTTAGTTGCTGGATACGAAAAAGTTTTGTAGGTAAGTTAAGCAAAAATCTTAGATAACGTGTAGAAGAATGCGCCTTTTTCAGTCAGTTTTTATTAAGAAAAATATTGTATTTATATGTGTACAGGGTCTCCTAGAAAACAGGACACCAGCCTACTTTACCTTCTGTTAGAGCGTGGTCCTTCCCCGGTCGAGCCGACCCATTCTTACTACAACTATAGTACTAATATAGCTGCTGCCTGCAGCATAGCTCTACCACATCATACCTTGTCATATTTACCTGTTAGATAGGTACCTATTCATATGTTAATGCATTATATTCTTTTAGATTTACGCAAATATTTGACATTTTAAATAAATCTATCAATATTATTTTAGCAAATATCACAAACACTAGTGAACCGATTTTGATAAAATCGATATTATTCCCTAAGTTTAAATAAATGTAAGCAAATAATCCCTAAGTTGAAATAAATAAAAAACGAATGATCACGATCCGACTAGTTTCAAAGAAATGCGTGGACAAACATACACACATATACACACGTATAAAATTTTGTATATTTGCTTGGAAGTTTTAATAGATAATTATATGTGAATATTTTGCAGTTCCAATAATATTACATACATACGTGTCGAATAGATAACCTCCTTTTTTGAAGTCGGTTAAAAATTCAAACCGACTTTGCGCTTAACAGAACATATCTTGAAAACTACTGAAGCGATTTTTAAGTAGTATAAGTAAGTTCTTTAAGTTGAAAGATGCTTAATGTAATAAAAAAGTGTGTGTGTACTTATATATACGCACGTAGGAATTTACACTTTTTTAGCGTAACAAACCAAAAATAACTAAAAATTATATAGGATCCTAGTGACAATTAATTGACGGCTCCGTGGTGCAGTGGTTTAACAATGAGTAGCAGCGCTAAGGGCCGCTGGTTCGATTCCCGAACAGAATAAGTATTTCTATGGCCTACAGATAATAGTTCTAGGTCTAGATGTTTATACTTTTGAAATCTATGTATGTAAACGTCCCCTGCGATACAGGAGAAAATCTAATTATAAAAGTAAAATTTGTGGAGATAACGTTTTTAAAAATATATATATAATTTGTATTTATTAAGATTTTTAAACCTTATTATTCTTACTTTTACTCTTAATATTGTTTCACAAAATATCACGTATACATCAATCACGTCTTTTGATGGGTAAATTTAACCTCTTTTATCTTTAACGATATAAATAAATTAAACGATTTTACATCATTATGCTGAGAAGCTCAGAATGTCAAACTGCGATACAATCTCCACAATTAAGTTTGTTTAGCAAAACTCTTCGTCTCTATCCTTTGAGCATGTCCATTTATTAACTCTTTTCTTTGTCTATTATGCTTCTTTTTAATTTAGATATTTTTTTAACATTATCGTCTTTCTTGGTGTCATTTCAATACTACTGATTGATGTAGTATAAGCAGATAATGATCTATGTGGAAGATCAACCTGGAATTCAAACAAATTAAATAGACAAGGCAGACTTATTGGAACGAAGTTCCTTATCGGATGGTACGAATTTGGCGGATGGGGGCTAGGCGAGAAAAAATGTAAGATTTTTCCGTCACGACCCCTTCCGACGTATAATAAAGCGATATGGAATAATATCCATCTCCCTCGTATTTTTTCTTATCTTGCCATGAAAGAAATATTATTTTATTTTAAATGACGCTTAATTTTAATAGACGCTAGTAATTCATTGTATTTGTTAATCAATAATTTTAGACTTTTATCAATAATAATAATATAATATACTACGAAATGTACTTCCAACCGAGTGTTCCACGACACTCACGCATGTTTTTTTTTCACATAACTTATGAAATTTAAGCGCAATCTGACATATAATCGAGTTTAACAATAATATATAGAAGAATATTTCAACTTCTATACAATTCTTTTGTCTACACAATCCTTAATGTATGCAGTGAGATATTAAGAACATCATTTTTTGTTATGAATGTAATACTAAGTTTATGAACTATTTATTCTGAAACGCCCATATTCCGAGTTGTATGTACTACTACAGTTGATAATTCAATTGCTGCATTGACGACCACAAAACGTATTTTTAGCCTATAACTTTAGAGCACTGCGTTCGATAGATCATACGAGTAAAAGAGATGGCATAGAACAATAAATAATAACATTATGATTTTGTGATAACAATATTTTAGAAACGTTTATTTGACAAATTTATTGTAACGTAATTATAACGTTATATACATGCAAAGCTTTGCATAATATCGTTTTGACATATCGTTTCTCTTAAATATAACGTTATCTCGCACTTGCGCAGATAACGATACTGTATTTTAACGGTATTTAAGTCCCTGGCTAGAAATACCTTTGAGTTTTGATGATCGGTCAGTCAGTGAGTGACAAATTTAAGAATATTTGACTCCTCTTTTTTATATATAATATCTTTGATTTGACTAGTTTATAATTCTTAAACTACTGGTTCAAATTTAATGACATTTGAAACATGTCGAGTTTATACAATGACTACTTAGTAACTGAAAATTCATGCTTCTAGTTTTATCCACAACGAAGTTATAGGGTTTCGAAAATAGCCTTAACTGCTTCGAGAAAAGGATGTTACGGTCGTGCCGCCTTTTTGCTCGACTTGGCGGGGGCACTGCCGTGCCGCCGATCGATTAAAACAAAGCCACATAAACCATCTTCATTATTTCTTGAATCGGCGGATTGGCGTAATATTTTTAAAATGTAGATAAGTTTGCGGACTCTGCTTGACAGATGTTCAATGTAAGCTTTAAATAAGAGGTTATCAATTATGATTCCAAGATATTTTATAGATGTCACTTTTTCTATATAGCGTACATGTAGCCTAGAAGTTGTAGGTCATTATTGGTTATACTATTACTCATATCATGGGGCGACTTAACAACGATTTGTAATGTGTTTTTCGTTGAAATTTTTGTTTCGAATAGAGAAGTCTATTAATGTTGTTTTATCAATGTTTAAAGTAAGTAAATGGGCATTTAACTAGTTTTTTTACAATGTCAAACCCTTTTTGAGCAGAAGTATAAGTTTCAGCCCAAGTATTCGAGTGAAACACAAGTGCTGTGTCATCTGTGTAGCAGAAGATCATTTCGTTTAAAAGATTAATGTTATACAAGTCATTAATGTATACTAAAAACAAACTTGGGCCAAGAATACTACCCTACGGTACGCCGTAAGCTATTTGCAGGTCAGAACTACTATAAGAACCAATCCTAACACATTGAGTTCTGTTACTTAAATAACTTTTGAATAGAGATAACTGAAGTCCTCTTACTCCCGAAGACTTAAGTTTGGAAATTAATATAGGTATTGAAACTGTGTCAAACGCCTTTGTAAGGTCAAGAAATAATGCCGATACATTTTGTACGTATGTCAAGTTTCCTGACGACAAAATCAATAAGGCTATGGACAGCATCAGACAATATTTTTGTGTTTCTTTAGAGTTCAAAAGAAATATCATCCCATCCAGCTGTTCGGTTGTTACTTAGTGACATAATCAAGCGTTCCACTTTACTCTCGTCAGTTTCAAGCAAAACGAAGGATTTGTAAAGAATAACGGATGGCGGAAATATTACAGAGCCTCTTTCTAATTTGTCTGCCAGTGATCTTCCTATATTAGAGAAATATGTATTAATATCCTCCACAGACTTTTGTGTATTTAATTCGTTGAAATCTAGGAGATCACACGTCGTAGATTGCTGTTTGAATGAGTTTCCACAGTTGCTTGGAGTATTTGCCGGCTTTTTTAAATTCCAACTTCTCATAATTATGTATACTTTTAGAATTTCTCTGTCTGGTTTGATGAATCTTTTTTTGGATTTTTTATATAAATTATCTCTGTTTCGCATACATTTAACAAAGCTGGAGTGATCCAAGGTTTAATAGGTCTACGTCTACGAGACAAAAATGTTTTTTCGTCTCGTTTGGTGTTGTTGGCTATAGAAGAAATAAAAGGTTCAACCAAACATTTAACAGCTAAGTTAGGATCATTCGTTGAGTAGACAGAGTCAAAGTTAATACTGCATAAGTCATGAGTGAACGTATCCTTATTTATTTTTTTATAAATGTTAAATTTTTTGTTTTTATTTTAATTTTTGAGAGGGTAAACATAACCGCAAAATGGTCTGTTACGGTAGTTTCTAAAACTAGAACCTTTGCGGAAAAAGCGGTTTTGAAATTAACGTGATCAAGACAGGTAGAACCATGAGTTGGGAAGATGTGACCAGGAAGAAGTTCATGATGAGCTAGCATATCAAGACAATCAAAAGAGTTTGTAGAATGGAGACCGTTGGCAATATCTATATTAATGTCTCCTACAAGAATAATAGTTCGGTATGATTTAACATCCGTGAGAACACAATTCAAAGACTGAATGAATTTTGAGGGATCATTAAAGGCGTATGGTTTATAAATAGCGACAATAGCCACATCTACACTTATGGTAATTACCAGACAGTTACATTCAAATGTTTTGAGTTCAATTGCTTTAATATTAATGGGGTTGTTATAAACTAATTTCGACGAGGTAGACTCTGCAAAGGGGCTTGCCGCTTTAGCGGCCTGTGAAAACTGTCACCATTCGGTGATCGCTGCCAGTTTTCACATGAGATATCACTGATCAGTTGTCGTCTGGTCGTCGTAATGAAGTCAATATAATTTTTTGTCGAACCGTCTGGACTCGACCAGGTCCACTTTCTGTGGAACCGCTTCTTGAATAAAGAGTTCATCATAAAGAGTCCCTCTTTCTCCATAAATTCGGCCAGCTGTTGGCTTCTTGCACTCCGTTTTTCATATTTTATCTCACCGTTCTCTCTTGTTCCTAGTTTTGCGTTGAAGTCTCTCACTAACACCGTATAGTGGGTTTGGGAGGAATGCATGGCTCTAGATATATCCTCATACATTTCCTCCACCTTCTCATCGGGATATGCCGAGGTTGGTGCGTAAACCTGTATGATCTTCAGCGAATATCGTTTGGTGATTCTGAGTATAAGGTACGGTACGCAACCCTCGTCGACACACTCCCAATCTTTACAACGTTGTTAACGAGAGACTTGTGAACGATAAATCCAACAGCTCCTTGGGACAGAGGTCGCCCTCCCTCACTCTCTTCGGACTTCAGACAATACGTAAATTACACTAATTATTATTATAGTAATAGATGAGTGATTGCGTCAATTTAATTCATAGTAATTAACTATTTAGTTTCTTTTAAAGATTTACTGTATCGTTTTAATTAAGACCATGACCGGTGTTATTTCGTACGTAGGGTTTCTTATTTTCAAAGATTTAATTCTATTATTTTATGGTACTTTTATATGGGCAAATAAAAACTATATTGCATATATCTTTGTTTAAATTCATATTTTCATTCTCATCTTCAAACTGCGCCTATAATACTTCATAATTGCATTTTTTATTTAAAAAATGGCATAAAGTGTATATCAGATTTTTTTAATTTGGCATTTTAAATAAATTTTCTTAAGTTTACATAGTAAGTTATTTTGAATAATGGTTGGTAGTAAACTAAAATGATAATATTTGAAGATATAATCAAAATTATTAAAACTACATTTATATTTTCAATTCCAAATATTGATACCCTTCTCCTGAAAAATATCGAAAACGTAATTAAGTCGTTGTTCTGTTGGATGAGCGACACATACATACATAAATTCCGTACGGAAAGCACACAGTGTGAGTCGCACGATCGAACCGAGGAAATGTGTTTATGTATGTTTGCATTGCATATTTGTAATCTTATGTGTGTATTTCTTTTCGTAACCTTTCCTATTATTTTGTTTAATAATTCGTCGAAAGAGTTTATAGACATCCGACAGTTTTTAAAAAATTCTCTGGATAGGCTCTTAATTTGACGCTTTTACATAATATTGACTATCTTGAAATTTTAAGGTGTTAAGGGGATGCACCCAGTAACAATGATACAGCACCAACGCAATCTCAATCAGAAAAACGTTGTCCATATTCGCTGGCAGAATGTCTGGACTCAATGCATAGTGTCTCTCAAAAGAGTCTTATTATTCCGAAGGAGAATAAACGTATGTGTGTGGTGTATTTACGGAATCTCGAATCGACACAATATTTCGAAACCGAATTCCGAATGTATGTTGTCGGCCTTAAACGGGGGAATCCCGCAATAACTGATGTATACTGACACGCGTCTAGTCTCGTCTCAGATTTAAAAATCTGTGGTCGCGGGTCAATCGTGACGTGAGACGTTCTGTGTTGCCAACTTTTGGGCGCCATCTTAACCCGGGGAAAAAGAGATTCCTTAATTGACTTTCGTAATTTTTGAAGTGAACATTTCTGTTCGTTGTCTGCACGTTGGGTACTTTTTATTATATGTTTTTTTCTCGGGAATTACGGACTAAGAGTTTAAGTGACATTGTGGATAACATTTGAAGAATTTTTGCTTACACACATTGGGAGCCCCTGTACCCCGGGGGCCCCGTATCATTGATACGGCGGTAGCTACGCCCCGGGGCGTGGCTCTACCACGTATAAAATACTAGTGATGTCTGTAAAATGATCAATGAAAAAGGTTTGGACTTCGGCAATAACTTCTGAAGACTTGGAAGCTATTAACTGCACATAAGATTTCCATTTTCATTCTTTATCATACCATAATGACGTAGGGAATGTAATGTATTTAAGATTTGCCATAATCACCACGCATGGCATTGATAACAGTGGCAGATGTCTCGCACATTTGACGCTGGTCTGCATAACTACATCTGCTTATTACAAGACGGTACACCGCCATCTACCATAGAACACGGGCTTTTCTGGCCTTTCCCATAGTCTTACGACACTCACGGGACGAACTGGGGTGATTGTTATTCTCTAACGCTGCTACACACGTATATAATATTAACAAAGTGCAATCCACCAAATTCTCACTAGATCTTGTATAAACGAAGGTGTTTGGATCATAAGTTGGATTTTAAGTAGGCCTGCTATTGGTGCTACAACCAAGTAAACAAATCGTTGTTCTAATGATTCTTGATTTGCTCTAACGAGCACTTGTTAAAGTGTTCAGGAACTGGGGAAACTGTCTCGTGTAATGTAATTAACTCATTTGGCAAACAGCATATCATTGGAGGACTACTTTTTGCCTAGGTATCCGATCCGGGTAGGAATCACCCTCTTACTTATTTCCACCACTAACCACTGCGTCAGTGTGTGCATTGTGTTTCCGGTCTGAAGAATATAGAAAGCCAGTCTACAGGCTGTGAAGCATAAAGTCAATATAGTTAACACCGCATATGTAGCCTATAAAGTCGATTGCAGACGTCCATGGTTTAAAAACGCATTGATTATAGTATATTATAGTTCTCTTTGGGCTGCGGTATCCACTTACTTATAAGTGGACTGTAAGTTAGTTTATCGATTCTATTTTATAAAAAAAAAATCTGGCTTAAAACGCTCAATGCTTAATGTTTACTTATGTATTCTCTCGTAACCTAATCGTAGGCACACAGTTTTACAGTTTGCGTGAACTTTACTATTGGATAGAAGTGTTCGTGAGCGTTGTAGCAGTGTACGCAGTGGCGTAGCATTGGTTGCCGCTTGGGCTTCTAGAACTAAAAATGTCGACCGACCTACCACCCTCTATTTTCACAAGTAATACACATTACAAATATAAAATCGTTAAGTCTTATATGGTGCGTGAGAAAAAAATCTACCAATAGGATAACTTCATTTTCCTAGTCTCGCTCAGCGCAGCTCTGGTGTGCTAATGAAGCCAGCTAGGAATGTGCAGTGAACAAATGGAGGCAAAAAATACCTAATTAATTTAGACTTTAATATAGTCGTACATGTAAGTATAACATTATCGAAAAAAGTTCGCTTTGCCTTCTTGCAGCCAGTGGCATAGCATAAAATACCGCACCGCTAAAATAGCTCCGACGTAGTAACGTCGTAAGAGAATCTATTCCTCCATAATATCCTATGGGTTTTGTAAGACAGAAAGAAATGAAACAGCACATCTGCAGCAGTATCTTCTTGGAAACAACTCAAAATAACAAAACTACGGTTGCCAACCCTCCTGCTATGAGGCAATCTATGGGGAAGGCCTATACATAGATAATGAACAATAAACAATAGAATAGGGTTGACAAATGTACACCTGATGGTATGTGAATGCTGTGCCCATAGACATCTACATCATTCATCATCATCATCATTACAGCCCTTCACAAGTCCACTGCTGAACATAGGCCTCCCCCAAAGAATGCCACAAAGCACGGTCCTGAGCCACCTGCATCCATCGACTTCCTGCATGTTTTACCAGGTCGTCACTCCATCTCGTGGGGGGACGCCCTACACTTCGCCTACCGGTACGAGGCTGCCACTCGAGAACCTTTCTTCCCCATCGGTTGTCGGTTCTTCGAGCTATATGGCCGGCCCACTGCCACTTCAGCTTACTAATCCGTTGGGCTATGTCGGTTACTCTGGTTCTACTGCGGATATCCTCATTCCTAAGTTTATCACGCAGAGAAACTCCGAGCATAGCCCTCTCCATAGCTCGCTGAGCGACCTTGAGCTTCCTCATACGGCCAGCAGTGAAGGACCACGTCTCAGTTCCATAAGTCATCACTGGCAACACGCACTGGTTGTACAATTTCGTTTTCAGGTTTTGAGGTATGTCTGACGAGAAGATGTGTCGTAGCTTCCCGAACGCTGCCCAGCCGAGTTGAATCCGTCCAACGGCGGATCCAGGGGGAGGGTCATGGGGGTCATGACCCCCCCCTGAGCTGGTTCCAGGACTTAGGTGGACCACTAGTTGAACATAATGATTTTATTTATATATTTTGTCACCATACAGATTTTATGTAACTACATACCTTCAATATTTAATTAATTTAATATAATATAGTATAATAACTGTGTATGCAAACGTATGCAAACGTTTGGGAACGAACGTATCGAAAATTTTGAATTTTACCGCGCCACACTTGCGCGCGTTTGTCGACTACGTAAGCTTCAACATATCATAACATAGTTCTAAGTTAAAAAACTAAAATTTCTTTCTACCTATAATGTGTTTATAAGTGTACCCTAATAACTATTTTTAAAAATTGTTGCTGGACATTCATTAATTACAAGAAATGGTAAGTAATCAGTTTGTCATTATTCCAGTGCGTGTGTTTAAACTTAAATGTTATTGTTGTTAATGTTCATAAAGTTATGAGGTACGGAGGAAGATATGTGGGTACCTACTAACTGAAAGAGTGCTGCGTGACTTATGTACCTACCTATATATTTTTTTGGTCGAGGGAGTTAGAGCATTAAGCTTACTGACCTAACCTAAAATCTTAGATAAATTCACACAATGAAATCAAGTGTATCGTCGTGACCACACTGATTTTAATGCCCTTTAAAAATAAAATAAGAGAGCAACCAACAGAATGAATATAACATGCATAAACTTAAAAATAATCTTGGTTAAAGTTTTTAAAAGCATCTCCAATATAGATAAGTTTAAAATACTATTGAAGCAATTTCTTCTTAATAAGGCATACTACAGTGTGAAAGAATATCTCGAAGACAAATATGAAATTCAATAATTGACTGTTACATGACTGAGAATAACTAAATTGACTTGACTTATACAATATTATCTAAATTAACTTATCGCTATTATTTTTGATTTTTGTGGGTACTTTCCTAAATTATTTTGTTTCTTATTGTTTGGCAAATGAACTTATACGAGTATACTAAACCTACTTTAAAATTATGTTGTTGTTTTGTTAATATTTTATGCTACGAGTACATACCGTTTATATTAAGTTATAAATTCTTAGTTTATGCACTACAGTCACAGTCACTTACTTTTATTTTTCAGGTACTACTGTATCTTTAAGCAGAATACTGCAATCGAACTCAATTGATTTAAAAAAAAAGCTACGGACACTATTAATGATACTTTAAGTGTTTTACAAAATAAAAGAGAAAATGTGGACGTAATCTACCGACAGCTTTTTGAAGAGGCTAAAGAAGTAGCTGAGCAGCTAGATGTAGAAATTAAATGCCCCAGAATAGTATCAAAACAAATATATAGGGTCAATAACCAACCTGCTCAATCTGCTGAAGAGTATTTCCGCAGAGCTATATACATCCCTCTTCTAGATTCAATAATAAGTGATCTCCAGGACCGCCTGTCTCCTGATGTACTTAATTTGTTTCAGCTAAGCGTTTTCATGCCAAAAAGTGAATATAGTAATGAAGACATTGAAACTGTGAAAGAACTAGTTACCGACTATATATTACTAGATAACACTCCAGTTTCTGTCATTGTAAATGAATATCGGCTGTGGATGGTGAAGTGGCAGGCGTGGCAGCGGAGCCAGGACATACCGCATTCGATTTCTGATCTTATTTTAAATTGTGACATCGATATGTATCCTAATATAAGAATTTTTTTATGTATTATGGCTACACTCCCTGTCAGTGTAGCGACAACAGAAAGGTCTTTTTCTACGTTGCGCAGAATTAAATCGTGAACGTACCCATTGGCGTAAATGACGTAATAACGCGTTTCGGGAGAAGACGTAAAAGAAAAATTGATTTGGTTATTTAAATATATATATTTTGTCTGTTTCTATTTTATTTGTCGGAAACCCTTGTCGTACCACCTCTTCACTTTTGCGGAGTTTTGCGTCATACCCCTCGACATACCTCTAGCTGTTATGACAAATCATTCACCACGCTTATGGAATATAAATAGGCTGCCTCATTACGTGCGTGATAGTGCTTCTCTGGATGTCTTCAAGAGAAGATGGCAATATGTACGTGTATATGTACAAGTTATTATGTGTTAAGTTTTTCAAGTGTACAATAAAGAATAAATATTTTTAAGTACAGTACTTACGTACATTAATAAAATACCTACTATTTACTTGTATCTATTGTTATCAAAATTAAATTATAAGTTCTTGACTTGACCACGACTATGTGACCCCCTCCTGGCGCCAAAGCTGGATCCGCCCTTGAATCCGTCGATTGACCTCTCGGTCGAAGTTGGACTTACCTAGTCGGAATATTTGTCCCAGGTAAACATACTCGTCAACAACTTCGAGCTTAGTGCTCCCAACAACTACCGGCATAGGTGTGACATGGACATTGAACATGATCTTTGTTTTGTCCATGTTCATCTTAAGACCTATCCGTTGGGAAACACTATCGAGGTCATTGAGCATAGTGCTTAGGTCCTCCAGCGATTCTGCCATAAGGACTATATCGTCGGCAAATCGAAGGTGAGTGATGTACTCGCCATTGATGTTGATACCGTATCCTTTCCAGTCCAGAAGCTTGAAAACGTCTTCCAATGCAGCGGTGAAGAGTTTCGGGGATATGACGTCACCCTGTCTTACACCTCTCTGCAATTGGATAGGTTTCGTACTCTGGTTCTGTACTCGGACAGCCATCGTAGCCCTACTGTACAAGCACTTCAACACTTCGATATACCGACAGTCAACTTGGCACCGCTGAAGGGACTGCAGCACCGCCCAAATTTCGACGGAATCAAAGGCTTTCTCATAGTCCACATACGCCAGACATAGTGGTAAATTGTACTCTTCGGACTTCTGTACAATTTGCCGAAGGGTATGTATGTGGTCTATGGTGCTAAAGCCCTTTCGGAAACCGGCTTGTTCGGGAGGCTGGAAGTCGTCAAGTCTGCGCGCGAGACGATTCGTAATGACTCTCGAAAACAGCACGTAGACGCGGCTCAGAAGGGAAATCGGTCGGTAGTTCTTCAAGAGAGCGTTGTCACCTTTCTTGAAGAACAAGACCAC
This sequence comes from Parnassius mnemosyne, assembly GCA_963668995.1. NCBI lineage: Eukaryota > Metazoa > Arthropoda > Insecta > Lepidoptera > Papilionidae > Parnassius > Parnassius mnemosyne. The sequence goes on along the minus strand of CAVLGL010000104.1, from coordinate 18,552,241 downwards.
CGCACTTCTGCTCCACGCCTCCGGTGTAATGCCACCATGGAGGACGGAATTAAAGAGCTTCTGAAGGACTTCAAGTACCGGTCTTCCACCCGCTTTCAGAAGCTCCGCTGTAATTCCATCCTCGCCTGGGGCCTTACCGTTTTTAAGGTGCTGGAGAGCCATTCTAATCTCGCTTAGACTGACGTCCGGGATATCTTCGGAATAGTGTCGGATGAGACTCGCTCTTGGATCGTTACTCACACTTGCGTGTGGCTCCAACGATGACGTGTACAGCTGCCCATAGAACCTCTCAATCTCACTCAAAATCTCAGGTGTCCCGGAAACGATGCTGCCACATTCTGTCTTCAGCTTTGACAGGTGGCTCTTTCTGGCAGACAGATCTCTGGCAAAGACTTTGGAGCCTTGGTTCCGCTCGATCGCTTCTTCAATACGAGCTGTATTGAAGTTGCGTAAGTCCCGCCGCATGCATTTGGAGATCAGTCTGTTCAGATGCCTGTATGCTGTAAAGTCTGTTGAAGAATGTAGCTTCATCTCCCGTCTAACAGCCATGAGATTAAGAGTGTGATCGGAGAGTTTTTGTGTTCTTCTGCGGCGGGTCTTGCAGAACTTAGCTCCGACCGCATGGACAGTTTCCACGAGCTTGTTATTCATATCGTCCACTTCATTGCAGTCTTCTAGGCACTGAAAACGGTTTTGTAACTCGAGCTGAAAGGTTTCGGGACTTTGGAACAGAGCACGAGGGGGACGGAGCGTTGACTTCATTAGACGAGACCTCTCCAACTTAACGTTTAGGTTCAGTGTGCCTCTAACCATTCGGTGATCGCTACCAGTTTTCACCCTCGCGATCACGGAGACATCACTGAACAGTTGTCGTCTGGTCGTCATAATGAAGTCAATCTCATTTTTTGTCGAACCGTCGGGGCTCGACCAGGTCCACTTCCTGTGGGGCCGCTTCTGGAAGAAAGAGTTCATCATAAAGAGTCCCTCTTTCTCCATGAAGTCGGCCAGCTGCTGGCCCCTTGGGTTCCGTTGCCCTATTCCAAATTTCCCTACTTTCAGCTCACCGTTCTCTCTTGTGCCTAGTTTTGCATTGAAGTCTCCCATTAACACCGTATATTGGGTTTTGGAGGAATGCATGGCTCTAGAGATATCCTCATACATTTCCTCCACCTCCCCATCGGGGTGTGCCGAGGTTGGTGCGTAAACCTGTATGACCTTCAGCGAATACCGTTTGGTGATTCTGAGTATAAGGTACGCAACCCTCGTCGACACACTCCCGATCTTTACAACGTTGTTAACGAGAGACTTGTGGACGATAAATCCGACACCTCCTTGGGACAGATGGTCGCCCTCCCGGTGATAGAGCAAGTTGCCGGATTCGAGGATTACCGTGTCCTCCCCCTCTCTTCGGACTTCGGATAATCCTATAATATGCCAGCGCAACTTGTCTATCTCTTCTTCCAGCTCCACGATAGACATCTACATATATATGCAATTGAGAATGAAAATGCAGATGCGTTGTCACCCCTGAAGACTAAGATGGAATGCCTCGTTTCCAGTAAAAAGGGTCTCCAGTTTTCTATAATCACCATACGAAACACAGCAGCATTAAGCTGCTATTTTACGCTGGTATTCTATGAGAGAATTGTCTCACCACGGTCGAGCAGTCATTCGTGCTGCAAACACAATACAGCAGCAGCATGGCTCCACCACGTACGAAAAATGTGAATAAACCATTTTTTATCGATAGTAAACAATGGGTAACTTAAAAAATAAAACACGGAATTGCTGTTTTGTATAAATTTTATTACAAACTTTGTTTTTTTTTTGGACTTAACTGAAAATAATATAATGAACATCCTAAGTAAAGCTGGAGGGCCAACATTTGTTGATTGCAACATTTAAGTTGAAATGGCTTGTCATAGCAATCTATGTTTTTTTAATGTTCATTCAAATAATCGCAATTTATTATTGTTTAGTGTTTGTTGTCTTTGTCTGTATATACATTTTCAAGACTTGTGTTCAATATATTAGACAATGAGAGCAGATTGTATAATCACATAAAATAATACCACAATAGACTGTTGCTGAGTAGACATGCCGTTCCAAGTGATACAGAATTAAATTCTAATAATATGAAAATAAACCAATTGACAGAAATAATTTATAAAAATATAACAATTGTCGCTTTTACAAATATACAACACAATGAGCAGCATTATTCACTACTTGTCAGTGTTAGTCAATATCACTCTTTATTGTTGGAATGGAATAAATAACCCTTGCAACAAATTTAAATTATATATGAATATATATCTTTACATACAATGCACTTACTCCTCGATCAGGTTTACTTTTACAAAATTAAATAAATACTAAAAAAGAACAAGCGAAGAGACCAGTTTATGCAATTATCTACTTTGGAGAAAAATACTTTTAGTATTGGCCATATAATCGCAACATTACCTTGATTTACAAATAAAATATATATCCAAAAAGGTAGTGAAGGAATAACATTCCTTGTTTTATGAAGTTACACAAATCCAATGGATTATTCTAAATTAATGAAAAGTTTAGAGGCTCCGTGAATATAATAATCTACATATTATGTTCGCAGGTATTGCTGCCAAATATTTTTACATAAGTTTATTTACAAATATTTCACACTATTGAACTTCCTTAATTTTAATGATTTGATAACATATTCATATTTTACTGTTGTACACGGAACCTCAATAACTGAACATTACAACTATAGCTATTGGCAGTTAGATATTTAAAACTGCATCAAATAACTTACATCGCTATCTAGTAATGCTTGGCTCACAACCAGGCCATTGTTATAATAACTTTTGTACTTTTATTTTATAAATTGTAAGTACATGACTAAACTACTCTTCATATAATCGTTTATTTGGAAAGCAGTGTTGGGAATTCTAGTATTGGGTATTCTCATTTTGCGATTTTTAGATACTTAAGCAAAAATTTAACTTTTAAAATTCTTATTTGTAATGAAAAATTACGATATTAATATATTATATTCGAGAGGGAAGTTTCAGTTTAAGAAAAAATATTGTTTATAGTTTAAACAAGATAACGCTTATCAGAATTACAAAAGGCCTATTTAAATATAACCAATACTATGTGACGATAGCACTGACTCGTGAACTTTATATGTATGATTATGTGCAATTAATTGTAGATATCAATCTAGTGCCTGATAAAAACATATTACTGGAGCCTTATAAGGTTACGCATTACTAGCGAGCGAGTATTATTTAGGCTGCTTAAAAACGGGCGCATTTCGATAAGATTTGTAATAAACGTAGCCATATCTTAAACTGGACAATAATTAAGTATCATTATTACAAAACTAATTACAGAGTTTACACTTATTTATTTTAAGTAATCTTTTTATTCGAGCGAAGTCATTGTGATGTGAAATTGCAGTGTATTTACTATGGATTTAGCAAAGTAAAATTCTCTCGTGATATTTTTATAAGAAGCACTCATAGAGTAAGCTAACCTCAAAACATTGAAGTGAAGGCGTTGGTTTGCTGACTGAATAAATAAAAGTTATAATGAAATAATAGTAAAGATGGCTACGTCCATACTTGAATCATGAAAAGCATACGAATATAAGCAAGCCGTGTTCATAGAAGAAGCTTGTTCAGTCAATGTATTGAGCTAACCAACGGAAGCCCTCGCCGTAGCCCTGGCGTTTCAACACGGAGCACATGAACAGTTCCAACGGCCTGCCTGGCAACTCTGATCTGGAAACTTTACCCTGAAACAAAAAGAATGAGGTTATGTATGCATCTGATTATAAGATTTTTGAATCTGTTTCTAGGGTTCCGTAGTTACACAACAAGGAACCCTTATAGTTTCGCCATGTCCGTCTGTCCTACCGCGGTTTTGTTCAGAGACCCTAGGTGCTACAAATCTGTAATTTGGCACAGTTTAGATATTAATCACGTCTAGAAAAGTGTGAAATAAAATCTTAAAAAACATTTTTATTTTGGGTACTTTTTTCCATACAAATAAAATGGAGGATGATTTTCTTTTACCCGTCTATTCGTTCATGTGGGGTATCGTTGGATAGGTCTTTCTAAAACATTAGGGGTGTGGAACAACATCTTTTTGATTCAGGGGTCAATTTGCGAAATATTTAGCTTTAAATAGTTATTTTTCATTAGTGTCCCTCTACTAACTAAACCGCTGTTATTGGAAATGTGAAAAATATACACAATAGTAGTGTTACGAGCTTGGGGTTCGAGATAATTAAAAACTGCCGAGTGAATTACCATAATTGACACTTTAATTACAGAGCACTAATTACAACTTAAACCACACTAATAATAAAACACAATTGTACTACTGATCACTTTAGTTCGCAGTTGTATCGCTTCCAAGTATTCGCTTATATCGCCAATTCAATACTCTCTCGGTCGCGGTCTATATCGTCCTTATATAGGGCCTCCATGTACAAGAAATTAATAGTGGCCCGCAACAGTAGTATATACTTAGTCAGGTCATAAGTTCTGTCAAAAACTTTTTATAAAATTAATGATACACTTTTTGATAATTATATAGAAATCATATATGAAATGAAAGGTAATTTAATTTAGAATGCAATTTTATTTACATTATTCAAAATGCCCTCCCCTATTTTGAATAAATGCCCTTAATCGACGCGGCCAATCATCAATCGCAGCACGCATCACACTCATATCTATTTCTGCCGCTGCTTTAGCCAGATGCTTGGACAGATTCCAAATTCTGATGAGGTTTAGCGCAGACTTTCTCCTCCAAATGTTGCCATATCTTGTAATCCAGTGGGCTTAAATCTGGACTAGAAGAGGGCCAGTCTTCATGTCCGATAAAGTCAATTCCACGGGCGGTCAACCAGTTTTGCGTGCTTCGTGCCCTATGAGCTGGTGCAGAGTCCTGTTGGCATATCCAATGTCTGTTTTTGAACATTGTTTGAGAACGAGGTTCCACTATGTTTGTTGAGACGGTATTTTGGTACACCTTGGCACTGGTTTTTACACTTTTTCACAGAAAAACGTCAGTTAAACCTGATATGAGACCCCAAGCGAAACCATGAGTGACGAAGGATGTCCTCGTTGAACCCTCGGAATACGCGTGCTGACTTCTTCACTGCTGTGGCCATACACCTTATCATTTTGTTTATTATAACTTTCTTCAAAAAATAAAATTTAAAAGTTAAATTTTTTTTCATCCGACAACAAAATTTCGCGGCATTTTTTTTCCCACGTACTGCTGTAACAAAGCGCGGGTTCTATCCAGCCTAATTTTTTTCAAACGCTCGTTCAAAAAAATCCGGTCTTATTACGATAAGCTCGTATTCCTAGGTCTTCATTGATCACTCTTTTGGCCGTGGTTCTGCTTAGGCCCATCTGAAGAGCTAAAATTTTTTGTTTACGAACAGGATTTACGAGGTCAGCCGGTCCTCTTACGATCTTCGAAGCTTGAATCTTCAGTGAATCGTTTGATAGTGCTATAAACACATCGTAGGGTTATTTTCAGTTTTTGTATAATATTGAAAATATCTTTTGGCGCGTAACCACAGCGGTGCAACGCGATAACCGCTACTCTATCTCCTTTCTTCGACCACTCCATATTTGAAAATGATAGAAAATTAATGTCTTTTTTATTTTTGGGAAGCGCAAATGTTATATTTTTAAAATTGGTGAAGTTCATCTAGCCAGTATTCAAAAAATTTAAATAATAAGGTTTTGACATAACTTATGACCCGACTAAGTATAATGAAGTTAAAATATAGAATTAAGCAATTAACGAGTAATAGTCAACCAACTCATAAAATCGATTAGTAAAAATTTTGTTACAACTCCATAGAAAATGACTTAAAACTAGCTGCATTATAACATCATAATTTTATTGTAAACTGTAAACTGTTAAAAATAAAAATTTTATGAACCAACTTTATGCATTACTACTATTAGCTTTACTTTTTCATTTGCGGGATGGATAGGGTGTTATTATCAAAATCGAAAAGTTTTTTTTATTCCTTTTTGAATACCACCCCTATAAAGCAGATTCGAAAATAAGTCCTTCAGTTACGATCTTCCTATTTGGGCCCATTTTCTGCCGACTTCCAAAAAGGAGACGGTACTCAATTCGACTGTATGTTTTTTTATGTGTGTTGTTAACTCATAACTTTTTACTGAGTGAACCGATTTCGATGATTCTTTTTTATTTGAAAGCTGGTACTTCTCGTGTGGTCCCATATGAATTTGATCTAGGTCAGACCAATAGTTTTTGAGTTATTCTTAATAAATTATATTGAAGTCGGCTGTACAAAATTTTTAATTTTTAATTATTAGTCGTTATAGCGGTCAAACCGCGAACTCACTTATTATGCTCATTATCAAAGAAGCCCACGTATTGTGACTACAACTACGGAACACTACCTCTACATTGTGCGTGGCCCGACACGCAATTGGCCAGTTGCTTTTCTTTATAATAAACTAGCTAACTAACTTAACTAGCGCGTGTAATTTAGGGTTTCAATTATTTTTCTAAAATATAAGTAGCCTAAGTTACTCCTTATAACATCAGCTATCTGCCAGTGAAAGTTCCGTCAAAACCGGTCGAGCCATTTCAGAGATTAGCTGGAACAAATAGACAGACAGACATAACAAAAACACAACTTTCAAAAATTTTGTTAAAGTACCGTATATACTTTTATATGAATTTAGTAAAAAGCTGTTATTTTGAGATTACAAACAGACACTTCAATTTTATTCATTTGTATATAAGTCGTCTCAGAGCCAGAACGACTATAGCAACATAGTCCAAAGAAATACTTGTTCTTGCAGGAATGGAACCTGCAACGCGTAGCTATTAGCCTTTGCGCAACAGTGTCAAGCTTAAGGCTGGCTTTTCACTATGGGATATAATATATATTATATCTCGAAATATAAATTTTATCCCGCGATCGGCTTTCACACTGTGAGATATATCTTTTAACCAGTGTGCGTTCGTTATTGGATTACCCCCTGTACCTAAGATTGCCAGATCGGAAGGCCAAAATATCTGGACAAAATTTGAAAATGTCGGGATTTTGGGGTTGTTGACGGGAGAAATAAATATGAAAAATAATAACGTAAAATAATTTTTTTTTAAATTAATAGGCTACAAAAAGGCTTAACATTGTTGACATATAACCAATTTAATTACACTTAAATTTTAGGTTGTCACATGTATTTGGCATTGGACTTTACTGAGTCCCCCACTTTAGGTCGTTTAGTAATATTCAGAAATGATTTAAAATTCAAACAATTTACTTGAAATAAGTACAATTCAATTACTAAAGATTCCTCTCTTGGGTATATAAATTATATAGCAAACCAAACACCCATTTACAGTATGCATTGCTTATAAGAATCGGCAACACAAATGATATATTATTTTTCAAGTTTTAGATCGTTTTGGTTAAATTTAAAAAAATGCCCAAATTTTGTCATTTTACATGTCCTAGTTTTTTGGAAGAAGTTCAAGTGTTTCAAAGTCAATATCGTTTGAAATATTAAGTACGTCAGGCAATACGGATAACTCTTCCCACGTAAATAAATTTGAACCTTGTAAAGACAATACAGCGAGTTTTTATATAGAGTTCTCAGAAAAGTATTCAATAGCTCGTTTTAAAAAATGTTCAGCTTTGACGCAAAAAAGGGTTTTCTCACTATTGAAAACATTCAGAAACATTCCTTTATAAGGTTATTTTTCTAACCTAAGAATTTGTCATCCAACCTGTTTTTGAGATGAGTCATTAGTTTTTTCATTACACTGTCAAGTTCTAGGACAGTGCATGGAGCACTTTCCAATGTTAAAATTGCTACTTGGAACTCCAACATTACGTTACAAATTACAGAGTATAAATACGCTTCTGAAATCCCCTTCCTGTTTGCATTCGTCAACCCGATCACTATTATTATCAATATGGCTTTTACTTTTTGTTAAATATCTCTTTTCGACATTCGCCTTCCCCATTCAACATAAAATACTGCTTTACAGCAGACTATCAATACAGTAAATGGTTTACAGTGGGCAAAAGAGATAGCCATCTTGTCGGGACATGACGAAGAAGAATGTGACCGCGCATGGCAATTTTAAATTATTATTTTGTATAGCACTTTCCGAGAAGCCGTTTGTCTGGAGATTTTGAGTTTTGTCGGGAGTCTGGAGATCATTTAAAATGTCGGGAGAATCCAGACGAATCCCGACCATCTGGAACCCTACCTGTACCCCGCACACGGTTCTGCGGCGGTGCCGAACGGATATATATATATTATAGCTCAGTGTAAGCGGTTCCATTTAGAAGTATGGTAAGCGATATTATATCTCGAGATGTAATATATATTATATTATATCCCATAGTGAAAAGCGGGCTTAATTCTTTCTTCAGTAGTTAATTGTGCATGAACAATAGAATTTGGAACAATTTAACTACTAGTTAATTGTTTTGTCTTTATGTTTAAAAACCATTACTTCCACGATTAGGATTTCTCGCCGTGTAGTGGAGGCAGTCTACTAGTCTTCGCACACGGACGAACTTCGAACTCCCGAAACAATTAGTTGTAGTCCATACAAATACTTATTCCGCGCGTGAACAAACCCGCTGCGGGAAAAAAGCCTATTGATATGAAACTCTTAACATTACGAAAGATTATATCGCATTTCACGCCCTATGTTCGGCTTATTAATTAATGGAGCCCTCCCCGATCTTATCGCGACACGAGAAGAGAATGAATGATGTGTTTATGTATAGGTGAACATTCCGCGCAAATTCTATGTCAACTAGCAGATGTCGCGAAATCAATTAATAAGCCGTTATCACCAGCAATCATGAAAAACGAACGTCTAACAGTGTCTGTTAAAAACGCTTTGCAAAATTAAAATTTATCAGGGTCTTTGATAATGATATAAAAACTGCACGAACAAAAACATAATTAAAGCAACCTTAAACTTGACCTTGCGAGTAAATAAAGATTGCAGATTGAGAAATACTGTTCAACATTGAGATGTTGAACTGGTTCTAGCCATAGGTAAAAATTATTTATATGACTAGACTAGCTGTTCCCCGCGACTTCGCCCGCGTGTAATTTAGGGTTTTTATTATGTTGCGCGGAACCCTAATTCTTTTTCTAAAATATAAGTAGCCTAAGTTACTCCTTATAACATCAGCTATCTGCCAGTGAAAGTCCCGTCAAAATCGGTCGAGCCGTTTCGGAAATTAGCCGGAACAAATAGACAGACAAAAAATTTTAAAATAGTGTTTTTGTTATCAGTATCGTATATACTTTCATATGCATTTAGTAAAAAGCTGTTATTTTAACTGACTAGTGAACACTATTTTGGAAGCGACATCAAGCGAACGACCAATGACATCCGTAAAAAAACTAACAAGCTCGCTGACAAACTTAGGTACTTGGGAGTGGTTTTAGTTTTGAATGAAGAAAGAGCAACAAAGCATATTTATGTTGCAGACGGCAGAGTCGGAGGGACGCTCTAGACAAAAGTTTATTGACCAAATTGGCGATATATTAAAGATGGGCCTTATTAAGAGTACCCTTAAGTGACAAGCATTTATGCATTGGTATACGGATGTAACAAAGACGAGAGGTTTGTCGGGAACGTACTAATTGGATGCCGGTATTCTCTGCCTATTATGTTTATGTTTGGAAGATATATTTGTAAACAACCGTCGCTTATTTGAAACATTTATCAATTTATCATTAGCATTTGTAGGCACGTACAAAACAATAACATTTACCTTGCCTGTGGTCTGCTGATACAAATTAAAGAACTGGCGCAGGTCGTCCTCGCTGGCGGCGCCCGGCTTGTCGATCTTGTTGCCGAGGATGAGCACGGGGCAGTTGCTGAGCGTCTCGTCGGTGAGCAGCGAGTCCAGCTCGGCCTTGGACTCGGGCAGGCGCGCGCGGTCGCAGGCGTCCACCAGGAACACGATGGCGTCCACGGCCGGGAAGTAGTCGCGCCACACGCGCCGCGCCTGCTGATGCCCGCCCAGGTCGAACGTAGTGAACCGCATGCTGCCTATCGACAGCTCCTCCGACGCTGCAATTTGTTCATTTCTGTTGTAGCCTGTTCCCCTAACGCTTTATAATATATAACTAATGCTGAACGGTAAGACGGAACATAGACTTTCCCCATAGATGGCCTCATAGAGGCGATATTTGCCATATAAAATGCGCATTACGTATTACATGGAGGTACAGTAACGATTTCTTATATTTACACGAATACTTGACATTTAAATATATTAAATTAAACGCAATAAAATTTGTAATATTCGTTTTATTCAAGGTGCCCAAACTCCTTATCCCGTGACCCAAATACGGGTCATTACTATTGTCTTACTATTATGTCTGCAAATCGTGTTAGGATAAGTACACATACAAAACCATACTATAAATATAGGGTACAATAATTCGTACTTTTTTTTTAATAATACGCTAAACTCAATTGAGCCTATATTATTTGAGTTATCAGACTCGACTATTACTTTTTATTTTCACGTGTCATCAATTATAATTTATTAAAAATTGAAAACTTTACTGAGTTTGAAGGGCAACTCCCTAACACAATCGCGTGTATTATCATTGCAACCACTAAATCCAACTACTGAAACCTCTACAGCACAAAATAAGTACTAATAATGAGGTGTTCTTCCAACAAGGAAATCGTTTTTGTTAATCAATATATTATACTGGTTCATTAAAATATAGTCATAAAGTGGTAAGAGCATACTTCGTATTCTATATTTCTTCCGCAATTATATTATTTTGTTTCAAAAAAAAAAGGACAGAAGAGAAAATTTATCTTAAGTCTGTGTTACTTTAGTCTAATTTATATGTGAAAGTGCTATGTTGCAATCACAGCAGATTTTTAGTGATGGTTAGTGAACCGGCTGGACCACGGAAGAACAACGCTATCACAGAATAGCAACATATTATTTCCATGCCTCAGATGATAACAGAGGTGAACGGGGAACCAACTGGGAACCACATTTTTTTTAACTTCATTTACTGAGTTCACAATGGACGAAAGAAAAAAAAAGAGTATGAAGGATTTTACACCTGGCACAATTTGCAGGTGGATTGAACATCGCAGTACCCGACCTCTCGCACCTTGACTCGTCACTAGTTTGGCGTAAGCGAGATCGTTATACCGCCATCTGACTGTCACACCGGAAGCCAAAGGATTTTTCTGGAATTTCCCATAGTCGCACTTTCGACATCGACACCCGCGGGACGAAATTGGGTGATGGATTCTGCCACGCCGCCATCACCAGGGCTAACCAAAACGTTTAAACGTTAATTTAAAATGACAAATTTTTTCTTTTCAGCTTGCGTCTTTAATAAAAACGTACCCGCGACATTTAGTTTGATTTTTATATTCATTTTAATTAATATAATTTTTCTGTGAAATACCAACACAAGCGTCAGTTACCAATAAGACAACAACTGGACTACATTGCATTATTTTATATATTTTTTTATAATATAGGGTGACAAACGAGCACACAGCCCACCTGATGGTAAGTGGTTGCTGTGACCCATAGACATCTATATCTATCCTCAATAAAGAATCAAAATGGGCTGTCACCCGTGAATACTAAGATGGAATGCCTCTTTTCCAGTAAAAAGGGTCTCCGGTTCTCTACACTCACCATACAAAACACAGCAGTGTTAAGCTGCTGTTTTACGCTGGTATTCTGTGAGAGCGTGGTCCTTCCCCAGTCGAGCCGACCCATTCGTGCTACAACTATACCTGAAAAATAGCTGCAGCATGTCTCTACCACAATTTAATAAAAATGATTGGAAGACTACAACAACAAGGACAAAACTAACAATAAGGTTATTTAAGGAATTCATTACAGCCTTCCTACTTTTGCCTTCACATAGAATGCCTTATAAGGGGAGTATTTGCTATGGATGCAACGCTTTGCAGGCAGGTTGGAAACAGCAGTTTTTTATTTTCTTGTTGTTATTAAGAAGACGCTGCTTCTTTTGTTTTCCTCTATCGCCTCTTAAGACACCCACAGGACAATATGTTATAGTGGATATTCTTGTACCACCACTACACAACCACGGTAATTGAGAAACATCAGTCTACAATCCAGAAAACTGACGCGTCTCATGGGTCAGGCGTTACGTTAGTAGTTAGGCGCGCTTCTTTAGCGGAAAATAGAGCCAAGAGATCCCGTTTGGTGTAGAAATGTAACTCTGACAAAGGCACTCAGGCGGAAACAAATTATGCAAAAAAGATATGACTATCGGTGGCCATCCATTTAGTTCTGACTCTCCTGGCTTCTCTACTTACTTATAGGTTGACTGGTAGAGAACGCCTTAAAGTATTAAGTCCATCTTTGTACTTTTTGTGCAACAAAGCTAAATAAAGAAATAAATAGCTTATTGTGTTAATGTAAGTTTGACAAACATACACAAACCATATTTATATTATAATTGCCCAAAATTATCCTCCTGCCTCTATGATCAACATCGTCCTAACATCCCTTAACCTATAGAATTTGAATTCTTTTGTAACATACACAAATACTTCCTTTGTGTTAAATTAATGTAATTTTATAAATACTAATTACATCTTTTACTCTAGACAATTTTAACATACAAATAAGATTAAGATTATTCTAGGTAATTCAACAGAGAGTTTTAGGAGGAAAAATAAACTCTTGTATTATCATAACTGCCTATTTGAATTAAGCTCATCAGTTTTCATATACTATGTCACTGTCAAATTTTACTAAATCGCCACTAAAAGAAGAAGTAGGCAGCCCATGCAATGCATATTAATTTTTCGTTATGTACAATGTATGGGATAGTTACAAATACAGTGAAACTTACTTGGGTGAAGTGTGGGTACATGCTGTGCCAATCTGTCATCCTTTAGCATGTGCAGGAGTGTTGTTTTGCCGGCATTGTCTAGACCAAGGAATAGTAGCTTGCCTGATTTTTTCCACAGTCCTGTTCAAACAGTAAAAACATATTAATATTAATAAAACAAGCTTTATAAAGTCTGATAACATATCACACAAAATACACAATTTATTTAAAAAAAAGGATTGTGAAAAATGATTGTCTGTTCTTGCCACTCTAATGAAATGCTGTTATTAAATATGTAATTATTTTAGTCACATGAACATATTATTGTTAAAGTCTTTCTAAGTATGCAATTTATTTACAGTTTTATTTATTTAGTCGAAGTTGATTGTGTGCATTGGGCTACAGTAGCCACTTACCAACAAGAGGACTGTCAGCTTGTTTACCACTCTAATATTATATAAAAAGAAATCTGATTTTCTATTAGAACCACTAGTTATAGAAGGATAGTATTAGTTTATTTGTTAAAGGTTTAATAATAATAAAGTAACTTATTTTTGTTAGCAGTTATTTCTTAAGATAAATTTGATATAATATTAATTCTGGTTTACTAATTTTCGAAGCTTTGATTATATTGCAATACAAGAACATTTTTCTAGGTATTCTGCACAACACATTTTTTATTTTTCTGAAAGCTCTGATTAGTTCAAACCCCTGAGCGGACATAAGAAAATATATTTGTTTAACAAAATATGATTATCTTTTATTAATCCATTCTTTTCTATCCCTCATGGCTTATTAAGGTTATTAAAAGTGCAAACAATAAAAATTTACATTTTCCGTCTCTTGGAAGGAACATAAATATTTAAGTTGACTGGAGGAGTACAATATTAAAGGATGAAGAATAGGCTATTTTTTGAAAATAAAAAGCAGCGAGTAATTCCTCTAGTTGAGGTGACTGAGGAAAGGATAACTAATTATTTTTAGATATTAATATTATATTAATAGTTATACTTTAACCCAACAGCTGTAACTGCAAAAGATAGCAGCCATTTTTTAATATTTTAGCATCTTCAATTACGGTTGTGTTCACAGAAAACTTAACCCATCTTTGCTTGTCATCTCAACTTAACATTTTTATGTGTGGTCTTATAGTTTACTAGCTGTGCCCCACGATTTCACCCGCGTCATCACGTGTCGGCGGTGCACGACATGATCTAGTTCAAGCATTTTATAATTGCAATTAAATATTTTATTTGATAGCAATGGATGGAAAAATTGGGATAATTAATGGAGTACTTTTATCTGTCGGCATATTATGTATGATGTAAAGTGAAGGTAAGTTTTATCCACGTTCCCTCCCCCTCCCGGTTGAGCGTCCCCCCCCCCTACGTTCTTACCGGACGGCTAGGGTTTATGCGTCGTTCGCGCGCCAAGCAAAGTATTGAATTATTTTAATTTTACATTATTTCTTAAACTATGCGTCCAAATAACATGGTATAAAGAACAAAGTTTATCTTCATAAAATTGTCTTGATGATGAAGTAATTTTCGTTCGTAAGGATAAATAGGCCATGCCTAATAATAACGCTCATAAATCACTTTTAAATTTTCAATATTTTTTTGTCACAAAATACCTATTTATGGCTCATGTATAAGAAATAGACATATAGTACAGCAGACTTTTTTTTAGACGGAGTAAAGATATATATTTTTCTAGAACATTGTATTTACGTATCCCTAACGATAACACCAGCGTACGCAGATAAATCATTTCGGGAGTGCTTTTTCTTCTGACTTGCTTAACAAATATCCATATCTAAGGCTAGCTGAGTGATATAGCTTAATGCTAGATAGCCTATACTATTCCACATGAATTTGGCTATAATATACAAAATAAATATTCAAAAAGAATTTTTCAAATCGGACTCGTAGTTCCAGAGATTAGCTAGTTTAAACAAACAAAAAAGCTCTTCCGCTTTATTATATTAGTATAGATAATGTTTACATGGAAATTACTTCAAGTCTCATAATTAAATGAAAAGATAATAAATGCGACTTAAAAAAAAAAAACAAGAAATAACAAATATACACATACATTCAATTGTAATTTATTTTTTCATTTCATTCATAATTTAAAAAATAATTATTTCAAAATTATGTGTTTTAGAAAATGATAATATAAATTCAATCTAACAAATACCAGATTTGTCCATCAATAAAAGTTTGAAACATAAAATCAATTTAAATATGACCATCACATTAAGTATAAAACATTAATCAAGGTTATTTCCAGCAATTTACAAATTGCAAATAATGTTTGGCATCCTCAATGTGTTATAATATTATATCTGTGTTACTGCACTAAATCTTTGCTAGTCTTTGTTGCAGTCTGGTACCATTGAGTGACACGATACCTATTAAACTATCTACACTCAAGTATGATTGATTATGGTGTATGAAGAAAAAAAAAGTATTTATTTCTTTAAAAGAATAGAAACAATCAACTTCAAAGGATAATCAATATAACCAGTCAAATCATGTAAGGTTAAAGTGTATATACAATCTAACGCTACAAACAAATTTTAATAGTAAAAATCATTCAGTAGTAACCGAATTAAGTCAAAGACCAGTCCAAATAAATAAATCCATGAAACACCAAACCAAAGTTTTTTGGTTTAGAGATCAAAAGTATGAATGAGAATGTTTTATTATTTGCTTTATTTTTCAATAAGTTTTAAAAAGACCATCACTCACCCAAAAATCCAAGGACGCCAGTGAACCAATCCAAGATAAACATTTTGAATCTGGAACGTAGGAAACAGTATTTATTATATCAGAACATCATCTTCTTTACCTTCTTCACAAAGAACGAATGTAAAGTAATGACTTGCAAATCTCAATTTCATCTATTGCGTAGTTTCATCTGGCAATAGACTAACTCTTAGACGTATCGTCAAGGAAGGCACATAACACTTCTCTAAGGTGTAGTGGAATATTTCATTTGTGAAAATGTTACATGAATGACAGACCAGGACGTCATTTGTGTAGACGAAATTTAACTTATTATTACACAGAAACACAAATAATATACTCACATAATAAAATTGAACTAGATTTACTAATGCTAAAGGAAGATTATCACAATATTTCGCACGTCTTATTAACAAGTTTCGTCGTTTTGAGCGACGTTTTTTACTAGAAAAAGATTATGCGATGAAATATCAATCTCCGTTGGCAATGACGTACGCTACTTCCGGAAGTTGTCAATTATTGTCACTGCTTGGAGGTTTGAGGTTGCGATCAAAGATTAGTTAAGGCCGCTTTAAAGTAATTTTATAATATTTAACAAGCTTTTCACATTCCACACACAGCCTTAGGTAATTTTGATATTTGTAAACTTGTGACTCGTCAGTATCAGAAACTTTTTTATTCAATACAGATTATAAATAATACTTATTGAAAGTCACTCTTTTGTTTAATTACCACTGGTTTGAAAAAACCTCTGTCCTAGGAAGAACCAGCAAGAAACCCTGCGGGACTTTGTTTTAAATAACAGCTTACAATCATGTATGTTACACAAATTAACAACACAACAAATTAGAAATAGCTTGGTAGCGATCACCACATTTCCAGGGGTTATTCTCATCTATAAATTCTTTGATATTATAATAACCCTTTTTATACAAACTTAGTTTAATAAAGTTTTTGAACTTTGGGCAGGTCAAATTTTGTATATTTTCTGGAATTTTGTTGTAAAAGCGTATACATCGCCCCAAGAATGAATTACTGACTTGATGGAGTCGAGTAACTGGTACTACTAGCTTGTGTCTGTTCCTAATATTTACAGAATGAATATCACTTATTTTTGTATAACAACTTTTATTTTTGTGTACGTACATTACATTTTCATAAATGTATTGAGAGGCCAAAGTTAATATATTAATTTCCTTAATTTTTTTCTCGGAGCGACTCTTGTATATATGTAATGTACGTAACATTACATTTTCATAAATGTATTGAGAGGCCAAAGGTAATATATTCGACTCGCGACTCTTTAGATTTTAAATCATTGATTACTCTCATGTCCCTCTTCTGTAATAAAAAATAAAATTTCAGTGTCAGTCGCGTATTCCCATAGTAAAATACCATACGACATCACGCTATGAAAATAGGTAAAGTACACTGGTAAGATTTCTAATCTTTTTTAAATCATATGCTGCAGAACTAAGTCTGCTTGCTAATTTCGATATATGGGGGTTCCATTGAAGCTTCGCGTCTAGTGTTATTCCAAGAAAAATGGTGGTATCGACAAGATTCAGTTCCTCCCCATTTAAAATTATATTAGTATTTATTGTTTGACATTTGAAGTCACGAATTTCATACCTTTCGTTTTAGTGTCGTTTAAATGCAAGTTATTAACATTAAACCAATTTACTAATTTAGATATAGCATTATTTATTTTAATAATTGTCATTTTAATTTGAAAATTAATGAAGTGTCATCAGTAAATAACACTATATTATGGTTATCCCCTACTATGTAAGGTAAGTCATTAATAGACAAGAAACAGAAAGAGGTCGAGAATTGAGCTTTGAGGCACGCCCAATCTTTTTGCGTTCTGTTACTTAAATATGGAATAATTAATTTTATACTAGATTAAGAACTTTCGTATCACAAATTTTAATTGCATCTTTTTTGCTCTGCTACGATGCTAAGATTTAAAACATATACATTAGTTTTAAATAAACAATATAAGAAAATTTAATAGGGTGGTCCAAACAGTGAGGTTATAATTTTTTTTTTTGATTCCTCACACGTAGGGGTATCCGAAAATACCCTATGTATGTTCCGCGATTTTTTGTAGTTTTCGAGTTATGATTTTTTTCATCCTTTTTTTGAAAATGTTTACCCTAAACAGCCTAACATTAAAAAAAATGTAATTGTGAGATTTTTTCCAAGTTTTTTTGTTTGTAGCATGTTCCTTATGAGTTGCCCTATTATGCATAAAATAATTAGCTTCCTAACATTCACCGAAGATACTATAATTTTAATCGAAACTTAAAAATTTTCTGTCAGGAGAGTGGGGCTTGAATTTTCAACATTAAATGAAAAATAGTAATAAATGATTTCATACTTTCTAATTACTTTTAAAAAACTTGGCAGTACCTTAATCTTTCATAATAACATAAAAAAATGACACTTAATAGGCCAGTTTTTCTGTTACAGACTTCTGAAGTTACTCAGGCAGGAAACTACCTGAATAGTTAATTTGATTTAAAAAATCTTTTTATCATTTCTAGGGCTAAACTAAGATAGTAAATGCTTCAGGTTAGCAAAAATAACATCCAGTGTCTTTACGTATTGTTTAAAATTTATTGACAACAAAGTATCATTTTACTACGTTCTGGACAAATGATTTCAAGATTCATAATAAAACTAGTAAATAATTTAAGATAAATTTATTTAAAGTAAATTTTCGAAATGGCGGCCATTAACTTCGATACACAGTCTACATCGTCTTAAAAAATTTGCTTTTAGTCTTCGAAAAGCATTCGTATTTTCTTTGATTTCTTCTGCACACTGTCTCAATTTTTCCCTTAATTCATTTTCCGAATTAATTTCTCTAGCATACACCATCTCTTTGTAGAATCCCCAAATAAAAAAATCTATAGGGTTTTAATCTGGTGAGCATGCAGGCCATTCGATTGGCCCTGCACGCCCAATCCACCTTCCTGGGAAAGTTCTTTTGAGGTGCTCCCTCACTTGTCTTTCAAAATGGCAAGGAGCACCGTCATTTTGAAATATCATATCCCTCCTCGTTTGTAAATTAACTTCAAACAATAAACCATTTAAGTTATTTTGTAGAAAGTTCAGGTACTGGGACCCGTTCAACCTAGCCGACAATCCAAAACCATCTTGTATAGAAGTTTCATTTTATAGTTTTATAGAAACGTGACAATCATAGATTACTGGTAGTGACAATCAATCAGTATCAGATTGCTAAGATACTTCTGGATACATTATTCAAATATATCATATATTTTGCTTAACACAAACTGAATAACTGAAAGGAATCCAGTATAAGATTAGTTTTAATTTGCATACGACGATTGTATTAAAAACTGGTATGCGTACGTGGAGGTTTTACTTGCTATTTGAATTTGAAATGTTTAAAATAAATTTCTCTTTATATTCCTATAATTTTCTTTTTTTATGTAGTATGTTTACAATATTTTAGTATTAAAAATTTATATGAAAGAATTTTTACACCGTAAATGTAATTTGTACATTTTAATATATTTTTTTTATGAAATTTTTTTTTGCAAATGACAGCTACTGGTCCTGGAAACACTTGCATCCGGTAGTCTTTTTCACTACAACTTTATTTATCTATGGTCTTTTTAGAGTTTGACAGCTTTTAAAGCTTAAGGTATATATAGTTTTTGTTTTAAAAGTTTGTTAAATATGTATTTATAACGGGAATAAATAATTTATTTGACAGAGCAATATTATTTTTCTAATCTGGATGTTTTTCTTGATAATTAGTACCGGGATTACATAGATTTTTTAAGGTTATAAATTGGCGCTGCAAAGGTGTTGTCATTTGCAGGCTAAGACATGGCTCCAAGGAAAAACAAAGTTGCTAAAGAAGAGGTCCAGGTGACCCTAGGCCCCCAGCACTTGGCGGGTGAAACAGTTTTCGGCGTAGCTCACATTTTCGCTTCGTTCAATGACACATTCGTACATGTTACCGACTTATCCGGTCGGGAAACCATCGCCAGGGTCACAGGTGGCATGAAAGTAAAGGCTGATCGTGATGAAGCTTCACCGTACGCGGCTATGTTAGCTGCACAGGTTTGTGTTATGATTTTTACTAATTTTTCTATGAAAACAGAATTAGCTTTTAACATTGAAACGTCTCTACTCATGCTCATGAAGCAAAAAAGTATGTGTAGTATGTGATTAAAGTAGACAACAGTAGAATTGATATCAAAGTGTTTTTGCTTGATGTAATGAATAGATTCAACTTTTACTTAAAAGCTAATTTGCAAAGTTTTGTTTCATATTTGCTGTAGTTCTTGTTTGTCTGTTTTTCAGATGATGGATAATTTACTGCCTATGTATTAATATTAGTGACATGTGTAGTTAATTTAGTAGACGATATTTTAATTATGTAAGTAAGATAGATGAATTTCTCTTATCCCTACAGTAGTAATTAGGATTTAATATTGTGTATATGGCAGTGCAGAAGTGATTGAAATATTTTGCATTCTTAGTTAAGTCCCATTTTGCTTGGCATTGATGATTTTGATAAAAGTTGAAAATAATGTATTAATAAAAAACATTTTAAGTATTTATTTTATTCCCAAAAATTACAATATAGTCCTTATGCCTGCTTGGTCATTTTAAAGATCGCTCCATACTAGTTCATTATGGACAGTGAACTAGTTTGTTCTATTAGCTCTATTAAGTCAACAGTACTACTAAGCAGTTAAAACTGTATCTATCTGTAAAATCTGTATGGAATGGTCAGTGAGTCCCAGTCATTTGATATCTGCTCTAATCGTAAAGTTGTATTATCACTCATATACACACTTGGTAATTTCTTGGTCAAAATCTAAAGCAAATTAGTTTTGAAATAATAATTAACGTAAGTGAAATAAAATCCCATATCCATAACATGTGAAAATAATAAGCATACAAGCATGCAATCAATATTAAGGCAATAATAAAAAGCACAAAAAATACTCTTAAATAATTGTTATAACATTACTTCAATTTTATTACATACATTTACAATTTTTTTATTATATCAGCAAGTGCCAAAACAAAGTCTAGTAAATGTTTGTTTGTATCTATTTATTAAATATTATAATAAGTACAATAATTTGCGAACACAGTGAGTCAGTCTAGAATCTTTTTGGATGATAAGCTAAATTAGACGTTATTGCATTGAGATATCTAACATGTATCTTTCTGTAACGTCTCATTTTAACAGATTTGATCAATGGTACCATTACAGGCATTCATTGGCTCTTGTCCAAATGACATTCTCAACTCACCGACTCTCTTGTTTACTTGCTCTCGTATGCTCTCGCTCGCACGTGCGATTTGGCGTATTGCGACTGAGGGGTAAGAAAAGAGCTGTCAGACCGATTAACAATCAGCGTTCAGAAACGTTTCTTCTAGATACAGTGCTATGATACATTTTCTATTTGTTCATCGTTCGCAAACTACACAAGACTATGACAATACACTTATTTTTAAATTAAAGATAATGGAATATCTACAAAAAAAATTAAACTTAAACAAGAAGTAGATTTTTTAATAGAATAAAGGTTAATTGAGCACACAGTCCACCTGCTGATAATTGGATGCTGTGGCCCATAGACATCTACATCTATTCTCTATTAATAGTCAAAGTACAGATGTATTTTCACCCCTAAGGACTAGTAATTTAAATTTACCACTAAGTAATGCCTTCAAACTTGGTCCATTTCTCATTGTAAATTAAAGTAGATATACAGTTTTTAACCTTTTTTTAAGGCCGAGATAACTGTGGCAAATATGAAAAAATGGTTTTTTGTATGTTATACAAAAAAATTAAAAATTGGAAATTTTATAGTATTCTTTGACACAGTGAAAATTGTGGCCACTACCTGTCTAAAGAGTACCAAAATAAAACATACATAGAAATAATTTAAATTTTATTAATTGATATTATTGCACTTAGTAGTAACTTGAATGACAGACTTATTTCATATCACTTAATTATTATTATTTGGCATGAAATGCACCGAAACATGGGAAAACACAAAGAGGAACTTTGCAGTGACTGACTGCATATAAATTTGCTACGTACATTATTTTCTTTGGTACTGCACGCACGACATCTACAGTACCCCCATCTATTTCATGAGGCGACATTGGCAAATCTAATTTCGTCCGGTACTCTGATGACCTTTTGATAGTGTCTCGAAGGTGTTTGCTTTTTACTTTGCTGCAAAATTTGGAAGTCATTCGATTTTTCTCTTTCTTAAAGCAGTTGTCAATGAGCCCTCTTGCAATAGCTAATCGAAATGATACATTTGACAGAGTAAACTGAACTCTCGAGCTATTTCGAATTCATATAACAAATATGCATTAGTTATTGCCAAATCAATAGTGAAGTAAAAGTCGCCAACATTTCCTACTTATCCGCCCAACATAATAGGTGCCCCTTTTTTGATCAAAGCGATCAACTCGGCCCATTCGTGGAGTATATTGTCTGTCTGCTTCAGGGCACTCTATTTCTTTACTTGTCCCATCTTTCTTTGTTCTGGTACATGTTGAGACTAAATTTGGGTGAAATGCAGTTGTGAGAATAGTTACAGGTTTTGTGTCTTTCCACACAAATGCTACATCTTTTTTACCTGCTAGTTATACTTTCCCCTTTCAAGCTGTTTCAGATTCACTTTAGCTTTATTTTTATTTTTAATAAGTTTCGGTAAGTCCACTCTGTTAGAATTTACAGTGGCAGTAGAGTAAATACCTTGCTCATAAAGATACTCAATTAGAGCAAATGAGGAAAAAAATTTGTCAAATGTAACATGTGCTTGAACATTTTTTTCAATTAGAGGGGGCAGTTAATTTCTTCACGACATTAGTACCTAAGCCTAACTCAGGACTGTTGTCACTACTTTTTCCAGTATATATTTCAAACTGAAATACATAACCAGTGGCACTATCGACTCTCACCCAAACTTTAAATCCATGTTTTATTGGCTTGAGTGGCATGTATTGTTTTAATGATGATGTGCCTTTAAATTTTATCATAGCTTCGTCAATAGACTGACTAGTCATAGATCTAGCTTCTCTTTCACAAGCATTATTCACCATATATAATAATAGGGGCACATTTTATATAGTTTATCACACTGGGAGTCATTTCTACTAGGCATTATTGAGTTGTCAGCTAAATGAAGATTTTCCATGATTTCCAAGTCATGACAGATGCAATTTTTGTTTGTGTCACAATTTGCTGTGTGGCATACAAATTTGTTTGTTCCATTATTAATTCTAAAATATCATCAGAAAAAAATATGGAAAAGTATGTCAGTGGACTTGTACGGCTAGGAAAAAATACTGACGGCTTTAATAAAATGTCAGAAATCTTTCTGAATTAGGCCTCTCATTACTCCACATTACCTTCTTCCATTCCTCTTCATTTTCATCGGATTCCAAATCAGATTCAGAAGTGTTCGAAATTTAATAAATTACAAAGTGACTTAGGAGTTACTATTGACAGGAAGTTAACTTTTACATCACATATGTTTATATGTGATGTAATATTATTAAAAAAGTCACGCAGTTCCTCGGATTCATAAGATGAAACACAAAAGGATTTACCTGCAGGACTAAAATTATTTTGTACAATGTGTTTGTGATAAGTTGCCTCGTGTTTGCCAGTGTCATTTGGAATCCTTACTATTACATACATTCCCAACGCATTGAAAACGTACAACGCGCTTTTACAAGGCACCTTGCATTTCATGAAATTGGTATCTCACACAGACAGTCCTATAATCAAAGATTGGTTGAATTTAAAATGATGTCTCTCCGAAACAGGCGGGAGATACTTGATCTGTTTTTCTTGCATAAAATAATTAATTCCAAAGTCAAGTGTAGTAAGCTGCTTAAACAGGTTTCTCTATCAGTACCAATTAGATATCCTCGCTGTTGCAATACTTCTCGAAAAACATTTCACATACCTTTCACTAGAACGCATCTTGGTAAGCAAGCTCCCATGGTCCGCATATGTGCGCAATATAATGAAATATCTCGAGCTATACCTGACATCGACATATACCTCAACTCTTATGCTGTCTTTAAAAAAATTCTCACTGATCATCTATCAGTGAGGCCACATTTACATTGAGAGAAATGTATATGCATGTATGTATGTGTATGTATGTATATATGTGTGTGTATATATATATATGTATATATATGCATATGTATGTGTTTATGTATGTATGTATGTATGTATATATGTATGTGTTTCTTTTTTTCCTTTTTTGTTCCTTCTCAATGTTTACATGTATTTTTGTTGGTAAATGTTATGTACACTTGTTATTGATATACATATCAGTGAGCGTGTTACTTGTTATATAATATAGAGTTAATGTTTAACCGATTCGTTGTGGCACCAATTTTCGACAACTTTTAGCTGTGGCGGCGAACAAATATTTCATGACACGCCTATTGTGCCATCCGCCATGTGTAAAAGTAATGTTGTTTTTTATGCTTTTTTTACTTGTTTAGACCTAATTAAGTTTATTTGACATCAAACATAAGTTACAAATGGAAGGATACTTGTTTTTAGTGTTTTTTACGCGTTTTCTTTGAAATTGAGAGTAAGTGACTTTTTTTTATGAAGAGATTACAAACCTTTTGTACTATTTTTTGTTGTTATAAAAAAATCATTTATATAAGTAGGTACAGCTAAATCACCCTGGAAACTGGTTTTTATTAAATTAAATTTTCACCTAATAATAACATTTGTAAATATCAAACAATGAAGAACCTTAATTTGAAAAAAAAATAAGGAATATCATTCATTAATATTTACAAATGTTAAATATTATTTAATGTTATACAAATGTAAAAGTAAAGTCGATCTGAAAACGTCTAATTAGTAAGAATAGCAAAACAAGTGTTTTCAAAAGGAAAAAAACGCCGGTGCTATACGGCGGCGGATTGACAAAAGACTTTATTAGCGAACTTTTTTTATGCATGAACGGTTTCGAACTGTTTCAAGCAAAAATAAACCTTATACCATATCACAAGAGCACATGGTACTTCGTAGGTCTATTCGGCCATATGATAGTAATAAGACGGTATTTCAACCATTTTAAGCAAAATTAAACAATAAGACAAACGCATTGTTTTTTTTAATAGGAGACTTGTTTTCCAGAAATTTATTTACAACTTGAGTTTGTGAGCGATCGCAATGAGTGCTATTATTTGTTACTTATTAGACAATTTTTCCATAACATGATTTAAAACCCACAAAGTGAAAATAGTATCATGTACACGTTAAAAAAAGGTTGTCAACCCCTAAAAATTTCAAATTTTCAAAATATCCAGAAACGAAGCTGCATGCATGAACTACTCGCAAAAAATGAATATTTTGTTCTGAATAAAATTTCCAAAAGAGCAATTTGAGCGAGTTATAACGATTTAAAAAAAGACACGACTCGCGTGTCATACGCCACACACAAAAGTAATCGATGGCACGCCTGGCGTGTCACCCGCACTGAACCGTTAATATGTTTATTGTAAGTGTGCTTATGAAATAAAAAAAAGAAATTCTTACTCCGTTTCGGTGATGGCGGCGTATTATGAGTGTCATCATCATCTTCGCTACTGCAGTCTGTTATAGTAGACTGAAGAGAAAGACTTGGAAATTCCCTTGGAGACACCAGAACACGATCGCTCAGCATTGTCGACCGCTTCGGTTTCTGAAGCTGGAGAATTAATAGCGTTAGATGGTGTAACAGAGTGTTCTGACTCATTGCTTACTGATGTCTCAAGTAATTGCTTTAAATCGCAGTTACGACTGAAATTATCTTCTTCATAGTAATATTCAGACCCTTCAGGATTTTTCAAGCCGAATAATTGTTCTAACTGTTCCTCTATTTGTTCATCCCGCAACCCCGCCTGCAATATTAACAAAGGGAGTGGGTAATCTATTGCCACCAATAATATGTAAGCTAGGTGGTGGCAGCAATATTGTCACCGAATAATTTACATTTTTCAAAACAACAAATATGTTTTGGTTAAACTAGCAGATCTTTTTTGGTTACCAATATAATATGTAATTTCGGTTGAGTAACGCGTATTTATACAAAGCAGAGATGTTACGGAGGTTCGATTCCGATTCCGAAAGTTCGGAATTTCCGATTGATTTTGCACTTTCGAATTCTGACTCCACCTTCGATTCCGGTTCCGGTTTCGACAAACAAAATTTAAAAACTCCACTTCCGAATTTGGTTCCGATATAAACACTTCCGTAACATCCCTAATACAAAGGTATAACGACACCCCTATAAAAGAGCGTTACCGTTATTTCACACTGGTGGCTTAATAAGCCACCAGCCTTATTTTATACCGGTAGCGTAAACTAAACTGCAATCAAGCCCTGCTTTAAACTAACTGAATATTCTAAAACCCCAATTACACAAATTCATAAAAATAAAACGAGCATTTTAAGCAAATACTCTACTCTGTGAACCCTACTTAGATTACCACCTTACCACCCCACATTTAATATCTTGGGTAACAATTAAAATAACTATGACTTCCGTTAACTTTGTCAAAAATACGAAAGCACATATCGAGTAATATCAGCAATAGTAGGTTAAAGTGCGTCTTAAAGCCGTGGATATTTTTATGTTACGGGTATTGCTCAAACAACTGATAAACCTAGGTTTACTCAGCTGTTTGAGTACAATTTCAATAAAATTTTTGAGACATTGTCCAGTATATACCAATTTTCATGGCAATCTGTTGAACAGTATTTCAATACTGTTGCAATTATTTTATGTATTAATTGCTAAATGCTTTTTTCAGGATGTTGCTGAGAAATGCAAGACTCTTGGAATCACAGCTCTGCACATCAAACTACGTGCCACAGGTGGTAATAAGACCAAGACTCCAGGACCCGGCGCTCAATCCGCCCTCCGTGCCCTGGCCCGCTCCAGTATGAAAATAGGCCGCATTGAGGATGTTACTCCAGTGCCATCAGACTCTACGCGCAGGAAGGGTGGTCGTAGAGGGCGCAGGCTGTAATTTTTTAGTTTAAGCAAACTGTGGACTGCAATAAAAAGTTTAACAGTTTTTAATGTATTTTATTTCCAAATCCCTTCTAAAATATCTTCATTCAGAGATTGGAGTAAAAGGAGAGATCTTAGCCAGGCTACGAATATAATCAATGTTTTAGTATGACGCTATTTAGATGGGTGATTACAAAATAAACATACTCCAAAGATTAGGATATTTTATTCTTTGAAAAATGAAGTATAAGGCTCTATTCACACCGAGACAACGCGACGTTGCGCGAAGAAACCAGTAGTTTCGCAGCGCTTTGCGCGCAGCCGCGACACGCATCGCGACGTTGCGAGGTGCATCGTGAAGCCCTGGCAGAGCACTGCTCTTGCACACTGCGCCTACCGGCGAAGCATCGCTGCGTCGTGTTGCGCTGCGCTGCGTCGCGCTACACCGAGGCATCTCGAGGCGCAGCGCGGCGTAGCGCGACACCACGAGAACTATCTCAATAAAATGTGTATCTTTTTGTGTAGTAAATATTTTGTATCACCATCTTACAAAGTGCGCGCCGCATCGCATCACATCCACAGAATACTTTACTCCTAGCGGAGAATCACATCACATCTGTGTGTGAAAGCTGTGAACTAACCTTACGCATTAAAACTTATCCTTTGTGCGCACGTGACAAACCACTCCCGTGAGTCCCGTGTCCCGCGTGGTCGGTCGGTCACGTGTCGACCGCGCACATTGCGGCCATTCGTATGAACGCAAGTAATCGCCTCACCGTCGGGAGAAATTAATAATAAAAAGTATATTTTTTTAATTTATTGGGTACAAAATTACTTAACATTGTTGATACAACTAATTTAAGTACACAAAAATTTTAGGTTGCCACATGAATTATTTGGCACTGGACCTTACTCATTGATTTATATATTTCACTAGATTAGTAATAACCGCGTCAAAGCGTTGCCACTGCACATATGGCCACAACCTTATGCCCAACTAACGTCGGTTCAGTGTTCATGTGACGCCGACCGAGTGGAGCCGAACGATACGCGACAAAAAATGGGTAAATGCGTAGTGAAAGAATGCGATTCAAGGTCACGAAAACAATTAATCAAGTGGAATCACTTTCCACACGTAAGTTTTAGTTTATGTTTTCATAATGTTGCGCGCCACTATTAATGTCTTGTACGTGGCAACACTAGTTACGCTAGTGCCCTCTAGTGTCGAGTATCAGAACTAGGAGTCAAGATCCTTCCAGAAATTTCGGGACCGATATGTACTCGAAAATTCTAGATGTCGCTACAGTAGAAGGTTCTAGAAACCATAGAAAACAGAAAAAATGTCTTATTCAAAGAGTATAGTAATATATAAGGAAGAAGAGAGCCCTCTTGCGAGTAAAACTGGTGCTCCTTGGAAACAGCGCCACCTGATGATTGTTACGCCAACTATAATATTTATATGTGTGTGTGTATATACCAATTCACTTACACGAGAGCACTCTGTGAATGTATGCGTGTATATATGTACAATGCTCTCTGCCTACCCTCACATTCAATATTCTTTTTATTACTATTTCCATTTCAACTTTTTACGAATGTAGAAATTACATTCTACATTCGTAAAAAGTTGAAATGGAAATAGTAATAAATGAATATAATAGGTACATATTGGAATTTATAAAAATTTAATACCGCAAAGCTTAAGAGTAAGATTAAAGTTAACAATTAGCTATGCATTCATACATAACTAGAAAATTGGAATGAAACACGGTTAAATTTGACCAAACAGAAATAAAACAATTATTTTCATAGAGATTTAAATATATTATTAACAGTTATTAGATACACAGAAATAAACTTGGGCACTCAATCTTAGATGATTATGGAAGCATCTTAGAACACCGTTTTCAGCAACCCATTATTATTCGTAAAACATTTTCATTAAGTAAAACGACTCTAATAAACCACCATAAACTAAATATTCACTGGCTAGTAACACTACACTTAAGTAATTGTTCTACGAAATACGAAATTAACTAAATCGACATCAAACTTTTGAATTTGGCTTAGAAAAGTTAAACAAAACGAACTCGATTCACTTTGAAAATGGTTTGTAACATTCCCGTTTAAAATAATATCTAATTGATGAAAAATTAACTTTGAAACTTTTTTTTTTAATTTCATAAAAATATGTAATAATTTAGGTTATTTTTTTCGCAACAGCAGATACAGATACATTTATATTTTCGGCTACAGAGCTTGTAGTACAGACTAATCATTTCAATCGAACATAAATATAATCGGAACGCATAATTTATATGTACTTTATAAATCATGGATTAAACAACTTTTATTTGTCATGCATACATATTACAAAATATATAGTTTATAATTTATAAGATAAGTAAAACTAATTTTAATGGACAGGTGACAAAGATATTAAAGCCATCTAGTGAGTATTAAACTAACTAAACTGAGGAAATTATGACCCGTATCATACACTTGATGGCGTTACTTTCTATGATCAAATGCATTACTATGGAACTGTACCCCCCCTGGTCTTATTCCGTGTTCTGTGCTAGAAACTATCTGAGGCTCTATATAAGACCGGTATAGACCACGACCGAGGCAGGTTCACACACTCAGACACTACTCTAGCACAGAACACTAGGGCACATCGCAATCGCCGGCGAATGCGACATCACAGACACTCCGTACACGAGGTTTAACACCCGTGATACGGGGCGTTTCTAACTTTTTGCGACTCGTTAATAAAATTGCGATAGCGATTCAAGCCGAGGTTCGTACCTCCTTCAGAGGGGCCCTTGAATCGCATCGAGCCCCCCCCTAGCTCGAGGAGCCTCACTCCGAAAGCAGGGGTCGGGGTGCCTCGGGAGGGCAGTCGGCGACGCGGCGCTTTGCGCCGCCTCGCCGACGGCAGAATCGTTGCGCTCGATAGTTCGTAAGTACTCACTTACGAACCTAATTAGACGAAGCTGTCAAGGCCGCAGGGCCAACAGCATACACATTTAGAAAAAAAAAAAGACCGAGGCAGTATTGAATTGGCGATATAAGCGAATACTTCGAAGCGAAATAACTGCAAACTAAAGTGATTGTGTTTTATAATTAGTGTGGTTTTAGATTGTAATTAGTGTTGTGTAATTAAAGTGACAATTTTGGTAATTCAATCGGCAGTTTTTAATTGTCTCGAACCCCAAGCTCGTAACAATAATAAAGTAAAAAACACCAAAAATAAAATGAAATATCGAATATTGCAATTTAGCTTCAATGTTGCCACTTTTCTGCCTTTGCAATTTTCCCACATTACACTACTACGACTATATAATTTATGGAATAAGTTAACTTGTTACCCTTGATTTTAAATATTTTGGAAATTATAATAAAAACTATGCTTCAACCTTTATACAAAGGAATTAACCGGTTCAGTGTGAATGGCACGCCAGGTATGCCATCGATTATTTTTGTGTGTGGCGTATGACACGCGAGTCGTGTCTTTTTTAATCGTTATAACTCGCTCAAATTGCGTTTTTGGAAGATTTATCCACAACACAATATTCATTATTTTGCAAGTAGTTCATGCCTACAGCTTCGTTTCTGGATATTTTGAAAATTTAAAATATTTTGGGGTTGACAACCATTTTTTAACTTGTACATGGTACTCTTTTTACTTTGTTGGTTTTAAATCATGTTGTGGAAAAATAGTCTAATAAGTAACAAATAATAGCACTCATTGTGATCACTCACAAACTCAAGTTGTAAAATAAATTTCTGGAAAACAAGTCTCCTGTTAAAAAAACAATGCGTTTGTCTTATTGTTTAATATTGCTTAAAATGGTTGAACTGCCGTCTTATTACTATCATAGGGCCGAATAGACCTACGAAGTACTTTTTGCTCTTGTGATATGGTATAAGGTTTATTTTTGCTTGAAACAGTTCGAAACCGTTCATGCATAAAAAGTCTTTTGTCAATCCGCCGCCGTATAGCGCCGGCGTTTTTTTCCTTTTGAAAACACTTGTTTTGCTATTCTCACTAATTAGACGTTTTCAGATCGACTTTACTTTTACATTTGTATAACATTAAATAATATTTAACATTTGTAAATATTAATGAATGATATACCTTATTTTTTTTCAAATTAAGGTTCTTCATTGTTTGATATTTACAAATGTTATTATTAGGTGAAAATTTAATTTAATAAAAACCAGTTTCCAGGGTGATTTAGCTGTACCTACTTATATAAATGATTTTTTTATAACAACAAAAAATAGTACAAAAGGTTTGTACTCCTTTTCCTTCCGTTACTGTTACTGTCCGTAACTGATGTTTGATGTCAACTAAACTTAATTAGGTCTAAACAAATGAAAAAAGCATAAAAAAGAAAGTTATTTTTACACATGGCTGATGGCGTATCATCAACTTCTGTGACGCTTGACACGCCAGAAATATTTGTTCGCCGCTACAGCTAAAAGTTGTCGAAAATCGGTGCCGCAACGAATAATTATTCTTATTTTAAAATATTCATGAATGATCTAATAATTATATTTTAGTCCCTATTTTATATTAATAATTTTGCAGGGTACCTAAAGATGCAGCACACCGTAAGAAGTGGTTGGAAATAACTCGATTGCTGTGAAAGGAGCCTCTCTGGGTGCCTTCAAAATTTCTCTTGTTTTAAGCATTTCCCGGATCAAGACAAACTAGGACCAAAAAGCGATTGCGACATTATTTATTTAAACGGATTAGTACTACAGATTAACATCATTTAGTATTATCTTAAAAACTTCCGCAAAGTCAAGCCTGAATCAATTAACTAGTTGTTAAATAGTATGGAATTTCTATAAACAAAACAATCAACGAAATTTATTAATAACCACAGTTTTTGTAGCTAATGTCATGAGACCAAATTTAGGAGACAAAAACTTATCGATGCTGTCACAATTCATGCATATCAATACTCAGATCTTCTTGATTTCTTGATTAAGAAACCTAAAATTGTTTTTTTTTTTACATTATTTTTTTTGTTTGATTTATTAGTAGATTAAAAAATACTTAGAAAAAAATATCTTTCATTTCATTAGTTATTCTTACCGCTATTCATCGGATATGAAAATATACATATTTAAAATAAAATAAAATAAGTGCAGCTTAAAAAAAAAACTCCTTTTTGTTGTTTATTTTGGGTAGAATTTCATATAGTAGGCAATACCAACCCGCCATTGCATGTTTGTTTGTATCTTTATCTAATCTTAGCGACGGTATTCTTTTCGCGACTTGTGTAAGTGAGACAGTTATATGTTTACTTAAAAAGGTTTAGTGGTTTCAAAGCTACGTCTTTGCGGTTAGATAGTGGTTTCACATTTTTCGACGCTCGGTAATGTGGTTTGCTCCTCTTGTCTTGTATAACTCAATGACCTTACTGAGTCCACCAATTTGGATTCTCAGAAGAGATTTAAAATTCAAACAATTTACTTCAAAGTTTAGTCTAATTACTAAATGTCTGGAGATTTTGAGTTTTGTCGGAAGTCTGGAGATCATTTAAAATGTCGGGAGAATCCAGACGAATCCCGACCATCTGGCAACTCTTAACTCTATGCCCACCTGACACTTACGCGTGGCGAAGCGCTGGCGCGTATTTTAATAGCTTTTTAAATTATAAACCGCTCGAGTCCAGTCTGGGAATGTTCGGATATTTTAAAAGAAATAGATATTAATCTTAAAACAGCTATAGGTTGGGCTGCACAGAATTACATGCAAGTAAAATGCTGGTATTTTACCCCATCACGGTTCTCTGAACGATGTAATCTGAATAATCTGTATAAATGTTCCTTAGTTTTGGAGCTTTGTGCAATATTTAGAGACGATGGCAGGAGATCTGACGGTATGACTTTAATCCTTTGAGAGAGGCAAAGCCGTAGTGTGGCCATGCTTAGACACTGGTGACACTCGTATCAAGGGTACCGTACCTCGTGAAAAGCCGGGGCCACTTCAGAGGCGGCTGAAATGAGAAAATGACGAAAATATGAATCTGAGAGATGATTACATTTGTGCCACTTGCTGTCGAGACTGGGTACCGTGGGGTTCACGTGCGATGAAGTTCCCAAAAGAAGTTGTCGCCGCTGGTGGCAAGTTTATTACGAGAAGTACGATTGCGTTACAGTTTTAGTTAGTTTTTTATTATTATAACTAGCTTTTTACCCGCGGCTTCGCTCGCGTGCGCCTGAATTTAGGAACATCATTAAATGCTGTTCCGTGCCAAATTTAGAAAAATTCTATCACTTTTAGAGTCACCTCGGTGGCTATGTCTCTATGTCTGTCAAAGATTTTTTTCATTCTAAAATACTATTAGACGTAGATGAATGGTAAAATGGTACAGAAACACGTGAATATATATGTCTAGAAACTCCTACTATTTTTTTATATCGGGCGTGTCTTCCGATTCCGATGTATCCATAAGAAAGGTAAATAGTCCTGAAGTCAAAATGTATTATTATTATTTACATTTTACTCTTTAAATTTATTTATAGTTAAAGTTAATTTAGTTTTAACAAAGTATTATAATGTTTATCTGAGACATCTTATTCATATCATTGGTCCTATTTAATATTGATTGGCACCATAAAAAAGATGTAGATATTTTTTTTTTACTTCGAGTAGACTTGAAAATTTCATAAATACAGTTCTATAATAATGAATACTACACATGGATTAAAACTAATGTTACGGGTTTTTTTACGCATCTTGGATGAAAGTTCCGAGTAAAAGAACATATCGTTGATGTGAAGCACCGAAGTTCCAGGAAATCTAAAGTATGTCAACATGTTTAGTATCGTCCCAACCATTATATCGGATCTGATAAACAACAAATCCTTGGAATAGAACACCGAATCCTACCAATGATGATTCGCGAGGCTATTGAAATTAAAAATATCCTAATTTTAATAGGGAAGATGGCTGAGTGCTACCATCCGCTAAGGACCCCATAATTAATAAAATAAAATTCAAACTACTACTGCATTTATTCTATTCTATTTTAACTATGACATCAGGTCGTCAAACACCTCAGTTCTCCCGTCCCTCCCGTGATGATCACGGGAGGGGTGCTGTAAAGTGTCCAAAACACCGGGAATTTAAAAAGTTAAAATTAAACACGATAATATCCTTAAAATTCGTTTTATTCTTTATAAATATTATTCACAGTGAACGTGAGGA
The DNA here is from genome assembly GCA_963668995.1 of Parnassius mnemosyne. NCBI lineage: Eukaryota > Metazoa > Arthropoda > Insecta > Lepidoptera > Papilionidae > Parnassius > Parnassius mnemosyne. The sequence goes on along the minus strand of CAVLGL010000104.1, from coordinate 18,518,283 downwards.
TCACTACACTCATGAACGGGAGTAGAAAAATGTTCGCCCTGTTGTGGCGGTGAAAGAAAATCCACCACCTCATATCATCCCGTCGTAAGAGGTGACATAGGAAAACAAACTGGAGATGGGACGGGCTGCATCATCTTCTTGACAACAGATCAAAATAATAATAGCTGCGGTTGCCAATCCGCATTTTAACTTTTACCCTCATCTTTGCAAGCCTTAATATTTACTGTAAAGTGAAAACTAAAAGCAACATACTCGAAAACAAAGAGAATATAATCACTACGTTTATCGTAAACACGAATAAAATAAAAACAGCATATCTGCCGTCATAAGAAAAAAGGGCGCATCTAACAATTTTTGAAAAAAATAGTTAAATATACCATTCGACTCAAGATAAAAAGGCGCATCTACTCAATTTTTTTAATATTCAAAAATATCAATATTTTAGAAAATATCGTAAGAGTTTTAGACGTAACTGTTATATGTGTATATTCAGTAGAATTGTATTATTTCATTTTATTAATGACTTGCCATTTTAGTTTATTTAGAAGTAGGTGGCGCTAATATAACATAAAATAATGAAATCCAAAACCTAGTAATATAAGCAATAGAAGCGAACATTTATTTATTATATCAATGAGGGATAAAGTGAAGTCAAATCTCTTAAAAGTTCTGTTTCTGTTAAAAAATACGCTATCAGCGCCCCTAGTGGTGAAAAACGATTTAATGATATCGTCAATAGACCATATTATAAAATAGCAACGTTGTGTTTAGTTATAACTATCTTCAAACGATTTCTATTCATTGATTTGGTCAAGCTATATCATGGTTGACATGGTCAACAAATAGTGTTAAATATCACGAAATGACCACACCATTTCACGAAATGATAAGAGAGTACTATCATTCACACTGAAGAGACTACTTTATGATATATGATCAATTCTACGATCTGGTCACGACATCCATAAAAATCTTGAATAAAACTATAATGATAATGAAAATTTTGCAACAATTGCAAATTTCAACAGTGGTCACCGGAACCGGTGCCACGCGGCAGCTTTTGCTGTCGCACGGATGGGCAGGCTCGAACCGGCGTGGTACCACGACCTCACAGAAAACCAGCGTGAAGTAGAGGTTTACCTCTGCGTTTCGCTTGGTGAGTGCAGGTGCCCGGAGGCCCTTTTTACTGGAAATGAGGCATTCCATCTTAGTCCGCATCTACATTTTGATTTGTAATAGAGGATAGATGTAGATGTCTATGGGCCGCAGCAACCACTTACCATCAGGTGCACTGTGTGCTCGTTTGTCACCCTTATCCTATAAAAAAATGCAGACAGACCAGTATTAATCACTTACATATATATTAGCAATTCAAATAAATACCTTATCAATTTTTATATTTATGATAGACGTCACTATTATCTATTGAAATTATTACACTTTCAAAATAAAATAACAAAAATACCAAAAAACTTAACGTTAGAGTTTTTTAATAATTTTAAAAATCTAATAATTTAATCATATAAATGTAAGTTATTTATATAATTTCATTTATTAGTAACTGAAGGTAAAAACTTTTTCCATTTGATGATAGATGGCGCTGTTTTGAATACCAAATCGGTGTAGTTTCAAATTAATTTACCAAGATTATAACTATATTTTAAACTTTATCTACAAATATGGTATTTATTTGAAAACACCCGTCATCCCGCCTATAACTAAGATATAATAGAAAATTAACATCTAAAGGAAATAAAATACTTAACCTTCCTTTTTTGAAGTTCCGTAATCGGATAAAAAGTAGCCTATAAGTTGCCCCGGGTTACTCACTATCTACATACAAAATTTCATGTAAATCGGTTCAGTAGTTTTTGCGTGAATCGGGAATACACAGACAGACAGACAGACAGACAGACGGACAGACAGACAAAAATTCTAAAAACCACTAATTTGGCTCCAGAACCCTTTATTTAGTCCCCTGGACTTGTTTTTTCAGGAATATATTAGAATTACAGACACGACTTTTCTACAGATTTATTATATGTATAGATATAGATAAATACATACTTTTTTTTGTAAATAAATACCCCAATAAAAATAATTATTGAAACTTTTTCATAAATGAGGTTGTACAAAAAGATCATCTAACTACCTAGTCAGGTCATAAATTCTGTCACATGTTTAATATAAAATAATTGAAACAAGTTTATTCATTATGTAACCATTTATATACCAAAATGAACTTAACAAAACAGATTCTTATGACACTAAAGTTTATTCAAAATGACCTCCGTGATTTTGCATACAGGCCTTCAATCTGCACGGCCAGTCGTCTATCGCAGCACGAACGAGGTCCATGTCAAAATCGGCGGCTGCCTTAATCAAGGATGTTTTGAGTGACTCCAAATTGGGATGAGGCTTTGAGCACGCCTTTTCCTCCAAGTGTTGCCATATCTTGTAATCTAACGGATTCAAATCTGGACTGGAGGAGGGCCAGTCTTCGTGCCGGATGAAGTCTTGTTGGAATACCCAATGCCTGTTATTGAACATGGTATGAGAAATAGGTTCCACAAGGTTCGTCAGGACTGTATTTTGATACACAACCGCATTTGTTTTTACATCTTTCTCACAAAAATGTACCTCTGTTAAGCCCCAATAAGAAACTCACAACCATACCATGAGCGAGGATGGAAAATGACCTCGTTGCACACGCGGAATACGGTTGCTTGCTTCTTCACTACTGTGTGCTTACACCTTATCATTTTGTTTGTTATAGCTCTCTTTTACGGTAAAATTTTTTTCATCCGAAAAAAGAATTTTCCGATATTTTTTTCCCGCGTACCGCTTCAACAATCTCTTCAGTCTCAGGTCCATTAGACGAGCATTCAAACGATGTCCTGTTTTTCTTCGATATGCCCGAATCCCTAAGTCTTCATTTAACACCCTTTTCACCGTGGTTCTGCTTAACCCCATCTGAAGGGCCAACAGTTTCTGCGTACGTTTGGGATTTCTTTGAATTCGCGCCTTCACAGCTTTTATCACTGCTGGAGTCCTAACAGACCGAGGGCGACCACTTTTTGACCTGTCATCTACACTAGAGTCTTCATTGTATCGTTTGATTGTACGATAAACGAATCTTTTGGTTATATTCAAATTTTTCAGTATGTCAAAAATTTGAATTGGCGCGTAACCGCAACGATGCAACGCAATAACTGCAACACGGTCTTCTTTAAGCGTCCACTCCATATTTAAAAATGAGTAAAATTCTAAAAAGTATATAGTTTTATTTTCACGAACAATTCGAAATTCGAATTCAATAAACTTTTTTGTGGCCAGCATTCTAAAAGAAAAGTTTTTACTGTGTGACAATACTTATGACCTGACTAGGTATTACACTTCCTAGTGCAATTGTCCATCCAATGAAGATGATGAACATGCCATCAGGCTACAATACCAGCTGCTAAATTTCATCATCGCATATCGCAACACAACTCAATACCATTCATATCGTCTGGATGATTGGAGGCCCACCACTGTGCAATTTACAATGTTTTCTTTTTCGCACAACTTCCTAGTGGAATCGGCTACAATCGGCGATTTTCCGGACTTATGCAAAACGTACCTACAATACCCCTGGTGTTGCAGTTATTCATGGGCGGTGGTATTCATTTACTATGAGGTAAGCCGCAAACTCGTTTGTTCCCTCTTATAAAAATAAGGTGCAAGGTTGAGGTCGAAGGTGATACTTCAGTCTCCAAAACCTGTCAGAAAGATTATGAAATGATTGATAGAAAAAGGGAGATGGGCAAATATTAAATAAGACAATAATTCTGTGAAACATTGAATGTTGTTAATTCATCATATATTAATATATTCGATAAATAAATAGTTAACTATTTTGTATTATACATACTATGTCATACATGACTTATGTTACATGTGCTAAAATTTCAGATTACATTCATATTATGTAATCGTTTTGAACAGAAACAAACAAATTGCTTTAGCTACATAGTACGTCTTAGTTATTGCACAGTTGAACGTTCGAGTTTAGTTGAAACATTCAGATAAATTTACTATAAACATTATTAATAGTATTCTCATATCAACATTACAAGTCTAAGTATAGAATTAGAATAAAAAAGCTGTTGGATATCACTCGAGCGTATTTTCTTCTTTTTTTTTATTTTAATTATATTAAAACATTGCAATGTCAAAATCTAGTTTGTGACCAAAAGTAACAGGCGCCCGATTAAAATCAACCCGCGCGAAAACTTACATGAGATCAATAGGTATATCAAAAACTGCTCCTTGAGCGCTACTCTACGTGTTTGATTACACTTTACAATTTACATCAGCTGATAAATATGTATTTTTTAAATTTTCTACGTTACCTTAAACCCTAAGTGTATAACATTAACTTTACTTCAAACTTTCTATTCAAATAAAGATCTCCAAATTGTCTTAAAGTAGTATTAATCATTTGTAGTTACAAAAATTTACATCAAAGTCTATTCGGTGTTCTCTGCTATTAATGGTGTTATTTAATTGGCCTTTTGCGATATACGGCGAGCTGACACTAACAAATTATGGATAATATTTTGAAATTTAGTAATATAATTGAGAAAAATTTAAATACATTACAAACTATTCACATGAACCACAAAAATATATTATATGTTTTAATATGGCAAGTGACCGGACTCCAGACAAACTAGTACATACTATACCGTACTAAAAGAGAAAAAGGCGCAATATAATACAGTTAGAATAACAAAAAATGTTAACATAATTTGCTATAAAAGTACAACATTCCTGTTTGCCTGCATACCTTTAATAAATGTAGCTGTAATAAAAAAAAAGTCTTAACATAATGTTACATTATTTTTCGAATTTCTAGTAAATTAAACATTTTTTTTTATTTAAAATAAATTGACATGAAATATTAGACTACGCATTTAACTATCAAATTAGCTGCGACGTCACAATATCAACCATTTTATAATACCAGACCCACATCCGAGTTAACATATTATGTATTGATAGTGACTAACGAACTGAGGTTCATCATTAAATTTAACTTCAGTAGAGTTTATTTCACGATAAAAGAAGTCTGTAGTGCCATTTTAAAAATTATATATAGCCCGAATTTATTTATTAGAACCAGTTTAACGAACACAGATAACAATTGACAAACAAGGTATGGAAATTTTGTGCCCCATCAGTTTGCGTGCGATTCGGGTGCGGGCTTGGCGCGCGGTTTGCGCTACATGGCCGTCTTTAACCGTATCTTCTTCAAATGCGACGGCGACGGGTTAGGAAAAGACCTTCGCTTACCCGGCATCGCAATCGACTCCGGATGGGACATACCACTCTGCGATCCCAAAACTGTGCCGCCGGCTATGTCCTCCCAGTTACCACCTATATCCTCAGAGGATGAAGACGCTACTGGCCTGCAACGGTTGCTTCCGGATCTTGTCACCGTCCCACGTATCGACCGCGCGAAGTTTCGCTTGGCTAACTTTGCCGACACCATACCTGAGCGGGAACTTTCCGTGTCATCGGCCGAACGTCTACTTACTTTCGCTTTCACTACACCTGCTTGGCTTTTGCTCGAGTTCGGTTTGCGTATCGCCAATATATTCCGCCTTTTGGTGGATAGAGTCTTCGGTTTCGGTTCGTTTTCGGCCAAGTATTTCGTCCGTGACGTTTTAACAGGCTCGGCTTTTTTAACGTATTTCACGTTTACGTTGATGATATCGTGTCCGGAGCGCGACGCAAGGATCGGCGGGCTACGTTTTCGTTCGGTGTCGCTCTTCGCCCCCGCATACGCGTTTTCTTTGCGTTCGTCGATCACCTTTGTCTTTGTGCGTGCGTACAACGGTACCCTTGTCGGCGACGTTGTCTTCGGTCGCAATCGAGACATCGTGAGCTGTAATAATTTTCAAGATCAACGTCATTTGTTTCAAATTAAAAAGACGCGATTTTGGCCGTCGCATATTATATGAATCGTCTCAACAATCAACTCCACTTTCATTTGGATTCAGCGACGCAATGTGTTCAGTTAGTCACAAATGCGCTGTCAACTTGTGGCCGACGAGTAGCAAGCCGGCGTACAAAATATAGGGGTGCTAAGTGCACAAAACCTGTATAACGCGTGGACTAGACGTCATACATAACTTTTATTTAAATTTAGAGAATTTCTGTATATTACTTTGGCTCGGAGTTGGTGTTGACGTTACAATGTGCGACGGTCATTACACTGTGCTTACATAACTAAAACCACACACCTACATATATGTTTTAGTACGTATTTGTGGTATGATGTTAATAAATTAAATTGGGACAACACACAATCCACTCTGAAATTGGTTTCCTTACCCTGATTATTAATTAAAATGCTGGTTGATTATTTATAGAAGATTAACACTGAAAATTAAAGACATGTGTTATAAACAAAGAAAGAATTGTAATTAAAAAAAGAGCGTTAAGTAAGGATTGTCAAAGTTAAAATATGATTGAGAAAAGAACAGAAGAAATGTGTAAGAAGAGATCATTTCTTAATAAAAATTATTTGGTCTATAATAGGAAGTTAGTTTTAAAATATTATGAAAATATTTTTTTCTGACTAGAAAGGAATTGATAGGTTTGATAAATTCCATATTGGTACGATCATAAGTAAGACCTATTGCATGGTGTCACTGGATCGGCTACTCGATCTCTAACTCCACACTAGGACGGGGAAGCCGAGCGCCAGGAAAACAAGGCTAATAATTAGTGTTTCTATAACTGGCTGAGGCCACGAAAGTAATCTGTAATATTATGTAAATACTAGACTGACTAGATTTGACACGTGATCATTGTGCACTTTTTGTGTGTGACCTTATGCGTGTGTGTTATGTGCGTGCGTGTGTGTGTGTTATCTCTCGTGTTATGGTGTGTGTGCACTTATATCTACAGCCTCGCGTTACACGGGCATGGGTGTATTTTTTATGCGTGTGCGTGTAACCTGAGTACAGGTGCAATATGTGTGTGTGTGTGTGGGCGTGCGTGTGCGTGTACCTGCGGGCGCGCGGTGCGCGTGTGCGTGCGCAGCCAGTCGCGCAGCGCGGCGAGCGTGCGGTGCTCGGAGCACGGGATGCGCGAGTTGGGATGCTGCCCCGTCACGTCCAGGATCGACGCGCCCAGTGCCCGACCCACCTGCGCACACATACACTCTACAAAGTCTCATTAAAATTAAACCAAAATTAAATTCTAACGACTGCTTCCTAGTTCGTCGTAAGCGCAACTGTTGATCATGAGTATCCGAGGTCGAATCCGGGTCGGGCTATATTAAATTATTTATGGATTTTCCTGTCAAGAAATTCTCAATAGCAACCTGGAATTAGTAAGTTGGCACTGTCTTTTTTACGCACGTAAAATCGTTGATCCTGTGTCTAATCTCTCTCCGGTGATGTCTAATTTCCATCCCATTGGACGGAATAAGGAATGAAAATGAAGGAAATGAGAGTGCACATGTGTTTGCGCACACACTCTTGCACAATAATCCTGTCCTGTGCATTATCGAAGACTTGAAGATAACTGGCCGCCGTGACCGAAATTCGGTCTGGAGAACAAAAGATTGCAATGATCCTGGGTTCGAATCATAAGTAAAGTCAACATTTATATAAAAAATCTTGTGTTGTCATAAGAGTCGTTTTAGACCATGCACAGGGGCCCAGTTCAAAGTTTACAGGCTTTTTAAAAAATCAAGAAATATGTATTAATTTATATCTATTTTTATTTAATAATTAATGATTTTACCCAAAATAGTGGTATAAAGTATATATACAATATAAATGTGTTTTTTAATTGATTTAATTTCGTAAATAATATATGACCACGTGTTTCAACACGTTGGGACCCAGCTCGGCTCTTCCTGACTCGTGCAATATGTACCCCTGAAGATTTAAATAAAACTAGTTTTTACTGATTATATCTCGTATGTTAACTTATTTTATATTCCCGACGTTTCGGTTTATAAAAAATACACAAACCCAATGGTCCACTACGTCCAATAGAGAGCCAATCGATTCACCAACTTACAGATTGGCTCAACACTTAGCGAAAATTATGTACACAAAGATTTGAATCATATTTGTTTACTAAAAATGTTGGACAAAGATTTCTGTACGCTATTTACACAATAGTGCTTTACTAAGCCGCAGTGACTACATTGTCTGGAGATTTTGAAAGAGACTAACAAAATCAAACTAAAAATCTAATAAATACCCAAAACTACGTGTGTGTATAGCAGACAAGTTTGTATGAACTTAGTGGCAGCAAACTACGTGAAGTATCGACACATGAGATAGCAACGAGTCATACGTGTGTAGCAACAAACCTTCATTGGGTCTATCTCTTTGAAAACCTCCAGATTCCTACCGCGGCTGTGTCTTACCTGAAACGTTCACCACTTATGAAATTAGCTTTGGAAAGACTTTGAAATATTTTAACATAATACCGTAAAATGTCATGTTTAACTGTTTTATGCAATTATTGAAATCAATACACATTTCTCGTAATCAAAATTTAAAATATTTTAATTAAGCACTTGATCGAGAAAAGTTTCGTAAACTATTAATAAGTATAATTTCGAATTTCTTTAATATAGCTTTGTTTTTTTAATGGATATTGCATTATTAAATTAATAAGTACATTATTACAATATAATTACTCTCACTTTTCGTTCTTAATGCATGTTGTCTTAAATGTATTGTTTATTTATTTTGAGCCACATTCCTAATTTTTAATACAATGACTTAAATTCAGGTATATAAATAGTTTTGTTAGCTCGATAACATAGTAAATGTTTGTTATAGTTCTGTGGTGGTCGGAATGTGCAAAACGTTCAAGTTGAAAGCAAAAAAAAAATTTGCGACATCATGATCAACATCATCAGCCTATAAAGGCATCATCGGACATGGGCTTTTCTCGTAGGGCCGATTTGCAGTTGGATTGACGTATGCATTATTAGCGTCGCACCTCTGACGTCAATGTCGCCGATCGGGGATGTTACGTCTAGTGTAAAGATATGTATAAATATGGAAACGTAAGAATATCGCTATCTATCGGAAGCCATAACATTCTTTTGGCATATTACTTTGTTGGCAATTCAGATCACTGAACGACATTGAGGTAAGGGAAGCGGTAAAATCCGCGACTGGCTTAGAATAGAGGGGAGTGAGCTAACGAACTTTGTAGCGACACTACACGCGGGCACCTAAATAACATTTTTAAATTTGCACATATTGTACCTTTTAGTTCACAATTAGAGTTATTTATTTAGTTTTACAATATTGAGAACGAAACATATTGAAACTCGCAAGTAGCGTAAACTCCGCAATACCGCTACGTGTAGAACAGTTGAGAATAATTACAGTAGTTCTTACTTCACCACTCACTACTCCCTTGTGTAGAAACGGACTCCCCTCAGTCGCTACTTCAGATCCGGCTCAAAATACCAACAGCCCGGTTTTATCGATTCCCTTACCTCAATGTTGTTCTGTGGTCTGAACACGCGTCTTACATATCCACGAGCCGAAATAATAATATAAATAATAAAGAACACATTTAATTCTCCCACATACTATAGTTACATTAACTTACATGATTATAGTATATTTAGTTGTTGTGGGAACTTAGTTGCCCTGGGTGTCGTCTAGTTGTAGGCGTGTACGTACCTCCTCGAATATATGCGGCGTGTACTTGGGCGGGTGCGGCGCGTGCGGCGGTGGGGGGAGTGGTGGGGGCGGGTCGCGCACGGGCGGCGGCAGCACGTTGACGAGGCGGCCCGTGTTGTAGTTGCACTCGAGCGTGTACGTACCTCCTCGAATATATGCGGCGTGTACTTGGGCGGGTGCGGCGCGTGCGGCGGTGGGGGGAGTGGTGGGGGCGGGTCGCGCACGGGCGGCGGCAGCACGTTGACGAGGCGGCCCGTGTTGTAGTTGCACTCGAGCGTGTACGTACCTCCTCGAATATATGCGGCGTGTACTTGGGCGGGTGCGGCGCGTGCGGCGGTGGGGGGAGTGGTGGGGGCGGGTCGCGCACGGGCGGCGGCAGCACGTTGACGAGGCGGCCCGTGTTGTAGTTGCACTCGAGCGTGTACGAGCGCACCAGCCCCGTGGCCTTCAGCACGGCCACGCGCCCCGAGCCCTCGCGGGACATGCCGTCGCGCCGGTCTCTACACACCGCACAATACAATACAATCATTAAAACATGCTTTTATTAGCTTCGCGTGTAACCTATCTATCTATCTATGTAACGGAATCTTTTAACGTAATATTCACCAAATTGTAAACGGCCGTTTGACTTGATAATTTGCACGCGTATGAAGGACCGATGACACCACAATAATTTAATAACTTTATCCTAGTATCCTGATCAGGATCATCACGATCATTTTTAACAGTTTTCTACACTCGTCATACGCAACACAGCAGCATAAAGCTGCTATTCGATGAGAGCAAGGTTCTTCCCCAGTCGAGCCGACTAAATATTGGGACGCTGCTGACCATAGCCCTCCCCTCCTCCTATGAGCCAATTTACAAGAGAGGCCTCTGTTCAGCAGTAGACTATTATAAGGTATTGTAATAATAACGATGATGATGATAGATTACAAAATAATTAATATTAGAATGTCACAGTTTAGCCGATATAAAAAAAGAAGGAGATTCTCAATTCAACTGTATGTTCTCTCTGTATATCAACAGCCAATTATTGTAAACTGACTAATATTTTTCTTTATTACATAAGCTACAAGCCTAGCCTCAAAAGTGGTCCCATTGATTCTAAACTAATAAAACTGGCCAAGTGCGTGTCAGGCCACGCACAATATAGAGGTAGGGTTCCGTAGTTGCCCGTCACAATACGTGGGCTTTCTTGATAAAGAGCATAGTAAGTGACTTCGCGGTTGGACCGCTATAACGACAAAAATAGGACAAAATTAAAATAATAAGAAGATCTTAAATAGGAAGATCGTAACTGAAGGACTTATTTTCAAATCTGACATAGAGGGCGTGGTATTCAAAAAAAAATTTAAAAAAAACTTTTCGATTTTGATAATAACACCCTATCTATCCCGCAAATGAAAAAGTAAAGCTAATAGTAGTAATGCATATAAGTTGGTTCATAAAATGTTTATTTTTAACAGTTTACAGTTTACAATAAAATTATGATGTTATAATGCAGCTACTTTTAGGTCATTTTCTATAGAATTGTAAAGAAATTTTTACTAAAACAAGTGCATTTTATAAGTTGGTCGACTATTACTTGTTAACTTCTTAATTCTATAGTTTTTTACCTTTTAACTTCATTATATATACTACTGTGTAAACTTTTCAAATTTCCAAAAACGGCGGTTTAGTTGGTAGAGGGGGGGTAGGGAGACACACACATGACTCTAATGAAAAATACCACTTTAAAACTAAATATTTCCCAAAGGGACCCCTGATCGATGTTGTTCCCCACCGCAAGTGTTTTTGAAAGACCTGTCCAACGTTACCCCACATGATGGAATAGACGGGTAAAAAAAAAATCATCCTCCATTTACTTGTATGGGAAGTACCCAAAATAAAAATGAGATTATTAAGATTTTATTTCACAGTTATTTTAGGCGTGATTAATATGTATAACTATGCCAAATATATATGGGTCTCTGAACAAAACCGCGGTAGGACGGACGGAGATGACGAAACTATCTAACTATCGAACTATCTTGTTGTGTAACTACGGAACCCTAAAAAAATCTAACTCTAAAGCTGAAAATTAGAGGATAAAATTATTAATATAACTATTAGCTTAGATGGTAGTCAAAGTCCTCTGGAAATTGCTACAGTCTAAACTTACTACATTATGTAAGACTAGCGATCCGCCCCGGCTTCACGTGTGATTTCTAGATCTCTACAACAAGCGCTGCCTACCAGATTCAATTGCAAATCATCCAGGGACCCACTCAAACATACACAAATTAATCAAAATCGGTCCCGCCATTTTCGGGCTTTTGCGAGACTAATAGATAGCAATTGATTTATATATATCGCCATAAACTTAATATCGAATATTAAAAAGATTATCCACAATAGGTTACTGACTTGAGGTACATATTTCTCTCGGTAAAGTTGCAGGAGGAAAAATGAAAGTGGAGATTGTTCAAGGACATAATTCTCGGCAACAGCATACACTCCACCGAGCTCTCCACATCCTCAAAATGGTTGCCGTACATGAAGATGCCTGAAACAAATAATACTTTTTATTACATTTGTCGTTCTTAACCAGACCGAAAATAAATTTTGAAGATATAATTGAAAGTCGGCTAACTTTGGAAAAGGCGACGCACTGGCAGTGTGTATATTTATTCAAACCATTTCAAGTCACTTTCGCATCCCACATAATTTAAAATCTATAAGAACTACACACTTGTAATGTTGAATCATATAATATGTAAATGAACATTTAACTGTTGTGTCTGTTTCGCGGACAGAGAAATTTAATGATGACCCCTTGAATATCTATAATTCCAAATTATTGAATAAACCTAGTAAAGCTCTTGAGTTATTAAGGTCTCAAAATTTCTATTTTTATCATTATCACTTTGACTTACTTATCAAAAACTTTGGCCAATTTTAAGTTACTTAGAAAATAGAAATCTGGCATCAAGGTACATCATTACAAATGGAAATATCTCAAATCTACAAATTGTCGAAACTCGGTGGTGCCGAGACATTTAATTCTTATCGTTAAAATTAAAAGTGGAAAACAGTAAAGCATAAACGTAAGAGAAAACCGTTGAAGGTCATGTATTTATTTAGATTAATAATAGGATTTTTTTTTCAAAATATGATACAACCATAAACATTAATTTAAAATGTGCCCCCTTTTCAAATTTATGTTTTTGGTTCGATAGAAGGAAGTTCGGTACAAAAAACTTATAAAACTCATTTATTCCTACAAACACGAGAGATCTGAACGGGCGCCAAGCTTTATAGCAGTTGTTTAAATCATAGGATCTATAGGAAGGTGAAACTGCTTGAAACAACCTTATTCGTTGTTTGTAATGTACTAGGCCCACTTTTTCACAGTTATGTTTTTGATGGGATATCAGAATTAATTAAAGACATTAATATATACAATGCAAAGCAATATAAGAACAGACATTCAATAATAATTTTGAATGGTTAACTATTATAATGCAAAATGTAAATCAATATATAAATCGTGTAATATTTCATCATGCATGGTTTAGCATAATTGTAATGAAAAGTTAGTTACTAAATTATTGTTTATAAAAGTCGTATTACCGAAGCTAAAGCGCAAATTTGTCTAATTATAATATCTTCAAATAGACCTATGCAAATTTAATTAATGAATAGCTGTATAATTATTACTGTGACTACTAATATTTATTCTTTGGCTAAGGCATTCGATCTTTGTCCTCACAGGTGACAACACATCTGTAGCTTTCTTTATTTAGCGCTGGCTGCAGATGTACACCGACTGCAGTAGCCACTTACCATCAGATGGACTGTGTAGTTCGTTTGTCACTTCAGTTGAATAAAAGAATAGTGTAGTAGTGGCGTAGGAGAATTAATCACCCCATTTTGTCACGTGGGTGTCGCAAGAAGCAACTATGAACAAGTGCTCTAATTCCAGCCGCTCAATTTCACCATCGCACATCGCGACAAAACTCGCCATCCATCTGGATGATTGGCGGTCCACCACTGTGCGATTTAGAAGATGTTTTCGTCCTCGCACAACTTCCTTGTGAAATTGATTACCACTAGCGATTTTTTCGAACCGATACGACTTAGGTACCTTCAAGAAAAGAGCCTACTCCTTTTTAATATGCCGGCAACGCATCTGCAATTTCCCTGTTGTTGCAGTTGTTTATGGGCGGCGGTAGTCACTTACTATCAGGTGAGCCGCATGCTCGTTTGCCCTCTCCTATAAAAAAAATTTATACGACCGACTTCAATATAAATTATTAAGGATAACTCAAAAACTACTGGTCATACCTTAATCAAATTTATATGAGATCACACGAGATACACCAGCTTTCAAATAGAATCATAGAAATCGGTTCACCGAGAAATAAGTTATGAGGTAACACATAAAAAACATACATTCGAATTGAGCACCTCCTCCTTTTTGAAGTCGGTCGAAAATGCCAGAAAGATGTTATGGTTTCTGATATATAGATTTATAACCATCCCGATTACGTCAGACCGACGTAAAATGCCCAGATCGGTGACGGGCAGTAGCACTAAAGGCGGCAACAACGCGAGACGTTTGATACTGCGGTCGTCAAGCGTGACACGGGAACAACGGGAGAAACCCATGTCCAATAGTGGATATTACTGGCTGAAGTATAGTGTTGGTTTTTTAAATTAAAAGAAAAGAAGAAATAAACTTTAAAATAAACTCAAAGTAGGAGTATAGCACAGACGGTAAAAGGAATGCTTCACAGCCTGTAACAATGCTGGCTCTCTTGCCCTTCGAACTAGAATAAACAGTGGATGCAATAAATTATTACATATCTATTGCAGATTGCAATAGAGTACAAGTAATATTGTCCTCTAGAAATAATTTTGGTCACGGTGGCGGCTTGTTTCAACGGAGGTTTATAGTGCCAGAATTTATTCGCAAGCACAGGTGCACTCCTATTCCCTCACTCCCATAGTCCTATATGGGATGGCAATCCGACACGACCGAAGAGAGATCAGGCGCAGGGCTAACGGCTTTACGTGCTTTCCGGGGGTGAAACACCGCCGACTTCCTAACTCATGCCTGTTAATAAATTTTTTGACAGAACAACTCCAATAACTAATTTCTGATCAAATCGCTGATTCCAACCCGGGACGTCATGATCAGCAGCTGCGTTTACACCTAGTATACATTATCAATGTCGATACCCACCTTTTTTGGAAGCGTGTCCGTGCAAATCTATGTACAAAAATAATCCGGACTCGGGCTCTTTAGGTGTGCGTGTGGTTGCGTTGGCTAAAGAAATTGGTTTCTTCTTAAGTTGCTTTGGCGGTGATGACGTTTTTTCTTCGTTTGGCGGCGGTCGCTATTAAAACATAAAAATATACTTGTAAAAATACGGTCTAAATAGTTCAGTCTACGGTTACAGTGCCACTAAAATTGTTAATTGCCATTTATGTAAACATAGCGACATGATAATAACCGACAACCGATGGGGAAGAGAGAGCGAGAGAGAGAGAGAGAGAGAGAGTGGGAGAGATTCTAGGGTATTCTGCAATGGCCTTGTGATGGATGAAGATGATTGCACATTACGCTCAGTATATAAATATGTAAGTGAAAATGGGACGGCCATATATAGACCCTTTTTACTTGAAAAGAGGCATTCTATCTTAGTCCTCACGGCTGACAACGCATCTGCATTTTAATTCGCAAACGAAATAGATGTAGATGTCTATGGGCCGCAGCAACCACTTACCATCAGGTGGACTGTGTGCTCGTTTGTCATCCATATTCTATAAAAAAATGTAGCTTCGAATAACCGACAACCGATGGGGAAGAAAGGTTCTCGATTGGTAACCTCGTACCAGTAGATGAAGTGTAAGGCCAAACCCTACTAGATGGAGTGACGACCTGGTAAGAGATATGCAAGAAGTCGATGGGTGCTGGTGGCCCAGGACCGTGCTTTGTAACATTATTTTGGTGAGGTCTATGCCCAGTAGTGAACTTGTGAAGGGTTATTATGATAAATAATGATAGCAATGTAAGAGAGAACCCATGCTTCATTGCGTCCTATGAGAATCGTAAGAGGCGAGGCCAATAAACCGGCCTTTGTGGCATAAAACTTTATCGTATATGAAAGATATAAATTATCAGAAATATAAAGTTAAAAAAAAATAACAGCCTAGCCTAGCCTATGATAGTTTCGGAGGAGGAAAGATTCCGTCATTCTAGCACTATGTGTTGTCTGTTCTCGATATACATTTTTTATCTCGCAGATATCAATTCGTCTCGTTTTTCTTCAACGCAAGCATGAGGTAAATAAATTAAATAGACAAAAATCGCCTTAACAATTTCAATGTTACTGGCGCGGATCGAAATTAGGTAACTGTAAAATTTAAAGAGAAAATTAAACCCGCGGCGGCGTTAGAGAATCCATCACCCACATTTCGTCTCGTGTAAGTTGTAACTATAGGAAATGTCAGAAAGATCTTATGGCTTCCGATAGATGGCGGTGTTACCGTCTCGTGTATACCAATTCAAGGGTGAGGCATCATAACTAACACAAATTCTTCCCACATTTGAAGAGGCTTATGTCCTGTAGTGGATTTTTACGAGCTGAAGAATAACTAGAAGAGAAAAAGACCTTGGCAACCACAGATCTTCTTGTCGTATTGCACTTTGCATATCATTTAGTTTTACTAATTATTAACAAAAAAGAGACACTTCTTGCTATCCAGCTATATATTTCTACAAAACGATCTTATGCGCTATGCTTGTAAAAACGTTCTTTCCGATTGGCTTGACTCACTGGCACTGCGTAGAGATGTTGCATCTCTTTGCGTATTTTATCGCATGTACCACGGGGATTGCTCTGAGGAATTGTTCGGACTAATTCCAGCCGCTCAATTTCACCATCGCACATCGCAACAAAACTCGCGATACCGTCCATACCATCTGGATGATTGGCGGTTGACCACTGCGCGATTTAGAAGATGTTTTCTTCCTCGCACAACCTCCTTGTGGAATCGATTACCAGCAGCGATTTTTCCGGACCGATACGACTTAGGGACCTTCAAGAAAAGAGCCTACTCCTTTTTAAAAGGCTGGCAACGCATCTGCAATTCCCCTGGTGTTGCGGTTGTTCATGGGCGGCGGTAGTTACTTACCATCAGGTAAGCCGGATGCTCGTTTGCCCCGTCTCGTATAAAAAAAACTACGCTCCGCTACACGCCAATTTTATGACACCGTCATGACACGGCGCCATTTTAAGATTATTGAAATACAACAAAATACAGTTATGACATGAAATAAATAACAATTTAAATAAAAAAATATTTATAGGTTTGGGGTTTTGCATAAATGTACTACACAACGCGCTTAATGCGTAATGAACGAGAAAATGAACTTGAATTATTGGAAACGGGAGTTTTAATTAACGCAAGCTAAATATAATCGTACACACACCGTTACTGAATTTTCTGGCGCGGGTCCATCACCATTACCCGACGATACTCCAACACTTGCCGTTGAAGGGACGTCAACCTCGTCCTGAAAACACACAACGGAAAGTTACATTCTTCCCAGAGTCTATTTAGTCCTCTTGTTCAGTACAAAGGATTTTAAAAACAAACCAAGAAGACTATAGATTCAAAGTCAGTCCTGAGGACTATAACTTACAGTTACTCAGTCTATCCTTCAAACCCAAGTGTAATAACGAGGCTAAAGCTTAAGCAGCAGGAATAGTGGGACTAAAATATAGTTATGACACTTACGATATCCTCATTTGGTTCTGTCATGATGTATCTCTTGAAGCAGTTCGTACAGAAGTACACGGCTTCAACATCTGGAGGCTGCTCCGTGTCCTGAAGCTGTAACATTTAGATTAAATTATAATATTTTTTAATAAGATATTGTTAATAGTAAGCATCTAGTTTTGAAAATTAATAAAACAAAGACATTAACATGTTTATAAATTGGCTAACATCATTATTACAGTCCATCACATGTCCACTGCTGAACACTGGCCTCCCACAAAGCACCTGGTCCCTGAACCACCTGTCATCCATATGCCATTTCTGGCAACATTTCAGTTATTTCATTCAAGTTTTAAGGTATACATGACAGGAAATATGTCTATCTTCCGTACGTACGTGCCCATCCGAGTTGGATCCAAGGATTGACCTCTAGGTTAAAGATTGCAGTCGCAGAATGCGCAGTTTGGGGTTTTTGTTGTGAAAGAAACGAGCGTAAAATTTATTCTTTAATAATTTATAAACTTTTTCGATCCCGCTTGGCAGCAATAAAATTGTTGATTGCGATTTTACGTGCTGATCACAGAAAAAAAAACTGAGTTTAATGTGATTTTGTGGTACTTGCCCATAGACCCCTATTGATATGCCATTTTTTTGTTGAAGTTTTACACTGACAAAGTTGCGGGTAAAAGCAAGTAGTTAACAAATATCAATTGGAGAATATCGATAAAAAAATAACAAGTATCTATTTTTAACCGACTTCAAAAAAGGAGGAGGTTTTCAATACGACTGTAGTTTTATAAATTAAATATTATCATCAAAGCCGGTTCACATAGAAAAAAGTTCTTTAAGTAACACACATGTTACTTACGGAACTTTTTCTATGTGAACCGATTTCGATGATATTTTTTTATTTGCTGGTGCTTTCTATGTGGTCTCATATAAATTTGATCAAGATCTGACCAATAGTTTTTGAGTTATCCTTATTAATGAGCATGTACTTGACTTCGACTATATTGACGATGTTCTCATATTATTTATATTGAAGTCGGTTGTGCAAAACTTTTAATTTTACCACTTGTATTGAAAAAAGTTTTCGGTTAAGAAAAGTACCTTGTGCTCTTGTAAATTAAATTGTTGCATCTGATGCTCTCTATACTCGTTGATGGAATTGAACGCGGGACTTTCTGAAGGTACCTATGTAGGAAAAATAAAGAAAGGAAATGAAGGTAATAAGAAAGTGGGAGAAAAGAAAGTAGAATAATAGTAGGATTATAATATAATAATGGGTGTAAGAGGCGACACAGGGAAACTCAAATAGGAGATAGGCAGCGGAATCTTCTTAATAACCTTTTAAAATTAAAAAAAAAGTACGGTTGCCAACCAACCTGCCAAGCGTGGCAACTATGGAAAAGTAACCCCAACGAGGCAATCTGTGGAAAATCTATGTTCAGCAGTAGACTTTTACAGACTGAAATGGATGGATGGATGGAATGGATTTATAATTAGAACTGTGAATATGGATTTATAATTAAAATGGCCCATAGACATAGCTGTATTTATCCTCAATTAAGAATCAAAATGAAGATGTCACCCCTGAGGACTAAGATGGAATGCCTGTTTATAGTAAAAAGGTTTTCCGGTTCTCTACACTCACCATACGGAACACAGCAGCTTTAAGCTGCTATTTCTGCGAGATCGTAGTTCTATCCCGTTCGAGTCGACCCATTTCTGTTACAACCTTGATATAGCTGTAGTGTGGCTCTATTTTGTCAGTCACACCGTACCTCGGCGTGACTGGCAAAATCGGTAAGGTTTTCGTATCATATCGATTTCACTGGTGATACAATAATGCATGGTAGTGGCACAACATTCAGTCAGTCATCGCGTTTGATGTTGCCGATATAAACAATAAAATTGCTAGGGTTATCACAACAGGAATTAATAATAAAAAAAACAGATTTTTTAAATCCACGTTTAAACAAATTAAATAACTTAGACAATAGGTGTTCAGATATAATAAAATAGATTATAATAAGCAGAGTTAAAAAAAATACTTATAAAAATAGTCAACTATCGAATACAATATAAGCAGTTTATAATGTGTAATATGTGTTTAAGTAGAAATAGAGGCCGGTTATTGTAAAAGCGATCATGTGGTCGACATGATGACAAAAACATTTATTATTCGCGTAGGTGATGATGATTCCGACTCAAATGAGGATGTAAGCTCAAGTGTCGACAGCGACGACGATAAAATGGCCACCTCTAGCACCAACACCGTGTCCTCATCTAGTTTCCACGTCACTGACTTCTCGATGACTTATTGGAAGGAGTTTTTTTAACATTACTTTAATTTCTTGTAATTAGATTTAACATTCTACACTGAATCAAACACGTTTTAATTCTATTTAATGATATTCTATCTATATAATGTACCTACCAATTACAATAAAACAATAGACCTATTACTTTCGTGCGCGATTGTACATATGCACAAATACACCCCCTCCACTTTCTTATAGCGTTCTTTTTACATGACGCGTACTATAGTGCGAACCATTTTAATTTATTCGCAACGTGACAAGACAGCCCTACCGGACAGTTGTTAGTCGTTCGGAAGCGCAGGGCCCGCAGGGCGCAGGCTACGCCCCGCACGCACGATTGCCCCGTCTAGACGTCTTCGATGACTGACTGGTAGTAGTTAGTAGTATTTGGTATAAGTAGCGGCACGAAAATCTAGCGTTGACCGTTATTGCGCATAAGTCGCGCTGATTGGCTCGTGTGTATCGTTCGCATGCGCTGATTGGCTCTCTAGTCGCATTCGTGCAATTCAATTCGTGCGCGTCCCCTCCACGTTTCGTTCAGCGCTAGACTTACGTGCCGCGACTTGTAGCGGGTAGCTTACCGTGGCGGTGTATCCGGGCAGCATGGAGCTGATGCCGGGCATGGAGCACTCGAGACGGCCCAGCGCGCGCCTGCACTCCCCGCACCACCCTATCCTCACCCTGCACTCCCGGGACTCAGCCCCCATCGAGCTCTCACTGCCGATTATAAGTAAACACTTCTATGTATACTGCTAGACTGAACAAAAAATGTGTCACTGATGTGGTACGCGTGGACACGGGCGCATGTGGGTAGCCAACACGGTAAATATGCTGTGCAGTTGAATTTTTTTATTTACGATAGTTGCTGCTTTTAGACAAACACGTAATAAAGTTACATACTTAATTAAAACAAACTTCAAATCTCGTTGACACGAATAAATTATAATGACAGCGTTTTCTTAGTTACATAAAACAAAATCAGTGTTAGATTGTTGAAAACAACTTCCGCTGTTTACAAAACAAAGAACTAGTCTTCTCACAGTCGATTAAAGAAGTTACGGAGAATTCAACGCCATTTTGTGCGCAATATATTAGTACCGTAGTGTCCGTTTAGTAGTACACATAGAAGTCTTTGATTAGAAGTAATAAAAGTAAAGTATCCGTTTAAGAAGACGTCATCCCGATTCCGAACACTGCGATAGTTTCCAAATAATCAAAAGTTGAAAACTGTAAATGAACAAGTTATTTTTTTGTTTTTATTTAATTAAATTGACAAATAAACTTATAAGTCCACCTGAGGTAAGTGCTTACTGCAGTCAAAGGACACCTGCCCCTAATTTCACACAAAGAGGGCTACAGATGCGTTGCCACTACTGACAACCAAGATAGAAAGCCGCTTAGCCTGCAATTACACTGTCTCTCTATACTCTATACTCTTTAGGCCACAACACACTTGGCAGCGTAAACATGTAAGAGGATGGTATCTACCCTAGAAGATGGTAGAACCCTACCGCTGGTAGAAGGATTCCTAAGCAGACGAGGAGTCCTACCACTTGGTAAGTGGTAGTTAACCTAGGCCCGTATTAATAAACGTTACTAAACGACGAACTCAAGTGTCTAATCATTTGATACGCCTTCATTACGATATCAGCATCTCAAGATCGTTGCTAATTAATAAACACATAAAAACAGTATCTCAAAACGCTGTACTTAGGAATACTGTTCTGTGACTTGCACTCAAGTACACACACTTGAGAGTCGAGTCTCGTTTATTAATCAGTGTGGCACTCAGCTGATATCGTAAACCTAAACCACATTTTGAGATATGTTTATTAATAAGATCATAACCTGAAGATTGTACTTGAGCTGAGTAACGTTTATTAATACGGGCCAGTCACAGAATACATAAAAGTATTGCCTATATGTGGCCATTAATTCCCACCCGCCGATCCGACCTAAATCATCCCGCCCAGATTTCAATAGACACTTCATTTGTTTTAAGCATAGGGACGTACGTGCGTGTTGTGTTTTATTGGACGTAGTTGCAGCAGTACATAGTATTACGTACACAAACATGTGCATATGGGCGTGGACTATAAACGCCTGGACTAGCCAATAAACAACCCACAAGATACCAGCTTTGTGATTTATTTTCTACTGTTGATTTTTGTCTATGCACGAGTATTACGTTATTTTAGCAGTACAGTTATGAATTGTTTTTATTTTACACTAGCTGTTCCCCGCGACTTCGTTCGCGTGGAATTTATTATGATTGGATTTTACGAGTTTAATATTTTTTGCACACAACCTAATTCTTTTTTTAAAATAAAAGTAGCATAATAGTCCAGTCAAATAAGGTCTGAAATCAAAATTTTGACACTCTACTTTACATTTTTGATATAATGTAGTTTTAATGATACAAAATAAATGTGTAAAGATTTTCGTGTCCGCAACCCCCGGGCAAGGGTTAAAAAAAATGTCAAAATTGTTTTTTCGCAATTACTCGAAAACGGTAAAACTTAGACAAAACAGTTCTAATAAAAATGTCAATGTCAAATTTAACCGACTTAGGGAGGTTTTAAGTTTAATGGATGAACGTAAATTTTAAAAAAATCGTAAGGAGTAGAAAAATATTTATTTTAAATTAAAATTTAGAAATTAAAATATTTTTCAAATCCTACGCCGTTACGTATTATTAAGTCCCGAGTTAAAAAGAGAGGACTATTGCTTATTCGTATACTACATACGCTTACTCGTATACTACTTACTATACGAAGTCCAAGAAAGAGGGAGAAAGCATCATCGGAGAATCATTATTCTCGCACTCTCTTTATTTTACAATCTGTTCATTAAAATAGATCATTTTTATAAATATCAAAATGCCTCGTTACCAGTAAAAAAGGTCTCCAATCCTCGTCGCTTATTACGCGAGAAAAAGTAGCATTCTGATGCTATTTTAGTGATACCTTCCTCAGTGGGCCGACCCATTCGTGCTGCAGCCATATTACAGCGTAGCTCTATCACATTATCTTTATTGTATACCTTTATCTTTTAAACTTGCTAAGTTCTCCGTATTATGCCGTTACACATAAACCGAGGGATCATGACTTATGTCTTTTTTTATATAGAATAGGGTGATAAACGAGCACACAGTCCACCTGACGGTAAGTGGTTGCTGCGGCCTATATACATCTACATCTATCCCAGTTTGCGAATCAAAATGCAGATGCGTTGTTACCCGTGAGGACTAAGATCGAATGTCTCTTTTCTAGTAAAAAGGGTCTCCGGTTCTCTACACTCACCATACGAAACACAGCAGTGTTAAGCTGCTATTTTAGGCTGGTATTCTGTGAGAGCGTGGTCCTTCCCTGGTCGAGCCGACTCATTCGTGCTACAACTATACTACTAATATAGCTGCTGCATATTTCTAGGTAAAATAAAGGAATAGTAATATAGAATAATTGGTTACAGTGGCAGCATTTGCTAGTGTTAAATATATAAACAGTAAATCGAAGTGAAATTTTACGATAATCTTCCAACCGATTTCGATTATGGCCAGATATTACAACGGCTAAAGTGTTCGCCCAAATATAGAGGTCCTTACTCTTTCCTATCCACATCCAATATTTCTTGAAGCTTAAAGTAGAAGAATTGATGCGATTTTTAAGATATTCTCTAAATCAAAACCTACCCAACAACTGACGAGTTTGACTCCATCAACAAGCTTATGCTGTTCTTCAGGGTTTCCCTAAGGGGCCTCAGGGGGTTGTTGCCTTGGAGGTTCAACTCTCCACTCGTGCTGACGTGGACGGTCGAGCCAAGGCAGGATCGTAGCACGTTGTCGTTAAGGAGTGAAGGACTCTCTTCTACATAGGAGTTATCATTCTTAGATGTCGCATCACTTTGGTGTGAAGGTATTTCGTGCAGTTTCATGTCGTAGACCTGGAGGAATTGTTATTATTTTTATAATCTGTGATTGAGTTTATATTATTGTTTATTACCAAATCATACAATTATTTTGAACGTATCTGAACTCTTTACAATGCCAAGAAATTTGGAATAAAACTGAAGCTCTATAAAACGAAAACGTAAACTTTAACATATGCGAGTTTTTCTATTGCTCATTTTTAAATTGAACCAGTAAATTAAATTACAATACTAATGTTAAACACTCGCTACCCACGGTGCAATAAAATGGAAAAAGAGGACGCCGCTTGTTGCGCTCTCTGTCGCACTTATGGGTCTTACGGCAGACATAGTGACGCGGTTATCGATAAGTGACGCACCGCACGCGACTGTTCCTAGCGCATTGATGATTTATGGCGCCGCGGGTAACGAGTGTTTAACATTAGCATAGCAAGTGTCTTGTTTCCAAATCCAAAATATAATGAAGTTAGGTTTTTATCCTCACTTAATCAAAGGTGAATGTTTTTTTTATCATACTTCATTATATACCGTGTAGTTGCGGTGTAAGTCTCGTGGGTGTTGTAAGTGGGCGCCACAGGGCAACAAACCAGCAGATAGGCAGCAGCTTTCAATGAGGGCTAATAATTTCCTGCTCACCAGATGTCGCTAGTTGAGACTGAGGTAAAGTTTTTTGTTACACAATGTAATTTAATTGAGAAGTTGTTTTTTAATAAAAGTTGATCAGTTTCTAGAGTATTATATTAATACACAAAAGAATGCGTCAGTGGTTTGGTCTTTAACTTTTTGCACATTTTTTTTTATAGGATAAGGGTGAAAAACGAGCACACAGTCCACCTGATGGTAAGTGGTTGCTGCGGCCCATAGACATCTACAGCTATCCTCTATTACAAATCAAAATGCAGATGCGTTTTCACCCGTGAGCACTAGGATGGAATGCCTCATTTCCAGTAAAAAGGGGCATCCGGCCACCTGCACTCACCAAGCGAAACGCAGGTATTCTGTGAGGTCGTGGTACCACCCCGGTTCGAGCCGACCCATCCGTGCGACAGCAAAAGCTGCCGCCTGGCTCTACCACTGTTAAAACTTTTACATTTATAACTTTTTTTAATTTTTCTACTTTTATGAATATCTGTGGTTTGGTTTATTTATTTATAATATTATTAATATAAAATATAGCTAATGGTACAAAAAGAAACAATAACTTTTTCCTTTTTCCGGACAAATTAACTTCCCCACTATGAAATCTGTCAAATATTATACCTCACTTTCTAGTGGCGCCGCTCTGGTGGCAGAAAAAGTAATGGATAAGGGGGTTGCTTGCAATAGTAGCTAAGCGTGGCTACTATTGCAAGCAACCCACTTATATGGCAATGTATGGGGAGGTCTATATCCAGCAGTAGACTTTGATAGGTTGTAATGATGATGAAGGGTTTTAAGTGCAGCTAAATAAATTTAATCGCGAGTATAAAAATTACATTACTATGTCCTGTTTGTATTTTTACAATAATTCTAAATTAAACGAAAATTTCAATGATGCTTGATTGGTGGAAGGTGGAATGTCTTCAGGTTTATCGCTCTTAATAGCGTAAAAACGTCTACTATTCATCTACTACATTCTATTAACTTCTACAACATCCTAAATTAAAATCTAGAAGTAGTTAAAAATTCCATTCGTGTGAAACCTTCATAAATTCAGCTACCTTACAAATGTGATATACAGACTACAAGTGTATTTTTTTTATGAATTAAGACCATAAGTTAAAAAAAATTTTAAACATGATATCGATCATGCAGAAGCATTAAAAAGTGCTTTAGATAGGAAAGCTCAATAAATTCAGATGATTCCAACGTATTCCCATATATTTATGATAAGCTGTTATTATTTCGTAGGAAATTTAATTAAATCGACGACCAAAATTATATCAATTTATTAATTATAAGATTAGACAATGAATGACTGATTGTATTTTAAAACACAAAGCAACCTGTAGAAATAAGTTCTAAAGAAATTATTTTCCTTATTTTTCATCAGTCTGTAAATGTCCATGAACATGAATTTCATGAACACGAGTCTCCAGATGTAGAGAAAGATTAGCCAATTTGCCCAAGTTTTGGTTACTTTAAGTCTGGTGTAAACCTGACGATCATATCGCGACATACTGGAAGTCATAAGATCTTTGTGGCATTTCTTACAGTTGTCCCTTACGACACTAACAAGAAGAATTGAGACGATGGACTTCCTTGAGCCGCTCCCACATGTTAACTAAATGAATCAGCCCTTAAAATTTAAAACAATGTTTTACTTATCGTAATTAATTAACAAAGACATTTAAGTTAGTATATTTATATATTTAAATCTCTTTGTTAATTAATATACAAATAACTAATGTGTCGGTGTTTTTGCATAGTGAGTTTTACTGACTGTCGGTGTAACTTAATTTAAACTAAAGACATTCCAGTTATTCATAATCTAAATAATTTCAGACACAGTATAGCTTTTCATGCAAAGCCCATTTTCACCGTGATTTATTCAAAGAGTCATTATGTTTGCTTCTTAAATATTAGTAAGAAATATTTCGTATCATTTTTTAAATAAAGTTTTTAGTTACCACGTTAAATTACCACTGGCTATATTAACATGGTAACATTAATAAAATAGTACATTCGTTTTACGATAGGAAAAATTGGCCCAAAAAGTAGTAATATTTTTTGATTACTATATTAACCATAGAATGAATACCATGAATCATATATGAACATTTTAGTTGTATATCTATATCGCGAACAGAGAAACTTAAGTCTCATGACATGATTGTAACATAGTATTAAAATAATTATAGGTACCTGTTCGGCGAGATTGGCCGCCTCCCCGCTTAATAGTTTAGCTTCTTTCTTCGACTGACCCATAGACTGTTGCTTTAAATTGGTGGAAGATTTGTTTCCCGACTTCATTGACTTCTCCTTCTTGAAGTATTCGTTTTTGTAAGAGCTGGTCCCCTTCTTCTTTTTTACGTTCTCTATCAACTGTGTTGAATGATATAATGACATTAGTCCCTACCAAATACTTCATTAATATTCAACATTGTAAATTCCTTGGCTAAACTTTAAATGTAATGTAAATATGTTGTAAAACATACGCAATTCCATATGTATTTATATAACTGTGGAAGTGCACATTGCTCCTACGTTGTCCAGTGTCAAACTCTCCTCATGAGGAGCTAACAGTAGGCGTTCGTCACTGTTGCCGCTGTGGATGGGGGTATATTTGTGACTATCAATATGTGGTGAAGATGTGTTCCACCGCTTTAGACGAAATCCGTCCTTGTCTTTGCAAAGTTGTTTCTGACAGTTCCTTATGAAAAGAGCCTTAAGCAGTGGGATGAAATTAGAACCCAAGTACCTATGACCCTGTGAGATACGCTGAGAAGCCACGCTATTAGTCCACTGCTGAACATAGACCTCCCCCATAGATTGCGTCATAGGGAGGATAGTTGCCATGCTTGCCACGCTTGGCAAGCGGGTTGGCAACCGCAAATTTTTTGTTATTAGTCGTTATTAGAAAGACATTGCTGCCCATCTTCTGATTTTTTTCTCTTTGTCGCGATTATTATATTATCAAAAGTCCTCTGCTGAACATACGCCTCCCCCATAGATTGCCTCATATCCCCCTTAGATGCCATTGGTGCTTCGCTTGTAGACGGATTTTTCAGTTGTTATTAGGATGTTGTTTTATAGGAGTTTTTTTCATACGTGGTAGAGCCATGCTGCAGCTATATTAGTAGTATAGATGTAGCACGAATGGGTCGGCTCGACCAGGGAAGGATCACGGTCTCACAGAATACCAGCGTAAAATAGCAGCTAAATACTGCTGTGTTTCGTATGGTGAATGTAGAGAACCGGAGACTCTTTTTACTGGAAACGAGGCATTCCATCTTAATCCTCACGGGTGATAACGCATCTGCATTTTGTTTCTCATTTAGGGATAGATGTGGATGTCTATGGGTCACAGCAACCACTTACCCTCAGGTGGGCTGTGTGCTCGTTTGTCACCCTATTCTATAAAAAAAGATGACAGTACAGCATCTCCTGGTCTGTTTCCCTCTGTCACTTCTTACGGCACCCACAGGAAGATATGAGGTAGTCGTTAATTATTACACCGCCACTGCATAGTCAAATGATACATTATATCCAACAAACATATACATTGCTAACCTCGGCGCTTTCGCTAATGTTCTGCATACTCCTCGACATTATACTTTTGCTATCCTCATAGAAATCTTCTTTCTCGCAGCCGAAATGGTAATACCTGCAAAATCGAAATATATTTCTCTATAAATAAACAACAAAAACATCAACTTAAATAACATTCGACTACAGAAACACTTTGATCATATATGACTCATTGTGGAAAGTCCACGACAATAAATATTATGGCTGCACCAATAATGGGTCGCCTAGACCGGGAAGAACCACGTTCTCACAGAATACCAGCGTAAAATAGCAGCTTAATGCTGCTTTGTTTCGTATGGTGAGTAACGAGAACCGAATACCCATTATTATTATTATTATTAAAAAAATGTTTATTATTACTTACAGTTTTTTTTTATAGAGCTAAGGTGACAAATAAGCACACAGTCCACCTGATGGTAAGTGGATGCTGTGGGCCCAAGACATTTACGAATATCCTCGATTAAGAATCAAAATGCACATGCGTTGTTACGCCTAAAGACTGAGACTGCCTCATTTCCAGTAAAAAGGGCCTCCAGTTCTCTACATTCACCATTGAGCAAACACAGCAGCATCGAGCTGCTATTTTACGCTCGTATTCTGTGAGAGCATGGTTCTTCTTCCCCGGTCGAGCCGACCCATATTTGCTACAACTATAATATAGCTGCAGCATGGCCCTACCACGTGAAACCAGTGAGACATTTCATCTTAGACCTCATGGTTGACGATGCAATTGTATATAAGAATAATAATGATAATTATAATTGACTTGTCACTACTATAAAGACATTGTAATATTTATATTTCAATTTCTTTCCCTTCTATGGGAGGGCCCATGTCACTTTTCAAAGAATTATAAGGATGAGAAATATTTAAAAAATTATACCTTATAAGTGCCCTGGAGGCGTACACGGTGGGGTGGAGTGTCAGCGAGGGATTGATATAGACTCTGTTCAGATTAACACCCCTAGTGTCTGTCCTGTAGTGACCCCGTGCAACTCCATCGGGGTTGAGGAATGGGATCAACTTAAAAACGTAGTTCTTGCGCAACTGAATAGCAATGGGGTCATCCCTGGTTAGTAATAGGTTCAAAAATCCATTAAAGACAAAGCTTGATGGAGTTTCACCTGGATGTACCCTTGCTGATATGAAGATTACCTGCAATGCATAAGTTTTAATTGTAACATTATGTCCCATAACAATTGTATTCATAAAGTTGTTTTTTTTTTTAAATAGGTAGGGCAAAGAGTTATAAGACAGGTGTCTTACTAATAGATACAGATACAAAATATAAATAATTTAAAATTAAAAATTTTGTACAACCAACTTCAATTTAAATTATTAAGAATAACTCAAAAACTATTGGTCAGACCTTGATCAAATTTATATGGGACCACATGTGAAGCACCAGCTTTCAAATAAAAAAGAATAATCTAAACGTAGAGTAGAACAAAGTTATGAGGTAACACACATTAAAAAAACATACAGTCGAATTAAGTACCTCCTCCTTTTGAAAGTCGGTAGAAAAAGAATAGCCAACCTTAAAAAATATTTGGGTGTGAAACGGTCCAAATAGGACTGCTACTCAGGATGTGCTAGTATGTAACATCCTAGCCGTGATTTTCAGTTCCATTAGCTATACTCTACTGTAACCTTCATCATCATCATTATCATCATCATTACAGCTTTTCACAAGTCCACTGATAAACATAAGGCTGCGTGATAGATTTCAAAATGAGGATATCCGCAGACCAGAGTGACCGACATAGCCTAACGGATTAGTAAGCTGAAGTGACAATGGCCCGGATCATGTAGCTCGAAGAACCGACAACCGATTGGGAAGAAAGTTTCTCCAGTGGCAGTCTGGTACTGGTAGACGAAGTGTAGGGCATTCCCCCAGTAGATGGAGTGACAACCTGGTAAGATATACAAGAAATCGATGGATGCTGGTGGCTCAGGACCGTGCTTTGTGGCATTCCTTGGAGGGGCCTATGTTCAGCAGTGGAGTTACCTTACGATAAATAAAATGATACAGGTAGAGGAGGGCTAGACGTTACTTTGAAAATACTAGAAAGATATAATGGCTTTTGACCTGCCCACTTGTGTCGGACTTGTCCCAGTCTCTTAATAGGGAGCAGCATCAAAAATGTGAGACCTAGTACTGCAATATTCAATCAAAACGTAGGATGTACATGTTGAAAAGTGGACTTTTATACTGTTGAACAACTAGAAGAGGCTAGCTTATTTATTTTATTTATTTGGTTCACCAACGAATGTTACACTAATACATATGCTTAATTCTAAGACAGTAATATAAACTAAGTGCACATTCAATAATAGGTAAACACCGCATGCTTAGTGTTCACAGCATTTCCTATAAGCCGTTACCAAATAGCTAAAAAATATACGATACAAACTTAAAATAAAAAATAAAACAAAATTATTAAATTAATACAAAAAAAAATTACTACAAAGAAACATTAATATTTTGATAAATTTTGTGCCGAAAAACGTTAAAAGAATCGTGGTGTATATCTACTACATTATTATAGGCATTTAAAAGTCTGTGAAGTCTGGGTATTGGGGAATTAAATCCTAGTACAGTTCTACAAAGAGGCGGTGAAAGAGGAGTAATGAATTTACGAGGATATCTACTTGGGATACGAAAATTAAATTTACGTAGTAATAAAGGGCAATCTAAGTTATTTCTGAATATTTTATATAAAAGTTACAAATCCAATGTCCCGGCGTTTGGACAATGAAACCATTTTAAATGTCTTTAATCTAGATAGATTAAAGACATGTAAAGATGTATCATATGTAGACACATACGAAGGTTATGGGTAGAATAATGGGGACGCCAGACTGTGCTACAATATTCTAATATACTTCTAACAATTAAGAAGTATAAAAGTTTTTTTGTGGTAACATTACTGAATTCTTTACTATTTCTTATAAGAAAACCTAATGATTGAGATGATCTTTTAATTACACTTTCTAGTTGTGGTACAATTGTAAGGTTTTTATCGAATACTACACCTAGGCCCTTAACAGTTTCCACTTCTTGGATAACTACACCATTGAGGGAATAAACTGATGGGAAAATATTATTTTTGCGAGTGAATTTAATATGTACACATTTTTTTAGATTAAGATTCATTCCATTGATATCGCACCATTTAGAAAGTCTAGTTAAATCCTCCTGAAGAAGTATCATATCTGACGATTTATTAACGATTTTACAAAATTTTAAGCCATCAGCATACATAAAGCAATTGGAATGTAAGAAACAATTAGGAATATCGTTAATAAACATATTAAATAAAACTGGCCCCAAATGTGATCCCTGGGGAACTCCTGGGGAGCTTAAGGTGAAAGTGCCAGAGTAACCCAATACCGTTACGGTCGCGAATCATATTTTATTAAACATACAACCTGACCCTGACCTGCGAATTCCAAAAAACGCAGGAAAATTTGAATTTCGCGGGCCACACTGGTGCTTTCATCTTAAGGAGGAATCTTACCTTCTTATTCTGAAACTTGAATGGCCTATCTTGATTGTCTGGGAACAGATTCTTCAACCTGTCCTCCCTCTCTGTAGTAATCCCATGATGCGAGCTTATTGTCAACAGATCTACTCGCCTTCCTGTAGTAAAATATTTTTAGATTATTGTAACCAAATGTTATAACTAAAGTTAAGAAATAAAATCCATACAACTAAAAATTTACTTTCAATTTTTATCATGTTAATTGTAAGGGCTAATTGTTCAATCATTAGAATATAGTATATTATGATAAAGTACAAAATTAACAAATTACAGCAAAATTGGTAAAGAGTTCAAGTCAACATGTCAAACTTTGTAATGATTTCAATAATTTTTCACCTTCAAGAGAATATACGAGACATTCCCTGCAGTAATAAATATCATCCGGTGATTGAGGTGGCGGTAGTGGTAGCAATTTCAGATCAATTGTGTTGAGTGCAATCTGTAATTCAGCAAAGGAGTAGGGATATGTGAAGGCAAAAAATGTCGTCGCCTTGGTATTTTCAGATGTCCGAAATTTAAAACTCAGGGTGAATGTGTTGTCATCCGTCTGAAAAAGTTAAAGATAAAAAAAACCTAATTAAAATGAAAAATATGTTAAAGAATATTAAAGCAACATTATTTACACAGATGGACTGACTGATGTGCTGATATACAATTAACAATTCCTTGAAAAAAGTTTAAGTGCATTATCATGACATACTACTCGCTATAATGGCAACACAAAAAGTTTATGTTTTTGAAGTCTTCCTGATGAAACGTGATTCGGCGTAGACCAAGACAAATGAAGCCACTACCATAAAGAAGCTTCAGCGCTACCAGAGATCGGAATGTATGGCTGCCACAGGCTGCATAAGGACTGTGCCAACAGCAGCGTTAGAGGCGATGCTAGAGCTAACCCCGCTTCATCAACACATACATAAAGAAGCAAATTTAGCTGCCATTAGACTCAAGACCTTAAATCTTTGGAGTAAGAATAGAGTCCCTCATACAGGTATAATTGATAAGATTCACTCAAAAATTATTATCTTACAAGCCAAATATGATAAGATCCCTAAACAATTTGTATTTGATAAGAAGTACAAGATACAATTAAATGAAACCAGCCAGCCGGAATGATTAAGCCCAAAAGAGCTTAGTTTTCACCGATGGTTCTAAAACAAATGAAGGTGTAGGATCTGGAACTTTCTCTGAAGACCTCAATATCCACATATGCACACAGCTGGGTACTTATTTCAGATGGAATATATGGCTATCATTCTAGCGGCCATGGCAATAGATGCTAGGAAGGTTAATGACTGAAGAAAAAATACTGACCGACAGTAGGGTGGTACTAAAAGCTAACAGTTGCAATGTGGTGAACTCGGGACTAATATATGAATGCCATCAATGATTAAATGAGGTATGTAAACACAAGAATTTCACTCTGCAATGGATAAAAAGATACAGTGGATCCATAGAAAATGATGCAGCAGTTGAACTGACCAAAAGAGGATCGGCTCTGGCAACTATAGGGTTGGAACCAATCATACCAATACCCTTTGGTAACATTCGTTCACTGGTACATAGACACTTCACTAATCAACATGGTCAGCTTGGGAAAAATCTAGTAGACTGTAGACAAGCTATAGAGGCGCTGCCGAGACTGAACGAGCTGCAGATAGTAACAAATGCTATCACAGGACATGGCAGCTTTAACAAACATTTATTTACCATAGGTGTTCCTTGTGTAGGGCATATATAGGAGAGGAAGAAACAGCGGCCCATGTGTTGCTCACATGTCCGGAGGTCGCTACATACAGGGCTAAACATCTCAGCACGCTGGAATTACTCCCCGAAGTTGCACACAACATCAAAGGACTGTTGAACTTCTTCGGGGAGATCTCATGGCTTGAATAATTACATTATTCCTGCCCACATGCAAAATACGCACTTTTTTTACTACGTTTTCCACAACTCCACGTCTACGTGGAGTTGTGGAAAACAGCCTGTTGTAAACTAAACTAAACTAGGGAGCAAAACTGAATACATGTAAAGATGATGATAATGATTGAATATATTTAATGTAAAGATGGTGATAATAGTTTAATATATTTAATAGTTAAAAGTTATTAGTTATTTTTATATTCAAACAAAAAATACTAAGTTGATATTGGTGTGTATGATGTGTTAGTTTTAACAAGTTGAATGATTTATTTTTTCAACATCAACTAATAAGATAATACTATTTGAAAAAACATATCATTTGTGATCTCTCGAAACTCAAGCTACCAATTATACTTACGGAATGAATTGGTCGATCCTTAATTCTTTCCCACTGTGGTTTTCCAGGTAAAGTTCTTGTTACTGGTGCCATTCCTTGATTATACATTTTGCCTTGTTTGTTTAGATTTATTAAGTTTAACCGCACCTGTTACATTAAAGAATTTTTGACAACAATGAAACATAAATGTGTACATGCTTCTTTAATATTTCTCTATCTCTAAAATAAATTCAGTTAAGAAATGACAGTTGTTTTATTAAATCAACTAAAGCAACATAATTTTACATCAGTTTTAGAATAGAAATATGACCCAACAACAAAATAGAAATATACAGTTAAGTACTCAATATTATATCAATATACAACTTTATGCCAATTAGTAATTATTTACCAGTACTCCAGGTTCACTAGCTTGAACTCCAAAATAAAACCAAGTGCGATTGCCATTTTCAAATTCGGTCCCAGCACAATCTGGCCTAGTCCATAGATTGAATTCATAATCAGGTGTTTCTGGAGCATTGGTTTTGTAGTTTACACCAGGAGCTGGAATAATATAAGAAGAAATCAAAATGAGATCGTCATTCGGCCCGCCAAGTGTGACGATTACGGTAAACTGCCCAAAACAGGAGAGACCCGTGTCCAACAGTGGATTATCACAGACAGATAAAGAATAAAAAAGACAGTAGTCCCATAATATCACCCTAGTATTTTGTTTCGAAGTTTGTAAATAAATGAACATATTAAGAAAACTAATCCACTTAAAACCAAAATGAATACACATATTAACTGTTTATTTAGTAATAAACTAACAGACTACAAAGAAATGTATGATTGTTTCGGTTTGTAAATTATCACTGACAGACTCACCAATAAGCTCCATTGGGACTTGTTCTACATGACCTAAATTCCCTGAGTCAAAATTATGTATAAAATAAAATCCGCCACTCTCTATTATACTTTTATTATCCATATCTGTTAATATTGACTACATTATTCAAAAAGGTCACGATTGAGTCGATAAAATCATGAGACTTTTACCAACATTCACTTGAGTAATTTAAATTATGAAACATTTAATTTAACTTTAACGATTGGCAATTTCTAAATGACAAAAATAAAAACCTCACTGTTTTTCTAAACAAAATTACGTAATTTTGTTGACATCGATTGACGGATAACAGCTGATTTACTTTATTGGCAAATAAAAATCTTTTTTTATAAGAATTCTAATAAATTGATAATACTTTATTGAATATTTTTAAATAAACTTAAATTCTTTTTATACGTTATTTAGTAGATTATATTTTTTGGTTTAATACTTGCAATCACTATTTAATAACTTTATTCTTTTTCCATTGTGAATTTGATTTCAAAATGGCTGCCATAAAAAGTACTCTGTGGCTGCCATCATAGATAAGAGTGTATAGCTGCCATGATACATACATGCCCATTCCTAGCCTAATATTAGGGATGGACCTTGTTTGTCCAAGGGATGCGATAAATCGATGTGGAGTGTCGATGCTTGAACTCAACCGATTTATTTTAACGCCTTGCAATGTTCGATGTTTTGAAGTGTTTTTTATTAGATATATTGAGTGGGTTAACGTAAACCCACTGTATATATATTTTGTTTGTTAATTTGAGTTGGTAACACTAGTTAATAGATTGATTTAAGTGTAATACACACAGTACACTATTACTCATAGCGGAGGTAGGTATCTTAATCTGTAGAGTGTTGTTTTATTTTATTTTGAGGGTATCATTAAACTTTTCACTTTATTGTAAAGTTATATTTGATTTGATTTTGTAAGTATATACTTAGTATCTTTCTATTCATGTGAAGAGATTAATGGTATAGTTTAGTGAACATCCAATCGTTAGGATAATCGAAAGCCCTATTGAACCAACAAACAGATATACATAGATATAATAAATAATCATACACACATTTCCAGACACCATATGGGTTTCTTTGCCTCAAACCTGCTAAATATTTCATGTCAAGGCAATGAACTTCAAGGGATATTTTAAATATTCGGTTGTTAAAATCTGGAATAATGGCGACAACAGGGACTGGCTAAAAACCGTGCTGAACCCCACATTAATGTAATAAATTATACTTTATTGATTTTATTATGTCTTTATTTACGTGTTGCTTTTTAATTGTTACTTTAATAATGTATGTGGCAAAAATATTAGTTGTTCTATAATATAAAAATGAATCGCTGAATGTGTTGCTAAGCGCAAATCTCGAGAGAAGTTGAACCGGTTTCGCTAATTCTTCTTTCTGGGGGCACGGTAGTGCCCCAGCCAAGTTGAGCAAAAAAGCGGCATGGCCGTACCATCCTTTTCTCGAAACAGTTCAGGACATTTTCGAAACCCTATAACTTCGTTGTGGATAAAACTAGAAGCCTGAATTTTCAGTAACCAAGTAGGCATTGTAATTTAATATAATATGTATTACTTGAGAGATACATTGCGTTTTCATGCGAAGGCCAAGTCAATCTATTTATTTAAAATATAAAAGATTTTTAGTATTGATGTGGTCACTATAAGATGTTGTTAGATTAGCTAATTACGTAATAACTTAAGACAGAAGGACCCTTAAGTAGGGACTGAATAAATTAACCGACTTGGTATTACATGGATCTCACAACTTTTTACGGTAGAAGAACTGAGTTGCGAGACTTGGTTTTTTTTTACAAGTTATGTTTTTGAT
Organism: Parnassius mnemosyne; assembly: GCA_963668995.1. Classification (NCBI taxonomy): domain Eukaryota; kingdom Metazoa; phylum Arthropoda; class Insecta; order Lepidoptera; family Papilionidae; genus Parnassius; species Parnassius mnemosyne. The sequence goes on along the minus strand of CAVLGL010000104.1, from coordinate 18,481,783 downwards.
GGCATTATAATATTCCTTGAAGTACGAAGATGGTTCTAACGGAGAAAAAAATTTAAAAATTGCCTGAAAATATATAAAAACAACACATTTCTATATTTCCATACAAAAGATTCGTAATAATACTTAAAATTCAATTTAAACTTTAATACCATACCATAAAGTTTAAGGCAAAACAATAATAATTTTTATTTTTTGACATAAAGTAATTGTTGACTTATCAACTTTCTTTTTTCTTTTTTATCTTACTAGCTGACCCGGTGTCCCGAATAGCAGAATAAATATATAAAAAAAAGAATCGACTGTTAGGCGGTACAAAGTTCGCCGGGTCAGCTAGTTACTATTATTTATTAAATAATGAAGTTACTTAATCGATTGAAAGGCAAAAGGTTTGGACATAACACATCTTTGATTTTTTCTCCCAGACCATATTCAAACTCAAAAAAACCGGCAAAGTGCGAGTCGGACTCGCGCACCGAGGGTTCCGAACAAATCTGTAGATATATAAGTTTAGAATTATTAATTTTTTTTTTATTATATGATGTTACTAAAAATTTATGGTTTTGGCAATTTTTCCTTTATCTGTGCCATAAAACGTTGCTTCGTACCAAATTTCAAGATTCTGAGTTCACGGGAAGTATCCTGTAGGTTTGATTCCCTTGCGAATATCGAAAATTTACGGCATAAACGGCTGTATCTTTTGATTGCGTTTGTTGCTTAGAACTGGAGTATTTGATATGAATTTCAGCTTGATACCTCCACGCGTTTCTGAGAAAAAGGGTCTTGACAGACAGACAGACAGACGGAAACAAAGTGATCCTATAAGGTTTCCGTTTTTTCCTTTTAAGGTACGGAACCCTAAAAACAATCGAGGTATTAAAATATCGATGTATTTTCAACATATCGTTCTAATATCGATGACATCATGCGATCTAATGCTGATACCTAACATTATAAAAGGTCGCGGAAAAGTTTCTTCATATTTTATACTAGCTTTTGCCCGCGACTTCGTACGTGTAGATATTCTACCTTAAGCCATAGGTAATCGCACTTTCATACTAAATTCCATCACCCTCTGGGATGATTTTCGTGATCAAAGCTATCCTATTTCCTTCCCCGGGACTTAAACTATCTCGATGCCAAATTTCATCTAAGTCGGTTCAGCGGTTTAAGCGTGAGAGGTATATTTGCTGATGCGGCGATGAGCGATGTTTTCCTCCACCTAGCCCGCAGTACGCCCGACCACCCTGCGCACGCTGGACCGCACAATTTTACATCGTCGTTACATTCCTAGTCAGGTCATAAATTCTGTCACATGTTTAATATAAAATAACTGAAACAAGTTTATTCATTTATATACCAAAATGAACTTAACAAAACATAGATTCTTATGACACTAAAGTTTATTCAAAATGACCTCCGTGATTATGAATACAGGCCTTCAATCTGCGCGGCCAGTCGTCTATCGCAGCACGAACGAGGTCCATGTCAATATCGGCGGCTGCCTTAATCAAGGATGACTTGAGTGACTCCGAATTGGGATGAGGCTTTGAGCACGCCTTTTCCTCCAAGTGTTGCCATATCTTGTAATCTAACGGATTCAAATCTGGACTGGAGGAGGGCCAGTCTTCGTGCCGGATGAAGTCGATTTCACGCGCCGCCAGCCAGTCTTGTGTGCTCTTCGCTCTATGAGCTGGCGCCGAATCTTGTTGGAATACCCAGTGCCTGTTATTGAACATGGTATGAGAAACAGGTTCCACAAGGTTCGTCAGGACTGTATTTTGATACACAACTGCATTCGTTTTTACACCTTTCTCACAAAAATGTACCTCTGTTAAGCCCCAATAAGAAACTCCCAACCATACCATGAGCGAGGATGGAAAATGACCTCGTTGGACACGCGGAATACGGTTGCTCGCTTCTTCACTACTGTGTGCGTACACTTTATCATTTTGTTTGTTGTAGCTCTCTTCTACGGTAAAAATTTTTTCATCCGAAAAAAGAATTTCCCGATATTTTTTTCCGCGTACCGCTTCAACAAAGCGCGACATCTTTTCAGTCTCAGGTCCATTAGACGAGCATACAAACGATGTCCTGTTTTTCTTCTATATGCCCGAAGCCCTAAGTCTTCATTTAACACCCTTTTCACCGTGGTTCTGCTTAACCCCATCTGAAGGGCCAACAGTTTCTACTTACGTTTGGGATTTCTTTGAATTCGCGCCTTCACAGCTTTTATCACTGCAGGAGTCCTGACAGAACGAGGGCGACCACTTCTTGACCTGTCATCTACACTAGAGTCTTCATTGTATCGTTTGATGGTACGATAAACGAATCTTTTGGTTATATTCAAATTTTTCAGTATGTCAACAATTTGAATTGGCGCGTAACCGCAACAATGCAACGCAATAACTGCAACACGGTCTTCTATAAGCGTCCACTCCATATTTAAAAATGAGTAAAATTCTAAAAAGTATACAGTTTTATTGTCATGATAAATTCGAAATTCGAATTCAATAAACTTTTTTGTGGCCTGCACAGCAGCTTCTAAAAGAAAAGTTTTTACTGTGTGACAATACTTATGACCTGACTAGGTATTATATTAATGCTGTCTCTCATGGTTACTTTGGTAATTTTAATTTAAATTTTTGATGGCCTCTCTATTCTGTATTTTGTTTAAAGATAAAATCACTAATATAATTATTAGTGTCGTCATTACCATTCCAAGAGTCGCCGTCTCGATAATTTTTTTGACTAATAAAATTGGAACATTGCGTAAAGGTTACAAAGGGCGGATTTAATGCCAGTTAGCATTCTCTGCCAGTCAACCCATGGCGTGGTGAGAATAATATATAACACTGTAAGAGTTACACGAATATAATGTATACTATATACATTATATTCGTGTAACTCTTACAGTTATTGCACCGAACGCCAAAATACCACGCAGATGACAGATTTTTTCCGACTTACTTAACAGTGATCGTTATATTTTGACCAATTTACATAATATCTCTATGAATTATAGCCTATGTATTATGCTGATGTACATGAGCTATATAATTGTGAAGTTTCATTAAAATCCATCTGGTAGTTTTTTCGTAGAGGAGTAACAAACATCCATAGATCTTCAGAAACTTTCACGTTTATAATATTATAGTAGGATACAAATTCAAGAGGTTTTTTTTCAAAGTTGAATTACATTTAATTATAATATATGTACATGTGGCATTAGTTGACTTGTTGCCATCTTGTAGGAGTGACATAATTCCGTTGCTGTAGTATTTTGGGATTTTTGATCAAAAAATATGACAGTCCTCTCTTGATAATAACCTAACACTACTAACTGACCTTTTTTCTTTTTTTTTACATGGGGAAATGCCTACGCATACCCGCCTTGCGGGGGCAAGGACGGGTTATGTTGGACTCGCACCGACTAAAACCCCATGGCGTTCCACTTTCGTCGCATATTGGCAGGGTCATGGGAACGCTTTCGCACACATCCGCAGCCCCACCAACGCTGGCCGCCCCATGGTAGCCCCTTCTCGGGGGAGGACTTCTCCTTCTCAGACAAGGCGCATCAGTAACACAAGACACGCCTTCTTCCACGGCCTCCAACTCCACCTGCGTAACGGGACCCACCGAGTCAGATATGCGGAGGCCATGGGGCTAGGAAAATCGGGCGCTTAGTAGCACCCACTTTCCTGACCCCAGCGGTGGATCTGGTCTCTGGTTCCGCCGCCAACTTAGTTTCGGCCGCGGAGGGTAGGCAGAGCGGTGCCTCGCAATACCGACACTCCTCTCCCCCGCAGCCCCACCCCCACCGCATCAACGGTGCGGCCCCGTCAGAGTCGCGGAGGACAGGGTGGGTGGCACATCGCAATACCAACACTCCTCTTCCTCCGCGACTCCACCTTGGCTGCAGCGGTAGGGGGAGAGGACACCCCTCTCACCGAAGTGGGCTCGCCAAGCCCACTCGGAGTGGCTACCTCGGGCCAGCCAAGGGGTTCCTCTTTGTTTACCGCGGGTGACCAAGACACGGCTATTAAGCCCCCCCCCCCGCCACGACAAGGCGGGAACACGTTCGGGGGGGGGGGTAGCAACTGACCTAACCTAACTTAACTGGTATACTGCTGTAATACGCAAAAAGGCGTAACTACATTTTTTAAAGTACCATCTTTGTGTTCCTAAAGGCCTAATCGACTCAATAGGCATGTTTAAATTAGTAATTTGTGATTAACAGAGGGTTATCATTCTAGATGTGCTGGGTACGCGAAGAAAATTTAGTACGGATGTTGTGGTTAATAATTTGCATGAAATAAATACTTGCAAAGGGGGTGATGGAGCTAAACCTAATTTGTCTGCTAAATTACTAACTCTGCTGAATCTCCCCAGCGGTCTTTAGCTTAAAACTATAACAACTTCTATTGGTAATGATGATAATGAGACTGGTGTTGAAAAAAGCATAGAGCCACCTCCATACTCACAGTTAACCCCTCGCCCAGTCATTGCTAAAAATAATGAAACTTCTTGAGCTTTATAGGCAAATATCAATTCTATTGGTAATTATGATATTCAGACTGCTGTTGAAAATAGTATAGAACCACCTCCATACTCACCGCTGACCCCTCGCCTAGTCATTGTTAAAAATAACAAAACTTCTGGAGCTTTGTGGGCAGATATCAATTCCAATAATGCTTTACTAACCTCTAAATCGCTCACTGAGACTTCTGCTGAAATTCTATGTAAAATCTATCAATCGAATTTAACCGATTCCTCTTATGTCTCCGGAGACGGCAACGTTGTTTCAGATTTTAGCTGATTCGATGGATACTTCCAACACTGAAGGTGCATCTGAAACGTCAATAATTGCTAACTTGAGTAGTGGCAAAATAATGACTTAATTTCTTTGATGACTGGCACTGCACGTGCAAAAATCAACCGAATACCTAAACAAATAAATATGATGAATAAACAGATCCAGTTAATTTAGGATCTCATAGTACTCAAGAGGAAATTGCTCAAGTCGATGATGAAAATATTGTTTATGTTTTAGAGACTGCTATAATATCTGACAATGTTAACACGAATAATGATCGCTCATGCATAGGAACTGTTTCTGTTCACGAAACCGAGTCATCGCTAGATGAAAGACAGCTCATATAAAGACCCAAAAACGGTGGAAAGCTAAAATATCCACCATATTTTTATCAATTCGAGAAAAAAGAAAGTCAGTCCTAAGAAATATATATATTTTCAATGCGGTTTTCTAAAAACGTGCCACAAAAGTGTCCCAGTAGAAGAGAGATTGACTCACTTTAAAAAGTTTTATTCTCTAGGATCGTATAAAATGAATCTATTGAAAGTGAAGAGTTCGTGATAAACTTTATTAAAAGGTTGCCGACATATATATTCCACTATCGTCGATAGAAAACAGATGGGGCTAAGTTTTTGAGCACAGAAATGACCTAATCAAAAATATATGAGCTATACAGCGATGAAGCGAAAACAGCTGGCGTGAAACAACAACGGAAAAGATGAAATATTCAAAATGTATATGAAAACTAATTGGGATGAAGATTTCAAGGTTAATAAGGGTGACAAACGAGCACACGGTCCACCTGATGGTAAGTGGATACGGTGCCGTGCACCGTGCACGTGCAGCGATGATGAATCTCACTGCGATGTGTGGGTAGAAGGCGGAATTGGCAGAGGTAGGGTCTTGTCTCATTAAACATATCACAGAAAGACTTGATGGCAACTTGAAACATCTGATTTTATGAAGTGATTCGTGTGGTCGCTAGTCGGGGTATAGCTACCTCCCAAACGCTTCAGATTTTGGAAAGATAGAATGTGCCTTAAAACGTCAACAGAGGCTCTATACACCGGATGATTACATCCAGGTTATGAAAACTTGTAAAAAAACTATAGCGATGCCATCGTTGAAGTTAGAAAGGAATAAAGGAATAGGTAATAATTAATAGAATATGAAATAGAATATGGAGAGATAGTTTCGTGGCTTAATACTAAAGAAATCATGACTAAAAAAGACGAAATATCCAAAATGTATATGAAAACTAATTTGGATGAAGATTTCAAGGTCAATAAGGGTGACAAACGAGCACACGGTCCACCTGATGGTAAGTGGATACGGTGGCCCATAGACATCTATCCTCGATTAAGAATCAAAATGCAGATGTGTTGTCACTCCTGAGGACTAAAATGGAATGCCTCGTTTTCAGTAAAAAGGGTCTACGATTCTCTACACTTCAGTCAGTACCGTGACAAAGCGGCCCGGGCGAGGGTCGTGTTCACAGCTCTCTCGTCCTTGTTGAAATTTGCGGGCCCATTTTGTCACCATCGCATATGAAGACGCAGAATCCTAAAGAAACGATGACATCTCTTCAAAAATGTCTTTCGGTTTATTTCCCTTCTTTACGAGGAATTTTATCACGGCGCGGTGTTCAAAATTCGGTGAATTTCCAGATTCGGCTGACATGGTGATGTTTATTGTTCAATAAATAATTTTTTTTGCGCCCAGAAGCAATTGCAAAGGGCTACCCCGTTACGCGAGGAAGTGGAGAATGCTTTTTGCATACCACGAGCCACGACAGCCGGTCTGTCGTGGTTGTGTGGGACTCACTCTGCCTAACTATCCTAACCCCTAAATGTTACCTACTAAACTCCACTTTAGTGTACGGCGTTGGCTTATTAGGCCTCTCTGCCGAATCGGAAGTGACCCTCTTTTGGGAGAAGAGGGTGCAGGCGGCTACGAGCCCCTGAGGGAGAGCCTACTAAGGCAATTTCAAGAAGAGTCGGCCTGAGCCGCCAGGAGGCAGTTCAGGTCGGTTGAAAGTTTATTGGCAGGTCCGAGAGAGTTTCTCGGCCTGCGGACTAGATAGCGAAAGGGGAGTGGGGCTGCATAAGTAGCTGCCTCACGAATAAAATGATTGGAATGCGACTCTGAGGCTTTGAAGAAGTTCTCAGAAAGTGTTTTTAGAAATAGTTGGATTGTAGGGAGTTCTGTGTCTCGATGGAGGTCGACGTTACGGACGTACCATGGTGCGTTCGTAGCTCGACGACAGAAGAGGTTTTGAACTACTTGGAGTTCGATGCCATCCGCGCCCGGAGCCTTTTTGAGCTTAAGTCCTTTGATGAGGGATGAAATCTCATCATAGGACACAGTGATAGGGTCAGAGGCTGTGGGGGGTGAATTTCGGCGGCGGACCTCATCTTCCACTGCTTTGATGTGTGAGGGGTCGATGGGTTGAGAGCTAGGAGTTCATTGTGCGGCAATGCTGTCTGCAAAACACTCAGCCTTTTCCTCGTCCTCGAAGGCAACAGTACCGTCGGGACGGGAGAGAGGGGGAGTGTGGGTGATAGCGTCTATGCGGAGGGCTCTTGCCATCTGATAGTACGCTGTATGAGAGGGAGAGATATTCTTCATGAGCTTACTCTTTTCGAAGAAGACGATTGGCCGTACGCCTATATTCGGGGGTGGGATAGATTGCTGCTCTCCGGAAAGCAGCTCTCTTGGCTTTTAATAGGTTGCTAATATGTAGGGGAAGCCCATCATTATTAGCAACCGGGACGACCCTTTCATTCTCCTAAGGGAGGATTTAATAAGGGTGGAGAGTGAGTGCAAACTTAAATAGTGATTTCTTTTATAATACTACTGAGTGTTGCAACTAGTGACACGAGTAACAAGCTAATTATTCATCGTTAAGTACCCTAGGCCGCGAATATTTCCGCCGCCCTGGTATTAGAAAATTGTTCTTATAGTGAGATAGATATCATTTTTAAGTATCCAACAGTATTAAAACCAGCAGAGCTGAATGCACTGATGCTTGGTATGTTGTAGTGAACTGGTTTGAAGAGTATGAGAGTCAGTATAATTACATGCTGTAAGGGCTGACATCAGGTGGACTTATCGTATTGTTCGTTATTACTTTTATGTTTAAGCTTGATGCATGATTTTTATTTCTTACTTTCCCTTCATTTCCTAGATTCTATTTTATTTTCCCCACAAAACGCAAGGAAATAATATCAGAAAAAAAAAACCAAAAATTTTAATGCAAACTTGTATTTTCTCAATACCTTTATATCTATAACAATATTAAATAAGCTTAATTATGTATAATATAGTATAATTCACTTAGGCGTGGCACTTAACTATAGATTATAAAAAAATTACATTCCTTATAATTTTCAATAACTTGGCCAATAAATGCCGTCATCACAAATACATAGTTAAATATTACCGATCAATATTCCTACAAACGATCATACTACAACTTTCTTCTACATACATTCTTTCTTTCTACTAAATTGTCTTTTGTGAGCACAATTCTTGATAATATAGAAATTAGGCGATTACTGGCTGCCGTACATTATAACAACTAACAACTCAGCACCAATTCGACTCAAAGACATTATGTAATGTGACCTTTATATCGTTTCAAGTAAAATCCGAAATTAAAAAAAGTTATTGTATGATGCATGTATTTTTTTAATTTAGAAACATGATTTTTAATCAACTCAATATAAAGCTCCCATTTCAATACCTTTCCAGTCTTCAAGTCTGTCTTGAGTCGTTAAAACATACGACGGTCTTAAGCATACACTAAGTAATGATGGACGTGATGAGTTGTGTACTTTTGGCAACAGTTTTGGCTCCTTCACCAAATTTTAATAACACACACTATATAAACAGAGGCAGCCTCTCACATGCGGCAGCAATGATTACAATATGCCGACAAAGAAAACCGTGTAGTTGGTTCTATCACGAATTTTCATGAAGACTATTTATCTGTATATATGTAAATTATATAAAATAAATGTGAATTAAGTGTTAATAAAGTAAGATATAAATGATTATTTTATTATATATTATAGTATAAAATTCATAGATACAATTTATAATGTATAAAGAAAGTTTTATCACAATTCGGGATTTAATTCTAGCGTACATCGAATCTTAACTTATACGATTATGACAGTTAATCTAGCAACACTGAAATTAATGCAATAGATGACGTTCTATATACGATATACAATTTAAATTAGGAACAGTAAATAAACTAAGCCAAACTACAAATTGTAGACTAGAAAGCCGAATTTATATAGAAAGTTACTAATGAACAGGTTACCAGACGAATAATTTGATTTTATTTATTCGGCTAGCTAGGTTTAGCAGGCTACAACTAGGCATAGTCGATTGCGGATGGTTAAACTGAGGCGTTTTCGATTTATTTATTCATGACTAAAACTAAATATAGGCGGTTGCTTTCTACTAATAATAAGTCTAGAGAAGTCAGAATAATAATTAAAACAACAAACTATGAATTGCACCCCAGCCGCACCTTATCCTAGGCACAGGTCTGCTCTTGTTTCTGAGAGGGTTTATAGTGCAAGGAAGTGTCTGCCGCGCTGCCCCAATGTGTGTTGACGAACTTAACAACATGTCATCGAAATATTTTTTTTTTATATTTCTCAGACATACGAGTTTTCTTCACGTTGTTTTCTTTTACCGCCGAGTATGTGATAAATCAGCATTTAAGGTGTGATTTACGGCGATCGCTTTGCCATTGACATTTTTTCTTAAAACTAATTACAACCTAACAACTCAATTTAACCAATCGCAATTGGCTGCACCTAATAATTGTAAGACTAATGCTATATATCTAGTTTATATCTAATTAAATAAAAAACAAAATACAAATAGCCGGATGAATAAAATAAAATAATTTGCTCGGTTAGGTGCAAAATTAAATGCAACTATTTATGTAGGTATCTAAGCAATTTTTGTTATACTTGTAATGCTGGCACTATACGATCGTCCATCCGTCCAACTCCAAATGCTTACACGAAACTGAGTGAACTCGTTTGAATTATAAGCCTATCTCATTCAACCTCTACCTCTGTAAAGTCGATGCAAAGTAAAATAAAGCCTGAATGAAAACAACGATGGTTATGCTGATTATAAATTGAAATAAGTCATCGCCAATCGATGCGTGCGAACGCGACCGAACCATCAATGCCCATGAAATATAGTATCTAGTGTTGGAATATCGTAAATAATGTTGGGGGAATCGTTGGACGATACGTGTCGTGTAGAGTCGGCGTTAGATTTACGCTAGGATTTCATGGAGCGATATCTTCCCGCGCCTGCAACGTTAGTGGGACCGCGATACGCGTTGAATATAAAAAATGTAGGTAAATTTCGCGATGTGATTTATTCTCGTGGTGCGTACGGTTTTTTTTGCGGCTGCCGATGCACTAGTAGAATCGGGTAGGCCGCGATTGAAATTGCACTCTGCGGTCGTAACTTGCGAGGAACACGGACGCATAGCGGTGTGATCTTTATTGATAATATATCTATCGCAAAAGAACCCACCTTGCGCCCGCCCGACTTGCGATCATCCGCTATATTGCGATATACCGCCTCCGCGGCGGGTAGGAATTCATACAAAACTGCGATTTCGTGAGTTTTGAAATGAAATAGTAGCTCTTCTACCGGGTGTGGGCGCGGTTAAATATCGCTTGGTTAGTTCTTCTTTGTGTGCTAAAGAGATGCGTGCCTTTAAAAATTGATTGAAAAATTATAAATAGGACTCCAATGTTACATTTCACAATATTTGATCTATGAATTTGGCGCAGTATTTTGCTGTAATATACCACCAATAGGGCTCCATTATTAATACAAAGTATTACATTAAATGTATTTACAGATTAAATTTTTAAACTCAATTGCAAGTAATAATAATTAAAATAACAAATAGCAGATGTAAATGCGGAGTGAAATTTGTAATACCTCGTTAATAAAAATTGCGTGTGATAGAAATTGCGTTACTAAAAGTTACTAAACGCGATTTTTATTAACTGTTAAGTATGTATGTAGTTACAAATTTGTTTTCTTTCATTATGTTAAAATTTTGCTAGTTTCCAAAAATGTGTTCTAATTTAATTTCTGAGAACTAATCAAACAGGTGAGCACAGCAGCGGAAGACGACTGTGAAAATTTGAGCAGATAAAGATATTTAAACGTGGATTTGATCAGTGACCAAGATGAATACCGACCATTCATTCAACCTATTTCCTTCCAGTTATAAATAAATGCGCATTATTGTTGTACAAAAATGTATAATTATGTTTATCCAAATAATTTTACCACATTTCGGCATAATACACAGCGCACTCACCACAATATTGATATTTTGAACAAATTTTATATATTGTCTATGGTTTAAGTTCATTGTCTTATTAACCTTTACCCTCATCGGGTATATTGACTGACACTGTTTTAGGTCTTTGCCTATCTGTGATGTGGACACTGGCGCTTGCTGGACCACTTCGGCGTATTTCGTCGGTAGTTGTGATTTTGCACTCGACAACGTGGTAGTTGCACGTGGGAGCACCACGGTCGAATTCGGGCTGAGGTATGATCGCATTCGGTATGTCACCCAGATTCTTCGATTCCTCTTTGAATGGAGGACAGCTGAAAATATGGAAAACAAAAACAAATGAACTAATAAACTTGTATTACTTACACTTAGTCGTTCTTTTATTTAAAAGCTAGCTGTTCCCAGCAACTTCATCCGCGTGGTCTTTGTTTACGAATATATTTCATGGGTTTTAATTTTTGTGCGTGGAACCCTAATAGTGTTTCTAAAATAAAAGTAGCCTAAGTTACTCCTTATAACATCAGTTATCTGCCAGTGAAAGTCCCGTCAGAGTGAACAAACAGACAGACAGACAGACAAATATTTTTAAAATTGCTTTTGTTATAAGTGCCGTATATAGTTTCATATGCATTTAGTAAAAAAAAAAACTGTTATTTTGATATTACAAACAGACACTTCAATTTCATTTATTTGTATAGATAAATGACTCCTATAGCGAGACTCTCGTTGCATATACACATGTGATTTAGATGAGTAAGTGTGCACTATATGTTACGCAGTTTACGATTTCTGATAGAATCGACTTTACTTTAGGCAACGTACACCGATCTGAAGGCTTAGGAACTCAAGCGACTCTACGCAACGCTAGATATGCAACGTGTATCCAAATAGATACGCAAATTATACGTTAATTAATGAATAACTATTCACAAAGTATTTTATTTTAATAAAACACTACAAAGTCAAATCCTCATTTGTAGTTTAGTATTATAGCAGTTAAGGCGACACCGCGAAAAAATGCACCTCCTTTCAGCGAATAGTATAGGAGTATGACACGACTAACGAAATTGGAATTTTGATATAGGTAAATTCATGTCTTTATCTTGAGTTTGCTTGCTCAAAAACACGATTGTAAAATTTTGACCCGATCATAATAATTTATGAAAACACCTCTAAAAAATCACTATAGTTGAAATTACAACGAAATTACTTAATCTATATGCTTGGAAACCACTCGAATACATTCATAACATCAATATTCGTAATTTACTTGCTCATTATTTTGATTACTAAAATCAATAATTTTTTAAAAATATTTTAAGATTCTACGCGATTTCTTAGCGGTTTTAATCATCGTGGGTGCTATGCAATTTTAGACCTTATAACGGCGTTTTTGAAGTTTTTTATAGAAATTATGTTTTACTCTGGTTAGTCCGGCGATAGCCCGCTTCAAAGGTTTTCGATGTGTCGCCTTAACCTTAATATTCAGTTTTTAATTGTTTGACAAAAAGTCATTGAGTCAACTGAAGCGTGGTATTGCTTTATATTATAACTAGACTAGACGCTAAATATACAATTTCGTTCTCATTCAACCACTGTTTTCGTGGCCCTGACTATTATTTATAAGCACTGTTCAATTTTACATTTTTACTACGGTAGAGGCTCACGTCTGACAGAGAAACCTCCCTGTCAGACGTTTCACACTAGATCACTCAGTCACAATTTTTCATTTTGTTTGACATAATGATTTTTTTTGATATTTACACGAATGCGATAAAATCCGTAAAGTCAATGAGTGATCTGTAATAGCGTGGTATTAATATCTATATATTAGACTATATATATAGCTATAAATACAATTATTATACATTCGTTCTCACTCGACCACCGTTTATGACGCCTTGACTATTTTTTACTATAGGCACACGTCTAGCAGTAGATTGTTTAAGGGTTTATAAGAAGCAGAATTGTAGTAACCAAAAAAGTGAAACATAAATTATAAATTCTCCAATTTATAAAAGGGCAAGAGTCAAAATGTATCATAATCAATAATATATCATAATGTATATTTACCTCAGAGGCGGCGGAGTCGGAGAGCGCGACAATGGAAAACTAGCGACATCCCTCGATATCGCCAAGGACTTGATAGAGCCGAAGGTTTGTTCAGGACTAAGCGGAGCTCCTAAAACTGATGCCATCCCTCTGCGATGATAATATTTTTATTAAAATGTATATTAAAAAGTAATTTCTTTTCGAAAAGTGCACGGTGTGTGTGCATAAGAAGCTTTCGCTAAATGCTATTGAAAAATCACTTTTAAACAACATAGATAAGGACTTAGCTCTTAAATCTAAAATTACATTAATTATTCCTTGTATTAAAAGTCCCAGAGCTGGGCATAGGCCTTCTCTCATTCATTTTGCTAAGTCATGGATCAGTTAGTCTGCCACTCTGTTCTTCCATGTTGGCATTTCCTCAGACGAAGGTTTCCTCCGTATGTTTTATTTCCGCAAAACTTTCGATTCCATACTACCACGGCTTTTCTAGTCTGAACATATTTCCTTTTATTACTCGGTTTCTACTTACTTTACGAAATTTGAAGGCAGGCCTTACAGCTTAGCTACCACAGGTGTTATGTGAAAATGTTTAAGAATTACACTACTCATTCTTTATCACTCCATAAGCATTTGCTGTATACTACGTTTGGAAGGAATACAATTGACCCATTGTATTTACTACCAGACGTCTCACAGCTTTGGTTCTGCTTTTGTCGTCAGTCATGTTACTGTAGGACTGGAATATGTGAGATGGTTATGCAGCCATATATTGGAGTTTATGAAACCTTTAGGTCCTTTCAATATCCACGGAATTGATTGATCTATTATCGTATTCTCATTTCTATAAAAGTATGGATGACAAACGAGCACACAGTTCACCTGATAGACACCGACATCTATCCTCTATTATGGAATGAAAGCGCACTAAAGTGAACGCCTCGTTACCAGTATCGAGGTTCTTTAAACGACTATTTTGCGCTGGTTTTTTTTATAGGATAGGGTGACAAACGAGCACACAGTCTACCTGATGGTAAGTGGGTGCTGTGACCCATAGACATCTACATCTATCCTCAATAAAGAATCAAAATGCAGATGTGTTGTCACCCGTGAGGACTAAGATGGAATATCTCTTTTCCAGTAAGAAAAGTCTCCGGTTCTCTACGCTCATCATACGAAACAGCAGGGTTAAGTTACTATTTTACGTTAGTATTCTGTGAGAGAGAATGTTCGTCCCCGGTCAAGCCGACTCATTCGTGTTACAACTACCTATACTACCAATATAGCTGCAGCATGGCTCTATCACGTATGGTATTTTAAGAAAGCAGATCGAGAAGACGTTTGTACTGGAGCATAATACATAATGCATAATACAGCTGCAGCGTTGGCTCTATCACATATAAATTGCGGAAAGAGCCACTTTATTAGGTGGCGAGACTTCTTTTCTGACTCCGTCCGTACGTAGGTATCACCCTCGTATCGAATTGTGCCTCCTAATAGCCTGTACTTGCACCACTGTGTTCCGGGCAGAAGGGTAGGGAACCAGTATATTTACAGGCTGTAAGGCATTCCGTCCGAGTAATTTTAGGTTATAACGCATCTGTAGCCTTTTCCTTGAAGTTGGCCGTAGGTGTCCGTGGATTGCAGTAGACACTTACCAGGAACAATATCAAATTAAAATCTAGTATAGTCCCATACACTTTGACATAATGAAGTTTGAGTTAAAACTCGAGATTGTCGCTGACTACTGGCCTAATTCATTTGTTATTTCAGTTTTATAAAAAAAAACTTACACGACGGAGTCGGAGGGCACGAGGAAGGGCAAGGGGGGCGGGCAGGGAGCGTCGGCGCGCGCCGGCGAGGCGGGCTCCGCGGAGCGCGGGCAGCGCGCCGCCTCGCCCTCCTCCTCCATGCCCAGCCAGGCGCGCAGCCTCCTCCACAGCCCGCTCGGGCTGCCTGCACGCACCACGACCAACATATCCATTAATAGTAGTCGCCATTGATGTTTATACGTATATAAAAAAGGTACATGCGGTACTAGCACGCCAAAACTGAAGTGTTGGAAAGTGTTCTATCAGTCACTCCAGCATTTGGCTAACAAATATGACGCCATGACAACGTAAGCTTAAAGAAAAAGTTCTAGAACTGATGCGATAAGAACGCAAAGAGCGAGATAGAATATAGTGAAATGCTTGCATTTCACTACAATCTCTCTCTCTCTCTCTCTATGTCGAATCTCGCTATTTCCGAATGTATGGGCCTCAGCAACCATTTACCATCAGGTGGACTGTGTGCTCCTTTGTCACCCTATTTCTATAAAAAAAATCGGAATTCCGTGTGTATGGGGCCGGCCTAAAACATTAGAATGTTTATATGTGCTGCCGCTGAGGCCTGGAATCGGTACATTTTTTTTTCGGTGGTTTTATGGGCATATAATGTAGATACATAAAAATATCATTGGTAATCGCACGTTCTTTTTTTAATTATTACAAGCCAGTGCCCGACTATCGTATGTTATAAAACATTACCTCCACACTGGGATTATCTCCTGTATCGTTGGAACAGTATACAATTTTCATACATAAATTTTATAAGGACAAACATCCACACCCGGAACAATTACTTGTAGGCCAAACAAATAACTATTTCATGGGAAATTCGAATTCGCGGCCCATCGCGTTGCAACTTATTGCTAAGCCACTGTTAAACCCAACAGTTACTAGTCTGCTTAAGTAATGTAAAGTTGCAGCCTATACGTTCCGCTGTAAGGCACATGCTTCCCCTAATTTCTGAGAAGGTTTTAGGGCAATAAAGTGACCACATTGCATACATGGTGATGTGACCACCCCTGCAGTATTGACCGTGTAGTGGCAGTGTAAGAATATCCAATACACCATTTCGTCCTGTCGGTGTCGTAAGAAAAACAGATAGGCAATAAACATCTTGCATGTCATAAAATATTTACAATAGTTTATTAAAAATAATCATAGCCCAACGGATTAGTAAGCTGAAGTGGCAATGGGCCGGCCATATAGCTCGAAGAACCGACAACCGATGGGGAAGAAAGGTTCTCGAGTGGCAGCCTCGTACCGGCAGGCGAAGTGTAGGGCGTCCCCCTACTAGATGGAGTGACAAAACGATGGATGCAGGTGGCTCAGGACCGTGCTTTGTGGCATTCTTTGGGGGAGGCCTATGTTCAGCAGTGGACTTGTGAAGGGCTGTAATGATGATGATGATGATGATTAAAAATAAAACTAAACCAATTAGACTATAAACCTAGGCTTCATTAACTCAATTTGGGAAAATGTTTTTTACTTACGGGTGTTGTTTTACTTACGGGAATACTTTCTACTGTTCTGAGGACTAAGAGGGTAGAAGTCTCCGTGAATTGGACAGTGGAAGGCGAGTCGGCGTTGTCGACGTTGGGCGGCGCGCATCAAAATGCATAGAACTATACCTGGAATTTAAAAAAAAAAACGAATTCATTATGTACGTACTTTTAAAGAAGTACGTTACATCATCACACATTAAAATTGCAAATTGCAGGAAGTCGATAGATATAGGTGGCTCAGGACCGTGCTTTGTGTCATGTGGAGGAGACATATGTTCAGCAGTGGACTTGTGAAGGGCTGTAATGATGATGATAATGATGATATTAAAATTTCTCTTTGTAAGCGCTGATCAAAGAGCTTTCTCAGAATTCGCGCTATCAGAAAGATTTGTCCATACTCACCAGCTCACCATGTTGGGATGGCGGGCTGGTGTTCGTACGTTCAATGCGATATTTTCACACATTAGCGTAACAAGCAAACCAGCAAAAAACCTACGCCACTGTCTTCACACTGGAAATGCTACGTACGGTCCAGGCAGTGAAATTTGCAAGCATCTCGTCCAGCAAT
Organism: Parnassius mnemosyne; assembly: GCA_963668995.1. NCBI lineage: Eukaryota > Metazoa > Arthropoda > Insecta > Lepidoptera > Papilionidae > Parnassius > Parnassius mnemosyne. Next base: position 18,464,655 of record CAVLGL010000104.1, on the reverse strand, counting down.
TAGCAGAGTGCACTGCGTACTTCGTAACAAAACTTTTGGTGCTTATTTTGTGTATTTATCGAAGAGTAATTCGAATATTATGATCGGTTACAAATACTCGTAAGGTAGATATTTAGTAAGTTAAGTAGGCAATTAGGAATTCCTCACATTTCAGTTAGAATTTTTTTTAATCTTAATATTTCAATTTCTAATATTTATTGTCATCATCATCATCATTACAGCCCTTCACAAGTCCACTGCTGAACATAGGCCTCCCCCAAAGAATGCCACAAAGCACGGTCCTGAGCCACCTGCATCCATCGACTTCCTGCATGTCTTACCAGGTCGTCACTCCATCTCGTGGGGGGACGCCCTACACTTCGCCTACCGGTACGAGGCTGCCACTCGAGAACCTTTCTTCCCCATCGGTTGTCGGTTCTTCGAGCTATATGGCCGGCCCATTGCCACTTCAGCTTACTAATCCGTTGGGCTATGTCGGTTACTCTGGTTCTACTGCGGATATCCTCATTCCTAAGTTTATCACGCAGAGAAACTCCGAGCATAGCCCTATCCATAGCTCGCTGAGCGACCTTGAGCTTCCTCATCCGGCCAGCAGTGAAGGACCACGTCTCAGTTCCGTATGTCATCACTGGCAACACGCACTGGGTGTACAGTCTCGTTTTCAAGGTTTGAGGTATACCTAACGAGAAGCTGCCCAACCGAGTTGAATCCGTCGATTGACCTCTCGGTCGAAGTTGGACTTACCTAGTCGGACTATTTGTCCCAGGTAAACATACTCGTCAACAACATCGGATGAGACTCGCTCTTGGATCGTTACTCACACTTGCGTGTGGCTCCAACGATGACGTGTACAACTGCCCATAGAACCTCTCAATCTCAGTCAAAATCTCAGGTGTCCCGGAAACGATGCTGCCACATTCTGTCTTCAGCTTTGACAGTTGGCTCTTTCTGGCAGACAGATCTCTGGCAAAGACTTTGGAGCCTTGGTTCCGCTCGATCGCTTCTTCAATACGAGCTGTATTGAAGTTGCGTAAGTCCCGCCGCATGCATTTGGAGATCTGTCTGTTCAGATGCCTGTATGCTGTCAAGTCTGTTGAAGAATGTAGCTTCATCTCCCGTCTAACAGCCATGAGATTAAGAGTGTGATCGGAGAGTTTTTGTGTTCTTCTGCGGCGGGTCTTGCAGAACTTAGCTCCGACCGCATGGACAGTTTCCACGAGCTTGTCATTCATATCGTCCACTTCATTGCAGTCTTCTAGGCACTGAAAACAGTTTTGTAACTCGAGCTGAAAGGTTTCGGGACTTTGGGCTAGAGCACGAGGGGGACGGAGCGTTGACTTCATTAGACGAGACCTCTCCAACTTAACGTTTAGGTTCAGTGTGCCTCTAACCATTCGGTGATCGCTACCAGTTTTCACCCTCGCGATCACGGAGACATCACTGAACAGTTGTCGTCTGGTCGTCATAATGAAGTCAATCTCATTTTTTATCGAACCGTCGGGGCTCGACCAGGTCCACTTCCTGTGGGGCCGCTTCTGGAAGAAAGAGTTCATCATAAAGAGTCCCTCTTTCTCCATGAAGTCGGCCAGCTGCTGGCCCTTTGGGTTCCGTTGCCCTATTCCAAATTTCCCTACTTTCAGCTCACCGTTCTCTCTTGTGCCTAGTTTTGCATTAAAGTCTCCCATTAACACCGTATATTGGGTTTTGGAGGAATGCATGGCTCTAGAGATATCCTCATACATTTCCTCCACCTCCTCATCGGGGTGTGCCGAGGTTGGTGCGTAAACCTGTATGACCTTCAGCGAATACCGTTTGGTAATTCTGAGTATAAGGTACGCAACCCTCGTCGACACACTCCCGATCTTTACAACGTTGTTAACGAGAGACTTGTGGACGATAAATCCGACACCTCCTTGGGACAGATGGTCGCCCTCCCGGTGATAGAGCAAGTTGCCGGATTCGAGGATTACCGTGTCCTCCCCCTCTCTTCGGACTTCGGATAATCCTATAATATGCCAGCGCAACTTGTCTATCTCTTCTTCCAGCTCCACGATCTTCTCGTCAGTCCTCAGGGTGCGTGCGTTGTACGTTGCCAGGTCGAGTCGTCTAAGGTGGCAACCGAACCTCCACCGGAGATTCTTAGCACCCCCTGCCCCGCCGTTACCATGGTCGCCACCGTAGCCAGGAATAGCGGGGCCGCCGGGGACTGGGGGCCGTTTCTTTGTTACTGTCATTCATAGGGGGGTATTTGCCATAGTTGCCACGCTTGGCGAGCGGGTTGGCAACCGCAGTTTTTTTTTATTGTTAGTTTGTTGTTATCAAGAAGATGCTGCTGCCCATCTCCTGCATGTTTCCCTTTGTCGCCTTTTACGACACCCACGGGAGGATATGGGGTAGTGGATATTCTTGACCGCCACTACACGGCAAGTATTGTAAGTACGTAAAATATGCTCATAATCGTGTTTATGGACTTTGTCAAATCAGCAAAACTGCAGGAGCATTGACACCCCTTGAGTATCAATATGGAATGACTGACCAGTAAAAATGATCTTCAGTTCTCATCACTTAGCATATGAAAAACAGCAGAATCAAATTTCTATTTTACGCTGGTAATTTGTGTGGCATTTGTTTTTTCTCGGTGGAGTAGATTCATTCGTGCAGCAGCCGTAATATGTTAGCTGCATCGTGGCTCTACCAGTTTACAAAAGTCAAAGCTAAATATATTATTACATATTAGATAATTTTGCATTAATTTTTACGATATGGAACATATTTTGCATGTCGCCCACTTCCTTACCTACAGGAAGTATGTGGCATGACGCGCGACAAGCCGCTTGATGTTTTCATTTCAAACTTTATCAAAATTATACACCTTATTGAGTAACTTGTTCATTAAATTTAAGTTCTCTACCACAAACTTAAGGTTCAAAATTCATAAAATAGTATTGTGCGGTTGATCACTCACCAGCGATGGTCATAAGCGCACCAGTAACGATGCAGACAGGACCGAGTACCCTCGAATTACCAGTGAACGCGATCCGCGCCGCGTAGTGGTCGGGCTCCTCGTTCTCACCGCAGCCGCGGTACGAAGCCGCTGAAACCGCGAAATTGACGATCAGTTTACATAGTGTGTTATATTATTATTCGCATAATGCTCGCGCTGTGAACAGTGACAAGGGCTTTTTAAAATGTATGCAATAATTATAATATTCTTGAACTATATTCCGCGTAGTGGCGGCGTAACCCTTGTCTGATGGTATTGGCCACAGATACGGTGTCACCTCTCAGTATTTAGATGCAATAGCTCACAGCTTGTAACTATACTGGATCTCTATATTTGGCGGCAGAAATAGAGGTGAATAGATGTCATAAGAGACGACAAAAGCAAATAAAAGAGGAGATGGGCAGCAGCATCTTCTTGATAACTCCTCAAAAAGCCACGGTTGTCAACCAGTCTGATAAGCGTGATAATCTATAGAGAGGCCTGTTTAGTTTAGTCTAGGCTAAAACGATTGATAATAAATGTAATACGATTACGTATATGATGACTCGGTTAGCGCGGAGTACAAACGCTTGGCTGCGGTGCTGCGAGCTACCGATTCGAATTTAGCACGGCAAAAGTATTTGTAAAGCCTACAAATTATTGTTCCGTGTCTGGAATGTTTGTCCATGAGCAATTTGTGTATTTAAAGCGCCTTCACGATACGGGAGTATTAGTGTACCCCACAAAATTGCTTAAAATTATATTGTTTAAATGTAATTTTATAAATATGGGTAAAACTGTAAGTGGCCATGAATACATGTGCAATATATATATATATATATATATATATATTGGTGCAATTAGCTCCCCGCGCTGAGCCAGTGCGTGGTGCGTATTGGCAGACATGCAGTTTTACTCACGATATTTTCCTTCGCCGTTTAGCACGTGGTAAATCAGCAATTAAAATTGCAAATAACAATTTTATTGGTGCTCTTAAGGTTGAGATCGAACCTTACTTAAACCTTAGCCGCTGAGTTACTAGTGAGATAAGAGCTGACTAAAATTTATAATACAATAAAAACTTAAAAAAAAGTTCTTTCAGTTTTTATTAAAATGTCATGCTCAATCAAGAAATTAATTAGTCCAAATACTTTTGCATAAACATGAACATAATGGTAGCATTGAGAGATAAGTGTTTTTCATCTTCAACGGTTTCAGATCAAAATTAAAACAGAAATAGTCCTAGAACTAAACTAAAACTACTTTCCATAGAATTTTGGTAACATACCTGTAAGCACACATCCGACTAGCATGAACAGAAATCCGAATATCGGTAATGCGATCTGGCAATTGGCAGCAACGACAACACCTGCCACTGCAAGACCGCCTTCTACTTTCTCTACGCGCAGCCTGGATATAGCCGGAGGACATCTTGGCTTTCCAACAGGGGCTCGAACCAGAGGCTCCCCGGGAGGTGACGTCGTCCTATAAAAAAGAAAAACAAAATCAGCTACGGTTGTCAAATGTAGTGGAAAAATATATTTTGCTAAGAAAATACAAACAAATTTATTATGAACCTATGGAGCAGAAAGTTTAAGAAAAGTGTTTACTTTCAGATTTATTTAGTTTTCAGAGAAATTTTGATTCAATAATTGCAATTAGTTTCAGTCTGATATTATTAGATACAATTTAAACGACAAATTGAACGATGAAAATTTAATAATTTACGACGAATCGCAAGAACTAGTAGCCTAGACTATGTTCCCCACCACCCAGTAATATATATAATATAAGTAAGTTTGTTAGTAAATTTATTGATTTTACTATAAAAACGTATTTACGTAACTTTTGAGGTATATGACAATAATAAAGAAACTATGTAACAATTTAATATAATTACGTATTAAACTGCATGAATACTAAGCATTAAATCATATAAAAATAATTAGCACTAATTACGGTCATGGAATTCAACATCACCTAACAAAGTTCTTTGTCTGTTCAGCAGTTTCCTCATTTGGCAACTTGAACGCTATTTGTAGTACTTGTGTACATTAATTATGTCTATATTCAACAAGGCTACCCACATGATAGTACTTAGTAGTGTCTGAGTTACTAACATTACATGTAATCTTGTGTTACAATTAAGTTAACATCTGTTTATTCTTTGTATATTTTCCGGTATTTTAACATGAAGTAAGACCTATTGCTGGGCACAGGCCTCGTCTCATTTCTGAGAGGGGTTCAGGGCAAGGAAATGATCGCGCGCTGCCCCAATGCGTGTTGGCAAACTTCACAATTAAATAAATTTTAACATAAAAACCTTTTACTACGCTTTTTCGCTCATGGTTCATCATTGAAAAAGGTTCTTGAGTGACAGCCTCGTATTGGTAAGCGCATTGTACGGTCCTACTTAGAGACGTGGCAGTTGATGGCATGTTGGTGTGTTTTGAGGTAAGTCTTGGGAGATGTCTGTATTAAGCTCGAGACGAGACTCTGACGATCACAGATCATTATCGACCGAACGATGACGAAAAATCATCCCAAAATGCCGAATCTGAGTTACCTCACCTTTTGTACGTGGTAGAGCCATGTCGCAGTATAATTGTATATTAGTAGTATAATTGTAGCACGAATGGGTAGGCTCGATCGGGGAAGGACCACGCTCTTACAGAATACCAGCGTAAAATGGCAGCTTGACACTGCTGTGTTTCGTATGTTGAGTGTAGAGAACCGGAGACCTTATTTACTGGAAACGAGGCGTTCCATCTTAGTCCTCACGGGTGACAACACATCTGGATTTTGATTCGCAAACGAGGATAGATGTAGATGTCTACGGGCCACAGCAACCATTTACCATTAGGTGGACTGTGTGCTCGTTTGTCACACTATCCTATAAAAAAAAACCTATTTCTGCCGCCAGATAGCAATGCTTGCACTGATATATTCCGGTCGGCACAGTATAGAGAACCCAACAACAATAAAGAAGACAACACATCGGTATCCTTGTTTGTTTGAAGTGGGCTGCATACTTCCATGGGCTGCAGTAGCCATTTATCATCAGGTGGACTAAAAGTGGGTCAGTTCAGTTTTATAAAATATAGATTGATGATGGGGAACAGCATTACCGGTACGAGCTGCGCTAAATGACTCACTTACCCATATGACAAGTTTTAAAGTTATGTTACAAAGTGAATAATGTTCTCAAAATATTACTTCAAAGAAAAGTATTAATATTTTAGATTGTCAGCAGAGGTCGTGAAAATTTGTTATCAATTTCAATAAATGTCTTGTTTCAAAATTTTTATGGTTTTCTCGTTTGCGGTTGTAACTATGTCTATCTAATAAGCCAATAACTCAACTTATGAACGAAGAACGAACCTATTAACAAAATTAGCCGGGATTTACATTATATTAGACATGTTAAAAATTAATTAGTTGAGATTCGCGTAAAAACTTGTAAAATTAATTAACTAACATCCGTGTTTTTTACGCGGATTATAGCCAACGAACTGGTAACCGACAAAATGGCGATGTGTTTTGCGGCGTCTCATCGGCATAGTGATAAGATATATACTATTTTTCCAATTGTATCGTAGTACTGCATGACTGTGTTTCTTGAAAAGGACCTGTGAGCAATGGTGGGCTTTAAACAAACTGACGATATTTATTTCTTCGCAATTTAAATTTGAGAAAAATTCATACAAATCCATACCATTAGATTCTCAAGTTCGGTGGCGTATTGGAAAATTGAGACAGATGAACTCGCTGATTATCGCCATACAACAATTAATAGAATATTTGGGAAGAAGTAACTGTATGTGCAACTGTATGGTTGGATTTGCCGGCCACAAAGAAACTGGTTCTTATCCCACATTTTAGGCAAATCCACATATTTTATTCATAGAACCATTAAAGTACTCAGCAATACGATAATGTAATATGTAAAATCCATAGGTATCTCTTCAAACTAATTCGCTTTGCATATTTAATGCATAATGCACGTGACGCACTCGCAGGGCAGGCGTGCGTGAGACCTAAAATAAATTTATTCGATACGTCTCCATGCGCCATGAAATCTATATGACACATAGCACGTGTATATAATGTAATTCATTAATAGAGGCCTTGAGTACCTGCCTGATCTTATAATTGAATAAAAAACTTCAACTATTTAGAAGCGACTTTGGACGCGTCAAAGTTTATGATGCGTGACTTGAAATAGTAAATACCTACCTACTAAAAACATTTCATTCGTAGAAATAAAGTGTGTAGTGAAATTCAAGAAAAATTGAAACGAATTATCACAATCATCATCATTACAGCCTATCACAAGTTCTCAGCTGAACGTAGGCCTCCCACATAGATTGCCTCATATTTGTCATAATTGCCACACTCTGCAGACGCGTTGACAATCGCAGGGTTATTATAACTTTGGGTTGCCATCTTTTTGAACAAGTATAGTATTTTTCCCAAAAAAGATGCAAAAATATAATACTTTTGGGAAATTCAGGAAATAAAAAGTACACATTTATTTTTTAATCTTTATGTATTTTTCCATAAATATTTGTTATTGCTCTTCGCTTTGGCCATCATTTAACCTTTAAAATAATTATAGGAATCTGAGCAATGTAGAGTCATATCAAAATAAATTAACAATTAATATTAAATTAAATGAATACATGCTCTATTTCTTTCTTCTTTCCCTTTTATATTCACGATGGAAAACATTCTTCCCCTAAAACTTACTTGTTCTAGACTTCCAGTCACAGATAATATAAAAAAGCGCGACAGTTGAATTAGGGACAAAATATAGTATTTTTCGTAATATATAATGTTTTTATAATATATAGTACAATTGACTGAAATATAATACGATCTATATATTATAGCACTGGTGGCAATGCTAGTTGTTATCCGGAGATGCTGCTGCCCATCTCCTGTTTCAGTTTCCCTATGCCTATTACAACATCCACGGGATAATATGAGGTGGTGGGTCTTCTGAAGAAAATATAGAATAAAGTAATTCTATATTTTCTTTTAAAAATTGAACAATTGATAAATACAACGAACTGGCTATAAAAATTAAATAACAATTCATACTAAGTATTAACAACGCAAATGACAAATGTAGTTACAAATCATGGCGCCACACACTATCAATAGCTAGTCTCCCGCCAAGAAATTTTACTCAAGAGATGTCACGCCAGATGACTACGCGTTGTTTTATAACTGAACTACAGCTATGCTTGATCATATTATATTTTATTAAGTTGCGAGCTTTTGTACTCGGCAATTTTAATGTTTTTTTTTTTAAATAAAAGTAGTAAGATTATTTTTAAATAAAATTCCATCTCTGGTTGTTTTATATTTATAATACTTTCGCACCTTTAGTGTACCTTTAGGTAAAAATTTTGTTTCGAAATTTATGGCGTAGCAACATTTTATATAATTTGATTTAAATGCAATTTTGGACAGATCATGGGCAAAATATCCGAAAGTCGGAATTAGGAAGAAATCCACAATCTGTTGTGCTTATTTGCGTATCCGGAACGGTCGCAATCTCGCAATGAAGACATAAAAAAGAAAACGTAAACATAACAAAAACAGAAAACAGCACAATCGTAAAAGTTAATGTAAATAGTAATTTAATGTGTGGTTGTTACTGGTTACTTTTGGATTATTATGTAATTGATTTAATATTACAAATATAGTTAAAAAAAAAATACTTCATTTTTGAGTCGATGCGTGTACGCCCGCGAAGGATTCTGGCATAAAGTGAATATTGTGTTATTAGTTTGTTCCTTTTCTATGTGTTCCTATATTATACTATTCTTCAGATTACGACAAAAATTAGGTGAATTTTTGACAAAAAAAAAGACATTTTCAACGCATGCCGGGCATAGCTAAAAAATTAAAATATATATATTTTTCTGCCGACTTCCAAAAAGGAGACGGTACTCAATTCGAGTGTATGTTTTTTTTTTTATGTGTGTTACCTCATAACTTTGTACTGGGGGAACCGATTTCGATGATTCTTTTTTATATGAAAGCTGATAGTTCTCGTGTGGTCCCATATGAATTTGATCAAGGTCAGACCAATGGTTATTGAGTTATTCTTAAATAACTTATATTGAAGTCGCTTATATTGAAGTCGGCTGTATAAAATTTTTAATTTTAAATTATTTACAGAATAAGGGTGACAAGCGAGCTCACAGTCCACCTGCTAGCATAAATCTATCGTCGATTAAGATTAAAAATGCAAATACGTTGTCACCGCAACTAAGATGGAATATCTCGTTTCCAGTTAAGAGGGTCTACGGTTCTCTACACTCACCATCGGAAACAGCAGAATTAAGCTGGTATTCTGTGAGGGCGAGATCCTTCCCCGGTCGAGCCGATCCATTCGTGCTACAACCATAATACAGCACGCTGAAAAACACGGCTATAAACGCTACCGCACGTCAAAAAACGTGCTTTGCATATTCTTGGTGATGTCATAGCTTGGCTTCTTTTTGGTTTTGATTTTTTTTATATATTGTGGTTTGTTTCAAATTACTCTGCTTCTATATTATTTTACAAATAATTAAATAAAAAGATATATATGGCAGAGACAAGCTGCGATGTCGCGACGCACAGAACCGCACAGTCCGAAGGCACCTACTCGCACAGTATACTAGGGTAATGTAGCAGCATATTGCCAGTTTTGTCTGGTGAGTAACGAGAATCAGAGACCCTTTTTAGGGTTCCGTAGTCAAATGGCAAAAACGGAACCCTTATGGATTCGTCATGTCTGTCTGTCTGTCTGTCCGTTCGTATGTCACAGCCACTTTTTTCCGAAACTATAAGAACTATGCTGTTGAAACTTGGTGAGTAGATGTATTCTGTGAACTGCATTAACATTTTCACACAAAAATAGAAAAAAATCAATAAATTTTGGGGGTTTCCCATACTTAGAACTGAAACTCAAAAATTTTTTTTTAACAAACCCATACATGTGGGGTATCTATGGATAGGGCTTCAAAAATGATATTGAGGTTTCTTATATCATTTTTTTCTAAACTGAATAGTTTGCGCGAGAGACACTTCCAAAGTGGTAAAATGTTTGTCCCCCCCTGTAACTTCTAAAATAAGAGAATGATAAAAGTAAAAAAATATATGATGTAGATTACCATGTCAACTTCCACCAAAAATTGTAGAGTTGACCGAGATCTAGTAAGTAGTTTTTTTAATACGTCATAAATCGTAAATTATGTTACTTGCTGCTACGGAACCCTTCATGGGCGAGTCCGACTCGCACTTGGCCGCTTTTTTAATGGTAACGAGGCATTTTCATCTTAACCTTCAGGAGTGGCAACGAATCATTATGTTGAAATTGAAATTTCGAGGATAGATAAACACTTCAGCATCCACTAAGTCCAATCGTTTACTACCAGGAAGACTTTGTGCATGTCTGTCACCCCTACTACTATAAAAAAAACAATTAGTTTAAATTTGTCTTGGAACGAATCATAATGAATTATATTATTATCCATATTTAAGCTCTGTTACTGTGACCTCAAACTGCAGTTTCGTTTGCGTCTCCGTTGCTAAGTCATTAGTAAGCAGAGAGGACTGTTATGAATAAAATGGAAATGAATTATAATACAATGGCAGATCGTATAATAAAAGTACATTGGTCCGCTTAAATAATGTTTGTATACAGAATTTTGAATACGCTTAGTTTCATGTTTTTTTTTTTAATTTACACAAATACTACACATGGAATAAAAATAACGTAAGACGTAATTTAATATTTAAATAAGAGAGTAGAGTTAATATTTAATATTTTATATTTAAAAATTGACGGTAGTTAGGCAGATGTTGGTTATCATGTTGTCATAGTTAATCCATAGATGTAAAGCGATGAAACATCGGGTATTAAAAACGTAAAATTAAGACGTGATGACATCCGTAAAATAAGTTTTATTCCACGCTTAGTTTAATTTCACCAAATACTAATGTTTTGCATATTCATGAAATATCATTTGTTAAACATTTAAAAATCTATTTATACGTATGTGTCTTGCATCATCAATTTTCCGAGGATTCGGATATTTTTTCATTTTTGTACTAAAATTAATGACAGTCTTTCACAATCATCGTAACATCTGCAATTTAAAATGTTTTCTTAAAATTATAGCGAAGAAAATTGTTGCTTACTGTACATTAGTTACATAAATTCAAAGGACAATGGATGGGAGGAAGCTGCTATAGCGATTTATTATACAACTTCCGTTCTTGCTTTGTGTTCATTTTGTGTTTTTGGTTAAGGCAATTTTTCTTTTTAGTGTTATATGTATACATATATATATATATATATATATATATATATATATATATATATATATATATATATATATATATATATATATCATTACGAAAGCTAAAAAAATACTTCAGTGCTATCTTTTTTGTAGTATAATAAGCATATTATATTAATACGTGAGTATTAACCATTCTAGGTAAATTTAAAATGCTCTAGGAATAATTCACGACAGTATTAGAAGGGCGGGTCTAAACTTATGACTTTCCGAGTTTGCAATCCGCACCACCACATCAACCACTGCAATGAAATAAACATTAAAAACATTCATATATTTATATATATATTAACATCATAAATTAAATTAAATGATAATAATATAATATGTTATTTGTTATGTAGCAAATATCTCTTAGATTTTTTTCAAAAAATAATTGGTCATTATTTTTGGCAAATGGAAAATGTAAGCGAGTAATGTTCCATGACAAAATGGGCAGCAAAGTTACTGCGGGCGTTCTGTTGTTGATCACAATTTACCGTACAGTTTACGATCCAGTGAGCGCGAACAAGTGAAAATCAGTTCCGATTCCATTATTTAGTTTTTATAAATCCACATTGGATTGACAATGGGTTTGTCGTTGCATTGTAACTGTAAGTGAATAAGCCGTACTTTGGCGCAGAAATAAAATCGGAACAAGAAAAGCACTGTGACGACGTATAATCCGTAGCTATAATGATCAGGTAGTTTCAACAGTAGGTGTCCATGGCTAATAAACTAAAAGATTATAAATTAGGAAGATTATAAGTAGTAGAAGACAAAGTTTAAGACGATTTATATTTTTTTTAAGGGTGGCAAGTGAGCACGCAGTTCACCTGATGGTAAATGGGTCATACCCATAGACATTTACATCTATCCTCGTTTGCGAATCCAAATGCAGATGCGTTGTCAGCCGTTAGGACTAAGATGGAATGCCTCTTTTCCAGTAAAAAGGGTAAACACAGTAGCATTAAGCTGCTATTTTACGCTGGTATTCTGTTAGAGCGTGGTCCCTGGTCAACAACTGTACAACTTATACTATTAATATAGCTGTAGCATGGCTCTACCACGTATAAAAATTTACCGTTTTGATTTCGCCTAGATTCGAGACCGTAAGAGAACGATTAGTACTAATTAATCCTGAAATAACGATGAAATCTAGGACGTTAATCTAATGTGATTTATATAAGTTAACGGTAAACCCATTGAACCTAGGAATATTCAAAGATGCCAATATCAGCATAGGGTTCTAAATAAATAAATTGGTTTACATGTTTATATAAACGAGTGTTTTAATTCCATTTAAAAGAGTTAATTTGTTCATTATAGACATGTTAAAAAATTATGAACAACGAATATACATAGTCAATAAATCATTAATATCCTATTGGCAAATAGCCATTTCAACGTATAGTGAACAAAACTGAAGCGTACATAACGTAAATGTTATTTTTCAACCGACTTCAAAGAAAGGGGGAGGTTATCAATTCGACTGTAACTTTTTTAGAACTTTTTTCTAGGTGCACCGATTTTGATGATTCTTTTTTTATTGGAAAGCTGGTGCTTCTCATGTGATTCCATATAAATTTGATCAAGATCTGACTAGTAGTTATTGATTTATCCTTAATAACGCGAATTTAATTGACTTCGGCTACATTGATGATGTTTTCATTTTATTTATATTGAAGTCGGTTGTACAAAATTTTGTAATTTTGAACACTTGTATAAAATTGTATTTTATGTTAAAAACATTGAGATTCTAAGATTTATTTGGGAGGTATACAATATGCATCAAATGCTCAATCAATCGAATATGAGCTAAATACAAAACACAGGGAGATGTCGAGTGTGGTTTTAATACACAACAAGGTAATTTGTGGTAGTCACACGCGACGAGTATTTCTGGAGCATACTCTGGTCGCTAGGGGGGCAATTTGCTGTTATTAAATACGACTCAGACGGTTCAAAAATAGTCTCCGTCCCCCACACAAATTGAGTGATAGAGGACGCTTGAAACGACCATATCCTGTAGTACAACAAACGAGTTTTAAGGCCAGGGCATCACAAAAAATGAACATCTTTAAATGTTCTTGGTTCCATTTTTGTATCTCCCCTAATTATGAACTTCGGCTCTCATCACCCAAATTATTTTCGCAGTTCTGAATAAGTGACGAGGGAATGAATTCCAAACATTCTTTCCTAAAATTGCCAGTCATAAGAATTCATATTTCATATTGAAAATAAAGTTCATAAAGTTGTTTTTATATGTAAATATAGCCGGTGTGGCTGAATAAATATATCAATCATTTGGTCTCTAGGCAAAAAAAATGTTTATATCCGATCTTGAATTACACGAGTGATATATAAGAGCTAGTATGTTTCATCGATTGAATGAAATAAGATTTTATTTAAACAGGCAGATTATTATATGTACAGACGTATACGCCCCAGCTACTAGATACATTTTACTTGTAACCATTACACGTGACGTTAGGTTATAGGTGACGGCAATGTGTGATAAGTTTATTGAGGAATTAGAACTTTCTTCTAAAATTGGCTCACTACTACCAGCCGAAAAACGTTATGGAATGCCCTTTCAAAACTGGCACGATTACATTTAATACGTTATATAATCACAGATTAATAAAGGTTAGTTATTTTATAAAAACTGGGATCACACGTTCGGTCCACGAGTCTTTGGAAAGCTATAATTAGTGAATTGTTTAAAAACAATGCCAGTTTGTCGTTGCATAAGTCATGCTCAGCTGTGCTAACTACAATAGCGCAGATGTTAAGATACAATCGACCGGCGTTAGGCGCGTTACATTCCATAATTTTGTGGCCAGTGCTATAAAGCTAAATTTAGTTCTAAATATATTATGTAGTAAGCTACAAAAGATAACAATAGTTAAATCTCGCATGCGTGTATACATACATCGCATACGCAATACGCATACATCCAACATTTTCAATATTTGTAAACCGACTTCAAAAAAAGGAGGAGGTACTCAATTCAATTGTATTTTTTGTGTGTTACCTCAGAACTTTTTTCTAGGTGAACAGATTTTGATGATTCTTTCTTTATTTGAAAGCTGGTGCTTCTCATGTGGTACCATATAAATTTGATCAAGATCTGACGGGTTTTTTTTTTTAGTTATTCTTAATAATGCGTATTTAATTGACTTCGACTACATTGATGATGTTGTCATTTTATTTATATTGAATTCGGTTGTACAAAATTTTTAATTTTCTACTTGTGTAACAATGAATTCGCCTGGAATAGCAAATAATAAAATAAAGTTATGCTGTATTTATACACGTACTTCTTAGGAATACCAATAATTATGAAGTAAAGTAAATTTGTAGTCCATAAACGTCTCACAGCATGGCACAAGCGTCCTCGCATTTCTGTAAGGGGTAATAGAGTAAATAGTCCGTTGCGCTTGCACTGCTTCAGTGCGTGTTGGCAGACTTCACATGTCTTCGAAATATTTTTATCACTCAGACACTCAGACATGTAGGTCAACGATATTTTCTATCATTGAGTGCTGATTTAACAAGCACGTCATAAATCAGCACTTAAAATTGTAAATAACAATTTCATTGGTACCTATGAGGATCCAACTAGCGCTGCTCGCTTACTGTCAAATTATAGCTAGCCCGAATTGAAACATAAAATTATTTTTGTCAAATTCCCGGAGAAAATGAATTGACAGATCGGTCGCAGGTGAATAAAACTTGTTTGTCTATAGACTTAGATTATCTAAAAGAGTCTAGGAGGAATTGGCGCATGAGTACCGAAAACTATTCCACCTCAATTTTTATGCGATTCTCTTTAAATTGTCCTACTGATGATATTAATGCATGTTGTCGGCAACTCGGTGCCATATTGTTTAAACCGATTTTGTTTTCAACTGCAAGGAATTGTTATTTTCAAACTGGATATTTTTTTAATATATTTTGATGAAATATGAATAAAAAGGTCGTATTACTTTTTGAGGTGAATTTAATAATTCCGGAGTTATGAATTTTTAAATTTTAGAAAAATCCCAAATTCGTATTATTAAACCTACATAACCGATTAAAAATACATAAACAAAAATAATAAAATATAAAACATTTTTTTTAAAAGATATTATTTGATAAAATATGTAGAAATAACAAAGGTTCTATGGCTTTTTAAGATAAAATTAATATTTTCGGAGTTATGAATTTGTAAATGTTAGAAAAATCCCAATTCTTTTTACATTTGACTCAATAAAAATATATAACATTTACTTGTAGGCCATACAAATACTTGTACCGCAAGGGATTGTAACGCGCGGCCCTCAGTCGATTTATTTACTCATGTGCCTCAGCGCCGTAACACATTACATCTAAGCCCATGCATCACGGAGCTGCGCCTTAACAAAGCGTGTTGTTTGCATCAGCGTCTTCCTGATGTGCGAACGTTCACACTTAATGCAGCGGATAGAATTAATGCCGCCACTATTTATTCGTTGAAACGACAATTGCACCTGATCAGTCTCGATGCGATTTAGTGTTTCTTTTAGCTAAATATAAGTACATATCTTCCCCATGATTATCACGCGTCACTGAAAAAGTGAAAATGACTAAGTCATTATCAATTTGGTTCACCTAAATGTTACCCTATATTTATTATTATATGTATTTAGAAATATAGGTTTTTATAGCATGTGACGATGATGTTCGATCGATATCGATCACAGACAACTTTTACAACGGAAGCTATCAACTTTTTTTTAATAAGGGTGACAGACGAGCACCTTGTCCACCTGGATGTTAAGTGATGTGGCCCATCTACTATCGAAAGTCAGTCATCAATGAATTCGAGATCAAATTTCAGAATGCATTGTCACCCCTGAGAACCACGATGAAATGCCTTGCTTCCAGCAAAAATGGGGCTCCGGTTCTCTACACTCACTATGCGAAACACAGCAACATTAAGCTGCTATTTTATTCTAGTATTCTCTTAGAATGCGGTCCTTCTTCGGTCGAGCCTGTCTATTCGTACTGTAACCATAATAAAGTTGCAGCGTGGCTTTGACACGTATAAAAACTGTATTATTTAACACAAGCATACGCTAAGACATGGATTTTTTATCTTACACGTTAAAGTCAGCGATAAGCTGCGAGTACAATACAGTGTTTGAAATAGTAAGTAGAACCTTCACAACACAACTAATTTCGAAAACTGACAGTTTGTATTTTCGCGCATATTTGAATTTAGATTCAAACTCTAGACCGTTAAAGATACTTGGAAGGCCTACATTCAGTAGTGGACTCACCAAAAGATCGCGCGAAGGAACTGAATCTGCAATAGAAAATTAACTCATAGCACAGATTAGTTAATAGTTTACTAAACTCATAGGCAGCATATTTTAACGTACTTTGTAAGACATAACAGTACTACAGTTACGTTCAGTCATAAGCACTTGACAATTTACTTATGTACATTAAAATGTATAATATTATTGAATTGTAGTTCGATATTTACATACTTATTTAATTTAAGGGTAAAAGTGAAAGGTCACTTTTATCGACCGTAAGCTGATCCTGCGTAAACAAACTAAATAGTTTTAGGGAGCGACGACAACCTTGTCTCGGCGCCAAAACAAACTTAATCGAAGATTTATGTATAAGAGAATTTATGTCTATGGTATTTCCCGACGCAATTCAACTCCATATTTCGGCATACATTCGAAGCAGTGCCGCTACTCCGGACAGGGTAATGTAACACTAGAGGCGTGTGTCGTGCACGATGAATGCCACACGCCGCTCCACGCTCGTAAATTGAGATCCAACACTCAACAACTTTTAATACGAGTATATGATTTTCTCCTGTATTGTAGAGGCGTGCGTTTTACATGCATACATTGCACACAGACAAACAAACAGACCCGGAACAATTATTTGTATGCTTGATAAAAATAACAGTTATCCTAATAACACCAACGAGTAATCTACTCTTATACATTAAAATTAATAAAATATGATTAAAAATTTAAAACATTAGCCACTTATGTTCTTCCTTTGTTCCGTGGACTACTTTCAACTACAATACTTATAGAACTCGTACGTAGTGTTTAATAATGTATACGAGATTTCTGTGTTGGCTTTTCTCTCAACGTGCTGCGAATATTGCGAATAAATAGAAAGTTCAAACGGTTGTATTTTATTACGCGATGAAGGCAAAATCACGCGTTTATACAATACACTGAATTCGAGGTGATTGAACAAAGCAGCCAAACACAGAACTTAGAGCCAAGAAACTAACTAAATGTCAAAGAATTTGTTTTTTTTTTTTAAAGAAAAAGTGTGATAAAAGAGCACACAATCCCCCTGATGGTAAGTAGATGTTGTGGCCCATAGACACCTACATGTATTCTCGATATATAATCAAAATGTATATGCGATACCAGTAAAAGGGTTCTCCGGTTTTCTACCCTCGCCATAAGAAACACAACATCATTAAGTTGCTATTATACGCTAGTATTCTATGGGAGTCTTTCACAATAACCAATATATTATAGCTGCAGCGTGGCTCTATTCACTTTGGCATTCAACCTCACGGTTGTCTAAACACTTTAAAGAAATATGAGTAGGTATGTATATAAAAATATAAATCTAGGACATTTAAATAAATTTTCAAATTATTGTTTGTATTGCGTTACTTTTTGTATTTATGTTAACGCTAATAATATTTTGATGTGAATTACATTGCACGTGGCAAATATGAAGGAATTAAATATTGAATGAGTTCTTGTTAGCGGAAGACAAGACCTATTTGTTACATTCAGATTTCCTTTCGCGACGGAAATTGTTTTGCGGCTTGAATATCAACTATCTCTACCATCATTCGGCCTGGACATAAAAGGTTGAGATAAAAAAGAACGACAATTTGTATTTACTTTTGTGTATGTGCTTAATATTTACGTGGTAGGTACGAATGTGTCGGTTCGATCGGGATAGGGCCACGCTCTCACAGAATACCAGCGTGAAACAGCAGAATAATTGCTGCTGTATTTCGTATGGTAATTGTAGAGAACCGCAGACGTTTTTACTGCTGCCGAGGCATACCATCTTAGTCCTCGGGGTGACAACACGTATGGATTTTGATTCAGAATTGAGGATAAATGTAGTTGTCTATGTGCCACAGAATCTACTTATCATCAGGTGGACTGTGTGCTTGTTTGCCACCCTTATTCTTTGAAATAATAATAATCAAATATATGGTATATTTATTTATTGTGTTTACTTCAGGGAGCGTTGTTTTAGTATGTGCAATAAGTTCAGCGTTACTAACTTCGTCTTTTACAGCTGGCCGTATGAGGAAGTTCAAAATTGCTCTATCAGCTATGAAGAGGGCTATGCTCAAAGGTTTTCTGTGTGATAGATTCTTAACGGAGATATTCGCTGTAGGACCGATGTACCCGATATAGTTCAATGGATGAGTAAGCTGAAATGGCAATGCGCCGACCATATAGTTGAAAGAAAGGTTCTCGACTGGCAGCCTGGTATCGGTAAGCAACAGGGCGGCATTCCTTTAAATAGAGTGACTACTGGAAAGCCATGTAGGAAGTTGATGGATGCCGGTGTCTTTTAGGATGACGATAATCATTTTTTAAAGGGAAATTTTGTATGTATCTTTGTGTTTGTGAGCTCCTTTAGTCGAAATTTGGGCTTTGGGCTTTGAAGTGCGAGCTCACGTATCTATACGTACTACGTATTGAGCTATTTCTGTAAAGAATAAGGGTAACTAACGAGAACACAGTCCATCTGATAATAAGTAAATGCTGTGGCCCATAGACATCAACATCAACCATCTATTAAGAATCGAAATGCTGATGCGTTGTCACCCCTGAGGCCTAAGATGGAATGCCTCGTTAGCAGTTAAAAGGGTCGACGGTTCTTTACACTCACAATACGAAACACAGCAGCTGATTCACGTAAATTTAATTTGTAATTATCTTTGAAGTTGGTATCCTTGTTTATTCAACATAATTTACTTATTTACTATGTTAAGTATATAACAAGTGTATATGCTATGACAAATGTATATATTTTAAAGGATTGGCACTAACAATGTATGCACGTAGCGCACTTTAAATTAAATGATTAATTTACTAAACTCTCGTTTTTGAATATAGGTATTTCAGAAAAATAATACCACTATATATAATAAATCACTGTAGCAAGATCAAATCACTTTAATCTTGGCTGCGGCTCACCTTCTCTAGCTAATATAAAATATAATAAAAAAGCGGCAGGGAGTAAACAGAAAACAAATATAGTCGGTTATTTTCCTACGCGAATGTTTCCATCCAATTCATCTCGAAAATTCATCCGCACAGTCAAGGGCTGGAATGGGGTCGAGAGCACAATCTGACTTCATTAATTTCATTTGAATAGATTACAAAGGAAAATAAATAGGCGTATAGTGAATTTTGCAAGACACAAAGCTTTGTTTTTTATTTTAATTATTTACGCATTATTTTATTTTTATTATACGCATCAGAGCCACACTGCAGCTATATCACGGCCGTAGCATGAATGGGTCGGCACCGAAATACCGTAAAATGCAGCTTAGTTATTTGGTATAGCGAGTGTAAAGAACCATAGTCCTCAGAGTGACAACGCATTCCGCATTTAGATTCTTAATCGATGATAGACGTAGACGTCTGTAATTACCATCAGGTGGACTGTGTGCTCGTTTGTCATATTTTTTTAAATAAAAAATATATCAATACATTTATATTGCGCAGCTACTTCTTCGTTTTTTATCGTTCACTCTAGATCCTAGAATATAACTTTAGACCCCTTACAAATAGGTACTCTATTGCTGGGATTTATATTTTCTCAACCATAGTTTCAAAACTGTTTAAAGTGGGCAAAATGAACTTCTGTAAGACGAATTTTATTCAGCATTAAGCTTAGACGCGCTAGCGCTACACATATTTATTTAAAAAAACCATTTATCAGACATGCAGGTTCTCTCACGATGTGTTCCTACATGGCCGAGCATATGGTAAATTAGCACTTAAAATTACAATCAACTGTTACACCGGTGACGCAGTTTGCTCGTGTAAGATGAAAATTTAAGGATATCGTTTATCCCCTGAGATGCCTGGTCTCGGTTGCATGCAATCGTAACAACCAAAGATTAGAAATTCAAATTTTGATGTGGCACAAAATGAGCTAAAATGTCGGTAGATCAAACGCTAGTAATTTGTAACGTTGATATAAAATAAGGGATAAATTTAATCTTTTGTAACATTAGATTTTGAATGAAGTTACGTTGGAAATTTAGTCACGTAACTAATTTGTATAAAGTGATTTGTTTTCATTCAAACCCAAATCGCATACATATTAAGTTGCTCAGGTTATGTACACCGATATACAAGTAAATATACTGGAGATATATTTTCAAAGTAGGTACTTCGGTGAAAATATAAATTATGTATGTAAATTGATAAGTAGAATCTGTGGCTGTATACATAAATAAAGGGACAAGGCATACGAAACAAGTGGAAGCGACAGACACTATAAGATATTCTGTGGCAACAGCGTGGAAGCGAGACGCGGTTCAATGACCTCAGTACCGTTTCCGCCAGGGCTAGCGTGTGCATAACATTTAGTTTTCTTTTAAAAGGATATTAAAACGCCTCTAAATATTTCAAGTCGGTATATAGTGTATTCAAATTAGATATAATGTGAAATTTTAGATGTTCTTTAAATTATTATGTAGCAATAGAGAAGTTGTTCTTTCAAGTTAATATTTTCAAATGTCTATGATATTATAGAAAATAAAAATATTTTTTTCTTTCTTTCTTCGCAGCTACCTAGCAAGTAATTACTATCTTTTGGACACAAATACATTTATATGCAAGAAGATTGATGCTTTTTGTGAAGTTTATTTCATCATCTCGCACTTTTTACGAGTACTCTCGGCAAGATTCTCCAAACCCTTTTTGTTTGCAAAATGTTGCAGATTTTATAGCAACCCATTGAAAAACACAGCATTCATTATTTAAGCGTCTAGCCATGAGCTACTTTTTAAAAAGTTTAGTTGACTTAAAGGATGTCTAGACAGACGCTGAGCATAAAGATACTTAAGAAAACCTTATCAAATATTTTTTAATGAATACGAGTATGTGTGAAAATAGAAGACATCATCACACTATTTTTGTTCCATTGAATCTTATATTATGAACCTTAACTGAAAAACAAATGCAGTGACACTTCAGCGAGACAGACAAGCATGTTGTGTCAGCTGTTCGAGAGAGACAAATAAAGATTATGGGAGAGAGAGCGGGAGAGATTATTTCTTTAGTTACATAGTCAAGAATATAATCTTTATTTATAAAAATTACGTGTCACGTTGTTTGTCCGCGATGAACTCCTAAACTACTAAACTGATTACAATGACTTTTTGCACACTGTGTGCAGTTTGGTCCAACTTGAAAGATCATTATCCCGATAAGTGACCTTCAATATTTTTTTATTGCGAATTTAAGCATTTTTTCATAGGAAGGGTCGTCGGAAAAGGCAGAACAACGTCTGCCTGGCCAGCTAGTATAATGTAAAATTAATTTTTCTATTATCGGTGATGTTTTAGCTGCAAGTTGTTATTCCGTGTACGATCAAAGGCAATCATAATCATGATTGACTTGTGTTTACATTTACAAAGTGATCTTTAATGAAATTGAACTACTAAAATCTCAAAAAATAAATAAACAGAATGGTTCTCAAACAATTCATAAATATAGAATTAAAATACAGTAACAGACAATATTTAATAACTTTTGTATTTACTTTAATACTTAATAAATTAACTCTGTAATAAAATAAAATTAATTTTAACTTTCAAGGAACACTCGGTTGGAACAAAGTTCCTTTCGTAATATATTATAATTGATAAACGTATTAGCGTCATTTAAAATAATATTTCTTTCTTTTATAAGGAAGTGAGATGATAATATTATTCCATCTCACTTCCTTATAGCCCCTAAGGTCGTGACGGAAAACTCTTATACTTTTTTCGCCTAGCCCCCATCCGCCAAGCCCGTACCGTGCGATAAGGAACTTCGTTCCAATAAGAAGACTAGATGGAGACCCCTCGACCTGATTAAAATACAGGAGGTCGATGGATATATAAACTTGTGAAGAGCTATAATGATGATGATGAAGAAGAAGAGACGAGGTACTCAAGGGTTTTAAGTTGATTCAATTCTTTACAACCAGGTCAACTCAGAAATTAGCTAACTTAATCCAGGACCGTTAATGCTTTCCTTCCATTGTTCGTCTTCGTTACAAAAATATACTGAATGGATAAAGAAAATAAAACCTCTATTTTATGATACAGAAATACCAAAAGGGTCCATCTACAATAATTTCTAAGAAATTTTAAGAAAAATACTGGTACTTCTTATTCTTACGTCCTTCTCGGGGTTTGCGTTAATGTTCCTTTATCAACTTTTCCTTTTCTATACAAAACTATACTGAATGAACAAAGAAAACTAAAACCTTTTTTATGATACAGAAATAAGTAGTATCAAAAAAGAAATTTTCACAAAAAGGAAAAGAATTCAATTGAGTATTTCATATATATGTGCATATTTTTTACCGAGCATATACTAATTCAAGAAGTAACAAAAAAGCGTCAAAGTCGTGTCTAAAATAGAATTTTTTTTTCCAACTTGGCACATCGAATATTCATTTAAAAATAGACATGTAGTATCTTTCCAATTGGCCTTAATCGTCACACTTACAACCAACTAGGGAGAGGCTTTTGTCCAGCATTGGACTTTTACAATGTGATGAAGACTAATAACATAAAAAGACATTTGCTTATAATCGGCTCCGTGGCGCAGTGGCTTAGCAATGAGTTGCTGCGCTGGGCGCCGTGGGTTCTAATCCCGCATGGAACAAGTATTTGTATGGCCTCCAAATAATTGTTCCGGGTCCGGATGTTTGTCCTTGTGCAATTTGTGTTTGTAAACTGCCTCCACGATACAGGAGAAAATCCTAGTATGAGGGTAACGTTTTTAACGTTCAAAAAAAACACTCAATATCAATATCGATACATTTAAACAAATCAACGAACCAAACGTTATATGAATTAAATGTAAAAACGAAGCAAATCACGATTGCCACCAGAATTACAAAACAGTACAGTTTAAGACTTCTTGGATGGATATTCCACCAACATTTGATCACCAGAATTTCGCACGACAATCAGCAGAGTGCATTGCGTGTAAACCATTTGCGTCCCTCACACCGAATTACAGAATAAAGTTCATATTACTTGCATTATTTTATTTTAAAATGTGAGGGAAATATATGTTCAGTTCATCATAAAACTATACGCCATTAAACATATTTACGCACACACGTATTTACGAACTTTTTTTTTGCTTCATAAATATTTTTGTAAAAGCGTCGTGTTGTGTTAGGTTCAATACAAGCTTATAACAAATTATTCCATGAATAATAAAACACGAGAAGGCGTCAGCTCCTCGCTAACATTAAATTCTGTACTTTGTAGCAAGTGTCTACGTCATGGCAAGGGCCAGTATTTTGCGTGTGTGTATTTTTATTTTGCGTTAGTGTAATGCCGGGTTTCCATGCTTGCCAAGCCTCGGCAAACGTCTTCAAGCCCCAAGCGTCCACAAATATCGTTTGGCGTTTGGACTTTGAAAGTCGTTTTCATGCTTGTGAATGCGTCAGTGTACTACGTAAACCCAAGCATGGCGGACACTGAACGTGTTGTCGGCTATTGCGTTTGGTTTAACATACTTTTAACATACATGCAAAGTAATACAAAAACAAGGAATTTTTGGCTTTTAATTCTTTTACTGGCTTTCCCATTACTTCGGCAAGACGACTCCAAGCATTTGCAACTTTCTTTTTATTTTTATGACTAACGTCTTTGGGGTTCCAGATAGACGATTCGGTCTGGTCATATTCCAGAAACGATAAACTCTCTTCGTTCGACCAGTCACTCATTTTAAACAAAGAACTAAACATGCGCTCGTCGCGAAATCACAATTTCTACTAAACGCGCACCAACGTGTGAATTTTTTTTTATAGGATAGGGTGACAAACGAGCAGACAGTCCACCTGATGGTAAGTGGTTACTGTGACCCATAGACATCTACATCTATCCTCAATAAAGACTCAAGATGCAGATGCCTTGTCACCCGTGAGGACTAAGATGGAATGCCTCTTTGCCAGTAAAAGGGGTCTTCGGTTCTCTACACTCACCATACGAAACACAGCAGCGTTAAGCTGCTATTTTACGCTGGTTTTTTGTGAGAGCGTGGTCCTTCCCCGGTCGAAACGACCCATTCGTGCTACAACTATACTACTAATATAGCTGCAACATGGCTCTACCACGTAAAAACATGGCTCTACCACGTAAAATGCGTTGCAAGCGCTTGCCGCAAGCGCCCTTTGATCTGTGTCCAAAAACCGACACTAGCCCGGATCGGGGACAAGCGTCCACAAGCTCACGCAAGCCAAGCCGAACGCCCTCTTTACACACTTGTGCTTGTGGATGCTTGCCGAGATTTGGCAAGCGTGGAAACCCGGCAATACACGCGTTGTTGTTGGATAATCACTGCTGCTTTTACAAATGTTGATCTAAAATAAAAAAATAAAATACTTTCAATATTTTATAGTAAACGGTTTTTACATGAGCGTGTTGTGATTAAGCTATATAAAACACTAAAAACAATGTTAATTTATAAGTATTAGAAGTAAAAATGAGTGTCGTAAAAATAATCATATTTGGATAAAAAGGTATCGTTCAAGTATGCAAAATGTGCAAATATGTATATAATATATGATAATTATGTAATAATGCAAAATAATAACGAAGGAAGGATAATTGATGAACTTTAAAATGATATGTTAATCGAAAGTGTGGAAGTTTTGATTTGTTCCGATCTTTCCCCACGTGCATATCCCCGAGCGGGGCAAATTGAACTTTTAGTTTGATCTATCCCCAAAGCTACGAGGAGGTACAACTGCCCCTGAAAATAATATATTTTCATTTCATCGAATATATTTGAAATATACGATTACGTAATAAATTCTAATAAGATTAATACAGACTTTAATTTCGTACTTCAATAACTCATTATGAAATAATTTTCTGAATGATTCGACGTCACCAACTGACGAAGGAGGTTAATCGCCAACAGATCACGATTGAATTAGTTAATATGCTATACGTGTAGAAATTCCGTACTGACTTGTAATAATATATTTAAACAGTCAAGATTTAGATAAATGACAGACAGTAATACCGATGTTTAAATAATTCAAAGGTTTATACGTGTTATAAAAAATACAATTGCGAGTCGGGCCTAGGTTAGGGTTTCGTACACGTCGTACCAATTAAATTCTATAAATTAGATATTTGATAAGTTAATATTTATTCTTGTCTATGAAACTCCACCAGAAAAACATTTTTATTAAATTATTAATGCAATATTCGGCTTAAGGCTCAAGGACTATGAAATAAATAGTTTCAAATATTTGTTGTCACATACATTAACTCATACATACAGATACATATACCTAACAAGTTTACTTTTGAAATAGACCCCGTATCTAAAACAGGTTAAAACTGACAAAATTGGCGGACCCCTATTTTTTATATTCTAAAGATAAAACATATAAAAAATATACACGGACAATAAAAGGATACATACGGACGGTCAGACGTGTAGATAGACACAGAGACAGACAACAGAGTGACATTAATAAAACGGAGTCCCGTTTTACCCTTTGGGTGCGGAATCCTAAAAAGAAAACGTTGAATCTATTACGCGATGTAATAACTGTAATAAAAAGGAGACACTAGATGTTGAATTGTTAATTATAGTGGAATAATATAATATATTGTATTCTCGGAGTCTATAAACCTCGTGCTCGGCTTTGAAGGACAACGTCATGAGGTCACCAGCATATCTAAGGAATAAAATATTTTTAGGTAATGCGAAGTCTTCCAACACGCATTGTAACAGCGCGCCGGACTGATAGCTCCATAAGAGTCTTAGAAATGAGAGAAGACCTGTGCTGTATTCAGCAGCGAGACGGATACAGGCTGTAACTTTATTTATTTTTGACTTTAGAGAGGTTCCTAACCTCGAAGAGTCGCGACACTTACCTAAGAGACTTGTGGAGGGAGCACAAAATGAATTTAAAAAAAATTGTAATAAATTCATTCGTTTATTACAAGGTATCAAGGTCCATAGGTGGACGTAGGCCTTCCCATAGATGGCGTAATGGCTTCATGATGGAGATGTTTGCCATAGTTTTTTTATAGCATAAGGGTGATAAACGAGCACGCAGTCCACCTGATGGTAAGTGGTTGCTGCGGCCCATAGACATCTACATCTATCCTCGATTAGGAATCAAAATGCAGATGCGTTGTCACCCGTGAGGACTAAGATGGAATGCTTCATTTCCAGTAAAAAGGGACTTCGGTCATTTACCATCATTCATTCATCGTCATTTTTAACAGTGGTAGAGCCACGCGGCAGCTTTTGCTGTCGCACGGATGGGCCGGCTCGAACCAGGGCGGTACCATGACCTCACAGAAAACCAGCGTGAAGTAGAGGTTTACCTCTGCGTTTCGCTTGGTGAGTGCAGGTGGCCAGAGGCTCTTTTTACTGGAAATGAGTAATTTCATCTTAGTCCTCCCGGGTGACAACGCATCTACATTTTGATTTGTAATAGAGGATAGATGTAGATGTCTATGGGCCGCAGCAACCACTTACCATCAGGTGGACTGTGTGCTCGTTTGTCACCCTTATCCTATAAAAAAAACCATACGAAAGACAGCAGCGTCAAGCTGCCATTTTACGCTTGTATTCTGTGAGAGCGTGGTCCTTCCCCGGTCGAGCCGACCCATTCGTGCTACAACTATACTACTAATATAGCTGCAGCATGCCTCTACCACGTAATAGATGGCTTAAATTTGATGTAATACGTAGATCTTATGGTGAGCAAATAAACACTTGAATATTTGAATATAAATCCCATCAAAGTGGTCGCAACACAAATAAGTCGCATCGACCGGGAAAGGATCACGCTTGCACCGTATACTGTATCATCATCATCATCATCCTATACTGTATACTATATACTATATTGTATATTGTATATTGTATACTAGTGTAAAATAATTTCACGTGCTGCACACGACGTCACACCCAAGCATTTGGTGTGTTTTGGTCTAACACTGTATGTAATATTACGAGTATATACTCGTAATTGCTATCGCAAACATAATTCTAGATTGCGTCACTTTTTGTCATATATTTGTAAGTCATAAGTAATTCGTCACACGCATGTGTATTTAAATTATTAAATCAGCTGACTAGACTAGTACCTTACTACAAAATATTACTTCATTGTTACCGTTACAGCCTATTAAAGTCCACTGCTGAACTCCCCCATAGATCGCCTCAAGGGGGGATATTTGCCATAGTGGCTACGCTATGGCAAATGTACCCTATTCTATTAAAACAGGCGTTTTTTGGGGAAATCCATTATTTAATATTAGAAAATTAATTTTTGAGATCTTTAGTTTCATTTAATTCAAATGAACACATATTAAAAGAAGCCGTAATAGTTAGCGGTGTAAAGAATTTATGGCGCCCACGTGAGGAAATTAAGTAATTAAAATGAATAGAATTGTTATTAGATTTACGCTGTTAATGTATTTGCCTATCGTTACGTTCGAACGTGACAGCATACGACACGAGGCCTGAAGCCGTAAAAGTACGCTTTACAAATCACGTGGCGATGTTTGCTTGCCACGGGTACGATCTCAATGACTTTCAGAAACAATTATTGGTTGTGTTTATGTTAATTGAACATTTTCAGGACACCTAAGAAGTATTCGTATCTTTTTTTCTTTTTATCTGTAAAATCGTGTTTACCGTGTAGTGGCGGTGTAAGTATATCCATTATCGCAAATCATCCCGTGGGTGTCGTAAGAGGCGACAGAGGGAAACATATAAGGAGATGGCGGATTGGCGAGAAACTAGTTTGCCTTCCTTCGAGAACCCGTGCATTCTGGTCTCTCGCTAAGGCTGTCCAAGGAAATTTCTGTAAGCCATCACTACCATCTCTGCACAGGGAGGACGACTCACTGGCCCAAGACGCAAAAGACAAAGCTGACCTTTTAGGCTCCCTTTTTGCGTCCAACTCGACTCTTGATGACGGGGGGAAAACACCGCCGACCATCCCGCGGTGTGAGTGCTCCATGCCGGATGTGCTGTTCTCACAGCGCTCGGTTCGCAAAGCACTCCTCTCCCGGGACATCCAGAAGTCGAGTGGGCCTGACGGAATCCCCCCAATTGTGCTGAGGACGTGTGCTCCGGAGTTGGCACCGGTCCTAACGCGTCTTTTCCGGTACTCCTACTCCCAAGGCGTAGTCCCGAATTCATGGAAGACAGCTTTTGTCCACCCGATCCCTAAAAAAGGCGATCGCTCAGACCCGTCCAACTATAGGCCTATCGCGATCACCTCCTTGTTCTCCAAAATAATGGAATCAATTATTAACTGCCAGCTCATGCGGTACCTTGAGGATCACCAGCTGATTAGTGACCGCCAATACGGTTTTCGTCGGGGTCGATCAGCTGGTGATCTTCTGGTCTACCTGACCCATAGATGGGCAGAGGCAGTAGAGTCCAAGGGGGAGGCGTTGGCCGTTAGTTTGGACATTGCGAAGGCCTTCGATCGGGTTTGGCACAAAGCGCTTCTTTCGAAGCTCCCTTCCTATGGGCTTCCAGAGAAATGGTGCAATTGGATCACCAGCTTCCTTGCAGATCGGAGCATCAAGGTCGTTGTAGACGGTGCATGCTCCGACTACAAGCCTATTAACGCTGGTGTTCCACCAACGCTGTTTCTTCTGCATATCAATGATATGTTGCTAACTGGTAACATTCATTGCTATGCGGATGACAGCACTGGTGATGCTCTATACACCGGCCGTGCCAATATTTCTCGGGAAGACGTCGCCGAGTAGCGGAACAAACTTGTGTCTGAAGTCGAGTCTTTGCTGAACAAAGTCTTGGATTGGGGGCGACTAAATCTAGTCCAGTTTAATCCTCAGAAGACACAAGTTTGCGCGTTGACCGCTAAAAAGAACCCCTTTGTCGTATCTCCTCAGTTTCAAGGCACTCCCCTTCTTGCCTCAGCCAGTATCGGAATCCTCGGAGTCGACATATCGAGTGACGTGCAGTTTCGCGGTCACTTGGAAGAGAAGGCCAAATTGGCCTCTAAAAAGCTTGGCGTGCTCAGCAGAGCGGGACAGTATTTCATGCCGGCAAACCGCCTGCAACTTTACAAGGCGCAGGTTTGGCATCACATGGAATACTGTTCCCATCTCTGGGCAGGGGCTCCCCAGTGCCAGCTCCTTCCACTTGACCGCATCCAGCGCAGAGCGGCTCGAATCGTCGACGACCGAGTCCTTTCCAATTGGCTCGATTCATTGGCACTGCGAAGAGATGTTGCATCCCTTTGCATTTTCTTTCGCATCTACCACGGGGAGTGCTCTGAGGAATTGTTCGGATTAATCCCAGCCGCCAAATTTCACGAGCGCACATCGCGGCAGAACTCCCGATACCATCCACACCATCTGGATGATTGGCGGTCCACCACTGTGCGATTTAGAAGATGTGTTCTTCCTCGCACGACTTCCTTGTGGAATTGATTACCATCAGCGATTTTTCCGGACCGATACGACTTAGGGACCTTCAAGAAAAAACCGTACTCTTTTTTAAAAGGCCGGCAACGCATCTACGATTTCCTCCCTGGTATTGCAGCTGTTCATGGGCGGCGGTAGTCACTTACCATCAGGTGAGCCGCAGGCTCGTATGCCCCCTTTCCTATATAAAAAAAGATGGGCAGCAGCGTCTTCATGATAACGACTACAAATAAAAAACTGCGGTTGCCAACCCGCTTGCCAAACGTGGCAACTGTGGCAAATATCCCCCCTATGAGGCAATCCATAGGGGAGGCCTATGTTTAAAGTTATCAGAAGATACGGGTGTCCATTTACTATTTCAGTTTCCTTCTGTAGGCTCTTGCGACACTCTTTTATTGGCTTTTAAAAACTTTTTATTTGGAAAAACCTAACTTACATAATTATGTAAGGTCGACTTATTACTAAAAAGAGTATCTATAAAGTAAGTCTTGAGGAGCTGATAGTGTCTTTTTATATTAATTTTAAACATTTAACGTCTTTGTTTCACCACGGAGATGGTAGTGGTATACAATCGTAAGTAAGGGTAAAAAGGTTATCCGGATTGTTAAAATTTATTTAAAAAGAAATAACAAATTTCCTTTGTCAAATAAGTCATAATTCAGTTAGCTAACCTTTGAATTTGTTGTTATGTGAGATGAATCAAAGGAACTATTTTCCTAAAGTTCTAAGAATAATGTAGGTAATTAGAGAGTTAGAATTAAAAAGTAATAACAATAATAATGTAAAAATAAGGGGTGGTTTATATAGTTTACTTAAGGTGAAAGCGCCTGGGTAACCCGCGAAATTCAAATTTTTTTACGTTTTTTGCAACTTGTAGGTCAGTGTCAGGTTGTATGTTTAACAAAATATGATTCGCTGCTGTAACGAGTATGTATTTACATAATTATAATCATTATAATCATCAATACAAGGTCTCTAGGTTCATATAATCCCATTGTATGGCTATTTCCAGAAAAACTCATTCAACGTGATTATACGACCTATGAGGGTTGTATTGGTGATTTTAATGATAATAATTCAGTAAACACATACTCGGTCGCGTTTTTTTTAAACATACAACCTGACCCTGACCTGTAAATTCCAAAAAACGTAAGAAAATATGAATTTCGCGGGCCACCCTGGAGCTTTCACTTTAAGGCCAAATAAAAAAATCGAACGCTGCTCAATTCTAAGAAGTCTCGTGCTGTCTCTATCATTTTAAGTCAATGTGACTGACACCACGAGCTCTAACGACAACTTAAAATTGAGTAGCATTTGGGTATTTGACCATTAGTTTATAATAATAATGTGTATGACTTTAAAACCTTGTATATAAAAGAGTATATGCCTAAACAACCATGCTTAATAGAAGAATTATTGACGTACCAACGATCGCAATAAAACGACGTTATGATATTTTTTTTAAAGAATGAGGGTGACACATGAGCACACAGTCCACCCGATGGCAAGTGGATGCTATGACCCATAGACATCTACACCTATTCTCGATTAAGAATCAAAACACAGATGCGTTGTCACCCTTGGGGACCAAAATGAAATGCCTCTAGTAAAAAGTATCAAACGTGGTAGAGCCATTCTGCAGCTATATTAATTGTATAGTTGTAGCACGAATGTGTCGGCTCGACTCGGGGAAAGACCACACTCTCACTCTCAGAATACCAAAGTAAAATAGCAGCTTAATGCTACTGTGTTTCACATAGTGAGTATAGAGAACTGGAGACCCTTTTTACTGGAAAAGAGACATTCCATCTTAGTCCTCACGGATGGTAACGAAATCTGCATTTTGATTCGCAAACGAGGATAGATGTAGTGCCTATGGTCCACAGCAACCACTTACCATCGGATGGACTGTGTGCTCGTCTGTCACCTTTATTCTTTATTCATTAAATCAAACTAATTTTTCGGATTTTATACCGCGATATAATTCGTTTTATTCAAGACAATGACGTTATTCATATTATCTAACCTAAGTGTATGAAACTGCTTAATCTCGAATTTAATAAAAAAAACTCAGGTATTTATTATGTTATTACGCGTTGAATGAAACTGGCTTGTATTTGATGTTATCATTTATTATCATGATCTTATGCGAGGCGAGTTCCCTAATATATCTATTCTACACACAAACGCAAGCACTCAAGCATACGTATATTAGATACGTATATAACGCGCGCAAAAACGTAGATGATTTATGCTTTTAATAACAGTAGAATTTAAACCAAAATACTTGAAGGGACTTCGAAAGAGGTTCCATGTTATTAAATTTTAGACTTGCGAAAATCGGACTCCATACAAAAAAAAAATTCCAAAGATTAAGCGTCAGTAATTAACGTGCTATTGTGCCAATCAACATTTTATTTTTATTTTTTAAGCGAATTTTTAAATACAACGAATATACAACGAAAACGAAACTACTAAACTGATTCAAACTTTTACGATAGAACGATAACGATTGCACATCCGGATGGAAATATATCTTTTTTACTACATTTTTATTTCATTGAATTATAAACTGTAAGTCATAAAAATACTGGTATTAAAATAACTGATATAGATTAATTGTATTATAGAAAAACAATTCTATATATTATGTGTTATGGCTAAATAAAGCGTTGTCGATGAATATTATTATCAGTATTTAAAAATATCTGTAGTAGAACTAGAACAACCCAAATAGTCTAATGGATCAGTAACCTTAAGTGGCAATGGGCTGGCCATAGAGTTCAAAGAACCGACCGACGAGTGCGAAGAAAGGTTATAGATTTGCTGCCTCGTACCAGTAAGCGGAATGTAGAACGGCACTTTTTTTTATAGGATAGGGTGACAAACGAGCACACAGTCCACCTGATGGTAAGTGGTTGCTGCGGCCCGTAGACATCTACATCTATCCTCGTTTGCGAATGAAAATGCAGATACGTTGTCACCCGTGATGACTAAGATGGAATGCCTCTTTTCCAGTAAAAAGGGTCTCCGGTTCTCGACACTCACCGTATGAAACACAGCAGTGTTCAGCTGCTATTTTACATTTTAGCAGCTGGTCGAGCCGACCCATTCGTCCTACAACTATACTACTAATATAGCTGCAGCATGGCTCTACCACGTATAACTCCGCTAGATGTGACGATCAGATAAGACATGAAATCGATGGGTGTAGGTGGCACAGGACTGCGTTTTGTTGCAATCCTTGGAGGTCTATGTTTACCAGTGGCTTGTAAGGGACTGCAATAGTTTGGATTTAAACGAAATTATAGAACTCAATGTTTTACTTTGCGGCATTCATTTCTTAATGCGTTGTAAAATTGAGAATTAATATTGAATACCTCTTAGCTTGTTAAGACAAGCTTGTATTGGGTTGTATAGCATAATATAGATATGTTAATATATGTAAATATGCAAATTTATATTTATATATATGCATTTACTTATAATATTATATTATAATCTGTTGTTACATATAATGTGTATTAATTTTAGTTTGACTTTTTTTTCTTTTTATTGCTACGCCTACGACAAACTCTCACCACTCCATGGGTTGACTGGTAGATAAGGAGTTTTGGCGGGAACTTGACCGGCGGTATTTGCTGCTCCTGTTTTTTTGTTTAAATAATGGTTTGAAGTGGACTTTGATATATAAAAGTGGTGCGATTTTGTGTCTTAAGTGTCTGCGCATGTGAACTATTAGTGGAAACTGTGAAACAAGTGCTCTGATAGTGATGTGATTCTCAAAATAAGGTGCCTGTCTGCTTAGGCGCCTTGAGATACCATCGCTAACCGTCAGCTGTCTGCTGGCTTAAGTTGCCGTCAAAAAGGGCTGCACAATGTGACGTATCAACATATTGTGAAGCCGTATACTACGAGTATGAAGAATAATTATTATAATATAATATTGTAACTTCAGGCTCAGAAGGGCTAGATCCCAGAGCCGTAAAGCCTGTTATTAAGAAGAAGACTGGTAGATAATGCCTTGAGACATTATGTCCGCCCTTTGTATCCTTTTTTTCTAAAGGGACGCAATAAAGTTTTAAATAAATAAAATAAATAAAATATAGCGTTATTAATTAGTTCAAAATATTGCCACCATGTTTTGATCAATTCATCCAATCTAGCTAAACTTGCATCAACAAATCAGTTTGGCTTGCATTAGCATACAAAGCATTATTTACATTTTGTATTACCACTGGGTCAATACTTCAATCAGTATTGTGTACGTGAATGGAAGCTAGCCTAACCTACTGGCTGGTTCTAAAACGAGGTGCTCTGTAATATTTATTAGCTTGCTTCAGAGCTCTGCCTTTGACTGCTTGGACGAGCTCCCGCAGCTCGTTAGTGGAAAATAAATATTAAGTTAACTCGGCGCAAGGCACAGGGCAGAGCGAGTTTTTTTTAAAACGAAATGTTAATGTCTTAGGCCCGCCACATACATACGGGATTCCGTTTAGGGATTCCGTTTCGGAATTCCGATCCGTGATTCCGAACGCAGCAACTTCATATAAAATCTATGACCCGCCATACACGTACGCTAGTTTTCCGTTCGAAGTATTGCGGGTTAAACGGGATTCGGTATGTGTATGGCCGACCCGTTAGGAATTCCGAAACGGAACCCCGAAACGGATCCCCGAAACGGAATTCCGTATATATGTGGTCGGCCTTAAAGTCTTATTTAGCCTTAAAGACGATAAAATAAGTCAAATATTTAAAGTAAATATTTTCAAGGTAAAATAAATATTTAATGGAACGGAATTAACTCGACACAAGCTGTGTAAATTATCAGTTATTTCCGTTTATGACTTTCGGGTTTAATATGAATGATTTTAAATGAAAAATTTTGTACAAACGCCTTCTATATTGAAGGCGTTTGTACAAATTATTAAGAAAATTGAAAATTGATTATTTGAAATTTTTATTCAATTTATATGGGGCCACATGAGAAGCACCACCTTTGAAATAAAAAAATAATCATAGAAATCGGTTCACGTAGAACAAAGTTATGAGGTAACACACATAAAAAAAAACATACAGTCGTATTGAGTACCTCCTCCTTTTTGAAGTCGATAGAAAATTAAAACGAAGTATAGTTTTTAACAATGACTAAATAGTTTTCAATTGATTTCATATTAATAATAAATTTATGATTTTTTATGTATTTTTTATGTATTTTTTATAAATTCCAACGTTTTGTCGCATGAAATCGTATCTAACAATCATATTGAACATATAAATGATATAAAATGCACATTGTCAGAAAGATAAATGATTGTTGAACTTATTTTTTTTTAATAGATCAATTGCTATTTTACATAAATCTGTAAAAGTAATCAAAAGTAAAAAATATAATAATAAATGAATTTTTTGAATAAAACCATATTGGAACAAAAAAGTTGTAGCCCTTATTCCCGAAGTTTATAAGTATTCAAAATTAAAACACTGGAAAGAATTTTTACGGAAGTACAAAAACAATATAAAATCTTGTCAAAAAGTAAAAGTAGACTTTGAAAGCTACTTTGAAAGTATTAACAATTTTCCTTTTGAAAACACTCGTACTTTTAAGGCAAAAAGTCGGTGCTAAGACAATGTGTATCGAAGATCAAAAGGCCCGACTGGATTGACTGGATTGGACTGGGATTTTTTATTCCTTTTAGTTTTTCGATGTACGTTTTTTTGAACTTAAAAGCAAATAATTGAATTATTTGACCCTTTATGTGGACTTAATAACAAACTGAACTGCGATGACGTCTGTAGGTATTGCTATATACTATATATGTCATCCCCTTTGTTTTCCATGTATATGGCCAAAAACTCAAATGCTAATCAATTTTAAGATGTCATTAAGTCTTGTGGTGTTACAGTCACTTTGAGTTAAGGTGATAGAGATAGCACGAGACTTAACGGCATCTTAAAACTGAGCACCGTTTGCGTTTGAGTATTTGGGCAATAGTCTATTCCAGGGGTTCCCAAACTTTTATGGCAATGGAACACTCACCACTTCCTTTTTATTTTATGGAACCCCACATCAAATAATTACCGATCATATCATTGCACTGTCAATTGAAATATTATAATATGATTCTCGCTAACTACCTACGTATCTATATGACAGTAATGGGTTCTTCTCATCATATATTTTGCGCTATTTTAAAATAATGTTACTGTTTATATTGCTATTTAAAAATAAAAATAAATAATTTCGCGGAACCTTTGTGACCTTTCCACGGAACCATTAGGTTCCACGGAACACCCTTAAGGGATCTCTGGTCTATTCCATAAAAAAGAATAAAGTCATAAAAAATTATCATTATCAAATAATGTATTATAATCAAAACAATGTTGCTAAAATAATGCGCGATAAGTGCGAATTTGATTTCGAGTACACATACGAAAAACTTTATTAAGAGTCGAATTGAGGACCTCCTCTTTTTTCGGACGGTTAAGATTAAGTGAGTAATATCAGTTAAGTATACGGATAATCTTTTCCTTTATCCCGATAAAGCTTTGATGCAGAATTCACAGTAGGTACGTCCAGGGCCCAATCCACTCAAGTTAAATCAAATGGCTGCAATTTTAGAAATAATCGACTCGATACAATGTTCAAACCAATTTTTTTTAAAAGGAGCTTAAATATTAATCGAGCCGTCTTGCTTAAATTCATAATAAAGGTTAATAAAGTGAAAATTAAAAATCTATTTTTTGAACTTTCATTAATGTAATTCATTATTTAAATGTAAAAACAGAGGAGGTTTTATGTAGAAACCGTCTAAAGGTTTTTGAAATAAATGTCCTAATTTATTTTTATTAATGGCAAAATGAGAGTTTATAATTAACTAATTACGAAATAAAAGGGTGCCTTTTGAAAATAATAATCGTCCCGGTGTCGGGGAACGCTCCTGGCCACTTAATTTATGCTAAGCTACCTAAAACTGTTTGACGTTGATGATAAGTAGTTTAATATTAATTTTATGAATATTTAAAAAAAAAATTGGCTGGATAGCGTCGATAAAAAATAAAATTTCGTGAGTTAAATTCTTTGATACCTTAGGAAATGGTATTTGTAATGTAATTTACAAATACCATTGCCATTACAGCTTATTAAAAGTCCACTGCTGAACATACCCCCCCCCCCTCCCCCGGCCTCCACATCCTCATAGGAGAAATATTTGCCGTAGTTGCCACGCTTGACAAGCGGTTGGTAACTGCAATTTTTTTATTATTATTCAGTTATCAGGAATATGCTTCCGCCCACCACTTGTTTCATTACCCTCTGTGGACTCTTCTCATGGAATGACATGGGGTAATGAATGCTCTAACGCCGCCACTATACAACACGGTATATTTTTTTATTTGTGATTTTTTTTATAGAATACGGGTGATAAACGAGCACACAGTCCACCTAATGGGAATTGGATGTTGTGATACATAGAGATCTACATTTATCACTTGTCACGCTTGAGGACTAAGATGGAATGCCTCGTTTCCAGTAAAAAGAGTCTCCGGTTCTTTACTTTACCATACGAAACACAGCAACATGAAGTTGCTATTTTACGCTGGTATTCTTTGTGAGCGTGCTCTAGCCGAGCCGAGTCATTAATACCTGCAGCTCTACCTCTGTTTTCACCTGTTTCTGCAATTTCGAGGTGATTTCATTGATTTGATTTCCTTTTCCGAAAGTTTTATCTCAGCTGTGTCCAATGATTCATTATGACAATTATGGTACAAGGCTTTCAGTCAAAAAGAAAGCATAAAAATTAATGACAGTTTTAATCTATAAATAAACTATACGAAGTTTCTGGGGAATGTCGACGATATCTAAGCTGCTAATGTCGTGCCGACGATGTTATAGTTTTATAAAACATTAGCCAGAACAGCACGTGCGGATGATGAGCATTACGATTCCATTGTTAATATATAAAATTTACGAAACTATATGGAGGGAGACATCACATGCGCTGCACACGGAAAGTAGGCGGTATTACGTCTTCCATACGTGTGATACGACGTGTTACGCACGAATTTTTTGTGTTTCGCCCTTTAAAATGTCGTTTACCAAATCAACTGTGTACAACGCTGGAACTGTGGATAAATATAGGTTAAAGGTCTTTGAGTTTTATTTATAGAATGAGAGTGACAAACAAACACATCTGATGGTAAGTGGAACATCTATCCTCGACAAAATGTAGATGCGTTGTCAGTGGAAGATCTATCCTTGACTAAGAATCAAAATGTAGATGCGTTGTCATTCCTGACGACTAAGGTAGAATAATTATTTTCCAGTAAAAGGAGTCTCCGGTTATCTACACTCATCATATGAAACACAGACGCATTAAGCTGCTATTTTACGTTGGTATTCTATGGTAGAAGATATTTGAATGTCAAAACCATAAAGCGTATTAAAATGTGGATTATGAAACCTTAGATATAATGATTCCATTACTTACGTGATATGTATGTGGTCATGTACGCGATATATATTACTGCAGGTATATAGACTATTAAAGAGTGTAATATGAATTAATAGCTCTCGAGGGTGACCTGTGGCGCGTCGACGAGGTGAACGAAAGTTAGGGCTGCTACACAACGTTTATTTTCGACGATATTATACAGTTCTGTTATGGCCAGTTAGGCATTGCAAGAGTGCATTAGAAATTAGGAGAATTCTCTTATGTACTAATTTACTTAGCTGACTAAACCTAAGATATCAGTATTCGGTGGTAGCGGTTTTTTGAGTTTAAAAGAGCATAATATATAATAAATAATTAAAGGAGGCCAACAAAATAGTTATCGTAGTAATATGGAATATTCGTATATACCAAAAACTAAAAACTATATAAATACTTAAACTGTAAAAAGTACAGCCTATATACCATACTATAGCCCACAGCTGGGTACAGGCCTCTCACATATAAGAGGGTTTTAGGGCAAGGAAGTGTCCGCCGCGTTGCTCGAGTGCGTATTGGCGGAATTCACATGTGTACGAATTTTTTTTTATTCCTCAGATATGCAGGTTTCTTTACGATGTTTTCCTTCACCGCCGAGCTCGTGGTATTTACTCATATCTAAATTGTGCCATTAGGAAATTAAACAAAAATCGTCTGTGGGATGCGATTATCTTACGAACCCCGATACCATGAATTAGCGAGAATGTAAAATGGGACAAGGATTTTTTTAAATATATTATTTTATATTAAAAAAATATATATTACTCTGAAATTGAACAGTAAATTGAAACTGAAATTTGAACGCACTTTAAAGATATTAATTAAGTGAACTGTTGCGGATCACAGGGATTTTAGTTCTAACTCTATCTGTAACTCGTATATTAATTTCTATAGCTGCTAGCCCCGTAAAAGATCTATTAATAGCCGTCATATTCTTGACATCGTTGTGGAGTGACACTCGGTCCGTAGGTGACGGCGGCATAGCTGTATTATATGGTATAAATACAAGGTTCCTTTTTAATGGACTCAGGTATTTTTAGTTACACATAAACAAGACTAATTGATGTTTAAAATTTAAATTCGATTGCCTTTAGCGTGTTTGTTATACCGTTCTGTTGAACTTCTGTTTCTTCTTCTCTTCTGCTCTGTTTTTTAGGTAAGTACTTTTGTTTGAAGAATGCGGGGTTTCCATCTCGTTATCTGATCCTAACGAGGTATAGAATTTCTGTCGACGGATGTGTTGTGGTGTACTGTATCAAGTATTCCTCAGTTCTTACTGTAATGCGTTTAATTAGGCATGGGTAAGTCAAACGAGTAAGTGATGTGAGTGTTGATGGCTCAGTGATGCA
The DNA here is from genome assembly GCA_963668995.1 of Parnassius mnemosyne. Lineage (NCBI taxonomy): Eukaryota > Metazoa > Arthropoda > Insecta > Lepidoptera > Papilionidae > Parnassius > Parnassius mnemosyne. The sequence continues at coordinate 18,424,741 of CAVLGL010000104.1, read as the reverse complement.
GTGGCTTTAACAGATCACAACTTAAGTTGCAGCGCTGAGGGCTGCGATTGGCTTGACCGAGAATGTATGATGCTTGCACAGAATAATGTTTCGTATGGTGGTGAAACAAGGACCCTTTATACTAGTACTTTTAACGGGCCGTTCCATTTTGTTATCAAAAGGTGACAACGCATCTGCATTTTGATTCTTAATTGTAGCCCAGAATTCTCTTGCCACAGCAATCACACAGGTGGCCAGTGTGCTCGTTTGCTTATAAAAAAATCGTATGGAAATCAATATTCATTAGCTTAGTCATGTTTTACATTTTAATATTTTTTTATATCGCAGACGGCGTGACGGTTACGATAGCTATATCTGACAATATTTGAAAGTCGTCGCCCTCGTTGTAGTCTAAATTATCTAAGAGACCATCACCATCGTAACTATCAAACCAGTTTTTTTTTTGCGTGGTGCTATTGGAGGTTTGCTACAGGAGTTCAGGGATGTTAAATTATATTTAAAGCAAGTTAAAAATGTGACAAAATATCTATATAATTTTTATTTGATATGTGAAACAGTATGAGTAAATAGTTCAATGCATATTATTCTATACAGAAAACTAAATGAACAACTAAAATCCCTATAAAATTGCTTTCAATCAATCTACACTTCTACACTAATATTATAAAGAGGAAAGATTTGTTTGTTTGTTTGTTTGAATTGAATAGGCTCCGAAACTACTGGACCGATTTGATAAATTCTGTCACCATTAGAATCCTACATTATCCCTGATGAACATAGGCTATATAATATTTTCAAAAAAGTTAGGGATCCGTATGAAAACTTCGTTAATGTAACCCAAGAAGTGAAAAAAATACCAAAAAGAATCCTTATATCGCGTACGCTGCGGAAACTATTGATAATAGAGCAAAGTAATGTACTTTAGTTTTATAGAGGATATCAATATCTACAAAAAAGCCTGCTATACCACATGTTTAACTATTACAGTTATGTCACAATAACTACTTTTTCATGTTAAAATATGAAATAGTAAGGCCGGTACAAACTAGGCCACTTTATTCTTACCTATGTATTAGTCCTTATATCCAAATAAATCAGTTCGTATTCAGGGCTATATCAGTACCTGTACCATGCATAACCACCAATTACGTTAACCATATAATTTAAGTAATATTTTTCACTTTTTAAATCTTTGTTAATTCAGCAACCGTCCGTCGTGGTCTCTCTCGAAGTTCGCCTGTCGCAAGGCGTAGAAGTGTGATATACGCGGGTGAAACCGCGGGGTACAGCTAGTTTACCATACAAAATAAAATGTATTGAAATTGGACGTTATGTTTTTAAAGTAATAACTTGTAATTTGTGTGTTGTGTTGATATGATCTTTGCGTTTATATTAGTTAATATTGAGGAGTTAATTAATAGTACAGTTTGAACGGTTTAATTTCTAGAGGGTAGTATTATAGCCTATCAAAATTCCACTAACACACACAATATCAGCGTGAAATAGAAGCTTAATGCTACTGTGTTTCGTATGGTCACTGAAGAGAACCAGATACCCATTTTACTAATAACGAGGCATTCTAACTTGGTCCTCAGGGGTGGTAGTGCATCTACATTTTTACTCTTAATCGAGGATAGGTGTAGATGTCTATAGGTCACAGAATCCACATACCATTAGGTGGACTGTGCGCACTTTTGTTACCATTATTGTATAAAAAGAGAATTACAACTACCTAGAAGAGAAAACGATATAAATACGCAAATAATAAAAAAAAATCTTGAAATATAAAGATTATATTAAACTTGATGAATAACTTTTACCCGACGATTGAATAATAAGACCTATAGTTTGTTTAAATATAATTAAATAATTAATATTTCCCTGTCAAGTCAATTTCTTATTAATCGTCTGACGGGTCGTCGACGCGGGCGCCATTTGCAATCGATAAAAATTAATACACTTAAAAGTAACGAGTCCAATTATTTGCTACACGTATAATCGAATGAATAATGTTTGATGCGATGTGACAAATGGATCAATAAGTTTATTGCAGACGGTAACTAATTGAAAATACGTTTTAGCATATATTAAAAAAAATAATTTAAATAAGATATAATTCGGCCAGATTAATGTAAATTTTTTTTTCTGCAAGAATCGATGAAAATTATTATTAAAAGACAGGGAAGGTAGCTAAAAATTTCGTATGTGGTTGGTATGAAGACTAAAACGTCTTTATTATGAAATAAATTTAAAATAACATTTTAAACTTAGATTATAAAGAAAACAGTGTCTTTTTTAATTTTGTTATCACAAACTACCACATGAAAATTCAAAGGCATAATAAAAGTTAACATTTACATGCATAATTAATTAAAGATAATTTATTATTAAAAAATATTATATACTATTTTTGTATAACATCTATTCATTATTCATTATCGGTTCAGTGAGCTACTAAAAATTACGGGCCAAAGTGTGTCAAAGTGGCGGAATTCCGTAAAATGCGGGCAATGCGTACTGAACTGAAATACGACATTTTTTTTAACAAAATAGGAGAGGTTATATGAAAAATAATTAATTTTTTTTACATACTGTAAATTCGTACTATTTGCTAGTCCCCTAAAATTGGATTTATTATTTGTGAAAACATTTTTTTTACAAGTCACAGGGCATTAATCAATGACCTTTATAATTTTGATCGAATAGAATAGAATAGAATAATTTTTTATTCAATATAGATCATCACATGTGTATTTTTTTTAATGTATAATGTCTTCATTATGGAGGTAAAGTAAAAAATTACATTCTTATTGAAAGTCATTTTTTGCTTTACCTCCGTAATATTTTACTCCGCCGTGTAGTGGAGGCTTAAGAGAATCCATCACCTTATATCATACCATCAGTATCGCAAGGCGACAGAGGGTATTGAAACAAAAGATGAACAGCAGCATCTTTCTGATAACAACTCAATAGAAAAAAACTGCCCCTTATGAGAAAATCTATGAGGGAAGACTATGATCCGCATTGGATTTCGATAAGCTGTAATGATGGTGATGGTGAATAGTTCACTGCTGGTCACAGACAGTCCGGCTATCCAAGGGAGGAATTCCCATTAATATAAAAGCTCGGTAGGCGTATTAGTGTTCGTAGTACGAGACGGTTGGTATCCCAGACTTTCCGCTATCAATTAGGACAGGTCAAGAAGAAGTAAATAATAATATCATCACTAAGCGGATGCAACTCTCTCATTACCTACTTCTCGTTGTATTAAGAGATACTCACGGGGTGAAATGAGAACATAGATTTTCTTAACGTGTATCTATGACATCGCAAACAGAATAAAAACATCGAACTCTTCACAAAAGTGATAAAACTCGTGACACGCGCTAGTAGAATGCTGGCAATTTTTAAATCGTTCAGTGTGGGCACATGTTTACAAATGATGCCCCACAGCTACTCGCAGATATTGGAAACATCCGGTTCTCGTTACGAGGAAACATCGCATTCGTAGGAACGAGAAAAATGGTTTATTCGAAATCATCACTTCACAGTAAAATATTAAGTATGTAGTGTTACACAGTAATTTTACAGTAATTTTACTGTATCAAGTGTTTTTGCGAAATATAATTCTCATTAGACTATAATTCTACTTTCAATAGATAGAACCAAGAAAAAAAAAATAACACTACGAAATACTACAGAATAAAAATAGTTAAGCAATACATTGACAATGTAAATACTGACAATTTTTATTCCAAGTATCATTTAAAAACAAGAATGTGAGCACAGATTTAGATTTTATTAATGTGAAATGTAAAGCTTTAAAATTATACATGAATATTATCGAATTAATTATCGAATGAAATGCTTAAATAAAACATTAATTTGTATTTACGCTTTAGGAAAATAAACACAAAACAGATATTCATTACATTTCGCCGTCATTAATGACCTAAGTGGTCTTCTGAAAATTGTACTAGGGCCTCGGTCACGTTCCAATTTGTATATAAACAGTTTCACAAAACAGACTCGTTCAGGTTCAGTGCTTATAATTTATAAACTTTTGTATTATTAAAACAAAGTTATGATATTAGAGTAGTCTTAATTAAAAATTTAGCTTTTGGTAATTTCAATTACACGTCTTTCCTTCTTTATCAGCTTTTTGAATCCACTATTAGATAAATAGATACAGGCCTTACTAAAAATATTGTGCCAAATGACCAATCTTGCAAATTGTCTTAAGCTCTCCACGTTTAAGAAGAGTGTTGAGGAATAAAACTGTTTCTCGTCATTAACTTAATTCGTGACTTAAAACGGAGTGAAGATCGTTTTAGTGTATATTAAGTAACCTATTATATGGAAAGGATGGAATGTGTAGGTATTGTTTCCTGTCTTGCTTGTTTTGTTTTTGTTATATAGTACTAACGATCCGTCCCGTCTTTGGACGGGTAATACTAAGAATCTTCGGTTGGATGATATGATCATCTTTTATGCTGGGCTATTAATCAGCAAGTCAGCAATTTACATCCAGATCGTGTATAATGTATATCGTCTCAGTGGTGGACGTGCAGGATTATTTCTTGCACATGAAAAACACTTGTAAAATCTAAACTATTGGTTCAAATATTCGATTAACAATACCAAAAGTTGGTATTATTGATCGAAGGTTCAAATGGTTTGGGAGAAGGATTGATTCAGTCTAGATCAGTTACTTTGATAAGGATTTGTACTTTGTTACGCAATGACTCACACAATCTGAAGTTTTACTTTGTAAAATATTCTTTTATCTTATAAACGTTACGGTGTTAAATTAAATGATAATAAGGGGGTTAGCTCAACCCAAGTCGTAGAGTTACCGTTACAGCCTATTAAAATCCACTGCTGAACATAGGCCACTTTCATAGATTTCCTCATAGGGGGAATTTTTGCCATAGTTCTCACGCTTAGCAAGCGGGTTGGCAACCGCAGTTTTTTATTTATAGTCGTTATTATTAAGACGCTGCTGCCCATCTCCTGATTTGTTCCCCTCTTTCGCCTCTTACGACACCCACAGAATGATATGGGTTGTGGATATTCTTACACCGCTATTACACGACTTAGAGTCGTAGAGTATGTGTTATTATTTATTTGATAAAGAGCTCAATCAAGAGAGGCGCTAAATTGAAGAAAAAAAAAACAACCAAGAAAATTTTCATTCTGATGGTTTGACATTATCAAAATAATATACCTTAATATATTATGCACAAAAGTGATATATGGTTTGTCAGTTTAAAACTGTTTAGCATTAGTGTTTACAGATTCGTATGTTGTGTTTAAGACGTAACGGGAGTATTGATACCACCTGTTAATTTTACAAGTATCATCGCGTTCCCATTAAGTTTGTTTTACATCAATATTTATGTTACCTTAATACCTCACAATAGCTATTAATAGCACAATAAAGCGTATACATCAGTTTATGCCCTATCGATTCAGTCTGGCAGCAAACCGCGTCCGCATAGTGACCGTTCATCTCGCATAGTCGCTTCCGGTCCATTAAAAATGGACGTCAGTGGTCACATCGTACCTGCTTCAGAAGACGTTATTGTTAGCATTATTGTACATCATTACGTGCCCCTTGTAGCTATAAACAAAGGTGCTATTGCTTATTCTTGAAAAAACAAACACTGCAATTGACTTTATATTTCCTCTTTTGCGAAGTCGACGGATTGTTTGTATAACCACAGAATAAATAATAGTATAAAGTATCACTTAACTAAAGTGTTAAATTAATTTTAGTTGTTTTCAAACATTTTTAATCATCTTTGTGATATCCGATAATGATCTTTGTGTTAAATCGACTTCAAAAACAACAAGGTTCTTTATACGATGCGTATGTTTTTATTTTGACGCGTATGTTATGTATGTTCGCAAATTTTTCGGAAACGGCTGTACGGATTTTAATGTTCCTTTTTTATTAAATAGGCTAAATTCTGGGGTTAATCCATATAACTTTGAAGAAAAAATACATCCCCAATTTAGGCGGTAATTTACCTTTTTAATACTAGTATAAGGGTGACAACCGAGCACACAGTCCACCTGATGGTAAGTGGTTGCTGTGGCCCATAGACATCTACATCTATCCTCGATGACGAATCAAAATGCAGATGCGTTGTCACCCGTGAGGACTAAGATGGAATGCCTCCTTCCAGTAAAACGGGTCTCCGGTTCTCTACACTCACCATACGAAACACAGCAGCGTTAAGCTGCTATTTTTACGCTCGTATTCAGTGAGAGCGTGGTCCTTCCCCGGTCGAGCCGACCCATTCGTGTTACAGCTCTAACTACATAATCTACGTAAGACAGTCTGTCGTCACTTCTAAGATGGAATGCCTCAAGCCTGTAACTATACTGGGTCTCTGTATCCTTTAGACCGGAACACGGGAATGCACACACTGGTAAAATAATTAGCTGTGTAAGCTAGTGGCGGCGTAGGAGTATCCATTACACATCTCGTCCCATGAGTTCCGTAAGAGGCGACATTGGGAAACGCGTAAAAGATCTTATAACTTGCTAAGGCTATAGAATTATATATTTTGTACGTGGTAGAGCCATGCTGCAGCTATATTAGTAGTATAGTTGTAGCACGAATGGGTCGGCTCGATCGGGAAAGGATCACGCTCTCACAGAATACCAGCGTAAAATAGCAGTTTGATGCAGCTGTGTTTCGTATGGTGAGTGTAGAGAACCGGAGACCCTTTTTACTGGAAACGAGGCATTCCATCTTAGTCCTCACGGGTAATAACGCATCTGCATTTTGATACGTAATCGAGGATAGATGTAGATGTCTATGGGCCACAGCAACCACTTACCATCAGGTTGACTGTGTGCTCGTTTGTCTCCCTTATCCTATAAAAAAAAGATGGTCCATCTCGTTTACGCCAGACGTATTTACGTACGCAGCTGCAAATCTCCTGGTGTTGCAGTTGTTCATGGGCGGCGGTGGTCACTTACCATCAGGTGAGCCGCATGGTCGTTTGCCCGTGATTCTATATAAAAAAAAAACCCAGTACGGTAACAGGCAACAGTGTCAAATGTGCGGAACGTCTGATATTGCGATCGTTGATCCTTCTGCCTAGTTCTCTCTTCGATAGCGATGGAAAACGAAGTCATTAAATTGATATCTATTGGATATTGACTATTGTAGCCCGAGGACAGCTGCAGCCCATTTTAAACAAAGAATACTACAGCGTAGTCACGGCTGAGGACTAAGAGTGCCTCTCAGCCTGTTATTAATTATACGTGTTCTCTAAATCCTTAAGACTGAACCTCAGTAGTAAACGCATTACCTACTCACCTATACTTACTTTTAATGTTATCACTTAGTTATAATAACTATTATAATAATGTCTTCCATACCGTCTTTCGGATACGGAGGCCAGTCAAAGGACACTAGGCATCTATCTGCGTAGAAGAGAATTATAATGCATGAATGTGCGCGTAAGCATTAGTGCACTCTGTATTACTCTCATAGGCCTGCCATATACATACGGAATTCCGTTTTGGGATTCCGTTCCGGAATTCCGAACGGGTCGGTCACACACTTACGGAATTCCGTTTTGGCCGCAAAATTTCGAACGGAAAACTACCGTATATGTATAGATTTTATATGGACTTGCTGCGTTCGGGATACCGAATCGTAATATCGAGACGGAATCCCGAAGCGGAATTCCGTATGTATGTGGCTGGCCTTAGTCTGATGGGACGGCAGTCCGACAAGACCGGAGAGAGATTAGGCGCAGCACCTACGGCCTTTCATAATTCCTAAGACACGGGAATGAAACACCGCCAATTTCCTGATTCAGGGCTGCTAATGAAATATTTTTTGACCGATAAACCCAACAAATTATTTTTGTCCAACCCGGGATCCGAACCCAGGAACACATGTTTAGCAGTCACGCTTACAACCACGAAACCAACACGGCCGTCAAGTCTGTTATCTAAATCACCGCGTCAACATTAAAGTTATCTGTATGTAATCTATTTTCATCAACAATATTGTAATCTTTAGTCTAAAATTATAGTGTTTTCACCGTTGTGTTATAGCGGTTTTTCTCACGATGTAGTATTTAGCTGTCGCCAGGAAATCGGGTTACGATCGCTACACAAGATATATGTAGTTTCCCTGTAATTGATCTAGGTAATTTTGTACTGTTTTATAATAGTTTTGTGATGAGATTGACTGTCTGATAATATAAATTTATTTCCTGTTGTTTTTCTTTACGATCTTTTACAATATCTTTGGGATAAGAATGGCAATAAATATCATAATAAGGAGGTAAGTAGAATGCTCATAATCGATATGCTACGGTGAACTAGCTCGTTTATATTGCTTAGGAATAATTTGTTCATTAAATATATCGACGAGGGCGATGACCACTATATGCTTAGTTAAACCTATCGATACATTCCGGAGAGTGCAGGAATCACATGATTTATAATTCTTCTATCCCCTTTTAAACTTTGGATCCCCACTTCTTTATTGTCGATATCCCACACATTCGAACCAAACTATTTGCTCTTTATTTAATGCGTACAACAAAGGAATAGATAGTTAGCCGGCGTACTTTCCGTCCGATTACAATCTAGATATATTCAAGGGATGACTGAATAGGATTTGCTATGCTAACACATTGCGATTTACCATCTGGGGTTCTAGGGCTTCATCGTCACTTACCACTAGGTGGGAATGTAGTCGAGAACTGGCCTATAATAAATAAAAAAAAATGTTATAAATTATTGCATTATTGAAATAAAATTACAAAAACATTTTTTTTCGATAATGAAATTATTAACCAGATTTCAATTATGATCAGATCCTGTTGAGATGTACATGTGGTCACTGTGGAAGTATACTTCTTCTTGGTAAATTAAAAATGAATGGACAGTGGAAGTTGATAAAGTAGGTTAACAATATCGAAAACAGTAAAGTTTGTTTATAATTCTTTCCTTTATTTAAAGCAAAATTAGTCCCTTTTCAGAATTCAGAATGCCGTAAATTTTTTTAAATTTCAAAGTTTTCGAATGGCTTTCAATAGTAATGACACCAAATAGGGGGCGTCCATTAACTACGTGAGTTAATTTTTGCAATTTTTTTTACCATGCCAGGGTGAGATTTTGACAGATACGGCTCGACTCTCCAAATCTCACGTGAGATTTAAGGAATAATTCAAAAAGCGCATTTTTAGTGTAAATACGTTCTGTGTTTGATTGTGTTGGGTTTATTTAAAAAGAAAACATAATTTGTTTAATTATTTATATATAATTTGTGGAGTTAGTATAATAGGTATGAATATCATTGTGTAGGATTTATCCATTTTTACTTAATTTAACCGACTTTTTTCAAAATGTTACACTGTTTCTTGCGGAAACAAACGTGATATTTGCAGAAACCCTCCCTCTCCGCCACGTGAGATTGGCTGAGATTCGGCTCGCCCCCTTTCACCGCTCCCTAAATACCTCACGTAATTAATGAACGCACCGTTACTACTGATGAATGAAAAGAATGAGACTCCTTCGCAGTGCGAATTTATCTAGTGTTATCACACAAACGTCTATTAATAAAACTGTGACTGTGTGACTGTGACATCACACAAACGTCTACTAATAAAACTGTGACTACGCACAACATTCTTTTAAAGCTTTCATAGTTATAGAACTAGGTTTTCAAAACTAAGAAAAACACGGTAGTAGCTCAGGAGTCAAACGTTCACCGTAAATTTCATAGTGCGCGAGCAACCCGAGTTCCCCAATTTTAAGTGCTGATTTACGTGCTCGGCGGTGAAGGAAAACATCGTGAGGGCCGAGCATGTACTCGTATGTCAGAGAAATAAAATATTTCGTAGACTTGTTCGTTATCATGCGCTGTAGCAGGCCGGCGGAGTAATTCCACCAGAAAATCAAATTATGAGGAGGACTGCGCCAATCAGTGTATTAGGTTGAAACTTGACTTTTTTACAGTCATTAGTCGACATTTCGGTATTTGTAAACAAGATCTTTAAATGCTAACTGAATGTTCTTCAGAATTTTTTATATTATTATGTCCTTGCATTTCAAAGGCATATTTTCAAATTTATTCTGAATAACTAAGTTACATGACCTTTTAGAATTGTGTATAATACTCGTACGTGTAAATTTATGATTGCAACTCAAAACAGACTCTAAAGTAACTATAGCCCATGTCCATGGAAATAAAATATAAACCAAACCATATATTTTTTTTATAGGAGAGGGGGGCAAACGAGCATGCAGCTCACCTGATGGTAAGTGACTATCGCCGCCCATGAATAACCGCAATACCAGGGGAATTGCAAATGCGTTGCCGCCCTTTAAAAAAAGGAGTAGGCTCTTCTCTTGAAAAATACATATAAAATACAGTATCGGCTTGACAATAGTAACATCATACCTAAACTAAGTCATATTTTTATTCATAGCTACAAGGCTTAGAAGATTGCTTGAGCTTCGAATTCGAATGATTATCCCGGAGGCAAATATGTCGAGAACAGTTCTGCCGAGGCGGCGACAAAAATAACCATAAAATGTACTGCAATTTTCCATTTGAATTTTCTCACTTTAAATAACGTTTTAAAATATTTACAGTTCAATCGAAATGTTAAATTGAGGGAATGAATAAAACTAGGTTAACATAAAATATTGCAAGTAAAATTGCAACAAGTAAACATAATAATAGCGCAATAGTTCATAAAAATAAAACGAAATTAGTGTAATAAGATAGAAGAACAAACTCATATATAATTTTTCAAATAATTTTCCACTAACGCGTTTTGTATGATTGGACTACCTCTATAAAGTTTATTAGAGACTAGCTGTTCCCTGCGACTTCAGGGCAGTGAAGCACACTTGGTGGTAAGTTAAAGACATCTGTAACCAAATTCAAATAAATACTGCCACTAGTGCGTCGTTCCCTAGAGGACAAAGTCGAAATACCTTACAGCCAGTAGTTACTAATTTTAAAGAAATAATAAATTTAATTTTACTTACATATTTTATATAATAATATCGCAAAGAAAGTGTAAGTTTATTAGCCAGCCACTTAACTGTTTGATTTAAAGTATACATGCAGGATATAAAAGAAGTACGAGTATGACGGAGTATATTTTGCGAGGACGTAAAGAGTTTACACTTTACGTAACTGAGTAGAAAATGAAACAAATTATGCAAACTAAAATAACAATCATTGGAACTTTTACTGACTGAATCCTCTTCTGCTGTATTAATATTCTAGCAATGAACATTGGCCTCTCCGATTTTAGGGAAGATTTGCTTAAATCAGCATGCTTGGCAGCTTGGCAGGCTGATTGAAGAACGCAGTGCCAGGCGTCTCGCAACTTTGACGTTACTGCTCGTCGCAGGTTTGGTTATTTTACGTCTTGTTTAAACGAGATGGTTATTTATATCGCGATCTATGGAACCGATGGCACAAGATGGGACGAAATGAGGTGATAGATTCTACAACTTCGCAATTCTACAGCACATCTCAATATTCATCACCTTCATATAGCCTATCAAAGTCCCAAACTTTATTAAACAAAGTTTGTGTAAAATGGGAATATACTCGTAATATTAAGGAATTTATGGATTATAATAGCCCCTAGGAATGAGGTGATTGCTACCAAACTATTTACAATTTGTTTTGTGTTGTGAATTGCGTAACATAATATATGATTGTAAACTGTGCTTTTTTCAAAACTAAATTTCCGCATGGTTTCTTGCTGGTTCTTCCCTGGACAGAGGTATTTCCCGAACCGGTAAATTATACATAAAAGTGACTTGCAATAAGTGTTATTTACAATCTATATTGAATAAAAAACCTCCTCCTCCGTGGATTATCTCGTAGAGGAGATATGTGCTATAGTTGCCATGATGGCAGGCGGGTTGACAACAAAAGTTTATTAATATTATTATGAGCTGTATCAGATAGATGTTCCTGTCCATCTCCGTTTCTGTTTCCTTCTGTATATTTTTGTTTTAAAACAAGTGTTTATAAACTTGCTTTTCTTAAAAAAAAATTTTGCTTACTCTCTTAGATTTATAATGCATGAATGTATGTTACAACTAATGTATGAAACACGGAACATATCATGTGACCGATCTTTTCGGAATGTTATTCTCGTGTTTCTCGAATCGCATGACTCTTTGTTTATACTAAAAGAGCAAAACCATTGAAAGCCACACTCGTATAAGGAAAGTAAGCCTGACCCATATTTGAGCTTAAAGAATTCTCAAGGAACGGAAACTTTAGCCACATGTAGACGCAAGCGGGACAAGTACCTCGAGCGGTATTGATCTAACCCGGGAATACTTACTCATACACCGAGAGCATGTAATTATTATCACCCTTACCGAACGGGATCACTTTCAATAGCTTTTTCATTTTTCAAATAGTTATATAGGCAAACGTTTCAATACTTACAGACTTATGTCAAATTCTCTTCTTACAAATACTTGCAATATCTTAGTTGTACTATAATATTTTAGTGTCATTTTATTTTGCGAGTATTAATATGTTATGATGCTTTGTTATTATGTCATATATTTAAAACAAGAAATAAAATAAAAAAAATCTTACCAGTCACTCATAAACCATGCCTTAATGTGATTTATGTTAACTAATCTCATTAATATTGTTATAGTATAATATTGTTATTTTAGATAATTTGATTCAGGGCCAGTTTCATTGGTCGTAAATATCCATTCACGATAAGGATTTATTAGTGCAACAATAAATCAGGTTATTGCAAAATAGGTTAAATTATTTAGGTTTGATAGGAATCAGCAACATTTGATAGTAGTCTATGAATATTACTATATTTACTAAGCGAGGTTGTTGGGTACACAATCACGCTGTAAGTATTTAAGAAAATAATCATGCAAATCTTGAATTTTTGAGATATACGAAATACGACTATGTATTGCGATGCAAAAGTCTACAGCCAGTTCATACTATGTCAATATACCTTATAAGGTGCTTTAGTAATTTTTAAGTAACTTCCGTTAGATTTGTTTAAAAAGTTTGTTATATATAACGAATTATAAGTATGTATTGTATACAAATATATTTCATTAGTCTATGTTTTTATAATACTTATCGTGTAAGAAATTCTTTCGACTCGTTTCATATTGGGGTATCGTAAAAGTTGAATTACACAATCAAGTCAAATAATACAAAATACAATCAAAGGATAGTCACATATCAAGTTTTCAGACCAAAGATATCTAGGCAGGTGGCAATGTCATATTTATTTATTTATTACAAGATCCACAGCCCTATTTACAATGTAAATGAACTTAAAAAATAAACTTACAGCCAATAACGAATCTACTTTATACATTTTTTAACTTAAATTAATCGACCGACAATCGATAAGTTTGAGCCACAAAAACATACAATTTTAGAATTAACAATTAAAAACAGCGCGTCTATCTTTCTCTCTGATCTGTGTGTTCGTGTACGCGCTTGTGTGTGTGTGTGTGTGTGTGTGTGTGTGTGTGTGTGTGTGTGTGTGTGTGTGTGTGTGTGTGTGTTTTTGTGTGTGTGTGTTCAATATACATATTAACCATTTCCTTCAAGTACTTCAAGAACTTCCCTCTTAAACACATGTCTACTACTATGAAAAATGTCAGTAACATTAAATTGGTTATTAAAAGTTCTATGCAATCGACTGACCAATACGTTTTGTGCGTAATTTGATTTTGATCGTGTTACAGCAAATAATTTTTCTGCGCTCTACGAGTAATTTAATTCAACGGCTTATTAAGGTAAAAAATATTGCAACGTAACAGAATATCTATTAGTAACTCCCAAATATAACGTTTATGTGAAATAAAATATTTTTATACGCGGTAGAGCCATGATACAGCTATATTAGTAGTATATTTGTAGCACGAATGGGTAGGCTTGACCGGGGAAGGACCACGCTCCCACAGAATACCAGCGTAAAATAGCAGCTAATGCTGCTGCGTTTCCTTTGGTGAGTATAGAGAACCGGAGACCCTTTTTACTGGAAAAGAGGCATTCCATCTTAGTCCTCACAGGTGACAACGCATCTGCATCTTGATTTGTAATAGAGGATAGATGTAGATGTCTCCATAGACAGACCCATGTCACAGCAACCATTTACAATCAGGTGGACTGTGTGCTCGTTTGTCACCCTTATCCAATAAAAAAAAAATATAGTGACGTAATTGATATCAACGCGGACTGAAAAATTTGCTTTCGATGAATTATACCGATGCAGCTTAAAAATTTCTCACATACTTTACTTACTTCTTTTTATTTTATACTGGCTGTATGCATTGCTGTGGCTCAAAAAACCGCACACGTATGCAACGTTAAAGCCATAGCTAAACAACAAGAGATAATGATATTGAACAAACGAACATTTATATTATTTTTATAGATTTATAGGTGATGTCCAGCTCTATATAATGAATAATATTTCTTTGAGCTTTACCCAGTTTTAAAGTTTTGTTAATGTTTGTATAATAGTAAGGTAGAATCTCTTTAGCCCCGACTCGGAGGTAAATCAGACTATTTTTCGGATGGTAGTAACGTTCAGAAAAATCTCTAGGCCGTCCGACTGACTTTCCTGAATACAACGTGATGTATACACATCCATTCATTTATTCATCCACTAGCTGTTCCCCGCGACTTTGCCCGCGCGTAATTTATTACGATTGGATTTGATGTGTTTTAATTTTAAGCGCGCAACCCTAATTCTGTTTCTAAAATAAAAGTAGCCTTAGTTACTTCTTATAACATCAGCTATCTGCCAATGAAAATCCGGTCAAAATCGGTCCCGCCGTTTCGGCGATTAGCCGGAACAAATAGACAAACAGACAGACAGACAAAAATTTTAAAGTTCGTGTTTTTGATATAAGTACCGTATATACTTTCATATACATATAGTAAAAAATCTGCTATTTAGACATTACAAACAGACACTTCAATTTTATTTATTTGTATAGATTACAGCCTATAAAATTCTACTGCTGAACATAGACCTCCCCAATGGATTGCCTCATAAAGGCAATATACCAAAGTTGCCACACTTAGCAGGTTCGTAACGACCAAAAACATTTGTATGAAAATCGATTAGAAATAATTGTTAAATTAAATATACTGATCAGATTAAAACGACTGCAAAAGTAGCAAATTTCTTTATCGTGTTCCGCTGAAAAAAGGCGGTAATTATGGCGTGCAAAAGGAACAGTTTCAGATGGTGCTCCTTTTGAAATTAGTCGGTTTGCGTGAAAGCCCTGACCCTGAGGTTCGAAGGTCGTAACCGTGGCAGTCGGCGACGGAGCCCTTGAGACTTGAAAAATCTCCACGATTTAACGTTATTAATTACTAAGAAACATGTGTATTAAAGGGAAAATTGTTTGCAGACCTGATTTTTCTGAGAAAGTGCTATACATTTGTATATGTTCTTATCTTTTCTTGTATTTGGTGAAGATATTCATGTTATGCTTCACTGTAGTGGTGGTGTAAAACTATCCACTATACCTTATTTTTTCTGTGGTAGAACCATGCTGCAGCTATATTAGTAGTATAGTTATAGCACTAACAAGTCGCATTGACCGGGGAAGGACCACGCTCTCACAGAATACCAACGTAAAATAGCAGCTTAATGCTGCTGTGTTTCGTATGGTGAGTATAGAGAACCGGATACCCTTTTTACTGGAAACGAGGTATTCCATCTTAGTCCCCACGGCTGACAACGCATCTGCATTTTGATTCGTAATCGAGGATAGATGTAGATGTCTATGGGCCACAGCAACCACTTACCAGCAGGTGGACTGTGTGCTGGTTTGTTACCCTTATTCTATAAAAAAAATATCCGTCCCATGTGTGTCGTAAGAGCGACAGAGGGAAGCAAATCAGGTAATAGGCAGCAGCGTCTTTCTAATAACAACTAGCAAAGAAAAAGTGCTGTCACCAACCTACCGGCCAAGCGTGGCAACTAGCAAATATTCTTTTTCTGCCGACTTCCAAAAAGGAGACGGTACTCAATTCGACTGTATGTTTTTTTATATGTGTTACCTCATAACTTTTTACTGGGTGAACGGATTTCGATGATTCTTTTTTTATTTGAAAGCTGGTACTTCTCGGGTGGTCCCATATGAATTTGATCAAGGTCAGACCAATAGTTTTTAAGTTATTCTTAATAACTTATATTGAAGTCGGCTGTACAAATTTTTTAATTTTACATTATTTCTCAACATAGACGTAAAGACGGCGCCTTTACGAAATATGTTGTGTCATGGGTATCATAGCACGATACTTTTCACCTATAATGTCTGCAATTTTTTTGAATATTTAATGTCGCCTAAACTGAGGATTATTGTATTTTTTTTTATAATATACTAGCTGTTCCCTGCGACTTCGTTCGCGTGTTAGGGTTTTTTTTTGCGCGGAACCCTAATTTTTTTAAAATAAAAGTAGCATAAGTTACTCCTTATGAAATCAGCTACCTGCCATTGAAAGTCCCGTCAAAATCGGTCCAGCCGTTTCAGAGATTAGCCGGAACAAACAGACAGACAGACAGATAAAAATTTTAAAAATTGTGTTTTTGTTATAAGTACCGTATATACTTTCATATGCAATTAGTAAAAAGCTGTAATTTTCACATTACAAACAGACACTTCAATTTTATTTGTTTGTATAGACTATTTAAAATTTTATCTATTTTACTTTTATTGACTATAACGAAAATACGAGTAAATATATTTGTACATCAGACTGTCGTAGAATACACGATACCTACTGTAAATTTTACTAACACCTAACTCACTGTATTCACAAATAAATTAATTAATTTGAATTTGAAAATATCCCCCTATGAGAAGGCTTAGGTTTAGGAATGTTCAGCAAAAAAAAATCAATATTTTTTGTGGATGGATGGAGTTGACGCGTAAACAATTATTGGGTTTATACAACTTATATAATAAGAAAATAGAAAGTAAGGGTGATATTAAACAGAAATACAGTAAGGAAACTTAATAAAGGCATCAGATTTATTACATTAGATTAGTGTTTCCTCATGATATTAATGTGTTTTTCTTCATGTATTAATGCGGCATAAAAATAATAGCGTGACCTTCACAAGTTTACAGTAAACAGTAAAGCTCGAGCGAGCTCTTCGCTTCGCGTTCCAGGTGTGCAAAAGTATTTGAAAAAACAGGTTAGGTGAAGCTGTATTGGAAGAAAAATGGAGTCCATTATTTTTTTTATATAGGATAGGGTAGAAAACGAGCACACAGTCAGTGATGGTAAGGGGTTGCTGTGATCCATAGACATCTACATCTATCCTCAATATAGAATCAAAATGCAGATGCGTTGTCACCCGTGAGGACAAAGATGGCATTCCATCAGGTGTTCCTTTTTTCCAGTAAAAATAGTCTCCGGTTCTCTACACTCACCATACGAAACACAGCAGCGTTAAGCTGTTATTTTACACTGGTATTCTGTGAGAGCGTGGTCCTTCCCCGGTCGAGTCGACCCATTTGTGCTACAACTATACTATTAATATAGCTGCAGCATGGCTCTACCACGTATAAAAGTGATTATTAGGGCTTCCGTTGCTGTGGCATTGCTGTAGCAAGGTTGCTGCCTGTAGTCAAACACACGGACTCGGTCTAATTGAAAGCATGACACATCCAACCGCTGTTTATGTTTTTCCACAAATGTCGGTTGGATTTTTCTACGTTATATTTAAATATTTATTATAAAGTTTATTTTACTATCACTGTCAAGTACATTGCTGAACATAGGCCTGACCTGACATTGATTGTCACAAATAACCTGCGTGTTTCATCAGGTTGTCAGTCGTCACTTCATCTAGTGCTGGACCATTCAACACTGCGCTTTCCAATACGAGGCTAGCACCCGAGAACCTTTCGGTTCCATTGGTTGTTGGTTCATCATTGCCACTTCAGCTTATTGATCCGCTGGGCTATGTCAGTTACCAATGTTCTTTTGCGGATACACTCGTTACGTGGAATGCTCTACGGCGTGATCGCGGAGCAGGAAGAATTTCAAATTATTGCAATTCATTCAAATGTGAACTATAATAATTTGAGAATAAACTCGGTTTTCGAATCCCAAATACTGTTCAAAAGGTCCTAAAACTATCGCAGTTGTAATAATAATAAAACTTTATATGATGGGAATAAGTTTAAAGCAATAAAAAAATCCTTCTTCGCGACCCTGCTTTAGTCACTTTTACGAATGTTTCCAAAGAAGTAAATTCTAAACGATATTAAATGCAACATTACGGGATGTGTTGCTGGTATTTTTCACATTTTATATTTCATCAAGTTGTTTATTATTAATTTTCAACATAACATTAACAATCTATACATATAATAAAACTGTAAATAGCAGATGTCTGTACATTTTATATTTTTGTAATAAAAGTGATTGAGGGGTACTAAAAATAAGTAATTAAATACATTTCTACCATTTTTAGAATTTTCTGTCTGTCTGTCTGTCTGTCTGTCTGTCTGTTTGTTTGTTAACGTATCACGTATAAAGTACTGATTTATATCATAAGAATTGTTAAGGAAATTATAAAGTGTATCTTCGGGTTACATTTAGTCTTTATTTCATTAAAATCAGTTCATTCCATCAAAAGTTATGATAAATATTCTGAAGTATGGGTAGGGAAGTATAGGTACGAATTTGCTCAACGGTGGCTTTGTTTGAGTCATCAAGTGCATTTTAAACTAATATCATATCATAAATCATAGTTAAATTATGTAAAATAATGATATAATTATGTATATCTAAAACGCAGTAAACAAAAGTATTAAAGAACGTATTAAATATATTATACAAAAATATATTAACCTTATTAACTAAATCTGAAACACAATAGTTAACCCATTTCTTCGATAGATGGTGCTGTTGTGAAAATGTAATGCAATTGCAATGTGGTTTTCTCCTGTAGATGAGTTTTCATATTTACTGCTAATCTTTATTATATTACACTCTGCCCTCCTCCGTGTTGACAAACTCAATTTATTCTTTACCGCCGAGTACTCTATGTGGTAAATCAAATTTTAAAAGAGCTATTAACAATTGCGTTGGTTTTGGCGAGAGTCAAACTTTATTTTTTGCTTACTGTGCAGGCACTGATTTATAAGTTCTCTTACGTTTTATATAATGTATCAATCGCGTCAATTAATCTCTTTAATTTTTAGAATTGATGTTAGCAGCGCCATCTCTCTTTAAATATATACATATAATAAAAATTATGATAACATGTTGTGTCTCTTTCTGTACATTGTATATATATTTTGGTGGCTAAAATCATTATGGGGAACTGAAAATAATTAAATAAGAACATTTTATAATTTTTAGAATTGTCTGTCTGTCTATTTGTCTGTTATTATATGAACGCATCACGTCTAAGTCTAAAGTAAACATCTTTTATTTTCAAAGAAATCGTTAAGAAAATCATAAAGCGTATCTTCGAGTTACATTTAATCTTTGTTTTATTAAAATTGGTTAATTCTATCGAAAGTTATGATTATTATTTTGAAATGTAGGTTCGAATTTGTTCAATGGCGCCATAAAATCTCAGAAATAGTAATAAAAAGATTTGTGTGTAAATAAAACGTTCCATAATAATTAATATATTTATACTTAAAACACAAAAAGAGATTTAAAAAGGATGTTTTCTCACACAAAGGACGTAATAGATGGAGTTGTACATATTACAAACTTTTCTGAATTGCTGTGTTGAGATTTTTCGCCGATGAATCCTATTGAGACTTACTGAAGAAATTTGTATCCATCGAAGCCATACAACGAAACCCGACCAAAAATAAAAATTTTGCAACGAAATGTCGTGATATTGTATTTATAATATACGCAAAATCAGTACTGCCCTTTTAGCGCTTTGGGAACTAGATTTAGCGCTTTTTTGGAATGTATAGCGCGCATTTCGAAATTTTAGCACCTAGGGCTTAATCCAGCGCTTTTTGGTGTATTTAGCACAAATTTCAATATTTTAGCAACTAGCGGTTTATTAACTCTTTTATAGCAGCACTGTTAGTCCACATTAGCGATAATAATAATAATGACCTTTATTATTTTTTCTCACAAATAGTACATTGCAGTTTATCTTTTTCAAACTTATTTTTTCCACAAAACAAAGAGCATGGGAGACGAGTCCAAACTAGGATACCCTGTGCTATGGATCTCCTGGCTTCCCCTTTAGGATTATCAACTTGATTTTTTTACCGACGACTATAAGCGGGGAAATCCCCTTTATTAAAGTTTTTGTTCATGGTTTTGGCAACGCATTTATTTTGCTTTATTCAGTTTCAGTCAGTTGCTTCGAGCACAGCTAAGTTAAAAGTTACTTAGAAGTTATAACACAAAGAAACTGTGTAGCAACCACAATCAGATGCTGACATCTGAAACTAAGTTGCGAAATACATTGCACTTTAAAACAATTAATGACATTTTTATTGTTCGTACATTACGAACTATTGTTGACAGCAATTGCCATAATTATAAGTCGGTGTCCTGCGAAGTATTGATACATCAAAAAAATATTGCCAGAAAAAAAAACTTAATGTTGTTTTCTTTATTAGGATTATATAAAAAAAACACAAACTTTGTTTGTAGTTAATTTAGCGCGAAATCTAAGGCTTTTTTAAAGCGATGTTTTCATGAAATCTAGCGCTTTTTGTGTTGTCCTAGAGCTGAATGAGTTTTTTTTATCTGGCAGCACTGCCCAAAAACCCTCTATTAAGAAGTAACTTTCCTTTCAGTTTTAAGCGCGTTCAGTTCCCAGTTACAGTGAGCGTGTGTTATGCGATGACCGTAAATAAAGCGCAAGGTCAAACTTTACGCGTTGTAGGAGTGTACCTCAGTACTGACTGTTTTGCACATGGCCAACAATTTTGCATTTGCCCCGTAACCTTTTTGTGTACACCCCGGCTAAGCCTACTTCTAACGTCGTTTACACAGAAGCTCTATCATAAACGACTTAGAACTTTGATGATAATGATTTATTTTGTTACCACTTATTGATACAGTAATGAAATAAATCGTTTAATATTCTCTTACCTAAACGACAAATTCTTTATGTAAAACCTGTATACGCGAGCTACGCCGCGGGCACAGCTAGTTTTAAAATAAAATGAATAAAAAGTAACTGATAGACTAATGAATAAGCCGATGGCCTGTTATCACCTATTTGATTGCCGTGTCTAGCTCATAAAAATCAATTAAAGTCTTAAATACACAACATTAGTAACATTGCGTGGTGTATTCGCGTCACTTTTACGAATATTTCCGAAGGAATAAATCCGAAATGTTGTTAATGGCTACATTAAATTATACGGGACGTGATACTGGTTCTTTTCACATTTTTATTCGTTTACATTAACGAACGTTTGATATACATTAAACATGGCGATGTTTTTCTGGCCGCTGCCGACAACGGTGACATACCTACTTACTATAGACTTAATAGTATAGACTATGGTATAGAGTTCACTGCTATAAAAGCAGGGCTATGAAATCTTTCTCGCATATTTCATAGTCACCTCTTACGACGTCCACATATTAGAATGGCGGATGTCGTGACAATTTATCTTACGTCGCCATTAAGCAACAAGCGACAAGCTATATGGTTGATTATGTAGAGTCACCGTAGCGTATACGTTTGGGTTGTCAACCCCGAATTTAAAAAACTAGGATTTGAAGTTGGAAAAACCAGGACAATTCAGTTTGAAAAGGCAGTAAAGGTCTAGTCAAACATAGCTGCGAACCGAACCGAACCGAAAACGTAGCGAATGTATGTACCATGTATGCAAGTATCGGTTCGTTTGCATTTTGGCTTCGACACGCTATCGGTTCGCTTCCTCTTTTGTTATAAAATTTTTCGTCGTTAATTTCAATGCCGCGATCTTAAAAATACATGACCTTATCAGGGCGCTTTAAAAACTCAGGACTGTTTATAACCTATCTAGGACATCCCTGGGACACTACCAAAACTAGGCCATGTTCTGGAAATTCAGGACGGTTTTCAACCCTATTGTAAGTCTATGTATCTTTGTGACTTTAGATTCTGCCGTAAATTGTTAACTGCGCGGATCAGTGATGAAGAAAAACATCGTAAGAAAACCTGCTCGTAAGTGGTAGCTCAGGGGCTAAACGCTCGCTGTAAATTGCAGAGTACGCGGGCAACCCGGATTCGATCACCGCCGGCACATATAATATTGTTAATTGCAATTTTAAGTGCCGATTTACCACGTGCTCGCCTGTGAAGGAAAACATCGTGAACCTGCATGTCTGAGAAATAAGAATAAAAAATTCGAGGACATGTGAAGTTCGCCAACACGCATTGGGGCCACGCGGCGGACATTTCCTTGCCCTAAAACCCTCTCAGCAATGAGAGGAGGCCTGTGTTCAGCAGTGGGCACGTATATAGGCTGTGACTTTAAGTATGGTGTTGCATGTGTAGGAGCAACAAGGCTTGTGCACAGTGAACACATTTAGTTTAGAAGTAAAGAAAACAAGACCCTATTTGATGTTACACTTTGTTTTAATAATTCGCGAAAACTCAAAGACACGTTTATATTTATGTAATTTTTAAACATCAGACGTGATAAAGAGGCAAGATTCGTAAATATATTGTGTTAGAGATAGAGACAAGAGGATAGATATGATACAACTAAAATAGAAATTTAATTATAATGAAAAGTATATTGGTAAATATAGTTTTCATTTAAGAATCGAACCCGGGATTCAATATATTATGTATTTCATAAAAATGAAGAATATTCCCAGCAGTAATCATGACTAGTTATTCCAACATGAGTCTAAACACAAAGGAATGCTCAAATTTTTTTTTTTTTTTTTTTTTTGAAAAAACGTTACCCCCACACTAGGATTTTCTCCTGTATCGTGGAGGCAGTTTACAAACACAAATTTCACAAGGACAAACATCCAGACCCGGAACAATCATTTATAGGCCATACAAATACTTGTTCCGTGCGGGATTCGAACCCGCGCCCCCCAGCGCAGCAACTCATTGCTAAGCCACTACGCCACGGAGCCGTCTAAATACAAATTTGGGTCTCTTTGTACCACTGCCAAAACAAAGAACCAACTGCCCAAATATATCTTTTATATAATGCGTCGCCATGTATACAAGAAGGATCTAGGTCTGGATTTAAAGTGGGTCAGAAACTTAATTTAAAGATTGAGCACATAATTCGTCGTAACAAAGGAGAAAACAATCTTATGTAAGTAAGGTTTTGCGTCCCCACACTCACCTTCACGATTCAAACCGGCAAGTAGGTACACCCTAGTTCTGAAGTAAATAACTTGGCTGGGTAGGGTATTATCTCGAATTATATAATTTATATTTCGCTAAGTTACCTATCTTACGTTGACAAAAATTAGTGACAACTATAAACAACCGTATATTTTTTATTGGAGGAAACTGTACAATTTAAATAACGGGGAAGTAAATAATTGTAGGAAATGTACGCCGTCGATAAAAAACATGCATTAGCGTCTCGTGTAACAGTTTAACAAACGAACGGATTCTTAACCAGCGTGGCCAACTCTACGGATTTTTCCGTAGATCTACGGAATTTTTTTATCGTCTACGGAACTACAGAATTTGAGTTGAAATCTATGGAATTGGATTTCCATGTTAATATTTTTTTTGTACTTCACAGAATAATTAGATTTTTAAAAATTTTCCAAAAACATTTTTTATCATGAGTGTGAAATTAGCCGGTTACCGACAATCGAAAATTTGAACAATCGAAATATTTTTTGGTATAACTGTCCAAAAATATTTAAGTGTTATTTATTTTTTACTAAAAATTATTTAATTAAAATAAAGCAATTACTTTTTAATTAATTCTTTATGGTACTTTTTTGCAGCTTGATTCGATGTTATACTGCAAATAAACTAACAACAAGAGCATCTACGGAATTCTACGGAAATTTTTATACCAATCTACGGATTTGGAAAAAATCGAGTTGGTAACACTGTTCTAAACTTATCTGCCGCTTAATAAAAATAGTCCAAACTCTAAACTGTGCAAAAGTTTAGTGTAGAACATTATTTGATATACCCGTACATTCGCCAGTTGGTAATGTTGTTCCATTTTCGAAACGTAATTGAACTAAATTTAAAAAGGTAGGTATTTAAAGCACAGACCACAATTAATGATTAGTCGTGCAGTTTTATTGAGAAAAATGTTTTAAATTTGTAAAGCAAAAAAATTAAATAATAATTATTCTCTGTTAACAATAATAATTGAAACAAAAGTAAAAATAATAGTATCTAATAACATAGAACTCACATATTAGAGTTGTACTGCTTTTACTACTGTACTGTTGTTGACTATGCCCGTTACATTTGTTTAGTTGCGGATATCTAATTAAATTTTTTTTATCACAAAGATATAGGATAACCTCCGAGCACAACCCTCTCCATTGCTCATTGTGTAACTTTGAGATTTCCAATACAGTATATTATCAATTAACTTATTTAAAAAGCATTTAAACAAATGACTAATCGTAATAAGTGCCGTCTGTTAATCAGATAAGTAAATACAAACTTTCTAAACGCTAAAATGGCTGCTGTTGCGTGATAGAAGACAGTTCCTGAACAATTTCTCAAGCAATCTAGTAGAACACCATTGCTACACGGCGTGTTATATAATGCACAGGTTTATTCTCATCGTAGATATCGTGTGCGCTGTGGTAGTCATTAATCACGTACCATAACATTATATATTGTTAGAACTTTCAGACACCTTAACCACGAAAATTGCTTAATTACTTATATAACTATAAATTATAAGTTTCGTGGATAATACTACAGTAGATGATTAATTGTATAATATATATATCCTTTATATAAGCCTTTATCATGTCGGCATTTAATCGTGTTAAAGTTGTATTTGGTTGAGTATCAATCGTTAATTACAAAGTACTTTTTTTTGGCAAAGGGGGAATTTTTTCCCGGACTAAAATACTCAAGACCAACTTTAAAAAAGTGTTTTGTATTTTTAATCTGCAAAAAACTGGGTTCGTTGAACCGAGGCGGAGGCACATTTCGATGCAGTCGTTTTTATCACGGAAACCTGCTTCGGTGGGTTTGAAGCCTTTTATATGGAATCATTATTTTTATTATTTTTAATGGTGATACTGAGAGCGACATCACTAGACAAAAACACTTAGTTGATTTATGAAACATGGAAGTTTATATTGCCTTATATGCGGTTTATACGTTTATTACGCTTTGTTATGCAGCTTCTTTATATAAAACTAACGCCGCAGACAAAGGAAATGTAGGTTAATTTCTGGTTCTCCCATTAAACGTTTGGAAACACATCATCTTTACGATGCAAACATAAAGAGAGCTTGTTTCTTAATATACAAATGGTGTTTTTTTTAGAATGAAATAGCTGCTAACCCAGCGCGTTTCAGCCGCAGAAGAAATAATTGCGGAAATATCGTTTTAAATTTGGAAGGGTTATATGGATTAATTAGGAATAATAATACCTACATTCATTAAAGTTGAATGTTATATAACTTTTCAATAAATTTGTCGGAGCGACACGCGCGCCACATACTGTAATTTAACTGTTATAACTTTATTATGCCTATAACCTTCGCGCAAGTACAAGCAATAAGTTGACAAAATTTTAGCGCAATCTGATGAACGGTATGGTAAAATACGAACAACCAAATATTAATTTTTATATATTAGATGAATGCAATTAAGACGAGCTCTTGGCAGTTGTCTTACGAAATTAACTTGTAATTGAATTTACTTTGGAAAAATACCAAATGAAATTAAAAGGATGTTTAATAGCTTTAAATCATTTTGACAGCATTTACTTGAGATTGAATGTATAATATATCCTTTTATAAAGTTTAATAATAATAAATTATATAATGATTTCTTATATTTACGCGAACACTACACATTGAATAAAACTACTTTTAGGGACTCTATCACGTTTAATTAACTAATTTTTTATTTTCAGTCCCCCGTGGCCATGGGTGCTGTAATACACCTTAAATGTCGGGAATTTAATAAAAATAAAAAATAATATAATTAAACGCTATAGAATCCGTAAAAGTAGTTTTATATAATAAATTATAGTTTAAAAAAAATCTAAAGAAACACGCTAAAGATAAAATTAATTTATTTTATCCTGTTGATTTGGATAAATTTATTAAATTATTGACCCTTGGTGCAAGTTTTCAAGTCAATCGGCCGTCTACAAGTTGGTGGACATTACATTAAAAGATTCCTTTACATACGAAGATAATAAAAAGCGTGTTAAAACTTAAAACAACTATGGCGGATATAATATGCCCTAAGCAATTATTAACGTCTCACAATATCAGTGCAAATGCAAAAATTAATTATTTGAGAATCGCGTGAAAATAAAATGTCGTGTTTCAACAGTAGGTATATTTGCTTTATTGGTTAGGAATCCCACTTGTCCATACTGTGACTTGTTAGATGAATGAGTACGATCTAAAACTTGACTGTGTAGTGGCGTTGTAAGAATATCCACTATTCCATATCATCCGATGAGTGTCGTAAAGGCAACAGAGAGGAAACAAACAAGGAAATGGGCAGCAGCGCCTAGAAAATAAAATGCTGCGGTTGTCAGCTTGCCCGTAAAGCCTGGCAACTATCCCCTTATCAATCTATTGGGAAGCCTATGTTCAGTATATATAATTTTAAGTATTTAAAACAAATAATATCAGGTTTAAAATAGTAGTCACTGTTATTCTGTGCTTATGTACCTTCTTCTTTATGAAAATAGTAAGGAATAATGTAGCATTAAAATTTTAGAAAATATTTAAGATAATCCACACTGTACGTACGTCATGCAACCAAAGAGTAAATAAATTAATAAATCACGCACGCACGCACTTGGATACTTTTTCTTAAAAAGGCAATAACTGATAGTCGTTTATTCCGTAGCATCACGATGTTTCTATAACGAGGACGATAAAATAGGAGATAATATAGGTACCTATATATTTGTCCTTTTCTCCTTTAAATGGAATTTCCGATAGAATCGACGAAATTCCAACTTTACTATCATTTTCTGATATAGAATATTTGCTCTTTCCGTGTGTTTTGACATTTCTATTATTATAATGTAGGCTTTTTCCCAAAGTAGCAACAATGAAAAGTAGGGCATTTTTTCTTTACAACTTTAAAACGACTATCTTCATATTAGTGAGGTGAACGAACTGGTTTATTTCTGTAACGTGATTCTAAAAATAATGAATGCATATACATAAAGTAAAATATAAGAATAGGTTCACATATAAAACTCGAAATGTAAATTGAGTATAGTAAAAACCTTTTATAATAACTGATCGTGCACGAAACAGCAGATTAATGCGTGACCTAGAAATCCCATTGTACTCGTTCGAAGATGCTTGCTGGCTTAGTAGCATGTAGTACATCGTATTATTTTCCTACTAATTTATACTACACGATTTGAACTAATTACGGACTTTCCGTAAGGTGCAAAATATTATATTATACAAAATCTTTATAAAATAATTTTCATAACGTGTAGCAATACCGTCTCATAAATAGTGTAATAGATGGAGTTTGATAAAAAAAAACCTTAATGCATTTTTATTTTAATAAAACATTGTCACAGCGCGAAAATTTATAGAAAAGACATGCGACGTGTTAAATTAAAAATTAATAAATACATTAAAAAAAATCTAAGCTTGATAGCATCGTTCGTGAAGACAAATGTGCAAAGTGAGCGAACGATGAGAGCCACACGCACACATCCGTAATAATATACTTCAATGATTCATGTGCTTTCGATTAAACCGTTGTTTACCGTTATATGAACTCTCAATAATTAGTTAACAGTTAAGCAACACAATATTAACGTTCATTCGCTAAAACAATAGGTCTATGGCAGTAAAGGTTAACAGAACAGTTACTGAAAATTACATTTAGGTTAATAGAACAGTTACTGAAAAATCTTTCTTAGTGCAGAAAATAATTGCGATAATTAAAACCGGAATGAACGGGCCAGTGAGTTCAAATAGTGTAAAATTTGTACCTGCCAGTCCACCTTTTCGTATTCCATTTTTAAATTACTTCGTAGGTACAATATATAATTTAAAATTTAAAATTTTGTACCACCGACTTCAGTATAAAAAATTAAGAATAAATTCAAAAACTATTGGTCAGACCTTTATCAAATTTATATGGGATAACATGAGAAGCATCAGCTTTCAAATACAAAAGAATCATCGAAATCTGTTCAGTCAGAAAAAAGTTGTGACGTAACACACATAAAAAAACATAGAGTCGAATTGAGTACCTCTTCCTTTTTGAAGTCGGTAGAAAAGAAAGGAAATTTAATTCAAAACGGGTTCAAAAAGACATCTATGTCGCTAATTATTGCAGTCTTTTCTTAATAATGATATATGCATCTTTAATATACATAAAAAAGCTGTTAAGATACATCTCGACGTGTTTGAAATATTTACTGATGATATCGATATAGATAAACGATTCTAGTTTTAATGCTTCGGAAAAATTCTTCTTGCATTATTTAATTACATAGTGGTTAAGTTTTATGTTTGATAGCTTGAAAGTTGTGATTTACTGTCTTATTATATTTTGTATATAATGCACAGAGCCGTGATAGCTTAGGGGTTAAGCGCTCGCCGTAAATTTTACAATAGGCGAGCAGCCCGGATCCGATTTTCGTCAGCACCAATAAAATTGTGTCGTGAGTAAAGCAGCATTTTTTTATAGGATAGGGTGGACAAACGAGCACACAGTCCACCCGATGGTAAGTGGTCGCTGTAGCCCATAGACATCTACATCTATCCTCTATAAATACCCAAGATGCAGATGCGTTGTCATCCGTGAGGACTAAGATGGAATGCCTCTTTGCCAGTAAAAAGGGTCTCCGGTTCTCTACACTCACCATACGAAACACAGCAGCGTTAAACTGCTATTTTACGCTGGTTTTCTCTGAGAGCGTGGTCCTTACCCGGTCGAGCCGACCCATTCGTACTACAACTATACTACTAATATAGCTGCAGCATGGCTCTACCACTTAAAAAAAATAGCAAAATAAATAGTAGTAAAAGTTATCTGTGGTTAAACTATAAATAGTTATTAAAGAAAACACCTTTTTAGGGTTGAATCTTAAAGTTTACGACCTTTTCCTGTTTAAGATGCCGAAAAAAATTTCACATTCATAATTCATATATTCTGGATTCGTAATTTAATATTGCCTGAGTAATGATATATTTTTGTTACCTAGCATTTTATATACATACATGTTTTACTAATTTATATATCACGGGCTCCGGTAGAAGTAAACTTGTTGTATCGAGAAGGTACACAACGGGTTGGCGTGAAAATAAATACATAGGAAAAAAATTGATTCTTTTTTTTGAAAATAATCATCAAATTTGATGCATTTAGGTTTACACTTTTCCTATGAACACTAATCATTTACAGTTTACATTAGACAGGATCGGATGTCTCACATCTTTCTCCAATCTTCATTGCTTCGTACACAGCTTGGTACAACGGGGAGGCTATAGCAATCAAATCTGCGTATTCTGCAAGCGATTAATGTAACACCGAATCACTCGCTTCATTTGTTCTTCTAACCAGACGAGTTCTAGACGGGCATAATTTTGTGGCGCATAATTAAATGTCTAATTTGTGCCTAAAAGGCTCGACCGGGGAAGGACCACGCTCTCACAGAAAACCAGCGTAAAATAGCAGCTTAACGCTGCTGTGTTTCGTATGGTGAGTGTAGAGAACCGGAGACCCTTTTTACTGGCAAAGAGGCATTCCATCTTAGTCCTCACGGGTGACAACGCATCTGCATCTTGAGTCTTTATTGAGGATAGATGTAGATGTCTATGGGTGACAGTAACCACTTACCATCAGGTGGACTGTGTGCTCATTTGTCGAACTATCCTATAAAAAAAAGATTAAATAATGTTACTAAAACTTTGTCCTTTTTAAATATAAATTTAAAAAATGTTAACAAACAAAGTTGGTTAGTTATATCGTGTTTAAACTGTAAAGTGATCTCGTACCGCTCTTTGAACACAATTTCTAAAAAAGTTTACTTAGGCTATCGCATAACAGAAGCAATGACATCGGAATGCGTAATGAGATACATATTTTTGCAGAGGTTGTATGGATATTGAACAGAACAATCGCTTCAGTGGAGCTTTTAGGAAATACTCTTTTAATAAATTGACATCAACGTATATCGGGAATAACAAAAAAAGGAATAATATTATGATGTAAATTGCATTTTATTATAATTATTTTACGCGTGGAATGCTGTTGTTACTGAGTGTGCGCTGTTTTTACCTTGTGGATATCGGCCTAAAAGTCGTCAGTACATTTAGCATCTATACTCTTGGTTAGTTATGCCGTAAAACAGCAGCGAATCTGCAGTTCAGTATCGATTTAAATGGTAAGAAAGCTAGTGCTTCCACAGGGTTTCAAGCAATCCGTCAGTCTTAGCAGCACATAAGCTGAACATTATTTTGTTTGCTCCGCTGCGTTATTTAAAAAGTTATGTTATTATAAAAAGTTAAAAGTAAACTTGCTGCCTTTATTCGTCACACTGTTGACTGAAATAATCTACGCTGCAGCTATATTATTGTTGCAGTTCAAAATGGTCGTCTCGACCGGTAAAAGACGATATCGTACGATGTACCGTTCCGGAGATGCTTTTTACTGGCAACTAGGCATTCTATCATAGTGCTCAGGGGTGATAATTTTATTTATATAATACTATATTTTAATTTATACGTGGTAGAGCCATGCTGCAGCTATATTGGTAGTATAGTAGTGGCACAAATGGGTCGGCTCGACCGGGGAAGGACCACGCTCTCACAGAATACCAGCGTAAAATAGCAGATTAATGCTGCTGTGTTTCGTATGGTGAGTGTAGAGAACCGGAGACCCCTTTTACTGGAAGAGAGGCATTACATCTTAATCCTCCCGGGTGGCGCCGCATCTGCACTTTGATCCTTTATTGAGGATAAATGTAGATGTCTATGGGTCACAGCAACCACTTACCATCAGGTGGACTGTGTGCTCGTTTGTCACCCGATCCTATAAAAAAAAAATTCAATTGAGGATTGATGTAGAAAGTCTATAAGCTACAACACCTACCACATCAGGTGAATTGTGTGCTCGTCTCTCTTATTATATATTTAAAAAAAAACAAGCAAAAATAAGCTTCCTAAAATTTCTGAGAAGGTGAATATTGGAACATATGGAGTAATTTACGCCGCGCTGCTGCAGTGCATGTTTGCGACTTCGGATCACCACATAATATTTTATTCCACAACATGCCGTTTTTCCCACGATGTTTTCCTACACCGTCGACCACGTGGTAAAACGGTATTTAAATACAATTAATAATTTCACTGTTGCCGACGGGGATTGAAAACCCGAGTGGTTCCTACTGTGTAATTTACGTTTGCGCTTGAACCCTGAGTTATCACGGTTATTAAAGTTATTAGGTGTTTGTATAGGCTACAAATATTTGTTCTGCGTCTTGTCCATTATGTTTGTAAAACGCTTACACGTCACAGAACATTCTCGTTCGTTTTTTAATATACATAATCAGAAACAAAAAATGTTAGCCCTTAATCTATACAAATAAATAAAATTGAAGTGTCTGTTTGTAATGTCAAAATTACAGTTTTTTTTACTAAATGCATATGAAAGTAAATACGGTACTTGTAACTAAAATACAATTTTTAAAAAAAAATTCTGTCTGTCTGTCTGTTTGTTCCGGCTAATCTCCGAAACGGCTGGACCGATTTTGACGGGACTTTCACTGGCAAATAGCTGATTACATAAGGAGTAACTTAGGCTACTTTTATTTTAGAAAAATAATTAGGGTTCCGCGCAACATAAAAACCCTAACACGCGAGCGAAGTCGCGGGGTACAGCTAGTGGTGAATAAATCTATTTAAAAACAATCCTTTATAGGTGTTACTAAATTCATCATTGCATCAGTTTTATGGCACCATATTATTACTTTGTCATCGAAAGTAGATGGGTACCTAGTATACTCGTATAAAATTTCAACGTAATTTGATGTCAGCAAGTGCTTCAAAAATTTTCAACCGAAGAAAGCAACATAAAATAAAGGCTTGTAATGAAAAGCATATTATACTAACCTCCTTGTTGGAATAATTTCTTATATTTAAGCGAATACAAACTACACTTTATATAAAATAATTTAATGGGACCGCCTGACCGCAGATGCTGTAAAGGACTCAACACATCGCGAATTAAAAATAAAGATAAATTAAACGCGAAAGTATGTGTAAAATTAGATTTATTCTTTGTCCGAAGTTGGCAGCAGATGACTTGGGAACTGTACTAAACACAATTCAAGCACTCTTTGTCATTTTAAGCTATAAGCTATAATAATAACATGAAATATTACTAACCAGGTTAAAAAGGAGGAGTTTCTATATTCGAAACGACTGTTTGGCAGAATTATGAAGAAAAAATTATGAATAAAAAAAAGTCGTAATATAAAAACCGTAAGTGAGTTAATGTCACTGTTTTCTTCTTTCTTTTTCTTTCTTGCTTACCGTATTCAACACGGTACTTCAAGTAACTATTTTATCGGTAGAATGTACACATACACGCTATGAATGGTATGGTAATTTGTATACCCTGATTTTATGTTCTAATAATTTAGGTTTAAAGTCGTTTTTATAATAACACAATTTGTAAATTATGACCTATATTCAAGAGATGAGGAGATTCACATTCTGACTGTATTATTTTTGTATAAATGTTACGTGATATAGTCGTCAATTGTGAACCGTTTCTTATTAAGTAATACATTTTTTATTAAATAGGCTGTATTTCTTTAAATGGGCCCACATATAATGAAAATGTATTTCTGAGGGTAAAGACCGGACGGAAATTGTATTTAGACGAAATTCTTAGTTATCTTGAGATTAATGATAATTAATGCTTAGTCCACTTAAAAGGGTTAAAAATTAAACTTTAATTTTTCTATACACTATGTTTTAGCACCAACTACAGAAGCCACTAAATTATTTGAAATTTTAGTTCTTTGAAGTTTTATTATTTTTAATTTTAGTTCTTTGAAGTTCGTTTTTACTTTTTTTAAAGTCAGGTTTTTAATATGTGTGTAGATTTTGATATTAAGAGTATGTTTAACATCCTAACTAGGTATACAGAAAATATACCCAGACTTATCTATCTGACTATCTGAACAATTTCATGGACGCATCTTTTCAATAAAAAAAAAAAAACAAGAGTGCAGTTCAACGCGCTAGAAGTGAAACCTTCGAATGAAATGAAATATAAAATAATACATTATTCGACTACGACTAATCTATACTCTATACAAATAAATAAAATTCAAGTGTCTGTTTGTAATGTCGAAATAACAGCTTTTTACTATATGGATATGAAAGTATATACGGTACTTATAACAAAAACACGATTTTTAAAATTTTTGTCTCTCTTTCTTTCTGTCTGTCTGTTTGTTCGGGCTAATCTGCGAAACGGCTGGACCGATTTTGACCGGAATTTCACTAGCAGATAGCTGATGTTATAAGAAGTAACTTAGGCTAATTTTATTTTAGAAAAAGAATTAGGGTTCCGCGCAAAAAATTAAAACCCATGAAATCCAATCGTAATAAATTACGCGCGGGCGAAGTCGCGGGGAAGAGCTAGTTTAATATAATATTCTATCTCAATATCTCCCAGGCTAAATCATATATATACATAATATGTTTGTCTCTTTTCTATCGACTTCAAAAAGGAGACGGTACTCAATTCGACTGTAGGTATGTTTTTTGTGTGTTATCACATAACTTTTTACTTGGTGAACCGATTTCGATGATTCTTTTTTTATTTGAAACCTGGTGCTTCACATGTGGTCCCATATAATTTGATCAAGGTCTGACTAATAAGTTTTTGAGTTATTCTTAATATGATAAATTGAAGTCGGTTGTACAAAATTTTTAATTTTAAATTATTAGTCTCGCTTTTTCGTTTCAAATCACAACGATTCTAAAGAAGTTTTCTCTTCAAAAAGGAATCCATATTTGGTTGCATTAACTATTAAATGTTTTCCTTTAAGATAATTACGCCATAAAATCACCTGTTTTCTTCAATTCCCTGAATTGACAATCTTAGGACATCTGGGAATCTTTTTTAAGTCTTAGAGTGATCAACGGTTTAGTTTAGACCTGCGACCAGCTATAAAATAGGTCATAGGTACGTAGTCAGCTCTAAGAACAAAGATGGAATGGCTCCCAGTATTTAATTTATATTGGTGGCTCTCTTGCCCTTAAACCAGCAAGCAGCTATAAACGCACCCACCTAATGTACCACACACTAGGTGGGTGGGTTCATTATTGCTTAATGACAAAAATACGTAAGTGGGTGATACCTAACTTAAATTTCTCCTAGGGATATAAGTTCCTACCTAGTTAAACCGTGTGATTTGAATATCCATTTATATTAGTGCAAAATTATTGTTAATCTTCCGTCCGTCCGTACATGACTTTTCCGATCAAGCATATACAGCTTACATAGATGAAGTTATAGAAACGGGAGCGTAGAAAACACATTAATATGTATGTGGAACATGGAAAGTTATCAATAATCTCGTGTTTTGCCATCCAGACGTTTACAAAGAAATATACAGTAATGACATATTTAATTTTCACTTCAACTGTTATATTCTGTTGCTGAGATATTCCTAGGGGATCTAGAATATGAATAATATTATTAGTTATCGATTATGCTATCTCTTTCTTATCAATCATTTTTTTTAATTTATGCATATAAGATATAGTTTGTATTTTACAGGTATACTACAGAATGTTTATGATGTGCGCTCTTGCATGTAAAATATTTGAGATTATTTTAAAACCATTTTTTCAACTCAAAAATTTTATTTCCTCATTTGATCATGAATATGATGTTTCAAATGCGTCTTGTATTGTAGTTACTATAATAACTTTAATATAAAATATAGTAGTTTCGGAGCTTTTGCGTACTAATACCTATATAGATGGCGACTAAATTAAATATTTATTTAAAAAAAGAAATATTTTAATACAATTTTTTTTTCTGCTTTGAGTGCTACAGTTTTGGATCATAGTATTTATGCCCCCTAATATAGTAGGACAATTCATTGAAGTATTTTTAATTTATAACAAAGGGTTGGCAGCCCTACTTGTGGTCAATGAGATTTAAATTTTATAGTGATCTAAACATTTTCAATTGTCGTACCTATATTGGATAAGATTTTTACGTTCATAATGTGAAAATTTGCATTTTAAAATTAAACATCGTTTTATAGGTTTTAAAAGCCTTCAGCTGTAAGGCGTTTAAGTAGCTACTTATACATAAATGTAAAAGAAGTCTTATCATAGTAGATGGGGAATAGAACTCTTGATGATTTAAAAATGAACGCAACTATGAGCTTAGATATATCTGCGAGGGCTTTCTAATCTACATTCGAGTGTTCGGTAAGTGAACTCACCAAACCGGTTGACCCTTCATGCCGGCACACGATTCCTCTGGCAGCAGCGAGCGAAATTGCATCGCTTCCTCACAGTTTACCACACTCAGCGCACACTATGCAGAAAGTAACACAAGTCATTGTTATTCACCATTTATTAAAATATAAAACACAAAAAGTTCGTTATATAACACACAATAAGTCCGCACTTCGCCGCTGCTCTCGAGCGACTAACCACGCCAACCCATATCTACGTCTACGTTTAAAATACGAGTACGGTATATAGTATACAGACGATCTTAATAAAGTACACTGCAAACACAATCGTAATGTAATACATTACGGTATATTTTTCTGTGGCGTATGTATATGTTTACAGTCGTTTACCTATCGACCGTAACAACCGTAGCATAAAGTGCAAATTTAAATGATATCGTTTTTACAATTGCTGGGACCGCGTAGATTTTCGTACATAAAGTTCGCTAGATGCAGTGAAAAGAAAGTAGGTGCATTTTCGCCAAACTGGACCGCGGATGCTGCGAGCGGCGTGCTCGGTCAAAGCGGTCAGTGTCGGCGTCATGTGTCAAAACTACGCAGACATTTAAATAAATTTTTAATGCACAAATCATTGACTTATATTATACTAGCGTAAGGACGGGTCCAACCGCGCAATTAAATAGCACAAATGCGTTGGCCCTAAAATATGACAGTTTAGGGCCAACGTGACTTAATTTACGCCAGGGTTGAATTTAGACCATCAAAAATAAAATTATCTATACATCTATATCTATATCTATACAAATAAATAAAATTGGAATGTGTGGTTGTATTGTCAAAATAACATATTTTCACTAAATGCATATGAAAGTATATACGGTACTTATAACAAAAATAAAATTTTTAAAATTTTTGTCTGTCTGTCTGTTTGTTCCGGCTAATTTCCAAAACGGCTGGACCGATTTTGACGGAAATTTCACTAGCAGACAGCAATGTTATAAAGAGGAACTTAGGCTACTTTTATTTAAAAAAAAGAATTAGGGTGCCGCGCAAAAAAAATTAAAAACTTAAACATATCAAAATTTAACATTTGTAAAAACCTTGTTTGTATTTTACTATAGTAGGGTAATAAGGCCTACTGCTTTAATGAACTCAAATAATCAATTTATACGTAATATATTTAATATTTGTGATCAATAATCATATGAATGCAGCAATTAAGTCGTAAAATTCTAAAAAAATATATAAATTACCTCGCCTAACAGTACTTAAAGTCATAAGTATAATGATAAACAAACTGACAAACAAACTCAACTCCTTGTGATTATCATCAGTGCGTCGGTTGTGTCAAGAGCCGAGTTGAGTGTTAGGTTGAGTTGAGAATTGGGTTTATTGTTGGATTGAGTGTCCTCCCAACCAAATTTCTGTCACAGCGACCAGTCTTAACGGAGACTATCCCATCAGCACAGTACAGAATTATAGCATCCGAATATATGCACAAGCACAGGTGCACAGTATAGGTGCACTCTCTATTCCCTCACAATCAAATTACTAGCAGGCGGAGTCGCGGGGAACAGTTTCATGTTTTTTTCCCATGCACCCCACAATATTTTATTTCAATTTTGAAATATTTATATACTTAGTATCACTTTTACTATATTTGAATAATTAGTACATTATATATCGGCAGTAATTTATTACTAATGAAATAAATTTCTATGTGGCACACGAGGCGGTAGAAGGATTTTACTGCCTAGGAGTGAGTCTGGATAGGCACCACACTGTTACCTATTAAGTCCGCATAGCATCAGTGCCCGAACTACTTACTGTGTCCCGGTCTAAAGTAAGGGGCTTCTTCGTTAAAAGTTGGTTGTATATTTCCATGGGCTGCTGTAACCACTTACCATCCGGTGGACCAGGAACTCGTTTATCACTTCAATTTTATGTTTATAAAATGCTTTTATCAACTTTAAGTAACCAAATGGCATTTTGTAGAAGATAACCTTTACATAATATCTTCAATTTAAACATGTTCTTATTCTTTATCATGACCCCGTAAAACTCCACTGCTCCAGCTATAAGTAAAGATAAAATATATATCATGTTGAATAATTTGCTATTCCATATACTTTGGTGAATTAGTAACATTACAATCATTGCGTGCTGGCAACTCTTTGTTACTGGGTCAAAGAGGTCATTAAAATGACGTATGGCCAAATTGAGTTCGTTATTTTTTTATAGTTATTATTTTAATTAGATGGGTTTAATTTCCCGTTTATCTTTATTTTTGTTTTTTTTTTACGTCAATATCAAAAATGGAGCCTTTGATGTGTATGATATAAATCCTTATGATCATATATTTTATTTTAATATCATTGGCTCTATGTAAATTATACATTTAGTTACTATAAATAAAATAAATAAGTCTACGCGGTTTTTAATTAAATCCAGTTTTGTAATTGGATTTTCGTTTAATTCATTAATTTTACCATTAAACTCTACTAGGTTGTCGGTCGTTATGAGTTCTTAATTAAAGACAAGCCTCCCCTTTAGCACAAGATTTTCCCACCAATATTTTCGTATTGTCATCCACTAAAATTGTATGGAAATATGAATAAGGCTCATGGCGGATGCAAATCGAACTATATCTTAGTTTCAGGCAGAGGACGCTGTTTGTCATCATTATCTACGGTCGTTATAAGACCACTGTTCAACACAGGCCTCCCCAAAGGAATGTCACTAATGGTCCTGAAACACCTACATCCATTAACTTCCTGCAGGTCTTACCAGGTCGTTGTTAATATTCGATACGAAATTATAACGTTAGTATCAAAAATTTGTCCAAAGCCACTGATCAATATTTAATAATAGGATAGAAAAAGAAATGAAAGTTGTTTATCGTACATAATGATGTGTCCTGTGTTCATAAGACTAGCGTTTGCTTTCTCGTCTGTCAAATTTATTGTTAGTAGATAGATAGTAGATCGCATGTGTTAAATAATTAACATCAGTTACGAATTAAAAATGAAACTCGTCAATTTAGTTTGAACACGATAAAAAGTACCTATATATATATATATATATATATATATATATATATATATATATACATATTTTTTTTCTTTTTTTTTAATTTAGATTGATTACTTAATTTTGCTCAAAGTTTCAGCAGTTGATTGAAATAATTTCATGTTAAACGATTACTTTGCTTTCTATCATCACTTTCAAATTGCTTCTCTTTTAATTATTTATTGCAATCTTATTTTTAGATTAATAATTAACGCTTTCACTATAATTATAAAACACATGACCGTTTAGTGGCGGTGTAAGAATATCTATCTTCTAATCCATATCGTCCCATAGATGTAGAGAAAGGCAACAAAGGGAAACAAATCAGGAGTTGAACACAAACGTTTTCCTCATAGCAAAAAAAAACCTGCAATTACAACGCACCTGGCGTGGCAACTATAGCAAATATCCCCTCTATAAGGCAAATAAGGGAGCCTGTGTTTAGCAGTGGATTTTGGTAGGGTGTAACGGTAACTATAACCGTATTTCTAACTGCAAGTTATGTAATTTAAAATTAAACATTTTGTACAACGGACTTCAATATAAATTATTAAGAATAACTCAAAAACTATTGGTCAGCCCTTGATCAAATTTATATGGGACCACATGTGAAGCACCAGTTTCCAAATAAAAAAAATATCAATCAGGTATACCTCAAAACTTGAAAACAAGACTGTACAACCAGTGCGTGCTGCCACCTATGGAACTGAGACGTGATCCTTCACTGCTGGCTGTATGAGGAAGCTCAAGGTCGCTCAGCGAGCTATGGAGAGGGCTATGCTCGGAGTTTCTCTGCGTGATAAACTTCAAAATGAGGATATCCGCAGTATAACCAGAGTGAACGACATAGCGCAACGGATTCGTAAGCTGAAGTGGCAATGGGCCGGCCATATAGCTCGAAGAACGGACAACCGATGGGGAAAAAAGGTTCTCGAGTGGCGGCCTCGTACCGGCGGACGAAGTGTAGGGCATCCCCCCACAAGATGGAGTGACGACCTGGTAAGATATGCAGGAAGTCGATGGATGCAGGAGGCTCAGGACTGGGCTTTGTGGCATTCCTTGGGGGAGGCCTATGTTTAACAGTGGACTTGTGAAGGGCTGTAATGATGATGAGGAAAAATCCTCTGTGGGAAGAACCAGCAAGAAACCCAGTGGGACTATTTTTTGAATAAAATTAATTTACAATATATTCTTTTATACAATTAGTATGAAAACGGTAGAAACAGTAGCATGCGGTAGCGATTGCGTCATTCCCAAGGCTATAATAACCCTTATTATACAATTTTTGTTGACAAATGGACACGACAGTCACTACTACTTCCAGCAGAACGTATCGAACCGTATACAATGCGTTCAATGACCGTACCATCTTCGTTCAATATATTATGTTTGATATATAATGCGCGTTCAATCGGTTGTTGCTCAACGTTGTTGTTCAGAAATAATCGTTAGGACTTAGGAGGAGCTTATAATGTTATTGTTGCGAAAATTATTTATATTCTATCTACATATTAGAAAGTTATCTTTAAGAGAATTGGCAATGATTGCTATTATATGCACCGTGTAGTGGCGGTGTAAGAATATCCCCTACCCAATATTATCCCGTGGGTGTCGTCAGAGGCGACAGACGGAAACTAAACCAGGAGATGGGCAGCAACATGTTTCTGATAACATCTCCACAAAAATAATGCGCTTGCCAACCCGATTGCCAAGCGTGGCAACTATGGCAATCAACCCCAATCAACATCCTTCCTATGAGGCAATCAATTGGGACGGCCTATGTTCAGGAGTGGACGTTTGATATACTGTGAAGGGGAAGGCTATTATATCACAACAGCGAGCAGTGAGTGAGTTGCTGCTATAACAAGGTTGTAGCACGCATGGGTCGGTTCGACCGTGGAAAGACAACGCTCTCACAGAATACCAGCGTAAAATAGCAGGTCAATGCTGCGTATGGTGAGTGTACCCTTTTTATTGGTAATTACATAAAATTTACAAATTACATTAAATACATTCTATCTTATTCACCAGGGGTGACAACACTTCTGCATTTTGATTCTGTCAATCAAATATCTTATATAGAGGATAGATGTAGATGTCTATGGGACACAACATCCACTTAACATCT
The DNA here is from genome assembly GCA_963668995.1 of Parnassius mnemosyne. Lineage (NCBI taxonomy): Eukaryota > Metazoa > Arthropoda > Insecta > Lepidoptera > Papilionidae > Parnassius > Parnassius mnemosyne. The sequence continues at coordinate 18,383,898 of CAVLGL010000104.1, read as the reverse complement.
GATGATGGGCTTTGTGCTCGCTTGTCACTTTTATTCTATAAAAAAAAAAAACAGTTAAGACGCGTTTGGTCGTCTACGCAGAGCGGCTTGGTAACGACGGGTGTTAGGTTATCTATGGACGCGTGCCATGCGTGGTACGTATCGGACGTGCCAAATATTCCTCGACGTAAATTCGCGGTCGGTCCGGTCATGGCACGCCACGGTGTTGGTCGGTGACAAACCGCTCGGGTGGGCGTTGTCACAAATGAATTATAGTACTAACGCAGTGTTGTTACACTTTAGTTTTTACACATAGAACTTTTTTATGTGTCGAAATAGCTCCGGTCATGGTATGGAACGTTGTAGTGAGTAGAGACCTTTATTGTGCCAACACTAAATAAGTTATATATTCTAATTTGATGTTATTAAAGTAAAATAAAGCTACGATATATACACGTCCCACCGCTGGACGCACGCATCCGCTCATATTCGTAAAAGTAATGATAAAGGTTTAGAATCAAGTCGCCTTAATAGAGGGGTGGGCGGCGTGGATACGGGGGGGTACATTCGTCCCTCACCTTATTCCCCCGTCGGATGTGCGTATTTTTTTATATTAAATGATAAAGATTAAAATTTTTATTAAATTATTCCTGAGAATAATAGCGTGGTGTGGTAATAGGGTTTATAAAATAAAATAACCACGAAAATTTACAAATATTTTAGAAAATGATTTTAAATATTTCGACGCAGTTCCGGCAGCTAAAATTGCATGTCAAGGGCGCTTGGGATAAGCCCCCTTGACCCCCTAAAGTGAGAAACTCCATATTGCATATTCTCGAAATATTCAGTTTCATATACACATGCAAGGATTTCTCACTATGTCTACTACACCGTTGAGCGCGTTTTTTATAAATGGGGGCGGCTCACCTAATGAGCGGTATGTGACTACCGCCGCCTATGAACCATGAATAACCGCAGCACCAGAGGAATTGCAGGATGTCGTCCTTTGAAATTGGATTGGGCTCTTTTAATTAAGGTCTCTAAGTCGTATCGGTCCGTACGTACGTAGTATCATTGCATACATTTTTATATATTTCCTAGACAACATAAAACTATAAAAAATTGCAAGGTTCTATATTGGGTTATAAGGGGTAGTATTAGATAAGTTAATGCGGGGTGACAACGCATTTGCATTTTCTGCCGACTTCCAAACAGGAGACGGTACTCAATTCGACTGTATGTTTTTTTTTGTTTTCTTTTTATGTGTGTTACCTCATAACCTTTTACTGGGTGAATCGATTTCGTTGATTCTTTTTTATATGAAAGCTCATACTTCTCGTGTGGTCCCATATGAATTTGATCAAGGTCAGACCAATAGTTTTTGAGTTATTCTTAATAACTTATATTGAAGTCGGCTGTACAAAATTTTAAATTTTAAATTGTGATTCTTAATCGATGATAGATATAGATTGTCTATGGGTCACACTATCGACTTATTATAAAGCGGACTGTGTCCTCGTTTGTCACTCTTATTATATAAAAGTCTTTCAACACAATTGCGATACGAGGTGATAATTACGAAGCCAATAAGCCACTTTGACACTGTGATTAATTTTATATTTCATAGTATGAAGTATTATTCTATCGACTTTAAAAAGGAGACGGTACTCAATTCGACTGTATCTTTCTTTTATGTGTGTTACCTCATAACTTTTTACTGGGTGGACCGATTTCGATGATTCTTTCTTTATTTAAAAGCTGGTGCTTCACTTGTGGTCCCATATAAATCTAGGTTTGACCAATAGTTTTTGAGTTATTCTTAATAATATATATTGAAGTCGGTTGTACAAAATTTTTAATTTTAAATTACGAGTATTATGAAGGTATGTGATAAGCGATAGCTCGTTTGATGGTAGGTAACTGTTGTGGGTTGTGGTCTTTAAGGAAATGAAAAATAAAATGCAGATGCGTTGTCACCCTTGAGAACTAAGATGGAATGTCTCATTACCAGAATACTCGTAAATTGTCACCTGTTCACATTTCTCACTGAACAAAACACAGCGTCATTATGTTAGTATAAATTTTGTGCGAGCGTTTTATTTCCCCGGTATGTACGGCGAGCTGCAGGTACTATATGCTGCACTTCTGACTTCTAACACGTCAAACGGGAAATCTAATAATTTAAATTTTAATACAAAGTAAAAATCGACGTGAAAAGGTAACAATTAGAATGTCACCTACATACTTATATTAAAAGCTTCATGAAGCTTTTAAATTATTAAGCAGGAATTAAGAGTTGAAACTATGTTTCCACCCTCAGGGAAGGAATTCTCCCTTTAAATTTATGATGCACCCATGAATACGTATTACCTAACCCATTACGTAAAAACTAAACCGCTTAAATCAGTTCAGCCGTTACCGAGTAATCGGTAAATAATAAATATACTTAAAAAACATATGCGTCGAATACGGAACGTTTTCGTCTTCTTGAAGTCGGTTATAAATAGCTCTTATTGAATAATTTCGATTAAAATTAAAACTGACACTTTATGCTTTAGGTAATCAACATATACTTACTGTATTGCTACATGCACTGGGCCGTTAATTAGATTAAAAAACTTACGTAGTTAAAAATGACCATGTATAATTTTTTAGGACTATTCGTAACCGAGAAGTGTAATTGACGGCTCCGTGGCGCAGTGGCTTAGCAATGAGTTACTGCACTGGGGGACGTGGGTTCGAATCCCGCACGGAACAAGTATTTGTATGGCCTACAAATAATTATTCCGGGTCTGGATGTTTGTCCTTGTGCAATTTGTGTTTGTAAACTGCCTCCACGATACAGGAGAAAATCCGAGAAAAACTGCCTCCACGATACAGAGAAAATCTGAGGATAACGCTTTGAAAAAAATTAATAAAAAAAATTATATTGATGACTTATATGTTAACGATCCCCTTCTTGGAATCGCCCATTCAAATTTTCTTGATATTTTCATAGGCGCATCTTATAAGACATTTACGATACGATATTGTTCACCCAGAGACACACAAACAACAACCTATGAGTATGTTATTATGATTATATTAGAACATAGGTTTCCCCCATAGATTGCCTCATAGGGGGTATATTTGCCATAATTGGTTTTTCAGGGGCAGTTTTTTTTTATAGGATAAGGTGACAAACGAGCACACAGTCCACCTGATGGTAAGTGGCTGCTGTGACCCATAGACATCTAAAAAAGAATCAAAATGCAAATGCGTTGACACCCGTGAGGACTAAAATGAAATGCCTCATTTCCGCATAGAATGTATTTAATGTAATTTGTAAATTTTATGTAATTACCACTAAAAAGGGTCTCCGGTTCTCTACATTCACCATACGAAACACAGCAGCGTTTATTTGCTATTTTACGCTGGTATTCTGTGAGAACGTGGACCTTCCCCGGTCAAGTCGACCCATTCGTGCTACAAATATATGTACTACTAGCTGTGCCCGCGGCGTAGCTCGCGTATACAGGTTTTACATAAAGAATTTGTCGTTTAGGTAAGAGAATATTAAACGATTTATTTCATTACTGTATCAATAAGTGGTAACTAAATAAATCATTATCATCAAAGTTCTAAGTCGTTTATGATAGAGCTTCTGTATAAACGACGTTAGAAGTAGGCTTAGCCGGGGTGTACACTAAAAGGTTACGGAGGCTACTAACGCGGGAAAAAGCAACATAGAGTTGGCCATGTGCAAAACAGTCAGTACTGAGGTGCACTCCTACAACGCGTAAAGTTTGACCTTGCGCTTTATTTACGGTCATCGCATAACACACGCTCACTGTAACTGGGAACTGAACGCGCTTAAAACTGAAGGGAAAGTTACTTCTTAATAGAGGGTTTTTGAGCAGTGCTGCCAGATAAAAAAAAAAAACTCATTCAGCTCTAGGACAACACAAAAAGCGCTAGATTTCATGAAAACAGCGCTTTAAAAAGCCCTAGATTTTGCGCTAAATTAACTACAAACAAAGTTTGTGTTTTTTTATATAATCATAATAAAGAAAACAACATTAAGTTTTTTTTCTGACAATATTTTTTTGATGTATCAATACTTCGCAGGACATCGACTTATAATTATGGCAATTGCTGTCAACAGTAGTTAGTACTGTACGAACAATAAAAATGTCATTAATTGTTTTAAAGTGCAATGTATTTCGCAACTTAGTTTCAGATGTGAGCATCTGATTGCAGTTGCTACACAGTTTCTTTGTGTTATAACTTCTAAGTAACTTTTAACTTAGCTGTGCTCTAAGCAACTGACTGAAACTGAATAAAGCAAAATAAATGCGTTTCCAAAACCATGAACGAAAACTTTAATAAAGGGGATTTCCCCGCTTATAGTCGTCGGTAAAAAAATCAAGTCGATCATCCTAAAGGGGAAGCCAGGAGATCCATAGCACAGGGTATCCTAGTTTGGACTCGTCTCCCATGCTCTTTGTTTTGTGGAAAAAATATGTTTGAAAAAGATAAACTGCAATGTACTATTTGTGGGAAAAAATAATAAAGGTCATTATTATTATTATCGGTAATGTGGACTAACAGTGCTGCTATAAAAGAGTTAATAACCCGCTAGTCGCTAAAATATTGAAATGTGTGCTAAATACACCAAAAAGCGCTGGATTAAGCTAGGTGCTAAAATTTCGAAATGCCAATTCCAAAAAAGCGCTAAATCTGGTTCCCAAAGCGCTAAGATGGCAGTACTGATTTTGCGTATATTATAAATACAATATCACGACATTTCGTTGCAAAATTTTTATTTTTGGTCGGGTTCCGTTGTATGGCTTCGATGGATACAAATTTCTTCAGTAAGTCTCAATACGATTCATCGGCGAAAATCTCAACACAGCAATTCAGAATAGTTTGTAATTTGTACAACTCCATCTATTACGTCCTTTGTGTGAGAAAATATCCTTTTTAAATCTCTTTTTGTGTTTTAAGTATATTAATTATTATGGAACGTTTTTTTACACACAAATCTTTTTATTACTATTTCTGAGATGTTATGGCGCCATTGAACAAATTCGAACCTACATTTCAAAATAATAATCATTACTTTCGATAGAATTAACCAATTTTAATAAAACAAAGATTAAATGTAACTCGAAGATACGCTTTATGATTTTCTTAACGATTTCTTTGAAAATAAAAGATGTTTACTTTAGACGTGATGCGTTCATATAATAACAGACAAATAGACAGACAGACAATTCTAAAAATTATAAAATGTTCTTATTTAATTATTTTCAGTTCCCCATAATGATTTTAGCCACCAAAATATACTATACAATGTACAGAAAGAGACACAACATTTTATCATCATTTTTATTATATGTATATATTTAAAGAGAAATGGCGCTGCTAACATCAATTCTAAAAATAAAAGAGATTAATTGACGCGATTGATACATTATATAAAACGCAAGAGAACTTATAAATCAGTGCCTGCACAGTAAGCAAAAAATAAAGTTTGACTCTCGCCAAAACCAACGCAATTGTTAATAGCTCTTTTAAAATTTGATTTACCACATAGAGTACTCGGCGGTAAAGAATAAATTGAGTTTGTCAACACGCAGTAGGGCAGCGAGTAATATAATAAAGATTAGCAGTAAATATGAAAACTCATCTACAGGAAAAAAGCACATTGCAATTGCATTACATTTTCACAACACCACCATCTATCGAAGAAATGGGTTAACTATTGTGCTTCAGATTTATTTAATAAGGTTAATATATTTTTGTATAATATATTTAATACGTTCTTTAATACTTTTGTTTACTGCGTTTTAGATATACATAATTATATCATTATTTTACATAATTTAACTATGATTTATGATATGATATTAGTTTAAAATGCACTTGATGACTCAAACAAAGCCACCGTTGAGCAAATTCGTACCTATACTTCCCTACCCATACTTCAGAATATTTATCATAACTTTTGATGGAATAAACTGATTTTAATGAAATAAAGACTAAATGTAACCCGAAGATACACTTTATAATTTCCTTAACAATTCTTATGATATAAATTAGTACTTTATAAGTGATACGTTAACAAACAAACAGACAGACAGACAGACAGACAGAAAATTCTAAAAATGGTAGAAATGTATTTAATTACTTATTTTTAGTACCCCTCAATCACTTTTATTACAAAAATATAAAATGTACAGACATCTGCTATTTACAGTTTTATTATATGTATAGATTAATATAACTACAGCATGGCTCTACCACGTATAGTATATTTATATTTATTTTTGTATATTTATTTTTATAATTGTTATTAGGAAGACTCTGCTACACGTCTCTTGGTTTGTTGGGTTGATTGGTCAATATGGGGTAGTGGATATTCTTACAATGCCTTTACACTACTGTTAATTATTACTACACGATTTTTGTAAACACAAGTGTAAATTATTATGATCTGGAAGGGTGAGCCTCACCTCACACTTTCTTTGAACTTAAAAGAGTTGGAACTTAAAAGCGACGTGGACTTTCCATCCATGTAAATATTAATTGTGTAAAAGAAATAAATAATTTCTTTTTTTTTTGAGCTGGTTCGTACTTATATGATTTAATGGCTATGTTGCTATCAAAAGAGGATATACTCTTTCAGTATCACTAGCAAATTTAAAACTTTTACAATGACAGGTTTTAAAAATGTAAATTAACACTTATCTTGACACTTAGAAATTAACTTACCAAGCATCTAGTTATTTAATTACCTAAGTTATCGACATTATAAATTTAGCCCAATTTTTGGACTATTTGCAACGCAATGTAATATTACATGAAATGTCGCTGTAGATGATAGCATTATATACAAACCTTTGTGGTTTATATATGTTATTTTACTTATGCTCTTGTATTCAACCATGATCTTAAAATTAAAAAAAAATTAAATAATTCAACAAATACATGAAGTTATTACTGCAACTAAATTGACTTTAATTGAATTGAATACTCCATCAACTAATTTCTGCCGTGCGTTAATGTTAAAAATATAATTAAGTTCTTATTCATACGTTCGCTCAATTAATTATTATCTACATTTATCACATTAGGAACGCCATTTTTAATTAAAAGCTTTTATCGCGTTGTTCATTAATTTTAATACATTCCTTTTAACTTAATAGGCTTGGTTAGATAGAATAGCTGACAATTGGGGTTCGAGTCCTGAATTCATATCTGAGAAAGAGGGCCAATATTCAATCAAATTATTAGCTCTACAGTACTAGTATAGTGACGTTGTAAGAATATTGCCTACCCCATATTAAGCTGTGGGCGTTGTAAGAGGCGACAGAGGGAAACAAAGCATAAGATTGGTAGCAGCTTCTACCCAATAATAGCTAGAAAATTAACTATTTTAATCTAAGCTTGAGTTCATTCATTACGGTCATTATAAAAACACTGCTGAAAGAAGGCCTCCTCGTAGATTGCCCCTCATAAGGAGGTTATTTACTATAGTTGCCAGGCTTGGCAGACGAGTTGGCACCCGCAGTTTTTAGGGTTTTTAGGGTAGTTATACAACAAGGAACCTTTATAGTTTCGTCATGTCCGTCAGTCCGCCCGTTCGCGGTTTTAGCTTAGAGACCCTAAGTGCAACAAATCTGTAATTTGCCATAGTTATAGATATTAATCACGCCTAAAATAACTGTGAAATTAAATCTTAAAAGAACATTTTATTTTGGGTACTTCCCATACAAGTAAATGAAGGATGATTTTTTTACCTGATAATTCCATCATGTGGGGTATCGTTGGATAGGTCTTTTAAAAACATTGGGAATGTGAAATAACATCTTTTCGATTCAAGGGTCCGATTGCGAAATATTTAGCTTAAAAGTGTTATTTTTCATTAGAATCATGTGTAAAGATCTCCTTTAGAGATGTGTAAAGTATACACAATAGTAGTATATATAATGTATTTAAAAGGAAAACTATCACAGCTAAGTAGAATTAAGAAATTAACGAGTAATAGTCGACCATGCTTATAAAATGCACTTGGATTAGTAAAAATTTCGTTACAACTCTATAGAAAATAACCTAAAACTGGCTGCATTAATAACTGTATAATATAATTGTAAGCTGTTAAAAATAAACATTTTATGAAGAAATCGACTTATATACATTACTACTATTAGCTTTACTTTTTCATTTGCGCGATAGATAGGGTGTTATTATCAAAATTGAAAAGTTTTTTAATCTTCTTTGCATACCACGCCCTATGAGGCTGATTTGAAAATATGTCCTTCAGTTACGATCTTCCTATTTGGTTTTTAGTCGTTATAGTGGTCAAACCGCGAACTCACTTATTATGCTCATTAACAAGAAAGCCCACGTATTGTGACGGGCAACTACGGAACCCTAACTCTACATTGTGCGTGGCTCGATACGCACTTGGCCAATTTTTTATTATTAGTTTGAACTGTTATAAAAAAAAAGAGCAGCGCGGTGAATTAATTGCACTATAAACCTCTTGAAATAAGCCTGCCTCTGCCTAGCAATAAATATTTAAGCTGTAACATTAACATAATTGGGTAGGCAGGTACGTAAGTACAGAGACGATATCCTCAACACGGTATTGCAGCTTCCATCACCAGTTTGTGTAATTTAGTTTTTTTTTTCGGATGGACATTAAAACCGTCAGTCGCTCGCCAGGTCTTTGTGCGATAATCAGTGTGCAGGCGTGGTTGGCAACTAAGAAAAAGTTAGCATTTTCTCCCTTACACTGCAATTTGGATTTAAAATGAATGAATATTGTGTTGCTCGCATTTTTTTCATGCGCCAACCGTCTAATGAAGCTCTATTCATAGGTTACTGACTCGAGTTGTTAAGTTTTGCCTGCCTGTTCTAGTTTCAGTGTAATCGTGTCAACTTAGTAATATAAAATTAAAATCTAATGTAATTACTTTGGAGACTGCTTTGTTTCTCTACACATAACCGACTATACTCTATACTATATAGTTTTATACATGCTCCAGCTTTGTTTAAGTAGTTGAGATAGTGAATTAAAATTAAAATTTACTTATGTTGGGATTCATAAACTTTGATTATTTCTTAGCTTACAACCTTTTTGGCATAGAACTTTATACCTGGGAAATAGCATTTGCATTTAATTTTTTTTTATTTTTACTACTAAAGTTGAGGATGATGTACGTTGATGTTTATGGGCCAATGCAACTACTTACCATGAGGTGGATTGTGTGCTCGTTTTTCACCCTTATTCTATAAAAAAGCTATGCTGCTGCTATATTTATTTTATTTTATAGTATAGGCTGACAAACGAGCACATGTCCACCTGATGGTAAGTGGATTCATGGCCCAAAGATATCTACATTTATCCTTAATTGAGAATGGGAACCTCTGAGGACTAAGACGGAATGCCTCGTTTTCAGTAAAAGAGTCTCCGGTTCTCTGCACGAAACGACAGTATTAAGTTGCTATTTTACGCTGGTATTATGTGAGAGCCTGGTCCTAATCCTGTCGAGCCGACCCATTCATACTACAACTATAGCTGAAGCGTGGTTCTACTACGAACTATAACTGCAATGGGCTATGCTAGGTATTTCTGGATAAAACCTATAACGGGAATATTCGCACAAAAGAAGAGTCACTGACAGAGCGGATCAGTAAACTGAAGTGGCGATGGGCCAGCCATATAGGTTCTCGAGTGGCAGTCACGCGCTATCGAGCGCAGTGAACGCGCAGGTGGCTTAGGACCGATTGCCACATAGGCAATCTAAGCTAGGGGTATGTCCAGCAGTGGACTTGTGATGACCTAGTGACGGTGTGATTACTGATGTTAAAACTATAAGAGCGAGACTATGATTTCAACGTATTGGGTGCCATTCGGTCTTTGCGAAGTCGCAAAGCAACGCACCTTCGCTGCGGGACTAGAACCCTATATAAACAAAAGAGCGCTAGATGAAAACCCTAGAAGCGCTAAGTTGGTTAAATTGGATGCGCCGCGCGCGCAGGCTCATCACATGACTTGCAAATTTTCTATTTTAAATAAAACTTTTTCGTTAAATAAAGTGATGCGTTCACTATATACAACTACTATATAGGTCTACCTCTACTACCTCACTATATAAATTTGTCTTGTGATGTGAGACATTTCACACATAATATTCATTTGACATGGTTCAACACTCAGATCCATACGGGAATCGAGTCGGCGACCTACAGCGCCTAAACGCTCAGTCACTATGCTGCTACCGAGCCGTCAAGTTATTTAAAATAAGAAATGATTTTTTAATTCCGCCTAAGTTAATCATAATTTTTTTTGCTGGATCACTGTGTCATGTTAAAACAGCTGTCAGCTGCAGAATTTTTTTATGAAATTAGCACTGTTACGTTACTTTATATTAAACGCGATTAAAAATAATAATTTTATAACCTGAAAAAGAACTCTAACGTTCGAGTTTTCGCTTTTTAAAGCAATAACCATATAATACTTATCATAGGCATGTTAATGAATAAAACTCTAACAAGTTTGATCCTATATTTCCTTATAAGGCCGCGTTTCGACGACATGCACCCGCTACGCGTACGCCACGCGCGTCAGCACCCGCGTCTAACTCGCTTTGAAATTTGTTGCATATAATTTGAGTCTTATGACGAATCAATAAATCTGAAATTGCATTTATCGACGTTCAACCGCACATGCCTCGCACACGCCACGCACCCGCCTCGTTCCCGCTCCGCGCTGGCCCCGCGCTCGCTCACACACACGCTGCACCCGCCCCGCTACGCCGTTGTTTTTTTTATTATTACTTTTATTATTTTTCTGTTATTGCTGCGCCCGCGCTTTTTATACAATTTTAGATTAATTGACTTGTCATAAGACTCAAATGAAATGCAACAAATTTCAAAGCGAGTAAGACGCGGGTACTGACGCGCGTGGCGTGCGCGTAGCGGGTGCGTGTCGTCGCAACGCGGTCTAATAAAGAAAAACGTTTCAAATAGCTAGTAACTTTTTTCCAACGAAAGTCGCACGCTTACTTCGTGTTGTACAAATATGTATACAACGGAGAAAGGATGAAAGCTTCGCCTTGAATAGTATACACTTTTTTAAGAAGTACAGCATTTTTATATAAGTAAAGATGACGAAGGGGCGTACAGTCCACCTGATTAGTCAACATGTAGATACTCTGTCATCCCTCATAGGTTCATCATATATGTATATTATATATATTCTGTGCAAGCGTGAACCTTACGTGGTCGAGCTGACCTATGCGTATTGTGGGATAATACCACAGAGCAAATATAAAGAAGAGGTGTTGTAATTAGATTTCACTTGTAACAACACGTGACAATTTGCGGGGTGAGGGCATGTTAAGCCACGCCCACTTTATTATTTTCCATCTACCGATAAATAGTAAAACTACTTGCATCGTTCCATATCGATGTTGCAATATAGTTTAGCTACCTTGACGATAGATGGTGGCCTGTTCACAAAATGATTATAAAAACTATAAAAATAATATTTTGGCGATTAAAAATTCTTTAGGACTGAATGCAAAACAAATTTCAACACCTTCAACCGAGTTGTATATAGGCTGTAACTTTTTTATAAATAAAATTTATAGCTGGAAAACTAACAGCTATAATGAACAATATATGATATATAATATGTAAGCCACAAAGTAAGTGTACTAAAAGATTTTACAGATGGATAATCGATTTAGGTAAACAGAGATTAAAAGAAGGTCTTTGTAGCACTACAATGAAATTCGAACGAGAAATTGCCAAGAGAAATGATTGTGCAACGTTTTAAAAGGTTGGGTTAAATGAATGTGAATTTAAAAATAGATCAGCATTTGAGGACGTCACTCTGTATCGCGCAAAATTTCTAGACGGTTTTCGTAATTTAAATGCAAAAATATTTCCTTCAGAAATATGACGGTATTACAATTTTTTAAATACACGTGAACATCGGGATGATTTAAAAGTTGCCGTCTCCAAATAACGAATTAGTTAACGAAGCTGGCGAACGGATGCATTTCTGTGATTATCACGCGTAGTAAATGATATTTTTTTCGCATTAAGTTGAAATTACTTAGATAATAATCTAAGCTTTAATAGTTACATAGACATGCTTACAAGTAGAACTTGTAAATTAATATATATATTTAAGAGGTAACGTAATGTAGCTAATTCGAGCATTATTATAATGTTATATCTAACACTATGTCAATCCATGTTAATTTACGGAATTACTATTTGGGGCGGAACATCCAAATCTACTGTCATATAACTGGAAAGAGCTCAACGCGCTGTACTCAAAACATTACGATCCCTTCCATACACATTTCCAACGCGCGATCTAGGTATATAAAAATGTCAAGTCCTCACGATTCGGCAGCTTTATATTTTAGACACCGTAAAAAGGCAACATTCTCTATTATCTTATGATCCATCAATACTAAAAAGAAAAAGACGTAAGGATGCTATATGTAAAATAAAACCTCATTGGAGCTTCGCAAAAAATCTTTTACTTTCTTGGGAGGTTATTTATATAATAAACTTAATAAAATTTTAAATCCCTTCCCACAAACAAAAAACTCCTGTAAAAAATGAAAGAAATGTCTCCAAATGGTCGGAGCCGTTGAATTATGATATGACAGAAAACTTGCTAAGTTTAAATTGCTAATTCATATAGTGTTCAACTACATAAGTGTTTTGGTTTGTGATGTAAGATCCTTGATGATAACTGATTCCAAGTCATTGGCATAGGGTAAGCAGAACACACACACACACACACAAACACACACACACACACACACACACACACACACACACACACAGATTGTATTTGATCTAATCTGGTAAAAGGTATAATACAGGTTTGTACCTAGTTTGGACACCAGTCCCCCGCACAACATTTGTATATTCCTTTAAGCTATGTACAATTGAATTGTGGGAAATAAATGAAATCTGTTACAAATCTGTTACAATCATCTATTTGTGAAACAAAAAGACGATGAAGAAATTTCAAAGAAGATTTAAGTTTTTCTCAATTTTTTAAACTTTAAAAAAAGTTAAAGCGACTTCAAAAACAAGATTTATTTAAATTAATAAGACCACCGTTGAAATAGCACCTATTTAAGAAAACACGCCTTTTTGTGTTTCGTAAGAGAAATATGTATAAATAGAAAATATTCACGATTTAGAATCGTTATTTATTTATAGGCTAGGGTGATGAATGAGCACACAATCCACCTGATGGTAAGTGGTAGCTGTGACCCATAGACATCCACATCTATCCCCAATAAAGATACAAAAGGCAGATGCGTTGTCACCCGTGAGGACTAAGATGGAATGCCTCTTTTCTAGTAAAAAGGGTCTCCGGTTCTCTACACTCACCAATCGAAATTCAGCGACATTAGCTGCTATTTTACACTGGTATTCTGTGAGAGCGTGGTCTCTCCCCAGTCGAGCCGACCCATTCGTGATACAACTATACTACTAATATAGCTGCAGCATGGCTCTACCACGTACAAAATTTCGACTTTTTACATTCATAATTATGTTACTCTACTTTAAAAAAATTATAAAGCTGTTTTAAAAAGGGCTTTTACTTGTATCACATTTGTCCATGTGAAGTGGCATAGACACACAGAAATACATATCATAGTTATATTCTTAATAGCTTTCCTCAAGAAATTGTGAAGATTTGACCCAGAAAATGGGCGGCAGCGGTTTCCTGGACCACTAAATAAAAATGCACCTAAGCGAGACAAGTATGACATCCCTTATAATCAACGTCTTTGTTTTCTCTCAAAGCGTTGAAATAATAATTATACGAGCGTATTCATGCTTTCTATCTTGTTCGAGATTCGAAAAATCGTTCCATTTAAAATTGTCAAGTAATTTTCCGTGTCAGCGCCTCGGGGCCGTAGACTCTTCACGGGCTCACGGGAGACAATTTGCGAAAATATTCCAACATTTTCTTTTACTCCGAGTGTTTTACACTGCTGCAAAACCCGTCTTATATTTAGCCGTTGATTTTTACAAGAGCTTTGATTTATCACATAAGTCGTATATTGTAATCATAAATATTTTTTTTATTTTTCTTTGTAACATTACTATGTGTGTACATAAATTGTTAAATAAATAAATAATTTTATTTAGATAAAATAAGCAGATGTTTTGCTAATATTTGATGTGGTTTGGTTGGTTTGTGTGATGTAATAAACTTTAATTATAAAAGCCGAAAATCATGGATATATCTTAACGTGGTAGAGCCACGCTGCAGCTTTAATGTTATGGTTGCAGCAGGAATGGATTAGGGAGGACCACGCTCGGAATAGCAGAGTAAAATAACAGCTGAATGCTTCTTTGTTTCGTATGGTGATCGTAGAGAACCAGAGACCCTCTTACTAGTAACGAGACATCCTACCATTAATGTTCAAGGATGACAACGCTTTACATTATATTCAGGAAAGATAAAGGTATCTGTGAGCCATTACATCCACTTACCAAAAGGTGAACTGTGTGCACCTTTGTCACCTTTATTCTATAAAACTAATAAAAGTTTATCGCAGTAAAATCATCTAATTATAGAAATTTAAACGAACAATTGTATAGTATGCAGGCTAAATAATAATTATTGAAAAGGTAATACTAAAATAAAGTATGGTCACAGAAAGTCAAGATTTGTTTATTTCATTTGAAAAGTAAGTTCAATAAATTAAATAAATACATACATTCATATTAGCTACATTAATATAATTATAATTATTATTACATTTTGTTATTAGATAGCATTTCATTATAAGGTACTCTACACATCACTGTGATAAAAATGTAATTCAAAAATGTGCAAGTTTATCGTGGAAATTTTAAAATAAAAGTGAGATAACAAGCTACATGGGATTACACAATAGACTTATCATGTACTCCGCCACGAAGTAGAAGAATCCACTATTCCGTTTTATACATCTCGTGGGTGTCGTAAGAGGCGACAGAGGGAAACTGAAATAGGCGATGGACAGCCGCATCTTCCTGATAACAACAGTAAATATTAAAAAGCTGCGGGTTGCCAACCCACCTACCAAGCGTGGTAACGTTGATAAAATCTCTCATATGAGACAATCTATTGGGGAGTTCTTTGTTCAACAGCGGACTTTTGATTAACTATAATTTTTTTATAGGATAAGGGTGACAATCGAGCACACAGTCCACCTGATGGTAAGTGGTTGCAGTGGCCCATAGACATCTACATCTATCCTCGATTACTTATCAAAATGCAGATGCGTTGTCACCCGTGAGGACTAAGATGGAATGCCTCGTTTCCAGTAAAAAGGGTCTCCGGTTCTTTACACTCACCATACGAAACACAGCAGTATTAAACTGCTATTTTACGTTGGTATTGTGTGAGAGCGTGGTCCTTTCCGGGTCGAGCCGACCCATTCGTGCTGCAACTATACCAGTAATATATTTACAGCATGGCTCTACCACGTAATGAATGATAAATGAAAAAAATTAACTGGTATACACAACGATTTCTTTTAGATAATAGAATGAAGGACAAATTGCTTCTAGAAATATTTAAGCTAATTAAAAAGGAGAATCTTCTTATTAAATGTTGATATTAACCTATTTTTCTTTGTAGATTCAAAATTTAAAATTCTGTCCATCCCATTAAATTAGTATGAGAAATATTTGTGTTAGGTAATAATTGTGACGCCAAGTGGATGGAATTATTGAGAGCTGTTCGTCATAATTATGCTCAAACGACTAGACGGTTATTAACGAACACGTATACATTGAGATAAAAATAGACTCATTTCTTTAAAGCTCGTCCTAAAATGTACACCTAAGTAGTTTTTAATTCTACCTTCTACTCAGTTAGTAACTCTTAAGGGAAATAAGGAAATTTTATATATGATGAATCATCATCATCATTACAGCCCTTCACAACTCTACTGCTAAACATAGGCCTCCCACAAGAAATGCCGCAAAGCACGGTCCTGAGCCACCTGCTTCCATCGGCTTCCTGTATGTCTTACCAGATCGTCACTACATCTAGTGGGGCATATGATGAACATACAAAGATATATATTTGATTTCTATTGTATGTTATGAAAATTGACAGACATTCATACATACATAAACACTCACGCCTGTCATCCAGAGGGGTAATCAGAGACTACGGACTTCCATTTGGCACAATCGAAAATTGACAATTTACACAAATATAGATTATCTGCACACACGCACTTGCCAATGGTAGAGATAAATATAAAGGAAATACAATATACTTTATAATATATTACTTTATTACTTTTTAATTTTTGAACAAACAATGTAGGACTTTTACACATTTTATAATTTTAAGATACTTCGAAAATAGGCATACAACGTGTGGACTATGTGCTTATTATAAAAGCTGAAAATCAAGGATATAAGTTGATATGACAGATGAGACAGAAAGAGGTCGAAGATGATAAAAACTCAAATATTTAACACACATTATAACAATTATACAGTTATATTAATTAATTTACTGAAATTTATTTTTTTATACAAATAAAGTTGACAAAAAGGGCACTTCCTCTACCCGATGCTAAGTAATCAAAATACACACATAAATATCTACATCTATCCTCGCATACTAATCAGAATACAGAAATGCGTTGTTATCCTTATGGATTAAGAAGGAATGCCCAGTAACTGGTAAAAAGTGCCAGCGGTTCTGGCCACTCACCATACGAAACGCAAAATCATTATATACTAATTTAGACTTAAGAACGTGAATCTTCCGCGGTCTATCTGACTTATTCCTACTGGAATGGCTCCTACTGTTCTACAGTTGAAGCCTGGCTCTACTTAGAATAGTGACAGAGTCCAGCAGTTTTAATGTTTATGAGCTGCTGAATAATTTAAGAAATGGAGATTATTTCAACTTCTTTTTTGAAGTGAAACATTTATTGGTGCGCCTTTTGGCAGTAATACCGACTCGTATTCAGTGACGGCAAACGGTGTGACGCTCTCTTTTGCCGTCATGCTCCCTCTACCCCACCGTTGCCGTATTGCGTGTGACTTTCTATTATTTATTTATTTAGTTTACTCCATATTACTTTATCGGTTTTCACTAATAATCAATTTTACAATCAACTATGATGTTTCATATCTGCCAGGGTGACGTCAAACAATTTTTTTCATAGGGAGTTCACAGAAAACATTTCAGAACGGCATGAATTCTTAACTAAATATACTCAATGCGAACGTTGACAGAGTCAATTTTTTTAATCACCTAGCTAAATAGTAGGCGAGCGCAACGTCCGATGAAACTTGAACATATGCCAATCCAGTACACAGTTACATGTTGTTAGGAATATCCAACAAATTTTATTCTTCTACTTTGGTTTTCAATTTTACCTTATTTTGACGCCAGTTACACGCGCACGCAATGGTTTGGAGAAAGGGAGGTGTTCTTCAAACCAAGAAGTGTACACTATACAACACTATACGTGAATCTTATCTATTTTATATACATAAATATATATACATAAACACAGACGCCTGTCATCCAGAATGATAGGCACAGACTACGGACTTCCATTTGGCAGGACCCTGACACACCTCTCGCTTCCTCCTCATCCATATACCTACGCATACACGCTCGTCGGTTAAGGGTACTCCTAATATGGCTCATTTTCAATATATCGCCAATTTGGTCGATAAACTTTCGTCTAGGACGTCCCTTCCCGACTCTGCCGTTCGTTTTGTATCTTTTTTATATAATTTATTTTTACATATACAATATAACAAAATTTATGCAAAGTAATGCTAATATTAAATACTGTTAAAGTTTATTGCTGCGACTATCATTGTGGAGGATTTGATAAGCTTTGTGGCGATTGGTGAAGGCAGTTCCGACGCCTTTGATGTTCCCCGTCGCTGGTCTGAGTATTTTACATACTTCCTTCATGAACACAATGGTTATAATGGCATCTATCGGAAGCTATAAAGCTTCCTTCTTTAATGATAACATTAAGCTACGATATGTCGATACCCCTGAAACGTAATAGAGTGATGAATTCTTTTAAACTGACACGGTGCCATTAAACATTGGACGGCTCCGTAGTGTAGTGGCTTAAATTTATTGAGTTGCAGTGCTAAGGGCTGGTTCGAATCCCGCACGGAAGCAGAACTAGTATTTGTATGGCCTACAAATAATTGTTCCGGGCCTGGATATTTGTCCTCGTTCAATTCATGTTTGTAAGCTACTCCCACGATATAGCATATGAAGAGCGAAATGCGTTTAAATTTAAAGACACAGTAAGTGTGATGAAAATACGTGGTCGATTCAGAGTAAAACGTGTGAGTAATTGGTAAGAAATGCGGAAAAATTTTAAGATGGCATCGTGAATCAGAAATTAAACGATGGAAGGACTCATTTCACGTTAGTTGACTAATAGTTCTATTTATTTGAAAAAATTAAAATAATAATTGCGCCGTATACTGACAATGCCACATAGATATTTACGATAAAATTTTCTAAATACTCGTATAATTAAATAGTTGCACAATAAGGTAACGAAAAGAGGTTACATTCAGCATTTGGCGTGAACCATGGCCGCTGTTTTTCAGTGTGGCTCGTTCCGTCTGTCTCCAAAAAATCGACTTAATCCCTTTTTTATACAGAATAAGGGTGACAAACGGTAAGTAGATGCAGTGGATTATAGACATCTACATATATATCCTTGATTAAGAATCAAAATACAGATGCATTGTCGCCCCCGAGGACTACGATGGAATGTCTGTTGTCCAGTAAAAAGAGGTCTCCGGTTCTCTACATCAGCATTAAGCTACTATTTTACGCTGGTATTCTGTGAGAGCGTGGTCCTTCCCCGATCGAGCCAACCTATTCGTGCTACAACTATTACGTAGTAGCCGTAAGTCTTAACCGCGTTTAAAATCAAAATATTTTTATTTAAAATTCGCCTTTACAAAGCACTTTTTGACTGACAAATGGCTACACCATCGCTTTAACAAGTCATTGGGTGAGACTTTATAAGAAGTAAAAAGGCGATAGAGATCGCCAAAACAAAACTACCAGTAGACGTTTTTCTTACTACAGTTACAAATTATCCTTATAATATTTACCGTATATGGTACAAGCCACGAAAGTCCAACAAAGCTAATTATGTCTGCGTTCTTCATTATAATACTTTTTACATTGAGTGCGCCGTTCAGGAAATCTTGTAAATCACTTTTACGATTGTGAAGGAAAACATCATACATATTGTATAGAGTGTATGCATACAATATGTATGTACTTTTTTTTAAATAAAAATAAATGTAATAAAAGAACTCCGGTTAACACAGCAGGGCAGCGCGAGAAAGACGTCTCTGCTAAAAAAACCCCGCCAAAAATGTGAAGTTGCTTGTTTTTCTAGCTATGGGCCACATATAGTTATTTATTATATATATAATGGTTATATCGTTATTATCGTTTTTTAATTGAAGAACTTTTATAATTGAGAAACTTTTATAAAACGCTGAAAAACGATTGACCCTGCAGCAGGGCTAGCATGGGCAGGAGACAATTTTATTCCCTGAGAAAAGAGAAAATGTTTATCCCCTCGCTTAGTTTTATTCACCTTTCGAGCATGGGCACACCGGTGGATATAATATACACAGTAGATAAAATGGGAGATAGACTTAGACTTCGATGGATTTTTTTTCATGAATATAATCTTAAACCCACGTCCAATGAACTAGGATAAAATTGTCCCTTTCAAATGTCAAAAAATATAGTTTTTTATCTTTCATTTCACTCCAATTTTTTATAGGATAAAGGTGACAAACGAGCACACAGTCCACCTGATGGTAAGTGGTTGCTGCGGCCCATAGACATCTACATCTATCCTCTATTCTAAATCAAAATGTAGATGCGTTGTCACCCGTGAGGACTAAGATGGCATGCCTCATTTCCAGTAAAAAGGGCCTCCGGCCACCTGCACTCACCAAGCGAAACGCAGAGGTAAGCCTCTACTTCACGCTGGTTTTCTGTGAGATCGTGGTACCACCCCGGTTCGAGCTATGGACTATGCTACGGACGGTGGGTATATGTCTACTCGTTATGTCAAACGGTGATATACTTCTCTCCGTTGCAGTGCTTTGGCATAAGGACAAGATAATTTTATCTCTTGTCAGTGGATATAATCGGGGGATAATTTTTTTTTAAATGGTGATCATTTTTGAACGCGTCGTTCGATTTTAACTTGCTTGGCGGTATTCGACGTAGATTTTTAAGCACAAAAACGTGTTTCTAATGTCTGGATCTGGAGATGATTAATCAAATATTTTGAAGGTTATTTACAATAACTTAAATTTTTTTTTATGTTCTTATTTTTTGAAAATCTTTGAAAAGGCTCGACGGATTGACTTGAAAATCTGAAAGCTCGAAGTCTCAATGAACACTTTCGAATACCGTGTTGCCCATCTCGATCGGTAGATTCGTTCTAATGATATCGTACGACAAAATTTTAATTACATACATTCACACACATAAACACACACACACACATACACACACACACACACACACACACACACACACACACACACACACACACACGGTCGCACGTTCAGCCGGGAATAGTCGGAACGGCTCCCTAGGACCTCAAAACATGAAAACTCGCATTCTTAATATCGGAGCGAAATCTATAACTTACTACTTTTGAAAATTATTATTTTCAAAGCGGGAAGTTAAAATACGTATAACTTAAATCTACGCCGTGCTTCCTAATTCTACATCAAAAATGTTTTTACGGTTAATATATTCTAAGAAATACATACTGAAAATTTACATTGTAACCTCTTGATTTAAGTTATTCCGCTCATGAGCAATATAAACATCAGCAGTTACTATGAAACTCCAAATGTAAACACAACCTGCGTTGGTATCGCAGTACACAGATAAATTTAAGATATAATATTAGCTTTTTTTTTTTAAATATTTAATACTTTATTTACAATTTTACATACTACTTAATTTTATCTACAATATTAAAAACTATGATAATAAAAAAAAAACTAAAACTAGAAACTTAATTATCATATAGTCCTACTCCCCGCGGTATCGTGCCAAGAACGCTGGCTGCGTTTCCCCGCTGAATGGCTATACTTAGCCTTTGAGCGAGGAAAGAACCAGCCCTCTTATCACCAGCAGCAACGACCATCCGCGAATGGAGTTCCTTTAGGAACTTCACCGCACATGGACCCCACGGACCGATAGTCTCTACAGCAAATGGCACAAATATGTAGTCATCTCTCAGAGACTCATATTTGCGCCACTTACTCAGCTCAGCTGCCTCTGATGCCGCCCCGGCTTTAAACGAGGTACCCCTGAGATGAGAGGCCGCCAGAGTGTCTACGCAAGTAGCATCCCACACTAGGGCTTTACCTCTCTCCCAAGGCACCAATGTCATACCGTCGGGTCTCTTGCCATCGTCTCTAAATATTCCACAAGGCTCTAAAACCGAGGGAACATTTATAGAGGCAAGAGCCCTTCGGATGACATCGTTCAAAGAACTGTGTCGTGAAAACCTAAAGCTTAAATAAACCTTAACCTAAACCTTATCTTAAATCAATATATATGTAAATATAATTAAAGTATCTTATTGTAATATCGCAATACGTTTTTATACGTGGTAGAGCCATGCTGCAACTATACTATGGTTGTAGCACAAATAGGTCGGCTCGACCGGGGAAGGACCACGCTCTCACAGAATACCATCGTAAAATAGCAGCTTAATGCTGCCGTACGGTGAGTGTAGAGAACCGGAGAGCATTTTTACTGGAAACGAGGCATTCCATCTTAGTCCTCACGGGTGACAACGCATCTGTATTTTGATTCGTAATCGAAGATAGATGTAGATGTCTATGGGCCACAGCAACCACTTACCATCAGGTGGACTGTGTGCTCGTTTGTCACCCTTATCCTATAAAAAAAATCAGCTTGTAGAAGTTTACAGCTGGACATGAGTTTCTTCCATTGTGTAGCGTGTACAGTATTTGTTTGCCAGGCGTATCGACGAACACAGTAACAGACCTCTTATATCTTCAAAGCTGCTGCAGCGACCGTCTGGGTATTTTTTTATAGAATAAATGTGACAAATGAGTATTATATTGGGTTGAAGGGGATATCTGATTGATATTAAGATATGAATGACCATTTTTGTAAATCTTTGTCTGTCTGTCTGCTTGTGCCCGGGCTAATCGTCGAAATGGCTGAACAGATTATGGTGAAGCTTCATGAGTTTGAGCATTTGGCCATTAGAGTTTTATTAAGTATAGTAGTAAAAGACTATAGATGTTCACCCTTGGACCTGCAGTAATATTACAGTGGCTATATATTTACACAATAGGATTTATAATGTACTCGCTGTTCCTGGCGACTTCGCCCGCGTGTTATTTGGGGTTTTCAATTTTTTTTGCGCGGAACCTTAACTCTTTTTCTAAAATAATAGTAGCCTAAGTTACTCCTTATGACATCAGCTATCTGCTAATGAAAGTCCCATCAAAATCGGTCAAGCCGTTTCGGAGATTAGCCGGAACAAACAGACAGACAGACAGACAAAAATGTTAAAAATTGTATTTTTGTTATAAGTACCGTATAAACTTTCATATGCATTTAGTAAAATGTTGTAATTTTGACATTACAAACAGACACTTCAATTTTATTTATTTGTATATTTTATAACTTTTATTTATTCACATTATTTTCGAGTTCATAACCTAAATAGTTTACCTGAATTATAAATTTTCATTGCGTTTACCGGAAAAGTAATATGGCAAAGTGAACGGAAAATAATGTGATAAAAGAGTACAGGTGAAATATAAGTACACGTATTTGAATTAAATTGCGCCACATTCAAAGTAAATAAAATTTTCATCACGTCTATTCCAGGTCACATACAAATGTGTTTATTTGAGCTACATACTGAAAAGTATAATGAGAAATTGAGATGAAATACGAGTATATGACAGAGTTTATTTACCTTTGATGAATATATTTACTTAAGACGGCTCGGTAGTTTAGAGGCCTACGAAAGCCTTATTGTTCAAAGATGTTAGATCGCTGGTTCGAACCACGCATCCATGTGTAATTTATGTATATAAAACGTCTCCGCGATACAGGAGAAAATCTTAGTGTGCTAGTAAACATTTTTTTAGAAAAAATTATCTCTCTCGTGTATAGAAGTGTTCATAAAATGTAACAACTTGTTAATACAATTTTATACGTTCAAATAAATCCTCTAGACTACCGTGATGGATAGGCTGTTGGATTTTAAATATTTTTTTGCTTCATCACATCAGTCTTATAGAAGTGAAGAACCGCCTTAATATATCAAACTTATTGTTTGTTTGTTCGTATTTCATGCGCTTCCATACCATTGATCACATCATGGTAAAGCTTTGTCAACATATTGCTTGCACTAGCGCGACGGTTATAGGCATAGTACAATTAACTTTCAGTAGGTGATCTGCTTATTATCGTACCGACAAATTTATTTGAAAGACATTTAACATTCAATTTCAATGAATGTATTATCATTAAATGAAACTAATTTTAAAGGATTTTATCACGTTTAATTGAACTTTTTAATTCCCGCCGTTTCAAGTGCTTTATAGCACCCATAGTCAGGGGGGGGGGGGGGGGCTGAGGTGTTTGACGTCCCGATATCATAGCCCGGCTACCTTCAGTTTTTGAATATTAATTTTTGGTCTGATCTATGCAGAATTAGCTTATAGTAACTTGAAATCTTGCAGTGGTATGCTTGGGTGTGGATTTAATTTTATTAATTATAGGATCCCAAGCAGATCCCAAGCAGATGGCAGCACCCATCCATCTTCTCTATTGAAATTAGGATGTTTTTTAATTTCAATAGCCTCGAGAATCATCCTTTTTAGGAATCGGTGTTCTTTTGCGAGGATTTGTGGTCTATCAGATCTAATGTAAAGGCGGGGACGATCTTGAACATGTTCACACGCTTCAAGTCATCTATATGCTGACTTGAAGCACCGACATTCTTTCACGCGGGTTTTTATAGATCTTTTTGTCTGTTTTATGTAAGAGAGACCACATTCACAATCCAGCTTGTACACTCCTGCATCTTGTAGAGGGATATGTCACTTGACGGATGGTAAGAACTGACTAATCTTCTTCGGCGGCTTGAAGTATGTTTTAATGGAAGCTCGCTTCAAGATGTAGCCAACCTTATCTCTGACTCCTCTGACATAGTATTTTGCGTAAATATAAGAAATCAGAATGTATTATTATTCCTAATTAAACAATATAATTCTTCTAAATTTAAAACGATATTTCCACAAATATTTCTTCTACGGCAGCAATGCCCGTAGCTAGTAAATAAATAGAACATTACATTGAAAGCTATCTAAGTTTTTTTTTTTATTGGGAACGTTAATAGTTAAAGGTAGACGTGACGTGATTGTGTTTAGCCATGGTTCAGTTGGTAGGCTCCTTACCTGCCTAGGAGATCATCTGAGTAGGTACCACTCTCTTACCAATCATCGTCGCCAAATAGCAATTTCTGGTGTGAAGGAGTTAGTATAATAACAGGCTGTGAAGCTTTCCATCACATTCCTTACATTTGATTGGCCGCAGGTAACCATGAACTGTAGGAGCCACTTACCATGAGGACTGAAGGTTCGTTTGTCACTTCAGTTTTATAAAAAATAATTTAAAATTAAAAATGTTGTACAACCGACTTCAATATAAATTATTAAGAATAACTCAAAAACTATTGGTCAGATCTTATGGGGACCACATGTGAAGCTTTGTGAAGTTATAATATTAAACATGAAACTGTAACGATCTTTAAATTTATTTGGTTATTTATAAAGAAAATAAGAAATATAAACATGTAACAAATGATTTTTCTTAAAGCGAAACACGGTTGTAAGAATATTTAAAGGTCAACCTACCTTCGTTTAGTGTTAGCTTTAAAGTTGGCACAGTTAAAATGTTAAAGATTTCAAAGCTTGCAGATTGCAATGCGCCATACTGGCGCGCTATGTTTATTTTTAAAACCGAGTTCTTCATAGTTTTAGGTTAGCCTTACTAGTTGCTTTGATAACAATGAACTTGAAGCACTAAGTCAAACGTCGGTATTATTTTGTTTGTGGTAAGTGGCGACGAAGTCCTTAATGGAATATCGCACTGTCTTGGCGTAGCAAAAGCCTAGTTTTTAATCGATTTCAAAAAAGGAGGAAGTTATAAATTCGACTGTATTTTTCTACCGACTTCAAAAAGGAGACGGTACTCAATTCGACTGTATGTTCTTATAAATTTGATCAAGGTCTAACCAATAGTTTTTGAGTTATTCTTAATAATTTAAATTGAAGTTGGTTGTACAAAATTTTTAATTTTAAATTACTCGTATTTTGTGTGTTACCTCAGAACTTTTTCTACGTGACCAGATTTTGATGATTCTTTCTTTATTTGAAAGCTGGTGCTTCTTATGAAATCCCATTATAAATTTGATCAAGATATAACGAATTTTATTTTTGATTTATCTTTAATAATGTTTATTTAATTGACTTCGACTACATTGATGATGATCTCATTTCATTTATATTGAAGTCAGTTGTACAATTTTTTCTCAATTTTACCTTGCCCGATTGTAAGCGGACAGAAATATGTTAACTCCTTTGCTGTATGCATTACGAAAGGCGAAGCAAACTATTTTTTTTGTGATGATAATTACCAATTTTTATTACTATTACATGGCTATTAAAACATTATTCTACATTTTGAACACGGCGACTCGGGTTCACTTACTACTGAAGTTTAAAAAAAACACCACAAACAATCAATCGTAATATTTATTAACTAGCTGTTCCCCACGACTTCGCCCGCTTGGAATTTACTACGATTTCATGGGTTTTAATTTTTTTGCGCGGAACCCTAATTCTTTTCCTGTAATAAAAGTAGCCTAAGTTACTCCTTATGACATCAGATATCTGCCAGTGAAAATCTTGTCAAAATTGGTCCAGCCGTTTCGGAGATTAGCCGGAACAAACATACAGACAGACTGACATACAGACTTTTTAAAACTTTAAAAATTGTATTTTTGTTATTAGTACCGTATATACTTTCATTTGCATTGCAGTAAAAAGCTGTTATTTTGACATTACAAACAGACACTTCAATTTTATTTATTTGTATAGATGTATGTATGTTTTGTACGTAGTCGAGCTATGCTACAGCTACATATATTGTTATTGTATGAGTGGATCGGTTCCGCTGTTGTGTTTTGGATGGACTTTTTAAGAAAAGAAAAGAAAAGAAAAGAAAACTTTATTTGACATCACAAAGAAAAAAAAAATAAAATAACACGAGATATAAAAAACAGGGTTTTTGTAAAGTCAAATTAGGTCCCTATTTCAGCTAACAGCTGCTGAACTAGATGACAGCAGCGCTGGTTTTCAAATAGAGCCTAATATTGGCTTCACGGACGGTCATACATTACCTAAAGCTAAAACTAATTAAAATTAGATCAAAATATTCAGTGTGGGGACAGAATCAGCATAATAAGAGTTATTATTTGGAAATAATAATACATTGTTTAAGCAATCATAAACATACAATTACATATGAACCCATATATATCTATACATCCATACACACATGTACACATACATGATCAAGTGCTCAACAACTCAACAACATGAAATATATCGTCTAATCTTAATAAAATAAACATTTGAATTTAATTGAACACTAAGAAGATTTAACAACACCATCAACGAAAAGAAACGAAAAGAAACGAAAACAGAAAGTGATCTGAAAATTAGTGTGGAGATAAAAAATAAATAAATACAGTGAATCTTACAGTCATCATATCTTTTTAGTATTAAATGGAGGCCCTTTAAATTGTATACGTAAAAAAAGTAAATTTTTATTTATTATTTGTGATTACAGTCTTGTTTTAAAATTAATATCAGTTTTTTTTTAAATATTCCTATAGTTTTTAGAGCACGTATTGGTGGCGGCAGATCGTTCCAGCAACGAGAAGCTGCATACCTGAAGGACCCTCTAAATGCCATTGTTCTATGTTTCGGAATAACAAAGACCTTAGTACATTTACGTTTAGGATATTTTGATTGTTCGCTAACCCACACTAATTTGTCATATAAGTACCGAGGAGTTTTTAATGCAATTATTCCAAATAATAGGGTAGCAAGGTGTAATTTTCGACGCGATGACATTTTTAATAGACCTGCATTATTTAGAAAAGGAGTAACATGCGTACGAGGTGGTATGTGGAAGCAGAACCTCGCACATGCATTCTGCACACGCTGTATGAGCCTCTGAGTCCTACTTAATAGACAAGGTCCAAATACCACATCGCAGTAATTTAATTTGGACAAAATCAAAGATTCGCATAGTCTTATCCTCATTTGCTCTGTTAAGAATGGTCTGATTTTATATAAGATTTTTAATCTATAAAAACAGCTTCGTACACTTTCTCTGACATGTGCTTCGAAACGCAGATGGTTATCAAGCTTAAGCCCAAGGCTTCTAGCCTCGGAGATTTGATCAATAGAACTGTTTCCAATTTTTAAATCTATTGGGACATTTACAAGTTTAGCAATCATATTTTTTGATCCTATTAACATAAACTTTGACTTGTCAGGGTTTAGAACCAATGAATTTAACTTTGACCAATCAGAAATAGCGTCTAAATCGTTATTTATTTTATTAATAGCCTGAAGAAGACCTGATGGCGATGGTATAAAGGAAAGGTACATTTGTAGGTCATCAGCATATAGGTGGTAATGACAGTGTTTAATTTTCTTTACGATATCAGCAGAATATAGCGTGAAAAGAACAGGCCCAAGTATCGAGCCCTGTGGAACACCTCGTGTAACATTCTGGGGGATTGATTGAATCCTAGTACCGTCACTTGTAATGATTTCCACACGTTGTTGCCTTCCAGTGAGATAACTGCCAAACCATTTGACCGCATTAGCATCAAAGCCATAGAATGACAACTTTGCCAGGAGCAATGACTGATCGATTGAATCAAACGCTCGGGAGAAGTCTAAGAGCACCAGAATTGAGCACATACCTCTATCTTGAGCTGCAAGTAGATTATCGATTACCTCAAGCAAAGCTGTAGTAGTGCTGTGGCCCTTGCGAAATCCAGATTGCATAACAGGCAGTACGCCATTGATTTCAAGGTATTCTGTCATCTGCTTGCAAACTACCTTTTCTAGTATTTTAGAAATACAGGGCAATATACTAATAGGTCGCAGATCTTTAATCGAAAGAGGATTCATCTTCTTTGGCAAAGGCTTGACAATTGCGAGTTTCCATAAATCTGGAAAAACCGCACTCTGGATCGATTTATTAATAATAGCGGTAATTGTCATTAATGATTGGGGTAGAGTCATTAAAAGCATCTGTAGGGAGATATTGTCTATACCAACGGCATTGGATTTAAGTTCTTTAATAGTATTTAATATTAATTCTTCTGCTACTGTAGACAAAGTAAGATTACTAGAATTGTGCCTATTGTGTTTAAAGTAGGAAGTATAAGTAATTGGTACCGGGTCATCCCCTGGTATATTTAGGAAATGTCTATTTATCAAATCTGGGTCATTGAACTGATGAGGAAGTTCCTCAGTCTTATTCTTGAAATATACTACATTTTTCAAATTTTTCCACAGGGTTTTGGAGTCCTTAATATTTTTATTTATGTACTGTTCAAAATACGCTTTTTTTTCATTTGTCATAGCTTCTGTTACTATCTGCTTCATGTTTTTATAACAATTTTTAAATGTGTTATTTTTTGTTTTTTTGTATTTAGCATGATAGTCGTCGCGAATTTTGATCATTTTCCGTACTGTATCCGTAATCCAAGGGTGAGGTGGTGACTTGAAACGAGTGGTTTTAAGTGGAGCATGTAGATCGAAGAGAATGTTTGTAACAGAACAAAAATAATTAACCATGTCATTAACGTCATTAAAATTTGTACATAGTGACCAATTAATGTTCTCTAAATCACGGATAAATAATTCTGTAACAATATTATTTAGTGGTCTATATGTAAAGTAACGAGGAATAGGTTTTTCCTTTTTTATATTAAATTCAGCAGTAACAATGGCATGGCTTCCCAAATCGGGTATGTATTTGACTAGGGTATTTCGTACTCGAGCATCAGAACAGATCAAATCTATTAATGTTTCGCTGTGGCTAGTAAAATGTGTCGGAGTATCAACAACTTGTTTCAAGCTATGACATTCTAAAAATTGGTTTAGTAATATGGTCTTGTTGTTTCCACTCTCCAAAAGATTAATGTTAAAATCACCAACTAAGATAACCTTATCGGCGTTACCTAAAGTGGAGACTGATTCAGCTATCGCATCTAAAAAAATATTAACGTCTAGCCAAGGGGGTCTATATGCTGTCCCAACGATAAGGTTGACTCCTGAAAAATTCATTTTTATCCACATCTGTTCAACAGTAGGAGTAGAAGGATGCGGACAAATTTTAAATGCTAAATTTTTATGTACATAAAAGCCTACTCCACCGCCTCTTCCTTTTTTAATTTGCTGAGGCCTAGGATTATGTCGCAAACGATATTCATCCAGTATGGGAGCTTTCCCCTCTTCCCCGGCTCTAAGCCATGTCTCATTGATGGCCATAATGTCCGGCTTAAGCTCTTTCATGGCTATTATAAATTCCTCATGCTTAGAACCTAAGGAGCCTGCGTTTAACAAACCGATTTTTAAGTATTTTAAATTACCCGTTGCAAATAGTATATGAGCAGATTATTCTTTATGATAAAAACTAGTAAATAATCAGCATATGTGTTATAAATAGATACGGATGTTAAGTTCGGTAACAAACATATTAATGATGTATACATTCTACCGTGCAGTAGTATGGCGTAGTCATAATTACAAATAAATAAATAATATACATAAAATAATGGATGTTTTATAAAGTTAATATATATAATATGATATAATGAGTAAAAATAATATTTATAATATAATGGCTGTATATATTGTTTCAAATAAAGTTTCCCCACATAGTTGAGATAAAGAAGTATATAGTACACTATCTTCCTAATATTATAATTTGGTATAAAATATATATTTAACTTTATTTCTAAATTATGATGAGACATTACTTCAAACCTTATCGGAACCAAAAATACGAATAAAGTCATCCTCCGTACGAATGTAGCAGGCCGGCTTCCCTTCACCTTGGCGGGCGTATATGCGACCTCTCTTTGTCCACGAGTAACGCCACGAGAATCTACGGCACGCCTCACGGACTTTGTGGAAGAGCTGTCTGTTGTATCGGGTTAGCCGTTCGTTAACGTAAAGTCGGTGTGGCGGGGCGGCCGCGCCTAGTTCAGAGGTTGTGACGGAGCGACGCACACGCGCAGCGCGCAGCAGCTCGTCACGCAGCTGGCGGCGCGCCAGCCGCACCACGACGCGGCGGCCGCGCGGCGCAACGCCACCGGGCGACCCGCCGCTCACCACCGCTTGCACCGCTCCGATGCGCTCCGCAAACACTATGTCTCGCTCCTCTAATGGCACACCTAGCCTAACCGCAAGCACGGACACTGTGTGAATGATATTTTCACCCTTTTCTTCCGGTAGATGCCCGATCTCCAGATCTGTGAGCAGCGCCTCTTGGTCCCGATCGTTGAGCTCCAGCTTCAATAAGTTCACCGTTCGCTCCAGTTCGGCAACCTCAACTCCGGTTGGTTTCTGCCTTTGCTCAATTATCTCAAGCCTACGCTCGATGCCATCCATACGCTCACTAAACCCTAATACGGACGCACGAAGTTCACCAATCTCCTTTCGGAGTTCTCGCATCTCAGCTGTGCAGGTAACGAGCTGGCGACTTAGCTCTTGTGCAATAGATTCCTCGCCCGATTTGATGTCTAATGTCTGAGACAAACTGCTGCAGGGTGAGCTAATAGTGACCTCCCGGGGCACATTATCTTGTGATATGTTACCAGATATCCCTCTTACAGGAGTAGAACTATTGTCTCCTTTTCGTGATTTTTTTTTGCATTCTGGGCAAGCCCAATCTTTGCTTATATTTGTTGTTTCAGATACTAATAGACATCCACGATGAAACATAATGGGACAAACGGTACAAGCAACGGCACCTGTCGACGTTAGAAATTTACCACATGCTCCACACTTTGGCATATTGCGCTTAGTGGCTGTTAATACTATTGTGCAGAAGATGGCGCTAACTAAACTCGGCAACTAGTTGCTGACAATGCTACTATGCAATCAGAGATCCGTATAAGTGTACCCTCTTCTGGGCTTAAAATATCAGAGATCTTCTAGATTAGATTAGGTTAAAAATTACTTACAATTTTATAGGTAACAACACCATAACACTCACACGGCAAAGTTATGTACTATTTCACTCGTATATAATATTAATATACCGATACAAACTTTATTTCTATTTTTTCGAATTAAAAATCTAAGCAACCTCTGTTGTTCGTATACCGTCCGTGACGTCAATCCCCTCAATCAATCAATCAATTTTTCTTATCTTGCCATGAAAGAAATATTATTTTATTTCAAATGACGCTTCATTTTAATAGAATTTTATCAATAATAATATACTACGCAAGGAACTTCGTTCCAACCGAGTGTTTCACGACACTCACAAATTTTTATTTTATTATAGTTTTTGAAAATAATTGGTTAGATGGACAGATACTTTCGAGTATCATGTAAAATTTCAAGTAGTAAAATCAGAATACTGCGTAATTTCATTCTATAATTAGGCATACAAACCACAAACGTATTACAGTGAAGGTGACATTGAAGTTAATTTTAGAAAATCTTATTGTGGTTATTAAGCGTCACCCTAGTTCTGATATTTACTTGGTACCAACTATTATAAAATAAAAAATACACCTAATATTTTTTATTTTATACTAGTTGGTACCCGGCGCCTTGCTGCCGCAGAAGAAATATTTGTAGAAATATCGTTTTTAATTTGGAAAATTTATATTGTTTAATTAAGAATAATAATACATCCATTGAAATTGAATGATATATAACTTTCAAATAAATTTGTCTCACCACCTATTGTAAGTTAATTGTATGTCTATGTCTATAATTCTATAACTATCTATGTCGCAGTAAAATAGTTAAAGTCGTGATATATTTATGTCCTTAAGAATATAGCTATATACCGGTTCATAACTATCTTACTAGACTAATCTGGTAAAATAATTATAATTGTAAACTGAATGTACAGGAGGAACAAATTTCGCGACATTGACGTTTCTGTTGTGTTTTTGTTCACAGTAGGTAAAGGTGCGGCTGGGGTCACCTAAAGCCGCGCACCTTATAACGATATAAAATGAAATATTGAAAGAATTTTACTTTTAATTGCAAAAATTCAAAAAGTAGTTTTGACGAACAAAATAAGTAAGATAATTATGAACGTAATTATGAAAGTAAGATAGTTATGAACCACTTTCATATCACTATATTACAGTATACAGCTATATCCCTAGGGATATAACTATATCACGGCATTAACCATTGAGTTATACAAGACATAATACACACATATATAACAAGTGTAACATATAAATCAATGGCATTAACTATCATACTACGACATCTATAACCTTTGCTCAAGTGCAAGCAATAAGTTGACAAAGTTTTACTGCAATCTGATGAACGGTATGGCAGTGCATAAAATACGAACAAACAAACAAACATTAATTTGAATCTATTAGATTTGAGAAATATTTATATTTATAAAATAGGTATTTTAAGGTATAAATAAAAGTTTTACCATCGTTCGTTTTTTCGTATACCATCAACAATATACATTTAACTCTTATACTCACAATAAGTCATAGTAAATAATAATGACTGGCCTGTTGGTCTAGTGGTTAGTGACCCTGACTGCTACGCCGGAGGTCGTGGGTTCGATTCCCACCCAGGACAAATGTTTGTGTGATGAGCACGATCATTTGTTCTGTGTCTGGGTGTAATTTATCTATAATATTTATGTATTTAGAAATATATAAGTATGTTTATCAGTTGTCTAGTACCCATAACACAAGCTCTGCTTAGCTTGGGACTAGATGGCGTTGTTTGATTGTTGTGGAATATTATTATTATTAATAATAATAATAATAATAACTGACGTAACGGTTATGTGACAAAACTGCTACGTCAGCGCAGTCAGTCAGCACCTTGCCAAGAGGTGTTAGCGCCGTGCCTCGGCAAAATTGGAGGTGCAAAGGCCCGATTGTGCACATGGCCTCACCATGAAACGGTGCCGGGTCTGGGCGTCTCCCGTTAACTGACGCCCAAGTAATGGATGATGGAACTAAGAAATACGCGCAAAGGGCCGCTGCCTGGAGGTCGCCAGGGCGCGTCTGGAGCTGGCGCTGGACGCGGCAGCATGCGAACCGCCAGTCGAGCGCGAGGTGCTGCACGATCACCCAGCAGCCCCTCGCATCCATCATCCCCACCAGCTGGCTTGGTGTTGGCAGGGTCTTCGTTGGCCCAGCAATCAGCACCCGCCACTGGTGGAGTACGCCGCATGCGTTGGTCAATGCAAATGAATAAAAATGCATTGCGGGCGTATTTTGGGGCGAAAGGGAGAGAAATTGGAGGTTTTGGGTATCGGGCTAGGATGCACCGACTATTTGCTGAGCTGGAGCCATCTATTACCGTTACCGAGCAAAATCTGGCAGACCGAGTTCGGTACATCATGCGCTCAAAAATATTTGATGACGCCGAACTCGAACGGCTACGACGTGAGGCTGTTCCTTTGTCGAATGAAAATGCTACGACAGGAGATGCGGCTCTACGAGTTGCAGAGCAACCCGCACATGTAGATGCCGCCGTTGATCTCCTTGTAGTTGACTCAGGCGACGATGGAATAGTCGCCCCAGAACTAGAGCAAATGAGGAGCATAGTGGAAGAGGCGATTAGGGAAACGCGCAGTACGCCTCTCGAGAATCGACCGCGACTTCCCCGTATACCCCTAAGCAAGCGGAATCGGGCTGTCGTGAGGGCTCTCAACCCAATGCTGGTGACCTATTTGGAAGCCAGCCGGGACCTTTGCGAGACGGACTCAATTCTTTTTGGCGCCGCACTGGCAGTTTGCCGTATTATTGGCGCCAAACTTCCCAAGGCTGGACGCGCTACTAGACAAAGTAGCGCCATCCCAGCCTGGAGAAGAAGAATTGAGGACCGTATCGCAAAGGCAAGGGCCCTCATCGGCAGGCTGATAAGCTTCAGGTCGGGCAATAATAGGCCGAGAATTGTGCGCACCGTCAGGATGGCGTTTGCTGGGACAAACATCAGTTTGTCCCAGCCGGATATAACGCAAAAACTGACGGAGCGCATAGACGACCTGAAGCAGAGAATCGCTGCTTGGGGGAAGCGGATTCGGCGATATACCGAGAGGTCAACACGGTTCAACCAGAATCGTCTCTTCCAGAGTGATCAGAAGAGGCTCTATGAATCATTGGAGCGACCAATGGTACGTGGAACGGGCCCAGCACCGAATCAGGCCGACACTATCGCATTCTGGCGCGGCCTGTGGTCAGAGCCCGTAAACCACAGTGAGGGCCCTTGGACGGAAGTTGTGGCGAGTCAGTGTGCGAATGTTACGCCCATGGACCCCGTCATCATTACACCGGATGACGTAGCTGAGGCGGTCCGTAGGGCCCCGAACTGGAAAAGTCCGGGACTCGACGGACTGCATCACTACTGGCTGAAGGGGTTCGTGGTGTGTCACGCTGTTCTCGCCCGACAGTTTCAAGAGGCTCTCGACCAAAAGTCGCTCCCGAGCCTCTTCACTACTGGGATCACTCATCTGGTTCCTAAAGACCGAGATTCCACAGACCCGAGCAAATACCGCCCCATAACGTGTCTACCTACCATATACAAGACACTCACATCCATTTTGAGCGCGAGAATCACTCGTCACCTGAACTCAAATCAGGTGATGTCGCGCGCTCAAAATGGATGTCGGGGCGGTGGTCGTGGAACCAAGGAACCACTCCTCATTGACGCGGTCATTGGCAAAGTGGTTAAACGCAACCGTCGGAACCTCTCCGCCGCCTGGATAGACTACAAAAAGGCATTCGACTCGGTGCCTCATACATGGCTGAAGAGGGTCCTCGAGCTGTACAAGGTTGACTGTACAGTTCGAGACTTCCTCGGGCAGTGTATGGGGCAGTGGAGTACGATCCTTTGTCATCTAGGCGAGCGGATGACGGCTGCGGAGAACCACATAAGGATAAGAAGGGGTATCTTCCAGGGCGATTGTCTGAGTCCAATCTGGTTCTGCCTCTCTCTGAACCCTCTTAGTACCTTACTGGAGGGTTCCGGGAGGGGATTTCAGCTTCGGAGAGGAGGTACAAAAGTGACCCACCTTTTCTATATGGATGATCTCAAGTTATTCGCCTCCAGTCGCTCTCATCTTATGGAATTGCTAAACATCACTTGTGATTTTAGCAATTCTATTAGAATGGAGCTGGGGACGGATAAGTGTGCGATCCTCCATGTCGAAAGGGGTAGGGTTGCTAACTCTGAGGGCATAGACTTATCTATGCCCATCAACATAAAGACCCTATCCGAGGCTGAAACATACCGATACCTGCACCGAACCGATACGAAGTGTGCAGCCTCCGTAATTACTTTCTGACGAGAGCGGATGATCCATTCTATAGGGACGTTATTTCTTGTGATAAAGGACTTACCCCTCTATCCTTAGCCAACGAGCAATGGCAAGACCCGGCAGTACAGAGCATTTCCGACCGGGAGACCGTATGGAAGGAGAAGGAGCTCCACGGGAGGTTCTACAAGGCTCTACATGAGCCTTGCGTAGACACAGTCGCCTCCCTCCACTGGCTACGTTTCGGTGACCTCTTTGGGGAAACCGAGGGTTTTGTCTGTGCGATACAGGATCAGGTTATTAAGACCAACAATTATCGGAGATACATCCTAAAGGATGGCGCCGTCGACATCTGTCGAGCTTGTCGCCATCCCGGTGAGTCACTTAGGCATGTCATCTCCGGTTGTTCGGCGCTTTCTAACTCTGAGTATTTGCACAGACACAACCTAGTAGCCAGGATTCTACACCAGGAGCTCGCTCTGAAATACGGTCTCGTGGATCGGAAACTGCCATATTATAATTACTTGCCGGAAGCCGTGCTCGAAAATGACCGCGCCAGGCTCTACTGGGACCGGGCCATCATCACGGACAGGACTATTCTTGCGAATAAGCCTGATATTGTGCTGATGGACCGGGCACAGTCAAGGATATTTTTGGTCGACATTACCATTCCTTATGACGAGAACCTCGTGAAAGCCGAAACAGATAAGTTGACAAAATATCTGGACCTGGCTCACGAGGTGACCGACATGTGGGGTGGTCTGCCGGCCGAAATTATTCCTGTGGTCGTCTCTGCGAACGGGTTAATCCCAGTCAGCCTCTCGGGTCATCTGAGGCGACTGGGACTCCGTGACGGATCGCTCCAAGCTCAAATGCAGAAGGCGGTGCTCCTCGATACCGCCCGCATCGTCCGCCGGTTTCTTTCCCTTTCTCCCTAACCCTCGGCCGTTTGGTCTCCCCTGCCGAGGGCTTCCATCTGGTTGGGTTTTTATATATTTATGTAATTTTTATGTATTTATTTTATTTTATTGGTATTTATGTAAGTTTATTATTTTCATTTACAATTATATATTTATACAGCCCAACCAGATGAGAAAACTATACAAATACCCCATAATAATAATAATGTAAAATCATAACTTTCATAATCATCATAATATTAGATAATTTGCACAAAAACCACATTTATTAGTCTGTTCATTGGTGAAAACCGAATGAAAATCCCCATAGTAGTTTCTGAGAAAAGCCCAAAGACCGAATATATAGATACAGACGGACGCGACATACAGACAGACGCGGCAGGGTCTACAATTTAGAATATGTTTAGATATTATTGATTATTTCTGAATATATCAGCTCGTAACAGCCTACTGTTAGTCTAAAGTTAGAAATGAGTAGTAGTAGAACTACAGTAACCGACATAGCCCAACGGATTAGTAAGTTGAAGTGGCAGTGGGCCGGCCATATAGCTCGAAGAACCTACAACCGATGGGGAAGAAAGGTTCTCGAGTAGCAACCTCATACCGATAAGCGCAGTGTAGGGCGGCCCTTCACTAGATGGAGTGACGAACTGGTATATGCAGAAAGCCGATGGTTGTAGGTGGCTCACGACGGTGCTTGTGGCATTCATTGGGGGAGGTCTATGTTCAACAGTGGACTTATGAAAGGCTTTAATTGATGATAATGATTTCACTGCTGAAAAAGTCTGATTTCCATTGAAAATTCTTGATACTTTTAAACGTAATAAACAACTGTAAAAAAACAACAAATCAATTATTGGTTTGTGCACTCACGCGCAATCCGCACCGCGAGTCAATCAAGATCACGAAAACCTTGAATTTTCCAAAATCCGGTCGCAATCCTGACAAGACTATAAATCCTGACATTTCAGGAAAATCCTACATATGGCAACTCTGTTTACAAGTCCATTAAAAATCTCTTAGAGTAGTGGATAGGTGGTCGGTGTAGGAAGAGTTGAACGACCTCGAAATACGTGTCATAACGTAGACGCGTTCGTACTATTTATATAAAAAGGGATTACTGACGAAGCGGTTGTGAAATCAGTCGCCACACGCTCGGGATTCGACAAAAATTTGTTTAGTACGACTTCATTATATTTAATTAGTGTTTTTTTTTTATTGATCTAAACACACGTATCACGTGTGTTATCTTCATTGCAGGGTCATGTACCTATATTTTATCAGGTTTCTCGAAATTTTCTAGAAAGTTTTGACTATGTAAAAAGTAAACGCTAGCTGAACCATTAAAATTTTAGTCCACTAAACAGTAGTCTTTTCAAGAATTTGCCATCGGGCGTGCATTTCTAGAAAGAATTATCCACACGATCGGCAGTCGGGTTGGTGAGTACGGAGCCAAGAACCTCACGCTGATAATGTAGTAATGCTGCTGTCTGTGGGCCCACCGTCAGTCTGTACGATTTGGCTTGGGCATTTTTTGATGCATATTCTGCTAATCTTTTGAAATGTCAATCAGTTTTTTACACCACTTACATCAGTTTCAAGTGAGGATTATATTTTGAGTAAAGGTCGAAATGTGCCCCGTTAGTGTAACATGGGTTAATTAATATTAATACCAATTTATTGTTCTATTGAATATATTTTATAAAAAAAAAATTTCTAATGCACATTTTTAATATAATTTATACGCGGTAGAGCAGCATATTAGTAGTATAGTTGTAGCACGAATGGGTCGGCTCGACCGAGGAAGGACAACGCTCTCACAGAATATCAGCGTAAAATAACAGCTTAAAACTGCTGTGTTTCGTATGGTGAGTGTACAGAACTGGAGACCTTTTTTACCGGAAAAGAGGCATTCCATCATAGTCCTCACGCGTTACAACGCATCTGTATTGTGATTCTTTATTGAGGATAGATGTAGATGTCTATGGGTCACAGCAACCACTTACCATCAGGTGGACTGTGCTCTCGTTTGTCACCCTATCCTATAAAAAATATTAATATCACCACTACCTTAAATCTATGCCTATCAATAATACTATAAAACTGCCAGCTGAGTTTAGAATGCTTTCACTGGGGCTAATTCACGACAGTAGTCGATTGAACCCACTTCTAGAAGTCGCAGTCCGTGCCATTGATTAAAACAAAAAAAATATCAGTAATCCGTACCCCTATCTAAAACTTTCCGGATCATAATCATAATTTTTATCAGATGCTTCTTCACAATACAAAAGTAATAACCGATTATACATTCATGGAACGCATCATAATTGGAGACGAGATACGAGTTTAATTTAAACCAGTCGAAATAATTTCAATGGAGGACAAAAAATGAGTCAAACGCTTATAAATAAACCAATTAAAAGCTAAACAATGTTTACGGTTCGACTCCAAAAATGGAAAGTATAATTATTTATTACTAACGAGCATATCTACTATGGTATTTTCCGAGTAGATGTACTCAATTTTGGTTCTATTTTGAGGTATCTAAATTATTTACTGATAAGAGCCGGCGTCTACGAGTATATTCTTTTCAGTGTTATTGGCGTTAATACGAATAGTTTATTGCTTTAGGGTGTTATTATATGGTAATAAGTCAAATATGTAAATATCTTTTGTCAATTCCGTTAAGTGATATGACATAGTCGTTAACGATATTTTATCACAAAAGGCTTTCTGTACAGGCGAACGCTAACTATAAAGTTAGCGCTGTTCGTAAGAACGTGACGAAACTTTTCACGTAATTTGAATGCCATTACGTTTTATAAAAAACAAACTGAGCTTTTTCTTGTCAATTGCTATAAACTGTATATTCACAATACAATTTGGGATCTGAATCTGTCCTTGTGTTTTAAATATAACGCATAAGTATCATCTTTGATATTATATTGCATGTGAAATCTCCAAGCGGATGTATATACCTAGTCAGGTCATAAATTCTGTCACATGTTTAATATAAAATAATTGAAACAAGTTTATTCATTATGTAACCATTTATATACCAAAATGAACTTAACAAAACATATATTCTTATGACACTAAAGTTTATTCAAAATGACCTCCGTGATTTTGAATACAGGCCTTCAATCTGCGCGGCCAGTCGTCTATCGCAGCACGAACGAGGTCCATGTCAATATCGGCGGCTGCCTTAATTAAGGATGTCTTGAGTGACTCCAAATTGGGATGAGGCTTTGAGCACGCCTTTTCCTCCAAGTGTTGCCATATCTTGTAATCTAACGGATTCAAATCTGGACTGGAGGAGGGCCAGTCTTCATGCCGGATGAAGTCGATTTCACGCGCCGCCAGCCAGTCTTGTGTGCTCTTCGCTGTATGAGCTGGCGCCGAATCTTATTGGAATACCCAGTGCCTGTTATTGAACATGGTATGAGAAACAGGTTCCACAAGGTTCGTCAGGACTGTATTTTGATACACAACTGCATTCGTTTTTACACCTTTCTCACAAAAATGTACCTCTGTTAAGCCCCAATAAGAAACTCCCAACCATACCATGAGCGAGGATGGAAAATGACCTCGTTGGACACGCGGAATACGGTTGCTCGCTTCTTCATTACTGTGTGCGTACACCTTATTATTTTGTTTGTTGTAGCTCTCTTCTACGGTAAAAATTTTTTATTCGAAGAAAGAATTCCCCGATATTTTTTTCCCGCGTACCGCTTCAACAAAGCGCGGCATCTCTTCAGTCTCAGGTCCATTAGACGAGCATTCAAACGATGTCCTGTTTTTCTTTGATATGCCCGAAGCCCTAAGTCTTCATTTAACACCCTTTAAGCCGTGGTTCTGCTTAACCCCATCTAAAGGGCCAACAGTTTCTGCTTACGTTTGGGATTTCTTTGAATTCGCGTCTTCACAGCTTTCATTACTGCTGGAGTCCTAACAGGCCGAGGGCGACCACTTCTTGACCTGTCATCTACACTAGTCTTCATTGTATCGTTTGATGGTACGATAAACGAGTCTTTTGGTTATATTCAAATTTTTTAGTATGTCAAAAATTTGAATTGGCGCGTAACCGCAACGATGCAACGCAATAACTGCAACACGGTCTTCTTTAAGCGTCCACTCCATATTTAAAAATGAGTAAAATTCTAAAAAGTATACAGTTTTATTATCATGAAAAATTCGAGATTAGAATTCAATAAACTTTTTTGTGGCCAGCATTCTAAAAGAAAAGTTTTTACTGTGTGTCAATACTTATGACCTGACTAGGTATATATATTATTGACGAAACGAAAGCGACCTATAACTTTTTTAGCGATTACTCCTGCCACTATTTTTTCGTCTAATAGTCAGCTATTTTTTTGTAAATTGTTTATAAGTATTTGTTTTCTGACATAGCTTATGTCTGAGCTATAATATTGCAACGCCTTATTAAATAAAAACTAGTCTTTTTGACCAAGAATAGCGTTGGAATCAATTGAGCTGTTATTAATACCAAGTGACAAGGTCTATATTTAAACTTTATTTTTATTATTATAATAATAATAATTATTATTATAGTCTAAGGATGTTGCTAGTCAAAATTATTACGCGTTTATTAATAAGGGAGTATATATGTTGTTTTGTGTTTTTAAAATTTTATATCCAAGCTGCTCATGTAATATTTAGTGTAACGTTTTTTGAAAAACAGTAAATTTTCAGTGAAATCTACGGAAGATCTCACTACCTTCAAAAGATAGATTATCATCGCTAGAGTTCTTCATTATTGAAAAACCTGCTGGCTAATTCCAGAGATTACAACAGATCCTCTATACTAAAGAATAGACTTGGGACAGTATCATACTGATACCTAGGTACGCTTACTTAGTTTGAGGATTTCCCTCCTCCATGTTTGTCAGGTGCATTGGTGATTGCAGTACCAACAGGTGTCTCGTACTTGAAGCTGTTCTTATTGCCGCCCTGGGGATTTTATATCTGGTACTCTGGCATAGTGGATTTTCTTACAACGCCACTACACGGTCATCTTGTGGGTACCCTAAGAGGCGACCGAGGGAAATTGAAACAGAATGTGGGTAGCATCTTCCTGATAACAGGTGAAAAAAATACTGCGGTTGTCAGTCCACTAAGTTTAAGTATGGCTGGCTGACTATGGCAAGCACAGGGCGAGGCAATCTATGTGGGAGGCTATGTTCAGTCGTGGGCATTCAAAAGAGGTTGCAATATTGATGATGCTCATGATTGAAATCATTGGAAGCCACAAGATTTTCGAGGCCAAATCTTTATGGCGTCAATGAAATAAAAGTAGGAAAATTAAAATTTTTGTAGAACAGACTTCAATATAAATTATTAAGGATAACTCAAAAACTACTAGCCAGACTTTAATCAAGGTCCAAGGTGGGACCATATGAGAAGCACCAGCTTTCAAATAAAAAAAAGAATCATCAAAATTGGTTCACCTAGAAAAAGTTATCAGGTAACACATATAAAAAAAGAAAAAAAAACAGTCGAATTGAGTATCTCCTTTTTTTAAAGTCGGATAAAAATGGATGCATGAGTTTCCCTTACGCCGCCACTATACGTCTAGTTCATTTATGGCTACTGAACTCTGAAATGAAAATTTATAACCCACATAACATTATATGTGAAATAATATGTTAATACGCTTTTGTTAATGTATTAATACCGAGGTTGTACATAAATATGAAACCGAAGCACGGATGTAAAGAGTCATGACAACGGAATAAAATCTGTAAGATGTTGCTGTTAAAACTTATTTTACCGAAAAGTATCCGCATTATACGCGTTTCCCGCAAACTGGAGAGCGAGGAACGAGATGAATAATATATTTATTTTAATACTAGCTGACCCGTGCCCACTTTGCTGGGTGTCAAATATTTTAACTTGTGATGAAATTATCTTGTTTGGTTCTTAGTACTGAGTGTTTAGGATTTATTTTCGGAATTGATAATTGACAAATATTGTTATTTTACATTAAAATATATTATTAATCACAATCAAATATAGCCTTTGTTACTTAGGAATAATGTAGCTTTCTACTGGTGAAAGAATTTTTAAAATCGGTTCAGTAGTTCCAGAGATTACTTTCTACAAACAAACTCACAAACTTTTCTTTATAATATTAGTGTAGATTAGCACGACGGATAAACTAAAGCTGATTCAAGTAAATTTCTGAGTAGACCGTGGTTTAAATGATTATCCGGAAAAAGTACACTATTAGTAAAACTGACGTATTAGTATTTTTAGAATTAGTTTTAAATCTCTTCCATTCTGAAAATTAAAAATGGATGATTATTATCTGTAGCGAACCATTTCTACTTCTAAGAACATTCACCATGTCGTATTTCTTTGTTTACTTTTGCGGATGTAACAAAATTATATTATTTTAGCACTCTGTATTGATATAATTTAGATTTTCACGTTGTTTTCAATTGACTAATTTGATTTCATTCCCTACATGAGTGGCGGAGTAAGAATATCTACTACCCCATATCATTTCGTAGGTTTCGTATAAGGCGACGTAGGGAAAAAAACCAAGAGATGGGTAGCAGCGTCTTCTTAATATCAAACAACCGGCCTGCTATGCGTGACAACGATGGCAAATGTCCCCTATGAGGCTGTAATGATGATGATGATACACATTTAATATCGGTAATGATAAAGTTTTTTTTTAATTTAAATTTAGTTTGAATGACTGATGAAGAAGGTTTTTAAACATATATATACATATTTCGTAGATTGCTTTTTCTAAAGTCTTAATTATATATAATACTGTCATATTAATTATTATATTCCTAAAAAAAGCAAAGAGATATTAGGAGCACACAGAATACTAACGTAAAATAGCAGCTTAACACTGATGGATATGGTGAGTGTAGAAAACTGGAGACCCTTTTTACTGGAAAACAGGCATCTTAGTCCTCACGGTTGACAACTCATCTGCATTTTGACTATGGGTCATAGCAACCACTTACCATCAGGTGGACTGTGTGCTCGTTTGCCACCCTTATCCTATACAAAAAAGAAAAAAAAAGCGACTACACAGATTAAATTAATACGATGGCTAAGTTTTCTTGTCTGGTTTCTTTTATGAAACACCTGGATAGTAACGAGGAGCTGACAAACTAGGACCTTCCTACTGGCTTTGTCACGAGCTTCTTACGGAAGTCTTTGTGTAATTTAAACTAGAACTTACGATTTATTTTTTTCACTGTGAAATATTATTCATAATAAGTTGCTTACCTGAAAAGAAAAAAATAGTTATAAATGACAAATAGATAATAAATAATCAGTGTGTTTGAAAATAACAAGACTTTTGAACAGTCAACAGGCAAACAACAGTACCAAGTTTTGAACACTCTAGTGCAGTCTGATATATCTGTTATTTTCTACATAATATATACTTAATTTTCTTTATCCTTATAAGCCTTAAAATTCACTGTTGAACATAGGTTTTTCTGAAATGTGAATTTCTGCGGTTTTATTCATAATATACGACAGCCAGTGTCAACGTAAATTAGCCATCTGAACAGAACAAGATTATATTACCT
Organism: Parnassius mnemosyne; assembly: GCA_963668995.1. Classification (NCBI taxonomy): domain Eukaryota; kingdom Metazoa; phylum Arthropoda; class Insecta; order Lepidoptera; family Papilionidae; genus Parnassius; species Parnassius mnemosyne. The sequence continues at coordinate 18,339,667 of CAVLGL010000104.1, read as the reverse complement.
CATCATCTCGTCTGATCGGACGATAATTAGACGCAGACGAGAGAAATCAGGCGCAAGACCAATGGCTTTACCTGTTTTCCGAGGCAAGGATTTAAATACCGCCAATTTTCTGACTCCGGGCGACCTACTGAGAATTTCTTGACAAAAATAAGCAAAAACTGTTTTTTCCCGACCCGGGATTCGAACCCGGATTAACAATTGCGTTTACGACTACTAAACCAACAATGAGATATTTTACAATATTAAAATGGCACATAAGCTTACAGTGCACCTGAGGGTAAGTGGCTTCTGTAGTCCATGTGAAATCAAGTATATTAAAAGTTAAAGTTACAGCATGTATACGCCCCACTGCTGGGCACATACCTCCTCTCATTTCGGAGAGGATTCAACCTGGAACCAACTTTAAACAAAACAACTTAAATTAATTTTACGTAGTAGAGGCATGCTGCAGCTATACTATGGTTGTAGCACGAATGGGTCGCCTCGACCCAGTCGTGGGACCACGCTATCACAAAATACAAGCGTAAAAGAGCAGTTTAATGCTTTTGTGCTGTTTTATTGGAAATGAGGCACTCTATCATAGTCCTCAGGGGTGACAACGCATCTGCATTTTAATTCTTAATCGAGGATAAATGTAGATGTCTATGGGCCACAGCATCCACTTACCATCAGGTGAACTGTGTGCTCGTTTGTCACACTTATTATATGAAAAAATCCCGAAAAAAAAAAGAGCTGATGATCTTCAAACGGCTGTAAATATTTTCTTGAATCATAGCTAAGAACGCTCTCGATCAAGTCATCTTTCAAACAAAAAAACTAAATCTAGATCGGTTCATTCGTTTGGGAGCTACGACACACAGATCACACAGACACACAGATCTGTGTATGTGTGTGTGTCTGTCTGTGGCACACGTTAAACATATAACAGCTTTCTTTTTCGTACGAGGTTAACAAAACAAAGAACACATGCGTTGTCAACATGGTCTCATTACTCTTCATCTAAACTAATTCTATTCCATGTAAATCCAGGAATCGAGAATAAATGGAAATGAATCAGTTCCAAGTAAATAAATTCTGCTTTCCAAGCCACGAGGAAAACGAATACGTAATACCAACTCAATTTATGATCATAATATTTCTTACGTAATATCGCTTAAGAAACGAATTTAATGGCCACCATCATGGGACCAAAATTGCCAAGTGACGATCGTTGATAGTTAGTTCCTATTGATTTATTTTTAACTGCGTTAGGACCTTTTCCTTGCAATTATGTAAAATGCCTCACTAAAAAAAAAGTTAATGATAATTAATTTAAGAAATGTCGTATGATGGCGGCGTCGAAAGGATCTTATGCCTTCTCATTATTTCGTTCTCGAGGTTTCGTAAGAGGCGACTATAGGTTGCCAGAATGATCTGATGGCGTTTGATCGATGGTACGGCCATCTGGTATATATACAAACAGAGGTAAATATTCTGACGGTGACACAAAGCAGCGTTAAATGTGTCATAAGTCCGGTGGTGCGATCGTCTACTTACTTGCTAAAAATGGTGATCAAGGCAGACCAGAGAGAAGGAAGACAAAGAGGTTGAAAAACATTACGAACCCTAATTTTAGACGGTTGCTCCACATTTAAGAAACGTTAATTTATTGAAACATTAGGTAGGCTATCTTTGACTGCATCACTACTTATAGTTCATTTCAAATAGGATGACAGGATTCCACTTGAGACTTAGCAATTACAGCTGTAATGTTAATCTATTGTTGTGTGATTATTTTATTGCTTTAACACTTGAAGTTAAGCATCTGTTGATAATAATGAACCAGTATAGCTGGAATGACCAATTTTGGTACTTGAACATTAAAACAAATTAAATTGTAGATAAAAAACCTTTATTACTTTTAACTTAACTATTTTAAATACTTATAACAACTTGTTAATATTTTGTTTAATCAATCACTCTGAAGAACATTCATCGGTATCTGTGTCCTCACACGTATAATAAATACGTGTGAGGCCACAGATACCGATGAATGTTCTTGAACATTAAAACAGTTTAATTTGTTTTAACGTTCAAGTACCAAAATTGGTCATTCCAGCTATACTGGTTCATTATTATCAACAGATGCTTAACTTCAAGTGTTAAAGCAATAAAATAATCACACAACAATAGATTAACATTACAGCTGTAATTGCTAAGTCTCAAGTGGAATCCTGCCATCCTATTTGAAATGAACTATACCAACAGGTGGAATAGCAGTCAAGCACTGGCTTGTTATAGTAAAAAAGGTAAATGACTTATTAAAGAGGTAAAGGAATAATTTAAATTCAAATCCTAAATATTTATTGTAAGTTAAGAGATACTTAGCACTCGCTATAAATTTCGCAGCATTCGAACAGCCCGAGTTCGATCCCCGCCGGCAGTAATAAATTGTTAATTGCAATTTTAAGTGCTGATTTACCACGTACTCGGCGGTGAAGGAAAACATCGTGAGGAAACCTGCAGGTTTGAGAAATAAGAAAAAATATTTCGAAGACATGTGAAGTTCGTCAACACGCATTAGGGCAGCTCGGCGGACACTTCCTTGCCCTAAAATCTCTCTCAAAAATGGCTTAACTGTAACTGGAACTTCAAGTGTTATTATAAATTTGGTGTTACCTTAACCACCCTTTTCTTGTACAATATTTATTATATTCTATAGGCCTGTGCTTAACATAACTTACATATAGAATAAAAACACTAATCATAATTATAAAAAAAAATATTAAATTAATTAATAATAAAATAAAGAATCAAATAATTGGATTTACATACTGTAGTGTATTATAATTTTGTAGATATTCTTCAAAATTGTGAACACAGCTTTCTATAAAATATTTTTTTAATTATTTTGAAATGGAAGCAATTTGTTTTAATTTCTAATAGGTATTCAGAAGAATTTATTAAAATATTAAATTGCAGCTCATACTATATGTCAATTGGCATATAGTATGAGCTGCAATTTAGTATTTTAATTCTGGATGGAGCCAAGTAAAGTCGTTTTTTGTTTCGCGTGTTAATATTACATGTTTCTTTTATTTTGGTTTTGGAACGTAATATTAATGGAATAATTATGTAATGTCTTTCAGGACGTATTTCGGTCACGACGGACAGTTGCAATGGAGACTAGCTATCTGCACGGGACAGGATTATAGTGCCCTAGTGTATGCGCAAACGCAAACACATGTGCACTCTCTATTTCCTCACTGTCATAGTCCGATGGGACGGTAATCCGACACGACCTGAGAGCGTCTCCACCAAAGTTTTCAACATTTGTCAACACGTGTTGCCGACAAATGTTTCTGTCAGGCGCGTCTCCACCAAAAATGTTGACAACATTTATGTTTCCGACATGTTGACAAATCAACAAAAGTTGACGACATTTGTTTCAAAATGTTGCAAATCAAAGGAATACGCTTGTTGCCGACATTTGTTCCCTCGGTGGAGACGCTTTTTGCAACATTTTGAATCAAATGTCGTCAACTTTTGTTGATTTGTCAACATGTCGGAAACATAAATGTTGTCAACATTTTTGGTGGAGACGCGCCTTTACGTGCTATTTATATGAATGGAATGGTTATGTAATACTACTTCGACGCTCTAAGCATTCGCTAAAGGAAAGCAATCAGAAGCAATAACACAATTTCAAGCAAATGAAAGTGTGGGAGTAAAGTTAATAATATTTTATTAATACGTTCACGGTCCTAAATTTTCAAGATCAAACCGCTGCAGATAAGAATGAATCAAACTGTTTGTTCTCAGTAGGCTTAATAACGGCTGCCAGGAAAATCGTGTGAAAAGAAAACATCTTTGGGAATTATTTCTCGGAGTCATCGTTCAAAATAATTTACATTTCTTCTAAATAAATGAGACGAACAGAATCTTTATTTCTTTTTAAATTATTTTAACTATGTGTGCGTCTTACTTCTGATTTGTGCAGGAGGTTTGGAAAAGAAAATAGTCGCTACTGTTTCTTCACTGCAAATTGCAGATGTCACAAGTCCTCAAGTAGTTTTATTTTCTCAATTAAGCAGGTTTGTGTTTTACAAATAGATTGGTGCCGACGAGGATAGAACTCGTGTGAAGTAAAGTTACAGCTTATAAACGTCTTACTGATGGGGCAGAGATCTCATTTATGAGGGTGCTATGGAAGTGATTAGTTCACCACGCTGCTCCAGTACGTGTAAGCACGACTTCTTTCTCCAAACATTCTATTCCTCGGACATGCGGGTTTCCTCACGATGTTTGCTTCAACCGCCGAGCACGTTAGATAAAGATTTTGAATGCAATTAATAATTACATTGGTGCCCGCGAGGATCGAACGATTTTATAGGTTACTAGCTGTCCTCCGCGACTTGGCCCGCGTGTAGTTTAGGGTTTTAATTATTTTCCGCGGAACACTAATTCTTTTCCTAAAATATAAGTAACCTAAGTTACTCCTTATAACATCAGCTAACTGCCAGTGAAAGTCCCGTCGAAATCAGTCCAGCCGTTTCGGAGATTAGTCGGAACAAACAGACAGACAAAAATTTTAATAATTGTGTTTTTGTTATAAGTACCGTATATACTTTCATATGCATATAGTAAAAAGCTGGTATTTTGACATTACAAATAGACACTTTAATTTTATTTATTTGTCTAGATGATCTTATGGTTCGTAGAATCGATCGGGAAGGAGGAGCCGGTAAGAGGCAAGCGGAGTGTAGAGCAGTCTCCACGCGTGTTCAGTTGCAGTCTTTGGGGGAGATCTATGATTGGCAGCAGCCTCGTGATGGACTGTAATGATGAAGATTTGTACGAATTTTACTTAACTAGTATTTTACGTGGTAGAGCCATACTGCAGCTATATTAGTAGTATAGTTGTAGCACGAATAGGTCGGCTCGATCGGGAAAGGTCCACGCTCGCACAGAATACCAGCGTAAAATAGCAGCTTAATGCTGCTGTGTTTTGTATGGTGAGTGTAGAGAACCGGAGATCCTTTTTACTGGAAACGAAGCATTCATTGTGACAACGCATCTGCATTTTGATTCGTAATTGAGGATAGATGTAGATGTCTATAGGCTAAAGCAACCACTTACCATCAGGTGGTCTGTGTGCTCGTTTGTCACCCTTATCCTATAAAAAAAACTAAATTGGTCTTAATTTTTTCATTAGTACGTAAAAATCCACTGCTAAATCGTTTTAGGCAGGAATTAACCTTAATCTACACGGATTTGCAGACTGATTGCAATTGTAGACGTCTCGCACCTTTACGCTGGTCCCTGTCGCTGGTCTAGGCAGATTGTGCCTGGCGTTCACGAGGCGATTATACCGCCATTTTTCGGAAGCCATGCGATCTTACAAAAATTTCCTAATGTCGACTCTTATTTACAACGCTGCCACTCCGCTATTTTAAACTATTTTCATAATATCTCGCTGGCTTTACTATTGAATTTTCATAGGACAGAGCATGACATCTTTCTTAGATTTTAGATTTTTCATTGTCACCTCTAACTGTTTAAATATTTAATAATAATAATAATTATAAATGTAAACAGTAAGAGGTTACCTATTATTACAGTACGCGATTATACACTTACGACACCCCCACACGAAGAATATCTATACAGTCTTATTTAAAAAAAAAAAAACTTTTATACTTTGAAAATATCCCGCCAGATTTCTAGTTAATTTTTTGACAGACCTAGTTTCCATATAAATAAAGTTAAGACATTCTAAACATATTTTTTTAATATTCTATTTTGTTACTGACACATACATATACGCCACACAATAAATGTTTGTACACTATGTTTCTCTAAATTCAAAAGCTCAGGGTAGAATAAGCTTAAGGTAATTTGCGTGCGAAATTGATACGACGGACTTTCGAAAATAAACAGGTCTCATGTCGTAGATCGTAGACATGAACAGGAATTTATATTGTCTAGTCGCTATGTGACGGCGGTCATCGCCTCCAATCAAAGGAAAAGCATATTTAAACGAGTCTTGGTTCTCAGATATAATTTCAAAGGAATAAATATTAATAAAACTTAAACCTTCCAGCAGATTCGTAAATATGTTATTAACATAATAACACAAGAAAATTAATAAAAAGTTTTGTTCAAATGTTGATAATAAATGATCGATATTGCCGAAAGTCGGTATTTGGAGACAATCTCGAGTTTGCACTCAAGCTTCATAATGTCAAAACCTGTGTATGATCTAGACTAAAATTACCGTTACTGACTGAACATAGGCCTCACCCATAGGTTGCCACATGGGGGGGGGGGATACTTGCCATAGTTGCCACGCTTGGCAAGCGGGTTGACAACCGCTCTCGTTTTTTATTTTTATTCGTTATTAGGAAGACACTGGTGCCCATCTCCTGATTTGTTTCCCTCTGTCGCCTATTATGACACCCATGGGACTATATAGAGTAGTGGATATTGTTACCCGCCATTAAAGACTAAAATTAACTTAAATCTATTCTAGGCCTAAGTATAGAGCCCGAGTGATGAGCGTGAAGCAAGGCGGGGTGTTCAAGACAATCACATGATGTTCTTTTATAGAGTGGCGACTGTCCGAGGGTATAGGAAACGCATTTTAGCTTACCCCGTGATAATACTAAATCCTTCGAAGATACTTCACATAATGTTGGAGTGATTTACTATAATACCTAGTTCTTAGAAAACGACCTGTATATCTACGAAATATAGCTTATAAATCCAACATGTATGTACTTCTGAAAACTAAAAATTTCTATGGAACAAGAAAGTTGACCCGCCTTGTACCTAATTTTATTAATACCTTGCCACTAGAATTACAAAACACATACGGTAAATCAAAACTGTGTAAAAGTAAATTTAAATCATATTTGTTAAATCAACCATACTTATTGAAGTAAGTACTTCATACTAGAATATTGTGATTTAATACTAATACATCTATAATATAATATATAATATAATATCAATACTCTAGCGTAGATAAACCCCTAGAGGTTTATATGTTAGTATTGTACTGGATAATGCAACATAATTATGCTTAATAAATTTAAAAAAAAACTAACTAGTAGTCCGATCCTGACCAGTTTTTACACGGTGTAGCCAAGCTGAAACTATATAATGGCTGCAGCATGAAGGGGACTGGGAAAGAACTATGCTCTCACAGAATACCAACGAGAAATATCCCTTTTTACTGGTAACAAGGCGACGAAGTATTCCATCTTAGTCCCTCGGAGTTCTTTTTTCTATAGAATAAGGAAAACGAGCACACAGTTATACGTGGTAGAGCAATGCTACATCAACATAGATGTAGCATAAATGGGTCGGCTCGACCGGGCAAAGACCACGCCATCACAGAATACCAGTGTGAAAGAACCTGCAGTTACAAACCTAAGAGTATTTATTCGATACTTAGCTTTAAATACTAAATACTCTTGGTATTAATACTTCTAAATCAAGTGAAAAGGAGGAATCAATAAAAAGTACTCGTCGAGTAGTTTAAAGATAGTTCATTATTCATTGTGTGAAAGCATCTTTAATTTCTTAACATTTTGCAGTCAAACAAACAACAAAGTTGCCAAGAAACTTTCCGTTAAGTCATTTATTTTCATGCCATGCATTTTTATTATCCACCACAGTTCACAGTGTATCATAACTAAGTTCTTACATTTCCTCTTCATTAGTCCCAGTCCGTAAAAAGTCTGGATGAAGTAGCTAGATATTAGCCTTTCCTTTTGCAGGGAATATGTGCCGATCATCACACTTGGCAGGCAGATGGTGATTGCGTACCAGAAATCTGGTACCTTTAACGATAACGCCAGATTTTTTTATACCGAATCTTTCAAATTGAAATATGAAAATTACTGCACTTCTATTTAGAGCAGATAGATATAGATAACGTTGCTCAGATAAGCCAAACTAGGCCCAAGAAAGAGCCCTGTAACAGACTCCACATGTATATGTTTAGCTCAACTCTTGCAAGTCAAATTTAAACTATTTCCTGTAAACTAACGACTTAGAAATTTTGCATGCTTGTTCAGTCCTGATGAACTTAAAAGGTAAACGTCGCGACATGCTTTCAGATCGCATAAGAAAACAATCATATTATTTATAGAAAGTATGTCTATTTATCCCTTTTGCTGGTGAAACTTGTATAAAGCAGTCATATTCAATCTTTTTGTTGGTTTGGGGCTTACACAACATTATAAAACGACGGTTTTACGGTGACCACTGACGATCAAATACGTGTTTGACGTAATAATCTTTTTTTAAACCTCGACGCAAAATGAGGGTTTTTTTATACCGAATCTTTCAAATTGAAATATGAAAATTACTGCACTTCTATTTAGAGCAGATAGATATAGATAACGTTGCTCAGATAAGCCAAACTAGGCCCAAGAAAGAGCCCTGTAACAGACTCCACATGTATATGTTTAGCTCAACTCTTGCAAGTCAAATTTAAACTATTTCCTGTAAACTAACGACTTAGAAATTTTGCATGCTTGTTCAGTCCTGATGAACTTAAAAGGTAAACGTCGCGACATGCTTTCAGATCGCATAAGAAAACAATCATATTATTTATAGAAAGTATGTCTATTTATCCCTTTTGCTGGTGAAACTTGTATAAAGCAGTCATATTCAATCTTTTTGTTGGTTTGGGGCTTACACAACATTATAAAACGACGGTTTTACGGTGACCACTGACGATCAAATACGTGTTTGACGTAATAATCTTTTTTTAAACCTCGACGCAAAATTTTTTTTAAACCTCGACGCAAAATAAGTTTAACCGCTATGTGTATGTCTGTCTGTGGCACTGTAGCTCTTAAATGGATGAACCGATTTGGGTGCAGTTTTTTAAATTTAAAGGTTTTCTAGCAATAGTTCTTAGACATGTTTTATCAAAATCAGTTCAGCCGTTTCAAGGTCATCAGCTGTTTTGTTAGCTGCAGTAGGTTTCTTTTTGGGGCTTTTTAAAATTAAATTCAATTTAAGTTATCTAGCAAAGCAGTTTATTGTGACATTTAAAGTGCAGTATTCCGGCTGTGTGCACTACAGAATACAGCTGCACGTGCTGTACGCATTGGAAACATAGAGTACGGAATCGTCGCGCGATTCTGTGCACTACAACTCCATTTAGTGTTAAAATAAACGTTAGAGTTCTACAACTACGTGAACTAAATTCGTTTCAGCTTATAAAAATGACGACAACAAAATTAATCATCTGTTTATTGTAAACAATATATTTTCTAATTTATAGAATGAATATTTTATTGTTTGTCTCGTAAAATCTTAAACCATTCATACGATTACGATGAAGCTTTGGTGAGTTGAGCACGTGTCCGCGAAAGTTTAAAAAAAAATTAAATATTTGTTTGCTTGTTTGTTTTCTTTGCGTTTACCTATAACATTCAACTGTCAACATGTCAACGATTTGGCGAGTTAAAGTGACCTTGACCGCGAACGATGTTGACAAAAAACACTGTACTCACTATAAAATAATTTAAAATTAAAAATTTTGTACAGCCGACTTCAATATAAGTTATTAAGAATAACTCAAATAACTCAAAAACTATTGGTCTGACCTTGATCATATGGGATCACACGAGAAGTGTCAGCTTTCATATAAAAAAAGAATCATCGAAATCGTTCCACCCAGTAAAAAGTTATGAGGTAACACACATGAAAAAAAAACATACGTGTCGAATTGAGTACCGTCTCCTTTTTGGAAGTCGGCAGAAAAACAGCAGCCTTGCTGCTGTTTTAAGCAGGTATTCTGTTAGAACGAGCCCATTTTTCAGCTGAGGCGACCGATTCGTGCTACAGCCATAATACACAGCAACCACATTCTGTTACCTTAAAAAATGTAAGGGAGAAGTTGACACCCTAACTACAAACTGCATCTGTTTTGACAACTACCTTAACAAAGTACTGACGGAGACACTGTTCTTTGCTCAATATAACCGGCTTTTGTGACTAGGTGTTTTATGCCAGAGCAACTTGCACAATCATCATCATCAACATTCATCATTACAGCCATTCACAAGTCCACTGCTGAATATAGGCCTCCCCCAAAAAATGCCACAAAGCACGGTCCTGAGCCACCTGCATCCATCGACTTCCTGCATATCTTACCAGGTCGTCACCCATCTAGTAAGGGGACGCCGTACACTACGTCCGCCGCTACGAGGCCGCCACTCGAGAACCTTTTTTTCCCCATCGGTAGTCGGTTCTTGGAGCTATATGGCCGGCCCATTGCCACTTCAGCTCACTAATCCGTTGGGCTATGTCGGTCACTCTGGTTCTACTGCGGATATCCTCATTTCTAAGTTTATCACGTAGAGAAACCCCGAGCATAGCCCTCTCCATAGCTCGCTGAGCGACCTTGAGCTTCCTCATCCGGCCAGCAGTGAAGGACCACGTCTCAGTTCCATAGGTCATCACTGGCAACACGCACTGGTTGTACAGTTTCGTTTTCAAGTTTTGAGGTGTATCTGACGAGAAGATGTGCCGTAATTTCCCAAACGCTGCCCAACCGAGTTGAATCCGTCGATTGACCTCTCGGTCGAAGTTGGACTTACGTAATCGGACTATTTGTCCCAGGTAAACATACTCGTCAACAACTTCGAGCTTCGTGCTCCCAACAACTACCGGCATAGGTGTGATATGGACATTAAACATGATCTTTGTTTTGTCCATGTTCATCTTAAGACCTATCCGTTGGGAAACACTATTGAGGTCATTGAGCATAGTGCTTAGGTCCTCCAGCGATTCTGCCATAAGGACTATATCGTCGGCAAATCGAAGGTGAGTGATGTACTCGCCATTGATGTTAATACCGTATCCTTTGCATTCCAGAAGTTTGAAAACGTCTTCCAATGCAGCGGTGAAGAGTTTCGGGGATATAACGTCACCCTGTCTTACACCTCTCTGCAATTGGATAGGTTTCGTACTCTGGTTCTGTACTCGGATAGCCCTACTGTACAAGCACTTCGATGTACCGACAGTCAACTTGGCACCGCTGAAAGGACTGCAGCACCGCCCAAATTACGACGGAATCAAAGGCTTTCTCATAGTCCACATAAGCCAGACATAGTGGCAAATTGTACTCCTCGGACTTCTGTTTAATTTGCAAAAGGGTATGTATGTGGTCTATGGTGCTGAAGCCTTTTCGGAAACCAGCTTGTTCGGGAGGCTGGAAGTCGTCAAGTCTGCGCGCGAGATGATTCGTAATGACTCTCGAAAACAGCACGTAGACGTGGCTCAGAAGGGAAATCGGTCTGTAGTTCTTCAAGAGAGCGTTGTCACCTTTCTTGAAGAACAAGATCACCGCACTTCTGCTCCACGCCTCCGGTGTAATGCCACCATGGAGGACGGAATTAAAGACAAATGCACAATCAAATTAATGCAAACACCTCAACAACCTGCAAGCAGTTCACTACTGGATATAAGGCTAACCCGATCTTTCCGTCTTAATATGGCCACGACAGCTATCAGATCCACTGAGCTATGTCAGTTGTAAAAAACGATTATCCTAGGATATATGAAGATATCTTGTGGTTTTTGATAGATGTTGGTTCTGATGAATGATGTGGGACAGATCTAGTAATCTTTAAAGCTCCTCCCAGGCTTCGCCTGGATAGGATATATTAATGTGACCTTATTTATATTTGAAATAATCAAAGACCATTTATTTTACCAATTTTTTCGTTTATTTTTTCAAATAAAAATATCTTAAAGTTTTTCGAATAAAATGTAGCCTAGATCCCTGTTAACGCCTATTTATTGATTCTGGTATAATTTACTTATTCGAAGCGCTTGTCGATGCGTAGTCAATAGAAGCGTTAATATATTTGATTAAAATTCGGTTTGCACCTTAGGTTTACACAGTTGTCTAAACATGAAATAACTATTTTACGATTCAAGCAGTGTGATGAGTAGATCTTATTGTACTGTCCACAGAACAAAATATTCCAATGTTAATATAGAATTTGATTTAACATATTTGTTTATTTTATAATAAAATATTTACAGCGCAATATTAAGGTGTTATACTGCAGTATTGATTTCCGCAGGTAATGATTTTGTTTATGTGCAATTTTTGCACAATCAACATCTACACGATACACAAGTTCTCAGGTTTTTAAATATATTGTTTATATATATATTCCATATTTTCAATCGTTTGATCAAAGCACGTAGTGTTTGCGAACAAAATATCAAAGGATGATACTAGTATATTCCTAAATTTATTTTAAGGATTTCCTAAGTTAAAATACTATTACGTGTTTATTTAATGGATGGCATCTTGCAACGCCACATTTGTGACAAGGAGGAGCGTCAAAATACTTCTAGTATTGCGATCGTTTATGGGTTCGTAAATGGGTCGGCTCGACCAGGGGTAGGACTATGTTCTCACAGAATACCAGTGTAAAATAGCAGCTTAATTCTGCTGTGTTTCGTATGGTGAGTGTAGAGAACCGGAGATCCTTTAACTGGAAGCGAGGCATTCGATCTTAGTCCTCCGAGGTGACAACGCATCTACATTATGATTCTTAATCGGGGATAGTTTTAGATGTCTATGGGCCACAGCATCCACTTACCATCAGGTGCACTGTGTGCTCGTTTGTCACCTTTATTCTATAAAAAAAACATGCTGCTGCCCATCTCCTGTTCATTTTCCCGCAGTCGTCTCTTACAACACCCACGGGAAGATATGGGGTAGTGGATTATCTAATCCCGCCACTACACGGACAGTAGTAAAAATTTTAATTATATACTTTTTTGTTTTAAAAAGTAAAGTAAATTAAAAACTTACTATCGTCCCACGGGTGGACATAGGCGTTCCTACATTTTTAGAGGGTTCATTCAAAGGGGAAGAAAAGTTAACAACGTAACGTGACTCGTGTCTTATATTAAAATCCTCTGATACACACAGGACGAAATAGGGCAATGAACCGTTCCTAATGTGTTTTAATTTTCATTGCATAATTTAAATTTTAAAATATGCAAAAAATTAGGCTGGCTCCGCTTAAAACAAGCCGAGAGCTCTTTCATTAATTTAACGAAGATTCCGAGCGTTCATTCCCTTGAGGTTGAGGTTTAATTTAAAACAGCCTCGTCTCGTTCACTTTTCCGCTAAAGCTTGACCTTTTGTAAAGAATGAGCTGAAAGACCTTAGAAGCGCAGAAGAGCGCTTTGACTTTTAAGCCGATTTCAAAAAAAATTATTTGAATTTTACTTGAATTTTAATTTTGTTTTGTGTAACTACTAGCACTAGGTTTATTTTTCTTTGACTCATACTCATACTATTATATTTTTGCTAGTGTCAAGTATATTAAGTTTTCTTTATAATAATTTGTTTAAAAACCTACTAATATGTTGATGTGTTGAATTGTGAAGTGTTTGGGTGATTTTGACGGCAGCTTGAGCCAGTAGTCGACGACAATAGTACTCAAGGCGCCTAAGCAGACATATTATCATGAGGTTCACATCACCATTCTAGCACTTGTTTCATCGTTTCCACTAATAGTTCGCATGCGCTGACATTTAATACGCAAAATTGCACCACTTTTACGTTGCAAAATCTACTTCAAACCATTATTTAAACAATAATACAGGAGCAGCAATCCGCCGCCAGTCAACTTCTCGCCAAAACCACAGAATAAATAATAGTTGCCAAAACCCCTAGCACTAAGTAATGAGTCTTTAAATTATAACTTTAAGTTCAAGTTCCTGCTAAAACACCTCAAGCGGTTTTGAGATAAAAAGGAGGTTCTCAGATCTAGTGTATGTTAAGCGATATCTTCATCAATTGTGAACCAATTTTGATTTCTATATTATTAAATAGGTTATACTTTAAGGGTGGTCACATACAAATTTGGAGGCGAAATTCCACCCCTACGGGTGGAGAAATAGGAAATGAATTTTTTAATGTAATCATTTAGACGACAATGAGTTTGCTAGATTCCTTACTCCACTGAAAAGAACTTAAAATTCTAAAGTCACGACTTTAATTATTTTATACACTATGTCTTGGGACCGCCTATTGATAGCTTGCGACCAAGATACCCAAAATTGTTTAGATATAAAAACAAATAGCTATTAACTAATAAATTTAAAAGGTAGTTTTCTTAAATATATAATTTTAGCAATTATATCGTTTATTCGATGGTGGGATGCAGAAACATCGGTCGATGAGGTGGTGAGTTCTTGTTTTTTTTAAAGAATACTAAGCATTAGGGAATTTGGAACCGAAACTGTTTTCAAGATCCGGGAGCGTGAAGACAGTAGCGGAAGCGTGATTTTCCTCATCAGGCAACATAGAAAATTTACGTATTAATTTGTGACCTGATTGATTTTCAAACCCTAGAAAATATGCACGTGACTTTCACGTGTAAGGAAAAAAGAAATTTAATATTATTGATGCAGATTTCACAAAGTACCGTTAACACCGGAAATCGATTTTCAATTCGCAGTTCTTTTATTATTGCTACAAAACGACCGGACCTGAAATTTCCCTTACTTTCGGGACCCGGATTTTTTCTATAATATTACAAAATAAAGGGCCAATGCTTTTATTTGTGATAATATAATGTTAACGCCACTCACACTTCCGTTAACCACTGCAGTTAATTAAAACGCTAGGAGTGGTTCACGATTGGCGGATTTGAATTTACGACCTTACGAGTACCTTACATTACGAATTACTATTATTTATTCTGTGCTTACATACCTTACTTAAACACCTTATTCTTACCATAAGGCTAAGAAAGTGAGTTTTTTATAGGAATATGTTTTATAAAAAGTATGCATGTACTGAGAAAGTAGTAATTTAAGTTTGCATGATGCTAATTTTAGAATACGTGCGCAAGAATTGGATTAATAATTTTTCTTGTGCCCGTGAGATCTGTGTGAGGTACTCAGACCCCAGTAGAGTTCCGCAAGTAATTTATAAAAGTTACGATGATAATTTAAAGGATTTGAACCTGTGCCCAGCAGTGAAAAATATAACATATTATGTTGTAACTAACTTAAGTTAAGCGAATTTGCGACACAGAAGACGAATTGACGGCTCCATGGCGCAGTAGCTTAGTAATGATTTGCAGCGCTAAGGGCCGCGTGTTCGAATCGCGTACGGAACAAGTATTTTATGGGATATCAATAATTGCTCTGTATTAGTATTTGTATGGGCTACAAATAATTGTTCTGGGTCTGGATGTTTGTCCTTGTGAAATCTATGTATGTAAACAGCCCCAGCTATACAGGAGAAAATCCTAATGTGGAGGTAACGTTCAAAAAAAAAAAAGAAGAAAAAGATGCCTTGCGGTCAGATAAACCACTTGCCACGGAGCCGTCATGTAATAGGGTTATGGAGAAATGTGTTTGCCACTCTGCTAAAGTGGGTATTCGCATACTTCACATGTCCTCGAAACAAACTAATAATAATTATAATTATTACTTATTTAATAATGTTATAATTATAATTACTAAGTAATAATTCCACAGTAATGCAGGTTTCCTCACGATGCTTTCCTTCACCGCCTAGCAAGTAGTAAATCGGCACTTGATTTCGCAAATAAACATTTGGCAGCGGAGATTAAATCCAGATTGTTCATGTATTACGAAATTACCTCCACTCATCATTAACCCAATCACCCATTCCTTATTTTTTCTTATTATATTTGCATTGATTATATATATAATCAAAGTATATTTGGAATTTTTTTTTAATAACAGATAGAGATTTCTCTAACGATTTCTTTGAGGTTTGCTTTAATTAATTCCAACGAGATAGCGTGATGGATTAAATTTCTACTATACGGCGAGAAACTAAGCCATCAACGGTAATAGTGTGTACAAAAAATAATTTCGGTCACGAAAAGATAGAATAAAATAGATATCTTTCCGTACATTATGAGTATTCCGTACATAATGAGCCTTTTTAATAATACAATAAAAATAATCGCATTATTTAGTTAATATATAAAAGAGAAACGTAATTTAACGAACATTCAAGCTAGTCCTTTTGCGTACTAATATTTTGTTACGCTTCGTAATAGCGGCGGTTAATCGCCCAAGTACGAATTACCTACTTAAGAAAAATCTAATACCACAATTTTGCCGAATATGTCGGGGATTCCAAACACAGTTAAATAATTTACTAATGCAGGATAAATACCTTAATGACGATACGTATTTTAATAATATCTAGATTATTTTAAGTACATAGATTTAAAATCCTATTTCTTCACAAAACAATAATTTTTAACAAAGTAAATTACTTTTTATTTATAAAATAGTGACCAGCTACGACTTCGCGTTTATGTACAACAACTATGTAGTACACCATTGGACTTTGATAAGCTGTAATTATGATTGTATGGTGCTAGTGCCACCACTAATGTAACAGAAAGTAAAATATCATACTATCTGGTAAATAAGAATGAAATTGAAAAACTAGAACGAAAAATTGTTTAAGCTGTAATGAATAAATATTAAAGTTATAGCTTTATACAGTTTATTCAATATGGCTACAAAAATACTGGATATATTTCCAAGATAAAATATATATTTGTACAGGGTATTTATATGTACCTACCTATTTATAAATTTGGATGCATTATTATATGTAATACGTTTAATATAAAAAGATTCCTTACAATAAAAATAACTAAATTTTAATTTTATTATTCTGTGGTTAAACAAGTGAATCGTTACTATTTAAAATAATAAAATATGCTAATATTTAAGTACTTAAATTTGTAGTAAGATAAATGTTATAGTATATTACATACGGCTCACAGGACATATGCCTCTTATTCCTGAGATATTGGCTATAATATTGGCTCAATTTGGATATTTCGCTCGAGAAAATGTCCGCCGCGCTGTTGGCGGACTTCACGTATCATAGATTTTTTTTTGATTTCTCAGATATGCAGGCCACATAAAATTGCAGTTATCAATTTCATTGGTGCTGACGCGAATAGAACCCGGTTTGCTCGCATACTATGAATTTTACAGTGAGCGCTTAGCCCTTAAACTATCACTGCTTTTTTACTTTTTTTTTATAGGATAAGGGTGACAAACGAGCACACAGTCCACCTGATGGTAAGTGGTTGCTGTGGCCCATAGACATCTACATCTATCCTCTATTACAAATCAAAATGTAGATGCGTTGTCACCCGTGAGGACTAAGATGGAATACCTCATTTCCAGTAAAAAGGGCCTCCGGCCACCTGCACTCACCAAGCGAAACGCAGAGGTAAACCTCTACTTCACGCTGGTTTTCTGTCAGGTCGTGGTACCACCCCGGTTCGAGCCGGCCCATCCGTGCGACAGCAAAAGCTGCCGCGTGGCTCTACCACTGTTAATATGTACGTGACTGTTATGTTATGTTACTATGGTACGTGAGGGTAATATTAGGTAAGGGTTAATATAGTCACTTTCTTATAACTCAAAAACTACAGCCTTGTTTGCATAGGTGACTTTGTGATACGATAGCTCTGCATGAGTCGATCAAAGAATAAAGGGTCAAGAGGGCGCTGCTTTGTCGACGCCATTTTGACAGTTGAAATTATTATTAAAAAAAGCACGTAGACGCGGCTCAGAAGGGAAATCGGTCTGTAGTTTTTCAAGAGAGCGTTGTCGCCTTTCTTTAAGAACAAGACCACCGTACTACTGCTTCACTCCTCCGAAATACTCCCTCTGAAGGACTTCAAGTACCGGTTTTCTACCCGCTTTCAGAAGTTCCGCTGTATATCCATCCTCACCTGAGGCCTTGCTGTTTTCAAGATGCTGGAGAGCGATTCTAATCTAGCTCAGACTAACGTACGGAATCTCATCGGAATAATGTCGGATAAGACTCGCTCTTGGATCGTTACTCACACTTGCGAGTGGCTCCAACGATGACGTGTACAGCTACCCATAGAACCCCTCGATCTCATTCAAAATCTCAGGTCCCAGAAACGATGCTGCCACACTCGGTCTTTAGATTTGATATTTGGCTTTTTCTGGCAGACAGATCTCTGGCAAAGACTTTGGAGCCCTGATTCCGCTCGATCACTTCTTCAATACAAGCTGTATTGTTAAGTTGCGTAAGTCCCGCCGCATGCACTTGGAGATCTGTCTGTTCAGTTGCCTGTATGCTGCCAAATCTGCAGAAGACTGCAGCTTCATTTCCCGTCTAACAGCCATGACATTAAGAGTATGATCGGAGAATTTTTGTGTTCTTCTGCGGCGGGTCTTGCAGAACTTAGTTCAGACTGCATAGACAGTTTCCACGAGCTTATCATTCATATTGTCCACTTCATTGCAGTCTTCTAGGCACTAAAAACGGTTTTGTAACTCGAGCTCCCTCTTTCTCCATGAATTCGGCCAGCTGCTGGGCCCTTAGGTTCCGTTGCCCTATTCCAAATTTCCCTACCTTCAGGTCACACGTCTGCCATTAACACTGTAAAGTGGGTTTTGGAGGAATGCATGGTTTTAGAGATATCCTCATACATTTCCTCCACCTACTCATCGGGATGTGCCGAGGTTGGTGCGTAAACCTGTATGACCTTCAACGAATACCGTTAGGTGATTCGGAGTATAAGGTACGCAACCCTCGTCGACACATTCACATTCTTTACAACGTCACGTAATTCTTTGTTAACGAGAGACTTGTGGACGATAAATCCGACACCTCCTTGGGACAGATGGTTGCCCTCCCGGTAATAGAACAAGTTGCCGGATTCGGGGATTACCGTGTCCTCCCTCTCTCTTCAGACCTCGGATAATCCTATAATATGCCAGTGTAACTTGTCTATCTTTTCTTCCAGCTCCAGGATCTTCTCGTCAGTCCCCAGGGTGTGTGCGTTGTATGTTGCCAGGTCGAGTCGTCGTAGGTGGCAACCGAACCTCCACCGAGATTCTTAGCACCCCCTGCCCCGCCGTTACCATGGTCGCCACCGTAGCCAGGACTAGCGGGGCCGCCGAGGACTGGGGGTCGTTTCTTCGTAACTTTCATCATGGGGGGATATTTGCCATAGTTGCCATACTTGGCGAGCGGATTGGCAACCGCAGTTTTTGTATCGTAATTTTGCTGTTATCAGGATGATGCTGCTGCCCATCTCCTGCCTGATTCCCACTGTCGCCTTTTATGACGCCCACGGGAAGACATTGGGTAGTGGATATTCTTAACCGTCAATACACGGCACAGCACGAGCGAGTACAGCAATCAATTTGAATAATCTATCTGCATTATTTTTTCGTATGAGTGTAAATTAAATTATTGAAATTAAATACTTATTTTTTTTTATAGGATAAGGGTGACAAACGAGCACACAATCCACCTGATGGTAAGTGGTTGCTGCGGCCCATAGACTTCTACATCTATGCTCCATTACAAATCAAAATGTAGATGCGTTGTCACCCGTGAGGACCAAGATGGAATGTCTCATTTCCAGTAAAAAAGGCCTCCGGCCACCTACACTCACCAAGCGAAACGCAGAGGTAAACCTCTACTTCACGCTGGTTTTCTGCGAGGTCGTGGTACCACCCCGGTTCGAGCCGGCCCATCCGTGCGACAGCAAAAGCTGCCGCGTGGCTCTACCACTGATTAAAATTAAAATTTCTTCGACGTAAGAAATTAAAATTATATTTGTCTAATTTCGGTTTTTCCAAAATTACTATTTAATAGAAAAGTCAATAGGCAATTAAAATAAATAATTACGTAAACTCATTCCACATAACCTCATTTTAGATATTGCATTTTGTATGTGTAGGATTAATAGTTCATGAAGCAATGTAAGAATTGGAAGCCGTGTAAGATATGTAAAGAGATATACAATACGTAATGCCTAATATATACATATGAATAAAACTGAATTACGTGTCTGTCTGCAGTATTGAAATAACCGGCTTTAATTAAGTTTAGGGAGTTATTCGCATGCTACTAGGACATAAATACCCATCATAAAAATTTTTGTCAGTCTGTCAGTCTGTTTGTTCAGGCTAATCCACAGAATAGATAATACAAGTAGCTAATCTTCGGAATGGTTGAACCGATTACGAAGAAATTAAAACGAACATATAGAGAGCAATGCCAGGACGGATCTCAGCTACATTTTATCCGAAAAGATTATTTTTTTTGTATAAAAAAATGATAAAGTATAATATGGTCTTTGATAAGCTAAAATCGAATTAACGTCAGATCCTATCCAGCCAAAACCGGGGCGGGTCGCTAGTTTAAAATATCACATTGCGTAATATGTTGATTTTATTGGGTTTCGAAATCAAGGTCTTATCAGTGTATGTTTTTACAACGCGTAAACATGTACAACGCTTAAGCAATATTAAAAGAAATAAACTTTGAAGTGTCGTAATAACAATTGAAGCGTCAGTAGCCGAATGGCAGGGTGCGCACCGTGAACTCGAAAGGTCGTGGGTTCAAATCCACCTTTCGTGAACCACTTCTAACACAAGTAAGTAGTGTAGTTGTACCACTTCTAGACCACCTGAGTCAGACGTGGTTTAACGACGTTCGTCGACGCCCGATCCTAAAAAAAAAAAAAAAGGTTTTGGCATGCTCTGATCACGAATCCGCGGTCCATTTTTGTGTAGAATGCACGGTTCCGGAGATGTGTAGATCAATTAGCTAATATCTAACTGATATCCGGTAAGGGCCTCCACCGTCATTAGCGTCCCATTGTTCCTATTTCTATTGTTCTATTGTTCCCTAATCACCTTCATTGCAGCGTGTGCGTCGACTATATCAGTGCTATTGTTTATTATAATTCTTTGTTTATACAACGCTAATCTGAATCATCAATAAAACACATTACATAATTTTGTTACAATTTTTATTTATAAAATACAAAATCTTATTAATTATTATCTATAAAATAGGAGCGAAACATCTCATCCACTAAAATATCGTTGTACAATGTGTTCCTTGTAAATATACTCGTAAAACTATGTATTGAACATCCTTGAAACTTATATAGTAAATACATTAAGCAATATTCGCCACAAACTGAAGTCCACTCATTCTGAATCCTATCAACATTCCAGTTCCATCTTTTACAATTCCTTTTTAAAAACTCTAGATGATATCGTACAGGTGATCGTCCATATGAATCAAAATATTGACCGACGTCATTCGTATCGATATATAAAGCTACCCAATGTGACCCTGGTTTATCATCTGTATCCAAATTACATATTATATACGTTGGTACGTGGGTATACATAGGCAGTCTATTAGCTGCATAAACATTATTTTCTAGACTGGGGTGAATCTTTTTCAGATGTTGTTGTACATCTAGTGTATCCATGATATTACTGCTATTAGTAGATTATTACAGTACCTAGCTACTCAATGAATAACATAGGAATGGTCAATTATAGTGATTTCTACATATTAAATTGCATTTTTGTGATATACAAATCGTACTTGAGTCATTGATCACCAAACAAAACACAATACGAAGAAATGTTGAGATAGGCAACGGAAATGTGAGATAAACTGATATGTTTCTAAATATTAAATTGCATTTTTGTGTTATACAAATCGTACTTGAGTCATTGATCACCAAACAAAACACAATACGAAGAAATGTTGAGATAGGCAACGGAAATGTGAGATAAACTGGTTGACGCATAAAGTAATTATCAACTCATTACGGAAATACTTTAGATTAGAATTTTTACGTACTGGTGGTATATAAGACCAACAAATGCAGTCATCGAGTTAGTGTACGGTCGTTTGGCTACAGTG
Organism: Parnassius mnemosyne; assembly: GCA_963668995.1. Lineage (NCBI taxonomy): Eukaryota > Metazoa > Arthropoda > Insecta > Lepidoptera > Papilionidae > Parnassius > Parnassius mnemosyne. The sequence continues at coordinate 18,317,886 of CAVLGL010000104.1, read as the reverse complement.
GATCTATCAATAGTACATTTGTGTTACTTCAATACACCAAAGGCTATGGATGTAAGTGTTTATTCTATTGACTAAATTACTTTTTTTCTGTTATTTTCATGTGTGTGTATTATTTTATTTAAATATTGTGTATGTATATGATTAAGCCGTGGTAACTCAGATGGTTAGCGCTAGCTGTAAATTTCACAGTACGCGACCCGGGTTCGATCCCCGCCAGCACCAATTAAATTGTTAATAGCAATTTTAAGTGCTTATTACCACGTGCTTGGTGGTGAAGGAAAACATCGTGAGGAAACCTGCATGTCTGAGAAAATTTCGAAGGCATGTGAAGTTCGCCAACACACATTGAGGGAGCGCGGCGGACATTTCCTTGCTCTAAAACCCTCTCAGAAATGAGAGCAGGCCTATGTTCAGCAGTGGACTTTAATAGGCTGTAACTTTAACTTTTTTAACTTTTATGATTAAGTGTTAACAAATTGATATTAACATGATAACTGTGTTGTTGCAGAAATCATTGAGCTTCGATGAAGATACCTATAAACAGTATTACTACTCGCCACTCTCCCCTCAAGAAGAGAGTGATAACCTCGTCATTAATAATAACACATGCGATGGTGGAAAAAGAAAATCGCAATCGATTGATCATTTTTTTGAAGCTGAATCAAAAATAAAAAAGAGGAAGGGAAAACTTCAGTGAAGTGTGCACCAGTGCTTTTTTCTCCACAATCATGGAAGAAAATACGGAACTATTCAATAGCGAATTAAATCAGGAGTTGTCTAAAGTTTGTGAAGAAATGGAGAGGGGTCAACTGTTCGATTCGTCATACGATGATGAGTTGTATCATCACTGTGCGATGGTTGAAACACAGTTTAAGTATGTAAAATAAACATTCATTTCGATCATAATTTACATATTGTCTTATACAGTTTTTAATAAATTTAAACATTTTAGCAGTCAACCACTACAACTTGGAAGAGGAACGAAGCGAACGTGCAGCAAAGAATCCAAGATCATCAAAAAACCAACAACGGAAGCAGAAGCGCATACCTCTGCAGGGTACAGTATCAGTAACGATGATCAAGTGGAATGTCCAACGTGCCATATATTTATCAAGAAACGGTATTTAGCTAATCATTTTAAAAGTAATGTTCATAAAAATAATCTTTTAAATTCACATAATTCTTTATCAAACGTTAGTGTTATTGAATCTGCTTTTGGAAATAGGATTTTAACTTATAAAATCAAGAGTAGAGTAGATCGTTCGACATGGGTAAATTTTGAAACTCCTGAACTATTTTTAAATTCTATTAAAGATGATATTTTATTTTTATTACAAGAGTGTATTCATCAACACATAATTTTTAAGGTAAACTTCATATTGCATGCTGATTTTGTTCAACAAACTAAAGATATTCATGATACGTTCGATTTTCAAACGCTTAACTATATTATTTGTCAAGGAGATGACTTAAATATTTTTCTTTCATCTTTAAATGATACAATTACTACTAAAATTAGTGCTTTCGAAAAAAAAGATAGTGGATGGAGTCTAAAAAACATAAAATCTATAGACATGAATGTTAATAAATTTAACCCCCTACGCGGTACTTCATACATAGATCTTCCTCGTGACATAAAATTAAAAAAGGCTGTTATAAATGTAAAAAACAAGGATTATTTTTGTTTTAAATGGGCGTTACTCTCGGCGTTATATCCTGTAAACAAACACACCGATCGGGTATCATCGTACGTTAAACATGCAAATAAACTTAAATTTGATGGTATTTCCTTTCCGGTTAAAATTTCTGACATAGCAAAAGTAGAGAAATTAAATGATATTAGTATTAATGTTTTTGGGTTAGAATATAATAAAGAAAAACGATGTAATTCTATAGTAGGTCCATTATTTTTAACAAAGTGTCGTAAAGATAGACATATCAATTTATTATTTTTTTCCAAGGATACAAAAAATCATTATTGCTATATAAAAAATTTATCGCGGTTAGTTAGTAAACAAATTTCAAAAGACGGTCACATCATGTACATTTGTGAAGCATGTCTACTTCGTTTTCCATCTCAGGAAAGGTTAAATAACCATGAACAATACGATTGTGCCCACATTTGTACAGTATTACCAAACAGTGAAACTTTAAAAAAAAAGAATTGGTTTGGTCAACCTATTTCAAATGATAAAATTAAATTTGATAGTTATGAAAAAAAGTTAAAGATACCATTCGTAGTTTATGCTGATTTTGAAGCATTTTTAAAACCAATAGAATCATGTTCTAACGATCCTTCCAAACCTTTCACTCATAATATTCAGAAACATGAAGTACATAGTTTTGGATATTATATAAAATGTTCATATGATGATAAATTATCAAAATATGTAACATATTGCGGACCCAACTGTGCACAAGTGTTTATGGAAAGTTTATCTAACAATCTAAAAGAAATAAATAGACTTCAAAAATATCCACCACTTCCGCTAACAAATGAAGACAAAAACCAAATTTCAAATGCAACCATTTGTCATATTTGTGAAACTGAGTTGGCAAAACATTTTTATGATTTTGATTGGTACACTGGTAGTTTTATAGGTGTTGCTCATGAATCATGTTGTTCGAAGATCAGAACACCTAGTTATATACCAATATTTTTACACAACCTTAGTCACTATGATGCTCATTTTATTGTTCACGCGTTAAACTTTTGTGATGGTGAAGTCGAAGTTATCCCTCAAAATAAAGAAAAATATATATCCTTTTCCAAAAAATTAAAAGTGAATAACCACGAAATTATATTGAGATTCTTAGATTCATTTAAGTTTTTATCGTGTAAATTAGAAGAATTGGCCAAAAATCTCAGTAATGATCAATTTCAAGAATTACGTAGAAATTACCCTAATGATGAAGATTTCTTTCGTTTAAAACGGAAAGGTGTTCATCCATATGAACTTATGACTAATTATGATAGTTTAAGTCTAACATCGCTCCCTGAACAAAAATGTTTTTATAGTTCACTCACAGATTCACATATTTCAAATGATGATTACAATCATGCTAAAGATGTTTGGGAACATTTTGGGTGTTGTAATATGCTAGATTATTCAAACCTATATTTAAAAACAGACGTTTTACTTTTACCCGATGTATTTGAAAACTTTAGAAAGTTATGTATTAATACATATAATTTAGACCCTGTCCATTATTACACAGCACCCGGTTTAAGTTGGGATGCAATGTTAAAATATACAAAAATAGAATTAGAACTTTTAACAGATTATGAGAAAATTGCATTTATTAGATCAGGTATCAGAGGTGGTGTATCTCAATGTAGTAATCGTTATGCTAGAGCTAATAACAAATACATGGAGGATTATGATACAGGGAAACCAAATTCATATATCACATATTTTGATGCCAACAATTTATATGGTTGGGCTATGTCTCAATATCTTCCTACTGGTGGATTCGAATGGGTAAATCCAAATACAGAATTTAATGTGTCTAAGACATCAGACTTCGGTTTTATTTTAGAAGTTGATTTGGAATATCCAGATGAACTTCATGATTTACATTCGGACTTTCCTTTATGTCCAGAAAACATTTGTGTAGGCAATATTAATGAGAATAAACTAGTCCCAAATTTAAATAATAAAGATAAATATGTAATTCATTACAGAAATTTAAAGCAGTGCATAGAAATGGGGGTTAAATTAACTAAAATTCATAGAGTATTAAAATTTAAACAGTCTCCCTGGTTGAAGATGTACATAGATCTAAACACAAAATTAAGAACTTTAGCAAAATCAGATTTCGAAAAAGATTTTTATAAATTAATGAATAATTCAGTCTTCGGTAAGACTATGGAGAATATTGAAAAAAGGGTTAACATAAAATTAGTAACGCACTGGGAGAACCAGGGTAAAGCTTTAGGTGCTCAAGATCTAATCGCTAAACCACAATTTCATAGCCTTTCAATATTTTCGGAAAACCTAGTTGCGGTTCAGTTGCGAAAAACGAAGTTAATATATAACAAACCAATTTATTTAGGGTTTTGCATTTTAGATATTTCAAAAACATTAATGTATGATTTTCATTATAACTATATGATTAAAAAGTTTAGTAAAATCAAATTATTGTATACAGATACGGATAGTTTAATATATCATATATTGTAGTGTTATGCTACTCACGTATCATTTTACATTATTTTAAATTCATTTTTCCATTCTGTTTCGATTTTCTGCATTCACCTCAAAACTGGATATTTTACATCACCTTTATTTCCATAGGATCCTGTAACGATTTTAAACCATAAGAACACAATAACAAATCATTTCTACTTCGAATTTTCACATTATCAGCACTTTTAAATTGGTGTCAATGGAGTCTACCTTTTTTCGATCTTTTAGCTAGTTTTCCGTAACTCTACAATCTTGGACTTTGTGTGGGCAGTTGCGCTACCTTTTTTCCTATATCAATAATATCTCATTTTCCACTTAAATCTTACCGTTTTCTTATTATAAACCAAAAACAAAAATTTGACATATTTTGTCTTTCTTATTTATATCGTTTCCATGGTAATTATATTCAAATTTGCTACCGATCTTTCGATAATTCCACATAAATCCTCTTTTCTCTTGACCATTTACAAAAAATTTGCGTATAATTTAAATAATTTTTCCGTTCTCTCTAGAAAGGTATAAAAGCCGAACAATCGGTGAAGAAAGGCAGTCTCGCTTCAGTTCGCGAATTAGAAGTATCTCCTAAAGGCCTTATCCCGGGGCCGCACTGCCCCGGGATCCTGTAAGCCTCCATTTACACGTGAAGTCTTCGGCGAAGCCTTCTTCAAACTCGGGCCGCGCCACTCCGGAATCCTACAAGCCTCCATCTACCTCGGAAGTCGCTTCGAGTCTACTACAAGCGCGGGGCCACACTACTCCGGGCACTACTACTAACTTACTCCAGGCGCCGAGTGCACCTACCGCCGGCGCTACCTTTGGGCGCTGCAACTGCTGGCTCTAAGCGTTGCGCGCCCCTTCTCCAGGCGCTACGTGCGCTGGCTCCGGACGCTGCGTGTACTGGCTCCAGGCGCTGCACGCCGTCGCTGCTAAGAAACCTACTTCTACAAGCGCAAACGGCGTGTGCTGGCTTCAGGCGCTGCGTGCCGTCGCTGCTAAGAAACCTACTTCTACAAACGCAACGTGTGTCGCTTCGACTTTTAGGCCCCACTTCAACGCTATATTCCCCTATTCTCTCACCTTTATTTTTTTTTATAATCTAATTGTATTCTCACTTCATCCATCATCATCCTCACATCATTTTTTTATAAAATTGTAAATACCTTTTATAAATTTAAATATATTGTTTTCTGGCTCTACTTTTGTTGTTTTGTTGTACTTAGGTTAGGTTCTATTATTTTATTTTTTTTAATTGTCGCTTCACGACAATATTTACAAATGATTTTTACACTGATATAAAACCTGACCTTTCATCATACTTTGATACCTCAGATTATGATACAAATAATATTTTTGAATATCCAAAATTAAATAAAAAGAAATTAGGTTTTTTTAAAGATGAAAATAATGGTAAAATCATGAAAGAATTTGTGGGTTTACGATCCAAAATGTACGCTTTTAACTTAGAGAATAAGACTATAGCCAAGGCAAAAGGGGTAAATAAATGTATCACTAAAAAGATGACAATGAATAGTTATAAGTCTTCTCTATTTAATAAAAAAGTGCAATATTATAGTATGCTTAGATTTAAATCAATTAAACACACAATTTTCACACAAAAATTAAATAAGATAGGTTTATCATATAATGACACAAAGAGACATATTTTAGATAATAATATTGAAACATTAGCTTGGGGTCATTATAAACTGCGTTAAGTGTTGATAGTTTTTACTTTTATGTCTGCGTTTAAGAAAAATTTATATTGATTGTAAAATTATGATAATACTATAATATGACGTAGTTTATTACATATTTAATCATTGTTTTATTGTAAATAATTTAAGTTAATTGTTGTTTCTATTTATTTGAGGTTGAGTTAATTGTAAAATTATGATGTACTAATTGTTGTTTCTATTTATTTGAGGTTGAGTTAATTGTAAAATTATGATGTACTAATTGTGTTAGAAATAGTATACAGATAATTCTGTTTTATATAATTTTTGGAATATATATTAATTGTTTACACCAACACTTTCATTTTTTATTTCACCCCTTTGAACTTTAGACGTGTGTTATGTTTCACTTTATCCATCCGTTCACTGCTATTGTGGCAGGACCAAGTGGGTGTGGGAAGTCAAATTTTGTAACAAATTTCATAAAATCAGTTACAGAAATATGTAATTGTGATTTTAATCAGATCACATGGTGCTTTGATGAAATGCAACCATTATATAATTTACCAAATGTTAACTATCATCAAGGAATTCCAAATCTTAATATGTTTGATGGTGAAAACCCACATCTTGTTATTATTGATGATCTAATGAGAGAGTCCGATGGAAGAATTGTGGATATATTTACAAAAGGTAGTCATCACAGGAATCTTAGTGTATTTTATCTAACACAAAATTTATTTCATCAGGGTAAAGGACAAAGAGACATATCTTTAAACTCAAGTTATATAATATATTTTAAAAACCCTCGAGATAAAACTCAAATAAGATATTTAGCAAGACAAGTATCACCAGATAACCCAAAATTCATTGAAAATGCCTACAGGGATGCAACTCTAGAGGCGCATGGATATTTAATGGTAGATTTAAAACAGAATACCAATGATTTTTGTCGTATCAAGACAAATGTCTTTCCATTTAATGGTTTCTGTACAGTCTACGTCCCCACAAAAGAGTTTAAATACACCAAGAATCAAACAATTGAAATCATTGCTAAATGATGCATCCTCGACTCACAACGTATAAACATTTGCTAACCGCTTTGCATACGCTTAAACCAAAATATCAAAGAGCATTACTTAAAACGTGTGATGAAGAAGAAATTAACTGTATTTGTGAGTGTATTCATAACGTTTTACAAGGAAAAGTACCTCTTAAAGATCAGGATAAACAAAAATTGAATAAACATAAAAACATACTCCGTAAACTAGTACGTAAGTGTAAACATAAACTAAGAAAAAATATAATTATACAAAAAGGAGGGGCTTTCTTACCAACAATATTAGGTGCAATATTGAGTGGATTAGTGAGTGGACTAGCCAGTTAACATGGAAAATGCAAAGAAAATGATACTTATCGAACCTGGATTGATTGAAAAATTAAAACAAGAAAATAAGGTTAATAGTAATTTATCTCGATTAGATATTGAAATGCAAAATATTATGAATAGTAAGACGGAAGACCGAAAGAAATGGATATTATATTTACAAACACTGCAAAGATACCTTCATTTTACCGAAGAGCATCGTCAACCACTCAAATTACCAATTTATTCTGATACATCTAATGAAGATTCAAATGAGTCAAAAATTGGTTTTAAAAATAAAGATAGAGATCTAAAAACTTCAGTTGATATTGAATCTTTGCTGGAGGAGAATCGATCCATTAAAAGTAAAGAAAATGATGAAAATCCACTTTACACACCAGCTCAAATACTCAGTTTAATACCAAAAACTTATCATAAAAAAGGGCAGTTATTATTAAACTTAGTTGAAACAAGTAAAAGTAAAATACATTGGGATAACGAAGGTACAGTCATAATTGATAGTGAAAAAATTCCTGAAAGTAATATTGTTGATTTAATAAATGATTCACTAAGACCCCTAAAAAGAAGTGATCCGGTAGGGTGGGTTAGATTTGCTGAAGCATTAAAAGATATTAAAGTACCACTTACTTATATTGGAAATCCAAGGAGATGTGAGTTTATTAACCAACTTCAAGCAAAAGATCTGAACAAACCCTCTGAGATTGAAGTTCAAGAGTTTTCTACACCGTGCAGTAGAGATAAAAAGTCTACAACTAAAATACGTAAAGGACTTGAGTGGGAAAAATGGACTCCGTACTAGAAGAAATTAACAGGATTTATTATGATCCATCTAATCCCGCTGGTTTTGGTAGTATTGATAAATTATCAAAAGCCATGAAGGGTAAAATGAATAAAAAGCAAGTAAAGGAATGGTTAAAATCACAAGAAACATACACATTACATAAACCCATTCGAAAAAAATTCCCGCGTAATAGGTACATTCTATCAAATATTAATGAACTGTGGCAAGCTGATTTAAGTGATATGCGAACTTATTCTCAATATAATGATGGTTTCAAGTATATACTTTGTATTATTGATGTATTTAGTAAATATGCTTTTGCAAGACCAATGAAAAAGAAAAACTCAGAAACAACTAAAGAATGTTTTGAAAGTATATTTACTGAAAGTAATTTAACACCTACTCACATACAATCCGATAAAGGTACAGAATTTGTTTCAAAAGATGTACAAAAATACTTTAAATCCAAAAAGATTAATTACTATACCACTAACAATCCTGACATTAAGGCCAGTATTGTTGAACGATTTCAAAGAACACTAAAAATGAAAATGTGGCGTTATTTCACTCATAATAATACTTATAGATATATAGATGTTTTACAAGATTTAATATACTCTTATAATCACAGCTTTCACTCTAGTATTAAGATGTGCCCATGTGATGTAAATTCCAACAATATTATGACAGTTTGGACTAATCTTTATGATAGACGGTCAAAAAAACTTTCTTTAGAAAATCCTAAACCAAATTTCAATGTGGGTGATTATGTTCGAATAACTAAATATAAACATGTATTCCAAAAAGGATATGAATCAAATTGGAGTGATGAAATATTTATTATATCTTCAATAATTGATAGATCTCCATGGGTTGTTTATACAATAACAGATTTACAAAATGAACCAATAATTGGTACTTTTTATGAAAGAGAATTACAGAAAATCACTTACAACCCCACCTCACAACATAAAATAGATAAAATAATTGACACTCGTTATTCAGGTAACAGAAAAGAAGTATTAGTGAAGTGGAAAGGTTATCCAGATAAATTTAACAGTTGGATTTTAGCTTCTAGTTTAAAAGAAATATGAATAAAGAAAGTTTCTATTTAACTTTGCTCAGCAATAGTTCAATGGAATACTTTCCTGATAACAAGACCACAAATTTTTCAACGAAATTACCAAAAGCTATAAAATTAGAAGGTGAATGGTCGGTTGGAGTTGTCGAGTTTCAATATCCATGTACCATGTTTACTGTTCAAGACCATGAAAATGTTATATACATTACAAAATCTATGTTAATGCCTAATGAAGATAAGCCATCCACAGTGTACTACAAAAAACATATTCCAGCTACCAACTATGATAACGTTGAGCATATTTTAAGAGTGTTAAATGGTATCGGAGAGAACTTGAAATTTCGCTATGATGAAATAACAAAATTTGTGTCTATTTCGGTATTGGATAAAAATATAACATCCGTAACATTATCACCCAAATTAAGTTTACAGCTAGGTTATGAACCAAATAAAAATCTCCTAGAGAGAAATTTTGGAAAGTGTCCTGCTAATTTACACTTAGGGTTACCATCTCAACTATTTCTATATTGCGACATTATCGATCCTCAGATTGTGGGTGATGTTATGACTCCTTTATTAAGAGTCATTTCATTAGATCCTACAAAATACATTTATGGTGCAAATAAAATGCACGTTTTCTCTCAACCTCACTACTTACCTGTTATGCGAAGAGAGTTCGATACGTTGGAAATAGTTATAAGATCGAGTACAGGACAAAAAATAACATTCCAGTTTGGAACCGTGTGTATTAAACTACATTTCCGAAAATTATAATAATGAATTCTCTTCGTGATCATCATAAATGTCCATATGAAAATTATTATACACATCAAGCTGGATCAGGAGTTGGAGTAATTTATAAGGGTTCACCATATCAACGCGGTCATGGTATTGGGAGCTTCTTAGGGGGGTTATTCAGATCAGTTTTACCTTTACTTTCAAGTGGTGCTCGAGTGATTGGTAAGGAGGCATTAAGCGCTGGAGTAGGACTTTTATCGGATATGGTTCAAGCCCGTCCTATGGAAGCCTCAATAAAAGATCGTCTAAAGCAAGTTAGTACGAATTTAAAACGAAAGGCTGATGAGAAAATTGATCAATTTAACATGACTGGATCTGGGTATAAAACTAAAAGAAAACGATTGACATCGTTCATTCCACCATTAACTGCTAAAGTGAAAGCTGCGAAAAAACTTAGTCTAAAACCAAAAAATATCAAAGATATATTTTCAAACTAAATATGTCTTTCCTTCATAATCATTCTTGCGAGTGCGTTAAGTCAGAATTGGATTTGTTTGCACTACCGTCTACACAAACTAGCATTGAAAATGGATTGTGGATTCATTATAAACCAATTTCATCTCTTGGTGATGATGGACCTATCGAGTTTCAAGTTCCTGGGACCGGCGATGACTACATAGATTTGTCTCATACATTACTCCACATAAAGGCAAAAGTATTAAATCAAGATTCAACTAACTTGGTATCTACTACAATAGTAGCACCTGTAAATAATTGGCTGCATTCACTTTTTAGTCAACTTGATGTTTATTTAAACCAAAAACTTGTATCACCACCTAATAATACCTATGCATATCGAGCATACATGGAAACCCTTTTAAACTATGCCCCTGCTGCTAAACAATCTCATCTTACTTGTAGTCTTTGGTATGAGGATACAGCAGGAAAAATGGATTCTACAGATGGTAAAAACATAGGATTTGTTAAAAGACAGGAATTGATTAGTGAAAGTAAGGAAATAGAAATTATTGGTCATCTTCACGGTGACATTTTTAACCAAGATAAATTTTTAATTAATGGTGTTGAAATGAGTGTTAAATTGGTTCGATCAAGAGAGAGTTTTAATTTAATTGTTGGATCAAACGATGTAAAGTTTAAAGTTTGTATTACGGACGCAACTCTTATTGTTCGACGAGCACGAATTAATCCAAGTGTATTACTCGCACATCAAAAAGTTTTAGCTTCTACCACTGCTAAATATCCTATTACTCGAGCTGAAGTAAAAGTTTTAACAATTCCTTCAGGTGTTCAAGGAAAAACTCTTGATAATATATTTTTAGGACAGGTACCGAAAAGATGTATAATTGGATTTGTGAACAATTCTGCATTTAATGGTTCCCTTACTAAAAATCCATTTAACTTTGAAAACTATGGTATTAATTCTTTCAGCTTATATATTGATGGTCAACAAATACCTTCAAAAGCTTTGCAACCATCTTTTAATAATAGCATATTTACATCAGCATATCATACTCTATTCTCGGGAACTGGTATTCACTTTCTTAATGAAGGAAATGGAATCTCTTGTGAACAGTATGGCAAAGGTTACTGTCTATTAGCATTTGACTTAACTCCTGATTTATCAGCTAACTCATCAACTCATTGGAATCTCATAAAGCATGGTAGTGTAAGAATAGAAGTACGATTTGAATCCTCATTAATACAAACAATTAACTGTATAGTTTATGCTGAGTTTGATAATATTATTGAGATAGATAAAAACAGAAATGTTACTGTAGACTATAGTAGTTAAGGTTATAATATGTGTTGTGTGTTAGATTTTATGTGTTATGTGTAATGCATTTTGTGTGTATGTAACTATGTGAAACGTTATAAAATTAAATAAAACAAATTGTATGCAATATATTTTTTTTTATTTCTTTATAAATCTTCTATTTAATCTAATACAAAACACTGTTCGAGTTGAAATTTTACATAAGCACACTGACTAAACCACTGAACATGCTGCTGCCAAGGATCATCATCATCTTCCCAATCTTTTAAACCACCACCACAATGGAAACACTTGGTCCCGTCTGCATGGCCAGTATAAAAGAAACCAGCTTCTGCAAGATCTTCAGGTTTCTGTCGCATAACTAGAGGCCAGTTTTCGAAACTAAGCAAACGGCTAGATTTTGAACTGAAGAATGGATATTCAGCTCTTGAGTACTGCATACTCTTCTCGTTTTCTTCTCCACTCAGTGTTGTAGTTTTGTTATTCAATGATGTGTTTTGTACACGTATGCCACACTCATCTCTTCCTTCCGCTCTTGTCTTCCTGTAATTGAAGTAAACAGAATCACATTCACTAATGATCAGCTAATGACTGTCATTGTTAAAAAAGTATTTTTTAACTTTTTCACTTTCTGCTATTGTCTTTGTTATATTGTATACGAGGGCGTTTGTGTTGTCGTAGATGCTATCCTTATTAGTCTTTACGTAATATTTAATTCTAGTGGAAGCATGTTTCCAATGATCAGTAGTTGGAATCTTGGATAGCTTCTTCATATCGTACATTTCAATTTTGATGAGATGCGTCGCTTGGTCTCCGTCGTCAGAATTAGTAGAAATGTATGATACACCATCTCTAGCGGCTCGTGCTACGGTTGACGATAACAGCTTCCTCTTTTTTATTTTTGATTCAGCTTCAAAAAAATGATCAATCGATTGCGATTTTCTTTTTCCACCATCGCATGTGTTATTATTAATGACGAGGTTATCACTCTCTTCTTGAGGGGAGAGTGGCGAGTAGTAATACTGTTTATAGGTATCTTCATCGAAGCTCAATGATTTCTGCAACAACACAGTTATCATGTTAATATCAATTTGTTAACACTTAATCATAAAAGTTAAAAAAGTTAAAGTTACAGCCTATTAAAGTCCACTGCTGAACATAGGCCTGCTCTCATTTCTGAGAGGGTTTTAGAGCAAGGAAATGTCCGCCGCGCTCCCTCAATGTGTGTTGGCGAACTTCACATGCCTTCGAAATTTTCTCAGACATGCAGGTTTCCTCACGATGTTTTCCTTCACCACCAAGCACGTGGTAATAAGCACTTAAAATTGCTATTAACAATTTAATTGGTGCTGGCGGGGATCGAACCCGGGTCGCGTACTGTGAAATTTACAGCTAGCGCTAACCATCTGAGTTACCACGGCTTAATCATATACATACACAATATTTAAATAAAATAATACACACACATGAAAATAACAGAAAAAAAGTAATTTAGTCAATAGAATAAACACTTACATCCATAGCCTTTGGTGTATTGAAGTAACACAAATGTACTATTGATAGATCCACTGTAGCCAAACGACCGTACACTAACTCGATGACTGCATTTGTTGGTCTTATATACCACCAGTACGTAAAAATTCTAATCTAAAGTATTTCCGTAATGAGTTGATAATTACTTTATGCGTCAACCAGTTTATCTCACATTTCCGTTGCCTATCTCAACATTTCTTCGTATTGTGTTTTGTTTGGTGATCAATGACTCAAGTACGATTTGTATAACACAAAAATGCAATTTAATATGTAGAAATCACTATAATTGACCATTCCTATGTTATTCATTGAGTAGCTAGGTACTGTAATAATCTACTAATAGCAGTAATATCATGGATACACTAGATGTACAACAACATCTGAAAAAGATTCACCCCAGTCTAGAAAATAATGTTTATGCAGCTAATAGACTGCCTATGTATACCCACGTACCAACGTATATAATATGTAATTTGGATACAGATGATAAACCAGGGTCACATTGGGTAGCTTTATATATCGATACGAATGACGTCGGCCAATATTTTGATTCATATGGACGATCACCTGTACGATATCATCTAGAGTTTTTAAAAAGGAATTGTAAAAGATGGAACTGGAATGTTGATAGGATTCAGAATGAGTGGACTTCAGTTTGTGGCGAATATTGCTTAATGTATTTACTAGTTTAAGTTTCAAGGATGTTCAATACATAGTTTTACGAGTATATTTACAAGGAACACATTGTACAACGATATTTTAGTGGATGAGATGTTTCGCTCCTATTTTATAGATAATAATTAATAAGATTTTGTATTTTATAAATAAAAATTGTAACAAAATTATGTAAAGTGTTTAATTGATGATTCAGATTAGCGTTGTATAAACAAAGAATTATAATAAACAATAGCACTGATATAGTCGACGCACACGCTGCAATGAAGGTGATTAGGGAACAATAGAACAATAGAAATAGGAACAATGGGACGCTAATGACGGTGGAGGCCCTTACCGGATATCAAGTAGATATTAGCTAATTGATCTACACATCTCCGGAACCGTGCATTCTACACAAAAATGGACCGCGGATTCGTGATCAGAGCATGCCAAAACTTTTTTTTTTTTTTTTTTTATACAGAGTTGGTAGAGCTCCAAATGTACCGCCATCTGGCGATACAAAATATTTAACATTCCAAATTTAAGTTGAATAAAGTTAAAACGGGTCTCCAGTTCTCTACACTCAAGGCTTATTATACAACTATAAAGGCGAATTTGTACTGCATGGTAACACTGAAATCTTATTATAAATTAATAATTTTAATGATGATTATATTGAACACAGACGAAAAATAAAATAATTTAAAAAAACTTGTACTACAAAATTTAGCAGTCTCAGGTTTGAAGAAACGATTTCGTTATGAAACAGGTCCCTTAGCTGCAGCGTCAATCTTAGCGAAGTTAAACAATTATTTGTGTTTTTTATAGGACACCCTTATCCTATGAAAAACACTCTATCAATTATTACTGTCCGTTGTCTCGCTAAACTGAAAAACGGCTCGACCGATTTTGTTTAATTATGTATTTATTGGGTGATGCCGTTGTCAAGATACAGAAACCACATGTGCGAAGCCGGGGCTGATAGCTAGTAATATATAAATATTAATTTGTAATAATTTATAAAATACGCTCTCTTATTATACGCTCTGACATTTTGGAAGAATATTATTTTTTAGTCCCTAGATTTTCACTCTCTCTGAAGTCATAAAAGGTACTTTATTAATACTAAAAAAGTTGGTTAATCTACATTCAACATGCGAAACACAGCAGTATTATGGTGGTGTTTTACGCTGCTATTCTTAATTCTATTATATTTTTAATTCCTACAGCATTTTTATGTCAATATAACTCAGTTGGTATTTGCGCTAGCAGACAGTATGCCATAGTAATTAAAGTTCTTTTATTTACAGTTTTAAAGTCAACTGAGCTTACAAAGGCTCAGCTGGGCGCCAGGCGATGCAGCGCGTGCCTCATTATGTACAAAGTTAAGTCGACCTATTTAGCGTCAGTGTGTGTTGCAACTTGCAATACTGAAGTGCAGCAATCTAGGAAATGTTTTATGTCGTTTCATATTTTTCATAGTGCTATAACTTCGTATGCGTACTCTCACGATTTCAAATAACATTTTACATAAAGGCAAAGAATTATTTGTATTATTTGCAACATGCATAATTTATAAAATAAACTAATACTATTTTTCATATTAATTTTTCAAATAAAACAATAAATAAACAATCTAACCAGAATTTAAGACTAAATCTGACGGCTACTATACTTAATACACTATAGTTCTGTTGCAATATCTACTACATACCACATCATTCATCATCATTACAGCCCTAAACAAGTACCTTCATTGTTGAACATAGGCCATGCCCAAAGAATGCCACAAAGCACGGTCCTGAGCCACGTGCATCCATCGACTTCCTGCATGTTTTACCAAGTCGTCACTCCATCTAATAGGGGGCCGTACTACACTTCGTCTACCGGTATGAGGCTGCCACTCGAGAACCTTTCTTCCCCGATTGTCAGTTCTTTAAACTAAATGGTCGACACATTACCACTTCAGTTTACAAATCCGTTGGGCTATGTCAGTTACTTTGGTTCTTCTACGCTTCTCTTCATTTTAAGTTTATTACGCAGAGAAGATCCAAGCATAGCACTCTCCATAGTTCGATGAGCGACCTTGAGCTTGCTCATACGGCCAACAGTGAACAACAACATCTCTGATCCATAAGTCATAACTGGCAAAATGCGCTGGTTGTACAATTTTGTTTTAAAGTTTTGAGGTATACATGATGAGAAAATGTGTCTTAATCTCCAGAAAGCTGCCCAGTTGAGTTGGATCCGTCGATTGATCTCTCGGTGGAAAATGGACTTACCTAGTATTTATTGGGAGATACTATTGATGTCATTGAGCATGGTGCTTAGGTCCTCCAGCGATTCTGGCATAAAGACTATATAGTCGGCAAATCGAATGTGAGTGATGTACTCGCCACTGATGTTAATACAGTATTCTTTCCAGTCCAGTAGCTTGAAAACGTCTTCCAATGCAGCGGTGAAGAGTTTCGGGGATATAACGTCACCCGGTCTTACACCTCTTAGGTTAGGTAGGATTCGTATTCTGGTTCTGTATCCGGATAGCCATCGTACCTCTACAATACAAACACTTCGGCACTTCGATATACCGACGGTCAACTTGGCACAGCTGAAGCGACTCTAGTACCGCCCAAATTTCGACGGATCAAAGCCTTTCTCGTAGTCCACATACGCAAGGCAAAGTAGTAAATTGTACTCTTCGTTCTTCTATACAATTCGTCGAAGGGTATATATGTGGTCTATGGTACTAAATCCTTTTCAGAAACCGGTTTGTTCAGGAGGCTGAATGTTTTCAAGTCTGCGTGTAAGACGCTTCGTAATGACTCTCGAGCACGTAGACGCGGCTCGGAAAGGAAATCGTTTGGTAGATATTTCAATAGAGCGTTGTTGCCTTTTTTGAAGAACAAGACCATTGCATCTCTGCTCCATGCCTCCGAGGTACTGCCATTATGGAAGACGGAATTAAAGGAGGTTGGTGTGTAAATCTGTATGACCTTCAACGAATACCGAAACAGAACGTGACGCACACTTGCTAGCAGCTGATATGGCTTACAATGAGAAGAAATTTGACAAAAATACCGCAGTTACAGATAAAAAAATCAGGTGTCTGTCTTTTGACCTACAACAATGCTTGCCAACCCCAGCTTTGCAATCATCTGTAGCCTTTTACAAAAGACAACTTTGTACCTTTAATCTTACGATACATGACAACTGGAATGTCAACGCACCACATGTGGCATGAGGGAGTTTCGGGTCAAGAAGCTAATAAAATAGCCTCTTGTTTGTTATTATATTTAAACGAACTTCCTGAAGAAGTTTCAGAAGTAATTTTGTACTCTGATACTTGCGGAGCACAAAATAAGAACACCCATGCGGCTCCAATGTTTACCTACTCGTTGTCAGTAAAACCCTCTATTAAGTTAATAAATCATAAATTTATGGTACCTGGTCATACACATATGGAAGTGGACTTGGACCATGCAATTATAGATAAAAAAAGAAAAAAACTGAAATTGAAGTTTATCACCAACATCATCATCATCATCATCATTACAGCCTTTCATAAGTCCACTGCTGAACATAGGCCTCCCCCAAGGAATGCCACAAAGCACGGTCCTGAGTCACCTGCATCCATCGACTTCTTGCATGTCTTACCAGGTCGTCACTCCATCTCGTGGGGGGTCGCCCTACACTTCGCCTACCGGTACGAGGCTGCCACTCGAGAACCTTTCTTCCCCATCGGTTGTCGGTTCTTCGAGCTATATGACCGGCCCACTGCCACTTCAGCTTACTAATCCGTTGGGC
This sequence comes from Parnassius mnemosyne, assembly GCA_963668995.1. Taxonomy (NCBI): domain Eukaryota; kingdom Metazoa; phylum Arthropoda; class Insecta; order Lepidoptera; family Papilionidae; genus Parnassius; species Parnassius mnemosyne. Next base: position 18,300,247 of record CAVLGL010000104.1, on the reverse strand, counting down.
TATGTCGGTTACTCTGGTTCTACTGCGGATATACTCATTTCTAAGTTTATCACGCAGAGAAACTCCGAGCATAGCCCTCTCCATAGCTCGCTGAGCGACCTTGAGCTTCCTCATACGGCCAGCAGTGAAGGACCACGTCTCAGTTCCGTAAGTCATCACTGGCAACACGCACTGGTTGTACAATTTCGTTTTAAGGTTTTGAGGTATGTCTGACGAGAAGATGTGTCGTAGCTTCCCGAACGCTGCCCAGCCGAGTTGAATCCGTCAATTGACCTCTCGGTCGAAGTTGGACTTACCTAGTCGGACTATTTGTCCCAGGTAAACATACTCGTCAACAACTTCGAGCTTAGTGCTCCCAACAACTACCGGCATAGGTGTGACATGGACATTAAACATAATCTTTGTTTTGTCCATGTTCATCTTAAGACCTATCCGTTGGGAGACACTATTGAGGTCATTGAGCATAGTGCTTAGGTCCTCCAGCGATTCTGCCATAAGGACTATATCGTCGGCAAATCGAAGGTGAGTGATGCACTCGCCATTGATGTTAATACCGTATCCTTTCCAGTCCAGAAGTTTGAAAACGTCTTCCAATGCAGCGGTGAAGAGTTTCGGGGATATAACATCACCCTGTCTTACACCTCTCTGCAATTGGATAGGTTTCGTACTCTGGTTCTGTACTCGGATAGCCATCGTAGTTCTACTGTACAAACACTTCAGCACTTCGATATACCGACAGTCAACTTGGCACCGCTGAAGGGACTGCAGCACCGCCCAAATTTCGACGGAATCAAAGGCTTTCTCATAGTCCACATACGCCAGACATAGTGGCAAATTGTACTCTTCGGACTTCTGTACAATTTGCCGAAGGGTATGTATGTGGTCTATGGTGCTAAAGCCCTTTCGGAAACCGGAATGTTCGGGAGGCTGGAAGTCGTCAAGTCTGCGCGCGAGACGATTCGTAATGACTCTCGAAAACAGCACGTAGACGCGGCTCAGAAGGGAAATCGGTCTGTAGTTCTTCAAGAGAGCGTTGTCACCTTTCTTGAAGAACAAGACCACTGCACTTCTGCACCACGCCTCCGGTGTAATGCCACCATGGAGGACGGAATTAAAGAGCTTCTGAAGGACTTCAAGTACCGGTCTTCCACCCGCTTTCAGAAGCTCCGCTGTAATTCCATCCTCGCCTGAGGCCTTGCCGTTTTTAAGGTGCTGGAGAGCCATTCTAATCTCTCTTATTTTAGAAGTTACAGGGGGGGGGGGACACATTTTACCACTTTGGAAGTGTCTCTCGCGCAAACTATTCATTTTAGAAAATGACATTGGAAATATCAATATTATTTTTGAATACCTATCCATAGATATCCCACACGTATGGGTTTGATGAAAAATTTTTTTTTGACTTTCAGTTCTAAGTATGGGGATCCCCCAACGAAAATCTTAATGCGGTTCACAGAATACATCTACTTAACAAGTTTCAACAGCATAATTCTTATAGTTTCGGAAAAAAGTAGCTGTGACATACGGGTGGACAGACAGACAGACATGACGAATCTATAAGGGATCCGTTTTTTGCCATTTGGCTACGAAACCCTAACTAGTGTCAGATTATGTCGAAATGGCGGTTCTCTTTCGCATATAGCTCATGTACTAGGATAAGAGGGTGGTAATTTGGAAATTCGTTCGGAACAATTCGGGACCAGCTACCAGTTTTCCAGTTTAAATCAAGATAGAAGATAGTAGGGAAAGTGATAGGAAAAAGTAGTGAAAGTTTTCAATGTCGTGCTCTTAAGGGGAAATTACGAAGATAAATTGATGTTTCATTTCCAAATGCACTCTAAATGAAGATACAGTCCATTGATAATAGACGTCAAGACCGGGACCATTCCATAGGGACCGATAATCTTAGTCGTCTAACCTTTCTTCTCAGAAAGGGACAGACGGGCTCTGAGTGGCACACCTTCTCAGGGGTCACGCCCACATTGTTGTTCCCGAACGTAACGTGGTGTGGTATTCGTTTCTGAGGATAAAAGGTCACTGACCGATTGATCTCTGCTGCAGGGCGGGTCACTAGTCGCTGTACCCCTTTCAGGCAGCTATAGGAAATGCCAAATAAATCCCATAAAACATACAAACTGAGATCTCATCAAAGTTCAAAAACTTTATTAAACAAAGTTTGTTTAAACGGGATTATTATAATATTGAGGAAATTATGGATGATAATAACCCCTGGGAATGAGGAGATCGCTACCAAGCTATTCACTAATTTGTTTTGTGTTATTAATTGTGTAACATATTATGATTGAAAGCTTTTTTAAAGACCCACTGGTTATCTTGCTGGTTCTTCCCAGCACAGAGTTGTTTCCCGGACCAGTGGTAAATTAAAAAAAGTATTATTTATAATTTATACTGAATTAAAAATGCTTCTCTTTCTGTAAAAGATCTTATGGCTTTCAATAGATGGATAAATACTCAAACCGATGTCGAGCGTCCAAGTGCGAGATGCCTGGTGCTTATTCTAATCATTATGACAAGTCCTATTGTGGGTGAGGCCTATATTTAACAGTGGATTGTTACAGGCTGATAATAAAAAAATATTTAATAGGTTTGTAAATATCTACATACATTAATTTATGCCCTTAAATCAACAACAAATTATTTAAACCGTGTTATACTATGCTATAACTTGTGTAGTTATAAAAAAGATGCTCATTTAATTATTAATTCTGGAAAGCGATAAAAACTTAGCTGCTTTTGTAGATTTATTAATAGCTAGCGATCCGCCCCGGCTACGCACGGTTGATTTCTGGATCTCGATAACAATGCCACCTACCGGGTCCAATTGTGAATCTAAACCATTCTCTAATCAACTTAAACACACACAAAATTTTAACAAAATCGGTCCAGTTGTGTAAGAGGAGTTTAATCACATACACATCGACAGAATATTTATATAATATACATGAATTATACATATAAACTTTTCTCTTAAATCATTCCGTTTACTGATGAGAATTGCATTAAAATCTGTTGCGTAGTTTAAAAGATCTAAGCGTACAGACGGCGGGAAGCGACTTGGTTTTATACTATGTAGATATATTAAAGCTTCTTTTTTGAATTTTTAAATTCAGACTAGTTACTGTCATGATGTGCTTTTGTTCTGTGTGTTTAAAAATATACTGATAAAGTGTACGTACGTAATTTTAAAATTGAATATCGTTTGTCTATGAAATTGTTATGAAGTAATAAAACTTTTATGTTTAACGTTTTTGTAGTCCGTAAAGGTGGAATACATATTACCTAGTCAGGTCATAAATTCTGTCACATGTTTAATATAAAATAATTGAAACAAGTTTATTCATTATGTAACCATTTATATACCAAAATGAACTTAACAAAAGATAGATTCTTATGACACTAAAGTTTATTCAAAATGACCTCCGTGATTTTGAATATAGGCCTTCAATCTGCGCGGCCAGTCGTCTATCGCAGCACGAACGAGGTCCATGTCAATATCGGCGGCTGCCTTAATCAAGGATGTCTTGAGTAACTCCAAATTGGGATGAGGCTTTGAGCACGCCTTTTCCTCCAAGGGTTGCTATATCTTGTAATCTAACGGATTCAAATCTGGACTGGAGGAGGGCCAGTCTTCGTGCCGGATGAAGTCGATTTCACGAGGCGCCAGCCAGTCTTGTGTGCTCTTCGCTCTATGAGCTGGCGCCGAATCTTGTTGGAATACCCAGTGCCTGTTATTGAACATGGTATGAGAAACAAGTTCCACAAGGTTCATCAGGACTGTATTTTGATACACAACTGCATTCGTTTTTACACCTTTCTCACAAAAATGTACCTCTGTTAAGCCCCAATAAGAAACTCCCAACCATACCATGAGCGAGGATGGAAAATGACCTCGTTGGACACGTGGAATACGGTTGCTCGCTTCTTCACTACTGTGTGCGTACACCTTATCATTTTGTTTGTTGTAGCTCTCTTCTACGGTAAAAATTTTTTCATCCGAAAAAAGAATTTCCCGATATTTTTTCCCGCGTACCGCTTCAACAAAGCGCGGCATCTCTTCAGTCTCAGGTCCATTAGACGAGCATTCAAACGATGTCCTGTTTTTCTTCGATATGCCCGAAGCCCTAAGTCTTTATTTAACACCCTTTTCACCGTGGTTCTGCTTAACCCCATCTGAAGGGCCAACAGTTTCTGCTTACGTTTGGGATTTCTTTGAATTCGCGCCTTCACAGCTTTTATTACTGCTGGAGTCCTAACAGACCGAGGGCGACCACTTCTTGACCTGTCATCTATACTAGAGTCTTCATTGTATCGTTTGATGGTACGATAAACGAATCTTTTGGTTATATTCAAATTTTTCAGTATGTCAAAAATTTGAATTGGCGCGTAACCGCAACGATGTAACGCAATAACTGCAACACGGTCTTCTTTAAGCGTCCACTCCATATTTAAAAATGAGTAAAATTCTAAAAAGTATACAGTTTTATTTTCATGAACAATTCGAAATTCCAATTCATTAAACTTTTTTGTGGCCAGCATTCTAAAAGAAAAGTTTTTACTGTGTGACAATACTTATGACCTGACTAGGTATATTTTAAAAATGCAAATTGCAAACTACTCTCGTAAAGGTAGAAGCATGTAGGTGGTAATTTAATGACGCTAAAGTAATGCGTTTCATGCGATTTATAATTTAATCACAGATTAAGTTAATAAGTAGGTCTTTATTTACATACTCTGTTTTGCTATTATTTGTTTTAACTATCAGGGCGATCGAGTGATGCTCGGCATGAGAAAAAAAAATGATTTTCTTAGGGATTACACCTATTTATAAAAACTTAGTGACATATTAAACTTAGTAATAGTAAAATATTATCTAAGTACAAAATTGTTAGAGCTGTTTTCGAGAGACTATTAGAAAATCATATACATAATATTTATATAAATTATGTATGTTATTTTTTCTTTTATTTTATTAAACAGGTTTGATTGTATATCGATTATGCAAAAGCAATTAGTGAGTAAATGCCATAATTATTTTGACAGTCTAAAATCCCTTATCTTAAAATATATTGTATAATTGTATCTATAGGTGTGTATTATCTTACATTCTTTGTTTGATAAACTGTATTTCATGGTTACATTGGTAATTTAAATTTAAATTTTTGATGGCCTCTCTATTCTGTATTTTGTTTAAAGATATAATCACTAATATAATTATTAGTGTCGTCATTACCATTCTAAGAGTCGCCGTCTCGATAATTTTTTTGACAAATAAAATTGGAACATTGCAAATTTTTCTTTTATTTATTTTAAAAAAATATTTTACTAACCATAAAGGTTACAAAGGGCGGATTTAATGCCAGTTAGCATTCTCTGCCAGTCAAACCATGGCGTGGTGAGAATAATATATAACACAATAAAAGAAGGCTTGTAAATTACACAAATACATAGGAATGCAAACACATATGGATGCCAACACATATGAATGCAAACAATTATATAATAATCGATATAATAACAATTATCCTTAATACATACATACTTTTACTGACTTCCTGGAATACCTTCAGTTAAATTTTTATAATTGAGAGTTCTTATTGTAGCGTATTGTGATAATGACTTTGAACATATATATATGGAAAGAAAATAACTCTCCGATAATTAAATTACATTATAGCGCTTAACCGTTTGATTCTTTGTTCATAATTAGCCTCGCTTCATTATCGTTCACTCGTCATACATACGGCGACGGCATCGCAATCTTATCAATTCACGTGTTTGTGTATTTGCCGTTGGCTAATTATATTATCTCCCTTTGACATAATGGAGCCTTCCAGTAGCATCTAATGTTAAAAAATTAAAAAATGTTTTATTTCAGTAAATCTTTTTTACAATTGATTTGCCGAGGCCTCCCAGAAAGTAATTCTAAGATATTGTGTTGGGAGTGCCTCGCTCTTCCTATGCAATCATAACACTTCGATTTACATCATAATATCAAAATAGCCAAACTTGAATGAAAGGAGTAGGTACCACAGGAATAAATTTTGATTTTTGGGTGTTAATAGTAAGCAGATTCTCACTAAGCCAGTGACTAACTCTAGCTAGTCCCCTCTCAGCCTCCATCCTAATTGTATCCCTGGTCTTAGCGGTGAAAATAATAGCGGTGTGATCCGCATAGGACAGTATCCTCCCCCCAACGCTACCAAGGTTGCAAAGATTATTAATATATATCAAAAGGAGCGTTGGGCCGAGAACACTGCCCTGCGGGACAGCAAACGTTACAGTTTCTTTTTCACTTATAAAGTTGCTGATTCTTACACTCTGTTTTCTGTTTTGGAGGTAGCTGCTGAGAAGAGAGAGAGAGAGCAGAGTCACGGAATCCAATTCTTTCCAGCCTCCGTATAAGAATGGAGACAGATACAATGTCAAAGGCTTTCTTGAGGTCAAGAAGGACTACTAGACATTTGGTGCCTTTGTCTACTTCTTTTGTTATAACTGATGTAAGATCCATGATAGCATCCTGCGTCGACATTCCCTTCCTAAAACCATATTGAGAGTTAGATATAATGCTATACTTAGTCAAGTAGCTTACTATTTTAGAATTCAAGAGTCTCTCAATGATTTTAGAAATGGAGCTTAGCACAGAGATAGGTCGATAGTTGTTAACGTCGTCCCTGTCTCCACTCTTATACACAGAGGTAACAATGGAGCGCTTAAGAAGGTATGGAAAGATCCCAGTGTGAAAACAGGTTGGCAAGGTCACTAATCAAAGGGACAAGGATATCCTTACTTTTTATTAGGAAAAAGTAGGGATTCCATCCCAACCTGGTGCACTCCTGGAGTCTAGGGATATCAAAGTATTTTCCACTTCCTTGTGAGATGTGTCTAGTAAAACAAAGGAGGAGAGATGATGATGGTTATCAGTATTACCAGTTTCCGAAGGTATGAAGCTATTTGAGATGTACTCTGCTAGTGTTTGCCCAATGTTACCAAAATATTTGTTTACATAGTTGATTGAGGTTTGTGTACAAGATTTTATATTAAGTATGTCATCATTTGGGCTCTTCGGTGGCTTATAGTGAGTGTTATCGTTAATGGTTGACCAAAGAACTCGAGGGTTTTGTACCGATGCTTTAATTTTTTCTTTATTATATTTTATTTTTAGTTTTTTTTTATAAGGTTTCCACAGAAAGTACGATAACGTCTATATATTATAATTAAAATTTGATTTTGGGGGTTCGATTTAAGTTTTAGGTAAATAGTGTTCCTCAGTCTAATACACCGCAAAGCAGTTGTGGTTATCCAGGGTTTTATGGTTCTTTTGCAGTTCAAGACGATTACGTTTTTAGTGTTAGATAGGATAGCTGACCTGACCATTTCTATTAGGGCAAAGGCGTAAGTATCAGGGTCTTTAAACACATTAAAGAAGGAAACATCGAAATTTGTTAAACTCTTTTAAGCATTATCATAGTCAACCACAGTGTTATATCTTTGAGGACTCGTTTGTTGATACTGAATTGCAATTGCTAAAAGAACAGGGCAATGGTCAGTTGTAGTTGGGCTTAATACCACAGTGAAAGTTGTGTTGTATTCTTTGTCAAGTCTCAATAACACGTGGTCAAGACAGCCATCAGAAGTGACTTTCATTAGTAAGGATTAATATGCCATGCCTAATTATGACACTCATAATATATCACTTTAATTTTCAATAATTTTTTGTCACAAAATACCTAATTGTGGCTTATGTATAAGAATAAAAAATAGGCATATGGTATCGCGACCTTATAAATGGAGTAAAGATCTATATTTTTGTAGAACATTATATTTACGTATAACTAATTGCTTTTTCTTCTGACTTACTTAACAATAATCTATATTTAAGGCTAGCTGAGAGGTATAGCGTAATGCTAGATAGCCTATACCACATGAATCTGACTATTATATGCAAAAATAATTTTTCAAATCGGACTGGTATTTCCTGAGATCAGCGCGTTTAAATAAACAAGAAAACAAAAAAAGAAACTCTTCCGCTTTATTATATTAGTATAGATGTGTAAAACGCCTTATTTTTCTTTTGTCGTTATTTATACCATGTCGTGAAGCGACAATAAAGAACAAAAAGAATCTAACCTAAGAACATCAAAACAACAAAAATACAACAAAAACAAAAATATATTTAAAATTCAAAGATATTTACAATTTTATACAAAAATGAAATGAGGATGATGATGAATGAAGTGAGAGTACAATTAGATTACAAAAAAATAAAGGTAGGAGAATAGGGAATATAGAGTTGTAGTGGAGCCTAAAAGTCGAAGCGACACACGTTGCGCTTGTAGAGGTAGGTTTCTTAGCAGCGACGGCACGCAGCGCCTGGAGCCAGCACACGCCGGTTGCGCTTGTAGAGGTAGGTTTCTTAGCAGCGACGGCACGCAACGCCTGGAGCCAGCACACGCAGCGTCCGGAGCCGGCGCACGTAGCGCCTGGAGTAGGTGCGCTCAACGCTTGGAGCCAGCAGTTGCAGCGCCCAAAGGTAGCGCCGGCAGTAGGTGCACTCGGCGCCTGGAGTAAGCAGTCGTAGCGCCCGGAGTAGTGTGGACCCGCGCTTGAAGTAGATTGCCGACGACTTCCGAGGTAGATGGAGGCTTGTAGGATTCCGGAGTGGTGCGGCTCCGCGCTTGAAGAAGGCTTCGCCGAAGACTTCACGTGTAGGTGGAGGCTTGCAGGATCCCGGGGCAATGCGGCCCCGGGATAAGGCCTTTAGAAAATATTTCTTCTTTGAGAACTCAAGCGAGACTGCTTTTCTTCACCGATTGTTCGGCTTTTATACCTTTCTAGAGAGAACGGAAAAATTATTTAAATTAAACGCAAATTTTTGTAAATGGTCAAGAGAAAAGAGTATTTATGTGGAATTATCGAAATAGGAACAACAGACCGGTAGCAAATTTGAATATAATTGCTATGGAAATCAAATAAACAACAATGTCAAAACATGTCAAATTTTGGTTTTAGGCTTATAATAAGAAAACGGCAAGATTTAAGTGGAAAATGAGATATTATTGATATAGGAAAAAAGGTAGCGCAACTGCCCACATAAAGCCCGAGATTGTAGAGTTACGGAAAACTAACTAAAAGATCGAAAAAAGGTAGACTCCATTGACACCAATTTAAAAGTGCTGATAATGTGAAAATACGAAGTAGAAATGATTTGTTATTGTGTTCTTATGGTTTAAAATCGTTACAGGATCCTATGGAAATAAAGGTGATGTAAAATATCCAGTTTTGAAGTGAATACAGAAAATCGAAACAGAATGGAAAAATGAATTTAAAATAATGTAAAATGATAAGTAAGTAGCATAACACTACAACCAATGTTTGTTTTTGCGAAATCATTATAATTATTTGTTATTTATTATTTAGTGGTTCTAACTAGTTTCGTTAAAGTACACGGTACTTTTATGTACCTATTTCGTTATTAAAATGCGGATAAATCTGTTAAGAAATACATAAATTTGGTATAATCATAAAAGAAGTTCACGGTATGCATTTTATTGGTTATTGGATAACAATTATGTAATATTACTCTAAGATAACAATATTTTCAGTGTCATTTCTTATGTCAGCCATTAATATTAATGACCACAGTAACCGATATATTTTAAAACGCTGTCACCGGTTTATTTTAAAAGATGCAACTGCAGTCGAGCTGTCTAGTAAACATTGTCCCGCAGTGTCCCTGACCGAACAACCCCTTTATAATTAAAGGTTACGTTTAGGTTTCAACAAAACAATTGAATGCACGGAAATAGGAAATACAATACCAGGGGGACCGCAGGTACATTGCCGGCCTTTTAAAAAGATTAGGCTCTTTTCTTGAAGGTCCCCAAGTCGTATCGGTACGGAATAATCACTGGTGGTAGTCGATTCCACAAGGAAGTTGTTCGAGGAAGAAAACTTCTTGTAAATCGCATTGTGGTGGACCGCCAAGCGTCCAGATGATGTGGATGGTATCCTGAGTTTTATCGCTATGTGCGTTCGAGAAATTTGGCGGCTGGGATTAATCCGAGCAATTCCTCAGAGCACTCTCTGTGGTGTAGATGCGGTAAAATACGCAAAGAGATACGTTTCTTCGCAGTGCCAGTGAGTCAAGCCGATTAAAAAGAGTTCGGCCACCGACGATTCGAACCGCTCTGCGCCTGATGCGATCAAATGGAAGGAGCTGGCACTAGGGAGTCCCAGGCCAGACATGGGAACAGTATTTCATTTGCGGCTGAACCTGCTCCTTGTAAAGTTGCAGGTGGTGTGTCGGTACTGTCCCGCTCTGCTGAGCACACCAAGCTTTTTAGAGGCCATTTTGCTCTTATCTTCCAAATGACCACGAAATTGCACGTCATTCAATATGTCGACGCCGAGGATTCCGATGTTGGATGATGCAACAAGGGGAGTACCCTGAACTGAGGAGATATGACAAAGGGATTCTTTTTAGCGGTACACGCGTAAACTTGTGTCTCCTGGGGATTGAACTGGAATAAATGTAGTCGCCCCCAAACCGAGACTTTGAAAAAGTCTCGACTTCAGACACAAGTTTATTCCGGTACTCGGCAACGTTTTGCATAAAGCATCACCAGTGCCGCCATCCGCATAGCAATGAGTATTACCGGTTTGCAACATATCACTGATATGCAGAAGACATAGTGTTGGTGGTAGCACGCAGCTTTGTGGAACACCAGCGTTAATAGACTTGTAATCGAAGCATGCACAGTCTACTACGGCCTTGATGCTCCGATCTGCAAGAAAACTGGTGATCCGATTGCACAATTTCTTGGAGAGCCCATAGGAAGGAAGCTTCGAAAAAACCGCTTTATGCCAAACCCGATTGAAGGCCTTCGCTATGTCCAAACTAACGGCCAAGGCCTTCTACTTGGGCTTTAGTGCCTCCGCCCATCTATGAGTTAGGTGACCCAGAAGATCACCAGTTGAGCGACCCCGATTGAAACTGCACTGGTAGTCACTAATCAGCTGGTTATCATCGAGGTATGCTCTGTTCTTGAGCCAGCAGTTTATAATTTATTTTGGGAAACAAGTAGGTGATAGCGTTAGGCCTGTAGTTGGACGGATCTGAGCGGTCGTATTTTTTAGGGTTCGGGAGCACCCAAGCTGTCTTCCATGAGTTCGGGACCTACGCATAAGGAGTAGGAGTGTTGGAAAAGACACATTAAAACCGGTGCCAACTCCGGCGCACACGTCTTCAGCACAATAGGTGAGACTCCATCACGCCGATGTGCTCTGACTTTGCCTTGGCAATGATACTTTTGAAGGACCTGGAGGCGGAATAATACTTATTTTTAAGGACACTGGTGTTTGCAACCCAAGACGTTGATTCGTCAGCCTAGGCTAGGTAGCACTCTTGCTTATGGCATGATGCAATTTTACAGGAGTGACCAAACCAGCTATGGTTAGGTCACTCCTGTAAATTGCAGTTTGGAGTTCTGCCTCCGATAGGTACCATAGATGATGGAATAAAAAGTTCCATTCCCTGAAGTAATTTCTGAAGCAGGATCCAAAAAAAGACCGCAGCCTATCCCAATCGGCCGACCTATAGTGCTAAAACACGGCGGAAACCTGCAAAACGCGACCACGACGCGAAACGAACCAAACTCCAGTCCGGGCCAAAAAGGAGTGTTTTTTATACCGGATAAGGGTGACAAGCGATGACACAGTCCACCTGATGGTAAGTGGTTGCTGTGACCCATAGACATCTACATCTGTCCTCGTTTGCGAATCAAAATGCAGATACATACGTTGTCAGCCGTGAGGACTAAGATGGAATGCCTATTTTGCCCTGCGTATTCTGAATAGTAGGGTAGCTTGGGCGTGGATTTTGGCTGAGGGACTCTCCGTCACTAGGGATGCTGGTAGATACCCTCCTGGGGTAACTGCTACTACACGCTGGTATTCTTGAAAATCAGCGTAAAAAAGCAGCTTAATGCTGCTGTATTTCGTATGTTGAGTGTAGAGAACCGGAGACCCTTTTACTGGAAACGAGGCATTACATCTTAGTCCTTAGGGATGACAAGGTATTTGCATTTTGATTCTTAATCGAGGATAAATTTAGATGTCTATGGGCCACTTACCTCCACTTACCATAAGGTGGACTGTGTGCTTGTTTGTCACACTAATTCTATAAAAAATATCTGCAAGGTCGCGGTACTATCTCAATTCAAAAAGAGAGAGCAACTTTAAATATTTCTTATATTTACGTCGATTTATCCGCTGCATATCATTACTTACCATAATATGTACTTTTATTTGAGAGAAATTATTCATTTCAAACGTTTAATGGGGCAATGTTTGTTAAATTTATATTACAAATTCTTCCAAACGATATTTCAAATTGTATTTAAGCAGAAATCAAGATAAGATACAAATACGAGTGATTGTTCAAATTTGTTGTAAATAAAAACTAAAAATTTTCCCATATAGCATAGTTCTCGAAATGATAACAATAAACTAAGCTTAAAGTGGTTTTTCAATAATTGTGTTACTTGTCAAAGGCTACTAAGTATTATTAGGTCTGCATACATCTTACCGTGTAGTGGCGGTGTAAGAATATCCACTACCACATAACATGATCATCGCATGTTTGTCGAAAGAGGCGACAGAGTGAAACAAACCAAGAGATGGACAGAAGTGTCTTCCTAATTACAACCAGAAAATAAAAACTTTGGTCAAACGTCCCTCTCATGAGGTAAGCTATGGGGATGCCAATGTTCAGCAGTCGAATCATTAAATGAACGAAAATGAATGATGATGATAGAACTGCAAGTTTTATTAAAAAAAAAGTTTCTCCCACACTAGGATTTACTCCTATATCATGAAAGAAGTCATTTGCATAACGACAAACATCCAAACACTAAATAATTCTTTGTATACCAAACAAAGCTGTTTGTTAATTTTTAAAAGCTACATGATATATAAAAATACGTTCCACATTATATCCCAACATTTACTGCTATAAATGTAAAGAAACGTGTCTTATAAAGCTTGATGTTGCATTAAGTATATCAAATGTCTTACCGGATCAGTCGAGCGACTTCACTTGCTTCTAAGAGCGTGATAATCCTGCAGACGTCTGTGCAAGGCTTAAAAGGTATTTACTGTAATTGTAAACAGCCTTAGTTTGCGTGTTAACAAACTTCGATGTTTCATTTAAGTATCGCCGTGTGGGAGCGTCGTAGGAGCCACCAGCATCTCATTTCGTTCCGTGGTTTTTTCTGCTGACCTCCAAAAAGGAGACGGTACTCAATTCGACTGTGTTTTTTTTGGTTTTTTTTTATGTGTGTTACCTCATAACTTTGTACTGGGTGAACCGATTTCGATGATTCTTTTTTATATGAAAGCTGATAGTTCTCGTGTGGTCCCATATAAATTTGATCAAGGTCAGACTAATAGTTTTTGAGTTATTCTTAAATAACTTATATTGAAGTCGGCTGTACAAAATTTTTAATTTTAAATTATTTTGAGTATTTGGATGCTGGGGCTCATAGACATCTACATCAATCGTGGATTAAAAATCAAAATGCAGATGAGTTTTCACCCTTGAGAACTAAAATGGAATGCCTCGATTCCAGTAAAAACGGTCTTCGGTTTTACATTTACCTTACGAAACACAGCAGCATTAAGCTGCTATTTTACGCTTGTATTCAGTGAGAGAGTGATCCTACCCCGGTCGAGGAACCATAATATAGTTGCATGGCTCTACAACAAGTGGCAAGTATGGGAAATGCCAAAATAATCTTATGACTTATTTTAGCATTTTTTTACGTGGTAGAGCCATGTTGCAGCTATATTAGTAGTATAGTTGTAGCACGAATGGTTCGGCTCGATCGGGGACGGACCACGCTCTCACAGAATACCAGCGTTAAATAGCAGCTTAACTCTGCTGTGTTTCGTATGGTGAGTGTAGAGAACCGGAGATCCTTTTTAGTGGAAATGAGGCATTCCATCTCAGTCCTCACGGGTGACAGCGCATCTGCATTTTGATTTGTAATCGAAGATAGATGTAGATGTCCATGGGCCACATGGCAACAGATAAAAATAACAGGTATGTTACTGTTACTGTGACTGTAACGTTGGCAAACAAACTCAAAAGCTCCTGTTCCACGAGATAACAAATCCACTAAAAGACAGTCATAAGTGTGTTTAATTTTATTCATACATATGACAGTTACCTTTGTTAGAATAAGATAAAAAAAATGGAACTGTTATTTATGTGGGACTGGAACAGGCGGAACAGGTATGCGATTTTACCTTTTACAGCCCACTCCTAATGCAGGGAGGATTTTATGAATCGTAAAACTTGGCAGGTGGATTGGTGATCGAAGATCCCAGCCGCCAGCTTTGACGCAGCTGCATGTTGCCGGTCTGGGTATTTACATGTGACGTATGCCAGCAGATACCTATATACCATTATACATCGGAAGTCTTTTTTTTATACAGGATAAGGGGGTGACAAACGAGCACACAGTCCACCTGATGGTAAGTGGTTACTGTGACCCATAGACATCTACATCTATCCTCAATAAAGACTCAAGATGCAGATGCGTTGTCACCCGTGAGGACTAAGATGGAATGCCTCTTTGCCAAAAAAAGGGTCTCCGGTTCTCTACACTCACCATACGAAACACAGCAGCGTTAAGCTGCTATTTTACGCTGGTTTTCTGTGAGAGCGTGGTCCTTCCCCGTTCAAGCCGACCCATTCGTGCTACAACCATAATATAGCTGCAGCATGGCTCTACCACGTAGAGAAGGTTGCATAAGTGTCTACGCACGTAGCATCCCACACTACTTTACCTCTCTCCCAAAGGACTTAAGTCATACTGTCTAGTCGCCTGCCATTTTTTTGTAATAGGGGGCAAACAAGCATGCGGCCTGACGGTAAATGACCTGATGGTAAGTAACTACCGCCGCCCATGAACAATTGCAACACCAGGAGAATTGCAGATGCGTTAAAAAAAAACTAACAAGGCCTTTTAAAACAAACTACTTCTTTTTAAAAGGCTTTGTTAGTTTTTTTTTTTTAGTTTTTTTTGTTTCTCAATAATCCATAAGGCTCTAAAACCGAGGCAACATTTATAAAGGCAAGAGCTCTAATAAATATTGTATATTTAATATAATATAAATAAATTGTTATATAGTTATAGCGCTATTTATATAAGAGAACTTGATGTTATTGAATAAGTCAATGACATTTTATCTGAACATTCTGTGTACGTGGTAGAGCCATGCTGCAACTGTATTGTTAATATAAAATAATAGTTAATACTGCTGTATTTCGTATGTTGATTGTAGAGAACCGGAGACCGTTTTTACTGGAAACGAGGCATTCCATCTTAGTCCTCACAGGTGACAACTCATCGGCATTTTTATTCTTAATCGAGGATGGATGTCCATGGGCCACAGATTCTACTTACCACAAGACCGGACTGTGTGCTCGTTTGACACCATTATGCTATTAAAAAAATGTCATTATGGAGCTAGCACTTCTTCGTTCCTGTACAGAAAGTACGTAAGTCCTCACCATGTTTAAATTTAGCTCTGGGTTCTAGAAGACGTAAGGTTGTATCATAAGAGAGCTACTTGATTACTCAATCTCATCCCGTATTTGTTATAAATTTTGGCTAATGAAACTGAAATAGTTAAAAAGCTTTCGGCAAATGACAATCATATAATAATTTCAAATATCTATTCAAATAAATAAAATTGAAGTGTTTGTCTGTAATATCGAAGTAACTAAAAAATGCTATTAACTTTTATTGAGCTGAGGGTATTATTTGCTACACATAAATAGACCCTACCCCGGTGAAACGGGCCGGATCGCTAGTTTATCAGATAACAATTGCTGTACGTTAAGTCTCGCTAAAACTCGAAAACGACTCGAACGATTTTGATGACATTTTTGTGTGCGTTTGAGTGGGTAGGTCCCTGGATGGTTTAAGGTACAATTTCGTAGCCGACCGTGGACAGCAGCAGCAGGCGACATGTCGTCGCGACAGTACTGGTTTCTATCTAGTTCTATGAAATACCTTTCGTAGCTAGCGACACGTCGTTTGCCGCTACGGGCCGAGCCGCAGACGACACTGTAGCCCGACCGCAGATCAGTAGTGCTGTCAACGCCCGTGCGACAACACGTTGAATTTTTCTCAAAAAATGCGATTCACAGATTCCGAGGAAGAGAAACTGATAAACCAGGTGGCCCAATATCCCGCATCTCACAATAATTATTTAAACAGTGTGATAAAAGATTTGAAAAAATATAGGAAAGGAGTTAAATAAAAGCGGTCAGTATCTATTTTGTTTAAATAAACAGAGAACCCACAGAACATTCGAAACAGATTGGAACACGGGCTGCTGCCGCTAGCAGTCGGGTTCGGAATCATGACTGCAGCGACATGACGCTACGACATGTCGCAGCGACATGTCGCGGCGACACGTCGCCTGCTACTGCTGCCTGCAGTCGACTACGGAATTGTACCTTTAGATTCACAAATTGTCAGGATCACCCGTGCGAAGCCGGGGCGGATCGCTAGTCTACAATAAAAACCTATATCTGCTATACAACAAACTTAGATTTTTTTAATTTATAAAACTGTGTATATAAAGCCGCGTATCCACCAAAAATGTTGACAACAGTTATGTTTCCAACTGTTTCCAACAAGCGTCTCCACCGAGGGAACAAATGATGGCAACAAGCGTATTCCTTTAATGTTACCGCCGAAAATGGTTTATTGGAAGTTTTGTTGGCAACTGTTGTGTTGGCAATAAAACTTTAGTGGAGATGCAGCTTTAGGTACGTACTGCTCCCCCAAACGTCGTAGATAAATAATAAATAACACCAGGATAGGTGTAAATAACGTATCCTGGTGTTATGTATGATGCGTGACCGTAAACTAGAGGCAGCAAGTGAATAAAAGAAACGTAAAATAGCTCTCCATCACAGAGAAATATACACACCTGGTTCACTAAGGTTGACCCATAAACATATAATGAATGAAACATAAGTTATGTTTAAAATATTTCTATTTTAAATGCAAAATTATGTTTATTTATGTTTATATGAAACCATAATGTAATACTTAATCATAATATTTAAAGTATTTTTATTATTTTTAAAATTGTGAAACAAAAAACTGCTAAATTAAGTTCCTCCTTTTAAAACGTGAGGCCATTTTTTTGCATTATCACCAATTCCAAGTGTATTATATATGTATTATTATATGTATTTAGGTTTGGTACTGCATATCTGTTACTTAGATATATAGGTATCAAAAATAAGTGAGAGGGCGTTTATGGTACCACGTTTATGGTCAATAGATGGCAAAATAACTGAATAACATAGTAGGTATTGTCTGAAATATTTATCTCTACTAAGCGTTATAGGAACAAATAGGAAGGACATTTCGAGGTGGTTTCTCTTTGTGCTCAACAGTAATGAAGTTGGAAAAATTCGCCATCTTGCTCCAGTCGCGGCCAATGGGATTTATATGTTTCTTTTTCTTCTTCATCAGCCCGTAAAAGTCCTCCGCTAGACATAGGCTTTTCCCATCGTAGATAGGACCTTTTTATGGAATAAGGGTGACAAACAAGCACAAAGTCCATGTGATGTTAAGTGAATGCTGTGGCCCATAGACATTTACATCCATCCCCGATTAAGTAATCTAATATATAAAAATTAATATTTATTTGTTCGTATTTTATGCGCTGCCATACCGTTCATCAGATTGCGGTTTTATTGCTTGCACTTGCGTGAAGGTTATAGGTATAGTACAATTAACTTCCGGTAAGTGGCGCACGTATCGTATCTTTATTTGAAAGTTATTTATCATTCAACTTCAATTATTGTATTATCATTCCTAATTAAACAATATAACTGTTCCAAATTTAAAACGATATGTCTACAATATTTTGTCTGCGGTAGCAAGCGAGTATATTATAAAAATGCAGATGTTTCGTCACCCCTGATGACTAAGATAGAATGCCTCGTTTCCAGTAAAAAGGGTCTCTGCACTATTTTACTCTGGTATTCTGAGAGTGAGAGCGTGGTCCTTCCCCGTTCGAGCCGACCCATTCGTGCTGTAACCGTATAGCTGCAGCATGGCAGTACCAGATATTTCGCACCTTTGACGGTGCTTCCCGTCGCAGATTTGGGTATTTTACTCGTGGAATAAACGTTGGTTACACCGCCATTTATACATACATACATAAACACTCATGCCTAGAGGGGTAGACAGAGATTACGGACATCTAGTTGATATTTTCTTATGTCACCATCACACGGGAAGCCTTCCTTAATAAATGCATAAAAATAAAACATATGATTTTGTTACCACGCAAAAATAAGTGTTTCCAATTACAACTTTATTTTAATCCTTACACAGACGTATGGACGTCATACAGGTATGAGCGTGTAACACTGAACAGGAAGAGAAAAAAATATACCTTCTTGAACATCGTTACATATACTAAGGTATTCGTCAGTAATGTGAGTAAGGGCAGATGTCATAACATTAATTACCACTCTGGGTGCAAGTGGTTTTAGCACTTGTAAAAAAAGTCCGTATATTTGCACTTACAAAACTCTTCTATATAATATAAGTAAGCGATACACTAAGGTAATCAAATCCGAATATTGTGATCAAACGTCGGCAGCAAGGGAATGATTAAATGAAGACCAACATTGCGTTGTCATGGATATTTGCGTGAAACCTTACTATACGATAAATACTCGTAACGTCATGTGTGTAACCTATACAAATTCAATATAAATTAACACCGAATGAACATATATTAAATGTATATTAGGTCGAAATACGTTTGTAAAAACCAAATTTCGTACTTTCAAAGCTAAATTTTCGATCGCGATGTATTTTTACGTAATTTTATAAAAACGTAGCTGTATATTACTCTGTCGCAATAAGAGAAATAATTTAATTCATATAATCCCATGTACGTAATAATATAATCTCGTATAATCCCATATTATGTCCCTCGGGCACCCACGCGGCGCCCATGGTATAGTGTATATTCTTATACCGCTCACTTCGGCTGGGCAGCGTTCGGGATACTACAGCCTAAGATGTTTTTAAAGGTAATACGTCTTTGACTACAGCACATTTATTATTATTCTTGTAAAACAGTTATTCCTCAAAACTTGAAAACAAGAGTGTACAACCAGTGTGTGTTGCCAGAGATGACATATAGTTCTGGGATGTGGTACTTCACCGCTGGCCGTATGAAATGCTTAAGGTCGCTCAAGCGAGATATATAGTCTAGTTTCTGTGATGTTAATGCTGTTAGCCTATGCGGCTTTTACAGCTTCATTGGACTCAGGGTTTATTTATTATAGTGCCACGTTGCGGACGCTTCTGCAGACGAGTTCTGTGATCACATTAACATAACATGGATGAGTTATCTAACGGCCGTCCCAACAGGGGGTGACGGCCCCGGCTCTGACGGCTGACTTGTATCGTTCGATAGACGAGCTATAGGGGAAGGGGTTATGATTGGAGTTTTTCTGCATGATAGAAGTGAGGAACGGATAAGTAAGATGGTATGGCGGAGGGTCCACCATATAGCTCGAAGAACCGTCAAGCGATAGGGAAGGTACTCGAGAGACAGCCTTGTACCGATAAGTGAAGAATAAGGGTGATCCTCCACAAAATGTAGTGTTAATGGATGATGATGGTCCAGGACCGTGCTTTGTGACATTCCTTGGGGGAGGCCTATGTTTAGCTGCGGACTCGTGATTGGCTCCGTACAGGCGGACGAAGTGTAGGGCGTCCTCCACTAGATGGAGTGACGACCTGGTAAGATATGCAGGAAGACGATGGATGCAGGTGGCTCAGGTTCGTGCTTTGTGGCATTCCTTGGGGGAGGCCTATGTTCAGCAGTGGACTTGTGAAGGGCTGTAATGAATTAATGAATGAATAATATTATGTCCATTATGCCTTTTCATCTTTTATAAACTACATTTACTGTGACGATTGCCTTTATAACAAAAACAAAACGAATTACTGCTGAGTTGCTTTTGTCGTTAAACCTCTTTTTAAATTAAAAAAAAGTATGATAAATAAAATTTTAATTTATTATGGAGAAAATATAAAAAATTTTTTATTATCATTGTCAATGTGTGGAAAAGGTACTTCAAATATATAGACTATAGAAATTTCTTGTTCTGACGACGTTTATCGTCATTAAAAAAAAATATATATTTTTATTGCCTACCTTAGAAATGGAAAGCGTATACAAAAAATATTACGTAAGTGAAGGACATTGTAGATACCGACATCAATAAAGATTTCTCATTTTTTTTTCTTAATTGCACAACGGAGTTTAGAAAGAGTTGATAATGATCAATCGAAATGAAACTCAATAAAACGAACGTGGAATTTCGATTTGTGAAGTCTTTTTGACGGACTTCTTCTGACTGATCGTACAATGTGCATTTATACTATACTTATATCAATGCTCAGCGAACAAAATACAAAGAGTCTAAGTACAACCACGTAAACGCATTTTGGGAAAAAATCTTTTACTTAAACTGTAAAACAGAAATTTTTAATTTACCAATAGGTAGATACAGTAGCCGTTTCTCGTTTGCGTCATGTGCATTGTGGCGTAATTCTTTTGTTTTCTGTCTCTGTTTCGTCTTTCCGTCTATTTAATTTTTAATTACGACATACGGTGCTCATTGTTGTAATAGTAAACATAATTATATATGTTTTTTTTTTCTGTACCTTTTTCGGAATTATTGTGTTCAGTATAATTGTAAAAACATTTTTGCACATTTGCATTTTTATACGTTAACTAGCGATCCGCCCCGGCTTGGCACATGTGGTTACTGGATCTCGATAACAGCACCACCTTCCGAGTCCAATTGTGAATCTAAACCATTCTTGACTGGTACTTAATCACGTGGTAGAGCCATGCTGCAGCTATATTAGTAGTATAGTTGTAGCACGAATGGGTCGGCTCTACCGGGGAAGGACCACCCTCTCACAGAATACCAGCTTAACACTGCTGTGTTTCGTATGGTGAGTTTAGAGAACCGGAGATCCTTTTTACTGGAAAAAAGGCATTCCATCTTAGACCTCACGGGTGACAACGGATCTGCATTTTGATTCTTTATTGAGGAGAGATGTGGATGTCTATGGGTCACAGCAACCACTTACCATCAAGTGGACTGTGTGCTCGTTTGTCACACTATCCTAAAAAAAAAACACACACAAAATTTTATCCAATCCGGTCCAGCCGTTTGGGTGGAGTTTAGTTATACACACGGACAGAAGAAATATATGAAATATTATGGGAATCCATTCATAGTTTAAATATCATTATTACAGCCATTATTGAACGTATACTTTCTCAAGGAACAATGCCACAAAACACGGTCCTCGACCACCTGCGTCTATCGACTTCAATATAACCGTTCAGTTTCCAATTATATTTAAAAACGGCTATTCACAGTTATTACAGTGTAGTGACGACGTAAGAGAACCCACTTCCTTATACCATCCTCTGGGTGACAAAGAAATTATCAAGTGCAATTTAAAGTGCTGTTTACTAAGTCTGCAGCGGTGAAAGAATAGAATCATTTTTTGTTCATTATACTTATGGAAAGACATTTTCTTATTTACCACTGATTCGGGAAATACCTCTGTCCTGGGAAGAACCAGCAAGAAACCAAGCGGCGCTTTTTTTTTAAACATATTTCACTTTACAATAATTTTGTTTGTACAATTTTAAATGAATTTTCATAGAACCAGCATGGTGGCGATCACCTTAGTCCCAGTGGTTATTTTCATTCATGTATTCTTTGATATTATAATAACCTTTTTTGTACAGTTTTAGTGTAGTGTGTAAGAGTGGTGGGAAACCTGTAAATCTAAGAATTAAAATATTTTGAGGACATGTGAAGTCGGCTAACGCGAATTGAAGCATCGCGGCCGTATAATCCGAACCGAATTTCGGTCAAGCCGGCCAGCCTTAGTGGAGACTTGATATCTGCTCAAGACAGGATTACGGGTACACCCTCTATTCCCTAAGTTTAAAGGTCAAAAAGAAGAAAGAAAGGAAAAGCTATTTATTTGATACACATATACGATATACGTGGTAGAGCCATGCTGCAGCTATATTAGTAATATAGTTGTAGCACGAATAGGTCGGCTCGACTGGGATAGGACCACGCTCTCACAGAATACCAGCTTAAAATAGCAGCTTAACACTGCTGTGTTTCGTATGGTGAGTGTAGAGAACCGGATACCCTTTTTACTGGAAAAGAGGCATTCCATCTTAGTATTCACGGGTGACAGCCCATTTTGATTCTTTATTGAGGATATATGTAGATGTCTATGAGTCACAGCAACCACTTACCATCAGGTGGACTGTGGGCTCGATTGTCATACTAGACTATAAAAGAAAACACATATTTTAAGAAAATATACAAAAGCAAGGGACAAAAATATGCATGCACCAGTCTTTTTTTTTTTTTTTTGCGGATGGAAAGTCATCAAATGACGCCTTTCGCTCTGGGTGGAGCGGAAGGGAGTGTCAGACTTTTACTGACTAAAAACCATCCGTGTTCCTTCAGTGCCCTTACGTTCCGGAGCCGCGGTATCTCTTTCGAACAGCCCGCAGCCCCGGCAGGCGTCGGCCCTTGCGGGCCCCTTCACGCTGCTGACAGCTCTTTGAGGCGCGCGTGGAACAAAACGCGCCGTCGACACGGCCTGTCGTCGTTAGACGGACGGACGGCGAGCTACCCATTGCTCGCCGTCCACAGGCCCGCGCCTACGGTGGCCGGGGGCCACGACGTAGCCCCCGACGCCCGGGGCGTCTCCCGCGGCGGCCGGGAAGGAAAGCTGCTGCTCTCTCCTTCTCCCGCTCCGCCACCTCCTTCGCTAGCATCACTGCTTCGCAGAAGGTGGTGACGGCATCCCATTCCGTCTCGCTCCGGACCATGGCTTCGACCAGGGCCGGACGCGAGAGGTCGCCGCCGCCTATCGCCGCTACGAGGACACGGCGGTGCTCCGCCCAGGCAGGGCACACCTCCACGGTGTGCTCCACCGTGTCCTCCGGTCGATCCTCGCAGTGGGAGCACCCGGGCGTTTCCTCCCGCCCGATTCGGTGCAGGAACCTCCCGAACACACCGTGTCCGGTGAGGACCTGCGTCAGGCGGAAGGTGAGGACGCCGTGGCGTCTCTCAAGCCACTCCTCAAAGAGGGGTCTTATCGCCGCTATAGTGGCGTGCCCAGCACGGGGTTGCGACAGTCGCTCTCTCCATGTCGCCATGAGATCATGCCGGAAGTCTGTCCGCTGCACGACAACTTGCCGTGGCAGCGGGGTTTCCCCCCGGCATAGTGCCTCCGCGCGCCATTCGTGTAGGCACGCGAGGACTATCGCCTCCAGATCCCATGGTGGCAATCCGGCAAGGAGGCACGCTGCCTCGCGGGAGATCGTGCGGTAGCCGCGAACCATTCTTACGGCAACCATCTTTTGGGGCGCGTTCAGGTGGTGGACGGCAAGCCGCGCCAAACCACGCGCCCACACCGGGGCCCCGTAAAGGGCCATGGATCGCACAATCCCCGCGTAGAGCCTCCGGCAGGAGGCGTTTGGCCCCCCCAGGTTCGGCAGGAGCCGCCTGAAGGCAGCCCCGGTCCGTTCCAGTTTGGGAGCCAAACGTCGGAAGTGCTCAACGAAGTTCCATCGGCCGTCGAGGACGAGTCCTAGGTACTTCAACGTCGACTCGACGCCGATGGATACCCCTCCTACTATCGCTGAGGATCCCGGTGGTGGCCTGTTCCGAGGACCATGGAAGTGCATGGCCTCGGACTTGTGCAGAGCCACCTCAAGACCCAGCTGCCGGATCCTCTCAACGACTATCGCAACCCCGCGTGTCATATTTTCCGCCGCCGCCTCGTACGACCCCCCCTGTGCCAGTACCAGCGTGTCGTCAGCGTAGCAAACTACGCTGACGCCGGTAGGGAGGTCGGCGCGCAGCACCCAGTCGTAACCGATGTTCCACAGGGGCGGCCCCAGAACCGAACCCTGTGGGACACCGCACGACATCTCTCGCCGGTTCCACTCACCGTTGCGACCGGGGTAGATGACGGCCCTATCCGTCAGATAGTCCCCGACTATACGACGGAGATAGGTCGGCACCCGGTGATACCGGAGTGCCTCCCTAATGCAGCTCCAGGGCATGGAGTTGAAGGCGTTGGCGATGTCGAGAGACACCGCCAAAACAACCCCCCCCCCCTGGCCACTGCATCCCCCGTCGTGAGGGCTCTTACGCGCATGATGGCGTCCACCGTAGAGCGCCTCTTGCGGAAACCAAACTGGTGTTCCGCAAGATCCGGCCCCGTCCCCGATGCACCAGTCTAAGGTGATGTCATTAGCCGCAGGTAATGAGGGTGTATACACCGCCGACTTTTTCCTCTGGGCTGTTGCTGAGAATTTCTGGACAGAAAAAACCAACAAGTGATTTTAGCCCGAGTTGCGGGATTCAAACTCGGTGGTCAGCAGTCGCGTTTACATTCACTACACCAAAGAGGCCGTCAACTAATTGCTCCATAACCCAATACTGCTGTGTTTCGTATGGTGAGTGTAGAGAACCGGAGACCCTTTTTACTGGAAACGAGGCATTCCATCTTAGTCCTCACAGGTGACAACGCATCTGCATTTTGATTCTTTATTGAGGATAGATGTAGATGACTATGGGTCACAGAAACCACTTACCATCAGGTGGGCTGTGTGCTCGTTTGTCACTCTATCCTATAAAAAAAAATTGCGAAAGATACTATGTCGATTAATTACTTTCAATCTTTAAAAAAAAGTACATTTTGAGTGACCAGCGTTCTGATAGAGTGGTATTAGGATTAGGCAGCCTTACACGTTTTGATCACACTATTAAAACTTCGGACTCTACAGGGCAATATAAGGTATCTTTATGCTAACGTGTTCACCATTATATTATCTACATTACATATGAGATATGATGTTAAATGAAACTAAATTTTACGGATTTTATCGCGTTTCATTTTCAACTTTTTTAATTCCCGACGTTTATTCGAAGTTTGACGTCCCGATGTCATAGTTAGCCCGGCGACCTTCAGTTTTTGAAGAGAGGATCTTGGTCAAATAGCCTCTAGAAATAATAATTCGTTGATTGCATTATGGAAACGACATCAATCATATCCTTCTGTCTGTACATCAGAATAATGAATACTTACTTACTATACTTGTTGTACGCGTAATAAAATGAGACAATCCAATGTTGTCTCTATTGTTTCCAGACTAATAGTTAAATAATACGTTTAACTGTAAAGATTATAACCATTTTGTTTCTTTGCGATTTATCTCAGCGATGCGAACATTAATCGATGTCTGCCTTACCTTTGTGTCTTCAATTAAAAGACATTGAAATCCGGTTTTGCAAAACGAAATAAAATGTATGCATTTAAAATTGCGGTTACTTGGTTATTTATATGAAAATTCATTGTTTGGTTTGGTGTTTTAATCACACATATATGTGATTAAAATTTAGAGATGTATGAAGTCATTTTAAATCTCGTATACATACATGTCATTTTTATAAGATTTTAAACATTTTATTCAAAAAGATTCATTATTAAATTTCAGATTTGTTTTGGATTAAATAATAAACAAAAAGTTTAAATAGTTTAACTTAAAACTTTGCTTAGAAATTAATGATATATTTATTTCAATTATTTTATGATATTATTTTATATTTTAGGAATAAACAATAAAAAGGTATTGGTTTTTTATGACTAGAACGAAAGTAAACGGACAAATACATTTATTATTTAATTATATACAATTATTTTAGTTTTGTAAGTCAATGGAAACAATATAAAATATATATAAGTAGGTAGGTATATACCAAAACAGATGTAATTCGAATATTTTGCTATGAAACAAAATTATTACATGTTTTTATTTTTACAATAAATTGTATATGAAAAGTAGATTGAGGCCTTAAGACTTCGAAACATATTTTTAATCAATATTCTATGCATGTATCAATATTTTCTATATTATGTAATTTTACATAATATAGAAAATATTCAGAGAACATATGATCAAATATACACATTATCTAGCAGTGTATAGGTACTTACTCGGTGTCTCGGGTCTCCAAAGAGTTGTTGGAAGAGCGCGGCACAAGAGGCTTGTAGCTTGAGCGTGTCATCTTCACCAAGTTCTCAGTCACGTTCATTTAATTACAGACTGTGTACTGCACTACACAAAAACATTAACACACGCACATTTTTACTGAACAGACGGCGCGCCTGACAGCCGGCGTTACGTTTCTACAACTGATTAAGTACTATTGTTTGGTATCGACTGTTTACACCGACCGAAACTGATAACGCGTATCAATACACTTCGAGGTTTATCATCGACCGCTTTATTTTGTTACACAAGATAACAATAAAGGAACAACGCCAAATACTCTAAAACTATTTACGTTTAGTAATGTAACAGTGAATGGAGCGATCAATAATATTAAACTTGGGGTGAAAGCTCGCTGGAGGAGTTTAACCACGCCTCCGCTCCGGGCCGGTCCAGCCAGCTTTCTTATTTAATATTTCAACTCCATCTACCGACAAGTACGCAAACTATAGTCCACTTGAGTGAAGTTTCTTAATTAAAGCAATCTCGTACTGCTATTGATTTTATAATGTACCTCATCATATATCTATATATTATAGAGATACAAATAAAGGCATGCAACGCACCTAATTATTTTTCATTAATTTTTTACAGTTAACTTATTACCCCATTCGTGTAACCCAACGTGACCCATTTTTTAATTTCTCAAATATGTAGGTTGCCTCACAAATTCTTTATATTAAGACAATTTTTTTTATATTAAGACTACTTAAAGTTAAAATTAATAATATTTGCCATGCTGGCGGGAATCGAACTCGGGATGGTCGCGTACGAAACCTCGAGGGAATGTGCAATCTGTCACGTGTTGACATTAGATCACTGCATCGTATTCTTCTATGTTCTAAAACCAAAAACCACCTCAAGAATGAGAGGAGGCTTGTGGCTAACTGTGGCAAGAATATACGCTGTTACTATTCTATATTTTATTGGAATATATGAGGGAACACTTTACAAGAGATTTGCAATAATAAATAAGTATATTTTATTATAATATAAACAGTGTACTACATACAAAGACATTTAAGTAGTTACCTATATATTTAAATCTCTTTGACTACATAGAAGATACATTATATTTGAGAGTGTATCACGCA
The DNA here is from genome assembly GCA_963668995.1 of Parnassius mnemosyne. Taxonomy (NCBI): domain Eukaryota; kingdom Metazoa; phylum Arthropoda; class Insecta; order Lepidoptera; family Papilionidae; genus Parnassius; species Parnassius mnemosyne. The sequence goes on along the minus strand of CAVLGL010000104.1, from coordinate 18,272,885 downwards.
TAGATTATTAATCTAGAAATATATGTATACGTAAGTGACCTAAGTACGTAGTACTATTATTTATACTGTGACCTAAGTGACATGACACTTCTTCTTTTTCTTTTAAATTGTAACAGAGATAAGGCCGGTAACAATGTGCAGATGGCTATAACAACTAAATTCTAGTAAATTAAATACTACTATAGTTACTTAACTAAATTGATAGAGTCAGTGTTCAGTGTCAACTAAAAACTGAGGTTTAGTTTTTATTTTATTGTATTATTTTATTAGGACCCTTACGGACTGTTGTTTGTTGTTTATGATAATGATAATGATTAAATATAACAACGATCGATGAGATAAAAATAGTTGTTTCATTTTTATATAAAAAAGCCAACCAGGGGCTAATGTGCGTTCTGAACATAATTACACGAGTTAATGACATGCTAGGGGTAAGTGATTAAAGGTGCATGAAGCGTAATAACTGCCTATATTTTTTTTATATTTTGACGTTGGTGTATGTTATTATTTTCGTGTTTTCGACGGTTACTGAGCAATTTTGAAAGGTGCTGATTATTAGAAAACATTCTATAATACAAAGACGCTAATATACGTGGTAGAGCCATGCTGCAGCTATATTACTGGTATAGTTGTAGCACGAATGGGTCGCTTTCACCGGGAAAGGACCACGCTCTCACAGAATACCAGCATAAAATAGCAACTTAACGCTGCTGTGTTTCGTATGGTGAGTGTAGAGAACCGGAGACCCCTTTTTACTGGAAACGAGGCATTCCATCTAAGTCCTCACGGGTGACAACGCATCTGCATTTTGATTCGTAATCGAAAATAGATGTAGATATCTACGGGCCTCAGCAACCACTTACCATCAGGTGGAATGTGTGCTCATTTGTCACCTAGGATAATTGATAAAAAAATTGTTTTGCAAGTAAGGATGACCAATCACACAATTCCCTTAACGGTAAATGTATGCTCTGGCAACGCAACTGTATTGTGATTAAGAATCAAAATATAGAAGCGTCGTCAACACTTGGGAATAAGATGTATAGCCTGTTACCAGTAAAAAGTCACCGGATCTCTACAATCACCATATGAAACACATTGCATTTAAACTGCTATTTTACGCTGTATTCTATGAGAGCGTGGTACTCCTCCGGTTAATACACAGGATATCCACAACACAGGTGCAGTGTGGCTCTACATATCGAAGGTATAAATTTTTAAGTACGACGCATTGCTGTCTTTCTGTTCCTGCTGCGATATTTTTAAATGATAATAGAATTAAAGAATATCGTATTATTGTAAACATCTATCCTCAATAAAGCATCAAAATGCAGATGCCTTGCCACCCGTGAACACTAATATGAAATGCCTCTTTTCCAGCAAAAAGGGACGGCGGTTCTCTACACTCACTATACGAAACACAGCAGTGTTAAGCTGCTATTTTACGCTGGTATTCTGTGAGAGCGTGGTCCTTACCTGGTCGAGCCGATCCTGCTACAACTATACTACTAATATAGCTGCAGCATGGCTCTACCACGTATAAAACTTGAGACTTTTACAGCGGTAATTTATCAAAAAATCGATATTTTGTGATTATTTGTGATTTTCTTTTGGGGTACTAAGCCCACATTGTATTGTGAATATGTATCATTTTGGTCCATAAATGTAGAATTTGTTATTTACTTGATTACAACGACGACCTATCGGATCTTAGTATAACTATGAACCATCGTCTTGACAAGACTAATATTGTATGAATAACATAATATCAATCAAACAAGTAGTTCTACACGGTCATTAGATAGAAAGCGTTTTAGAAAACTTACTGTTAATCAAAAATTAATGTCAGTTAAAATTAGTTTTAACTAGACAAACTGCGGAGACAGCAGTTTAATAAAGCAGGTTTAATAAATTCCGAACACCAATAAAAAGAACTTTGACTTCTGTAAGTAAATAACTGCCTCAAAAATACGATCAAGTAATTTTAGCGAAGGTATATTGCGGAATTAGCGACGTCCTTATTATGCTGATAGAAACAATTGTGGTGGTAATTCTCATGATTGAAACCGGGAACTGTTGCGGCAGAAAACACTGCTAGCTAACGAATACGAAGCACTGATAGCCGATAAATGGCGAAATATTCTTTGATATAGCCAAATCAAAATCAAATAGATTGGTGATGGTAGAATAGTATCACAATTGTGAGAGTTAACTCGAAGAAGCAGGGGAGATCTCCACTCTCTTTTTGTAAGGTGTTAAAGATTCTGTGTTTAATACTATGTTCAACACGTTACAAGAACCGTATCAAATTATTATGTACCTACATAACACAAAGTTGAAAAGAAACTTCGATAGCGCGATTTAGGTTTCGGTTTTTATTTGATACTGTGTCATTGTGGAGCAGTGACAGCGATACAAGGGTACGGTGCTGACCATCCCACCTGGGATGGTCAGCACCGTACTCTTGTATCGCTGTATGTGCGTGTATGCGCAGGTGCGCAGCGTGATGTTTATGAGTTAATCTTTTAAGATAGATATTAATATAATATAGAATTTCTCAATATAATTTTTCTTAACATTAAGATTTATCTAAATTTTTAACTAATTTGGTCAAAAACTCATTAAATTATTATATTGTGCTTGCTAGTGATACATTAAGACAGACAGAAGTAAATCATAAGGGTTGCCTGTAATACAAAAGAGCTCAGATAGTTGTCGATGCCCGAGTACCGTTTCAAATACTTTCGTTTATTTCATTTTTTAATTTGAAAAAAGTCAATCTATTAAATTTAATACTAAAATTTATTAATTACTCAAATAGGTTACGTATATGCAATTAACCTTGTTATGTAAAAAAAAAATTAATTAGTTTTCTTGTTTTCTTCGGATGGTGGTTCCTCAATTGTTGGTATAGTACTTTCATTCGTTTTTTTATCACCTTCGTCTTCCTCGTTCATGATCTTCTCTAACTCTTTGTCAGCGTTCACTAAATCCTCTTCAGTTATATTCAAGTCTGGGAAACGTTTCTGGAATAGTGGTAACAATTAAATTTGATGTTGTATACGTGTCTCAAATTTTTCCTGTGTGGATTAAGATAATATTTTCCGGTCACATTGGAGACTTCTTATAAGCTACCTTAAAAGAACCAAATAGAGAAACTTACTCATTCTCTTCAAAGACAGATTTCCATATTTGGCGTTAGATTCAAGAGATATAAAAATAGAAGTACTATGTGATATCAGTGGCATATCTAGGCAGAAAAGCAGTTATTTATGGCATAGTCATTGGATTTGGCGGGGCTAGATAAATATACTTGGCATGCAAGTTCTGCGACCGCTGGTAATAAACGTGCACAGAATTCATCGGTTTCCTTTCATTTATGAGAGGAAAATGTATCGTAAGTCGCTGGTAAAATTTACAAAATCGGTCAGTTATTGTTCTTCATTAGAAATTTCTTTCTTCTTTTAAATACAAAATTTTATCCAAAAATTGTAAAAACATTATTTATAAAAAAATAATTATTCGCTAAGGGCCGACTTTTTGATAAGCAGGTAAAAGTCGTCCATCAAAGAAATTATAACCTGATTGAATATAAAAGTGCATGAGTTGAACTATTTAATTTATAAAACTGTGATTTGTTATTTAATTATATTGTCTTCCATTATTGATACTTCATTTGTAGATGGAGCATGAATGCATCAACTACAAATATAGTGGCTTTAGTGTTAGTGGACCAACAATTTGATCGAAGGGACATCGTCCCCGAGAGCCGAAGTAATTCACAGCGTATTAGTGAGATACATCGAGCATATGATGCGCTACAGTATCCATTGATATTTTGCTGGGGGATGATACCACAACGTGATCCCACAACTAAGTTGCAGCTTAATAAAACTGTCTCTTCTGCAAGTTTCTATTCGTATAGAATAATGATTCTGCGCGGTGACTAAGACCTATCAATAATCTCAATATGTTGTATTTTGTACTATTAATAACTTTTATCATCTAATTGGAAAATCAGCCCTTAAAGTATTAACCCTGTCGCCGTCCCGTGCACTACATATAGGTCATTTCTATTGTCTTACTATTGCGTCTGAAAACCGGACAGTGAAAGTGTTAAGATGTACCTTTACGTAATTTCCATAGAAGATCAAATGCCGAAAGAAATTAACCTCAGGATCGCAACAGGTTGGAAGAAATACTGGTAATTAAATGAGACAGTGAAGTTCAAACACTTAAGGATATCAATAAAAAGAAAAACATTTAATACTTGCATATTACCTTGTCTAACATACGGATGCGAAACCTGGACCCTCACAAAGGCATTAAGAGAAAAACTTACAGTAGCACAGAGAACAATGGAGAGGAGTACAACCGTCTATAAACGACAGGATAAGATCAGAAATATTGACCTAAGAAATACATATACAACCAACTTACCGACATACTCAAACGAATCCATCAACAGAAGTGGAGAGTAACAGAATGGTATCCAAGGAAAAGACGACGAGGAAGGCAGCACACGAGGTGGGAAGATGAAATAAAACTTACAGAAGGGTCAAACTGGAGTGTAGTATACTTAACTCTAGTATAGTTACTCACTGCGCAATGTAGACGCTCTCTAAGAACGGATTCTACGATAGTCCCATGAAAAAAAAGTTCTTGATATTTTATATGTACGTTATTATCGTCTATTATCGTGCGCCCAGCGCAGCGAGCGGGTATCAGCTAGTCATTACTATAAACGAGATACCTGTCATCTTAGCATATTATTATTTGTCAATTATGTATTTTGTCTTTACAAAGTATGTGATCTTGTATGCTGAATACAACCAAATATTTATTGGTTTTGACTTTCTTTATCAATTTATTCAACATAATTGTTTAAAATGTCGAGAAACGACAAAGGATTCATCAGAAATAAACACGATGTCACTTCGACCAGACCGGTTTTGCAGCAGACCTAGAATGAGGTCACTAGCGGCATATATTTTCAAATTTTTTATGCCACGATCAATCAAATCAGATTCTCGTTCAACTAAGTTAAAATTGCTCGTCAACTATCTGTAGCCGACAGTCTATTCACTAATACGTGACTGTTCTCTGCCATTAAATTGCTTGATAGCATTTATATAAGGCTAAAAATCAGATACATGCACGATATACTCTAGCAATCAGAAATCAAATCCTATATACGAGTATGTGTAGTAGATACAGAAACAGAAACTTTTTTATTCAATATAGATTATAACTTAGGTCTAAGGTCTAAGGATTATAAGTAATACTTATTGAAAGTCACTCTTTTGTTTAATTACCACTGGTTCGAAAAAATCCTCTGTCCTGGGAAGAACCAGCAAGAAACCCAGCGGGACTTTTTTTTTAAATAACAGCTTACAATCATGTAATCACAATTAAGCACACAAAACAAATTAGAAATAGCTTGGTAGCGATCACCTCTTTCCCAGGGGTTATTATCATCCATAAATTTCTTAATATTATAATAACCCTTTTTATACAAACTTTGTTTAATACAATTTTTGAACTTTGAGGAGATTAAATTTTGTATATTTTCTGAGATTTTTTGTAAAAGCGTATACATCGCCCCAAGAATGAATTACTGATTCAGTGGAGTCCAGTAACTGGTACTACGTACTAGCTTGTGTCTGTTCCTAGTATTTACGGAATGAATATCACTTATTTTTGTATAACTACTTTTATTTCTGTGTACGTACATTTCATTTCCATAAATATATTGAGAGGCCAAAGTTAATATATTAATTTCCTTAAATTTTTCTCGGAGCGACTCTTTAGGTTTTAAATCATAGATTGCTCTTATGGCCTAAAATCTATTGCGTTTTTTCTATGAAGAAATTCTCAGTAGCTGCCCGGAGTCAGGAAGTTGGCGGTGTTTCACCCCCGTGCCTCGGAAAGCACGTAAAGCCGTTGGTCCTGCGCCTGTTCTCTATCCGGTCGTGTCGGTTTACCGTCCCATAGGACTATGAGAGTGAGGGAATAGAGTGCACCTGTGCTTGAGCATACATTTAGGCACTATAAGCCTGTCCCGCGTAGGTGCCTAGTCTCCGTTGGGACTGGCCGCCGTGACCGAAATTCGGTTTGGAGCATAATTATATAGAATAACGCACTTATTATAACAAAAAGAAAATGGAAGTATGGAGGGTAAATTCATTTCTGACCCCGGAAGCTAAATTAAGAAAACCCATACAATGTTCAACTCTACGCTATTATGATGGGTAGATAAGATCGAAATCCTTTTAATATGAGGCTGACATGGAGTAATTTTAAAAACCATTACATCATGTTTGACCGTGTGATGATATGGCGTAGTGGCGGTCCACTACACCATATCGACCCGTGGGTGTCGTAAGAGGCGACAGAGGGAAACAAATCAGTAGATAGGCAGCAGCGTCTTCCTAATAACGACTAAAAATAAAAATAAAACTGCGGTTGCCAACCCGCTTGCGCAAGCGTGGCGACTATGGCAAATATCCCCCCTATGAGACAATCGATGGAGAAGGCCTGTATAGCAGTGGACTTTCATAGGCTGTAACGGTGACGGTAACATCAAGTTTATCGAAACCTACCTGGAGCTCTTTTAACGAACTCTGGATATTTTCCTGCTGTGTCCGTAATTTCCGTGGCAGTTGGAACACCATGTTGAAGAGCCTCAACATCAGCCAACACAGAGCAGTCAGTGCTCCATACGTCAACATTGCTTTGGCCATCGCCCAGTAGTCCACGTTTACTTGCTGATGCTTCATCGTGTCAGACGTATTTGTTTTTTAATATGATTACTTTTTTACTTTTTAATTTAAAACAACGGCACGTGTGTTTGATTGGACGGTGAGCGGCACAATGATGACCCATTTCCCATCGATTGATATGACGTGTTCTACGAATTATTTATGTGTCTGTCAGGTGCGACCAACCTCATAGAAATAATACCAGTAATTATACTTGTTATATAAAGAAAACAATGTCATTGCCAAATATAATTTTAAGGTTGTAATGCAAGTTACTTTGTTACAATGTTATTTCATGGCATATATTAAGCTGATAAACTCAACATAGCCGAAAGGAAATATTCCTATTTGCTGTAGTTCGGTCGTAGCCATACAGTTTTATTGAAAAAAAAAAAACACAACTTTCAAAAATGAGTATGAAAACCTATTTCCTAAAATCATACTAAACACATATAACTTTTAGTTTTCATTTCTAAATTTAAAATTAATAAAATATTACTAAATTCCATTTTCTTTTTTTTTAGTCTATACGAATAAATAAAATTGAAGTGTGTGTTTGTAATTCAAAATAACAGATTTTTACTAAATGCATATTATGAAAGTATATATAAGCTACTTTTATTTTAGAAATATAATTAAGATTCCACGCAAAAAAAAAATTAAAGCCCATGAAATCCAATTGTAATAAATTCGCGTCTATTCAGGGTTATTTTTCACAGAGTAGAGTAAATGATAATACTTTTATTACAGTTTTTGAAATTACGAGTAAATAAAGTTTATACTTTTATTTGAAATACTTATTTGTATAGATTATCCTAAACTGAATGTGATTTATAAGCAATAACGTTTTTGCCTACCGATTGCCCCTTACGAATGTGTGCGTGCATAGTAAAATAATAAGTTAAATTAATGCATTACCACGCATTTTAAATTTACTTGACAAAAAGGACAGAATGTTTAAGAGTTTTTTTTCTTCACTATTTGCCTACATTACTTATTCTGAAACTTCTCTGCAATTTGACCGTTTTTGCTAGTCTATACAAATAAATAAAATTGAAGTGTCTGTTTGTAATATATACAAATATGTGTCAAATATGAATGTCAAAATTACAGTTTTTTACTAAATGCATATGAAAGTATACACGGTACTAAAAACAAAAATACAATTTTTAAAGTTTTTTTCTGTCTGTCTGTCTGTCTGTCCGTCCGTCTGTCCGTCTGTCTGTCTGTCTGTTTGTTCCGGCTAATTTCCGAAACGGCTGGACCGATTTTGACGGGATTTAACTGGCAGATACCTGATGTCACATGGAGTAACTTAGGCTACTTCTATTTTAGAAAAATAATTACGGTTCCGTGCAAAATTTAAAACCCCAAATAAAACGCGGGTGAAGTCGCGGGGAACAGCTAGTGTTAAAATAACAGGTTTTTCTAAATGCATATAAAAGTATATACGGTACTAATAACAAAAAATAATTTTTTAACATTTTGTCTGTCTGTCTGTTTGTTCCGGCTAATTTCCGAAACGGCTGGACCGATTTTGAGGGACTTTCACTGGCAGATAGCCGATGTTATAAGGAGTAACTAGGATACTTTTATTTTAGAAAAAGAATTAGGGTTTCGCGCAAATAAATTAAAACCCATGAAATCGTAGTAAATTTCACGCGGGCGAAGTCGCGAGGGACAGCTAGTTTTTATATAAAATTGAAGTGACAAAGGAACATACCGTTCATTACCATTACCATCACAGCCTGTCAAATGACCACTGCTGAACATAGGCCTCACCTTACAACAGATTGCCTCAAAAGGCGGAATTCGCTACGCTTGTTAAGCGGGTTTGTGCCTGTCGTTTTTTATTTTTATTTAGCTATGATGCTGCCGCCCATGGCCTCATTCATTTTCCCTTTGTGGCCTCTTACGACACCCACGGGATGATATGGGATAGTGGTTTACATTGGCACTACAGTCCTTTTGATAAAAATGACTACTGCAGTCCATGGACACCTGCCACCAACGTTGCGTTGTCACAGCTGACTAAGAAATTACTCACAGCCTGATATATACTGACTGTCTATCTCTACTCTATATCCTTCGACCGGAACATAACAGTGCATACACTGCTATTTGGCGGCAAAAATAAGTAGGTACTAGAGTGGTACTTATCGACCCAGACGGACTGTAGGCAAAAAATTATACCTAATAAGTACCTATTAAATTGTGTTCGTTTGTCTATATAAAAATATAACAATCGCATGATGTAAGATTAAATTGAAGTACAACCTAAAAGTAATCAAAAGTCAAGTTTACAGCCATACTCAGTAATTGTTGGGTATATTACGTTCTTTCTAACTTGATGATAATTAAAAATTTAAAATTTTGTGCAACCGACTTCAATATAAATTACACCAGTCAACGAAATAATAAAAAATATTGCGCATGGGATTTACTTACTTTATCCTGATTGTATAAGCAAAGACATAAAAAAAGGTGAGATTGTACATAGAAAATATTTGATTTTAAAAAAGTTATAGCGATTTGACCATTTTTGATTTTCGCACTCAATTTAAGTCGGTCATTGCGCGCTGTCGCTATCGCAAGCAATCGAAAAAGAAGTAAGAGGGCGGGGGCAATGTTTCTAGATTTCAACAAACAGTATGTGTTTGCGAAAGACGGTAACTGAAAGATGGTGTGTTTTTAACTGGAATGCAAGGTGGATATACTAAATGCTCCTGCTATCTTTGCCTGTGGGATAGTAGGAATGATGCAGCTCACTACCACCAAAAATATAGGCCTGAACGTACTAAGTACGAAGTAGAAAAATTCTATATTAAATGGGAAGCAATTGTTGATCCTAAAAATATATTAATGCCGCCATTGCATATTAAATTGGGTCTTATTAAACAATTTGTAAAGGCTCTTAATCATGAGTACCGAAGCTTTCAAATATTTGAAAACATTTTTTTCCAAAGAAAATTAAAGCTGATATCTTTGTAGGCCATCAAATAAAAAAATAAGGATTGTGATATTTTCCCGCGGTTACTTAGCGATGAGGAGAAAAAAGCCTGGAACAGTTTTAAGGCTTTAGTTCATGGTTTCCTTGGAAACCATAGAGCTGAAAATTATATAGAGCTGATTACTGATATGATTTCAAATTCTTGTATCATCGGATATAGAATGTCTCTAAAGATGCACATGTTACATTCTCATTTGGATAAATTTAGGGATAATATGGGAGCTTATTCGGAAGAACAAGGGGAACGCTTCCATCAAGACAATGGAATTTGAGAGACGTTACCAAGGTTAGTACACCGAAAGCATGATGGAGGATTATGTTTGGGGGTTAATAAGAGGAACTTGTGCTGAACTTAATAGGAAAAACAAATTAGTTTATTTTTAAGCATTTGGACTCTATTTTACGACCAATAAATCATAAATGGACGTTCGTTATCTTTTACTAAATCATTTCTATGTTCAGATTTTATGTATTTTTATTTATTTGATTTTTTTGCAATTTTTCACACAAAATCAAAACAGAACTATTTTTGTCTCTATTCTTATTTCTAGCTATAAAAGCAACAAAAATAAGGTATATATGTCCCATACGCGAAGATGCTGTAGACCGGTGTTATTAAGAATAACTCAAAAACTATTGGTCAGAACTTGATCAAATTTATATGGGATCACATGAGAAGCACCGGCTTTCAAATAAAAAAAAGAGTCATTGAAAACGGTTCACCCAGAAAAAAGTTAACACAAATAAAAAAAACATACAGTCGAATTGAGTAGGTACCTCGTCCTTTTTGAAGTCAGTAGAAAATGAGTACTGGAGACAGTGTTCTATTAGAACATTCATACTTCGAGCTGCGACCAAGAGGTATACTGTGAGAGAGTGGTCCTTCCCCGGTCGAACCGACCCATTCGTGCTACAACTTTTTTTTTATAGGATAAGGGTGAAAAACGAGCAAACAGTCCACCTGATGGTAAGTGGTTGCTGCGGCCCATAGACATCTACATCTATTCTCTAGTACTACTATCCTGTAGATGCGTTGTCACCCGTGAGGACTAAGATGGAATGCATCATTTCCAGTAAAAAGAGCCTCCGGCCACCTGCACTCACCAAGCGAAACGCAGAGGTAAACCTCTATTTCACGCTGGTTTTCTGTGAGGTCGTGGTACCACCCCGGTTCGAGCCGGCCCATCCGTGCGACAGCAAAAGCTGCCGCGTGGCTCTACCACTGTTAGAACTATTAATATAGCTGTAGCATGGCTCTAAAACGTATGCATGTCGTATGAGGAGGCTTGAAACACTCGGCAAACTAAGGAGAGGATATAAATGTTTGGTGTTCAACAGTGGCAACAACATTTGTGATGCATAGGTTGTAATGATGATAATGGTGATGAAGATAATTTGTTAAGTCCACCGCTGAACATAGGCCTTATATATGCCACAAAAGCACGGTCCTGAGCCACGTGCATCCATCGAAATCCTGCAATTCTAACCAAGTGGTCACTCCATCTAGTGGGTGGCCGGTCCGGAAGTTTCTCTATCTCTATCTAGTGGGAGTTTCTTTGCGCGATAGACTTAGAAATGAAGATATCCGCAGTAATGCCTAACGATTTAGTAATCTGATGCGGCAAAGGGCCGGCCATATAGCTCGAAGAACTGACAACCGATGGGGAAGAATGGTTCTCTAGTGGCAACTTCGTACCGGGAAGCGAAGTGTAGCCTCCCCTCTTGCTAGGACTCGTATATTATAATAGATATAATTGCATAGACTGTCAAAAAGAAGCAGCGCCTATCCGCTTGCCAAGTTTGGAAAGTAGATTTACAATATAGGCTATTATTAACGAGAGAAGTGGACTTTTATGGGTTGATGAAGAAAAGGAACAAAGTCAATGTATATGAAAAAATCAAAAAATTCATAAACAAAATTGTTGTACATAGTAACAGTTGGTAGTTGTGGTAAGGTTAAGGACGCGTTGCCGTCGATAAATCGATGTCAACAATTAGCAGGTCACCGTGGGACTGTGACAAATGGCTGCCCTCATGTATACTATGTGGGTATGTTCCGATATACACTGCGAGCACTGCTTAGTGCACTCACTGGTGAAAAAATCGTTCCGTTATGGACTGCCAGTATACTGCCGCAGTAACCTAGGGAAATATATGACGTCATAATCGCCGCCATTTTTATACTGTGAGCACTGGCGTTATCGAGGTAAGGTGCTCTCAATACTTTGATCACGTGACCAAAAACATAACAGCGTCTAGAGATTTAACAGCTTCCACTAATGATTGTTATTATTATTAAATAGCTATTCTCCGCGACTTCGCCCGCGTGGAATTTAGGTTTTTTTAATTTTTTTTTCTCTAATTATTTTTCTTAAATGTAGCCTAAGTTACTCCTTATAACATCAGATGTCTGCCAGTGAAAGTCCCGTCAAAATCGGTCCAGCCGTTTTGTAGATTAACACAAGTTTTAAAATTTTTGTCTGTCTGTCTGTCTGTTTGTTCCGGCTAATCTCCGAAACGGCTAGACCTATTTCGACAAGACTTTCACTGGCTGATAGCTGATGTTATAAGGAGTAACTTAGGCTACTTATATTTTAGAAAAAAAATTTGCGTTCCGCGCAACAAAATTAAAACCCTAAATTACACGCGGGCGAAGTCGCGGGGTACAGCTAGTTATAAATAAAATTGAAGTGCCTGTGTGTAATATCGAAATAACTGCTTTTTTTTGAACGCAGGGAGCTATTTGCATGCCATAAAGACACGAGACCCATACGAACCGATATTTAATCGGTGAATCCCACCATCATCCTTCACAGTTAGCTAGGTCCCAGGTTATCCCTGGTTCTGCACGACAACAAGCTTCGAGTCCCGCGCCTACGTCACAGTGACCGAGTGAGTCCGGTAGGGATGTGAAAAAATAATCGATTTTCATATTAATCGATTATTTTCTTTATGATCGATTTTTCGAAGGCGATTTTTTTTATAATAAAAATCGATTATTATTAAATCTATTTTTATGTAAATTACGCGTTTCAATCGATTTTTGTAATCAGAGTCATTTGTGCGATGGATGTAAAAACGTGAAGTAAGTTCAATAACATGAATAAGTCAATCAAAAGTCGGCGCCACCTTTATGTACCTCTATGTATGTAAAACAGTTTCGCTTTTCGTATGTTTTCAACAGGTTTCTTCCTCCGCTAGGAGTAAAAGTATTCTGTGGTTTTCTTTCTTTATTTGGTTAGTGTAAACAATTATATATAAACAATAAAAATGTCTTGTGAAACGCGTAAAAGTAACTGACAGAAGTATTTTATAATGAAAAAATGATAGCGGCCAACACGTCAATAGGCAAAAATACTGAATTGGATCTATATATTGCGGCACCACTATCAAATCTCAAGGCAGATGTCCTCAATATATGGAGAAGCTCTGAAGGAACTTTCCATAAACTAACCGAATTGGGTTTTTAACACCTCAAAGATTATTTTTGAAAGCGGGAAATATTGTCAGGAAAAAACGAAACCGTATTTTGGGAAAGAGACGAAGAAGAATTTTGGTGAAATGGTGAGGTGAGTTTGATGAATTTGGTGAATGAAAAATCTTTAACTGAAAATTCATGGAAATATTTTTTTTACTTTTTTTGTTTACACAAGTTTAAAAAAGATTTGTCTTGTATTTTAGTTTTGAGATCAAAAGGTTGTCGTCGGATTATTTATAATTATATTTTTATTTTATTTTCATTCTAATCCAATGTAAATGATACTGAACATTAGTGGCATAATGATATTTAGACTTTTTGTTTGTTAAAACTTAGTTTAAAAAAACTATCGTTTACTAAAATTATGGTTTCTTAATGATTTCTTATATTTACGCGAAGACTAGACATTAAATGAAATTAATTTTTACGGATTTGATCACGCTTAATTTAACTTTTTAATTCCTGACCTTTCGGGTTCTTCACAGCACCCATGGTCACGGGGGGAACTGAGGTCTTTGACGTCCAGATGTCATAGTTAGCCTGGCTAAATTCAGTTTTTGAATATTAATTTTTGGTCCGATCTACGCAGAATGAGCTTACAGTATCTTGAAGTCTTACAGTGGTATGGTTGGGTTTGGATTTAATTTTATTAATTATAGGATGCCAAGCAGATGGCAGCACCCATCCATCTTCTCTATTTAGGAATTAGGATGTTTTTTAATTTCGATAGCTTCGCGAATTATCCTTGGTAGGAATCGGTGTTCTTTTGCGAGGATTTGTGGTTCAACTATGACATAGGGACGTCAAACACCTCAGTCCCCTCTGTGACCATGCGTGCTGTAAAGCACCTGAAATTTCGGGAAATAAAAAGTTAAATTAAATGCGATAAAATCCGTAAAACTTAGTTTAATTTATCGTTTCTGTTTATTTTTAGCCTACTCCTTTTTAAAAGGCCGGCAACGCATCTGCAATTCCCCTGGTGTTGCGGTTGTTCATGGGCGGCGGTAGTCACTTACCATCAGGTGAGCCGCATGCTCGTTTGCCCCCTCTCCTATAAAAAAAATTTTAGTTGTAATAAATTGTTGAATGGCACTGAACATTTGTGGCAGTAATTATTTTTAGTTTTTTATTGTTCAGTTATATGTTAAAAAATTGTTCTGTAGTTTATTTCTAAAACCAGATTAATTTTCGAATAAAAATTTTTTTTCGCAAAAATCGATTATTTGTATATAAAAAAATCGATTTTTCTTAAATCGATTATTATTACAACGCAAAAAATCGACTTTTTAAAAATCGATTTTTTTCACTCAATGTCACATCCGTAAAGCCGGCCACAGTCGAGCGTGTACATACTGTACTACCATATGTCATTGGTGTCACAGACAAGATTGGCTACATCTTGAAGTGAGCTTCATTAGAACATTCTTCAAGCCGCCGAAGAAGATTAGTCAGTTCTTACTATCCGTCAAGTGCAATATTCCTCTACAAGATGCAGGAGTGTATAAGCTTGACTGTGAATGTGGTCTCTCATATAAAGGGTAAACAAAGCAATCTATCAAAATTCGCGTAAAAGAACACATAGCTAACGTGAAACACCAACGTTCCGGGAAGTCTGCAGTTTGTGATCATATCCTAGACGGCCCCGCCATTACATTACATTTGATAAACCAAAAATTCTCGCGAAAAAACATCGATTCCTGCCAAGGATAATACGTGAGGCTATTGAAATTAAAAAAACATCCTAATTTCAATAGAGAGGGAGGCTGGGTACTACCACCTGCTTGGGATCCTGTAATTAATAAAATTAAAACTAAACTCAAGCATACCACTGCAAGACTTCAAGATACAGTAAGTTTATGCGTAGATCAGACCAAAATTAATAATTAAAAAAGCTGAAGGTACTCCGGGTTGACTCTGACATCGGGACGTCAATCACCTCAGTCCCCCGTGACCATGGGTGCTGTAAATAACCCAAACGTCGTCAATAAAAAAAAAGATAATTAAACGCGATAGAATCCGTAAAAGTAGTTTTATTCAGTGTGTAGTGTTCGCGTAAATATAAGAAATCATTATGTAAAGTTATATTTTTATCATCTAAAGATGGATATTATGTAAAATTATCCATCTTTAGAGCACCACACAAAGGGGAGACCGAGATAATAAAATGCCATCAAAAACATAACTTGTAAAAAACCCAAGTCTCGCAGTAATACGAAGTCGGTTAATTTATTCAGTCCTTACTTAAGAGTCCTTCTGTCTTAAGTTATTACGTAATTAGCTAACCTAACAACATCTTATAGTGACAACATCAATAGATATTAAAAATCTTTTATGTTTTAAATAGATTGACTTGACATGAAAACACAATGTATCTCTCAAGTAATACATATTATATTAAATTAGATTCTTTAGTGCGATTTTAATGAAATTTGAAATAAACCGTGTTTATACAATGCATGCTTGGTTACTGAAAATTCAGGCTTCTAGTTTTATCGACAACGAAGTTAGAGGGTGTCGAAAATGGTCTGAATTGCTTCGAGAAAAGGATGGTACGGCCGTGCCGCTTTTTTGCTCGACTTGGCGGGGGCACTACCGTGCCCCCCAGAAACACTGTATACTATATTCTGTCACGTTCTCTCACAGGCTAAATCCTATAGATGTACGTTTGTCTCTTTTTAGTGTCGCTTTTTCGTTGCGTCGAGTTTTAAATCACAACGATGCTAAATAAATTTTGACTTGAATAATATATTTGATGGTCAACTATAATTGGCTCTGTATAGATTAAGCCACTCTACGAAATCTTATATTATCTTCAATAGAGTGTCGTTATCTTGTGTTTGTTATATTGCTTAGTCCATCGTGTAGTGGCGGGTAAGAATACTCACTACCCCCATCTTCCCGTGGGTGTCGTAAGAGGCGATAGAGGGAAACTGAGGCAGAGGATGGGCAGCAGCATCTTTCTGATAACAGAAAAACAACAATAAAAAAACTGCGGTTGCCAACCCGCTCGACAAGCGTGGCAACTATGGCAATATACCCCCCCATGATAGTAACGAAGAGACGGCCCCCAGTCCCCGGCGGCCCCACTATTCCTAGCTACAGTGGCGACCATGGTAACGGCGGGGCAGGGGGTGCTAAGGTCCGGTGGAGGTTCGGTTGCCACCTACGACGACTCGACCTGGCAAATTATAACGCACGCACCTTGAGGACTGACGAGAAGATCCTGAAGCTGCAAGAAGAGATAGACAAGTTGCGCTGGAATATCGTAGGATTATCCGAGTTCCAAAGAGAGGGGTCCAGAAGTCTCTCGTTAACAACGTTGTAAAGATTGGGAGTGTGTCGACGAGGGTTGCGTACCTTATACTCAGAATCACCAAACGGTATTCGCTGAAGGTCATACAGGTTTACGCATCAACCTCAGCACACCCAGATGAAGAGGTGGAGGAAATGTATGAGGATGTCTCTAGAGCCATGCATTCCTCCAAAACCCACTATACGGTGTTAATGGGAGACTTCAACGTAAAACTAGGCACAGGAGAGAACGCTGAGCTGAAAGTAGGAAAATTTGAAATAGGGCAACGGAACCCAAGAGGCCAGCAGCAGGCCTACTTCATGGAGAAAGGGAGACTCTTTATGATGAATTCTTTCTTCCAAAAGCGGCCCCACAGGAAGTGGTCGAGGTCGAAGGTCGAGCCCCGACGGTTCGACTAAAAAATGAGATTGACTTCATTATGACGACCAGACGATAACCGTTAAGTGATCGCGAGGGTGAAAACCGGCAGCAATCAGCGAATGGTGAGAGGCACACTGTACCTAAACGTTAAGTTGGAGAGATCACGTCTAATAAAGTCAACGCTCCGTCCCCCTCGTGCTCTAATCCAAAGTCCCGAAACCATTGAGGTCGAGCTACGAAACCGTTTTCAGTGCCTAGAAGATTGCAGTGGACGATATGAATGACAAGAATGCGGTCGGAGCTAAGTTTTGCAAGACCCACCGCAGAAGAACACAAAAACTCTCCGATCACACTCTTAATCTCATGGTATATGTCACGTATAATCTCACGGGATATGAAGCTGCAGTCTTCAGTAGATTTGACAGCATACAGGCAACTGAACAGAGATCTCCAAATGCATACGGCGGGACTTACGCAACTTTAATACTGCTCGTATTGAAGAAGCGATCGAGCGGAACCAGGGCTTCAAAGTTTTTGCTAGAGATATGTCTGCCAGAAAGAGCCAACTGTCGAAGCTGAAGACCGAGTGTGGTAGCGTAGTTTCCGGGATACCCTGAGATTTTGAGTGAGATTGAGAGGTTCTATGGGCAACACATCATCGTTGGAGCCACACGCAAATATGAGTAACGATCCAAGAGCGAGTTTTATCCGACACTATTTCGATGATATCCCGGACATCAGTCTGAGCGAGATAAGAATGGCTCTCCAGCACCTTAAAAACGGCAAGACCCCAGGCGAGGATGCAATTACAGCGGAGCTTCTGAAAGCGGGTGGAAAACCGGTACTTGAAGTCCTTCAGAAGCTCTTTCATTCCGTTATCCATGATGGCATTACACCGGAGGCGTGGAACAGAAATGCGGTGGTCTTGTTCTTCAAGAAAGGTGACAACGTTCTCTTGAAGAACTACAGACCGTTTTCCCTTTTGAGCCGCGTCTACGTGCTGTTTTCGAGAGTTATTACGAATCGTCTCGCGCGTAGACTAGACGACTTCCAGCCTCCCGAACAAGCCGGTTTCCGAAAAGGCTTTAGCATCATATACCAAATACACACCCTACCCTTCGGCAAATTGTACAGAAGTCCGAGGATTACAATTTGCCACTATGTCTGGCGTATGTGGACTATGAGAAAGCCTATGATTCCGTCGAAATTTGGGTGGTGCTGTAGTCCCTTCAGCGGTGCGAAGTTGACTGTCGGTATATCGAAGTGCTGAAGTGCTTGTGCAATAGGGCTACGATGGTTATCCGAGTAGGTACAGAACCAGAGTACGAAACCTATCCAATTGCAGAGAGGTGTAAGACAGGGTGACGTTACATCCCTGAAACTGCATTGGAAGACGTTTTCAAGCTTCTGGACTGGAAAGGATACGATATTAACATCAATGGCGAGTACATCACCCACCTTCAATTGTCGACGATATAGTCCTTATGGCAGAATCGCTGTAGGACCTAAGCATTATGCTCAATGACCTCAATAGTGTTTCCCAACGGAATAGGTCTTAAGATGAACATGGACAAAATAAAGATCATGTTTAATGTCCATGTCACACCTATCCCGGTAGTTGTTGGGAGCACTAAGCTCAAAGTTGTTGACGAGTATGTTTACCAAACCAGAGTGACCGACATAGACCAACGGATTAGTAGGCTGAAGTGGCAATGGGCCGGCCATATAGCTCGAAGAATCGACAACCGATGGGGGAAAAAAGGATCTCGAGTGGCGGCCTCGTACCGGCGGACGAAGTGTAGGGCGTCCACCCACTAGATGTGAGGCAGTGACGACCTGGTAAGATATGCAGGAAGTCGATGGATGCAGGTGGCTCAGGATCGTACTTTGTGGTATTCCTTGGGGAAGGCCTATGTTCAACAGTGGACTTGTGAAGGGTTGTAATGATGATGAATGATTAGTCCACTGAAAAGGGTAAAAATTATACTTTTAATCAAATAGTTTGGAAAATCCAAAAGTGCCCGCCTCATGAGTCGTTTTTATTTTTTTCATCAAAATATCATTTAATTTTTTTAAAAATAAATAACTATTAAACGGTGTTAAGTTCAATAACAAAAATCAATGTGTGATTAATTGTGTAACGTACATGATTGTAAGCTGTTATTTAAAAAAAAAGTCCCGCTGGGTTTCTTGCTGGTCCTTCCCAGGACAGAGGTTTTTTTCGAACCAATGGTAATTAAACAAAAGAGTAGACTTTCGATAAGTATTATTTATAATCTATATTGAATAAAAAAGTTTCTGTTTCTGTTTCGAGAGAAGAGCACTCCCTCACGTTGTGAGGCGTGCAAAACCAACTTCTAAAACTTAAATGACTAAAATAATTTTCACATTATGACTTCTAAAGTCGGGGTTTTCATTCTTCTATTAATTGTCTTAGCATTGTGTGGAAATTAATAATTAATTTTTAGTTTTTAAAGTTTGTTTTTACTATTCTTTTTTACTTCTTTTTTAAAAAACGTTACCCCCACACTAGGATTTTCTCCTGTATCGTGGAGGCAGTTTACAAACACAAATTTCACAAGGACAAACATCCAGACCCGGAGCAATTATTTGTAGGCCATACAAATACATGTTCCGTGCGGGATTCGAACCCGCGCCCCCCAGCGCAGCAACTCATTGCTAAGCCTTAAAAAACAGCTTTTTACTAAATGCAAATAAAAGTATCCGTATATACTACTACTATATAGTACTTTTTTTTTTATAGGAGAGGGGGCAAACGAGCATGCGGCTCACCTGATGGTAAGTGACTACCGCCGCCCATGAACAACCGCAACACCAGGGGAATTGCAGATGCGTTGCCGGCCTTTTAAAAAGGAGTAGGCTCTTTTCTTGAAGGTCCCTAAGTCGTATCGGTCCGGAAAAATCGCTGGTGGTAAACATTTCCACAAGGAAGTTGTGCGAGGAAGAAAACATCTTCTAAATCGCACAGTGGTGGACCGCCAATCATCCAGATGGTGTGGATGGTATCGGGAGTTCTGCCGTGATGTGCGTTCGTGAAATTTGGCGGCTGGGATTAATCCGAACAATTCCTCAGAGCACTCCCCATGGTAAATACGAAAGAAAATGCTAAGAGATGCAACATCTCTTCGCAGTGCCAATGAGTCGAGCCGATCGGAAAGGACTCGGTCGTCGACGATTCGAGCCGCTCTGCGCTGGATGCGGTCAAGTGGAAGAAGCTGGCACTGGGGAGCCCCAGCCCAGAGATGGGAACAGTATACTTATAACAAAAACACAATTTTTTAAATTTTTGTCTGCCTGTTTGTACCGGCTAATCTCCGAAATGGCTAGACCGATTTTAACGGGATTTTCACTGGCCGATAGCTTATGTTATAAGTAGTAACATAGGCTACTTTTATTTTAGAAAAAGAATTAGGGTTCCGCGCAAAATTTAAAACTTATAAAATCCAATCGTAATAAATTACACGCGGGCGAAGTCGCGGGGAACAGCTAGTATATAATAAAGTTTCTTTTTTCTTATTTATGTAAGTTTAGATGAGAAATATTAGCGTTTTATGATCGAATCGTAAAAAGATAACTTGAGAATAAAATTTAAGTCTTTTATAAGCTGTGCTCGCGATTTTGTTTACGTGGTCCTAAAATAATGTTATAAATAGAATAGAATCGAATTTCCACTGGAGTTAATAACTGTGCAAAAATGACGATACATGTTCCATGAGCCGTCTTGTGATGACATTGAGGGGTTATGTCATACTTTCTACGAATAAAATCGCATGGGACACCATATAAACGTAACCAATAACACGAACAAAACCGCATGGTGTCCTGCTTTAATCGACATAAGCAGGATGACGGGAACATTCTCGCAAACATAAGCAGGCATTACGCTGGCGGCCCCTCTTGTAGACAGCTACACGGCCTTCACATTCAGCTATGCAATGGAGCTCTCTCAAATTAATTACGAGGTGGTCATGGGGTCCAGAAAACGAGCACTTGGAAGAGTCTATCTTTCTGGCCTAAGTAGCTTTTACTGGATGTAGAGAATTTATGAAATACAGAAGAAAATTCAAATGATGCGTGTAAAAATTTGGTACTTTATTTAAAAATTACTATTTTTAAACATAATCAACAGAAATAAATCTTAACTGAACAAAAATATACACAGGAAAATAAAATGTTATCACTTGTATAATTATTAATTTACAATACAGAACACACCAAGTTGGTCTTCAAATCACAGCTGAGTGTTGTGAACGATACAAATCAAATGTCTCGATACAAAATGGTTTTTGATCGATTACATAAAAACCCATGGTGAGTAAAGCCTATTTACAGAGCATTAATTCTAATTGCTTTGGCTTTTCAAAGCGTCTACTTCTCTCTCAATTTCAATTTATTTGTATTACAAAATCTATACAATATAACAAAAACAGGCGTATATACGAGAATCTTAAAGGAGTACAAAAATATTAACATAATTAATATTTAATTTGTGTAAAATAACTTTTATTAATTCTTGTGAGATATTGTTGTGCACGACAAAAGAAAATTTTCGAATAAAGGTGTCAACGCACCAAAGCTGATGCAGCATAATCTAGACTGTATCGTATATGTCGCAGGTTTATGGTAAAATCTGGTTTATTAATCAAAAACCTAGGCTTTTGATCAAGAACTGGAAGACGACAAAATTATTACTTAATCTTATAATTAACCTGAAAAAATCCTGTTTTTTGATCAAAAACCTGAATTTTTGTAGATTTATGATAAAATTTAAGCTAAGCTTAGGTTAGGTTATCTAATTGTTTTATTTATTTAAAAAAAATAGCAACCGACATTTATTTTATTATAAAACATATCAGTCTAGGCTTTTGATAAGAAAACTGGATTTTATCAGGTTTATAATAACTTAGTAGTAATTTTGTGTTCTTTCGGTTCTTGATCATTTGGTTTGACATCTTGAGGTTTTGTCATAAACCTGCGACATATATATTATTTTAGTAGGTGGTAGGACTTCTTTTTCTGCCGGGGAATCCCTCTGAGTAGCTCGAGGAAATTTCGGGAAATAGATTGTTCAATAATACAAGTGGTGAAATTAAAAATGTTGTACAACCGACTTCAATATAAATAAAATGAGAACATCATCAGTGTAGTCGAACTCAATTAAATACGCATTATTAAGGATAACTCAAAAACTACTGGCCAGATCTTGCTTTCAGCTTTTAAATAAAAAAAGAATCATTAAAATCGGTTCACCTAGAAAAAAGTTCAAGGTAACACAAAAAATTCGGGTGAATTGATCGATTGGGTCAATTCTATTTTGTAGCCGGTTAAAAATAAAAATAGCCTAAGTTTCTGATATTATTCATGCATCTAGCTTATGGTGAGTAGGCACCTTTATGTAGGTATTTCATTAAAATAATAATAAAAATATCTATTATATATTATTGTGATTGCTATATATTTACGAAGTACTACATTATATATATATATATATATATATATATATATATATATATATATATAATGTAGTACTTCGTAAATATATATATATATATATATATGAAATAATCAACGTATTTTGGAACTGACATAGGTCTTGCCTAAATTTTTCTTAAAAATATTCGGTTTCTGACTGCCAGCTACCGTTTAAAAAATATTACAATAAGGCTATGACTACATTCAGTCGACGCACATGTTTTAGACGTCATATATTTTTGAAGGTTAATGTTCCATAGGCGATGAATAAAATGAGACGTAAATATTAAACAACTATTGCCTTCAGATCGGCTTACGTGGCTTACTTCAGCCTATTATGGAGTTCTAACCTAAGGACAATATAATATTGAATTTATTATAAACATTTAAATGTGTATTTTAAATATATAATGTGTAACTAACTAATTTTAAAAAGATTAAATAATATCGAATAAAATCAAAAACGTTTAACCAATATAATAACTATATTACTATATATTTTAAAAATCATTAAATATTATGTTCTCTAGGTGATACTTACGATGAAAATTAATTGTACCAAACATTTTGACAACATTGCTTCGAGTCACAAACATCTATATAAACAAAATTTAAGCCCTGTGGTGCTCTAATACGGGTTGGCTTTAGACGACTTTGGTCGTGAAGCATTTAAATTCAATTCATGTAAAAATGATGGGTAATGTTTTAATTGCAAGTAATTGTGAAAATTCTTAATATTAAACAACTTAGTGAAACATGGCCGATTCGTTGTTTTTTGAACAAAGTCGCATGTAACTTCTACTTCAGTTGAAGGATTGCGTTGAAAAACTCAGTCTATATTGCCATGTATTTAGTTGTTTAACCCGTCGCCATAAGAAAACGCGCTACAAGAATTGGGAATTACGTTAGTATTTATTCAATTAAATGCTTTGTTTTTAAAGCTCGAGATCATTATTATAATACCTTTGTTTTTATGCGATGAAACTACGAAAATTACAATATTCAAACCAAAGACGGAAATATTTAAATTATGAAACGACAGTGAAATCACCCTAATTTGTTAGATCAATTTGATAACCTATAATTACAGTAGGGCACCTGTACAGTACAGTAGGGTATTAAAATTATTATATACAAACATGTACAGTTGAGAAAAAAACCATTTGTTCTATATAGTGTAGTAGGCACTCGTGCAAATATATTAATATAACTAATTAGTAATATTATTGCACAGCTTCTTGTAACAGATCAACATACGTTGAAAACGAATTCTACAGTTTCTTACAAATCCCTAAATCTCCTTTAAAAATATAGATACAAAGAACTTAAACATAATCTTTTTTTGTTGCCAGATGAAAAAAATATTGTTTGAAAAGTTAATTTCAATAGATCTGTGTAACCGTTACTATCACAGCTTATTAAAGTCCACATTTAAACACATAGGCCTCCACCACAGATTGCCTCATAGGGGGGATATTTGTCATAGTTGCTACGCTTGGCAATCGGATTGGCAACCGCAGTTTTTTATTCCCATCTCCCGATTCCGCCTTCAGTTCCCTCTGTCGCCTTTTACAACACCCACCGGATGATATGGGGTAGTGGATATTCTTACACCGCCACTACACGTATCGAGTAAAGTCAAACGACTTTATACGAGGTAGTAGAACTCTTTTTTTTCTGCTTAGAAGTACGTCTTGGTAGGTACCACTCTCTTAATTATTTATGCCGCCAAATAGTAGTGTTTGCACTGCTGTGTCTCTTTCTGAAGAGGATAGAGAGCCAGTAGAATTACAGGCTGTGAGGCATTCCATCTTAGTCCTCAAAGGTGACTTGGCTTGGGTGAAAATATCGATATATCGATATTTATCATAAAAATATCGCCCATATTTATAATCGCGATATATCGACATGCAATTTCATTTTAGGGTATCGGATTCGTATCAATCTCGATATATTTTAGAATGTTTATCGTCGTCCAACTGTCCAGTAAACCGAGTTCTCGAGTGACAGCCTCGCACCGGCAGGCAAAGTGCAGGGCGTCCCCCCACTAGATGGAGTGACCACCTGGTAAGACAAGCAAGAAGTCAATGGATGGAGGTGGCTCGAGACCGTGCTTTGTG
Source organism: Parnassius mnemosyne (assembly GCA_963668995.1). Lineage (NCBI taxonomy): Eukaryota > Metazoa > Arthropoda > Insecta > Lepidoptera > Papilionidae > Parnassius > Parnassius mnemosyne. The sequence continues at coordinate 18,248,350 of CAVLGL010000104.1, read as the reverse complement.
GCATTCCTTGGGGGAGGCCTATGTTCAGCAGTGGACTTGTGAAGGGCTGTAATGAATGAATGAATGAAAAAACCGCCCAGTAATAAAATTTTGGGCCTTATTCTTTTACATCATGCAAAACATGACGATATATCGATATATATCGATTTCTTTTCATTTGCCCCTCCCTAAAAGTGACAACGCATCTTTAGCCTTCTTTTATAGCCACGTATCATTAGATAGACTATAAGTTTGGTTGTCACTTCAGTGATTAATGAAAAACGTGGCATGGTATTTAGAGATCCATATTTGACTAACATTATGGAACAAAATCATTATAAATAATACAAAAAGTATAAAATTGAAATATACTTACGAAAGAGTTTTTAAATTGTTTAGTAAGTTATTTGTCTCTAAATGTTATGAACAAAAAGCGTTTTTCTCAAGTGTACAAATACATTTTCTGGGCTTTGTTATGCTAAAGTCAGATACTTTGTTCAATATCAATTCCTATATCTCGACGAAAATTTAATAATGATACCTACTTATATAATATTTATTTATAAAAAATCTAATGCGCTTACAATTATATTGGTGTAATTTGTAGGAAAAATTTGGTATAAAGCGTCCCTAGGCTGCGGCTGTCTTCAAGGCATATTTTGAATGCACTCCTTGATTTGCGTCCATGCTTGCAAGTTCTGAAAAATAATAAATATGTTATCTTTTATTACTTTGGTTATAGCTTCGTACGGTTACACTTTTGCCGGTGTCAAGTAACAAGAAATGATCTAAAATATTTTTTGAAACTTCTTCACAATATGGTGATGAGTCACATTGCGAAGGTTTTGGAAGAATTCACGACAGCTTAACGCCGCGGATAGATAATGACGACATGTTCTCAATTTCTGAAAGCGTCTAAGCGAACAAAATTACTTCAAAATTTTGTCAACATCGGAACATTTGATTTTTTTATTGGATAGGGTGACAAACGAGAGCACAGTCCACTTGATGGTAAATGGTTGCTGTGGCCCATAGACATCTACATCTATCCTCGTTTGCGAATCAAAATGCAAATGCGTTGTCACCCGTGAGGACTAAGATGGAATGCCCCTCTTCCAGTAAAAAGGGTCTCCGGTTCTCTACACTCACCATACGAAACACAGCAGTGTTAAGCTGCTATTTTATGCTGGTAATCTGTGAGAGCGTGGTCCTACCCCAGTCGAGCCGACCTATTCGTGCTACAACTATATTACTAATATAGCTGTAGAATGGTTCTACCACGTATGAAAATTTGACGTTTTCACAATAGTTCTCACGATTTTGTGTTTTAGTCTGAAAAGACTAAAACACAAAATCCTATCACTTTTACATATTAAAATCCATTTAAGATGATTATTTAAACGATAAAACAGGAGAAAAATTCGCCGGCGGTCATGTTCCCGCTAAAACTTATTTTACCAATTTTCTATGTATTAATTTATATTTAAAACACAACGTATAAAACGTTTTGTTTAAGGCCTGTCTCACACGACGTTATGCAGAATTGTTAAGGTTGCCGTACGACATTTCACCGACTTTCGTTTGACTTCACTTCTGTGTGGCGAACAAAATAACGATAAAAATACTTTTAAATATATAACTATGGAAATAAAATATATAAAATGGATGTTTTATACAAAGCTCTAATTCCATATGTAAACTTTTTTAAGGTGTCGTTTTTATATTTCTGTTTTAAACATAAGGTCAGGTGGGTTATAAACATCACTAATAATGATTTTTGAGTAGTAAGTTTTATACGTGGTAGAGCCATACTGCAGCTATATTAGTAGTATAGTTGTAGCACGAATGGGTCGGCTCGACCGGGGAAGGACCACGCTCTCACAGAATACCAGCGTTAAATAGCAGTTTAATAATGCTGTGTTTCGTACGGTGAGTGTAGAGAACCGGAGACCCTTTTTACTGGAAAAGAGGCATTCCATCTTAGTCCTCACGGGTTACAACGCATCTGCATTTTGATTCGCAAACGAGGATAAATGTAGATGTCTATGGGCCACAGCAACTACTTACCATCAGGTGGACTGGTGCTCGTTTGTCACCCTATCCTATAAAAAAAAAGTAAGCACTTAATGCAACCAACCTGACAAGCGTGGCTATTATGGAAAATATTCCCTCTATGCAGCAATCTATAGGGAGGACCCATGTTCAGCAGTGAACTTTTGTTCGAATATAACGGTAAACAGACTATGTCGTACATGGTAACGACGGGGCAAGGGGTGTTAAGAATCTCCGGTGGAGGTTCGGTTGCCACTTAAAACGACTCGACCTGGCAACATACAACACACGCATCCCTAGGACTGGCGAGAAGATCCTGGAGCTGGAAGATGAGATAGACAAGTTGCCTTGGAATATTATAGGATTATCCGAGGTCGGAAGAGAGGGGGAGGACACGGTAATACTCCAATCCTGCAACTTGTTCTTCACCAGGAGGGCGACCATCTGTCCCAAGGAGGTGTCGTATTTTACTCAGAATCACCAAACGGTATTCGCTAAAGATCATACAGGTTTACGCACCAACCTCGGCACACCCAGATGAGAAGGTGGAGGAAATGTATGAGGATAGATATATGTATAGGATAGAGCCATCCACTACTCCAAAACCCACTACACGGTGTTAATGGAAGACTTCTCGCAAAACTAGGCACAAGCAAGAACGGTAAGCTAAAAGTAGGAAAATTTGGAATAGGGCAACGGAACCCAAGAGGCCAGCAGCTGGCCGACTTCATGGAGAAAGAGGGACTCTTTACAATGAATCCTTTCTTCCAGAAGCGGCCCCTCTGGAAGTGGACCTGGTCGAGCCCGACGGTTCGACAAAAAATGAGATTGACTTCATAATGACCAATAGACGACAACTGTTCAGTGATGTCTCAGTGATCGCGAGGGTGAGAAAGCAATCACCGAATGGTGAGATGCACACTGAACCTAAACGTTAAGTTGGAGAGGTCACGTCTAATAAAGTCAACGCTCCGTCCCCCTCGTGATCTAATCCAATGTCCCAAAAATTGTCAGCTCGAATTAAAAAATCGTTTTCAGTGCCTAGAAGATTGCAATGCAGTGGACGATATAAATGACAAGCTCGTGGAAACTGTCCATGCGGTCGGAGCTAAGATTTGCAAGACCCGCCGCAGAAGAACACAAAAACTCCGACATACTCTTAATCTTATGGCTATTAAACGGAAAATGAAACTGCAGTCTTCAGCAGATTTGACAGCATACAGGCAACTGACTGACCGACTGATTACTACGTGGTAGAGTCTTGCTGCAGCTATTTTGTTGTTGCAACACGAATGGGTCGGCTCGACCAGCGTAAAATAGCAGCTTAATGCTGTTGTGTTTCGTATGGTGAGTGTAGAGAACCGAAGACCCTTTTACTTTAAACGATGCATTCCACCTCCGAAGCTCTTTAATTCCGTCTGTCATGGTGGCACTACTCCGGAGGCGTGGAGCAGAAGTCTTGTTCTTCAAGAAAGGTGACAATGCTTTCTTGAAGAACTACATACCGATTTCCCTTCTGAGCCGCGTCTACTTGCTGTTTTCGAAAGTCATTACGAATCGTCTCGCACGAAGACTCTAAGACTTCCAGCCTCCCGAACAAGCCGGTTTCCGAAAGGGCTTTAGCACCATAGATCACATACATACCCTTCGGCAAATTGTACAGAAGATCGAGGAGTACAATTTGCCACTATGTCTTGCGTATGTGGACTATGAGAAAGCCTTTGATTTCGTTGAAATTTGGGCGGTGCTATAGTCCCTTCTGCGGTGCCAAATTGACTGTCCAGTGAAGTGCTGAAGTGTTTGTACAGTAGGGCTACGATGGCTGTTCGAGTATAGAACAAGAATACGAAATCTATCCAACTGCAGAGAGGTGTAAGACAGGGTGACGTAATATCCCCGAAACTCTTCACCACTGCATTGATAGACGTTTTCAAGCTACTGGACAGGAAAGGATACGGTATTAACATCAATGGCGAATACATCACTCACATTCGATTTGCCGACGATATAGTCCTTATGGCAGAATCGCTGTAGGACCTAAGCACTATGCTCAATGACCTCAATAGTGTCTCCCAACGGATAGGTCTTAAGATAAACATGGACAAAACAAAGACCATGTGTAACGTCCATGTCACACCTATGCCGGTAGTTGTTGGGAGCACCAAGCTCAAAATTGTTGACGAGTATGTTTACCTGGGACAAATATTCATAGTGGGCGGCGTTCAGGAAATTATGACACATCTTCTCGTCACGTATACCTCAAAGCTTGAAAACGAGATTGTACAAGCAGTGAGTGTTGCCAGTGTTGACTTGTAGATCTGAGACGTGGTCTTTCACTGATGGTCGTATGAGGAAGCTCAAGGTCGCTTAGCGAGCTATGGAGAGCTATGGTCGGGGTTTCTCTGCGTGTTAAGCTTAGAAATGATGATATCTGCAGTAGACCCAGAGTGACCGACATAGCCCAACGGATTAGTAAGTTGAAGTGGCAAAGGGCCGGTCATATAGCTCAAAGAGCCGACAACCGATGAGGAAAAATGGTTCTCGAGTGGCGGCCTCGTACCCGTCCACGGTACGGGCGTCCCCCCACTAGAAGGAGTAACGACCTGGTAAGACATGCAGGAAGTCGATGGATGCGGGTGGCTCGGAACCGTGCTTTGTGGCATTCCTTGGAGGAGGCCTATGTCCAGCAGTGGACTTGTGAAGGGCTGTAATGATGATGACATAAAAATGAGGTAATAACCTAATCAACAAACTTAACCGATAATTTCTCTTCTTAAGATCGAAGAAGATGATGGACTATGACACACATGTATATAATTTTAGGTAAATAAATGAATGATACACAAAATCTATGCTATTCAAAAGTCATTGTTGAATAAGTGAAATGTTTCCATGTAATACATAAGTTTCACTTCTGTCGTGTGTCTTCACGACACACACTGTCTTTTTTAATAAAAGTTTTAAAGATGTATGCGTGAATATGTGATACAATCTGGGCGTCTTCAAGGCAAGAGTGAATAGGCTTTTGTTACGAGAAGACAGTGCGATTTACCATCTAAGGCTGCATCATCACTTATCACCAGGTGGGATTGTGGTCAAGCACTGGCTTATAATAGGTATAAAAAAAATGTTACCGGCGATGTTATCATGGCAGCCCAGTAAGATACAGCCTTTACTCTTTCACGAAATGGGATGAGCCAAAGGATTATCTTTCGCCGCCATAATGCTACTCTATTCATTTTAAATTAAAATTCTTTTACCTTTTTCGCAGCTTTCACTTGGAGCGTTATGAAACCGACGAGTGATTCGTGCAGGTCCCTGTCCTTTTGCTTTTGGAAGTAATCGATTTCTACTGAAGCTTTCTTGGTGAAGTCCCTGTTAAAAGAGATTTTAAAGTGTAATATTTATGGAATTAAGTGTAAAAATCGAGATAGACAACCTAATGGTGACTAGGTATTCTATCTATTATCAATTAAGAGCTTCTTCCTTAGGCATGTCAACATATCTGCAATTTAATTGTTAATCTATGGTAGATGTAGGTATCAATGGGCCTGGGCCAAATGGGCCCATCAAAAACTGTGATTTCCCTTGTCACACTTACTCCAAAAAACGGGTAAGCTCCGGCATTAAATTGAATGCCTAGAAAAAAATGTTTAGTGGAAGTTTCTGCCTAAAAATATATTTCAAAAAACTAAACCTTTTAAGAAAAGTAGACTTTGAAGAATTAAAAAGAATCACAAGCACGACCTGTATACTAATAACTTCATTCCCTATTAAAAAGAATTCACCCTGAAGGGTGATTTTTTTTGACATTAAATTATACATGGAATCAATATAATCAAAGTATGTGACTTTATATGGCCAACGTATAACCTATTAAATAAAGAAAAGTATCATTTAAATTGGTTTACAAGTGACAAAGATAAGATATAGTAAGTAGTAATAATAAAAAGTGATAGTAGTAAAGATAAGTTTATCACACATACAAAAATAATCAAATTTCATTAATAGAATCAGGCGTTACTTTGCGAAAATCCATTATATAAAGGCTTTTAAAAAGTTACTTCGCAAACATCCCCTTTATAAAATAATATAAAATGATGTCTTACCTAGTATGAAGAGCACCTTCCGCCCTCCCTCAATTGCGTGCACTATCCTCGTCACCACTAATCTTAGCACCGCTACTCCCAACACCACTACACTAGGCAAGACACACCAGTGACGACAATACGACACGTGTTTCGTCTCTACACGAGGCATCCTCAGGTGATGTAGACTCTACGGTGGCTGACCGTTAAGTGAGCGTTGAGCCAAAACAACTGCCTCTTATACAGACCGCGTATTTATTAAATTATTGGTAGACGAAACTGTAGGTAGTGGCAAGAATATCCACTGCCCCATATCGTAGTGAGAGTGTCGTAAGAGGTGATAGAGGGAAACAAATCAGGGATGCAAATAATAACTATTTTTTTTATTTTTGAGCCTATCAACAGCCCAACAGTCAATCAGTCAATGATGAGCAGTGGCGCTAACGACCACTTGACAACTTCGAAACCGGAATACAGAAATGGATGTACTTTAGCTAGACTATAAAGAAATCCTACCACAAGTACTTCCTCATACTTACTCAAGTTCCCTTTGCGCCTTCTCGATAGCCTCCTTGTCAGCGAGTATCTTGGCGTCGAGCGCCCTAGTACTTTGGTCGCGTACGATGTCCGGGTCCGTGGTTCCAAACAGCCGGGACATGATTCCCGATTTACCGGCGGCCGCACGGTTGCGTTCTGCTATCCTGGTAGTAAAACATATGTCACGCCGCGGCCACACACATCGCGCTAGCGCGAATATTCGCGTTATCGCAATGTATGTGGCCGGCTCTTCGTGAATTCTTCGTCACTTCGTACGAAGTTTCAAGCACATCGCTTTGCCGTCGGTAAATTCTCGCACTTCAAAGGGTTTTATCGCGATGGACTTCGCGTGTGCGGCCACACTTCAGTCTACATACAGATATCGTGCGTAAATTAGAGTTTGCGACGTATTTCCGACATGGATTGTAATTACGAGTTCGAGGCGATATTATTTATATATTTTTCTTATTTTTTAAAAATTGAAACAATAATAAAAAGTAATTATTCGCTGCCATATAATACAGAGCGACCGTGGCGTTCATTTTATTTTTAGCGTGTGTTTAGATAAAATTTACAACGCGGAGTGTGGCCAGGCACCTTCGCACTAGGCCGAAGGTGAAGTTTTATCGCGATAACTCTATCGCGATGTGTGTGGCCGAGGCATCAAAACATATTTTTCATATTTTTTTATAGAATAAGGGCGACAAACGCTCAAACCGTCCACCTGATGGTAAGTGGATGCTGAGGCCCATAGACATCTTCACCTACATCAATAAAAATGGGTCTCCAGCTCTCTTACACTCGCCATACGAAACACACCAGCAAGTTGCTATTTTACCCTGGTATTTTGACGGAGTGCAGCCCTTCGCTGGCCGAGCTGACCCATTTGTGCTGCAACTATAGTATACGCCGCTGTGGTGCTGCATAGAAACCGTACTGTGTTGTCGAGCATGGAAGCTAACGTGAGGAAAACTCATTGCAGTGTAGCACTGCAACGTCATTTCAACGCACCGTTTCAGTCCCGCTTTAAACGACACAGTCGCAACCCTAAAGCGATTATTACGCAATTGTGAATTCGACTGTGTAAGAGGCGGAGCTAGGGTTACCAATTCTCGAAAGGACCAACCCGGGAGAATTTTATGAAAGCGAATAGGGGGGGGGGGGGGGCTGGGTTGAAAGAAAATCTCAATCATTTATTAATTTTTAAATTTATATTTACTTTGCTTTCGAGCAGCATCCAACACAAAATCATAAGAGTTTTACATGAAAAATCGAAGTTTGTTAGTACTTGTAACTCTGCTTTTACTAAAGAAATACTCATTCCCTGTCTTTCCTGCTCCATGCTTGTTCCATCATGCTAAATACGCGCTCGCAAGAAGCATTAGAGACAGGTATGGAAAGAACAAATTTGACCATTTCGTAAAGATAATAATATAATAAATAAACCAATACAGCGTAAATCCACTCGATTTTCTGCAACGAGCTGTGGTTGAATATCACGCAAAAGTCCAACCTCATCATACAGTTTGTCACTATCCAAGTCAATATCTAGTAATTCGTAGAGTCTAGTAATGCCTGTCCATGTGATTGGTACTTTTAGAGATAACATTTTCATTGATTGGTATTCCGAATCTTCACAAACCGGGCAGACACCGCCGAATCGGCAACGTCGACGGCGAGACGAACGGATTTACACCGGCAGCGGCGCGCGGTGTTGTGTGACCGGAAAGCGAGTGAGTAGCGACACGTGCGAGCGAAGGATGCGCATCATTTTTACAAAAAACTGGAGAAATTATTGCACCCCGGGAGGTCGCGAGATTAACCATTATTACCGGAGTCTTCCGGGCAATCCGGGAGGGTTGGGAACCCTAGGCGGAGCATATATAATATGTTATACATACATACTCTATTGAAAAAATATTTATTACGATCGAAATAGTAAAAGTACCTGTTATTTAGCGTATCGTGAGCGACCTCAAGATTCCTCTGCAGCGCTTCATGGTTGCTGCAGAGCTGCTGCAGTGCACCGGCATAAAACAGGTACTCCTTCAATTGATCTGCCAGTTGCTCTTCGTCTTCCGCTACCGCGTCTATGCTGTCCGCTATTGAATCTGCATAATATGCAGTTTTGGTTGAGATGCGAAAATAATTAAATATTCCAGGTTTTTTTTTTAATAGAATAAAGGTGACAAACAAACACACAGTCCACCTGATGATAAGCAGATGCTGTGGCTCGTAGACATCTACATCTATCTTCGGTTATGAATAAAAATGCAGATGCGTTGTCACACCGGATCACTAAGATGAAATGCCACGCTTCTAGTGAAAATGGTCTTTGCGTGTAAAATTCGAAATACGGAAGTATTAAGCTGCCATTTCATTATAGTGGTTTTATAAAATCTATATTTATTGTTATAATCTATTTGTAAGGGTAACAAAAAAGTTGCCGTGTGGTTGTGGCGTAAGAGAGTCCATCGTCCCGTTTCGTTAAGTCGGTATAGTAAGAAACAACTATGGGAATTGCTGGATAAATATTTTGGCTTCGAATGGATGGTGGTATAATTATCTCGTTCACGTTCACGCTAAAACCAAGTAGTCAAATTAAAAAATTTGGATAACCGCCTTCAATATAAATTATTAAGAATAACAAAAAATCTACTAATCAGACCTTGATCAAATTTACACTGCAGGCCAAAAGTTTAAGACCACCTTAATTAAATTAGGAAAATTAAATAAATCTCCAATAAAATATTAAATGTTAAACTGTTTTTATTAATTAAACTGTTAAATCGTCTAATAAAACACTTTTTGACAATTAATATACTTGAAAAGCGTAAAGAAACATTAACAGTCAATGATAAAAAAGGCTGTTAGCTGTAGTCAATGTAGTCTGTAGTCAACGCGGATTTCCGGTGCTGTTAAGCGTCTTTTTCGCTTGCTGGTAACAATACTGAAATGATTTTTATTTGACGTGGTAGCTCTCGGCCTTCCCGAGCGTGGACGATCTTGAAAAGTGCCTGTCTCCCTATATCGAGTTAATGTGCCATGAACACAAGTCTTTGATAACTTCGATTGTAAAGCAATCTCACGTTCGGATTTGCCTACATTATGTAAAACAACGATGGCAGGACGCATTTCACTGCTAATTTCGCGTGATTTTCCCATTTTAAGACGTCTTCATAATTGTAGAAACCACAAGTTTAGACAATTGAGATAGTTTGTGAACAAAACGTCAGTAACATGTGTTTTTAGAAGCTAATAGTCCTAATTATTGTCCAATGGGAAACAAAAGCAAAGCAATTAGTTATTAACCCTTCATAAAAATATTATTACAACTCTACCACCTGGCTCTACCGCAGCGTTTGTCGGTGTTTGAATACAATACATGTTTATTGTCCAATAACTTGAAATTAAATAAAAGAATGACTTCTTTAGATATTCGATATTAACAAAAGAATATGCAGGTGCACATTTCTTTTATTTATCTTATAGTATTTCGTTACAATTTATAGATAATTATGTTGTTTAAGTGTGGTCTTAAACTTTTGGCCGGCAGTATATATGGGACAACATGAGAAGCACCAACTTTCAAATAAAAAAATAAACATCGAAATCGGTTTACGTACAAAATAGTTATAAGGTAACACACAAAAAACATAGAGACGAATTGAGTACGTCATCCTTTTTGGAGTTGGTTAAAAATATCCAGACCAGGGACGGGCAGCAGCGTTAATGTTGCGAGACATTTCTTACTGCGATCGTCAACAACGAGAAAAGGTCATGTTCATGGACTATCACAGGCTTGTGATGATGATGATAAAGGGTGACAAAAAGTGTTCAATCTACCTGATGGTAAGTGGATGCTTTGACCCATAGATTTCAATCAAGATGCAAAGTGTAGATGGATTAAGAATTAAGATGGAATGCCTCATTACCAGTAAAAGAGATCACTGGCTCTCATCACATATCAGTATTATCTTGCTATTTCTAGTACTTTTTGCGAGAATAGATCTTCCATTCAATTACAGTCTATATACGTCCGACTGCTAGGCACAGGCTGCCTCTCATTTCTGAGAGGGTTTTAGGGCAAGGAAAACCCGTTATAGGTCAGGGGTTAAGCGCTCGCTGTAAACTTCACAGCTCGTGTTCGATCCCCGCCGGAACTGATTAAATTGTTGATTGTAATTTTAAGCGCTGATTTACCAAGTGCTCGGCGTTAAAGGAAAACATCGCGAGGAAACATGCATGTCTGAGAAATAAGAAAAAAACATATTTCGAAGACATGTGAAGTTCGCCAACACGCATTGGGCAAGCTCGGCGGACAAAGAAGGAAAGAATTTTAGCATTTCAAAAAGTTCTAGATTTTCGTAGAGAAAACGAGAGATAAGCAATACCAACCAAAGTAATGGCCGGCCTTCTGTAAGCCGTCGCCCATTTCCTTCTCAATAACACTCCACTCGCTAAATAATTTGCCGTAGTTGGCGTGAAGTTTGCATAGCGCATAGTTTTTCTCTATTATTTTAGACCTGTAATGATAAAGCGCGACCTTTAATGATATGATAAAATGGCTATCACATGCCTCATACTTGAGATCAGATGCTGCTTGAGAGGTCTGGTCCACTCGGTGTCACTTATTATTGATAAGTTACTAAAGAGTACATCGTAGAACATGCTTTAGTTAGGTACTGATGGGCCTGTTAAGTTTTTCATTCCATATATACTATGCTATTGTTATATTAATTTATACATTTGAAAAAAGTAACATTTGACAATAACATATAGTGACGATGTGATAGAATCCACTAGCCCATATCATCCCTTGGGTGTCGTAAGAGGCGACAGAGGGACACTGAAAGATGAGATGGGCAGCATTTCCTGATAACAACTACAAATAATAAAAAACTGCGTTTGGCAACCTGGCAATCAAACATGGCAACTATGGATGAAAATCCTCTATGAAGTTATTCAATGTTTACCAGTGGAATTTTAATAGGCTGTAATGAATGAATGGATGACATTTGATAAACAAAATTTTATTTTATTACGTCGAAGAAATAAATATTTATTAAATAAAAAAAAACATGCGTGAGTATCGTGGAACACTCGGTTGGAACGAAGTTCCATTCGTAGTATATTATCAGTCTATAAATCCATACAGTCGTCCGAAGAAGACGTCTAGACGAAGACTCGAATCGTGCGGGGTATGAGACGCGGGAAATACGAGCCCGAGCTGCTCATGCCAATCGTATTAGTAGCTCGGGACACGACTTCCAGGGTTAACTCTAGTTTGGTTTTATAATTTTTAAATTTAGCGTTGATACTTAAAATTAAAATGATTCATACGACGTGTGCTGTGTCGTCGTCATCTCGCATAAATAAAAATCTGCGATTTCACCAAATCCCGCACACGGAAGAAAGGTAAATAAATATTGTTATTATTTTTTACATTATGTATATTTTGTCATGTCATGCCAAATTGCCAACGTAAAAAAAATGGCGGACGTAAAAAATAGGTACTAGTCGCTGGGCATTACTGCTCGAAGTTGATTTTTTTCTTCATCTAAATCGTGTGGTTGGACAGGCTAAGGTTTTAGACCATACTATAGTGCTTCGTCTTCGGTTTTTTGAAGGTTTTTGATAAAATATTAAGATTTAGGGGTCAATTTTTAGGTTTGTTGGGGTGCTAATTACGAAAATAGCATTTATTTTTAAATCCAAGATGGCGGTCATTTTTTAATATATGTATGATATGGATGTCAATTTCGAGGTTTATTGGGGTGATGATTACGAAAATGCATCCATTTTCATATCCAAGATGGCGGACATTTTTTTAATAATATGATATGGGTATCAATTTCGAGGTTTCTTGTGATGCTGATTACGAAAATGGAATTCATTTTTAAATCCAAGATGATGGACATAATTTTTTTTTAATGTTATGGATGTCGATTTCGAGGTTTTTTGGGGTGCCAATTACGAAAACGGCATCAATTTTCATATCCAAGATGGTGGTTTTTTTTTTAATAATACAATATGGATGTCAATTTTAAGGTTTCTGGGAGTGATAATTATGAAAATTTATTAATAAGTATTGTATTTACAAATTTCAGATGCAAATTATGGATGGAAGTTATTGGAAGACCTGATTTAGTTGGAAGAACTTTCGAAAGCCTAAAAAATCCATTAAAAATAAACTAATAATTCAAACTCCCTCACGTTGTGAGGCGTTCAGGAAAATCTAGAATAAATTGTTACTTATTTTTTATATTAGTAATCATACTGTTGATGACGATGTAGATCTAAAATAAATAATTAAATTAGTAAAAGTTGTTAATTTGTGACAACCCTAACTTTCATACGCTGTCTAGACGTTGTCGGCATTTACCACGAGATCAAAGGCGTCGTCCTACTGTATGTTTATTATACTGTGATATTATTATTGGTAAACGTATTATATTATTGATTAACAAATACAAATAAATGAATTACAAGCATCTATTAAAATGAAGCGTCATTTAAAAATAAAATAATATTTATTTCATGGTAAGATAAGAAAAAGTGCGATGGAGATGGAAATTATTCCACCTCGCTCGCACTATAGAAAGGGTCGTGTCGGAAAAATCTTACACCTTTTTCTCGCCTAGCCTCCATCCGCCAAATTTGTACCGTGCGATAAGAAACTTCGTTCCAATTAATTTAATTTCATGACAGCTTTTGCGGTGGTGAAGTAATGTACCTATATAATTTTACTAAGTATGTATTAGGGTTCCCTCTCTATCTAGGAGCTTAGTTTACTTTAGTAGCTTATGTGTATGTATAAACATTTAAGTAACAGTTTTAATATGGCAATAACAGAATAATTTATCACCACCAGGGCTATTACCTAGTATACAAGAAGTTTCCTAAGTTTGTTTCCAACTGCTTTCCATAATTTTTGACACTTTCAATTTCAGGATCTGGTTTTTTCAATGTTATTGATACAGACAATGATTTCAGTTTGTTTTCGGCTTGTAGTAAGTACCCTGAAAAATAAAAAGTTACTAATAAGAATAATGTAGGTTCTTAGCATTGGTTTCAAATAATTTTTATATATAGAATACGGGTGATAAACAAGTACACAGTCAACCTGATGGTAAGTGGATGCTATGACCCACAGACATCTAAATTTATCATTTATCCGCAATTAAGAAGCGAAATGCAGATGTGTTGTCGCCTCTGAGGACTAAGATGAAGCTACATATAAAACATATATGACAACATTGAATTGAACACAGTTGAAGGTTAAACCGCCTGCCAAGTGTGGCAACGAGGAATACATGGAGGAGACCTATAATCAGCAGTGGACTTTGATAAGTTGTAACTTTGAAGTTTAAACACGTTAAGAAGTAGCTTCCTTTTACAAAGTGGTAGATATGGCAAAAATGCGTCGAGATTATAGGCACGATTACGGTTCTTACAGCGCCACGATTCGCATAGATATTGACGAGATACTACAGCGAGTGTGAGCTGCTCTCCCTATGCGCCCATGGCTTTACAAAAACTCTCTAGGGGTAGGGCAGACAAGACTACGTGGAGCGGGTCGTTTTAGTATTCGATTTTTGAGTATCGATATCTCGGAAACTAAGCGAGATATCGAAAAATTTTATTCTTACTTTTCGGCGTATCTCATCGAGATCTATGCCAATCCGTCTTCAAATAGTGGCGCCATAGAAACTGTAGAAGCCCCAGATTATAAATTATAATACAGAGAATGATAATAAAAAAATATTATACTTGTTATTATGTAGGTAATGTTAGATGCGGTATATTTATTTATACTTAAAGTGGGGCATGTTTGCTATAAGTTTGAATGTGCATAAGTTGTATAAGATAAATACCACTGTCTGTGATAGTCTCTCGCCAGCCATGTTCCTGTTGCAAGAAATTAATAAATTGGTCATCGAAGCATAATCTGGGATGTGAGGCCACTCGAAGTAGGAAATTCTCAAGTCCTGCACGCCTTCTTTCTATAAATTCAGGATCAGTTGTGTCTGATTTACGCCATGCATACAGTACCTGAAAAGTGATCAATGTTATATAAATAGTTCAATTGGGTATTTGACACCATCCATTCAATCCACTGCAGTCTATCAAAAATCCACTGTTGAGTATAGGCTTCCCTCATACATCACTTCATAGGTTGAATATTTGCCATAATTGCCACGCTTGGCAACAGCAGGTTTTTTATTATTTTGAGCTACTATTAGGAAGATGCTAGATGATGAGATGAGAAGATGGAAGCTGCTGCCCCATTTCTTGTTTCATTTCCTGACGGCTCCGTGGCGCAGTGGCTTAGCAATGAGTTGCTGCGCTGGGGACCGTGGGTTCGAATCCCGCACGGAACAAGTATTTGTATGGCCTACAAATAATTGTTCCGGGTCTGGATGTTTGTCCTTGTGCAATTTATGTTTGTAAACTGCCTCCACGATACAGGAGAAAATCCTAGTGAGGGGGTAACGTTTTTAAAAAAAAAAAAATTCCGTCTGTCGTCTCCATACAGTCATAGGATTATAATATGGGGTAATGGCTTCTCTCATGCTACAATTAAATGTCAAATTGACACCATCATTAAGAAAATAACTAACGATATACTCATATAATTTGAATTTACAATAAACAGTCCACCTGATGGTAAGTGTCTACTGCAGCCCCTGGACACCTGCACCAAACTAACCACTTTCACTGTCCGGATTACAGACACAATAGTAAGACAATAACAATGAATAATATTATGTGGATCACGGGACAGTGAAAGTGTTAAAATGAAGAAGGCTACAGGTTAATAGTTAATAGAATCAGGCGTTACTTTGCGGAAGTCCATCATATTAAAGTTGACAAAAAATATTACTTAGCGGTTAGCCACCGTAGAGTCTTATATCACTTGAGGATGCCTCGTATAGAGGCGAAAAACGTGTCGTATTGTCGTCAGTAGTGTGTCTTTCCTAGCGTAGTGGTGTTGGGAGTAGTGGTGCTGGGATTAGTGGTGACGGGGATAGTGCACGCAAAGTAATTTTTTGTCAACTTTAAGGCTACAGGTGTCAAATCTGAGGGCTAAGATGGAAAGCCCCACAGTCTGTAATTACGAGTATAGTAGAGAAGAAGCTATCTATGGCTGTTTATAACATTTTACTATTTTTCTGTTAATAAAAAAAATCTTTAATTTTATTTGGATGTCAAAAAGTGATACTTTTTCCATATTATGTTTAATATCCACATGTTAGTCGAGCAAATTGAGGAGGTTCATGTATCCATCCATTTTGAATGTTGATTCATAGAATTTTTCCAAAACTTGTGGATCTTCCTACAAGCTTTCAACATTGTTTGACAAAATGCAACTCTTTCAGTTGTGGTAATAAAGTTCATATTAAGTTGTACATAGTACAGGTGAAACTTAAATTTATTTAAAATTTGGTGTACTGTATTTTGGGGACTCCTATAGACTATACTATAGAAACTTGGATGTGATGCAATTTCTTGTAACTATCTATCTACCTTCTTACTATCTCTATCAACTATCTTTGTAGAGCATGTAAAGGTACTTTTTTTACTAGTTGTTTGATTTGAAAATCGAACCCCTGAGAGTGGCCTGTTTTCATACATAAACACTATATAATAATGCTGAGTTTGGAATTCCCTCACGATAAATTCTCTCTGTAGCACTATCATTGCATCTGCATACCAAATAAATGAGATTCAAGTTAGCACATTCCTAAGCAGTCATAGATTTAGTAACTAACTAGATTGATAATTATATTTGGGGCAGGCAATGCATGGTGCAGCACTATTTGTCACGCACACATGCACATTACACTCACATTGGTGTATTTTGATTTTGATCTCGCCCTAATCACTCCATTGTTAATCTATACCTATACTATCCATGTGAGCAGTGTACTGAGATTATTTTTCCTTAGTATAACATTTTTTTTCAACACAGTCAGTTAAATCCATTGTGTGTATATTTTCTTTAATAATGAGGCAGTTGTGTATCAATTTAACACAAGGTTTATTCAGCTTAACATCAGAAAAAAAGCGGATAAGTAAAGATTTGTAATCACAGTAAAAAAAAAGATAATCACAAGATTTTAATTTTCCTAACTCTTGCAATGAGATCTGGAAACCCTTTTAAGAATCAAGCTTTTGCAATGAGTGAGACCTTTTAAGCTAGCTGCCAAAAACGACAACATTGAAATAGCAACATAATACCTATGTTTTTTATGTTTGTATAGAACTGGAGACTTTTTAGCAATGGGGACTCTACATAACTTTCAGTGGTGACAATGCATCTACATTTTTATCCTTAAAATACGTGTCTATGGACCAAAGCATCTACTTACCATCTATCGTTATGTATGCTTGTTTGTCACCCTTTATTTTATAAAAAAAAAATTATAAAGATACCTTACCCGTTTTTCTGGTAATGGTGGTATCACAACATGAGGATATGTGACTTGAAGATAATCATGTATCTGTTCAAACTCTGTATATCTTCTCCAAATAGTATTTATTTTAGATTGTACTAATTTGAAATCGGTATCTGTTACTCTGAAAATAAACATATTATCAAGATCAGATATGTTTTTATGTAAATATAGTTATATGTGGTAGGCA
Source organism: Parnassius mnemosyne (assembly GCA_963668995.1). Lineage (NCBI taxonomy): Eukaryota > Metazoa > Arthropoda > Insecta > Lepidoptera > Papilionidae > Parnassius > Parnassius mnemosyne. Next base: position 18,231,044 of record CAVLGL010000104.1, on the reverse strand, counting down.
ATGCTGCAACTGTATTAGTAGCATAGTTGTAGCATGAATGGGTCGGCTCAACCAGGGAAGTACCACACTCTCACAGCATACTAGCATAAAGTTGCAGCTTAACACTACTGTGTTTCGTATGGTGAGTGTAGAGAACTGGAGAACCTTTTTACTGGAAATAGCCATTCCACCTTAGTCCTCGCGGGTGACAATGCATCTGCATTTAAATTTTTTATTGTGGATAAATGTAGATGCCTATGGGTCACAATAACCACTTACCAGCAGGTCGACAGTGTGCTTGTTTGTCACCCTATCCTATAAAAAAAAAGGAGTTGTAGTTTAAGGATATTCACTACCCCATATCTTCCCATGGGTATCATAAGAGGCAACAAAGGGAAACAAATCAAGAGATGGAAAGCATTATCTTCCTAATAACAGATTAATAAAAAACTGCAGTTTCCAAGCCACCTGCCGAACCTGGCAATTATGGCAAATATTTCCACTATGAGGTAATCTACAAGGAGCCTTTAAGTTTTTGAGATCAATGAGTCATTAAGTTTTACAGACAAGAAAGTCTCAGTAGTTACCCAGTTAGGAAATAGGCCATGCTTCGGAAAGCATGTAAAAAATTTGGTACTGCAACTAATCTCTCTCACCTGTAGGGCTGGTTTTCCATCCAAATAGACTAAAGAGAGAGTGTATGGGAATAGAGAGTGCACCTATGCTTGGGCATACACTTGGGCAATATTATCCTGGGCTGTGCAAATGTCTAGTCTCTGTGACTGAAATGTCTGGAGGGTATTATTAATTTTGTAATAGAATACCTACACTGTTATAGCACAATGTTAATGTTACATCACATTTTAGGTTGTATTTTATGTTCTTGAGAATCAACTAAATACTGGTAAAAGATGTTATATATAAACTCATATATGAATTTATTAATTAACATAATAACTAATTATAAACAATATTAACATAATAAATACTTACTCAAATTATGTATGTATCTATATCAATCACTATGAATCTTCTAATAAATTTGTATAGGTGCTCTCAATATACTTTAACAAATATGTATTTAAAAAATTAAACTTTTATTAAAAGTAAAAGCCAACTTCAAAACTAAAGAGAGATTTTTTTAAACTTTTGATTTGACTAAGAACAAATAGTTACATTAAAAATCTTATTCCCTGTTTTTCTACCCACAATACCGCCTCTCCACCCACATTTTTCCTCAAATTTTATGGGAAAACCCCTGAAGTATATTATTTTTACATATTTGAGTAAGAATAATTGATTTAAATTAGTTCAGTCATTTCCAAGAAATCGATAACTAAACATATAAAAACATGTGTCGAATAAAAAACCTCCTCGTTTTTTGAACTCGGGTAATTAACGCTAATTGCACTATATTAACAATGAAATAACATCTTACTTTAGGTCAATTAGATACACCGTGTAATGATCGCGTACATGCAGGGTCCCATTAGCTCGTTTCTCTGACTCCACTATAGATATATCCACATGTTTCATTAATGTATCCTAAAATTTAATCGAGTAAGAAAATGTTTTGTTATTCAGTGATGATAGAAAACTATGTTAGCAACAAACCTTTACCTGATTTTCAAAATCTTCGACGGATTGTACATTATTGAAAGATTTTGAAAGCCTAATCGGCGAGTTGTCTGCCGACATCATTGTTATAGAAAATTTAGATGTATAAAAGAAACACAATTAAATGATTTGTAAATGTAAAATATATCTGTCTGGGTGGTATTGTCAGGCGAAATCGAAAATGACATTTCTACTAACATATATCAAATGCCAATGTCAGTGTCGTACGTGACAGATTTTTTTAATAACTGGCTTCCTAGCTCTGGAATCTAGCCCTTCTGAGCCTGAAGTTAAAATATATTATAATTATCCTTCATAGTACACTACTTCACAATATGTTTGTTTAGGCCCAAAAAAGGTAATTTGTACGACATCCAATCACGCGCATCGCTGGGAGGGGGCAGCGGTAGGCAGCTTCGTTGGCGAGAAGTATAGTAGCTCGACGGCGGCTGGGCAGTTAATTGGTGTCTTTCGATGTCCGCCGTTGAGGTTTCGCGAGACCGTTTTTTTTGGATTAGGGTCTAGAATTTTGGAAATTGTGCGCGTGACTTCGCTACGTAATTGTGTTTCGTGGAAACCGCCTCGTTTTAGGTTGTCTAGGGTTTAAGTTCTTGACAAGAGGCTTGTATTGTGTTTAACTGATTAAAGTAACTTCTTTGAAAGTAATTGTGCCGTCGCGTTAAGTACCCTTTTTTGTGTGTTGACTGTTTTGTTAGTTTTACGTGTCAGCGAGGCGTATTTTGAATTCTTATCGCGGCGTAGTATTGGATATCGAACGAAGGAATTTAGTTGTGATTGTAACGCTGAACCGTGTCACTTAGCAAGAGATCGCGTTAGTTCACTATTCGTCATAATATGATATGGTCATAAATAAATCCGGGATATTGAATGTTGAACTTTGAATTACTGTCCGTTACTGTGTCGGGTGTCACGTGTTCGATTCTACTGAGCCTTCTCCCTTCAGTTTAGTATGATAGGACATTCTTCCATATGGCCATTGGGCCCGACCCGCGTCTGCCCGTCGAGGAAGCTGCTATGGCTATGCCAAGACGACGTTTGCAGGGGCCGCTGCGGGCCGTAACATTTTTGGTAGCAGGGAGCGTGTTTGGATTGGTTTAATTTGTGTCTACAATCACGCCCGGCCGTAATACTTAATAATAAAATTCTTTTCCTTTGTTGCTTGCTTTTTTATTTGTTCGCGGGTTGAATCGAAAGCCACGCCCGTTGAGTTGTGCAAGCGGGAGTTTGTTAGGGCTAGGTATGCGTCGGGTAGGTAGATGGTTATTATCACGTAATCGGATAATTATCGTTTTCGTATAATTATAGTAGATTAATTGTCGAAGGGTCGGTTGTCTGAGCGAGGCATTTTTTGTAGATCGACTGTGGTGTGTATCTTTATTTGTATTGTAATTTTTATTTAATTTAATAATTAGTAATTCGTATTTGTGTAATTTGTATTTAACTTGATTTGATAGGAATTATATTTGTTATTTGTTAATTAATTTGTATTTGAGCCGCGTAGTAATTTATATTTAGAAGTGATGTCATTGCGCTGCCAGGGCTATCACCATGCCGTTTTGTGTCTGGGTGCGAACGGCGTTTCCTCTCAGGGCTCTCCCGAGCCCTCGACTCTCACGGGCGGGGGCGCTCAGCTATTTTTGTCTGACCCTTATAAACTTGAGTGCGGTGTGAGGCAGGGAGGTCTTACCTCTCCGAAGCTTTTTAATATCTACATTAATAAGCTGATTGACGAGCTTAGCAGCACACATTGGTTGCCATATAGACGGAGTAAGTCTAAACAACTTGAGCTACGCAGACGATATGGTGCTGCTGAGCCCGTCAATATGTGGAATGCGAAAGTTGCTTGCCATTTTTGAGGATTATGCTGATCAACATGGATTGAAATATAATGCTGATAAAAGTGAACTGTTGGTTTTCAGAGGTAGAAATAAAAGTCCAACATATGTCACTCCAGTAAAGCTTAACGGTTCACTTTCACAGAGAGTAACCCAATTTAAATATCTGGGTCATATTGTGACAGAAGACTTAAAGGATGACCTAGATATCGAAAAGGAACGCAGGGCGCTAGCTGTGAGAGGTAACATGGTGGCTCGAAGGTTTGCTGCTTGCTCTGTACCAGTTAAAATTACACTGTTCAAGGCTTTCTGCCAATCATTTTACACCAGCAGCCTTTGGGCCAATCATACCCAAAGCGCAGGAAATACCCTGCGTATCCAATATAACAATCCCTTCAGGTTGCTGTTGGGGCTTCCACCTTATTGTAGTGCATCAGGCATGTTCGCCGATGCCCATACTGATGATTACTTTGCGATCATGCGTAAAAAGTGGGGTCATTGATGTACAGAGTGAGGAAAAGCTCGAATAGTGTCTTGAGGGTCTTTGCGGAACGGTCAGATGGCTTGACATTGGGTAGGTTTGCTAAGCTACATTTATTAAATGGAGCTTGATAAAACCCCCAAATTTTTCATATATTTGTCTTGTTTTATTTATTAACATTAGTTCTTTAGTTTCATTTTCTATTACTAACACGTTATGGGCCTACGATGCCTGAAAATTAAAACATTTTTATTATTATTTTTATTTTTAATTTTGTTTTTATTTTTATTTTATTTTATTTATTATTAGGTTTAGTTTTGGTCGAGCACTTAGTTAAAAATTCTTTAAATAAAAAATAAAAATGCTTTGGGTTTTCCGCGAAATGTTTTCATATTTGTGGCGGTTGTGATTAAGAAGGCGAATTTAGTGTGCTCTTTGAATACTTGTACATATGTTTCTGTAATTGTATTTGATCATTGTGTTTGTTTGTTGAAAGGAAAATTGAAATTGAATGATTTGCCCTTTGAATGCTTGTGCGTATGTTTTTGTGATTGTGTTTGATCATTGTGTTTTGTTGAAAAGAAAATTGAAATTGGATAACCCTATTTGTGCCGAAAGGAATAAGAGTCATTCTTCTTTTGGTTTTCACATTTTGTTGGCACTGTCTAAGATATTTATTTGGAAAGAGAAATAGGGCTGTCTCATACGTTTATCGTTTTGTTTAATTTGTCAGTTTGATCTATGCGCATCGGTAATTTAATTTGTTTGAATTAATTCAGTAGTTGAACATTGATGCTTTTGAAATTGGTCGAAATATGAGCATAGGACTACTTGTCTAAAAGGCTAGCTAGTTTGGAGATTATCAGATTGAAATTAGCTGCCGCCCTATTGAGTAAATGATTATATGGTGGATGGCTTGGTTATGCCTGCTTGTTTGAAAATTCATACTAGGGACTATCTGTGTGTTTCGTTTGGCTCTCCACAGACAACGTTCATGTGGAATTTGTGGGTACTCTCTGCACTGAAGCTTAGGAGACCACGCTGGGTCGCTTCGTGTCACGTCACTGTTTGCAGACCTGATCCGGTCGGATTGCGGAACGAATCATAGGGGCACAGATAGGTGTTTGAAAGAGGTCGTCGGACTTCTGTCCAGTACAGGACTTGTTAAGGTACTGCGATGCCCAGGAGGGGCATCCAGTGGAGGTTGACCTTCAGGCTTGCCCACATTGGGGCTGTCTTTTTGAGGCGGCGGCTAGGGTTGCAAGATCTGATGGGGTGCCTAAGGTGGCCTAGTTTTGGTTGTAGATTCGGTCTTGCAACGTGCCGTCGCGACCCTGTCCCACTTGCCGGTTTGCTCGCGGACATAAATCCTTATGTCCGGAACGGGGGTTTATTTTAGGCCCAAAAAAGGTAATTTGTACGACATCCAATCACGTTCGACTTCGTGAATCGCCCGATGGTACCAGGTGTCACGCGCATCGCGGGGAGGGGGCAGCGGTAGGCAGCTTCGCAGCGTGTGACGCTCGTGGGCGAGAAGTATAGTAGCTCGACGGCGGCTGGGCAGTTAATTGGTGTCTTTCAATCCCCGCCGCTGAAGTTTCGCGAGAGCGTTTTTTTGGATTAAGGTCTAGAATTTTGGAAATTGTGCGCGTGACTTCGCTACGTAATTGTGTTTCGTGAAAACCACCTCGTTTTAGGTTGTCTAGGGTTTAAGTTCTTGACAAGAGGCTTGTATTGTGTTTAACTGATTAAAGTTATTTCTTTGAAAGTAATTGTGCCGTCGCGTTAAGTACCCGTTATTGTGTGTTGACTGTTGTTTCAGTTTTGCGTGTCAACGAGGCGCATTTTGAATTATTATCGCGGCGTAGTATTGGATATCGAACGAAGGAATTTAGTTGTGTTTGTAACGCTGAACCGTGTGACTTAGCAAGAGATCGCGTTAGTTCACTATTCATCATTTGGTGATAAATGAGTCCGGGACATTGAATGTTAAACTTTGAACTACTGTCCGTTACTGTGTCGGGTGTCACGTGTTCGATTCTACGATGAATGTGGAATTAGGCGTGTTTAAGTTAGTTAAATGTACAATGAAGTTAATAGACTGAAGTAGTGACATGAAGAAAGAAATGGTCCAGCGGGGGAGCCTGCTGGAGTGATACAGCATTGTGGGGCAGCATGGAAATCGGCCGCTGCCGGTCTCCTCAGCCGGGCCAGGCATCAGACATATACACAGCACTAAACACTACTTTCCATGTACCTTACACCCACCTACGGCCTGACCGAGCCTTGGGCGGTCTTAGCTTCGGATACAGGTACGTACTATATTTTTCTAGCCTTCTTCCTACAGTTTAGTATAATAGGACATTCTTCCATATGGCCATTTGGGTCCGACCCGCATCTGCCCGTCGAGCAGGCTGCTATGGGCCCCAGCCAAGGCGACCTTTGCAGGGACAGCTGCGGGCCGTAACAATGTTGATGCGTCACGTTGTGCAGCCCTTGGGAGATTTTTATGGCAACTTAAGCCAGCAGACAGCTGACGGTTGGCGATAGTATCTCAAAGCGCCTAAGGAGACAGTGCGCAGAGACTTAATACACAAAATAGCACCACTTTTACATATTAAAGTCCACTTTAAACCATTTTTTAAACAATAATACAGGAGCAGCAAACCGCCACCGGTCAAGTTCCCGCCAAAACTCCACGTGACAGATAACTTGTGCCTGTCTTATAGAGTACATACAATACATAGATAAAGAGGATATTCTTTATCTATGATACGATATATCTCCGTAGATCGAGGATTGACTAGATAAAGCATTCGCGTATGCTTTTGAGATAGAAATAGGCGGGAGGTATTTTCACTGGGTTACCAGATATTGTTCCATTTCCCCCGTTATGGGTTTATTTATATTCACAGCACTTACATTCATACAAAATACTTAATTGTTACCATAAAAATATGTTCTTTTATAATTCAGATGATTAATTAATTTCTCTTAAAAATACATTCTGTGACAAAAACTACGGGCGAAAACGGCGTAAAAACAGAATCATCATTCTGTATTCAACGGCGCATCGACTATTTTACTGGACTTTCAATACACTCTTTGGATTTCGACGGCACTAAGTGAATGCGCTAATAGCACATAGTGTGATATCGCTAATAAATAACAATATGTTATGTATGTACTTAAATATTAATTGAGAATAAAAATATTAAATAATAAACAAAAATTTCCTTGTGTCGAGTTTTGTTGTTTTTACAAAAAAAAAATCAATAATGTTTTAACATACCTTTCCATCACAAGTTCAGTGCTGAACACAGATCTTCGAAAGGAAAGGGTTTCCACTTAGGTTTTGTAGTACAAAACACGGTTATGAGCCTACTCCCGCGATTTCCTGCATGTTTTGCTAAGTTAGTGTCTTGTGTGCGGCAAGTTGTGGCGTACAAGAGAATTTGTCTGTACACGGGATGATATTACCCCGCATCGTAAGCAATAATACAAGATGGGGATGGGGCAGCAGCTCTTTCCCGATGAAAACTTAAAATTATAAAAAACTGCGGTGGCCAACCAGCATAACGCATATTTTCACGCAGGCGTGGCAACTATGGCAAGTCATCTTATGAGGATATCTATGGAAGACCTATTTTAGGTGACTTACTTATGGTTAGGTGGCTTAATCATGTTACCTAATGGTTAAGGTGGTAAAATGTTTTAGTTAATATACGTCGTAAAGCATCAACAAAGGATTTTTTTTTTGTAATATGTTGGTATATAAAATAAAAACGAATGTTTTATAATATTCTATTTTAATTTACCATGCAGTATAAGATTATCTGCTATCTCATATCATTCCATGGGTGGTGTATGAGGCGCGACATAGGGAAACATCAAAGAAGATAAACAGCAGCATTGTCCTGATAACAACTAAATACTGGTTGACAACCCGCTTTCCAAGCGTTGAAACTATGCCAAATAACTATAATAATGTTTATGTTCAACAGTGGACTTTTGATAGACTGTAACGATATATATTCTATTTAAATGAAAATATATTGAAATTTAAAAAGGAAAAAGAACTAAATTTTGTGTACTTACACAACATTTAGAAATATTAACAATGTTACATTAAGTAAAACAAATGAAAACACAATTATATATTAAATATAATTCAATAAAATTAAAATAAACAAACGATTATTTATTAATTTTTCATCACATTAATAAACAACAAATTTAACAAAATTTTTGTCTTCTTTCTAGAGCATTCGTTGTAATTCTTGGTTTGAGTAGCCTTAGAATTTCTCAAAAATATGCATTTGTAAACTTGATTTATACTTTTGCATGGCAGAAATTCTTGGGTGCTGGAGTATATATATATATATATATATATATAGCCTTGTATATAATATATTTTAATGGTATAAATAATAAGGTACAACTCCTAAACTATACTTAGATAGGTAATACTTATCTCTTGTCAAGAACATCTTTATTACATTATTTTTATGACAATTAAATAGAAATTATCATAAATATTACATTTATTTCTTAATTTATTTACACCTTAATGTTTATAACACTTTTATAAAAGGGATTAAGGGTGGACTAACTGTCCCATTGGTAGGCATTCCCAGTCAGTTTTACAATTATTATTGCATAATAAATTATTCATTTGTATATTTAGGTCAGGACTTTAAATTACTTATTTATTTATTTAATTTAAATCTTTATTTGCAAAAAACATGGTAGTACAGATAAAGTTCCAACATTTGTAAATGAGGATTCATGTTTAATCAATACATCTATAAGTAAATATTTTGTCATTGTCATGCCACCCAATTATTACAAGTCATAATAATACAGAATGTCAGCATTTGAAACTAAAATAAGCAATGCTAGTCAATTTTTAATACATACAGAACAATGTCAAAAATCATAACTACCAACAAGATCAAACTTATATCACTTATGGAGAAACAACAAGATACAACAAGAAATTATAACATTTAAAAAAATTATCTTAATTATATTATAAATTACATAAGTTAAGCATATTTAGTCCACCTAAAACAATGAGGCTCATAATGTTTTGAGCATATACTGCTAAGTTTTGTTGGTTACCTATAATTACTACCAGTAGCGATTATCCAACAGTTACGGATAGCTAATTCCTTAGAAAAGCTGTGCAATAATATATTTAAAAGAAATTAATATATTAAATATATAGTGCACTTTCAAATCAAGGCATTTAACCAAAAAATAATCAAGTATGTGTATCTGTGCATAAATACAATACCTATAACAATTAATACAATATCAATTGATTGAATTAAATAGCAAGTATATGTAAATGTAATGATAATATTATTCATACCAAACATTTAAAAAAATTATGTACATATTAAGCTTTAGATATTGTTAATTAATACATTTACAGCCTAACAAATGTCCTCCACCGCTGAACATAGACCTCCCACACAGTTTGTCTCCAAATAACTGCAGTTGCCAATTGTCCTGCCAAGCGAGGCAACTATCACAAAACCTATAACTTTTGATACTGACTAATGGTAACGGTAAGTATATTATCATCAAATTTTTTCTACATCATTAATTGAGAATATTATCTTATGTTGTTGTGTTATTGTGTACCTTAAGATTAAGACTTATTTATTTATTTATTATTTAATTTATATTTATTTTTATATTAGCATGACATATTTTTTTTAATAAATATTGTAATGTAATTGTTGCTAATGTATAATAGAATTAATGGAATGCAATCAAGTTTTGTGCATCTGATTTCAGGCAATACATATTTTGTGAAATTAAATATACTTTGCCCAATATTTATGTACTTGAATCCAAACATGTTTTCAGGTTGATACTTACATATTATTTGTGCCGTCTATGTAATATGGAAAATGATTGAAGAGTTGTAGGGCAATAAGGAGTTTCCTTTAAAGCTGAACATAAAAGTTTATGTATATGTATAACATTATGTGATTCATATTTATGGACATAACTACTAATCACAATAACAATTATTATTGAACAATGCGAAAACATTATTGTACTCGCTGATATCCCTAAAGTTTCTATAATCCTACCAAATCAAAAAGTACACGTTTGTTATGACTTTAAGCTTTCGAATGACCGTTCAAATTAAGGAGCATTATCATGAAGAATTTACAATCTGGGAGTCCAAATATTTGACAAAATACATCACAAAGTACATTAAAAACATGAAATGTTACACTTTATATTCAAAACAATAGATATTAATCAGTACAAGTAGCAAATGTAAGCACAAAACAAACTTACCGATGAAAGGTAATATTATCAATTTTTCGTTGATTGATGCTGTTGCATCCTAAAATGCTACAACTTACCATCTTTTTCACCTTACTTAATAACTAAGATCCACAAAAAACACTAATTTCAATTACCTGTTTGCTTATAATATCAATATTATTCAAAAGAGCTTGACATCGTTAATGTCAAATAAAGGAGAGAAAACAATCAAAAACGCATACCTAGAAAAAGACAAGAAATATAGATTTGCTTCTCCCTTACTCTTATGTCTAACTATATACGTGCATTCCTTTCAGACGCTGATGACGTCACTGAATGTTTAGTCTATAAGATACTATGTCTATGTATATCTCCAAACATATACTTAGAATATACTGGCGTATCCTAAGTATATGGTCTAAATGTCAACTTATTTCTTATAATATCAGAAAGGCGTCAATAGTACTTAGGCTCTTGTCTTTCGAAGAATCGTACTAAATTATTAAATCGAGTACGAGTAGTACTAATCACTTAAAGCTATCGTTTAAACATTTCCAATTTGCTCTCATAGAGATTCAGATCGGTCATTAAATATTTAGATTTAAAATATAATAGGATGTGAATCGTATATTTCCATACCACTAAGTGTAAAAAAGACGGATGATATATAAAGTAGAGCCCAGGCTATCTAAAAATAGGTGTATTTATTATCGAACAATCATCAAGAGTAATCGAACAAATTATATTTAGTAAAAATTCATTAATTTAAGGGATAAGAATTAAAATTTACAAAAACGGGGGCCAATCTAAGGATGGAGTTTGTTTTATTAATTATAAATAATTAAAAGACGAACAAATAATTTTTATGTTCGAACAATAACGGAAAAACCACAAACAATTATTTGAAAATAAAAAAAAAACTCAAAAATAAGAAATAAAATATCCAAGTGGGGCTAGGTTCAGGTATTTACGTTTTACGTGGTAATCACATAAAAACATACCATAGACATCATAGAGATGTCTATGACCCCACACATGCTAAGGGTGGGAATACGTACGTGGCGGCGCTGTCGTTGCGCTACAAGCGAAACACATTGAAGCCTAAATCGCGCTAACAAAGTTCCGAAGTTAAAGGAGTATATATAGAATAGCTCCGAACTACCACTCGGAGCGTTGGCCGCTCCCTGGGCAGAACACCTTGCCCGGCGGGAGATCTCCCCTTTTCCTTCCACCGGCCACAGTGGTGACCAACCGACGTGATAGGAACGCGCAACCAACAACCTTCGAAACTACAACTTCAAACCTTTGTCATCATCCTCAAGTACCCCATTCATTCGCTCCCGAGCAGATATTGTCTGCAGTCTTCACATTCTGCATGCCGTCTAGCTTTACAAAGGTTCATCGCAGCACTGAAATAATAATGCTTCCTGTTCCTTCAAGATACTCTCTGCACTACAGTGTTCAGCACAGCTCTGAGCCTTACTGCTCGCCTATGCTTCACGGCACTCTCACAGATTACTTGCCTTCTTCTCGACTCACCGTAGACTATAAGGCAATCCCTGGCACTTGCTCCGGCTCTTCGTTCTCACCGGCATCACTTGCAAGTGCGTAGTATGGCATGCATTACACACTGGCATATTGTTTGCACCTTGCTCTTACGCACACAGCATGCATTCCCCACCGGCATTAAGGACGCACCGGCAATCGGACTGCACTATCGACCTCCGGTCTGAGCAGGAGGGCGATGTGGCAGCGCTGTCGTCGCGCCACAAGTGAAACACATCAAAGCCTAAATCACGCTAACAAAGTTCCGAAGTTAAAGCAGTATATATAGAATAGCTCCGAACTATCAATCGGAGCGTTGGCCGATCCTGGGCAGAATACCTTGCCCGGCGGGAGATCTCCCCTTTTCTTTCCACCGGTTACACGTATAAAAATAAATTATCTATATTGTATTTACATTTTACATAATATATATACAAAGATCTATAAAAGACTTTTACTAATTTTATAATATTTTAGATATTTGTGAAAATGAGACAAAACAATAAAATAACAGTTATATGATATAAAATAATTTAAATTAAAATACAAAAGAAAATATTAACAACTAGCTGGCCCGGCAGACGTTATTCTGTCCTTTCCGGTTAGTGGCGCTATGAGTTTATTTTCACCTACACACTTTTCTATAGACTTATTATATAATATATATATATATATATATATATATATATATATATATATATATATATATATATATATATATATATATATATAGCTAAATCCTCTTTAGGACTAATAGAACTATCATCAGCCATAATCACGTTAAACTAAAAAAAAAAGGAAAAACGTAGCCTTTTTATATTACTCTTCCGTAAGCGGATAAAAAGTTACCTACATGTTATGTTATACAAGGTCATTTACAGTCTACATACAAAATTTCATGGAAATCAGTCCAGTAGTTTTGCGTGAATTGTGAACAAACAATTTTTCTACAGATTTATTATACGTATAGATATGAAATTAAGTCATAAGTACTCGGGTATTTGTGAAATAACTTGCTAGGCGCGGTCACAGCGATGTTTGGCAAAGATTTTGTTTCTGACTGTCAATATCAATGGATTAAACAATTGATTTTGACCAACTGTGTGTTTAATTATTGTGAATTGTTAGAATCGCACCACAAACTAATAAGAAGTACTAGCGCAAATCGCAAGTTTAGTGTTATAATTCAAACGTTTATTAGAAATAACAATAATTACGGGCCACAGTCGCAGTGACTGAGCACAGGAACTTAGCACACTCATTTTCATTTTATATTTACCGGTTCGGCTAGAATATTGGAGACTACTGGTAGAAACATTTAACATCACGGCTTTGATTTACTTGGGGAGGAGAAAAAAACACGCGTGAGTATCGTGGAACACTCAGTTGGAATGAAGTTCCTTTCGTAGTATATCATTGATAAACGTATTATATTATTGATTAACAAATACAAATAAATGAATTACTAGCGTCTATTAAAATGAAGAGTCACTTGAAATAAAATAATATTTCTTTCATGGCAAGATAAGAAAAAGTGCGAGGGAGATGGATATTATTCCATCTCGCTTCCTTATAGCCGCCAAGTACACTATGTCAGAAGGAGTCGTGACGGAAAAATCTTACACTTTTGTCGCCTAGCCCCTATCCGCCAAATCCGTACCGTCCGATAAAGAACTTCGTTCCAATATACTTCTTCAGAAAAAAGTACACGGGAAAGTGGATAAATTATACTTGGGAAGAACTAGCATAAACCCAGATATTTTTTTAAACATAAAGTTTTACGCTAGAACTTGCAAGATAGGGCTTATGCCTATGCCTTATGCTTATGCCAAAGGCTATTTTATTCAATAATTCCTTAATATTTTAATAACGCTTTTGATACATAATGATGTTTTTATATTCACGCAAACACTACACTTTAAATAAAACTACTTTTATGAATTGTTTTACGTCTCGGTGTCATAGTGACATCTACGCATAATAAGCTTACTATATCTTGATGTCTTGCAGTGGTATGCAAGACTTGGATTTAATTTCATTAATTACAGGATCCAAAGCGTTAATTGATGATATAAAATCCTTCTTTGGCGACTTCTAGAATATTAAAATGGATGTTCGCTTCAAGATGTAGCCAATCTTGTCTGTGAATACTCTTATATGGTAGAACAGCACAGGCATACGCTCGATCACTGTTACGTTGGTGCGGCACCTGAAGCTTGTCGTGCTAAACTTGTTAGACATGTTGACGCTCGGTGGCCTGGTGTTTGGTGTCTCAGATCCCGTGTGCTATCTGAAACTAAGATTTTCCCACGGTAGCTAACTGGAAAAAAGGATGATGATGAAATTCGCCGCTTAACTTAAATATCGTTAATAAATATAAAATAATGATTAAATCTATGGAGTTCAGATTAGGCATTGACATTAGGCTTGTGTTTTTTCTTAGTATTTAAAGCATGAATATCTTTCTTCTTATCAATGCTATTTATGTTTGTATGTATATACCTTTTTCTGTTGTTTCTGTTTGTTTTATTTAAAACAATACTTCCATTCCAGGATTTTCTCCTGTATCGTGGAAGCATTCTAAATACATAAATGTCCCAAGGGCAAACGTCCAGTCCCGGAACAATTATTAGGCGTGCCAGGGAGTCGGTGTCATCCTTTCATAAAGAATGGGTCAATGTGTGAAAGAGTATAAATATGTAAGCCCAAGTGTTACGGCCCCCAGTTGCCTCGACAAAAATCGACTGGGCTAGGGCCCATAGTAGCCCCCTCGACGAGCAACAGAGGGTTCGGGCCCAAATGGCCTATGGATGATTCTTAACTAAGGGCTAACAAGCAAACACAACGTACCGAGTTCCGGAGGTAGGAGTCGACCACGAGGCAAAGTCAGGTGGTAAGTAAGGTGTATGTAAGTAGTGTGTAAAAGTGTGTATAAATGTAACCTGACGTCACCGATTTATTTGGACAGCAGATCCACAGGCGCTGCTTCTCTCCAAAATGTGCGATCCCTCCAGTGGGCGTTCACCAATTGAAACCCTCTGCTATTATTTCACTATATTAGTTTATCAACTTTATTATACATTTAATTAACTTCAAATTCAACCAAATCAACGTCAATCGAAATTAAAACTAGTGACACCCTGGACAACTTAAGAACGGTCGGTCAAAGTTCAATGTCCCAGGTTCAATTCGCACTAAACTATAACCAAGAGCACGAACGCGATCTCTTCTCGAGTCACAAAGTTAGCGTTTCACCCGACAAAGCCAATGTCTTATTACGATATCAAAATGACACACAAACAACTCGTCGATGCATTAATTTAATGACTCAAAAACTTCCGAGACGCCTCATTGTCACGTCAAACGAACGAAAAGAAAACTCAATTAGAGGCAGTCGTCACGCGACCAAACTATACGAGAGTAACTTCCAGACTATAGGGCGCGGCCGGCCGCTGCAATACCCAAAACTATAACAACTAGAATTATAATAAGACCAGCCTCGTTGTCACATATACGAACGAAATAAGACAACTCAAAGGAGGCGGTTCCGTGCGTTAAATTCCAGGCCGTCTTATTGACTCGGCGTACGCGCACAATTAACGACACCGGCCACGTCCAACCAACTACCTCGGCCACGCGTCAGGCGACTGCGCGCTCGGCCGAGAGACCCGCACGGGAGAGGGGGCCGACGGTGACCTGTAAATTTCATCAGAAGGACACGCCGACGCGCGTCTTGAATGCAAGTTTTTAAAATGTTAATTATTTGGCCTAAACACCAAGGCTGTTGTGGATACGAATGAAAGTACATATAACTCTCACCGAGCTACCACGCTAGCAAGCCCACAACCTCCTCACCGTATGTGTGGAAAAGAATATTTTTGCGACGAACACTTTCTTTCGCCATAAGAGGATTTACATGTATACATGGGAAAGAGGTGACGATGGAAGCATTACAGGTTTTGTAATTGTGAATGAAAGAATAAGGAGCGCAGTGGTAGATACAAGGATTTACCGGAGGTCCAACGTAGGGGCGGATCATTACTTGGTCTTATGCCGAATAAATGGTCTATTCAGGCGTTGGCGGCATCGGACATCTGTGTCTAACACTGCGTTACAGCGTATAAGAATAATAGTATAAATGTAGAATGAGAGAAAATATAAGTGTGTGAGTGATTTAGACTTGAATACTGTATGGAATGATGTTAAGAAAGTTTTGGTGTATGCAGCCACCGAGGTATGTGGTGTAAGAAAGAGAACAAATTAAAGGAAAAATAATACGTTGTGGTGGGATGATGAGGTACGGATGGAAGTTGAAGCAAAGAAGAGAGCATGGCTAGATTTAATAGCAACCAAAGCTGGTAATTCTGGCGGTATGAATGATGAGATTGAAAGAAAAAAGGCAGACCTTAGACGTATAAACAAGAAAGTAAAAGAAGTTGTTGAAAGGAAAAAACAAGAAAGGACGGATAAGAATGATAGAAGGATATCTGATAACTTCGAGGCAAATATTAAAATATTCTGGAAACTCGTAAGAACTACCATCATCATCATTCATCATTACAGCCTTTCATAAGTCCACTGCTGAATGAAAAATAGGCCTCCCCCAAGGAATGCAACAAAGCACGGTCCTGAGCCACCTGAATCCATCGACTTCATGCATGTCTTACCAGGTCGTCACTCAATCTCGTGGGGAGTCGCCCTACACTTCGCCAACCAGTACGAGGCTGCCACACAAGAACCTTTCTTTCCCATCGGTTGTCGGTTCTTCGAGCTATATGGCCGGCGCACTGCCACTTCAGCTTACTAATCCGTTGGGCTATGTCGGTTACTCTGGTTCTACTGCGGATATCCTCATTCCTAAGTTTATCACGCTGAGTAACCCCGAGCATAGCCCTCTCCATAGCTCGCTGAGCAACCTTGAGCTTCCTCATATGCCCAACAGTGAAGGACCACGTCTCAGATCCGTAAATCATCACTGGCAACACGCACTGGTTGTACAATTTCGTTTTAAGGTTTTGAGGTATGTCTAACTAGAAGATGTGTCGTAGTTTCCCGAACGCTGCCCAGCCGAGTTGAATCCGTCGATTGACCTCTCGGTCGAAGTTGGACTTACCTAGTCGGAGTAATTGTCCCAGGTGAACATACTCGTCAACAACTTCGAGCTTAGTGCTCCCAACAACTACCGGCATAGGTGTGACATGGACGTTAAACATGATTTTTGTTTTGTCCATGTTCATCTTAAGACCTATCCGTTGGGAGACACTATTGAGGTCATTGAGCATAGTGCTTAGATCCTCCAGCGATTCTGCCATAAGGACTATATCGTCGGCAAATTGAAGGTGAGTGATGTACTCACCATTGATGTTAAGAACGCATGCTATCCAGTGCAGTAGCTTGAAAACGTCTTCCAATGCAGCGGTGAAGAGTTTCGGGGATATAACGTCACCCTGTCTTACACCTCTTTGCAGTTGAATAGGTTTCGTACTCTGATTCTGTACTCGGATAGCCATCGTAGCTCTACCGTACAAACACTTCAGCACTTCGATATATCAACAGTCAACTTGGTACCGCTAAAAGGACTGCAGCACCGCCCAAATTTTGACGGAATTAAAGGCTTTCTCATAGTCCACATACGCCAGGTGAGGCCAGGAGGTACACTATCTTTTGGCTCGGGGTCAAGTCACTCCGGGCGTCCACTAGGCTGTCGAAAAGACCAACGAAGGTCAGCCATTCGGACAGGACCCCGGAGAACTTTGGCAGGTCCAGAGTTGGGAGTCGTCCCAACAGCTCCGGCTGAAGCTGCTTCAGAGAGGACTCTGACAGGTCACTCATCCGAGCTTCACGCGCCTCCTCGGCATACCTGCCTTCAGCCTCGATCAACTCGTCCGTGAGCCACAAGAACTGCTCATAGTCCGTGAAGCAGGAGTCCAGGACTCCCTTCTCCACATCCGAATCCTCGAGCTCAGCGTAAGCCTCCTCCACTGCGGCCCTTCGAGCATCCACCTGCTCGAACTGCTTCATCAAGTTATGGACCCTATCCGGTCGACCTATCAAAGCATGGCCCAGCGTAGCTCAGTCCGCAAACAACGGATCAGTAGCTTGGGCGATGTCATCACTATTAAATGCAAATTACGACGCGGCTTGAGCACGGATTACAAAGATAACAAACAAAAAATACAACAAAAATTAACAGTTAATAAATGTAGTTCCTATCAAATCGCAATACGAATCAAATACGAATTACTACGTATCAACCAAATACAAGTTAGCGCAAAAGAAAAGACACAAATCAAATTAACAAATAACAAATACTAGTGCGATCAAATCAAGTTAAATTCAAATGGCGCAAATACCATTACTACTCTTTAGTTCAAATACAACTTACAGTATAAACGAAGATGCACATCACAGTCGATCAACAAAAAATGCCTAGCTCGGAAATCGACCCTTCGATAAGTAATCCACTACAACTATCCGGCAACGATAATTAACCGATTACGTAAAAATAACCATCTACCTACATGACGTATATCTCTAGAAAACTTCCGCTTGCGCAACCTAGGGCGCGGCTTTTCAAATCTACCCACTAACCAAAAAAAGGCAAGCAACAAAGAACAAAGGGAAATAATTCTATTATTACGTACAAAAAATATTTTTACGTATTACGGACGGGCGTGATTGTAGATACAAATTAAACCAATCAAACCAACGTTCCCTGCCACCAGAATTGTTTAATGTTTATCAAACACTATGGTCGGGATCGACCGGGAATCGAACCCGGAACCGCGCTCTGCTACCAGTTTGTTACGGCCTACGGCTGCTCCCTTAAAGGATCAGATCCTCAGGGGCCCATGAGCTGAAGACTTCCCGAGCAGACGTAGGTCGAGCCTCAAGAGGCCACGTGGAATCTCTCGAATTACACTAAAATATATGGGGGAGCGTTCTATACTACGGCCAGTCGACCGGCAGAGGAATTAGGCGGAGTTCACTTACCTATATCCAAGGCGACTGGTCCCTCCGGAGTCGGTCAGGTCACATGTGGTTGTGTAGTGAAAGGGAAATAAGTGATGTGATGTGTATCAGTCACTTTCTTCTCTCGTCACGATGACAGTCGCTTAACTCTATCGTACGATTAACTAGCTTACAGGAACCACTAACTATCGCTGGGTATAAGGTTAACTCACAAAACGCACACGGAGTTTACAGGATCAAGGGTCACTACCGTTTCGCGTTGCAACAGTTAGTTCTAGAATACAGAGGCCGCACTAGCTAATATTGTCGAATGCACTATACAGTTCTTAGTCGGCCCCAATAAGTCCCGGGAAGCTCTCCAGCAGGAATGCGCGTCACAAATTCCTAGACCGTATATTTACGGGCCGCACCTAATTATTCCGAGTTCCCTAACAGAATTGACCGCGTGCTCACGTCAGCACCGCTTACAGACGACTGACTGCTGAGCCTTTTCACTCGCGACCAGCGCGCCACTCCACGCTCGGAAGTACTTCAAACCGGTATCGCCCAGAGCCGCGCCCCCCTTAGACGTCGATTCCGACAACAGCGTTTTGCGCGAATAGACAGTTTCCACGAGCTTGTCATTCATATCGTCCACTTCATTGCAGTCTTCTAGGCACTGAAAACGGTTTTGTAACTCGAGCTGAAAGGTTTCGGGACTTTGGAACAGAGCACGAGAAGTTTCAGTGTGCCTCTAATCATTCGGTGATCGCTACCAGTTTTCACCTTCGCGATCACGGAGACATCACTGAACAGTTGTCGTCTGGTCGTCATAATGAAGTCAATCTCATTTTTTGTGGAACCGTCTGGGCTCGACCAGGTCCACTTCCTGTGGGGCCGCTTCTGGAAGAAAGAGTTCATCATAAAGATTACCTCTTTCTCCATGAAGTCGGCCAGCTGCTGGCCCCTTGGGTTCCGTTGCCCTATTCCAAATTTCCCTACTTTCAGCTCACCGTTCTCTCTTGTGCCTAGTTTTGCGTTGAAGTCTCCCATTAACACCGTATATTGGGTTTTGAAGGAATGCATGGCTCTAGAGATATCCTCATACATTTCCTCCACCTCCTCATCGGGGTGTGCCGAGTTTGGTGCACAAACCTGTATGACCTTCACCGAATACCATTTGGTGATTCTGAGTACGCAACCCTCGTCGACACACTCTCAATCTTTACAACGTTGTTAATGAGAGACTTGTGGCTGATAAATCCGACACCTCCTTGGGGCAGATGGTCGCCCTCCCGGTGATAGAGCAAGTTGCCGGATTCGAATATTACCGTGTCCTCCCCCTCTCTTCGGACTTCGGATAATCCTATAATATGCCAGCGTAACTTGTCTATCTCTTCTTCCAGCTCCACGATCTTCTCGTCAGTCCTCAGTGTGCGTGCGTTGTATGTTGCCAGGTCGAGTCATCTTAGGTGGCAACCGAACCTCCACCGGAGATTCTTAGCACCCCCTGCCCTGCCGTTACCATGGTCGCCACCGTAGCCAGGAATAGCGGGTCCGCCGGGGACTAGGGGCCATTTCTTTGTTACTCCCATCATAGGGGGGTATTTGCCATAGTTGCTACGCTTGGGGAGCGGGTTGGCAACCGCAGTTTTTTTTATTGTAAGTTTGTTGTTATCAGGACGATGCTGCTGCCCATCTGCTGCCTGTTTCCCTTTGTCGCCTTTTACAACACCCACGGGAAGATATGGGGTAGTGAATATTCTTAACCGTCACTACACGGCTAAACGTAAGAACTACCAGGGGAAATTCAAAACAGCCTAGAATAAATTATATCCGAGACGAGAATGGCTGCATGCTGAATGATGAAGTTTCGAATTTGAGGAGATGGAAGGAATACTTTGAAAGCGTGTTTATGAGTGAAGAGTCGTCTGAATTAAGTGAAATAGAAATTCCGAAAGAAGTAGAGAGAGGTAGGGAGATAAGTGTAGATGAAATAATGAAAGCAATGAAAAGCATGAAAGCTGGTAAGGCAGCCGAATATGATAGAGTATCATTCAAAATGCTAAGGGGTGGAGAGGGTGTGGTGGCAGGTCCGCTGTACACCTTGTTTAATTTATGTTGGAAACTGAAGCAGGTACCGGAAGACTGGTGCAAAGCCGTTATAGTCACAAAGGGGTCACAGCAGGACTGTAAAAACTACCGTGGTATCAGCTTGCTTAGCATTGTGGGTAAATTGTATGCTAAGGTGTTAATTGAAAGGGTTATGGAAGAAACTGATTGAAAAATTTGGGATGTGCAAGTTGAATTTAGAAGGGGGATGGGCTGTACGCATCAAGTCTTTTCTATGCGCATGATTGCGAAGAAGTTTTTGGCCAAAAACCAGAAAGTTGTTTGTGCGTTCATGGACTTGGACTTATGATAGAGTGGACAGGAATGTGTCATGGAAAACACTGAACTCATTTGAGTTGAGCGCTGGCTTGATACCGGCATTAAGGTCTCTTAATAGGGACTCTAGTGCTCTCTAGTGCGTCGGGATCAACGTGGTCGAAAGTTGAAGAATGTAAGTTGAGAATGGATGAGTTAACCGTCAAATGTCTTTTGTACGCCGACGATCAAGTCATATTAGCATCGTCGGCGGACGAGTTGCAAATGATAGTTACCTTAATGAACTGGTCATTTTTAATGAAAGGGCTATGAAAGTGAACGCAACTAAGACGAAAGAGAAGAAAGTAAAACGTTATGTGAAATAAAAATAGAAGGGGAGTTACTTGAGCAAGTGGGTGAGTTTGTATATTTGGGATGTTTATTTAACAGGAATGGTAGATATAATAAGGATATAGAACGACGAGTGAACGCAGGAAATAGAGTGAATGGGGCTCTACACGCTATTATGACGAGTCAGAATGTGTCAAAAAACCCTACTTTAATGTATGGTAGGGAAAGTTCGGTCTGCCAGAAGAAGCATGAGTGTAGAATAAATGCGTTAGAAATGCGATCATTAAAGTGTATGCTAGGACTAAATCTTAATGACAGGGTGAGAAATAGTGTGATAAGAGAAAAGTGTGGTATGCAAGATGACGTTGTGACCAGGATTAAGAAACGAATGCTTCGGTGGTTTGGCCATTTAGAAAGAAGAACCATAGAGAATATAATCACTACGTTTAGAATGAACGAGGAAAGAGTGATAAAGTAAATTTATGTGACAATTTATGGGTGAGTTTGTATATTTGGGATATTTATTTAACAGGAATGGTAGATATAATAAGGATATAGAACGACGAGTGAACGCAGGAAATAGAGTGAATGGGGCTCTACACGCTATTATGAAGAGTCAGAATGTGTCAAAAAAGGCACGTGTGGCAATTCATAATACTATGTTAGTCCTTACTTTAATGTATGGTAGGGAAAGTTCGGTCTGCCAGAATAAGCATGAGTGTAGAATAAATGCGTTAGAAATGCGATCATTAAAGTGTATGCTAGGACTAAATCTTAATGACAGGGTGAGAAATAGTGTGATAAGAGAAAAGTGTGGTATGCAAGATGACGTTGTGACTAGGATTTAGAAACTAATGCTTCGGTGGTTTGGTCATTTAGAAAGGAGAACCATAGAGAAAATAATCACTACGTTTAGAATGAACGAGGAAAGAGTGACAAAGCAAATTTATGTTGCAGAAGTGAACGGCAGAGTCGGGAAGGGACGTCCTAGACGAAGGTTTATCGATTGGCTCGCGCGTATCGTTCGCACTCGCTGATTGGCTCTCCAGTCGCATTCGTGCAATTCAATTCGTGCGTCCACGTTTCGCTCAGCGCTAGATGTTTGTGCCGCGACTTGTACGCTAGTTTACAACACAAACAATCTAGGGTCGATCCCTACCGGCAATTATATTGTAAATCGCAATTTAAAGTGTCAATTTACCATATATGACAAATTAAAAATATACCGAGGACACGTAAGGTCCACTAATGGAGATAAAGATAAATAAAAGTTGAAGTCTCTCAGAACACAGAGTAGTGCCCAGATTTAGGACGTATATAACCTGTTGTTTGCTCTTTTGTAGCCGTGGTAGCTCAGATGTTTAGCGCACGCTGTAAATTTCACAGTATGCAAGTGTAACGAACCCCCCCCCCATCTTTTTTCTCTTCTACTGTATATCCACTTATACTTGTATTTCTTTAGAATCTATATCTGTAAGATATATAAATATATCTAATTTACGTGACCAGTATAACTTGATCTTTCTAAAGGTTTAAATATAGGCCGTTTAATAAATTTATGGCGTGATCGTCTTAGTTAGGACCCTTTTTTACGTTGTGTTTCTATAGTAACTTAGTTCTTTTAGGTGTATCTTGGAAGAATGAATATTCACGAGAGCAATCGAAAGCTGTTGGTAGAGTCTTATAAGCTAAAGAACCCCGTTCACGAAGACAGAGCTCAAAAAGGTTAAGAACAATAAATTGTCCCTATTCCACTTGTATCTGGTTCACAACAGTCAATTCCTTATTAATTAATCCCTTCCCGCTTGGAAAAGGCTCACAATATTTATATCAAATACCAGTTACAAGGGCTTCGCTCTCCCACATTTAAAAAAAAATGTGGAGGAGGTACACGGCCCCACACACGCCGCGCACGGTGAGCGCCAACCATTTTAATGCGCTCCCCCCGAAGGGTACGCAAAGTTGGGAACTGGACCGTAGTCCACAGCAAAATAACTGGCGAACCAGTAAAAGAGGACTTGGCCCCTTGATAGTGCGTAAGCACAAACATCGACCGAAGTCGCGCATGTCAATGCGTGTAAACGCCATACAGAATACGATCAAATCCAGTCACAGTGAATGTACGTCACACGGGTTAGGCAACAATAGGCACACTGACCATAAAAAGCCTTCCGTGAGCGCCACCACCTGCCAGACCGCCGTTCCTGCAGACGTGATGTAAGTGTAAGGCATCACCACCAATTGCATGGTCAGCACGGCCAATTGGCCGCAGAGCGTGTCATGAGTCTACCGCTCACCTCAAGGGAATGGGGTCCCACGTTGCGCGGCTTTCGGCCGCAGCCTTGAGAGCCTCCTCAGATTCTCCCTCCAGCTACCACCCGCATGAGGTCAACACATATGCTCCACCAACCAATACAATGGCAGATATAGCCAATAGGCAGTTATAAGATAATATTAATAATTCGCCATCAGAAAGGGTTTGTGTCACTGACGTTGAGTATATGCATTTTTCGATCATGTTTGTCTCACCCACCAACAAGTTGCCTTCAATCTCTCAAAGGTGGGAACTTTATAGAGATATATTATTAAGTTGTTATATAAAACATCATGGAGGGCAGACAGTCTGCAGCCCCGCAATGAAGGGACCCGACTTGGGCAAAGCTACTTAGGTTGTGAGTCAAACCAAGACGCAGAGAGCGCCATTGAGAATAGCGACCCGCCAAACAACCGTCGTAGAGACGCAATGCTACAGAATGCAACAAGCATCAATACGACTATCGTCGGGCTTACAACATCCCAAGGTCCCCCATACAGTCCCAGCAGACATCACCACCCGCATACCTCCATCGACCAGAACCACAAGATGCATCGAATCAGGTGCAGCACACCCGCAGATCCATCACAAGACACAATACTGCAAGTAGCAGTAAGCATCAATGCAACTATCATACGGATGGCGCCCCCTCACAACACACCCACATGATCCCTATCGACTTTGGTAACAAAATTTGATAATGTTGTTAACTAAAAATACCACCAACGTATCATAGTAGTACGGTACTAAGACGTCAGTAGCCAATACTCCACGTATCATAGCGCTATTGCACTAAGACATGAAGTTGAGTATGCTTGCTGCACTTAAAAGTACTACCAAACACACTCACCCTAATCCGAAAGATAGCCGACGTATCATAACGCTATGCGCTAAGACGCCGCCCACAACCGGTAGGGGTGTGCGATGTCCACGGGCAAGTCGTATTGCTACAACAAACCCGCTTACCACCGGCACTAAGATGATATGTCTAGGACACATCGGTTAGTGAGTCCAAGTTTACCTCGGTCTCAGAGGCTGCGAAGCAACCTACACGCCACTATAATAATCCTTTTCAAGTCCCATTTCTTTCAATATAATGCTTTTACATATTTGAGACCTTCCACATATTTGCTTTATTTCATAGACCATACTACTGTATGTCTTATTCATATGGGACTTCAAGTCATAACTCTGCTATCATAATGCTTATACATCATAGAGACCTTCTATATTAATGCTTTGGTTCATCAGACCTTACTATGTTAAGTCCCTAATATAGGACTAGTCATTGTGCAACCTTAGTACTAGCAGTCGGTCAGCCGACCACCCCATATATATGTACAACCTTGGGTATGTGTCTCCGACAACGCCCCAATATAAGGGAACATTACATGAACACGTTCATTAACTTAGAAATTTTCCAATTATTACACGAACACCTTCATCAACTTAGAAAATTTTAATCCATTTTTTCTATTATATTACAAATGTTATTTATCTTTGTTATTGCAATATAATCGCCTTGTATTTATATGATTTGATACATTTTGAACATTTTAAGCAGGTTTTTAATAAATTTAGAGATTTTTAGAGACATTTTATGCGTTTACTAATATATATAATATTCAATATTCCAAATGGATATTTTTGAACTCTATGCTTATTATTTGCATTTTATTGTTTAAATTATAATTTCTAAGACATTTTTAAATGTCTGTATAATGAATTTAATTATTATTTATTAATAATAATTATGAGGCGTCACACAAGCAACCCGGGTTCAATCCCCGTCAACACCAATGAAATTGTTAATTGCAATTTTAAGTGCTGATTTACCACGTGCTCGGCGGTGAAGGATAATATCATGAGACAATAACATGTGAAGTTCACCAACACGCATTGGGGCAGCGAGGAGGACATTTCCTTGCCCAAAAACCCTCTCAGAATTGAGAGGAGGCATGTGCCCAGCAGTGGGACGCATATAGGCTGTAACTTTAACTTTTTAACTTTAACTTGCTCTTTTATTAACCGCTTATGAAATGTTTATTAAAAACAATTTTTAGACCTTAGATTTCAAAACTTTTATTCCCACGTCTGACAAGGGAGATTCCTCACAAAAATATTAAAAAATATTTTAATATCACAATCACTTTTGGAAAATACAACAAACAAATTAACTATTTCCATATTGCATGCCTTAAGCGCGAAGCGCGCATGTATGTTCTGCTAGGGCCTAAAAAATAAGATTCGAACGTTTTGTCACATGAAATCGTATCTAGCAAAAATATTATCCATATAAATGATATAAAAAGCACATTGTCATAAAGATAAATCATTGTTAAACTTATTAATATTTTTTTGGCGATCGTCAATAATCGACTAATTACTATTTTTACATAAAAAAAGGAGTTTTAGTGGCTTATGTTGTGGATTTATCAAGTCCGCATGGCGGCGTAAACACGGTAACTTATGAACTTATAACTTATAATTTATATATAAATATACGTCTTGGACTTTATAGACCTTAAGTGTTGGTATCTGCTACTGAAACTCCTCGACGAGGAGAACTAGATGTGTCAAGTTTTGGCTCGTTTTGTTAATTATGATGAGACCTTACCTCCGGACTTGAAGGAGTGACTTGAAAGTGTACTTTGTTGACTGCTACTGAAACTCCTCGACGGGGAGAACTAGATGTGCCAAGTTTGGGCTCGTTTTGTTAATTATGATGAAACTTTACCTCCGGACTTGGAGGAGTGACATGAAAGTATACTTTGATGACTGCTGCTGGAGCACCCCGACGAGGAGAAGTGGACGTGCCTAGTTTTGGCTCGTTTTGTTAGTTACGATGAGACCTTACCTCCGGGCTTGATAGAGTTAGTTGAAAGTGTAGTTTGATGACTGCTACTGGAACTTCTCAACGAGGAGAACTAGATGTGCCGAGTTTGACCTCGTTTTGTTAGTTATAGAATATAATAGATATATAGAATAGACCTTACCTCCAGACTTGACGGACTGACTTCAAGTTGTACTTGATTGACTGCTACCGAAACTTATTTACGAATACAACTACAATGTACAATTTTTTTTTTAATTTTTTCACTATCATTGGGCATTGTGAGTCGTGAACCTTTTTTAATGGAAGTTTGAAAGATATATTGAAAGTATAGTTATAAGGTTATTAGTGAAAACTTTAGTGTATTTAAACTACATAAAAAAATTATGTATAATCATGTTATACGTAATTTTTTAATGCGCTTAAGGCATGCACAATTGGATTTACCAATAGTTTTTTATATTACTATTAATACAGACATTTTACTATTATTTAAAACATATTACATATTTATTATTACATTTATTTATATAATATTTAAATAAACAAATCTATTTCCATAATAAAACAACCTATAAGTAACTAACTGGATTTAAAATAAAGTAAAATAAAAGTAGGTACGTGCCGTGCCGTCGTTAGCAGCGTTCGAAATCGTTATTCCTGGATGCTCTTGTCTACTTTGTTTTTTTCATGAATTATCTCGCACCAAAGCTTTCATTGTCATGAAGGAAAGAAAATATTCTTATTCCTTTTTGTATATAATAACATTGTTCTTATTTCATAATTTACAAATTTAGTAACATTACTAGATTTTTATTTTTTAAAAGTTTATACAGTCGTAAATGGTTGATAATTTTTATTTTATTTACTATATTATGAAATTATCTTATTAATTTGAATGCCATATAAACCATATTATAGGAAGGAGGATATTTGTGGCTTCTGTCAAAGATTCTTCTGCTTAGGCTTCAATTTAGGAACATCAACATATTGGGTCGCTCCGTGCCAAATTAGTAAAATTGGATCACTTGTGGAGTCACCTTACTGTCTGTGTCTCTAATGTCTGATTTTTTTAATTCTCAGAGACTGTTGGACCTAGATGATTAAAATTCATATGCTATAGGAGCACATGAGCGAGTTTGTCAGAATTGCAGTATTTACTTTATACTCTTTACAATTATACATAATTTAAGTTAATTTAGTGAATTTCATGGTCTTCTATTAATTGACGGCATAATGCTTAGATTACGATTATGTGTGTATTCATATCATTGGCCCCATTGAATATTGCTTAGAACCATAAAATAGATGCTGTAATTTTTTTTAACGTCCTAATTTCAATAGAGAAGATGGTGCCATCTACTTGGCATCCTATAATTAATAAAATTAAATCCAAACCCAAGCATACCACTGCAATAC
Source organism: Parnassius mnemosyne (assembly GCA_963668995.1). NCBI lineage: Eukaryota > Metazoa > Arthropoda > Insecta > Lepidoptera > Papilionidae > Parnassius > Parnassius mnemosyne. Next base: position 18,203,037 of record CAVLGL010000104.1, on the reverse strand, counting down.
TTCAAGATACTGTAAGCTTATTCTTCGTAGATAGGTCTAAAAATTAATATTAAAAAACTGAAGGTAGCCGGGCTAACTATATATGTCAAACACCTAAGTCCCCCCCCCCCCGTGACCATGGGCGATGTAAAGCACCCGAAAATTCGGGAATTAAAAAGTTAAATTAATCGCGATATAATCCGTAAAAATTATTTTTTTTATAGGAGAGGGGGCAAACGAGCATGCGGCTCACCTGATGGTAAGTGACTACCGCCGCCCATGAACAGCTGCAACATCAGGGAGGGAATCGCAGATGCGTTGCCGGCCTTTTAAATCGCTGATGGTAATCGATTCCACAAGGAAGTCGTGCGCGAAAGAACACATCTTCTAAATCGCACAGTGGTGGACCGCCAATCATCCAGATGGTGTGCATGGTATCGGGAGTTCTGCCGCGATGTGCGTTGGTGAAATTTGGCGGCTGGGATTAATCCGAACAATTCCTCAGAGCACTCCCCGTGGTAGATGCGAAAGAAAATGCAAAGGGATGCAACATCTCTTCGCAGTGCCAATGAATCGAGCCGATCGGAAAGGATTCGGTCGTCGACGATTTGAGCCGCTCTGCGCTGGGTAAGGTCAAGTGGATGGAGCTGGCACTGGGGCGCCCCTGCCCAGAGATGGGAACAGAATTCCATGTGAGGCCGAACCTGCGCCTTGTAAAGTTGCAAGCGGTGTACTGGCATGCAATACTGTCCCGCTCTGCTGAGCACGCCAAGCTTTTAGAGGGCAATTTGGCCTTCTGTTCCAAGAAGGCCAAATTGCCCTCTTCTGTTCAGACCACGAAACTGCACGTCACTCGATATGTCGACTCCGAGGATTCCGATACTGGCTGAGACAAGAAGGGGAGTGCCTTGGAACTGAGGAGATACAACAAAGGGGTTCTTTTTAGCGGTAAACGCGCAAACTTGTGTCTTCTGAGGATTAAACTGGACTAGATTTAGTCGCCCCCAATTCGAGACTTTGTTCAGCAAAGACTCGACTTCAGAAACAAGTTTATTCCGGTACTCAGCGACGTTTTCCCGAAAAATATTGGCACGGCCGGTGTATAGAGCATCACCAGTGCTGTCATCCGCATAGCAATGAATGTTACCAGTTAGCAACATATCATTGATATGCAGAAGAAACAGCGTTGGTGATAGCACACAGCCTTGTGGAACACCAGCGTTAATAGGCTTGTAGTCGGAGCATGCACCGTCTACAACGACCTTGATGCTCCGATCTGCAAGGAAGCTGGTGATCCAATCGCACAATTTCTCGGGAAGCCCATAGGAAGGGAGCTTCGAAAGAAGCGCTTTGTGCCAAACCCGATCGAAGGCCTTCGCAATGTCCAAACTAACGGCTAACGCCTCCCCCTTGGACTCTACTGCCTCTGCCCATCTATGGGTCAGGTAGACCAGAAGATCACCAGCTGATCGACCCCGACGAAAACCGTATTGGCGGTCACTAATCAGCTGGTGATCCTCAAGGTACCGCATGAGCTGGCAGTTAATAATTGATTCCATTATTTTTGAGAACAAGGAGGTGATCGCGATAGGCCTATAGCTGGACGGGTCTGAGCGGTCGCTTTTTTTAGGGATCGGGTGGATAAAAGCTGTCTTCCATGAATTCGGGACTACGCCTTGGGAGTAGGAGTACCGGGAAAGACGCGTTAGGACAGGTGCCAACTCCGGAGCACACGTCCTCAGCACAATGGTAGAGCCACGCGGCAGTGCAGTGCAGTGTCGCACGGATGGGCCGGCTCGAACCGGGGTGGTACTACGACCTCACAGAAAACCAGCGTGAATTAAAGGTTTACCTCTGCGTTTCGCTTGGCGAGTGCAGGTGGCCGGAGGCCCTTTTTACCGGAAATGAGGCATTCCATCTTAGTCCTCACAGATGACATCCTCGCATCTACATTTTGATTTGTAATAGAGGGTAGATGTAGATGTCTATGGGCCGCAGCAACCACTTACCATCATGTGGACTGTGTGCTCGTTTGTCACCCTTATCCTATAAAAAAATGGGGGGGATTCCGTCAGACCCACTCGACTTCTGGATATCCAGGGAGAGGAGTGCTTTGCGAACCGAGCGCTGTGAGAACACCACATCCGGCATGGAGCACTCACACCGTGGGATTTTTTGAGGTGTTTTCCCCCGTCATCAAGAGTCGAGTTGGACGCAAAAAGGGAGCCCAAAAGGTCGGCTTTGTCTTTTGCGTCTTGGGTCAGTGAGTCGTCCTCCCTATGCAGAGAATATAGTGATGGCTTACAGAAATTCCCTTGGACAGCCTTGGCGAGAGACCAGAATGCACGGGTTCCCAAAGGAAGGCGAACTAGTTTCTCGCCAATTCTGCCTATGTGCTCTGACTTTGCCTTGGCAATAATTCTTTTGAAGGACCTGGAGGCGAAGTTATACTTCTTTTTAAGTGTGCTGGTGTCCCGAGTCTCCGAAGCCGCAGCTCAGGCTTGATAACACTCCTACTTACTGCGTAATGCAGTCTTACAGCGACCAAACCAAGGCTGAGATCTGCCTCCGATGGGAACCACAGATGATGGAATAAATAGTTCCATTCCCTGTAGCACCACATCAGTGACAGAGTCAGCAACAGCGCTGGGATCATCCGGCGAGAAGCAAATCCGCCCCCATGGTTAGGATGCAAAGAAAGACCGCATTCCGTCCCAATCCGCCGACCTGTAATGCCAAACAAGGCGGCAATCTGCAGAACGCAACCGCGAGGGGAGCGTGAGTGGCACCACACTCCGGATCAGACAATGGTCCGAAGAGCCGAGAGGGGCATCGACGGAAACCTGATATCCGTCCGGATGAGAGGTCAGCAGAAGGTCCAACAGGGAAGGTATATGATCCTCCACATCTGGAATCCGCGTAGGCGAAGTAATCAGTTATGTGAGACCATATGCCAAAGCAAAGTCATAAACAGATCTCCCCGCATGATCGGTTAAACGTGAACCGAGCCATTCGGAGTGGTGGGCGTTAAAATCGCCAAGGATCACGATCTCTGCGGATAGGACCTGTTGTAGCAAAGGATCTGTAGGCATTTGGACGTGGTCAATGAGTCGGTCTGTTTCGGCATTACCGCTATGGGACCTATAGAGGCACCCGTAGACGCGCGGATGGTCGTCGCTGTCTACGCGTAGCCATAGGATGGACAGGTCCGAACCTTCAAAATTGCCGAGGCGTCGAGAACAGATCTCCTCTCTGGCATATACGCAAACTCCAGCCCGAGGCATAAAGGAGTGCTCCAATTTGTACCCCGGGTAGGAGAGATACGAAATATCAGCCGGAGAGGAAACCTGCGTCTCGGTCAGAAAGAGCAAGGCCGGCTTCACCGTCTCGAGATGGTAGTGGACGGCGTTTAAAAATAATTTCTAAAATATTTTTTGAACTACCTAGATATACTGGTTTCCTCGCGATGTTTTCATTTACTGCCGAGAATGTGGTAAATCGACATTTCAAATTGTTACTAAAATATGAGTGGTGTTGGCGTGGATTGAATTTGGGTTCTTTACGTACTCGTACTATGAAATTTACATTTGGATTGGCTTTGACAAGTGATTTCCAAATTCTATCGACGCAATTCTACTCAATTGTTAAAATTAAAATAAACCTATTTGTAAGGAAAATTTGCTTTCTTTAATATTATTAATGATAAGCATTTTTTCCCAAAAACTATTTTTCACTATTTTTACTTGTAGTACTCATGTGAGCTATGAAACCGGGTTTGTCACAAAAATCTTAATATGTCTGATAATATGAAAGCTTTTTAATAAATGACAAACTGTTTTATATCTCTCATTAAAAGTAAAAAAATAGAATTAGGGTTCCGTAGTTGCCCGTCACAATACGTGGACTTCCTTGATAATGAGCATAATAAGTGAGTTCGCATTCGCGGATTGACCGCTATAACGACTAAAAAGGACCCATAGGAAGATCGTAACTGAAGGACTTATTTTCAAACCAGCTTTATCACTCCCTGTGAGTGGTATTCCAACAAGATTAAAAATAACTTCTCGATTTTACTAGTAGAGTACTTTGAGACCTACTGCGGATTTCGACAATGTAATAACATTTCTAATTGCAACAATCGAATGCTCGATGTCGTGCTGACTACTTTGCCGGAGGATGAGATCGCCGTTAGTGACGAACGTGATGAGTGCTTGTCATGCATCGACCCGCAGCACCCGCTGTTGCGAGTGAGCATTAAATACGTAAGTCCAGCTACTGTCCCCGTCGGATCCGCGACGCCAGCCGCCTCCTACCCCCCAGTGGAACTTCGCTAAGGGTGATTTCCATACGATGTACTTATCGCTGGTGCAAGCGGACTGGAGCGCGTTTTATGAAACAAATAGCGTTGAGGAAGCATACGGTAAGTTTTATGACAGATTTAATAGGATTCTAGATAATAACACTCCTAGAAAAAGACCTAAGGCTAACCACTCGCGGTATCATTATCTGGAATGGTATACAGCTGATATAATATATGATATATGCCGAAAATCTTTCTATCACAAACTTTTCTTACTATCGCACAATAGTAAAAAATAAAATTAAAACCGCATACCATAACTACCAAATACTCGTAGTATCGAAACGCAATATGTTAAAGAACCGATGTCCTTTTGGAATTTCATAAATAAAAGCGCTCGAAGCGAAGTAAAACTCGGATAGTTAAAAATAGAGTTCCGTTGTTAGAAAGTGAGTACGCACAGGAGTTTGCTAATTACTTCCAAACAGTTTACGGAGATGCAGCTCCGCAGCTGGATGCAACCGCCGCTGCGCAAACAGCGCCTGAACGCGGAGTGTGGGTGCACGTAGGAGAGTTGTCTATAAGCGACGTGCGTGCGGCCCTGGCGAGACTTAAGTCCAAACAGTTGGTAGGTTCAGACGGTGTGCCCCCCTATATTGTTAAGGACTATAGGATGGTACTAGCTCGCCCTCTTCTACATTTGTTCAATGTCTGTTTACGTGATCGCTCGTATCCTGACAGTTGGAAGCAGACTAGGGTAACTCAGGTCCCGAAGGGTGCTTCGAGCTCAGATGTTAGTGGATACAGACCTGTAGCGGTGCTGTCAGCGTTCGCGAAGGTCTTCGAGTCAGCATTGTGCTCCTGCATTTACTCGCAGGTTAACGTACAATTTAACGATGCACAGCATGGTATTCGGACGGGTCGCAGCACAAATTCCAACTTGATGTGCTTCATGAATCACTTAGCACCAGCTCTCTTTTTCGAGGCCAGTGCCCAGCTGGATGTAGCCTATTTCGACTCTAGGAAGGCTTTCGATAGTGTGGACAGTCTCGTTGAGGAAATTCGCAATGGCTGGTTTCGCTCCAGACCTCTCGCAGTTCTTTTCTAGTTATTTAGGGAACCGAAGGCAATTCGTGGACTACGCTGGCTACACCTGAAACTCGTATCTAAACCCTTACAGGGGTCGGTCAAGGGAGTAATTTGGGTCCGTTAGAATTTATCATTATGATAAATGGCCTTCTAGAGGTGGTGAGAGACGCGGGTTGTTTACTCTTTACGGATGATCTCAAATTATTCCTGAGGATTACTGCCGACGAGGATTGCGACCGCCTACAATGTAATATTGATCGGGTGGTGGCGTGGGGTCAGGAGAATAAATTGCTGTTTAATATATCAAAATGCAATGTGATGATTTTCACACGCTCGAGGACCCCGATACATTTCAACTACCTCATTGAAGGGGATGTCATCAATCGCGTTGTCTGTATACGTTATCTTGGCGTCTTATTTACCGAGGACGTGACGTTTCGTACTCATATTGTACAGGTGTGTATAAAGACCTTTAAAGACCTGGGCATGACTTCCTCAACACTGCCGCCGTGAAGTCATTATATAATGCTTTAGTAAGAAGCAATCTAGAAACCAGTGCTATCATCTGGAGTCCTTATGAAATCAAGTATAACCTCATGCGGGAAAAAATACAAAATAAGTTTACCCGGTACCTCTATTTAAAGCAATACGCGGTGTAGGGTACACCGCGTATTTCTTTAAATAGAGGTTTTTTTTAGATTTTATCCTCTTATGTATCCAACCTTTTTTGTAATAGGAATGGTTGGATATCATAAGTTGGAAGTTAGACGGAACTTTGCGCGACTTCAGTACATATACTTGATATTACGTGGTAGATTAAGCAATCCGGAAATTCTGTAATCACTGCGGTTTCTCGTGCCTAGTCCTAGGCTGCGACGGGGGCTGAGGGGAGGGTTGTTGGACCTACCAGTTGCTCGTACAAATATCTTAAAATACGCACCGGTTGCTCGTGCAGCTAGATTGCTTAACATCGTAGCACAACGATTAGACATATTTAATTGTACATTGGCGGAATTCGAGAGGGTAACTATTTGTTTTTTTGGCCACATGAAGTGAAGGCTAATGCAACACATTAGCCTTCACTCCTGTAATAACAATTGTTAGTAAACAAATAAATAAATACATAAATTTTGATAATAACACCCTATCTATCTCGCAAATGAAAAAGTAAAACTAATAATAGTAATGCATATAAGTCGTTTTCTTCATAAAATGTTTATTTTTAACAGTTTACAATAACATTACAGAGTTATAATGCAGCTAGTTTTAGAGGTCATTTTCTATGGAGTTGTAACCTAATCCAAATGCATTTTATAAGATGGTCGACTATTAGAATCATTCGGGTCAAGTGTGCGCACTTTGGTTAATATTAGTTCACTACGCATAAAATAAAAGATGGACCTGAGATAAACCATAGGTTTTTTTTCTGTAAGCATTTATTTACATAAAATCGAAATGCGCTCACTTGACCCACGATGCGGGTAACTGTGCGCACCCGCACGGGGTAAGTATACGCATATGGGGTAAGTAAGCGCATTCCTTGGATTAATCAAAATATACATAATATTCAAGAATAAAGGTTCTTTATTGTAATGCCACTTAGAAAATATTTTTATTAGTTATTAGTCTTTGTATAAAAATAACAATTAACTCATAAAATAAAATAAATAACATTTATTTAAATTATATTATCGAAATTTTTAATTATTAATATTTAATATTTTAGTTGGGATAGCTAATGTATTAGAAATAATATTAATTTAGGGATCATCAATACAAATATCACAAACAAAAACACCTCTCTCATATGCAGTGCATCCTCATCAGATGACATCCTCATGTCACCAGTCTTTTCAATACATGCACTGACTCCATTTTTCAGTATTTGGCTCTGTATATTTTTGCCTACATAGAGGACAACAGTATTCTACTGTTGTAGAGGTCGAGGCTATAGAAAACTTTGTTCATCCCTTTCAAGACGATGATGTCGATTTCGAATACAATACTCACTAATACCAATGGCACTTGCAGCATCTTTTTTGCTCATGCTCAATGAGTGCTTTGATTCTAGAGATTTGTTCTTCAGTGACCGATGCAAGTTCAGGTCTTTTTCTTATATAATTTCACGGCATGGTGATGAGAAACTGAAAATAACACCAAAGGGGCAAGTGTACGCATGCGCATACTTACCCGCGCACACTTGCCCCAGAACACCAAATTGCAAATGAAAGCTCATAGAATAAATTGAAAACAAATATAACATGATTTTTTTATATAAATGTAGCGTAAACATATTATTATTCAAAGAAAATACAACTTACCGCTGTGAAGTCGATAACGTCAAAAAATTCTTCGTAAAAATTTCGAATTTAAACACCATATACTGTTTTTTATGAAAAAAAAAGTTATTCATCAACCGCCGCCACACAGACAAGTCGCGACTAGCAGGGCACTCTGGCGTCACTTTTTGATCTAAACAAAACCTCCCCAAAAAAAATCATCCTCCATTTACTTGTATTGGAAGTACTAAAAATAAAAATGTTTTATTATGATTTTATTTCACAGTTTTCTGGGCGTGATTAATATCTTTAACTATGCCAAGTTACTGATTTATAGCATCTAGGGTCTCTGAGTAAAACCGCAGACGGACGGACGGACGGACGGGCGGACGGACATGGCGAAACTATAAGGGTTCCTTGTTGTGTAACTATGGAACACTACGAAAGTAAAATAGCAGCTGACATACGTCTCACGACTGTGCATAGGGCTCCTCATTACTTGTAGTGTCTTGTAGCGTAGTACCATTACCACTAAGTTATTCTTCATCACTTTACTACCCAACACGTGGTAAATCAATGTATAAAATCTATAAGAGTTTCATTGGTCGTCGCCGGAATCGTATATGTTTTGCTCCAGTATCTTGAAATGTAACGGCGAGCTATACAACTCTCATATTTGTTTAAACAAAATGCATAAAAACTGAAAACAAGTTTCCGCTAATTTGGAACACATGTAGGTACCTAGTAATTTAAATTAGATATTCAACGATGTCACGAACTATTCCATTAAAAATAGATAAAAAATTCACAGTGAACTTAATTTTTAATTACGTACATCAGATAACTTGATACCAAATGTAGTTGGTGAAAATAATTCTATACCAATATAAGCTATAGCTCACCACAGCATTAAGTCCGCCCATTGTTACCTTAGTTGTAAGCTTGTAAGTTATTACAATAAAGAATAAGTAAATAAATAAAAAACTTTCTAATTGACTGTTTACTTGCTTATTTACTTGTGTATTTACTTCCCTATATACATGGTTATTTATTTTCTGATATACTTGGTTATTTACATGTTTATAGATTTAATTATTTATTTGTTTATTTACTTGATTATATGATTGACTATCTAAATCCATATTTTCTTGCTTATTTATTTGTTAACTTGACAGTTCACTTTCTTATTTTCGTGGTCACTTTAACTTTTCGTGCTTTATGACTTTATTTTTAGTTAACTTTCTTATTTTCGTTTACTTTCTTATTTTCGTAATTACTTTATACATACTTCATAATTTTATAAATATTGTATGAATATTCTCTTAACTATTAAGTTGTCTATTCACTTGCTTATTTAGTTGACTACGTACTTGCCTATTTACTTTTCTGTTTACATTTGTTGTTACTTGTCTATTTATCTGCTTATTTACTTGACTTTTTACATACTTATGTTTTGATTATTAAGTTGCATATTTACTTACTTATTTACCTGTCCATTTACTTGCTTATTACCTTAACTATTTACATGTCTATATTCTTGAATATTTTATTGACTTGTAACTTGCTTATTTACACATCTATTTACTAGCTTATTAACGCTTTTTACTTGCTTATATATTTTTTGCTAATTTGCTTAATTAACTTGACTATTTACTTTCATAATAATGCTTATTATTATTATTGATTATCGACATTATTATTTACTTGACTATTAAATCTCACATTTTACTGCTTATTTATTGTTTATTGACTTGACTATTTACTTGCTTATTAACTTATCTAATTACTTGACAATTTATTTGTTACCCGTGAAGTTGCGGGTAAGAATTCCCACCACCCCATATCTTACCGTGGGTGTAGTAAGAGGCGACAGAGGGAAGCTGAGGCAGAAGATGGGCAGCAGTATCTTTCTGATAACAGCAAAATAATAATAAAAAACCCGCTCGCCAATTTGGTATAGAAGATAGAGAAAAGAAGGTAGAAGAATGTTTGATACATTTGAAAAGGTAGTGCCGCCATATATCGGGGCCATTAACGCTAACTAACTATAGTTGTAGCTATATATATACAGGTTGTCCCAGTAATGGTGGATAATCTGGTACGTACGTGTACGGGCGGGGAGGGAGGTGGCCTCGGTTTCCTAAAAAAAATTCTATCCCGAACGGTTCGCGGTCTACGCCATGTTTTATAAAATTCCGATAATTCGTACTTCTGCTCACATTTGTGGTCATCACGTCCGCAGTTTAATGCCTAGACCCTTTTTTTTCTTTTAATGTGTTCCCTAATAATGATGTTTCTAAATTACCCTTAAAAGTTTTCAACTACTATGGGTAATATTTTACAAGACGGCACTAAACATAAGTTAAAGTTTTTTACTTTATTTAACTGCTAAGTTTGAGCACCTGTGGTAAAAAAAAAACGTATAGGATCTGTGTGGCAAACCATTTAAAAGTTGGCCTATATCATAAGGATTCTAAAACATTAGCATACCATGCACTTAATATAATTACTTACTAAGCTATAGCCGTTAATGTGTAAAAGTAGGCATTTCATTACAAAATTACAAAATTATTGGCAGATAGTTTTTTTTAACATCGCATGTCTTTATTAGGTAAGTACATTTGTCGCCCTTGAAAATTTTACTTTACTACCTGCTCGCCTTGTTTGGACGAATTCTAAGCTGTGTGAGCGAGACAACTAAAAATCTAATGGGTTAATATCTGGTGATCTTGGTGGTCACAATATCGGTCCGGCCGATCCGCCGGTCACGGTTGGCTTCGTTTAAGTAACTCCTTACTTGGACGGCGTAATGTGCCGGACAACCATCATTTTGGAGCCACATTCTTCGCCGGATGGCTAGTGGCTCATCTTCTAATAAATGGGACAGCTCATTTTGCAGAAATTCTAAATAATTGGCATCATTCAGTTTACCCGGCAATTCTAGGGGCCTATGATTCTTCCGTTTAGTTTTCCTGTCTAATAATTTATTTTAAACTGGTATTGCGACCTATCTTTTCTCATCAAATATGGGTTTGTTCGCTGCCAACTGTATAGATTATGCAAGTTAAGATATCCGTCTCTTTTACACGTTGACTCGTCGCTTCACAAAATTTTTCTAAAAAACCCGAGATCTTCATCCATTCGCCTCAGCATTCCTCTGCAAAAAGTAACTCATGCTGGATAATCACTTGTTGATGCGTTTGCACACGTGTAACATCCATGGCTGAAGTCTCCATTTTTTGAGAATCCGATGTGCTGTAGAGTACGATACACCAGTGCGTCGTTCGATATCTCGCATCGAAATAGACGGATCTTTTTCAACCATATCATGGACAATTTCTTCAATGTCAATGTCATGTAAACTGCAACTGGCACCACCAATACCAGCACCAGGCATTCTCCCCTCTGAATAAATGCCGTGCACTGTAATAAACACGGTACATTCACCATAGATAAAATGCATGATAGCATACTCTTGGGGTGTGTACATTTCTTGTGACATGACACAGTCCTGTTGTTATGCACAAATCACGAGTCCAGTAGAATATCGAGTTGTCACAATTATCACCAAACAAACAAAAACCAATCAAAATGCACAAATCATGAGTCCAGTAGAATGCCGATTTGTCACAATTATCACCAAACAATCAAAATCCAATGAAAATGCACAAGTCAAGAGTCCAGTAGAATGCGAAATAGTATTTTGTAGCCAAAGGTCAAAAATAATAGAGTTCATGCGATGTCGAGAAGGTCGAGATACGCACCAACCATATTTAACAATAACCAAACACGAATTCCAAACACGAATTCATACAATGGAGTATCTGTCGATCATTTTTACTCACATGAATCCTAAGCACCGTTTGTCTCGCTCACACCGCTTAGAATTCGTCCAAACAAGGCGAGCAGGTAGTAAAGTAAAATTTTCGAGGGCGATAAATGTACTTACCTAATAAAGACATGCAATGTTAAAAAAAAAAACTATCTGTCAATAATTTTGTAATTTGATAATGAAATGCCTACTTTTACACATTAACGGCTATAGCTCAGTAAATAATGACATTAAGTACATGGTATGCTGATGTTTTAGAATTCTTATGATATAGGCAAACTTTTTAAATGGTTGGTCACACAGATCCTATACGTTTTTTTTTTCACCACAGGTTCTCAAACTTAGCAGTTAAATAAAGTAAAAAAAATTAACTTATGTTTAGTGCCGTCTTGTAAATTACTACCCATAGTAGTTGAAAACTTTTAAGGGTAATTTAGAAACATCATTATTAGGGAACACATTAAAAGAAAAAAATCCGGTCTGTGCTTAATGCACACTCATGCGTCATGCAACTGCGGACGTGATGACCACAAATGTGAGCAGAAGTACGAATTTCCGGAATTTTATAAAACACGGCGTAGACCGCGAACAGTTCGGGATAGAATTTTTTTTAGGAAACCGTGGCCATGTCCTCCCCGCCCGAACACGTACGTACCAGGTTATCCACCCTTACTGGGACAGCCTCTATAATTGGAAATACTTATCCAAAGACATTAAAAACCTTATCAAAATTAATTTATAATGTAGTTATGTTCCGTTTGGTTATTCTATAAATTTTTTTATTGGAAGTGTAATCAATCACGCCTGGATGAGGGCTTCTTCATCAACATGCAACATTAGGTATAGGTTTTACAAAAGGTAGAGAGATAAATGAGGTTACTTTTACATTTTGAAAGTCGGTTTCTAATAAAACTCTGTAGTTTTTTGTATAAATGGCGTAACAAACAAAATCGATTTCAGTTGTGGTCTCTAACGCCGGGGAAATTAATTGAAATGTTTGTCAAGCGTGCTTACATTTGTTATGAGCTTTCTTGTTTGAGATTTTTAATGAAAAATATTGGAAAACTGAACGAGATCGTTTGACTGACCATAGCCTTTTGTTAGGTTGTCTGGACGAGGTCCTTCTTTTGGGGTTAACCGTTTGCGCTTTTTGCCCTTGACGAGGATGAAGTCTTAGTCGATCTGATTTAACGGTTAAAAATGCTGGGGAAAGTCTGAGGTTGGAAAACGCGAAAAGCGCGGGATTGTACACTGATTCAATCGACAACGGGGTTGTGGTGCTTTGATACATTAGATCGTGTATTCTAACAACAGGCCGTCCAGCAGCAGGAAAATTGCACTGCCCTAAAAAAGAGCGCTCAGAAAAGTCAGTGAGTTCATGTGCCTATTACTTACGCCTATAGGCTTAGCGCTTTCCGTATGCTAGGATAGCTAGCTAGTGACAACAGAAAATAAAATACATTGGTCGGCTCTGAGTTGACGGTGGTGTAAAGAACTACTTACTGAAATCACAATTTACTAAAAAAAGAAAGCGTTTTACCGCAATCATTGAGGGCTGTCCCAACGGACAGCGTATTATGCATACCACAGCAAGAGAGAGACTCGCACTGCAAACACTTACTAATTCTAGTAGGCACTGTGCAAGAGCATATGATCTAGATGGATGGGGAACAAATAGACCCGACCCACGTCACGAGCCACTCAACGAATCAATAATAAATGAGTAATCAAATCTGAATTTTTAGTTGTATCACTTGTATGTGAAGTGATACAACTAAAAATTTAGAGAATTACATCGACGCGAGCGCAGTACCATACTTCTCAACCCCACTAGCATCTCGTTCCACGCCTTAAATTAACGTACTTCAGAGATAGAGTTAAGTCGTTTTTAGTCCATACAAATAAATACAATTGAAGTGTCTGTTTGTAATGTCAAAATAACAGCTTTTTACTAAATGCATAATATGAAAGTATATACAGTACTTATAACTAAAACAATTTTTAAAATTTTTTTCTATGTCTGTTTGTCTGTTTGTTCCGGCAAATCTTCAAAATTGCTGAACCGATTTAGACGGGACATTCACTGGCGAATAACTTATGCTATGAGAAGTAACTAAGGCTACTTTTATTTTAGATAAAGAATTAGGGTTCCGCGCAAAAAACTTAAAGCCTATGAAATCCAAGTATAATAAATTCCACGCGTACGAAGTTGCGGGGAACAGCTAGTTTCAAAATACAAAAGACAATATTCACTTTTTGCAAATACTTATGTAACAACTCAATATAATTTGATTTAAGGTTCTTATTATAATTTATTATTCTGTGAATATAAAATAAAATAATCATTTAAACCTTTAAACGTAAACTTATGGCTGTATTCAAAAACTGTAAAAGTGTGTGTGTGTGTGATTACTTTATTTTGTAAATAATTATAAATTTTAATAAAAATGAGTGAAGTATAACCTATATAATAAAAAATAATCATCAAATATGGCTCACAATCTGCGAAGATATCGCGTAAGTTGCATACAAAAAAAATGTACTCGAATTGAGAAACTTCTCCTTTTTGAAGTCGTTTAAAAAAGTAAGCCAGCATTTTGCGGTATTTCTGAGAGCATTCAATAAATAAAATACGTACGTAACAATATTTTCTAAGAACCCGTGCCAATATATACTTTTAATACCTTTGAAACTTACGTCTAAGAATCCCATTGAACCCGCGCTGGAAAGATTATGGAAAGAGCCTTAGCTTTTTTTCCATGCAAAAAATGTTATTCAAATAAAAGCTATGTATCTTTTCTATGTTTGAGTTGTATAGGGCATATTATGTAATACGCAACTTTAGTTTTACAAAATATTAATTCAATGAAATGATATTCGTTTATTTTGAAACTTTAAAAGAGTAAACGCGATTGTAGTCTTTTTACAAGCTTTTATTTAACTTGCAATGTACTATGTTTGTTCGCGTGGAATCTTGCAACTCAATTTTGAAGCAGATATCTTCAATCGATTGAGCTGTAATTTTGTATACACGTTAAGTTTGGATGACAATACATGGTTAGCTGTGTGAAGTCATTCTAAATCTAACATGGCGGAACACCCAAGATGGCGGACTAGTTATTTTTAATGCACTCGTACAATATGGGTATCAAATCAAAGGGCTTGCTTAGTATAATTCGAAAAATAAAGTGACGTCACTCTAAATCCAATATGGGGGACTTCTAAAGCTGGAGGACTAAGTTTTTTATGCTTTCCTACAATATGGGTATCAAATGAAGGGACTTGCAAAGGGAAGGGAGAATACGAATGCGAGTTAACCAAAAATAAGATGGTGATCATAAACTCGGTTGCTCCAATCCGTCTGAAATTTCGGTGTACTGGGGTTTTTGTAGTCCTCGATAATGATATTGAGGTTGAATTGTTCGAGTCTGTAGCATCGGTTGATTAACTTTGACTTATGTAATTTGGCGAGATAGGCGTCAACACCATTGGTTTGCAACCTGTCTAGGAGAAGGGTAATTCAAAAATCAAACCTGGAACTGTGTTTCGTAAGGCACAAGTTAGCTTCAAGCTGAAATAAGTAGCGCATTACTCCAAACATCCCAGTCAAGGTGAGGCCGTGCCAAGGACTGAGTGGCATTAGGGTGAAGCATGATGTCAATCCGTCTGAAATGTTGGTATACTGGGGTTTTTGGAGTCCTCGAATATGATATTGAGGTTGAATTCTTCGAGTCTGTAGCATTGGTTGGTAAAATTTGACTGTCCAAGGGTCTGGTGAATGGTGCCATTCGCCACATTACAGAAATCATATGGCCCTGCATCCAAAGAGCACTAATGTATGATACTGACATACCATCCGTCCGTATAGACTTCGTTAAAGACGGTGTTCATCATTAAACCCAAGACTGTACAATTTCCAGCAAAATATAGTCACGGCACTGCAGAACGAAGAATGCTGCCAATTATATTATGTTGGGCTTGCACAGTACACAAAATGCAGGGTAGTACTGTCGACAATGCCGTTGTATACTTAGGTACGAAGCTCTTCGCTGCTGGTCAAGCATACGTGGCCTTAAGTAGGGTAAAATCATTAGAAGGTCTCCTTATTCAAGAGCTAGACTCTTCGAAATTATCCGACAAAGGACCTTGCAACAATGATGCGTTGAATAAGATGATCAGACTGAGAAACCTGTCTAGCGATAACTAAAAAGTAAAAATAAATTAAAAGTAAAAAAAAAACTTCTTTTTAAACAAGCTTTTATTTAAATGCGCTAAAAAGAATAATATAAACTTTTTCTTTAAAACTTTTTACTATAAACTTATACCGTCATTACATAATTTAAATGATATAAAAGCTTGTCGCGAGATTTACCTGTGTAGATAAACAGGATCTGATTGATTTTCATTTTTAAAATTTTTAAACTAAGTAAATACGAGTAAGCAGAAATGAGTAGAAACTTAAATCTCGCGACAAGCTTTTATTTAAATGCGCTAAAAGGAATAAAATAAACTTTTCTTTTAAAACTTTTACTATCAACTTATAACGTCATTACACAATTTAAATGATATACAAGCTTGTCGCGAGATTTACATGTGTAGATAAACAGGATCTGACTGATTTTCATTTTTAAAATTTTTAAACTAAGTAAATACGAGTAAGTAGAAATTATTAGAAACTTAAATCTCGCGACAAGCTTTTATATCATATAAATTGTGTCATAGCGTTATAAGTTGATACTAAAAGTTATGAAGAAAAAGTTTATTTTATTCTTTTTAGTGCGTTTAAATAAAAGCTTGTTTAAAAAATACTTTTAATTTATATAGAATAAAACTAATTTTTACGGATTTCATCGCGTTTAATTAACTTATTTTATATTCCCGACGTTTCGGTTGCTTTTCAGCAACCATGGTCACGGGGGACAGTCCCAATGTGTAGTGTTCGCGTAAATATAAGAAATCATTATTTAATTTATATGTTTGAAATTGGCTGCAATCCTCATTTTCAGAACTTTTTCTAGGCGAAGCGGTTTTGATGATTCTTTTTTTATTTGAAAGCTGGTACTTGTCATGTCATCATCATCATCATCATTACAGCCCTTCACAAGTCCACTGCTGAACATAGGCCTCCCCCAAAGAATGTTCATGGGGGGTATATTGCCATAGTTGCCACGCTTGGCGAGCGGGTTGACAACCGCAGTTTTTTTATTGTTATTTTGGCTATTATCAGGAAGATGCTGCTGCCCATCTCCTGCCTGTTTCCCTTTGTCGCCTTTTACGACACCCACGGGAAGATATGGGGTAGTGGATATTCTTAACCGCCACTACACGGCAGACTTGTCATGTGCTTCCATATAAATGTGCTCAAGATCTGAGCAGTTGTTTTTGAGTTATCCTTAATAATGTGTATTTAATTGACTTTGACTAAATGGATGATGTTCTCATTTTATTTATATTGAAGTCGGGGGTACAAAATTTTCAATTTTATCACTTGTATTACTTTTAATCCTTTTCTACTATTCTCCTTGTATTTTTTACGTTATTAATATATTTTTGAGTTATTAACGACACTTTCATAAAGCTCTTTAAGTCAATGAACTTAAAGAGCTTTTTGAAAAGATATGAGATATGTGTATGAAACCACAGTTCCTAAGTGTAATCGAATATACAGCGAATTCAATCTTACTGTCTAATTTTATCTTCATAAGTGTTTATTAACTCCTTTGTATATTTTAGAACAGTTTTCAAAGGCAATAATATTGACTTAGCAACTTTTAGTTCAAGAGTTGATATAAGCGTAACTTTGCTTGCATTATGCATAAATGCATAATCAATGCATAATCAATGACATCCAAGATGAAAAAATTGATATCTGTTGCAGCCGCACTCTTGGATTTACATTTCGACAGCACTATCGGCTTCAACACCCTCGAAAACCATGAAAATGACACCCATGATGAAAAAATTTATACCTATTGCAGCCGCCACCTTGGATTTACATTTCGACAGCACCACTATCGGCTTCAACACCCTCGAAAACCATGAAAATGACACCCATGGTGAAAAAATTGACACAACTTACTTTTAGTACGTACTACTTTTATTTACTGTACTGTACTGTACTACTATTGCCGTGTAGTGGCGGTTAAGAATATCCACTACCCAATATCTTCCCGTGGGTATCGTAAAAGGCGACAAAGGGAGACAGGCAGGAGATGGGCAGCAGCATCTTCCTGATAACAGCAAAAGTACAATTAAAAAAAAAACTGCGGTTGCCAAACCGCTCGCCAAGCGTGGCAACTATGGCAAATACCCCCCAATGATCAAAGCAACAAACAGACGGCCCCCAGTCCCCGGCGGCCCCGCTATTACTGGCTACGGTGGCGATCATGGTAACGGCGGGGCAGGGGGTGCTAAGAATCTCCGGTGGAGGTTCGGTTGCCACCTAAAACGACTCGACCTGGTAACATATAACGCACGAACCCTGAGAACTAACGAGAAGATCGTGGAGCTGGAAGAAGAGCTGGACAAGTTACGCTGGCATATTATAGGATTATCCGAAGTCCGAAGAGAGGGGGAGGACACGGTAATCCTCGAATCCGGCAACTTGCTCTATTACCGGGAGGGCGACCATCTGTGGCAACCGGAGGCGTGGAGCAGAAGTGCGGTCGTCTTATTCTTCAAGAAAGGTGACAACGCTCTCTTGAAGAACTATAGACCGATTTCCCTTCTGAACCGCGTCTACGTGCTGTTTTCGAGAGTCATTACGAATCGTCTCGCGCGCAGACTTGACGACTTCCAGCCTCCCGAACAAGCCGGTTTCCGAAAGGGCTTTAGTACCATAGATCACATACACACCCTTCGGCAAATTGTACAGAAGTCCGAAGAGTACAATTTGCCACTATGTCTGGCGTATGTGAACTATGAGAAAGCCTTTGATTCCGTTGAAATTTGGGCGGTGCTGCAGTCCCTTCAGCGGTGCCAAGTTGACTGTCGGTATATCGAAGTGCTAAAGTGTGTGTACAGTAGAGCTACGCTGGCTATCCGAGTACAGAATCAGAGTACGAAACCTATCCAACTGCAGAGAAGTGTAAGACACGGTGACGTTATATCCCCGAAACTCTTTCACCGCTGCATTGGAAGACGTTTTCAAGCTACTGCATTGGAAAGGATGCGGTATTAACATCAATGGTGAGTACATCACTCACCTTCGATTTGCCGACGATATAGTCCTTATGGCAGAATCGGTGGAGGACCTAAGCATTATGCTTAATGACCTCAATAGTGTCTCCCAACGGATAGGCTAGAATTCTCTTAAGATGAACATGGACAAAACAAAAATTATGTTTAACGTCCATGTCACACCTATGCTGGTAGTTGTTGGGAGCACTAAGCTCGAAGTTGTTGACGAGTATGTTTACCTAGGACAAATAGTCCGACTAGGTAAGTCCAATTTCGACCGAGAGGTCAATCGACGGATTCAACTCGGCTGGGCAGCGTTCGGGAAACCACGACACATATTCTCGTTAGACATACCTCAAAACATAAAAACGAAATTGTACAACCAGTGCGTGTTGCCAGTGATGATTTACGGATCAGAGACTGAGTGGTCCTTCACTGCTAGCCGTATGAGGAAACTCAAGGTCGCTCAGCGAGCTATGAAGAGGGCTATGCTCGGGGTGTCTCTGCGTGATAAACTAAAAAAAAAACGAAGAACCGACAACCGATGGGGAAGAAAGGTTATCGAGTAGTAGCCTCGTACCGGTAGGCGAAGTGTAGGGCGACCCCCCACTAGATGGAGTGACGACCTGGTGAGACCTGCAGGAAGTCGATGGATGCAGGTGGCTCAGGACCGTGCTTTGTGGCATTCCTTGGGGGAGGTCTATGTTCAGCAGTGGACTTGTGAAGGGCTGTAATGATGCTGATGATGATGACGATTATTATTTATTCTGTGCTTTTAAAATATTGTAATAAAAAAATCTCTCATCATTATTATAATCATGTATTTAAGAAATTTGGTTATTCGAGGGCAAACAAAACGATCAATAAAAACACGCGTAAAAGAACACATAGCTGACGTGAAGCACCAACGTTCCGGGAAGTCTCCAGTTTGTGATCATATACTAGACGGCCCCCGCCATTAGATTACATTTGATAAACCACAAATTCTCGCGAAAGAACATCGATTCCTGTCAAGGATGATAGGTGAGGCTATTGAAATTAAAAAAAATCCTAATTTCAATAGAGAGGGAGGCTGGGTACTACGACCTGCTTGGGATCCTGTAATTCATAGAATTAAAACCAAGCATACTACTGCAAGACTTCAAGACACAGTAAGTTTATGCGTAGATCAGACCAAAATTAATATTTAAATAAGCTGATGGTACTCCGGGTTAACTCTGACATCGGGACATGAGGTGATTGACACCTCAGTCCCTCACATTGGGACTGTCCCCCCTGAACATGGTTGCTGGAAAGCATTCGAAACGTCGGGAATATAAAATAAGTTAATTAAACGCGATAAAATCAGTAAAAGTAGTTTTATTCAATGTGTAATCTTCGCGTAAATATAAGAAATCATTACTTATAACATGATTATACAAGTAGCTTAAATACACACAAGTTTTATTGGAATAACCTTATAACTATACTTCCATTATCTGATATATTTATGTCAAACTTCAATTAAAAAAAAAGTTTAAAAAAACCAAAAGTGCAAGACTAACAATGCCCAATGATAGTGAAAAAAATTAAAAAAAAAACATTGTAAATTGTAGTTCTATTCGTCAATAAGTTCCAGTATTAGTCAACGAAGTCTACCTTGAAGTTAGTCCGTCACGTCCGGAGGTAAGGTCTATTCTATATAATATCTATTATATTCTATAACTAACAAAACGAGGCTCAACTCGGCACATCTAGTTCTCCTCTTCGATGAGTTTCAGTAGCAGTCATCAAAGTACACTTTCAAGTCATTCTATGAAATCCGGAGATAAGGTCTCATTATAACTAACAAAACGGGGCCAAACTTGGCACATCCAGTTCTCCTCGTCGAGGAGTTCCAGTAGCAGTTATCAAAGTACACTTTCAAGTCACTCTATCAAGTCCGGAGGTAAGGTCTATTCGATATAATATCTATTATATTCTATAACTAACAAAACGAGGCTAAACTCGGCACATCTAGTTCTCCTCTTCGACGAGTTTCAGTAGCAGTCATCAAAGTACACTTTCAAGTCACTCTATCAAGTCCGTAGGTAAGGTCTCATCATAACAAAACGAAGCCAAACTCGGCACATCCAGTTCTCCTCGTCGAGGAGTTCCAGTAGCAGTTATCAAAGTACACTTTCAAGTCACTCTATCAAGTCCGGAGGTAAGGTCTATTCGATATAATATCTATTACATTCTATAACTAACAAAACGAGGCTAAACTCAGTATATCTAGTTCTACTCTTCGATGAGTTCCAGTAGCAGTCATCAAAGTACACTTTCAAGTCATTCTATGAAATCCGGAGATAAGGTCTCATTATAACTAACAAAACGGGGCCAAACTCGGCACATCTAGTTTTCCTCGTCGAGGAGTTCCAGTAGCAGTCATCAAAGTACACTTTCAAGTTACTCTATCAAGTCCGGAGGTAAGGTCTATTCTATATAATATCTATTTTATTCTATAACTAACAAAACGAGGCTCAACTCAGTATATCTAGTTCTACTCTTCGATGAGTTCCAGTAGCAGTCATCAAAGTACACTTTCAAGTCATTCTATGAAATCCGGAGATAAGGTCTCATTATAACTAACAAAACGGGGCCAAACTTGGCACATCTAGTTCTCCTCTTCGATGAGTTTCAGTAGCAGTCATCAAAGTACACTTTCAAGTCACTCTATCAAGTCCGTAGGTAAGATCTCATCATAACAAAACGAAGCCAAATTCGGCACATTCAGTTCTACTCGTCGAGGAGTTCCAGTAGCAGTCATCAAAGTACACTTTCAAGTCACTCTATCAAGTCCGGAGGTAAGGTCTATTCGATATAATATCTATTATATTCTATAACTAACCAAACGAGGCTAAACTCAGCACATCTAGTTCTCCTCGTCGAGGAGTTCCAGTAGCAGCCATTAAAGTACACTTTCAAGTCATTACGTCAAGTCCGGAGGTAAAGTCTATTCATAATTAACAAAACGAGCCCAAAATCTGCATATTTAGTTCTCCCCGTCGAGGAGTTCCAGTAGCAGTTATCAAAGTACACTTTCAAATCATTCTATCAAGTCCGGAGGTAAGTATCTAATCATAACTAACAAATCGAGCCCAAGCTCGGCACATCCAGTTCAACTCGTCGAGGAGTTCCAGCAGCAGTCATTAAAGTACACTTTCAAGTCATTCTATCATTTCCGGAGGTTAGGTCTCATTATAATTAACAAAACGAGTCCAAACTCGGCACATCTAGTTCTCCTCGTTGACCTTTTATTTCATGCGACATGAGGTTTGAGGTTTGAGATATCTTTATTTCTCATAAGAATTTACAACAATTCACTTACATGAGAAAGTTTAAATACTTGCAAACAAATAATAATCTTATCCTAGGCGTACACTAATATATCGAAATCATTTCACTCAAACACGTTCAAATCGTAAGTATACATTTTAAATAATTTTAATTTCTAAGTATAAACAAAATACAATGTAGATGAAGGCTCGCCACATACATACGGAATTGGAAAAAAAATAACGTTGGAATCTTAATTTTTAGGCCCTAGCAGAACATACCTGCACGCTTCGCGCAGATATGTTCTGCTTTCGCTAAGGCATTTTGACTAATAGTGATAGGAGACAGCACGAGACTTAACGACGTCTTAAAATTGAGTAGTGTTTGAGTATTTGGGCAATAGAGACACAAACACCGAATAACTCTAAAAGTGATCCAGTTTTGCCAGATTTTGTACGGATTAGCATTTAATTATGTTCCTAAATTCGAGCTCGCGCGAGCGAAGCCGCGGGTAAAAAGCTAGTGTTATAGTATTAGAGTGACAAACGAGCTTAACCCTTCTTTTGGTTAGTTAAATATTATATATTTATTAATTATTAATACAGGCATACTGTTTACTGGCAGTGTAAATTTATCTACTATCCCGTGGGTATTATAACAAAACAGGAGATGGGCAACAGCATCTTCTTTATAACAGATAAATAAAAATAATAAGCTACGATTGCCAACACGCTTGCCAAGTGTGCCAACTATGACAAATACCCTCCATATGAGGTAATATATGGGAGAGGACTATGTTCAGCAGTGGACTTTTGTAGTAGTGGTTGGCTGTAATGGTAATACGTAATACAGACTTGGTAGGAGACATGCCTATATTAGGGTTTATATTAGGCATTACGAATGAGTCGGCTGGACCGGGAAAGGTCACGCTCGCACAGAATAGGTTGTAACGTTTTTTATCAACAACTCTTAAAAAAACCGGCCAAGTGCGAGTCGGACTCCCGCACCGAGGGTTCCGAACAAATCCGTAGGTATATAAGTTTAAAATTATTAAAAATATTTTTATTATATGATGTAACTAAAAATTTATGCTTTTCGTAATTTTTCTTTTTCTTTCTTCTGTGCTATAATAAGTTGATTCGTACCAAAATATAAGATTCTGAGTTCACGGGATGTACCCTGTAGGTTTTGATTCCCTTGCGAATGTCGAAAATTTGCGGCAAAAACGGCTGTATCTTTTGATTGCGTTGGCTTAGAATTTTGACATTTTCACAACTCTAAGGGACAGTAGATTTGAGTATTTGATATGAATTTCAGCTTGATACCTCCACGCGTTCCTGAGAAAAAGGGTCTTGACAGACAGACAGACGGACAACAAAGTGATCCTATAAGGGTTCCGTACCTAAAAAGGAAAAAACTCATTCACACAGTATATTTAGTATTAACCTATACATATTATAAAATTTAATTTGATCAAATGCAATCTATACTCATATAATAAGTTTTGGTGTCCCTTATCCACATCCAAGAGAATCTTGAAAAAATTGCGAAATAGATATTAAGTATATGTTAAAAAATATACGTTGTCGTTTCTTTTATTTTTGAAGGAACATAGGGAAATTCTGTATGCTTTATTTCAACTTTTTTATTTCTTTTTCTACAGCCTATCAAAAATCCACTACTGAACAATGGCCTCTCGTTTTTTTGTGTTGTTATCATTAAGATACTGCTGAATTTGATCAAGATGTGACCAATAGTTTTTGAGTTATCTCTATAATATAAAAATGAATCGCTGAATGTGTTGCTAAGCGCAAATCTCGAGAGCAGCTGAACCGATTTAGCTGATTCTTTTTTTTATAATATTCCTTGAAGTACGAAGATGGTTCTTACGGTGAGAAAAATTTAAAAAAAATGCCTAAAAAGTCTAAAAACAACACTTTTCTATATTCCCATACAAAATATTCGTAATAATACTTAAGTCAATTTGAACTTTAATACCATACCATAAAGTTTAAGTATTAGTGGAGGGGTTCCGGGAAGGCAAAACAATTGAGTGACGTTAGTATCGTATAAATATTAATTTCAATATTTGTAAATTTTTATAAGATGGTAACATTACTCAAAAACTAAATTAGAGTTCCGCGCAAAAAAATTGATATCCATGAAATCGTAGTAAATTCCACGCGGGCGAAGTCGCGGGGCACAGCTAGTCCTTAATAATTATAGACTTGAGTATTTGATATGAATTATGAAGTATTGAAGTCGGTCGTACATTTTTTTTAATTTTTACCACTTGTTATATTTGACATGATAAAAGAGATAAAGTCTGTAAAACGATAATAGAGACGCCTTCGGTTTTTAATTAGATAATCTCTACGGGTTGGCAACCGTAGTTTGTTATTTTTTTTATTTATCTGTTATCAGGAAGATGCTACTGTCTATCTCCTTCTTCAGTTTCCCTCTCTCGCCTCTAACGATACCCACGGGATGAAATGGTGTAGTAGACACTCTTACACTGCCACTAAACGGTATGCTTGTATAAATAATTAATACATAATATATAATATTTAACTAACCAAAACGAGAACTAAGCTCGTTAGTCATTCTTATATTATCTATACATATAATAAAATGTAAATAGCAGATGACTGTACATTTTATATTTTTGTAATAAAAGTGATTGCGGAGTACTAAAAATAAGTAATTTAATAAATTTTTACAATTTTTAGAATTTTCTGTCTGTCTGTCTGTTTGTTTGTTAACGTATCACGTATAAAGTACTAATTTATATCATAAGAATTGTTAAGGAAATTATAAAATGTATTCTAGGGTTACATTTAGTCTTTATTTCATTAAAATCAGTTCATTCCATCAAAAGTTATGATAAATACTCTGAAGTATGGATAGGGAAGTATAGGTACTAATTTGCTCAACGGTGGCTTTGGTTGAGTCATCAAGTGTAAACTAATATCAAATCATAAATCATAATTAAATTATGTAAAATAATGTTCTATAATGATATAATTATATATATATATATATATATATTTATTATATTATTTATTTATCTTCACGCACAATCCCTAACGGGGTAGCCAGAGAGAACAGATCGCCAAGTGTTACAATCCTTACAAACCTCTTTCGCTTCTTTCAGTTTCATTATCTTCTTCATGCATGCACGTCTAGGTATCTGAGTACTCCTGACCCTACCCTCTTCGAGCAATTTGCTCACATGGTCTTCGAAAGTTAGTCTCGGTCTACCTCGACACCTTTTAATATTAACTTTCTCGCTATATATTTTCTTCACCATTCGGTCTTCACTCATTCGCTCAACGTGCCCAAACCACCGAAGCACGCCCTTATCAATTTTTGTGATAAGGTCATCTTTCAAACCTGACATATTGCGAATCTCTTCGTTTCGCTTTCGGTCGGCCATAGTAACGCCGCACATTTTACGAAGAGATCGCATCTCCATTGCATTCAACTTACTTTTATGCTTCTTCTGGCATACCCAGGTTTCGCTGCCATATAACAAAGTCGGTACCAACACTGCGTTATGTATTGCAAGGCGTGCACTCTTCGCTACGCCTTGCCTTTTGACTAACGCAGTCAGGGCACCATTGACTTTGTTCCCGGCAGCGACACGCCTGTCCACATCTAAATCACATCTTCCATCCCGGCTAAAAGCACTCCCCAAGTATACAATTTCAATTGACACGTAGGATGCAAGAGAAATCGGAAAGATTTCTATGGGAGGCACAATGCGGATTTAGACCTGGAAGAGGATGCACGGATCAAATGTTTTCTCTCCACATGATCACGGAAAAGCTTCTGGCTGCTAACCAGAGGATTTTCTGTGCTTTTGTGGATCTTGAGAAAGCATTTGATAAGGTTGTAAGGAAGAAAATGTGGGAACTGTTGCCGGGGTATGGTGTGGATGGTCGATTGCTAAGGGCTGTGCAGTCTCTTTACTGTGACTTTATAGTTAACCAATATCATCGATAGATGGTGGTGTTGTGCAAATGTAATGTAAAAAGGCAGGTTGTGGTTTATTCCTGTAGATGAGTGTTCATATTTACTGCTAATCTTTATATTACTCGCTGCCCTACTGCGTGTTGACAAAATCAATTTATTCTTTACCGTCGAGTACTCTATGTGATAAATCAAATTTTAAAAGAGCTATTAACAATTGCGTTGGTTTTGGCGAGGATCAAACTTTATTTTTTGCTTACTGTGCAGGCACTAATTTATAAGTTCTTTTACGTTTTATATAATGTATCAATCGTGTCAATTAATCTCTTTTATGTTTAGAATTAATGTTAGTTCCCAGACACAGTCAGCGTCTGTTATGCGATGACCGTAAATAAAGCGCAAGGTCAAACTTTACGCGTTGTAGGAGTGCACCTCAGTACTGACTGTTTTGCACATGGCCAATTGTGGCCAAAAATGTTGCCTTTTCCCGCCTTAGTACCCTCCGTAACCTTTTTGTGTACATCCCGGCTAAGCCTACTTCTAACGTCGTTTAGATAGATAGATAGATAACACTTTATTGTACGCCAAAAAATAACAAAAATATTAATAATAAATGAGAAAAAGAAATGTGGTACAATGGGCGGTCTTATCGCTAAGAGCGAACTTTTCCAGACAACCTTTGGATGGACAGCATTGCAAGAAAACAATAAAAACGTGTGTGGTTTGCTGACAAAATAACATTATTTTTATTAAAGCCATAAAATAAAAATATATAATAGTATATAAGTAACTACATAGATAAGATAAATACATATGTACTTATTAATATATATGTATAAATATACAAATAAATATATATTTTTATAAATATAAATATATAAAAGTACAAATATATACTTTAAAACTATTACATATAACATAAAAGTGCCATACATATAAACAAATATTGTAATTAAATAAAGGAGCATAATTATATACAAATGAACTAGATAGAATCAAAGTTGAAAAAAGTAATCATGTACATGTTTCTTAAAAACCGGTAGGGATTGAGCGCGTCTTGCTGATAACGGCAAGTCATTCCATAATCGAACAGCTTGTATTGTGAACGATCTGGTTTACACGGAAGCTCTATCATAAACGACTTAGAACATTGATGATAACGATTTATTTTGTTACCACTTATTGATACAGTAATGATATAAATCGTTTAATATTCTCTGTGATCAGTGATCAACTTCAACGTTCAAAAACCTACAAATTTTTGAACGTTGACTAGTTTGACGCATTATAAACGTTGAAGTCGATAATAATAAATTATAGTAAAAAAGCGTGGGGTGCTTGATGCCATTTGTTGTAAATATTTTTGTTGATATTGAAAAAAAAGTGATTTTATTTTAATAATCTACTACCGTCCCAATGTCATGCCGTGCCGTGTTTAACATGTCATAGTTAAACACGGCACGGCACGGGAATTTACGCCGAATGAGCTTATAGTATCTTGAATTGTATGCTTGGGCTCGGATTTAATTTTATTAATTATAGCTATATATAGGGTATATAGTAGCTATATAGGTAGGCTATTAATTTCAAAATTTAATTTAAATTTAAAATAATAAATTTATTAATTACTAGCTTTTTACCCGCGGCTTCGCTCGCGTGAGCTTGAATTTAGGAACGCCATTAAATGCTATTCCGTGGCAAATTTAGAAAAATTCGATGGATTTTAGAGTCCCCTCAGTGTCTGTGTCTCTATGTCTGTCAAAGGTTTTTTTTAATTCTAAAATACTATTAGACGTACATTATGCATAGATTATGTATATTTGGCATAGATATAATATGCTACAGGAACACGTGAATGTACCTATAAGTATAGAAAACACCTACTATTTTTTATATCGGGCATGTATTTCGATGTATCCATAAGAAAGGTAAATTGTCTCGGAATGAAAATGTATTATTATCTATTTTTTACATTTTACTCTTTACATAATTTATTTACTTAAAGTTAATTTAGTTTTAACAAAATAATGATGGTCTTCTATCAATTTACGGGATAATGTTTATTTGAGATATTTTATATTGATCGGCACCATAAAATAGATGTAAATATTTTTTTTTTACGTTCGAGTAGACTATAAAATTTCATAAATGCAGTTCTATAGTGATGAATACAGTATACATCATTATAGAACTGCATTTATGAAATTATAAAATTTAGTATACAGTATACTATACATGGAATAAAACTAATGTTACGGATTTTATCACGTTTAATTTTAACTTCTTTACGTGGGGTCTTTTTACGCATCTTTGGATGAAAGTTCCATAAAAACCCGCTTAAAAGAACACATCGTTGATGTGAAACACCGACGCTCCGGGAAGTCTAAAGTATGTCAACATGTTTAGTATCGTCCCAACCATTATATCGGATCTGATATACAACAAATCCTTGCAATAGAACACCAATTCCTACCAATGAAAAAACCATCCTAATTTTAAAATGGAACATGGCTGAGTGCTATCATCTGCTAAGGACCCTATCTATACAAATAAATAAAATTGAAGTGTCTGTTTGTAATGTCAAAATAACAGCTTTTTACTAAATGTATATGAAAGTATATACGGTAGGTACTTATAACAAAAACACAATTTATAAAAATTTTGTCTGTCTGTTTGTTCCGGCTAATCTCCGAAACGGCTGGACCTGGCAGATAGCTGATGTTATAGGAAGTTACTTAGGCTACTTATATTTTAGAGAAACGATTAAGGTTCCGCGCAACATAATTAAAATCCTAAATTACACGCGGGTGAAGTCGCGGGGAACAGCTAGTAATTAACAAAATTAAATTCAAACCCAAGCATACTATTATTGCATTTATTGTATTCATTTCTATTTTTATTCTATTCTAAATATGATATCAGGTCGTCAAACACCTTAGTCCTCCTGTGACCATGGGTACTGTAAAGTGCCCAAAACATCGGGAATTAAAAAAGTTTAAATTAAACACGATAAAATCCTTAAAATTAGTTTCATTGCTTATAAATTTTATTCACAGTGAACGTGGTTATCACTACACTCATGAGCGGGAGTAGAAAAATTTTCGTCTTGTTGTGGCGGTGAAAGAGAATCTGCCACCTCATATCGTCCTGTTGTAAGAGGCGACATCGGAAAACAAACAGGAGATGGGCAGCATCATTTTTCTGACAGCAGATGTACCTAAATAATAATATCTGCGGTTGCCAACCCGCCTACCAAACGTGGCAACTATAGCAAATATCCAGCTACTTGACAATTTATGGGGGAGGCCTATGTTCATTTCAGTGGACTTTTGATAGGCTGACGATAATGAGTTCTACTCATTTTTGCAACCCTTAATATTTACGGTAGAGTGAAAACAAAAAAGTAACATACTCGAAAATATGAATGAAATAAATACTGCATATACTATTGCCCCATGAAGAGTAAAAAAGTAGCAGCTTACATACATGTTAATTGGGCACAGGCCGCCGAGTTTTTGGCCAAAAGTCTTCGCTGCGCAATTCCAACGCGGGATGTCCTCAACTGCGAAACTTCTGTTTTCCTTTACCGCCAAAAATGTGGTAAATTGACATTCCAAATTGCAATTCAAATATATGCTAAAATATATAATAATGCTTACGTACCATGAAATTTAAGTTTTAATCAGTTTGATTACCGCCATTGAAAAGTAAAATATAAAAATGAACCTTTGTTTAGTAAAACCGGCTTTCTTTAATTAGTAAGTAAGTATTTTTCCGCAATAGCCTGTCCATTTACATATAGGTATTCATATGAGCTATGAAACCAGGACTATCAAATATATCTTAATGTGTTTGAAAATATGAAAGCTATTTTAATTTACAAACTGATTTATAAGTCTCGTTAAAGGTAAAAAAAGTAAGGTAGCAGCAAATATACGTCTCACTAATGTCCACAGGGCTCATCATTACCTATAGCGTTTTGTGGGCAGAAAAATAGAATATACTGCAATGCTTTAATGCATATTAACTGTTTTTACATCTCCACGACTACTTTAATTACTTAGACATCTAGGTTTCCCCACGAAGTTATTCGTTACCACTTTAACGGACACGTGTTAAGTCAGCACGTAAAGTTTTCTATAACAGTTTTGCTCCCGTGCTACGATGAAATCTCACGGCGAGAGCTACACGGCCCTCGTATTTGTTTAAATACAATTTCTAAAAACTGAAACTAAGCTTGTGTATGATTGTTGACCACATCTACCTAGTAATTACCCTTCCAACGATGCCACGAACAAATTTTCAATTATTTACATTGTAATTCAGTAACATTCTATTATTTAATGAGGGCTAGTAATCTTCCACTCACCAGATGTCGCTAGTTGTGACTGCGGTAAAGTTTTTCGTTACATAGTGTCAGTTAATTGAGAAATTAGTTTTAAATAATAGTTTATCATTATCTAGAGTATAATATTAATATACAACACTGAGTCAGTGGTTTGATTTTTAACTTTTTGCACTTTATAACTCTTTTTTTTTAATTTTTCTACGATCAATTCTATGATCTGGTCACGACATATTATATAAAAATATGTTTAATAAAGCAATAAAGATAGTGAAAATCTTGTAATAATTGCAAACAGACCAGTTTTAATCAGTTTACATAATATAGATTAGTATAATTGAAATAAAAACCTTATCAATTTTCATATTTTTGATAGATGTCACTATTATCTATTGACATTATTACACTTTTAAAATAAAATAACAAAAATACTAAAAAACTAAACGTTACAATTTTTAAATAATTTTAAAATTCTTATTATTTAAACATATACATATTTTTATTTGTATTATTTAATTTATTAGTAACTGAAGGCAAAATATACTAATTTTTCCATTTGATGATAAATGGCGCTATTTTGAAAACTACATCAGTGTATTTTACCAAGTTTATAACTATATTTAAAACTTTATTTATAATTTATTTATAAATATATGGTATTATTAATATTTGATTTATAAATATTTGAAAAACACCCGTTAGCGTAGGCGGGACCTATAACTAATATATAATAGAAAATTAACATTTAAAGGAAGGAAAATACTTAACCTTCTTTTTTTGAAGTTCCGTAATCCGATAAAAAGTAGCCTATAAGTTGCCCCGGGTTACTAACTACCTACATACAAAATTTTATGTAAATCGGTCCAGTGGTTTTTGCGTGAATCCGGAATACACAGACAGACAGACAGACAGACAAAAATTTTAAAAACCACTGATTTGGTTTGAGAACTCTTTATTTAGTCCCCTGGACTTGTTTTTTCAATAATATATTAGAATTACAGACACGACTTTTCTACAGATTTATTATATGTATAGATTTTAAATTTATTAATTACGACTTTTCTACAGATATATTATATGTATAGATATGCGAAATAATCCGTAAAATTTAGTTTCATTTTAATTCGCGTAAACAATAAATCTCTTTGATAGGTACTTAAGACTTTAAAGGGAATTCTGACGCTCCTTAAACCTTTCATCATTAAGTAGTCACTCATATTTGTCTCGAATGGATTTTATGAAGCAGCATAGTTAGTAAATGACTGAAAATATAAGCGCTTTATGATAAATATACATAAAACAGATACGATCGGGGGGGATCATAGAAGGGGGACATAGATTCTTATTAGATACTAGCTATTCCCCGCTTCTTCGCCCGCGTGTTATTTTGGGTTTTAATTTTTTTGCGCGGAACCCTAATTCTTTTTCTAAAATAAATGTTGCCAGACAGATAGACAGACAGACGGACAGACAGACAGACGGACAAAAACTTTAAAATTTGTATTTTTGTTATTACTACCGTATATACTTTCATACGCATTTAGTAAAAAGCTGTAATTTTGACATTACAAACAGACACTTCAATTTTATTTATTTGTATAGATTATTATCAGTCGTCGATGAGGAATTTACTTCGATATGCTTTAGTTTATTATGCTTTAGTATTATAACCTAGCACAGTATCTTTTTACTTCCTAGCACAATATTTAACCGAAATTCGATTTAATGTTTTTTTTTCTAAATAGAATTAACTATAAATCAATTAAATCTCGCCATGGTAGCTCAGGGGATAAGCGTTTGCTATATTTCACAGTACGCGAATAACCCGGTTTTGATCCCCGCCGGCACCAATGAAAGTGTTAATTGCAATTAGTGCTGACTTACCACGTACTCTGCGGTAAAGGAAAACCTGCTTGTCTGAGCAATAAGAAAAAATATTTCGAAGACGTTCGCCAACACGCATTGGAGTAGCGCGGCGGACATTTTCTTGCCCTTAGACCCTCTCAGAAATGACGGGAGGCCTGTGCCCAGCTGTGGGATGTGTATAGACTGTAACTTTACTTTTTTATTAAGTCTCTATTAAGTATATCTGCTAATCAATCTGAAATATTCCGTTGCTGTATAACGGATGGTCTTAATCACCACAATGAGGGATAATAATTTTAGCTCATCATATGTCACGTGTTGAGAGTGAGGTGAACTTATTTGTTCCAATAACACATTCTTGTCATAATTAAAACCTATCAAAAGATCACTCCTGAATATGGGTCTCAGATTAACACAATGCATAGTCCTCAACTGCGAATTTTATACTGCTGTTGCTAACTTGCCAAACGTGGCACCTATGGCAAAATCTTTCCTATATGAGGCAAACTTTGGGGGATACATGTGTTCAGCAGTGGACTTTTATAAGCATAATGGAGTATTGAATGGTTCATAATTACTTGCATCCATTCACTCTAATTTGTAATTTGTAGTGGTCATGGTGCAATGCTATATCGCATCGCTGCAAACCATTAATCGCCAGTGGTTTAGAATCTTTGTGCTATATTCATCAACTCATCACCTTCGTTATTATATACAATTACTGCCAATCGGCCTAGCCTGGTTCCTATATTTGGTCTAAAGTCTAAAATCTACTTCAAAATTATGCCTCGGTATCTGAACCGTTTGACTGCGGCGCTACTACCCGCGAGCTTATAACTAGTTAGTACGGTCTATAAATAATTGTTCATTGTTTTGTCCATGAGCTATTTATAAATTTGAAAGCCTCCATGGTGCAGGAGAAATGTATGGGATGTAATAAAAAAAAAGAAAAAAGAAAATAAAAATAGCAGTACACAACTAGATTATACACCAGGTTATTTCTACAACGGGAGTGTCATAGGCTACTTGGGTATAGAAATTGATTTTAGCGGGCTGATTGAAAAGAACTAGAAATAGAAATATAAACATCTCTCGGCAGAGGCTCCCCAGTACCAACTCCTTCCTCTTGATCGCATTTAGCACAGAGCGGTTCGAATGGTTGACGACCGAGTTCTTTACGATCGGCTCCAATTCCAGCCGCTCAATTTCAGCGTCGCACATCGCGACAAAACTCGCGATACTCTCCAAATCATCTGGATGATTAGCGGTCCACCTTTGTGCGATTTAGAAGAAGTTTTCTTCCTCGCACAACTTCCTTGTGGAATCGATTACCACCAACGATTTTTCCGGACCCATACCACTTAGGGACCTTCAAGACAAGAGCCTACTCCTTTTTAAAAGGCCGGCAACGCATCTGCATTTCCCCTGGTGATGCAGTTGTTCATGGGTGGCGGTAGTCACTTACCATCAGGTGAGCCGCATGCTCGTTTGCCCCCTCTCCTATTAAAAAAAATAGGCTGACCTATTTCCAGTTTTGCTTATTGTTCAGTTATAAGTTATGAACAAAGTATTTGACTCTAAATTAGAACTTTTATAATTGTACTTCAAAAAAATTGCTTTAAATCACATATCACCTAACGCGTTTGAGAAATCTTTCAATTAATTTACCATATTTGGCATCACAGGGAACGATTCAATTCAATTTTATTTTATTTGTGGCGCGCTTCGTGCAAATAGACAGTGGAATTTTATTAGATCCGCACTAAGCACCTCTGAAATTGGAAAAGTGATATATGTACGTAGTGTAGGGAAAATTTATTTTTGTGCATCGATCGGCTTATATTTTTGTAATCTATGGGGCGCCCTTTGAATATTGGTGTTTATCTGAAATGTCTAAATAATAGTTAAAAATTAAATATTTTTTACAACCGACTTCAATATAAATTATACGAATAACTCTAAAACTATTGGTCGGACCTTGATCAAATTAAATGCATAGATAAATATATATGATTCAATGATAATACATATGCTGCACTAAAAGTATCGGGAATGGAATATTTCCACTGTTCCTGTCATATTAAAATCTTTTTAATTGAAAATTCCTTGATTTTTTAAAATTGAACACCATTTATTTATTTAAAAAAAGATTCTCGGTCTTGTCACAAGGTTTTGTCAAACTTGTTTAGTCGTTGAGAAAATGGAATTGGCTCGAGAATATTCAAGAGCGATGATTTATTATGACTTTCGAAGGGCTTTAACACAAAAACAGTGTGTTGGCCGGATGATTTCTGCATTTGGTGATGAAGCCCCATCCAAAACCACAATTTATCACTGGTTTGCTTAATTTCAACGTGGACGTGTCAAGCTCAGTGATGATCCCCGTCAAGGTCGTCCAAAAACTGCAGTCACCCAAGAAAACGTTGATGCTGTGCGTAAGCTGATTGGGGAAGATCGACATGTGACATACCGCGAAATTCAGGCAACTTTAGACATTGGCATGAGTCAAATACTCCAATCTTGCATGAACAATTAGGTGTAAAAAAGTTGTTTTCCCGATGGATACCGCATTCGCTCTGTGAAGAGCAAAAAGCGGCTCGCGTTACTTGGTGCGTCAGAACTCTCGAAAGATTCCACGCAGGATCCTCAAATGCTGTATACAACATCGTATCAGGTGACGAATCCTGGATATACGCGTACGAACCCGAAACAAAAAACCAGTCACGAGTTTAGGTGTTCGAAAATGAGTTAAAGTTAATAAAAATTGTTCGTTCACGGAGTGTTGCAAAAAAATGGTGGCCACGTTTGTCTCCAAAACCGGCCATGTTACGACTATTCCTCTTGAGGGACAAAGAACGGTTAATGCAGAATGGTATGCTAGCATTTGTTTGCCACAGGTCGTTTCTGAACTCCGTAAAGCCGCATCATCCTCCATCACGATAATGCGAGTTCTCACACCGCACACAGAACAAACGAGTTTTTAGAGCAAGAAAACATATAATTATTAGACCATCCGCCGTACAGCCCCGACCTAAGCCCTAATGATTTCTATACTTTCCCTAAAATAAAGAATAAATTGCGTGGACAGAGATTTTCATAATTAATTTTTTATCTTATTATTTCATCTTATATTATTCATATTAAATTTTATTATTTCATCAATAAATATACTCAATAGATGTTTCATATCTATACATATAATAAATCTGTAGAAAAGCCGTGTCTGTAATTGTAACATATTTTTGAAAAAACAAGTCCAGGGTACTAAATAAAGTGTGCTGAAGCTAAATTAGTGGTTTTTAGAAATTTCGTCTGTCTGTCTGTCTGTCTGTGTATTACCGATTCACGCCAAAACTACTGGACCAATTTCCATAAAATTTTATATGTAGGTAGTTAGTACCCCGGGACAACTTATAGGCTTCTTTTTATCCGATTACGAAACTTAAAAAAGAAGCTTAAGTATTTTTCTTCCTTCTTAAGTTAATAGGCGGGATGACGGGTGATTTTTTTAAAGAAATATTATATTTGTAAATTAAGTTTAAAATTAGTTTTAACCTTTGCATAACAATTTGAAACTGCGCTGACGACATACATACGTTTTAATTATCAAAACAGCGCCCCATCTATCATCAAATGAGAAATGCCTACATTTTGCTTTTAGTAACTAATAAATTATATAAATAACTTACATTTATATGTTTAAATAATTACATTAATAAAATTATTTTAAAATCCTAAGGCTTAATTTAATCGTTATTTCATTTTAAAAGTGCAATAATTAAATTAAAAAAAATAATAGATAAAAGTGACATCTATTATCTAAAAACATCATGACATCATCTATTAAACGTATGAACATTTATATTATTTTGAACTAAAAAACATATCAATTTTCATACGTTTAATACTATATCTGTATGCAAACTGATTAAAACTGGTCTGACGGCAATTATTGAAAAATTCTCATTAAACCATTATTTAGTGAAATGGTGTCATTTCATGATATTTATCACTGTTTGTTGACCATGTCATAATATAGCTTAGCCAAACAAAGAATAGAGATCGTTTAACGATATCAGTAACTAAACACAATATTACTATTTCATAATAATATCTTCATACCGTCAAATAGTTTTTCACCGCTAGCGGCGTTGATAGCGTGTGTTTTAACGGAAACAGATTTTTAATAGAATCAACATCACTTTATGCCTTTTTTATACAATAAATAAATGTTCCCGGCTTTGGGGTGGCTCTTGAGCCTTCTTTATAGTATAGTTTTGACTTTCATAGTATTAATGTAATATAGCGCCCTCTACTTACTCTAAATAAACTAATGATAAGTAACTGATAAAATTAAATTTTAGAATGCTACCGAATACTTATTCGTGCAGCATCAAAAATTCTCACACTTAAAAATATCTAGACCGGTGGTCATTATCGGGATTATTTACCACAATAACCACATTTGGCAAAATGGCTAACAACACTGTTGTACACAAAACTAAGATTAGGAGAGAAGCTCTTTAGTTCAATATATTGTTTGTCCGTAGGCATAGGTTTCATTTTACCTACTTCATATGTTATCACGTTATCTGATGTAAATAATTGGAAATTAAGTGCACTGTGTGATTTTATCTCTATTTGATGGAATAGTTCGTGGCATCGTTGGGTTTCGAATTACTCGGTAGATATGGTCAACAATGGTACAAAAGCTTTGTTTCAATTTTTATGAATTTTATTTAAACAAATACGAGAGCCGTGTCGCCTTGAGATTTCATCACGGCAAGGGAGCAAAACGTGTATGAGTCCTTTGAGGACAAATGAATCTGTTATGGGAAATTTTACGTGCTGACTTACCACATACCCAGTGAAGTGGTTAAGAATAACTTTGTGGGCAAACCTAAATGTCGGAGTAGTAGTTGAAGGATTGCGGCATATTCTTTTCTGCTCACAAACACTATAGGTAATGGGGAGCCGTGTGCATAGTAGTGAGACGTATGTAAGCTGCTACTTTAGTTTTTATACCTTTAATGAGACTTTTTGTTGGATTTTTGAGTTTTCATATTATCAGACAAATCAAGATCTTTGTGACAGTAGCGGTTTCATAGCTCACATTAGATATGGAAATGAATTGGCTGTTGCGAAAAAATACCTTTAAATATCGAAGACAGCAGATTTTACTTAAATAAAGATTTATTTTATTTTACTTGTCAAAGGCAAAGGTAAATTTCATAGTACATAAGCATTATTATATATTTTTACATATATGTTAAATGCAATTTGAAGTGTCGATTTACCACGTTCTCGGCGGTGAAAAAAACCTGAATATCTGAGAAGTTCTCCAGCTGAGGTGATCCAGCGTTGGCACTTTTTTGGCCAAAAGCTCTGTGACATGTGCCCAGTAGTGACATGTATGTAGGTCGCTACTTTTTTAGTTTTAATGGGGCAGTTATGCTGTTTTTATATCATTCATATTTTCGGAGATGTTACGTTTTTGTTTTCACACTACCGTAAATATTAACGGTAGCAAAGATCCGAAAGAATAGAACTCTTCACTGTTATCATTACAACCTATCAAAAGTCCACTGAAATGAACATAGGTCTCCCCCATAACTTGTCAAATAGGCTGGATATTTGCTTTAGTTACCACGCTTGGCAGGCAGGTTGGCAACCGCAGCCTTTATTATTTTGAACTGTTGTCAGGAACATGATGTTCCCCATCTCCTGTTTGTTTTTCTCTATCGCCTCTTAGGACACACATGGAACTATATGAGGCGGCGGATTCTCTTTCGCCGCCACAACAAGTCGAATATTTTTCTGCTTTCGATCATGAGTGTAGTTCTACCCACGTTCATTGCGAATAGAACTTCATTTGCAATAAAAGTAATCATAAGGATTTTATCGTGTTTAATTTTAACTTTTATAATTGATGACGTTTCGGGCACTATACAGAACCCATGGAGAGGGGGCCGGGGGTTCATTTGTTGTCTATCAGATCTGATATAATGGTTGGGACGATACTCAACAAGTTGACATACTTTCAGACTTCTCGTAGCGTCGGTGCTTCACATCAGCAATACGTTGTTTTAGGCAATTTTTTATGGAACTTTCTTCCAAAGATGTGTTTTGTACAACCCGCTTATATAGAAGTTAAAATGTAACGTGATTTATTACAATTTGTTTTATCATACGTGTAGTATTCATCATTATCAGAACTGCATTTATGAAATGTTGAAGTATACTCGAACGTAGAAAAAAAATCAGAACCTATTTTATGGTGTCAATCAATATTAAATGGAAACAACGATATGAATCAAATATCGCATAAAAGACATTATTTTGATAAAAATAAATTATGAATGAATGTAAAGAGTAAATAATAATAGTAATAAAATTGGATTCCAAAACTATTTATCTTACTTATGGATAGATAAATCGGAAGACAGGTTCAGTACAAAAAAAAATGTAGATATTTCTAGACATATGATATTAATGAAATTCTGAAAAACTTATTTCCGCATGTGTCCCTCAATCATCTAGGTCCAATAGTCTTTGGGAGTTCAAAAACTTCTTTGAAAAACTGACATAGATACACAGACACCGACTTGACTCTAAAAGTGATCGAACTTTACTAAATTTGGCGTGGAATACATTTAATGATGTTTGTAAAAAAGAAGACCACGCGAGCGAAGCCGCGGGAAAAAGCTAGTAATAAATATGATTCGCAATACAGATCATATCTAGCTTAGACATTATTACTTTAGACTAATTTAAGCGTAGCAAAATGTAATTTGTGATAGCGTTATTTCTTATCTGCCGACGTAATAAAAAGCTTGTAAATGTTATATTTTATTACCTATTAATTTACCGTAATTTAATCTAAGATAATTATCAAAGATGTGGTAAAGGTGGTCATCAATATCATGATGATCATTACAGCCCTTCATAAGTCCACTGCGGAACATAGGCCTCCACGAGGAATGCCACAAGGCACGGTCTTGAGCTACCTGCATTCGTTGACTTCCTGCATGTCCTACCAGGTCGTCACTCCATATAAGGAGGGGGGGGGGGGTACACTTTGCCTACTATTTATTTTATTGAAGTGAAAACTTCTTTAGCATCGTTGTCATTTGGATCTTCGTCGCAGCTGCCGCCGCCAGTCTGTGTACCTTATAATTTATGTTACTTTACCGTTACAGCGTATCAAAAGTCCACTGCTGAACAAAAACCTCCCCATATGTTTCCTCATAGGGGGAATATTTGTCATAGTTGTCCCCACTTGGCAGGCGGAATGGTAACCGAAGTATTTTATTTCTTAGTTGTTATTAGGAAAGTGCTGTGGTCCATCTCATGGTTTGTTTCCCTTTGTCGCCACTAACGAAACCCACCCAACGATATAGAGTAGTGGCTATCCTTACACCGCCACTACACGGCACATCACTGGTACTTTATAATGCCATAATTTTTTTTATCGTTGCCCAAAGTCGTCTCTTAAGCAATGTATTCTTTGATTCAACATTCATTCATATCTAAGTCCACTGCTGAACATAGCCCTACCTACATATTGATTTAAAAGGGATTTTTTTAAATCTTATTATAAGCCAGTGCTTGACCACAATCCCACCTGGTGGTAAGTGGTGATGCAGCTCTAAATGGTAAATCGCGCTGTTTTAGCGTAACAAAAGCCTATTCACTCTTGCCTTGAAGACGCCCAGATTGTGTTCTCTCTTGTGCCTAGTTTTGCGTTGAAGTCTCCCGTTAACACCATATAGTGGGTTTCGGAGAAATGCATGGATCTAGATATTCCTCATACATTTCATCCACCTCCTCGTCGAGTGCCGAGGTTCGTGCGTAAGCCTATATGACCTTTAGCGAATACCGGTCGGTGATACTGAGTATAAAGTACATAAATCTCGTCGACACACTCCCAATCTTTTCCACGTTGTTAACGAGAGACTTGTGGACAATAAATCTGACACCTCCTTGAGACAGATGGTGGCCCTTCCTGTGATAGAAAGAATTGCCGGATTCGAGGATTACCGTAGCCAGGAATAGTGGGGTCGCCGGATACTAGTGCCGTCTTTTGTAACTCTAGCGCTAGAATCGGAATATCGGCTCAGAATAGCCCCATTTAACGACCAATCTGAGAAGCTCCAATGAAATCCAACGGTACTACGAGAATATGCGACGGTTGTAAACAAATCACTGATTGATTTATTATATTTTCCTAAGTTTTACGGATTTCATCGCGTTTAATTTAACTTTTAAAAAATATTCAAAAACTGAAGGTAACCGGGCTAACTATGACATCGGGACGTCAAGCACCTCAGTCCCCCCCCCCCATGACCATGGTTGCTGTAAAGCACCCGAAACATCGGGAATTTAAAAAGTTAAATTAAACGCGATAAAATCTGTACGGTGGAGGACGGAGTGCAGAGTTGGCACGTGGAATGTTAGAGGAGGCATGAGAGATAAGACGAATGAGTTGATCGAAATAATGAAAGAAAGAGAATTAGATGTCGTGTGTATGTCGGAGACCAAACGGAAGGGCAGTGGTACTGAAGAGCTCCCTGGCGGGGCGTTAGCTCTATGGTCCGGAGTCCCGGAGAGCAAGAACGCCTGCCAGGGAGTGGGGGTGCTGCTGTCTTCTCGGTTGGTCGATGTTATGACTGAATATAAGTTTGTGAACTCAAGACTTCTCTGGGTTCGCTTTAAATTGGGACTGACGAAGTTATTCCTTTTGGCTGTTTATGCGCCGGTGGCTTCGTCGTCCAGGGCTGAGCTGGAGGAGTTTTGGGAGAATGTAAGAGAAGTTCTAGATTTGGCTAGGGGAAACGAAAGGATTGTTGTATGTGGTGATTTGAATGGATGGGTTGGTACCGCTCGACCAGGGTACGAGTCGGTACTTGGAAAGTTTGGCGATAAAAGGGTTAATGATGCTGGCAAGCTTATACTGGCGGTATGCAAGGAAAAGGGTCTTCTTGTGACAAACACTATGTTTAATCACAAGAAAATCCATATGTATACTAGAGAAAGAAAGAATGAGAGAAGTATGATCGATTTGTTCCTGGTGGATGACCGACTGCGAAAACAGGTTATGGATACGCGAGTGTTCAGGGGTGCTGACCTGGAAACGGATCACTATCTAGTGATTACTAGATTTAGGGGTCTGTTCGCGGGTTGGCGCTACCGGACGACAGTGACAGAACCACAGTCGGTCTGTCGCATCCGAAGCTGGAAGCTTCAGGAAGCGGATACTAGGGACAAATATCATGCGAGGGTAGCCGAAAAGCTTGACACCATCGATGGCAGAAACGAATGTGTAGAAAGAACATGGCAGAACCTTAGGGATGGAATGGTAAGTGCAGCGGAAGAAGTGTGTGGAACAATAAAAAGAGGCAGTAGTAAAAGAAGAGATGCATGGTGGAATGATGAAGTGAAAGAAGCTGTAAAGAAGAAGAAGAAAGTATGGTTAGACTACTTGGCCTCTAGTAATGATAAGGATATGAGAGAGAAGATGAAAGAAAGATATAAGCTGCAGAAAGTTCACACGAAAGCATTGATTGAGGAAGTGCGTGAAAGGTGTAGAATGGAAGCGGATGAAAGGTTGTCGCACAACTTTAAGGAGAACTCCAAACTCTTCTGGAAAGAGGTTGGAAGGACCCGAAGTGGTGCGACGGCCTTAAGAATGAACAAAGTGCTTTCGAGAACTAATGACGTCCTCTCAGAAAAATCGGACGTCATGCAGCGATGGAGCGAATTTTATAGAGAAATGTATGCGTGTGATGATCTTAGTGAGGGATCCGGGGATGACGCCGTGACTGGCACGCCAGACCCGGACCTCGATGACACTGAGGTCATCAGTATGAAAGAGATTGAACGTGCGATTCGAAGTTTGAAATGTGGTAAGGCTGCGGGACTAGACAGAGTTACTGCTGAAATGGTCAAGTATGGTGGGCCTCGCGTCTGGGACAGCTTTCATCTGCTGTGCAATTTGTGCTGGCGGACGGGGGATGTCCCGGATGATTGGCGATCCGCAGTCATTGTGCCTTTATATAAAGGTAAAGGTTCACATTTTGACTGCGGGTGCTATCGGGCGATCAGCTTGACCAGTTTAGCAAGTAAAGTTTACTCGAAGGTTTTGACACGTAGAATGCAAGAGAAATCGGAAAGATTTCTATGGGAGGCACAATGCGGATTTAGACCTGGAAGAGGATGCACGGATCAAATGTTTTCTCTCCGCATGATCACGGAAAAGCTTCTGGCTGTTAACCAGAAGATTTTCTGTGCTTTTGTGGATCTTGAGAAAGCATTTGATAAGGTTGTAAGGAAGAAAATGTGGGAACTGTTGCCGGGGTATGGTGTGGATGGCCGATTGCTAAGGGCTGTGCAGTCTCTTTACTGTGACTGTAAAGCCTGTGTGCGGGTAGGGCATGACCTGTCACCCATGTTTAGCGTCCAAACGGGCGTAAAACAGGGTTGTGTCATGTCTTCCTGGCTGTTCATACTGTATCTCGACAGCTGTTTACAAAAGCTGAAAGATAGCTGTTTGGGTGTGAAATTGGGTGACATAAAAGTAAATTGTCTGCTGTATGCTGATGATGCAGTGCTTATTGCACCATCAGAGGCAGAACTGCAGGCATTAGTCACGTGTATGAAAGAGGAATGTGAAATTAAAGGTCTCCGTTTGAATGCTAATAAAACTAAGGTTCTGGTATTTGAAAGGGACGAAGAGAGAACGAAGTGTGAAATATGGGTAAATCAGGAATGTCTAGAACAGGTAAATGAAATTGTATACTTGGGGAGTGCTTTTAGCCGGGATGGAAGATGTGATTTAGATGTGGACAGGCGTGTCGCTGCCGGGAACAAAGTCAATGGTGCCATGACTGCGTTAGTCAAAAGGCAAGGCGTAGCGAAGAGTGCACGCCTTGCAATACATAACGCAGTGTTGGTACCGACTTTGTTATATGGCAGCGAAACCTGGGTATGCCAGAAGAAGCATAAAAGTAAGTTGAATGCAGTGGAGATGCGATCTCTTCGTAAAATGTGCGGCGTTACTATGGCCGACCGAAAGCGAAACGAAGAGATTCGCAATATGGCAGGTTTGAAAGATGACCTTATCACAAAAATTGATAAGGGCGTGCTTCGGTGGTTTGGGCACGTTGAGCGAATGAGTGAAGACCGAATGGTGAAGAAAATATATAGCGCGAAAGTTAATATTAAAAGGTGTCGAGGTAGACCGAGACTAACTTTCGAAGACCATGTGAGCAAATTGCTCGAAGAGGGTAGGGTCAAGAGTACTCGGATACCTAGACGTGCATGTATGAAGAAGATAATGAATCTGAAAGAAGCGAAAGAGATATGTAAGGATCGTGACACTTGGCGATCTGTTCTCTCTGGCTACCCCGTCAGGGATTGTGCGTGAAGATAAGTATAAGTAAGTATAAAATCTGTAAAAAATAGTTTCATTTAAATCACTGATTGACCATGTTTGCTGCTATGCGCGCTAGCTTTTTGGATCGCGTTACTCACTCGACCAAGCGCTACCTAAGCAGGACTAATTTATTCAGGATATTAAATTATGTTCAAAAGTAAGTAAAAATAAAATTGGGATACATATTTAGATATAATAGTTGTGTATGCAGGTAGGTACTATATTAGGTAGCTATGTATTTATAGCTTATTAATACCGTATCCTTTCTAGTCCAGAAGCTTGAAAACGTCTTCCCATGCAGCGGTGAAGAGTTCGGGGATATAACGTCACCCTGTCTTACACCTCTCTGCAATTGGATAGGTTTCGTACTCTGGTTCTGTACTCGGATAGCCATCGTAGCCCTACTGTACAAGCACTTCAGCACTTCAATATACCGACAGTCAACTTGGCATCGTCGACATGAAGGGACTGCAGCACCGCCCAAATTTCGACGGAATCAAAGGCTTTCTCATAGTCCACATACACCAGACATAGTAGCAAATTGTACTCTTTGAACTTCTGTACAATTTGCCGAAGGGTATATATGTGGTCTATAGTGCTAAAGTCTTCTCGGAAACCGGCTTGTTCGGGAGGCTGGAAGTTATCAAGTCTGCGCGCGAGATGATTCGTAATGACTTTCGAAAACAGCACGTAGACGCGGCTCAGAAGGGAAATCTGTCTGTAGTTCTTCAAGAGAGCATTGTCACCTT
This sequence comes from Parnassius mnemosyne, assembly GCA_963668995.1. Taxonomy (NCBI): domain Eukaryota; kingdom Metazoa; phylum Arthropoda; class Insecta; order Lepidoptera; family Papilionidae; genus Parnassius; species Parnassius mnemosyne. The sequence continues at coordinate 18,158,716 of CAVLGL010000104.1, read as the reverse complement.
TCTTGTAGAACAAGTCCATCGCACTTCTGCTCCACGCCTCCGGTGTAATGCCATGATTGAGGACGTAATTAAAGAGCTCTTGAAGGACTTCAATTACCGGTTTTCCAACCGCTTTCAGAAGCTCCGCTGTAATTCCAACCTCGCATGGGTACTTGCCGTTTTAAAGGTGCTGGAGAGCCATTCTAATCTCGCTCAGACTGACGTCCGGGATATCATCGGAATAGTGTCGGATAAGACTCGCCCTTGGATCGTTACTCACTCTAACGTGTGGCTCCAACGATTATGTGTACAGCTGCCCATATAACCTCTTAATCTCACTCAAAATCTCAGGTGTCCCGGAAACGACGCTGCCCTACTCGGTCTTCAGCTTCGACAGTTGGCTCTTTCTGGCAGGCAGATCCCTAGCAAAGATTTTGGAGCCCTGGTTCCACTCGATCACTTCTTCAATACGAGCAGTATTAAAGTTGCGTAAGTCCCGCCGCATGCATTTGCAGATCTGTCTGTTCAGTTACGAGTACCTGCATGCTATCAAATCTACTGAAGATTGCAGCTTCATATCCCGTCTAACAGCCATGAGATTAAGAGTGAGGAGAGTTTTTGTGTTCTTCTGCGGCGGGTTTTGCAAAACTTACCTCCGACCGCATAGACAGTTTCCACGAGCTTGTCTTTTATATCGTCCACTGCATTGCAATATTTTAGGCACTGAAAACGGTTTTGTAGCTCGTGCTGAAAGGTTTCGGGACTTTGGATTAGAGCACCAGGAGGGCGGAGCGTTGACTTCATTAGACGAGACCTCTCCAACTTAACGTTTAGGTTCAAATGTGCCTCTCGCCATTCGGTGATCGATGCCTTTTTTCACCCTCGCGATCACTGAGACATCACTGAACAGTTGTCGTCTGGTCGTCATAATGAAGTCAATCTCATTTTTTGTTGAACCGTCGGGGCTCGATCAGGTCTACTTCCTGTGGGGCCGCTTCTGGACGAATGAGTTCATCATAAAGAGTCCCTCTTTCTCCATGGAGTCAGCCAGCTGCTGGCCCCTTGGGTTCTGTTGCCCTATTCCGAATTTCCCTACTTTCAGCTCATCGTTCAATCTTGTGCCTAGCTTTGCGTTGAAGTCTCCCATAAACATTGTATAGTGGGTTTTGGAGGAATGCATGGCTCTAGAGATATCCTCATATATTTGCTCCACCTCCTGATCGGGGTGTGCCAAGGTTGGTGCGTAAACCTGTATGACCTTCAGCGAATACCGTTTGGTTATTCTGAGTATAAGGTTCGCAACCCTCGTCGACACACTCTCGATCTTTACGTTGTTAACGAGAGACTTGTGGACGATAAATCCGACACCTCCTTGAAACAGATGGTCGCCCTCCCGGTGATAGAACAAGTTGCCGGATTCGAGGATTACCGTGTCGTCCCCCTCACTTCGGACCTCGGATAATCCTATAATATTCCAGCGCAACTTGTCTATCTCTTCTTCCAGCTCCAGGATCCTCTTGACAGCCCTCAGGGTGCGTGCGTTATAAGTTGCCAGGTCGAGTCGTCGTAGGTGGCAACCGAACCTGCACCGGAGATTCTTAGCACTCCCCGCCCCGCCGTTACCATGGTCGCCACCGTAGCCTATACCGTAGCGAATAGCGGAGCCGCCGGGGTCTGGGGGCCGTCTTTTTGTAACTTTTATCATGGGGGGTATATTACCATAGGTGCCACGCTTCGCGAGCGGGTTGGCAACCGCAGATTTTTTATTGTTGTTTTGCTGTGCAAGATCAGAAAGATGCTGCTGCCCATCCTCTGCCTCAGTTTCCCTCTGTCGCCTCTTACGACACCCACGGGAAGATATGGGGTAGTGAGTATTCTTACCCGCCACTACACGGGGTGCACTACACTTTTTTATTACATAAGTATTTTATTTTATTTATTTATTTATTTATTATTGGATAAAAATAGTTACATTAATGCTATGCGGCACAGCGAAAAACCACGCAGGTTTGTGTTGCGTGCCGTTCCGTCTACATTTACAAAAATGGGGATAATGCAATATAAAGCTAGTCGAAATGATTAAAGTTGAGTGGATCGCGATTTTTTTGAGTTGGTGATAATAGAGATGTGTGCAATTACGGGTAATGATTTCAGTGGTGTATAGTATAGTGCATGCTCTGGTATTAAAGGCAAGCACCTAGCTCCCGAGTTAGCAAGGCTCTATAGTTTTTAACGAGACTTTAGAAAGGCTAAGATCAGAAGTCTCAGCCTGAAATTAACTCCAAAGAATTACTTTATTCTATATATTGCTTTATGACAACTGTTAGGGAAGAAAGGTTCTTGAGTGGCAGCCTCGTACCGACAAGTGAAGTATAGAACGATACCCCACTAGATGGAGTGACTACCTGGTAAGAGTTTCTTGTCGGAAGCCTATATTAATCAGAGGACTTGTGATTGACTGTAATGGTGATGGTGGTGATGATAATGTTGTATCTGATGCTGAAGATATTATGTGTTCCTCGGTATGTAATGTACTTCCTTGTGACTGTGTTTGTGTATAAGTATATGTATTTATTTGTGTGAATTCAAAAATAAATTGTACTGTTAATAAAGAAGTTTGTAAATTATCTAAAACTAAAATATTCTCGAATAAAAGATCTGAATTGAAAATTAAATAGAATCTGTACTAAACCTAACGAAGCAACTAACAAAGAATTCGCTAATTGTGTTAAGCCACTACACATTTTTGCAGAGTATTCGTTAATTTACAGCCAAGTGGCAGATCGCCAAAAGATTTGCCGCGATTTATTTTACTTTTTATCACATAGTAAAATTTAATTTGTATGGTCAGAGTAAAATTGGTAAAATAAATACTAGATTCTCTGTAAACTTAATATTTTGCTTTCAACTTCATACTAAATCTTCAATAACTGACCTGCTTTATGTAAATAACCATTATTACTTCCATCGTCTTAAAGAACGCGTTTTAATAAATTAAGATGCTCTCACCAAATGTAACAGCTGTAATATATTTGGTGAGATCTCAAGTGGCCATTGTTTTGAGTTCGGTGTTTTATAATTGCTTCGATTAATTTACCTAACTGATTGCAAGATTCAATTCTCAGTGGTAATAAATAGTTTCTTGTGGCCGCAGCAATTTATTTATATATATTTATTTTTTATAGAATATAGATGACAAATGAGCTCACAGTCCACCTGATATCCTCGATTAAGAATCAAAATGCAGATGCGATACCCCTGAGGACTAAAATGGAGTGCCTCGTTTCCGGTAACAAAGGTCGCTGTAGTATCTTGAATTGTATGCTTGGGCTGGGATTTAATTTTATTAATTATAGCTATATATAGGGTATATAGTAGCTTAAAAATAATAAATTTATTAATTATTTTTAATTTATTAATTACATGCGAAATAATTCGTAAAATTTAGTTTCATTTTAATTCACGTAAACAAGAAATCTCTTTAAAGGGAATTCTGACGCTCCTTAAACCTTTCATCATTAAGTAGTCACTCATATTTGTCTCGAATGGATTTTATGAAGCAGCATAGTTAGTAAATGACTGAAAATATAAGCGATTTATGATAAATATACATAAAACAGATACGATCGGGGGGGATCACAGGAGGGGGACATAGATTCTTATTAGATACTAGCTGTTCCCCGCGACATCGCCCGCGTGTTATTTGGGGTTTTAATTTTTTTGCGCGGAACCCTAATTCTTTTTCTAAAATAAATGTTGCCAGACAGATAGACAGACAGACGGACAGACAGACAGACAGACAAAAACTTTAAAATTTGTATTTTTGTTATTAGTACCGTATATACTTTCATACGCATTTAGTAAAGAGCTGTAATTTTGACATTACAAACAGACACTTCAATTTTATTTATTTGTATAGATTATTATCAGTCGTCGATAAGGAATTTACTTCGATATGCTTTAGTTTATTATGCTTTAGTATTATAACCTAGCACAGTATCTTTTTATGTCCTAGCACAGTATTTAACCGAAATGCGATATAATGTTTTTTTTTCTAATTAGAATTAACTATAAATCTATTAAATCTCGCCATGGTAGCTCAGGGGATAAGCGTTTGCTATATTTCACAGTACGCGAATAACCCGGGTCCGATCCCCGCCGGCATCAATGAAAGTGTTAATTCCAATTAGTGCTGACTTACCACGTACTCGGCGGTAAAGGAAAACCTGCCTGTCTAAGAAATAAGAAAAAAATATTTCGAAGACGTTCGCCAACACGCATTGGAGCAGCGCGGCGGACATTTTCTTGCCCTTAGACCCTCCCAGAAATGACGGGAGGCCTGTGCCCAGCTGTGGGACGTGTATAGACTGTAACTTTACTTTTTTATTAAGTCTCTATTAAGTATATCTGCTAATCAGTCTGAAATATTCCGTTGCTGTATAACGGATGGTCTTAATGACCACAATGAGGGATAATAATTTTAGCTCACCATATGTCACGTGTTGAGAGTGAGGTGAACTTATTTGTTCCAACAATACATTCTTGTCATAATTAAAACCTATCAAAAGATCACTCCTGTATATGGGTCTCAGATTAACACAATGCATAGTCCTCAACTGCGAATTTTATACTGCTGTTGCCAACTTGTCAAACGTGGCACCTATGGCAAAATCTTTCCTATATGAGACAAACTTTGGGGGATGCATGTGTTCAGCAGTGGACTTTTATAAGCATAATGGAGTATTGAATGGTTCATAATTACTTGCATCCATTCACTCCACGAATGATGCACCAAGTCTTTGTTGTAATTTGTAGTGGTCATGGTGCAATGCTATATCGCATCGCTGCAAACCGTTAATCGCCAGTGGTTTAGAATCTTTGTGCTATATTCATCAACTCATCACCTTCGTTATTATATAAAATTACTGCCAATCGGCCTGGCCTGTTTCCTATATTTGGTCTAAAGTCTAAAAATCTACTTCAAAATTATGCCTCGGTATCTGAACCGTTTGACTGCGGCGCTACTACCCGCGAGCTTATAACTAGTTAGTACGGTCTATAAATAATTGTTCATTGTTTTTTCCATGAGCTATTTATAAATTTGAAAGCCTCCATGTTGCAGGAGAAATGTATGGGATGTAATAAAAAAAAAGAAAAAAGAAAATAAAAAGAGCAGTACACAACTAGATTATACACCAGGTTCTTTCTACAACGGGAGTGTCATAGGCTACTTGGGTATAGAAATTGATTTTTGCGGGCTGATTGAGAAGTACTAGAAATAGGATAGAAATATAAACATCTCTCGGCAGAGGCTCCCCAGTACCAGCTCCTTCCCCTTGTTCGCATTCAGCACAGAGCGGTTCGAATCGTTGACGACCGAGTTCTTTACGATCGGCTCAAATTCCAGCCGCTCAATTTCAGCATCGCACATCGCGACAAAACTCGCGATACAATCCAAACCATCTGGATGATTAGCGGAAAGTTTTTGTCCGTCTGTCTGTTTGTTCCAGCTAATCTCCGAAACGGTTAGACCGATTTTGACGGGATTTTCACTGACAGATAGCTGATGTCACAAGGAGTAACTTAGACTACTTTTACTGTTGCATCCCTTTGCAATTTCTTTCGCATCTACCATGGGGAGTGCTCTGAGGAATTATTCGGATTAATCCCAGCCGCCAAATTTCACGAACGCACATCGCGGCAGAACTCCCGATACCATCCACACCATCTGGATGATTGGCGGTCCACCACTGTGCGATTTAGAAGATGTTTTCTTCCTCGCACGACTTCCTTGTGGAATCGATTACCATCAGCGATTTTTCCGGACCGATACGACTTAGGGACCTTCAAGACAAGAGCCTACTCCTTTTTAAAAGGCAACGCATCTGCGTTTCCCCTGGTGATGCAGTTGTTCATGGGCGGCGGTAGTCACTTACCATCAGCTGAGCTGCATGCTCGTTTGCCCCCTCTCCTATTAAATAAAATAGGCTGACCTATTTCCAGTTCTGCTTATTGTTCAGTTATAAGTTATGAATAAAGTATTTGACTCTAAATTAGAACTTTTATAATTGTACTTCAAAAAAATTGTTTTAAATCACATATCACCTAACGCGTTTGAGAAATCTTTCAATTAATTTACCATATTTGGCATCACAGGGAACGATTCAATTCAATTTTATTTTATTTGTGGCGCGCTTCGTGCAAATAGACAGTGGAATTTTATTAGATCCGCACTAAGCACCTCTGAAATTGGAAAAGTGATATATGTACGTAGTGTAGGGAAAATTTATTTTTGTGCATCGATCGGCTTATATTTTTGTAATCTATGGGGCGGTGCCCTTTGAATGTTGGTGTTTATCTGAAATGTCTAAATAATAGTTTAAAATTAAATATTTTTTACAACCGACTTCAATATAAATTATTAAGAATAACTCTAAAACTATTGGTGAGACCTTGATCAAATTAAATGATAATACATAGGCTGCACTAAAAGTATCGGGAATGGAATATTTCCACTGTTCCTGTCATATTAAAATCTTTTTAATTGAAAAGTCCTTGGTTTTAAAAATCGAATACCATTTATTTATTTAAAAAAATATTCTCGGTCTTGTCACAAGGTTTTGTCAAACTTGTTTAGTCGTTGAGAAAATGGAATTGATTCGAGAAAATTGAAGAGCGATGATATATTATGACTTTCGAAGTGGTTAACACAAAAACAGTGTGTTGACCGGATGATTGCTGCATTTGGTGATGAAGGGCCATCTAAAATCACAATTTATCACTGGTTTGCTGAATTTCAACGTGGACGTGTCAAGCTCAGTAATGATCCCCGTCAAGGTCGTCCAAAAACTGCAGTCACCCAAGAAAACGTTGATGCTGTGCGTAAGCTGATTGAGGAAGATCTACATGTGACATACCGCGAAATTCAGGCAACTTTAGACATTGGCATGAGTCAAATACAAATAATCTTGCATGAACAATTAGGTGTTAAAAGGTTGTTTTCCCGATGGATACCGCATTCGCTCTGTGAAGAGCAAAAAGCGGCTCGCGTTACTTGGCGCGTCAGAACTCTCGAAAGATTCCACGCAGGATCCTCAAATACTGTATACAACATCGTATCAGGTGACGAATCCTGGATATATGCGTACGAACCAGAAACAAAAAACCAGTCACGAGTTTGGGTTTTCGAAAATGAGTTAAAGCCAACAAAAATTTTTCGTTCACGGAGTGTTGCAAAAAAAATGGTGGTCACGTTTGTCTCTAAAACCGGCCATGTTACGACTATTCCTCTTGAGGGACAAAGAACGGTTAATGCAGAATGGTATGCTAGCATTTGTTTGCCACAGGTCGTTTCTGAACTCCGTAAAGAGAACTGCAACCGCCGCATCATCTTCCATCACGACAATGCAAGTTCTCACACCGCACACAGAACAAAAGAGTTTTTAGAGCAAGAAAACATAGAATTATTAGACCATCCGCCGTACAGCCCCGACCTAAGCCCTAATGATTTCTATACTTTCCCTAAAATAAAGAATAAATAGCGTGGACAGAGATTTTCATCACCTGAAGAAGCCGTGGACGCCTACAAAACGGCCATTTTGGAGACCCCAACTTCTGAATGGAATGGCTGCTTCAATGATTGGTTCCATAGGATGGAAAAATGTGTCAAATTTCGCGGAGAATACTTCGAAAAGCAATAAATACATTTTTAAATAGTAATCACTTCCTTGATTCCCGAAGTTTTCAGTGCCCTCGTATATATATGAGACCACAAATGAATCAACAGCTTTCAAATGAAAAAAGAATCATCGAAATCGGTACACCCAGTAAAGAGTTATGAGGTAACACAAAGAAAACATACAGTCGAATTGAGTACCATCTCCTTTTTGAAGTCGGTAGAAAACAGAGTGATGTGGTGATGATAATAATATGAAAATATTTATTATGTTTGTGTTTGTATAAAACTTAGTGGTGTATTTTAATAGTTTTTTTTTCAATGATTCTTAACTTAAGAATTCTTTTGAGTTTTTGAGAATTTTTTTGAGTTTTGTTCAAAACATTTACGTTTGTACACTTCTTACATTTTCTAGGTTTCGCTAGATGGAATCAGATTTTCTCAAACCACTTTTAACTAAGTAGTATCTATGCGACCGAGCGTTAGAAAAAAAATCCCAGGGATGAAACCTTGTCTCAATACAAAATTTCATCCAAATCCTTAAAGTCGTTATCAAGAAACCAATTATATATTACATAACATATAGGTAAGAGGTATAGGATTCCTCGAACTGTTTTTTAGTATTGCTTTTATATACAAGTTTATAGTTGTTTAATGAAGTTGATTATTGAAATTGATTATTGAGTTTTTTTTTGCGATTATGTTTAGTTTAATTGAGAAAGGGATTTTAAACGTAAGACTGACTGCATTAAGGTACCATTCCGTAGCCGACCGCAGACAGCAGCAGCAGACGACGTGTCGTCGCGACACTACTGGTTTCTATGTAGTTCTATGAAATACCTTCCGTAGCTAGCGACACGTCGTTTGCCGGAGCGACGACATGTCGCACGACCGCAGATCAGTAGTGCCGCCAACGCCCGAGCGACACGTTGAATTTTTCTCAAAAAAATGAGTTTCACCGATTCCGTGGAAGAGAAACTGATAAACCAGGTGGCCCAATATCCCGCACTGTACGATGCATCTCACAATAATTTTTTGAAAAAATATAGGAAAGGAGTTAAAGAAAAGCGATAAATTGGTATACATATATATATATATATATATATATATATATATATATATATATATATATATATTTATATATATATATATATATATATATATATATATATATATATATATTTATATACAGTATTTATATATACTACCTATTTTGTTTACAGTAATAGAGTACCCACAGAACTTTCGCAACAGATTGGAATACGTGCTGCTGCCGCCTGCAGTCGGGTTCGGAATCATGACCGCAGCGACGTGTCGTCGCGACACGACGCGACGACACGTCGCCTGCTGTTGCTGTCTGCGGTCGGCTACGGAATGCTACCTTAAGACTAGTAATAACAAATTCAATGGCAAAGTGACTGTTTTCAAGTTATTTAAATTTTTTAATAACGAGTTGAACGCGTTCGTAAATAATATTATAACGTATACAGTCAGCATTGATTTTTTTTTTCTCTTTATTTATTTAGGGATTTTTATTTGTTAATATGTCAATCCCATTATAACTAATTTAAAATCTATACATTTATTATTAATCTGCACATACTCAATGCAATATCCGAGGTGGGGGCATGTAGAATGCCTTGCGCAATACCCATATTGTACATATTTATCTTATAGGTCCTTATAAATAATTCCCTTGCCCCTCGGTTCCGCTCACATTCCATTAAAAAATGATGTAAGTCTTCTATTACTCCACACGTTTCACAATTAGGTGAATCAGTTTTTTTCATCAGATAAGAAAATTTTTTTGATGGGATGTGACCTGTTCTTATTCTAAACATTATTTTAATAATATTTCTATTTATTTTTGTATCTATAAACCAGGGTATTCGGGGTGGCTCACTCTGTATCGTTTTGTACCAAATACCTTTAGTTTTGGAGCGTTCATTGAAAAACTCTTTCCATTCGGTATGACATAAATTTCTGAATTTTGGCAGTACTTCTGAGTAACAGGGGTTAATATTATACTCTACACCATTTACACAAGCAGAATTCGCTAATCTATCTGCCTCCTCATTACCCAATAGACCAATGTGTGATGGAATCCATTGCACTTTTGCACAGATATCGCGTAGACTGAACTCATATAGTTGGGAAAGTATGGTATAGGCTATCGAAACACCTCTGATTCCAGAGGCGGATCGAGCCAAGTGTTGGATAGCAGTTTTGCTGTCCGAGTATACAATAATTTTGTCCCAGTTATAGCTTGCGGCATACCTAAGGGCTTCGGATATTGCAATGAGTTCAAGGGTCATAATACAAACGTCATTAGTAACTTTATAACATCTAGAAATTGCTCGAGATGAGTCGAAAAAAGCTGCTCCTTGCAACTTAGCACTCTTTGATCCATCTGTGTAGATTTTATGCCAATCGTGGTATTTATTTTCAAGTTCTTCAATAATATTTAGTTTAAGAGAATTTTTTTCATATAATTTTTTGGATTGTTTTACAGACTCTAATTTACTTAATAATGTATTTTCAATATCAATGCGGGACAACCAAGTGCTAAGCGAAAATGATTCGAGAAAAGGGGATGATTGTATATTCATAATTTTAGTCTTATTATAAGATTTAACTAATAGTGGGATTTTCTTGCGTTGCCAATATCTTGTTTCACAGAGAGTGCTAAGTTGCTTTAAAGAATTAATTGTAACATTATTGGAAAAAGAGCTGGCTTTTAAAACATATTTATAAGCTAGATATAGTCTTCTAATATGAAGTGGAGGTACGCTTAGTTCGCTTTCCATTACATGTATTGGAGAACTTTTGATAAAACCACCAATAACCCTTAACGCTTTATTTTGTATTTTATCTAATTTTGATAAATGGACATTAGCGCAATTATCAAATAAAAAACTACCGTAATCAATTCTACTTCTTATTAACGAAATATACAACTGACGAATATGTTTGGGATGAACTCCCCAAGATGGCCCAGACAATACCATTAGTAGATTTAAAAACTTATTACATTTTTCTGTAATATTATTAATGTGTTTGTTCCAGAGTAGGTTACTATCTAGCCACAACCCCAAGTATTTAAAGCAATTTAGGGAAGTCAATGAGCGTTCGTTAACTGTTACATTAGGCAGAAATCGTCTACGTCCTCGACTAAACAGGCATAACTTTGTTTTGTCAGTTGACAGCTGTAAACCTAGATCGTTTAACATTTCCACTATACAATACAACGCATTATTGATCTTTGACTCACAAATTTTTATATCTTTGTCTTTTATATAAATAACAAAGTCATCAGCATATTGAATAATGTTTACGTTGTGTTGTGATAGTAAATGGCAAATTCTATAAGTCGCTATATTGAATAGGAAAGGGGATATTGGGTCTCCTTGTGCTAATCCTGTATTTGTGCTTCTTTTAAGTACTTTATTTTCAACTTGAGATTTTACCCATAAATGTCTTTCGCTTAGGAATAACCATAAATATGTACAGAACTTACTACCAACTTGCAATTCATCTAATATTTTTAAGACACTATTTATATCAACATTATTATAAGCGTTTTCAATATCTAAAAAGCAAGCTAACGTGGGTATATTTTGTGTAAAACCAGTTTGTATATATGTTACCAAGCGAGACTGACAGTCCAAGCAAGATTGTGATTTCCTAAATCCAACTGTCGATGGCGAAAATACGCAATTTTTTTCAATGAACCATTCTAGTCGCTTTAGCATCATAATGTGGAAAGTTTTACAAAGACATGACATTAAGGAAATTGGTCTCAGTTTATCATCAGAATTAGATGGGCTACTATTTTTTGGTATAGGTATAACCAGCACATTACGCCATTGACTTGGTATATTTCCAGACCTGAACACAAGGTTATAAAGCAATAAAAGAAATCTTTTTGCGATATCGGGAAGATTATAGATCATACTATATGTGATTTTATCATCTCCAGGAGCAGTATCTTTTTTTTAAGACAACTTTTCAATTCTTCCATTGTAAAATCAGTCTCTAATGAAGAATTTTTAGATATAAATTTTGGACATACGTCGGTTGCAGAATCTGGTGTGAGCGAAAGTAGAAGTTTTTCTTGCTTATCTAACGGAATGAATGATTTTTGTTTACGAATACCTTTTATCCATCGCATGCGCTGCCACATGTTTGATATTGAAATTTTTCCATCAATTGACTCGCAAAAGTTCTGCCAATGAGTACGTTTTGCCTCTGCTATAAGTTTACTGGCTTCTTTAGTTTTTGCTTCTAAGTGAGTTAGATTGTTGGGAGTCGGATTACGTCTAAAATTCCTAAGGGCTAATCTTCTTTGAGCAATTACTCTAGACAGGGCAGGGTTCCAATAATTTCGGGGTTTGAATTTTGTTTCTGGATCAATGCGTACTTTTATAGTAGGTATACTAGCATCGGCCGCTTTATCAAGTTGAGCAAGTAGAAAATTATACATTTCTTGAATACATGTTTTATCATATGTATCAATATCTAATAAATCAACGCTAAAGGATTCTTTAATTTTGTTAGTATAGGCTATCCAATCAATTTTCTTAAAATTACGTTTCTTAATGCTATTATATTGTTTTGGGATATTGGTACTTAATTTAATTAAAAGGTGATCGCTCCCTAGATTTTCATTAAGAACCTTCCACACGAAGTTAATGGCAATATCATTTGATACAAAAGAAATATCTGGGGAAGTTTCTTGTAAAAACCCATTGACAAGTTTAACTCTCGTTGGCATTCCATTATTAAGAGAAAGATAACCATATTCTATCGATGAGTCTACTAATTGCACCCCTCTTGCATCGGTTTTGTACGACCAATTGCTGTGGTGTCCATTAAAATCACCTGCTATTAATGATTTTTTTGGGAAGAAGGAAAATAGCTCCTCCCAGTCTGATGCTTGAGTTCTAACTGATGATGGACAATAGACTGATATAATATTTTGTAAGAACTCACAATTGAACAATTTAACACACACAATTTGTATGTTTGGGTTAGTTAATCTAATTGTACTTATTACGCTTTGAAGTGAGTTGTGTGTAACGATTGCAACTCCACCATAAGAGTCATATCTGTCCCGTCTATAAATATTATAATCTTTAATATTAATATTATCATCAGTATTTAACCATGTTTCACTTAGTATGGCTATGTGTATTTTTTCTTTTATCAAAAACTCCCCAAGATCAATCAATTTTGGTTTCAAACTTTGTGTATTCCACTGTAATATATTAATAGCGATGTTTTTGTTATTTGTACTATCCATGATTCATATAATTTAAAACTGTTTCATAAATTTTTCGTCCCGATATTAAACTACTCACAAATGTTTTAATTACTTTAAAAATAGCCACGAAAACCGCAAAAACTTTATCCTCAAAACTTTTCCTAGAGTACCAAATAGAATGAATTTTTAATAAGAGTCCCTTAAAATCAACTGTTTTTTCACTCATTTCTTCTTCGTCTGAAGTACTTTTTTGGCTTTCTTCTTCCGCTTCCTTAAACTCAATATCATTTTCTATCATATTTATTTTTTTCTTTTCTTTTCTTTGTCTTTGTTTTTTCTTTTCTTTCCTTTCCTTTTTATTTGTTTCTAAAGGTGTTTTTCCTTCCTCTGAGGCTGGTTCTTGATTATTTTCATTATGAACTTGAGCGTCAGCAACAACCTGACTATAACTTCGAGAGCCACGGTTTTCCCATACTTGTGTAGGCTGTTCTGTCATCTGTTGATTGACAAAAGTATTTTTAGAGTGCATATTTAAGTTTTCGCTCATTTCTATTTGACTTTTATTTATAATCATCATCTGTAGAGCTTTTCTGTAAGTTATATTTTCCTTACTCATAGTGATACGTATTTCTTTTTCTTTGAGATACATAGGGCAACTTTTATCCAAAACGAAATGTAATCCTTTACAATTGAGGCACCTGTATGTTTTTAGATCACAGTTTATGTGTTCTGTACTACCACATTTTGGACATAAGATTTTTTTAGTCGGGCATGCTTTAATAATATGTCCGAATTTCCAGCATCCGGTACATTGTGTTACTGGAAAAGTGTAGTTTTCCACTTTGAAATTATACTCATATGCCGTGACATAAGGAGGTAAAATAGTGCCTTGAAAGCATATCATTACAGTTTCACTTTCGACCCACTTGCTATTTAAATCTAGTCGTTTAAGTCGTCTTACCGCCAATATTTTGATATCACTTTTCAAAATTGCTAAAATATCTTCCTCAGTAAACTCCAAATCCACACCTCTGATCAATCCATAAGAAACCGTGGTTTCAAACGTTTTTTGACATTTGTACTCTAAATCTTGAAATTTTTTACAACTAATCATTTTTTCCGCATCATTATCACTTTGAAAACAAATCAAAACTTTGAAAGGAGACTTATATTTGATTGTTTCAATATTCTGAATATTCTCACTTCGTAATAATTTAGCTAACGCCATTTGTTTTGGTAATTCTTTAAATGATGTAACACAAACCTCATATTTAGATCCGATTTCTTTCGATGTTGTCTTTTGTCCCTGTCCTGTTGAAATACTTCTTAAGAGTCGTTTCGGTCTTCTTTTCTCAACTGTCACATAATCATCTTCGCTGTTTGTATCTTCTTCACGTGCTTTTCTCTTCTCCGATCTCACTTCAGACTTTCGGGTAGTGAACCCAGAGTTCGCCTGTTCCATTTTAGCCACACGAGTTATTCTTCGATCTTCAATTTGCTTTAGTTCTAATTCACATATACGTATGACTTCCGAATCACTTCCATCACTTCTGTCTATCGATTTATCTTTATCACTATCCATATTTAAACATGAGGGTGGTCTTTTGTTGAAATTACCGATGACAGATGAGGATTGAGCATTGACTTTAGAGTTATGTTTATACTTCAGTTATAAATCTGTTTGCTATAAATAAGAAGTACATAATATTGAAGAATTGTACAAAATTTGTCAATAAACAAGTTTAACTCTTTTATTAAAGAAGAATTGTGCAAAAAGGGTTATTACAATATCAAAGATTACGTAAATGAAAATAAACCCTGGGAATGAGGTGATCGCCACCATGCTGGTTATATTAAAATTAATTTAAAAATTGTACAAACAAAATTATTGTAAAGTGAAACATGTTTAAAAAAAAGTCCCGCTGGGTTTCTCGCTGGTTCTTCCCAGGAAAGAGGTATTTTACGAACCAGTGGTAAATAAAAATGACTTTCAATAAGTATTATGTAATATCTATAATGAATAAAATCATTCTATTCTAGAAGCTCACTGTTATCTAATAAAAGAAGTGTATGTCTGTAATATTGAAATACCTAACTGGCTTTTATTAAACCCAGCGGGTTATTTAAATGTTCAAAGTTTTTGTCTTTCGGTCTGTTTGTCTGTCAAGGTTAATCTTTGAAATCTAATACAACTTTACGAACACATAAAGAAAAATGGATCTAGGCTATAATTTAACCGAAAATTGTGAAATTATTTTAAAACGACAAATTTGATAAAAGAAATGGGCTCTATAAATCTAAATAACGCCACATTAGTAGATCTTATCCAAGCGAAGCCGGGGCGATTTGATTAGTATAAAATAAATATACTCATGAAGTTTACATTAGCCGCCTTTATGCCGGCTATACATGTTGGCCGAGCGAAAGTGAGTACCAACGTATAGACAACCCATTCGTCTAGTCTCACCATTGCTCGTCGTCGCGCGCCTAGCTGGCCAAGAGCAGGCGAGCGCCAACGCGTATAGGGTTCACTTGGCGTGCCTTGTCACACTTCGGAACAGTGTCGTTTTTGCTGCATAAATCAAAGACGCTCGCCTGCACTCGGCAAATCGCGTACACATGTTAATTGGCCATGTCAGTATGTTCACTCGTTCAAACTTGACCAACATGTAGACTGCACTGCGCCTTGTAATAATTTGCCTAATCTCGGCATGGCCAACATGTATTGAGTAGGTTTATTTTATAGCTGTGACCCGGCCATGTGTTGCTGTGACACAAAAGTTTTTTTCAAAAATTATACGAGTATAAGCTACATGACCTACACACCTACATGATTAAAACAAACTACATGTTGCGTCAAATTTTATAGCAATGGGTTAAGGACTTTCGAAGATTTTAGGATTTTGAACAAACTAACTTTGAAATTTTTATTTATATAGATAATAGTATGTATATAAAAAAAAACAAGTGTGCAGTTCACACGCGGTAGAAGTGAATCCTTCAAATGAAATGAAATATAAAACAAAAACATTTCATAGCAAATGATTTATTTAAATTGATAATTTTCAACCACAAGTGCGTCATAAAATATAACATAAAAGATTAATTTTATAATAAATAAATGTTACAATCATTATTTTTAGACAGAGATGCAGTGCCTAAATTTTAGCGTATTAAGTCAAAAGAATATGTTCTTTCGACTAAAATTGCTTTGTAATAGCGACGTTTACTTCATTCTATAGGTAAAGTCATTTTATCGAACAAAACTTGATTGACTCTCAAGGTGCTTCGTAAAATAGACACTAGATGGCCTAAACCCGACTAATTTAATATAAATTGGTAAGATATGAAAATGTGGATTGTTAAAAATGATTTCGATATAATAATTTTATTCAATATCATTAATTTTATTTATATTCAATATAATAAATTTGTAATTTTTTAATTCTTTATTTTAACAATCAACAGTTATGTTACCCTTAAAGCACCGCACACAAAGGAGACCGAGATAATAGGACATACTTTATACTGAACTAGTTGTTCCCCAAGGTATCACCCGCGTATATAACGCTCTGAGCCACGCGACATGACACCTCGTTTATAGGCGTTCACTGCTAGTTTCTTTCGTTCTCATCAGGGCTAGGCGTCGTACGCGCGCCGAGCCGAGTGTTGAATTATTTTAATTAATCATTACTTCTTTAACTATGTATCCAAATAACATGCTATAATGGGTAGAATTTATCTTCATAAAATTGTTTTGATGATGAAGTAACTTTCGTTTGTAAAGAGTAATATACCATGCTTCATAATAACGCTCATAAATTACTTTAATTTTCAACATTTTTGTTGCCACAAAAGACCTTATTGTGGCTTATGTACAAAATATAGGCCTATGGTGTCGCAGACTTTTTTTAGATGGAGGAAATATCTATATTTTTGTAGACAAATAATACTTACGTATAACTAACCATTACGCCAGCGCACGCGGATAAAGCAGTTCGGAAGTGCTTTTTCCTCCGACTTGTTTAACAAAAATTAATATTTAAGGCTAGCTGAGAGGTGTAGCCTTATGTTAGATAGCCTATACTATTTCTCGTGAATCTGGCTATCATATACAAAAAAGAATTTATCAAATCAGACTGGTAGATGCAGAGATTAGCGTGTTTAAACAAATAAAAAACCTCTTCCCCTTTATTATAGAAGATCTTCTATCGTAGGCCTAACCTATAGATTATATAATATGTAGATTTCGTTTCTGTGCGTTTTAAATCACAACGATATTAAAGAAGTTTCACTTCAATAAATTTACTCAATAGATGTTTCATATAATAAATATGATTCGCAATACAGATCATATCTAGCTTAGACATTATTACTTTAATCTAATTTAAGCGTAGCAAAATATAATTTATGATAGCGTTATTTCTTATCTGCCGACGTAATAAGAAGCTTGTAAATGTTATATTTTATTACCTATTAATTTACCGTAATTTGATCTTAGATAATTATCAAAAATGTGGTAAAGGTGGTCATCAATATCATTATGATCATTACAGCCCTTCATAAGTCCACTGCGGAACATAGGCCTCCACGAGGAATGCCACAAAGCACGCTCTTGAGCTACCTGCATTCGTTGACTTCCTGCATGTCCTACCAAGTCGTCACTCCATCTAAGGGGGGGGGGGGGGGGGCGGCTATACTTTGCCTCCTATTTATTTTATTGAAGTGAAAACTTCTTTAGCATCGTTGTCATTTGGATCTTCGTCGCAGCTGCCGCCTCCAGTCTATGTACCTTATAATTTATGTTACTTTACCGTTACAGCGTATCAAAAGTCCACTGCTGAACAAAAGCCTCCCCATGTATTTCCTCATAGGGGGAATATTTGTCATAGTTGTTCCCACTTGGCAGGCGGAATGGTAACCGAAGTATTTTATTTCTTAGTTGTTATTAGGAAGGTGCTGTGGTCCATCTCATGGTTTGTTTCCCTCTGTCGCTACTAACGACACCCACGGAGCGATATAGAGTAGTGGATATCCTTACACCGCCACTACACGGCACATCACTGGTACTTTATAATTCCATAATTTTTTTTATCGTTGCCCAAAGTCGTCTCTTAAGCAATGTATTCTTTGATTCATCATTCATTCATATTTAAGTCCACTGATGAACATAGTGCTACCTACATATTGATTTAAAAGGGAATTTTTTTTTAACTTATTATAGGCCAGTGCTTGACCACAATACCACCTGGTGGTAAGTGGTGATGCAGCTCTAAATGGTAAATCGCGCTGTCTTAGCGTAACAAAAGCCTATTTACTCTTGCCTTGAAGACGCCCAGATTGTAATCGGAATGAAAGATAGACGCCGGCAAATTATTCCACTCCTTTGCTGTACGCATTACAAAAGACGAAGCAAACCGTTTATTTGTAATGCGTGGAATATCGACAATAAAGGGGTGAAGATCCGCCGACCGCCTGGTTGTCCGATGGCGGAAAGCAGATGTTTGCCATAGTTGCCATGCTTTGCCGGCAGGTTGGCAACGACAGATATTTTATAGGGAAACGCTGCTGCCCATCTCATGGTTTGCTTCGCTCGTTGTCTCCTAGGACACCCACGGGAAGACAAGGGACAGTCAATATTCTTACATTACCACTACAACACTGCCAGTACACGTTCGTATTGGACGAAATAGGATAATGGGTATACGGATGGGTTGCAGAATCATTCGAGTATCGACAAATGGGCGAGACATTGTCACTTCACGTAAAGTCCAAGAAGGATTTTATTTGTTACTAGCTGTTCCCCGCGACTTTGCTCGCGTGTTAGGGTTTTTATTTTTTTGCGCGGAACCCTAATTATTTTTCTAAATCAAAAGTAGCCTAAGTTACTCCTTATGACATCAGCTATCTGCCGGTGAAAGTCCCGTCAAAATGGGTCCAGCTGTTTCGGAGATTAGCCGGAACAAACAGACAGACAAACAAACACGGACAGACAGACAGACAGACAAAAATTTTGAATATTTTATTTTAGTTATAAGTACCGTATTTATTTTCATATGCATTTAGTAAAAAGCTGTTATTTTGACATTACAAACAGGCACTTCAATTTTATTTATTTGTATAGATTGTGCATTATATATAAAGTGTTCATTATATATATGCCGGAGTGTCTATAAAATACCCGGTTGGATCGAGGTGGAATTGAGGGTATATCGAGAAACGCCACTTGTTTGTGCAGTATAAAGTTCACTGTAGGAGCCGTGCGCCAGAGATTCCGCCGAAGTCATTCTACGAGTGTGTTCATTTGACTAGTGCTAAGATATTGTCGTGGTTCTGTTCGTTGTTCTAATTCTTCTAGTGCAGGCAAGGAGGATTGGTGTTCCTGAGAGGCTGCCCTGTGTAACACTGAGATAAGTAGTGTTGCTGTTGCTTTGCATATTTTGGTGTTATCATGCAATTACGTACCTCACGTTACACTGGTGTGTGATTGTGGCAGAGATGTGTTACGGTGGGCGAACTGTAATTGGACGTAGTTATGCAAAAAGGATCCTCCAACCCGCGATAAGTAAATTTGAGTTTATGATATTTGAAGTATCCATACTTCAAATATCATAAGCTCAATTTATCGGTATGGTTTCTCTCTGTTTGTAATTTTTCTTCTTATTTGTGTTACGTTTGCTAAAATTGTTACATCACATAATAGTATAGACCACAAACATTATTCTTTAAGTCAACATTTTTTGACACAAACTCGGGTTGGATCCTTTTTGCATAACCACGTCCAATTGTTCTATACTTAATGTATATTGCGTTTACGCTGCCTTACTACTGATAATGATTAACTGATTAAGTAAGGGAGCAAGTTGAACATCCGCTCTCACACTTTTACTATTTTTAACAATTAACGCTATCCTGATACATTTCCGAGATCAAAATTGCGATCCTCTGTTGAATTTTCCGACTTATAAAAGTCATTGAATAAAACTATTTTTACGGATTTTATCGCGTTTAATTTACTTATTTTATATTCCCGACGTTTCGGTTGCTTTCCAGCAAAAAAAAAGAACACATAGCTGACGTGAAGCACCAACGTTCGGGGAAGTCTGCAGTTTGTGATCATATCCTAGACGGCCCCCGTCATTACATTAGATTTGATAAACCACAAGTCCTCGCGAAAGAACATCGATTCCTGCCAAGGATGATACGTGAGGCTATTGAAATTAAAAAACATCCTAATTTCAATAGAGAGGGAGGCTGGGTACTACCACCTGCTTGGGATCCTGTAATTCATAAAATTAAAACTAAACCCAAGCATACCACTGTAAGACTTCAAGACACAGTTAGTTCATTCTGCGTAGATCGGACCAAAATTAATAATTAAAAAGCTGAAGGTACTCCGGGTTAACTTTGACATCGGGACGTCAATCACCTCAGTCCCCCGTGACCACGGTTGCTGGAAAGCAACCGAAACGTCGGGAATATAAAATAAGTAAATTAAACGCGATAAAATCCGTAAAAATAGTTTTATTCAATGTGTAGTGTTCGCGTAAATATAAGAAATCATTATAAAAGTCAATTAAATAGCCGATGTGTGCCATAGTTGCCAACGCTTAGCAAGCGGGTTTGCATCCACAGTTTTTTATATTTTCAGTCGTTATTAGGAAGACGCTGCTATCCCATTTCCTGATGTTTTGCCCTATCTCGTCTCTTACGACACCCACGGGAAGTATGGTGGATATTTTTACACCGCCACTACACGGTAAACACGCATAAATGATGTGAACTAATTTTTGCCTTCGCTCAAACCATCTTCGGACAACAAGGTGCTGTGACCTGTTCTAACCAAACAGTTTGCTTTGTTTTTTTTTTAAGACGGAAAGGAATGAAATAATTTTCCGGCTTCCATCTTTCCGCCGGATTACAATCAGGGTCTCTTAAAGGCTATTCAAGAGTGAATAGGTTTTTGTTACTTTAAAATAGTGCGATTTATCATTTAGAGTTTTATCATCGCTTACCACCAGGTGAGATTGTAGTCAGGAACTGCCTTACAATAAAAAAAAAACAGTTCATTTACGAAAATTGCGTTTCGGTACCATTCGGTAGGTAACTTTCATCCTCAGTTCATTAATCAATAGAACAGAATGACAAGCGCAATTAAAGAAACAATTAGTCTAACGATATAACAAAATAAGAAAGAAAAGTAGTATTTGGTACTATAATAATATCTGTATTTTTTGTATAATTAGCGATCCGCCCCGTCCGTTCGCTCGGGTGATTTCTGTATCTTAAAAACAGCGCCACCTACCGGGTACAATTGTGAATCTATAACATTCAACTCAAACACATACAAATATTTTCATCAGAACAGTCCACCAGTTTAGGAGGGGTTCAGTGACAAACACACATACAGAAGAATTATGTACATAAAGATGAATGGCATATTTTGAGTTGTCATTGGATAGTTATTATAACAAGAAAATTGGGATTGAGTTCAGTAAATGATATTGTAACTTTGAAATAGTTTTTTTGCATGATAAATATCCATTAACAATAAAAGAAAGTTTACAAAAAATTGAATCAGCCGCGTTCTTTTTGCGTAGAAAATTCCGTGGCAACGCTGATGTTCGGTAGAATATTCAGCGACAATATATAACAGTCAACAGAAAGTTTTACGTGGTAGAGCCATGCTGCAGCTATATTAGTAGTATAGTTGTAGCACGAATGGGTCGGCTCGACCGGGGAAGGACAACGCTCTCACAGAAAACCAGCGTAAAATAGCAGCTTAACACTGCTGTGTTTCGTATGGTGAGTGTAGAGAACCAGAGCCCCTTTTTACTGGCAAAGAGGCATTCCATCTTAGTCCTCACGGGTAACAACGCATCTGCATCTTGAGTCTTTATTCAGGATAGATGTAGATGTCTATGGGTCACAGTAACCACTTACCATCAGGTGGGCTGGTGCTCGTTTGTCACCCTATCCTATAAAAGAAAAAGAAAATGCCTGCAGTAGGTATAAAAGATTGTTTGTCTTTGATTATATATTACTAAAGGTTTTAGTAGTAATTTTTTTATAAAAACCAGTTCAACATAATTCTGAAAATATTTCAAAAAATATCTAAGTATTGTCGTCAAGTCGGTCACATGCTATTTTTAACCAGTGATTGATTGGATGGCGACGGTAAAAAAATATTGGACTTTTTATATTAACACGTATAGTTAGGGTCTGATTTACTCATAGGACAATTAGGCTACAGCCTAGGGCGCAAGATTCGAGCGGTCGATGAGCTTGCCTTTGAAAGTACCACTAACGTACATAATAAAATTTGGTATAATATTCTCAATAAATAATACAGAAAGTGCCGCAAGCATATTACTTGTTACTCTTTCTTTATTTTTGATACAAAACTAATAAATAGATTGTAAAAATAAGAATGAATTATTTAGTACCTTTCGTCTTTTGTTGACTGTCTGGCTGTGATCCCAAAGATTTTAAATTATAAGCACTACGTGTTCAGTGATGTGTGTTTTCTTTGTTAATATATCAAGCAACGCGGACAAAGTCGAGGGTATCAGCTAGTCGTGAATAAAGTTTTAAGATTGTCCGCAGGATAGCAAAATAATGAAATATGTATAACAGTAGTTTTACGTAATGTCCCATAAGGATCCTAATGCTGGCCACTGGCTTCCACCATGATCAAGAGTAAGAGAGCGCAGAGTCCAGGTCCAGTGTATATTGGCCAGATTTTACAGGTCCAACTTCGTCTTCTCTCATACCATTTTATGTGTTTTCTCTTCTTTAATAATCTCCTTAATTTCATTAAGCATTTAACAATTTGCATAAGGTAGGGAGCGTCTTTTAAGCACCTTAAGGCACTTGTGTCAGAGACTCCCGCTCTTCCACAGTCTTGTGTTGAAAAATAACAGTTTTTCTATGCTTTGGTTAATGAATTGACTAGCAAATGCAGTTTTAACACAAAAAAAAGTTAAGTACAATATCTTGCTCAAATTGCTCAAGCTCTCTTCTCTACCTCTAATTTGTTTGGAAATTTTTTGTCAAGGCTGTCCAAGGGAACTTCAGCCAGCCATCTTTTCCATCTCTACGCAGGGTGGACGACTCACTTGCTCGTACCGCAAAGGAGAAAGTCGATTTTTTAGGTTATTTTTTGCGTCCAACTCGATGGCGGGGAGTACACACCTCCGACCATACTACGGTGTGATTGCTACACAGCGCTCAGTGTGCAAAGCACTACTCTCCCTGGAGTTCAAAAAGTCAAGTGGGCCTGAAGGAGTCTTTTCTGTTATTCTGAAGACGGGTGCTGCGGAGTTAGCACCGGTTCTATCGCGTCTTTTCCGGTACTTCTACTACTTAAGCGTAATCCCGAACTCATGGAAGACAGCTTTTGTGCACCCGATTTCTTACCGCTCAAACCCGTCCAACTACAGGCTTATCGCCATCACTTACTTGTTCTCCAAAATAATGGAATCCACTATAAACTGCCAGCTCTTAAATTACCTAGATGACCACCAGCTTATTAGTGACCAATGCGGTTTCCATTGGTGTCACTTAGCTCTGTAGAATCCAAGAGAGAGGCATTGGTCGTTACTTTGGACATAGCAAAGGCCTTCAATGGGATTTGGCACAAAGCGCTTCTTTTGAAGCTTTATTACTATGGAATTTCCGAGAAATTGTGCAAATGGATCATCAGTTTTCTTGCAGATAGAAGCATAAAGGTCGTAGTAGTCGGTGTATACATACTTCGACTGCAAGCCTATTAATGCTAGTGTTCCCAGTGCCGTCTTTAGGATCAACGAGGCTATGGGCCAAGGTACTGGCTGGGGCCTATGTAAGGGATGGAAAATCCTTAAATTTTAACTTTATCATTTTTCAGTTTAAAATAACGCAATAGGCTAAATCGTAACCCCGTCTCTTAACACCCCACATATGAGAGTTCAATAAATAAATTTTTTGAATCTAAAAAACTAATACCCCACCAATTCTAATTTAAATAAAATTGAATGAAAACCATATATTATAACCTATACAAAGAACAATACTTATATTTATTCATATACAAATACAGTACTCGGATACCTAGACGTGCATGTATGAAGAAGATAATGAATCTGAAAGAAGCGAAAGAGATATGTAAGGATCGTGACACTTGGCGATCTGTTCTCTCTGGCTACCCCGTCAGGGATTGTGCGTGAAGATAAGTAAGTAAGTAAGTATATACAAATATATGAAAGTGACGTCATCCGTGACATCATAGCCTATAACAGCATTGGTTAGCGAGCCACTGCATACCAAGTCTATAACTACAGCGCGATGCTGCGCCGAATCTTGTTTAATAAACAAGGGCTATCGGTTTTTCTTCGAGGAAGTGCCGTAAACTGTCCCCGCTGTATTAGATCGGACTACAATATTTCGTCGTTCCGGATCGACCTCAGTTCTCAATGGCTTCTCAAACGAACACTTGGCATTTCAACTTATTTCTTAATTCATTTTTACTTTACAATTAACTTATTTGCTTTGTTTTAAATACCCGTAATTTTAGCCATGCATACATTTAATTTCTTACAATTTACAATTTTCGTATATTTTAATTTCTTTAAACAAACGATTAAATGTAATGTTTATAATGCCATGTAAACGTTTTCTCAATTACAATATTCAAACTAACGCGCCAAAATCTTCATTCGGATTCTTACGCATGCGCGCTCTTGCGCGCAAGCAGAAGCGCGGTGGTTTTGAAAGAAACTTGTTTAAGCTTGCTTTTGTTTTTGGTGAGAAAATGAATAGTCAATGTCCGTGTTTCGACATGTGAAACAGCCAGCAGGTTCATTACCAGATTTTCACGCGATGTAGCAACAGTTAATTTAGTATTGTTTATCGAATCATTTGAAGTACATCAAAATCATGAATCGTGTTTATGAAAGTGGTGCTGCAAAAAAACGAAAAGCGAAAGAAGAACAAAAGAAAATAGACAAGTTACCAAAAATTACTGGATTTTTAAAACAAGATGACATTACTAGTAAGTAATACTATATATTATTTGAATTAAGAGTGATTAGTTCATTAATTGAGTCCTATAACCTCATTGTTGTTCGCATGTAGCAAAAGTTTTTTTTTATGAAAAGTCGATTTAATATCATTTTTATGAAATTAATTTATGAAACAAACCGTGCTAACAGTATGATAATAAGATCATTGCATTTTATTTATTGGGCAAAAATGATGAAACGCCAAAAGGTACCGCAGATTTACAGGAAAATGTTATTCAAAACGAATCAGTCGATTTGAATCCTTCAGAACAGTCGGAATTATCAGTAGCTACACAAGTTCTTATAAATCATAGAACAGAAGGTAAATAAAGAGTTTCAAATTGTAAATATTTAGATTCTAAAAAAGCTGAATAATTTTAAATATTTTTTTCAATTAAAAGCGATTTACAAAAATATATTTTATTTTAATAGAGGAGGCAGCATTGAGAAGCACGTCAGAAAAAATTGAAAGTTATTCGACTGATATTGCGTTATGGGGCGAAATCAACGAGAAGTTACGATTATACTGGTTGCAAAAAAATCCAGGTTTATGCAGCAATAAGGATAAAGATTTCTCAAAATCTGCACGGATTTACCAAGAAGGAGATAAACAAAAAGTGAGAACTCTAAACAAATCATTATTTCAATTGAAACTACAAAATAATGAAATAGTAGAGCGTGAGTGGTTATCGTATTCGCCATCAACTGGACGTATATATTGCTTTGTATGTCGACTTTTTTCATCTGAAAAAGATCAATTTACATTTTACGGATTTAATGATTGGAAACACCCAGAGCGAATTACGGAGCATGAGCAAAGCAAAGCTCATAAACAAACTTTAACTATTTATTCTAAACGGAGAAGAGAAACTGGTAGTTTAGAAAATGCATTAACGATTCAACAAAAAAATGAGAAAAATTATTGGATTCAAGTATTACGTCGAATAACTGACACTATAAAGTTTCTTGCTTCACGAGGTCTCGCTTTTCGAGGGGAGAACGAACGATTCGGATCTAGTCAAAATGGCAATTACTTAGGTATTTTAGAATTACTGAGCGAATATGACCCTTTCCTTAAAGAGCACATTAATACCTACGGAAATAAAGGACATGGAGTAACATCATACTTATCAGCTAATATTTGTGAGGAATTTATAGGCCTTATGGGGGAAAAAGTTCTTGCTTGCATTATAAGTGAGTTGAAGAAGGCAAAATATTATTCTTTTTCTGTGGATTCTACGCCGGACATCACTCATCTAGATCAATTAACGTTCACCGTGCGCTACGTTACCGATCAGGGGCCTATCGAACGTTTTTTAATGTTCGTTCCTATAGAAGGTCATAATGCCGAATATTTAACAGAGGTTGTAGTCAAATTTTTTAAAGATAATGATATTGATATAAATGACTGTAGAGGTCAATCTTATGACAACGCATCGAATATGTCTGGACGCTATTCAGGACTGCAAACCAGGATAAGGGAAATCAATAAGTATGCTGATTATATTCCTTGTGCCGGGCACTCGTTAAATTTAGTCGGCGTTAAGGCAGCTGAATGTGTTAATGCAGTCGTTAAGTATTTCTATATCGTACAAAATTTGTACACATTTTTATCAGGATCGACTTATAGATGGCAAAAACTATTGTCATATTTAGGAACGAAAAAAAAAGTCGTTAAATCTTTATCCGCTACTCGATGGTCAGCCCGAGCTGATGCAATCATCGCTCTTTTCACAGGTCATACAGATATTACGAAAGCTCTAGATGATTTATCAAAGGATGATACGCAGTCTAACGAGACTAGACTTGAAGCTAAGACCATTTTAAAGCAAATTACAAAATTTGAAAATGTCTTTATAACTGTGGTATGGCACGAAATCTTGACACGTATTAATGATACATCTAAAAATTTACAAAAAGAAAATATGGATTTGTATATAGCATGCAGTCTTTTAAATTCCTTAGAATTGTATTTATTGGATATCAGGGATAAATTCGATGAGTTTTTAGAAAAAGCAAAAAGCTTTACTGATATCTGCGAAAGTGAATCTACATCTGAGCCAAGAAATCGAAGAAGAAGCGTAAAACTTACTCGCTTTGAAGGAGAGAGTGAACATACACAATTTACTGGAGATGAAAAGCTCAAAATAGAGATTTTTTATCCGATAATCGATTCACTTTGTTCCAATTTGAAAACCAGAAAAACTACTTACGAAACGGTGAATGATAACTTCAAGTTTTTTACTGCTCTACCAAACATGACATACGAAGGAATAAAAGAATGCTGCGAAAAGCTTGCCAGAAAATATGATCAAGACATTTCTGCAGAAAATTTAATATCAGAATGTTTACATTCTGATATTAAATTTAAAACATTATCTTCGTGATACACGAAAGAACGAAGAATTATTTATTCCTGATCTATACTTGCAACTGAAGAAAGAATTTCTGACGTCTACATTCCCAAATATTGAAATAAGTCTCCGAATATTCCTTACCCTAATGATCACCAATTGTGCTGGTGAACGATCATTTTCTAGATTAAAGTTGATAAAATCCGATCATCGAAGCACAATGTCACAGTCACGATTGAATCATCTAAGTTTAATGAGTATAGAATCGGACTTATTAAAATCGATTGATTTTGATGAACTCATATCTAATTTTGCTGCGAAGAAATCGAGAAAAAAAGTTTTTTAAGCTGTATATAATTACTGTTATTTTAGTGCAAAAATAAGTTTTTAAACAAATTTTCTAAATCTTGTTTCTATTTTACCAAGTGTGTGATTTGATATTTTTCTTATTATGTTATAAAATTTGTTGTTGTATATCGAAAATTTTCAGAATTGTGGGGCCCCTGCCTACCTCGGGGCCTCGGGCCAGGGCCCTGCGGGCCCTGCCTTAAAGACGGCACTGAGTGTTCCACAAGTCTGCGCATGATAATGCGCAGACTTGTGGAACACTATGTAACCTATGCTGTTTCTTGTATATCAATAATTATATGTTGCAAAACGTGACATTCATTGTTTTTCATTCATTCTATACGGACGACACCGGACGTGTTAATATTTCTCGGGAACACGTCATCGCGTACCGATACATACTTATGTCTGAAATCGAATCTTAAATAAACAAAGTCTCAGATTGGGGACGACTAAATCTAGTCCAATTTAAACTTTAAAAAATACAGGTTTGCCCGTTTATCGCCAATTGTCGTATCTATTAAATTTCAGGGCACTCCCCATACCTCGGCCAACATCGGAATCCTCGGCATCAACATATCGAATGACGTAAAGTTCCGCGGTCACTTGAAAGGGAAGGCTAAATTGACCTCTAAAAATCTTGGCGTGTTCAGCAGAGCGGGACAGTATTTCATGCGGGCACACCACTTGCAACTTAACAATACGCATATTCGGCCTCATATGGAGTACTGTTCTCATCTCTGACCTGGGGTACCCCAGTGCCAGCTCCTTCCACAGCATAGAACGGCTCGAATAGACCGAGTTCTTTCTGATTGGCTCGAATCGACCGAGTTCTTTTTGATCGGCTCGATTCACTCGCGTTACGTAGAGATGTTGCATCCCTTTGCATTTTCTATTGCATTTAACACGGGGAGTACTTAGAGAAATTGTTCGGAATGATTCGAGCCGCCAAATTGCATTAACGCACACCGGGATAAAACTTACGGTGCCTTCCACATCATCTGACAGTGCTGCAAAAACAAAACTGGCAGAAATTTGAATTACCCAAAATAAATTCACAAAAATACTATTCACCTATTTATGCTTAACATCAACCTGTAAAATTTATATAGATACAAAAATAATGAATATCGAACAACTATATATTTACCGTACATGTATTATCATCAGAAAAATTCTTACTAAAAGTATTCGTACAAACATAACACTCACTCAATATAAATAAATCAGTCAAGATAGCACACAACGAGCTAGCTTAGTAGTCTTACCCAAAACTAGAACTAACTATGGCAAAAAATACTTACTTTTGAAGGAGCGCAGCTTTATAATAGAATACCCTCTAGTATAAGAAATGTACACTCTATCCAATGCATTCAAAACTTAAGGTAGTATATAATTACGGATCGATCACTTCTGCAGAAACGAAGGCATTGAATGGGTATATCTAGTTTGTAACTGACGACGACGCTCTTTGTGTAATTTATCAATGTGTTAATATTGTTCTCAAGTGAGTGACATATGTCTTTATTCAGAATAAAGTTTCATCAAACCTGTCTGGATTTTCTAGAAGTTTTCTACCTCGCAAGGTTTCTTTGTGCAATCATCTACTATCAACAACTTTTTGGACCGATAAGACTTAGAGACCTTCAAGAAATGAGCTTACTCTCTTTTTAAAAATGCTATTCTCCTGGTGTTGCAGCTGTTCTTGGAGGATGGTCGATACTTACTATCATCAAAATTTGATTTAGTGTGAGTGAAACAACGGGTAGTAAGCTAGTAAAATATAAAAATCTAGTAAATATGTTCGTGGGCTGTGCAGGCACAGACGGAACTGGCCGGTAGTATAGGTAGGTAGTATTCATAGTTAGCCTAGGGATGTCGGATCTCTAAATCGGGCACTGTGTATAACAAACAAAATATTAAAGTACATTTATCACATGTTTGTTCGGTATGAGAAACCCGATTTAATGAGATGGCAGAGGTGAGCGAGTCGCGTCACCTTGATAGGTCGTCTCTCGATAATAAACTCTAAACTCTCCGCTTCACGTTCGAGGTTATTAATTTTGTTGTGTTATTGTTTACTTTTACTTATAGCTTTCTATTAAAAACTATGAATTAAACTTATCTTATAAGTTATGACTTCAGACGGGTATTAGTTATTGTTCTGCCAAAAGTTTTATGAAGATATAAAGTAAAAGCTCGCTAAGTAAGGCCCATAGACAGTATGTTATCTTGTTGTACCTATATGAGCACAAAAGAAAAGTATCTCATTATTTATCTTAAAATTAATAGCGTTTCACAGGAGTTCTATATCGTGTCTCAAGTTCGAAATTAATACAAATCATTTAATACAAATCGTTAGTTATTACAACCTTTGAAAATTAAAATAAGCCTTCGCCGGGTAACAGGTTTTAGGGGGCGGCATTTTGGGAATTAAAGTTAATTTCAGGCGTATTTCTTTCAAGTGTACGCGGGAATGAGCCCTGAGCAAGTATTGCGAGCATTTCTTGAGATTAAACCTGCATAACCGTGAGGTTGCTAGGGCTATGAGAGGTGGAGGTTTATACCTACCTTTTTCGATAATGCCAGTAAAAATCTATGAAAATCTGGAAAGAAGCTGTTATAAAATACTTTTAATTAAAGTATGACTAACACTACACATAAAAATAGAAATTGTTTTAATAATTTTAAAATTTTGAGCCGTTTGAAGATCATTAGTTCTTTTCGGGGATTTTTAAATTTTTCTATTTGTTATTGGTATCAAGCGGTCCCATGCGGTAGTTACGCTACAGATCAAGTAAAAACAATGGCCTTTTACAAATTGAACGCAAGCATAAATGATTTTTTAATAAAACAACAAATTAAGCCATGTGCGCACTATATTGACTATCCTAGGCCATTATTATTTCAATTTTTTTTTATATTATAAATAATGTTATGTTATTTTATTTTATTAGATTATCACTCATAAATCCTATCTGAAAACAGCTTCTGGGTTGTGTAACAAGATCCTGGATTATAATAATAGTATTTATGTGTGTTTTGTTGATTAAAAAACTGAGGATTTTGCTTTTGAGGATTCATACTCATTCATACTCAACCTTATGGACAGAGGAAGGTTATGTATCGAGAAGGCAATTACTTTTCAAATAATACTGTTTATTCTTTAATTTTATTGAAGTCGGTTCTACAATTTTTTTTTAATTTCACTACTTGTTTTAAATAAAGCCAGGGAAGCTGACGCAGGAGGTAGGTAGCAGCATCTTCCTGATAACACCTGAAAATAATAAAAGACTGCGGTTGCCAAGTTGCAAATGTGGTAAATTTTCCCCTTATGTGACAATCTTTGTGGGAGGCCTATATTGTGTAGTAGATTTTTAATAGGCTATGATGAATGAATTTTTAGTATATAAAAATAAAACTAATAAAACATTTTTACGATTCGGGGATAGGGATTCACTACCGTCGTCGTTATTACCTTCACTATAAATGGTTAAAATTATAATAATCTTAACACTTGAGATTGGAGCTGATACGAGTATCTATTATAATTTAATTTTATATTATACTCGCTGACCAGGCAGACGTCGTACTGCCCCTCCGACTTTGTCCTACAAAAATCCTTAAATTACCAATAAAAAATATTGAGGGTCACTTATCGGGATAAAAACTATCCTATCTCTCAAGTTGGACCAAACTGCACACAGTGTGTAAAATTTCATTGAAATCAGTTCAGTAGTTTAGGAGTAATTTTTATATATAAAGATTACAAGACTTAACAAGTAGTAACATTAAACATTTTGCATAACCGACTTCAATATAAATAAAATGAGAACATCATCAATGTAGTCGAAGTCAATTAAATACGCATTATTAAGGATAACTCAAAAACTATAGATCAGATCTTGATCTTTATATGGGATCACATGAAAAGCACCAGCTTTCAAATAAAAAAGAATCATCAACTTCGGTTCACCTAGAAAGCTTTTCTTTGAAGTCTGTAAAAAAGGACCTTTGTTAATCGTTTGATAATTATTATTCATATGATAAAATACAAGATAAAGAAATTAAATATTACAATTGTGCGAAGTAATTGTTCAAGAGTTTTACTTTTATATCCAGTCAAGTTATAATTTATTTTACTTATAACTTTAGTCCGACCATTAAAAATCAGGCATAAATCAACAAAATCTACATAAAGAATATTACATAAGCGTGGTTGCGAATCGATCCGCCCTCACCTTCTGCTCCACATTTGGCAGCTGTTGGGTTTGGTGAGGTTATAAGATCGATTTTTGTTGTTAAAAAATTGTATATTTGATATGAATGAAATCTGGATCAACACGATTTTATCTTCATTTATACTCGAAAATAGTCAGGCAAAAAGGTCTTATACAAGAAAATATAATGCAATTTTATTAGTAAAAAAAAATATTTTACATTTATTAAGGAAAACATTTAAAATATTTCTTTGCTCTCTTAATGTCAAAGAAGATTTAAATATCACTGTATTTGATTATAGGCATTTAAAAGATTAATGTTTGATATGGGCTTAAAAAACTTGAGGAAAATTGAATTATGTTGATGATATTACTAAGATATCGTCATCGTTAATCATTAAATTACGTCATCAGTATGAGGCTGCCACTCGAGAACCTTTCTTCCCCATAGGTGTTGGTTCTTCGAGCTATATGCCCGGCCTACGACCACTTCAGCTTACTAATCCGTATATGTCGGTTACTCTGGTTCTGCTTCGGGTATTCTCATTTTAAGTCACCCAGAGAAACTGCGAGCATAGCCTTCTCGCTAAGGACCTTGAGTTTCCTCATACTAGGATATACAAAATTGTGCTTCAAATTAAATATTTCTTATTATAAAATATATTAAGCGAAGTATTTTGTAATTATTAGTGCGGCTCACGAGATATATTTGCTTGTAATTTTGAGCGTTCGTAATATCGTTTTGTTTATCTGAAAAAATAATAAAGCCAATTTTATGACAAATTTTATTAGAATCTCTCGTTTAGACTTGCGTCAATTTCGTTTAAGCGTCTTTAATAATAACGTTTACGATAAGAAAACATTAAAGAAAAATAAAACACGTTCTTTTTTATAGGAGTGGGGGCAAACGAGCATGTGGCTCACCAGGGGAATTGCAGATGCATTGCCAGCCTTTTAAAAAAGGATTAGGGTCTTTTCTTGAACGTACCTAAGTCGTATCGGTCTGGAAAAATCGCTGGTGTTATATATTCTATAGTATCGATTCCACGATATAGTTGTGCGAGGAAGAAAACATCTTCTAAATCGCACAGTAGTGGACCGCCAATCATCCAGATGGAATTCATGGTATCGCGAGTTTTGTCGCGATGTGCGATGGTGAAATTGAGCGGCTGGAATTAGTCCTCAAGGCACTCTCCGTGGTAGATGCGATAAAATACGCAAAGAGATGTTGCATCTCTTAAGTATAGAAGGAAGAAGAGGGTAGCTTGACCGTGGATGATCAGTGACGGATTTACCATTACCGGGGTGCTAGTACCCTCCCTGGGGTAGTTTTTTATTTTTAAATTCCGCTACCATGTTATGGGGTTGGGCTTTCGGCCACCTGCACTAACCGCGTGGTACTGCCCCGGTTAGAGCTGGCCCATCTATGCTACAGCAGAAGTATTTTTTAATCAACGTTTATTTTATCAGCCAGTAACAGTCCTCTCTCTGACTTGACTTGACGTGGGCCTCTGTCAGAGTAGGGAAATACTCCCTTCAATTAATCGCCACCTTTCGCATCGTGTAGTGGTGGTATAAGTTTCAAAGTTAAGACCTTAACAGTGGTTGAAATGCCTAAATCTAGGATATTTAAGTAAAAAAATCTCAATAACTGTTCATTTATTCCACAAAGAAAAAATACAAGGTAACAGAAGAAGATTTGGTAAATGTCTTTAATTTAACAAAATTGTATTTTTGTCAACCCCTTATTAGAAAAAAAAATCCCCAACGAGTACCTATCTTTGTCATATTTTGCAAAATTTCTTCAAACCGGCACAAGCTTTTTAAATAGTTCTTGCACTAAAAAAAAGGTCTTAAAAATATTAATATTTTTAATTGAGAGTTTTATTTTTATTACACGTTTTATAAGAGAATATATCATTTTTCCCTGAAATTGAATATAATTACGCGAGCGCGCATGCTCCGTCGCCATGTAAGGTGTAAGCTCTGTCACAGTCCGTTTTCGGACATCGTCGAGGGTGGACCGCACGTCGGTGTTGGAGCGACTTCGTTCAAATATATATTAGTTTTTAAAAGTTTATACTCAATTATAAACATTTTTATGACTAGAAATACTTAATTTAGTAAATATATGTACACTGGTAACTGTAAATATTATTTTCTAAATAAATGAATTTTTAAAGTGCCCAAATAAGAAGAAATTTTGGCGGCGACGTTGATTAGTGAAATTAAAAAAATGCATTTTTATATAATTTAAATGTGTAACGACGAACATGCTCTCGTTACTTAGATTTCGATAGTTTTTAATACCTATGTAATTTTATTGTTGCATATTTTTATTAATTATTTGATACTGAATTTCATAATTATATATTACAGTAAAACGCTGTTTTATAAGTATGACTTTATAAAATATTATTGGGGAGGGAAATAAAGATACAGATACTTACATTTAGGTATACTGTTATCAAATTAAATCAAACAATTTAAATAAATAAAAGAATGGTGCTTCCCTAAGTATAAATAACTATATAAAGACATTCTTGGGTTTATGGTTTTTTTTTATGTTAGTAGAATAAAGTCAGTGCAATTCACCATCTTAGACTACATAACCACTTACCGATGGGATTGTAGTTGCTTTACTACTTGCTGGGTAAAAATAGTAAAAATAATTAGGTACCCTGTAAAAGTTTGCATTTAGATATAATTTTTCTAACCAACCATAAAAATATGATGAGAATATGTATATAAGTATAAAGGTTGCCTCACACGGGAGAGTAATAATATAATATTATATCTTCCATTATCTACGCATGAAAACTTTTAAAATCTCTGAATCCCGAGGTATGTTCATATTAAGAGGCTGAATAGAGTCACATTGAAATGCATGGGGATCGTTTTGTAATTTCACGTCATTATCGAAAAAAACTTGTACGTATTTCAGGTGGCGGTTTGCAAAACACGATTACACAAAAATTAACTCAATAGAAAATAATTGCAAAGTTGATTCTAAAAATACTTAAATTTTCAACGACAA
Organism: Parnassius mnemosyne; assembly: GCA_963668995.1. Taxonomy (NCBI): domain Eukaryota; kingdom Metazoa; phylum Arthropoda; class Insecta; order Lepidoptera; family Papilionidae; genus Parnassius; species Parnassius mnemosyne. The sequence continues at coordinate 18,123,799 of CAVLGL010000104.1, read as the reverse complement.
TTTTTTCTTACGTGGTAGAGCCATACTGCAGCTATATTAGTAGTAGGTATAGTTGTAGCACGAATGGGTCGGCTTGACCGGGGAAGGGCCACGCTCTCACGGAATAACATGTAAAATAGCAGTTTAACCCTGCTGTGTTTCGTATGGTGAGTGTAGAGAACCGGAGAACCTTTTTACTGGAAACAAGGCATTACATCTTAGGCCTCACGGGTGACAACGCATCTACATTTTGATACGTAATCGAGAATAGATGTAGATGTGTATGGGCCGTAGCAACCACTTACCATCAGGTGGACTGTGTGCTCGTTTGTCACCCTAATTCTATTAAAAAAAAACTTTCTGAGATTTCAGTAAAATAATGTTAAGTATTGTAAGCACTCGTACAATTATGTCTCATGTTAATAAAGCTATTGGGCTATTCTGATTTGTAATAAAGTTATTTTACTTTATAGGTTAAATAATTTATTTACCTTTCTATATCAAGAACCGTTTTTCTGTCACTCCTATTGAATTTAACAGTGCTTGCTGAAATTAAGCATCTTTAGATGGATCAGAATCGCGCGCTGATCCGGCTGTTAGATATTGCAAAAATAATCTCGAAAATATTTATTTTTAATTTCATGCCGAAGACTACCTTGTTTTATTTTATTACGGTCAAATAATATTTATTAGGTTATAAAGCAAGTATTTTTGTAAATGTTTTGTATGTAAATGTAACTGTTTTCATTATTTTGTTATTCTATTGTTTACAGTTATTATCACGTCTTAGCTTTACACCAAGAATTATATTAGAAATTCTTGATGGGATGCGATGTAACGCGCATACATTATTTTTATCAAGAATTGTAATATATATATATTTGTTTTTTTTTTTACCAGTAGAGTTTCAACAAAATCTTAAAAAAGTTCAATGAATTAAAAAAAATCCAATAATTATATAATTTCAAGTCAGTGTTTTACATTTAAAGATCAGTTATACAGAGCCAAAGTTATTATTTTCATTTTGATTAATTTAATTCGAAACTAAAATAAATGTAAAAGGGATTTTATCTCCAATAATAATTTTCATCAAAAATAACATAGACTTATAAAAGTCATGTACACGGTCAATCATACTGAAGATTATCAATTGTATTACAAAATATTTAAAAGACTATTTCCAGTATAGTGACCCGAATATTATCATTAATGTTTGACTGGCACACTTAAAAGTTTTATCACATGGCTAAATGATTGACTTTTATATTATGACAAGGTCATGCTTTTCTATAAAAAGTTGCAAGAAATTTTAAATCACGGCCCTATTGGTTTGTTTTACTTTTTACTTAATTAGTGAAAAACAAGATCTAAAAGTTTACTTTCTTGTGTAAAAAGTGCTATTTAGAATTTTATGCAAATGATAATTAAAGTTTCTATGTAAATAAGTGTAACATAGCGGGTATTATATTCAATGGTATCGGCCATCCATATTTGCAAAGCCAGCATCATTTTCTGTACAGAAACCGGCAAAGTGTTGCTCAAGGCACTATAAACAAAGCAGCTGATAAAATGTTACACTCATAACTGTTAACAAAAACTGTTTCCGCAAATGGTCTTATAGATAATAATAACTATTCCGCCGTGTTAGGTGCAGGAGCTATTATTAGATGGAGAAGAAGTAAAATTTTGTTTTAGAAATGCGCAATCAATATTGTTTTGTCTGCAATTGAGCATAAAATAAAAAATATCTTCAGCCAAAGAGCATAACTGGCATTATACTCAGGCCCATCAATTGGTATGGAAAAAAATAATTTTACCAGGTTTCAAAAAATCAATCAAAATTAAAAAAAAAAACATAAATATTAAAATCAAAAAATGTATATATGTATGTCTGTACATACATATAATGATTTATGGCCGCTTACTAACTGACGGTGACTCACTATAACATCCTACAGTCATGCCGAAACTAAAAGGAGAGAATCACTGTAGAAAAGGTAATAATTTATTGCGGAAATTTTGTGATAAAAATTATAAACTTATCCAAGTTAATCTAACTTATCCTTTTGGGTTACAAAAAAAAAAACAAATAATAAAATAGTGAGATGGCGTCAGTTTTTAAGAAGATATAACAAAAATAAACAAAAACATAAATTTCAAAAAAGTTCAGTATTTAATTCATTATATACCGCTGACACTTAATCACGCTTTTCGAAACCACGCCAGTCGTAAACAATACTTGTGTGAAAAGACAAAATCTTCTTTTCAAATTTCCGCCGAGTTGTAAGTAGAAGGCCAAATAGGTCACGTGTCAATTTTAATTAAATATATTTTATATGAAGTGATCTTGACTACGTTTCATCAATTAACCATTAAATAAAAGGTAAAAATTAAAACAGGAATTTTACGATTGTGTTTACAAAAAACATTATTAGTTGAACCTTGCAGCTTGTTCATTATTTTTATTATAAATACCTATAAATGTATATCATCATCATCATCATTATAGCCCTTCACAAGTCCACTGCTGAACATAGGCCTCCCCCAAAGAATGCCACAAAGCACGGTCCTGAGCCACCTGCATCCATCGACTTCCTGCATATCTTACCAGGTCGTCACTCCATCTAGTGGGGGGACGCCCTACACTTCGCCTGCCAGTACGAGGCTGCCACTCGAGAACCTTTCTTCCCCATCGGTTGTCGGTTCTTCGAGCTAATAAAATGTATATATTATTAATAAATAGTTCCCATAATATTTTGGATTATTTTTTATTTTGCCCTATCTGCAATGTTCTACGCTCTATAGAAAATGTGGCGTATGACATGACTGACAATCTTTCGAACGTTTTAGATAATAGGTACAAAGATGTTTTACGTTTTCGTCGCCACCACATGATATTTTTGTCACCATAAGGTACCCTTCTATATCTGAAACGAATATAAATATTGCTACAAAGTAAAGTAATAGGCTATAAAAGTCCCTCTACTGGGCACAGGACTCTTTTTTTATTTCTGAGAGGGTTTTAGGGCAAGAAAATGCCCGCCGTGCTTCCCCAATGCGTGTTGATGAAAATTGCAATTACAAATTTCATTCGTGCTGTCGGGGATTAAAACCCGGGAAAATTTACAGCGAACGCTTTGACCCAGATCTATTAATACGATACAAATAAATACGATTTAACATATATAATAAAAAACTCTTACGTACTTGAAACTTGAACACTTGATAGCTCGTGATGCCTACCGGACAAGCTACAGCACCACACCGTGCAATGTAGTTGAAGATGCGTAACCGCGACATAATTCTCAGTGATGCGCAAGCATAACAGGCAGTATGTCATTTATATAATTATCATGTCTGCAGTCTATTAATCTTTGCTCTTTTATAAGTAATACAGAACGTAGTTGCTAGACGGTGTTGACATCGGCTAAAATCTCTGCGATCGCCGTTTCGTCAAGGTCATTCAGGCTAGTTAAAGCCTTAAAATATTATATATGAATTCTGAATTTAATAATTATTAGACGATGACCCACTATATCGTTTCATCCACGTCGTGTGGCGTCAGACGACGCAGGGAAATGAAACAGGGGATGGTCAGCAGTATCTTCCAGATCACTCACGCTTAAATTGGGATGTACAATCGTAATAAGCCCTACTTTGATTTCGTAAAGAAATTGATACCAGATGCTCCATTAAAGTAAAAAAAAAAAAATCTGTTGATCAAGATCTTCTCTATGCTTTTCGATCACTTCACATTCGTTTTATTTTGAAAAAGAAAAAAACGCACCGTTTACCGGCGTTTTTGGATCATATTGATAAATCAAACACTCATCACCCGTTAGAATGACGTAGATAGACCGAAGCGAGCCTGCTTCAACTTTTAATTCAACTATTCTCATAAATTAATTTTTTCACTGCTTGCGCGATTCCGTTCGCAAAAACCGTTAAAGTGCGACCACTTGTTTCTTCATATTTCAAAGTTAGTCGACAGTGCTGAAATTTGTTATCTATCACAACGAATTGTCTGGTTTTAGGTGACATTTAGAATCGCAAAAAATATTGCGCGGAAATATTCGCAACGCAGAGCCATTTTTCAATGTATCAATTTAGCTCGTAAAATAGTGTGGATGGAACTTTGAAATTGCAACATTCGTATTTTTACTTGTATCATGCTCCAGTAACTGGCCAGTTTATATAAAATAACTTTTTTCACAACTTCCTGCCTTGCTGTTTTTAATATTTCGCCAGATGTTATTGGCAGATTTCACGCGTCTCCGTATTTTATTTTCGTTCCATAGATATTTAGATTTCTTCACAATGTTTTCCGTCTTTGATGAGCACGCCTGAGCCTGAGGTCGGAGTTAGTTAAAAAAAAATTAATAAATTTGGTATTTACGTTTCAGCGGTCGGGTTCTCATTTTCAATTTGTCTTATTAAAGCAACGGATATCACGTACGGCTTATTTGTTTTCATCATTCTTTAAAAACGTTAATATCACGGTAGGCTTTGCTTCTGTGTCTCGGAGGCTATATACATACGTAAAAGGCACAAGTAAAAACACCCAGATACAGAACAATTATTCGTATTCTATACAATAATTACTCGTTCCGTGCAGGAATATAAACCCGCGGCCCTCAGCGACGCAACACAATACTAAACCACTGAGCCATGGAGCCGTCAATTTATCATTATAGTTTTTAATTGTCATCTACCGAAAACACTAAATTGTATAAATGTCGATATTGTTTAAATTTCTATAACATATTAAAGTAGGTACGAGCCTTAAACTTTACACACATTTTATTAAAACTGCTAATAATGTTTTTAACGACGTGAACTGAAGGTCAGTGTATTTTATGAAGAATACTATTTCAGGCTCTTATAAGTATTTCATGTAATTTAAATTATCATACCAGAAGTATTTAACTTTGAAAGCAAAGAATTTAATTAATACCGCTTTTGTTCCTTTCCAATTTTGCACTGGATCCAATTTGAGATTATTAAAATCTTTTGCTGATTCTTTCAAATATTGCTGATAATTTACTTTTTATATTGCTACAAAAACTCGACTAAAATAATTAGACAATTTAGATGGTTAAGTATTATTTATGTGTACACTTTTTGGGAACGTATATTCTTTTGAACAAAAGAAAAACAAGTGGTTGATCAGAAATCTTTGATAAACAACTATACCTACTAACACCTTCGAGTGGTAGCTTTCGGCCCATATAATACTCCCAGAAAATGCATACCAGCTCGACCATTCATGAAAATTCCTTTTTTATAGAATACGGGTAACAAACGAACACATAGTCCATCTAATGGTAAAGGAGTGCTGTGGCCTATAGACATCTACATTTATCCCCACTTAAGAATCAAAATCATCTGCATTTTTTTTCACGTCACGTTGGCACCCGTGACGACCAAGATGGAAAACCTCGTTTCCAGTAAAAAGGGTATCCGGTTCAACACTCAACATACGAGACACAGTAGCGTTAAGCTGCTATTTTTGCTGGTATTCTGTGAGAGCGTGGTCCTTCCTCACCTATATTCAGCAACGAGTTTAAATTATTGTTTATTTAAACTTATTTAAACCTATCGAAATGCTGTACAAAATGTCCCCTATAGATTGCATAGGGAGATTACTTGCTATAGTCGTCACACTTAGCAGGTAGACTGGAAACCACTGCTTTGTTATGCTGAGTTGTTATCAAGCTGATGCTGCAGCGCAACTCCTGCTACATTTTCCTCTGCTAACTCTTATGACACCTGTGGAATGCTATGGGGTAGTGGAGTCTCTTATATACAAAATTTGACCTGCTCAAAGTTCAAAATTTTTATTAAACTAATTTTGTATAAAAATTGTTATTATAATATTAAGGAATTTATGGATGGTAACGACCCCTGAGAATGAGGTATTTGCTACCATGATATTTCTAATTTGTGTTTTTACGTGGTAGAGCCATGCTGCAGCTATATTAGCACGAATGGGTCGGCTCGACTGAGTAAGGCCCACGCTCTCAAGCGTGGGCCTTACCCGGTATACCTAGAATACCAGCGTATAATAGCATCATAACGCTGCTGTGTTTCGTATGGTGACTGTAGAGAACCGGAGACCCTTTTTTACTGGAAACGAGGCATTCCACCTTAGTCCTCACGGGTGACAACACATGTGCATTTTGATTCTTAATCGAGGATAAATGTAGATGTCTATAGGCCACAGCAACCATTTACCATCAGGTAGACTGTGTGCACCTTTGTCACCTTTAATCTATAAAAAAGCCATACATGATTAGAAGCTGTTGTTTTTTTTAAAAAAAAAGTCTCGCTGGGTTTCTTGCTGGTTCTTCCCAGGACAGAGGTTTATTTCTCGAGTGAGTTATAATTAAAATATAGAGTGTCATTCAATAAGCATTATTTATAATTTATATTAAATAAAAAGTATCTGTTTCTGGTTATTAGGAAAATTAAAAGGAATAAAATTATTGCAACACACTTTGCTTTTGTAGTTGGTACTAAAACATAGTGTGTAAAAGACTAAAAGCCTCGACTTCAGAAGCTGTAATGTGTAAAATTAATCATTCGTTTCAGTTTTTGAAGGTTTTTATTTTTATGATAAATTTATTTATTTTTGAGTGGTCTAAGAATATCACAAGTTCAAAGTAACAACTAGAACGTAGTCTAAATAGTAACATTAAAACTTTCATTTCCTGCCTTAGGATTTTTGGAACGAAGATTTTTTAATTTTTTTTTAAATTTTATATGGAACAATCCCACGTCCCACGTATCCTATTTAATAAAACATCATTAAAATTGTATGATAAACAAAGAAGTTATTAGAATTTTTAAAAATTCATTAAATTCTTCCACCTGTTACTGTATACACAAATCTTTGTAATCCAATCAAATTATTGAATATTGATTCCCTTTGCAATCCAACCAAATGATTGAATATTAGTTAGCTAATATTTAATAAAGGCACTTTATCAGGCAGATCGAAACAAAATTTCTGACACATTTAAAGTGTAATAAGTTCATAAAGATCATTTTAATTAGCATTGTATTTGCTATCTAAATTTAATTTAACTTAGATTTAACTTAATAATACATGCATATGTATAATATAGCATTGAACAAATGTGAACACAGTTTCGAAGTGATAAAGAAGAATCGTGTGGAAAAACATGTAAATCATCTAATAAGGATACCCAGATTTTCACGGTTAAAAAAAAAAGTCTTATGGATGAGACCTATGGATGACAACTAAAATTTGTGCGAATATGATGAGAATTCAGAGCTTGAAAATTAAAAGACATCGATAAAAAATTATCTTAGAAGGAACGAGGTAGTAGCTGTTAGGTTTAATTTACTAAACATACTTAAATTAACCTCATGGAAACGTCAGTACTTGTTATAAAAGAAAATTATATTTTCACAACTTTACTCTATGGACGATCTACAAGAATGTTGTTATTTTCAAACGACTTTCAACTTTTCAAAAGAAGGAGGTTCTTAATTCGTCGGAATTTTTTTTATGTATGCTCACCGATTACTCAAAGGCGCCTGAACCGATTTGGAAAATTATTTTTACGTTCCAAAGGGTATACTTTCCAGGTGGTCCCACTTAAATTTTATCGAAATCGGTCGAGGGTTTTAAAAAATCAACACAAAATTATATTCATATTGAAGTTGTTTCTACAAACGTTTTCCACTTGTGATAAATAGACTAGAAAAAAGAGATAATAGCCAGATGTATTTCTGCTTTATTGAATAGAAAGTTAAGCATTTTTTAAAAGTATCAGTACTATTTGTTTTCACTAAAATACTGTGTAGTGGCGATGTAAAAATACCCACTACCCCGTATCGTACCGTGGGTGTCGCAAGAGGTGACAGAGGGAAATTGATACAGGTGACGGGCAGCAGTATTTTTCTGATAATCCAATATACAAAAAAACTGCGGTTGCCAAACCGCTTGCCAAGTGTGGCAACTATTGCAGAACAATCTATGGGGAGGCCTATGTTCAGCAGTGGACTTTTATAAGCTGTAATGATTTACTTCGTTTGTACTATACTATATACTTATCTCTATTTTGTTAAAAACAATGAATAGCTGTTTTGGTTTTTAATTAATGAGTAATTATTTGTATGGCAAAATTACTTGAAACAAACCTTTGTTTTGTTTCTTTTTTTCATATTTTTGTGTAATGCACTACTAAAGCCGTTGAATAATATTACTACTTATAAGACCAAATCACTGTAGATAGCTCGTACAAGTAGTCTGGTAGTACCTACTTAGTATATTGGTGCAAGTGTCAAAAGTTCGTAAAAGATATTGATTTTTTTAAATTACAGAAGCTCAATATTAATATGGTTATGTGCAGATGCATGTAAGGTTTTGCCTTTCGTTTTTCCTTAAATTGAAAAAAAAATAAGTACTTCATAAACTGGTATAAGTGGCTACTTGTGACAGTTTGCTTGCTTTACTGTAAGAAAATAAGCTACATGAATGTAAATGACACTATTTTCCAAATTATAAAAAAATATTAAAAATTAATGTTGTCATGTTTTTCCTCTCATATTCAGGTATAAAATTTCAAATTTACAATATTTTGAATCATTAAACTGCTCTCCTGTAAAATTAAGTTTTTGCATTTGCATTAGTATACGTAGGACCCGTCGTTTACGAGTACATAACAGAATCAAATAAATCGAAATAGCTTCTTTCTTAGAGCCTGTAGTCTATACTTTCATTTATAATTGATGTACAATTCCAAAAAAAACAAATCCTAAATTACAAACAAATTGAAGTCAATAAATGAATAACACTAACCCAAAATTTAAATATAAATATCTTAAAAAGTAGCCTTTTGTCGGCGTGGCTTTTTGTTGCTTTACATAACTACAACTAATTATACCCTGTTATCGTTATTATTAACAGTCCCCCACAAGTCCATTGCTGTTTATAGACCTCGCATAAGAAATTCCACGAAACACGGTCCGACTCACCAGCACACATTGTCTTCCATCATAACGACGGATGATGGAAGTCAATTTATGGCATATAGATGGATGCAGGTGCTCGGGACTTTAGTTATACCGTCTTAGCAAAATTGAACGAAGTGTCTATTCATAAGATAATCGTATGATTAATTTTTTCTTAATTTAACGATTATCGTACGATTTGTTTACTTTTATTCGTTGGATACATATTACAAATAAATATTTTAGATTTAAAAAGAGATTTTTATAATGATATACAATTGAATATAGAAAGTATATATATATATATATATATATAAATGTTTCTTATATACTCTGATACTTACTCGTACCATTAGGCTATTTGTGTCTAATAAAACATTACACTAATTTTGCAACAGTAGTTTAAGGTGCGGCTGGGGTGGCTAAAGCCGTGTATATTAAAATGATATAATCGTTAACAATAAATAAATTAAAATATTATTCTTTACATTGAAAATAATCGGACGAATAAGTATTTTTTATTTATGCGATTATCGTATGATTAGCAACAGCTAAACTTTAATCGTTGATGAAACTTTACGCAATGTTCCGTATATCAAAATTTAGTAAATGATTACACGTCACTTTGAAATGTGTGTTTAATGAAGCGCGCTTTGCCAAGAACATGTTACATGATTCACTTGTCATTTATCAGAGGTTTAGTTGACAAGTGATGGTGGCGTTAATCCGAATGGAATATGTTCTGAAACTAAAATGAGGCGAACGTTATCGATTTTATCAAACATTTTTTAGAGATTATTTTACACCTTGTTTTATATTGATATTATTGTATTATACTCGTATTTGTTAATTATTGTTTTAAGCATGTTGTAGTTAAAACGACCACAAAAAGAATAGGTACTACAGTATTTATTGATTGTGTAAATTAAAAAACTTACTTCTCTTTAATACTATGGGAATAGCTTAGAGACCATACCGCCTGCTAATCGCGCGAGTAAACCACCACAAAATTCTGACCACGGTGGTTGAACAGAAAGCAACGGCTTGCCTTGTGGCTGACCACCTTTTTGACAATGTAGTTCGCAATAGGCGGACACACGGTTTAGTTCGTGGTGCGCCGCAGGGGAATTTGCATGATGAATCCAATTTTTTTCTCTTTCTCGTTTTAGACGTGGTAGAGCCATGCTGCAGCTATATTATGGTTGTAGCACGAATGGGTCGGCTCGAACGGGGAAGGACCACGCTCTCACAGAAAACCAGCGTAAAATAGCAGCTTAACGCTGCTGTGTTTCGTATGGTGAGTGTAGAGAACCGGAGACCCTTTTTACTGGCAAAGAGGCATTCCATCTTAGTCCTCACGGGTGACAACGCATCTGCATCTTGAGTCTTTATTGAGGATAGATGTAGATGTCTATAGGTCACAGTAACCACTTACCATCAGGTGGACTGTGTGCTCGTTTGTCACCCGATCCTATTAAAAAAAGACGGTTAAAAAAGATAATACACGCTACTTCAATAGCGTTCATTTTGCTTATTGTAAACCAAAACAAATTTTGTTGCTTGAATTTATAAAACTACAAAATGTTGTGGTGAATCGCTAAATATCACTATCGCACATCGCAACCGAATTAGGGATACAATCCATATCTATATATCGGGATGGTTGGTGGTCCAGCACGGTGTAATTTATCAGAAGTATTGTTTTTCGCACAAATTCTTTGTGGAACAATCAGCTACCACCATACATTTTTCTAGACCGATACGACTTAAGGACAGTCAGAAAAAGTGCCTAATTTATTTTGAAAGGTCGGCAGAGTACCTGCTATTCTCCTGGTGTTGCAGTTGTTGGAAAATGTGCCGTAAGATGGAATGCCTTAATTATTATACTTCTTACCTTTTGAACCAGAACACAACAGTGGTTGCACTGCTGAGATCGGTATCAAACCAGACTAGAGTTACCGAGATGGAAAATTGATAAGCTGACATTTTGTCGTAATCGTAATTTACAACTGAGTAAAAACCAAATCAATTATTGGTGTTGTGCACTCACGCCGCCAATCCGCGGCGCGTGATTGACACAGATTGCGCGAAAAATCTTGATATTTCTAAAATCCGTTCGCAATTCCGACAAGTCTCACAGGTGGTGTTTAATGTGTAGGCACTTAACTTTTCGCAGTGAGTCCCACATAACCACGACAGCCTGCTGTCGTGGTTTTCTTAGAGCATTCACCACCTCCCTTCCTCGCTTCCCGGAGGGTAGCCCTATCCATTGCATCTGGGCGCAAAAAAACAAAACGACTGAGCGGGTATTCTTGGCTCTGGCGTGACTCGGTGCTCTGGTTGTTGATTTGAAATTAATTACCATCATTAATTATAAAAGTGCCCTGGTGCAATTTATAATGACGTCCCAATGTCATAGTTAACCACGGCTACCTCCAAATTAAAAATTATTAATTTTTGTTCCGATCTACGCAGTATGAACTTACAATATCTTGAAGTCTTACAGTTGTATGCTTGGGTTGGTATTTAATTTTATTAATTATGGGATCCCAAGCAGATGGTAGCACCCAGCCATCTTCTCTATTGAAATTAGGATTAGGATACATGGAAGCAGTTTACCAAAAAACATAAATTTCACAAGGACAAATATCTACTTTTCACTTGAGTTCGGGTCCGTAGAACTTAGCGCCGCAACTTATTGCGAACCACTAACCCGCGGACCCGTTAAAATAGCTATTAGTTATGTATACTTCAGTATATGCAAATCGTTACTTTTCTTAACTCTCGTTAGTGCAAGCTCGGAAAAATTATGGATTTGACGCCAAAGTGCCAAGCGATGAACGATACCCAATACTTGTTAATGCAAATTTTATTGAGGCTTCGTTAATATGGATACATTAGCGGTTTAAAATGAAATGCAACGACATCAGGCAGAGAGAGAGTGAGAGACAAAGTTATTAAGTTAATTAATAATGAAAATAGATTGTGAGTAACGTCAGTGTTACCAGCTTTTTTTCTTATATATTTATACGTGCCATGCTGCAGCTATATTAGTAGTATAGTTGCAGCACGAACGGGTCGGCTCGACCGGGGAAGGACCACGCTCTCACAGAATACCCGCGTAAAATGACAGCTTGACACTGCTGTGTTTCGTATGTGAGTCTAGAGAACCGGACCCTTTTTACTGGAAAAGAGGCATTCTATCTTAGTCCTCACGGGTGACGACGCATCTGCATTTTGATCCTTTATTGAGGATAAATGTAGATGTTTATGGGTCACAGCAAACACTTACCATCAGGTGGACTATGAGCTCGTTTGTCACCCTATCCTATAAAAAAATATTGAATGAATGTATTTTAGTTTCGCTAGCTTACTGAGGAGACATCAATAGCTTATATTTCAACAAATTAACCGGTATAACGATGCGATAAAATAAATATTAGCCCCAAAATAAACACAAGAATATATTTTGTTTCTTGTTTACATAAATAATCTCCCAAACATACTGGACGATCTATGCGTGTTCTTTGCCGATGACATCTCCATCTTAATCTCTTGCACTAATTCCACGGATTTAACAACAAAATTGAACTATACATTAGATAAAATTACTAACTGGCTAGAATCACATAATCTACAACTTAACCTTAATAAAACTAAAATTATTCAATTTAAACCCTACCAAAAAACTGCTTTACAAATATCTTATAGCTATAAAAACACAAAACTAGAAACTGTTAACTCTGCTACTTTGTTAGGAATAGACCTGGATACGCATTTGAGTTGGAAACAGCACATACAAAAAATTGTAAAAAAATATCCTCTTTTATTTACGCTCTACAATACCTCAAACGTGTGACAGATTTTAAGACTGCCCTTGCGGCTTACTATGCACATGCTCATTCGGTACTCTCCTATGGCAACGTATTGTGGGGAAACTCTTGTGATGTAAACAAATTATTTATATTACAAAAGAAGTGCCTACGAATGTTAACGAATTTAGATCAAATGGAATCATGTGAACCTCACTTCATTAAATATAAAATATTAACACTTACGTCTATCTACATCCTCGAGTCTTGTAAATTCGTCAGGAAACACCCAAAATTGTACTCACCTATTACAATAACTAAAAGAAATAATAGAAATTTATATAAGCTTAGTATACCCTTCTCCAAACTAAAATTAGTTTCGACTAGCCCTCACGTTATGTCAATAAAGATTTATAACCATTTACCGAATTCTATAAAAATCCTAGAAAACCCTGCGCAATTTGATAAAAAATTAAAAACATTCCTTATTAATAAATGTTATTATAGTTTTAAAGAATTTTTTGACGATAAATAATGACAAAGAAAGAATACTTCGACTATATTATATTTCTAATTTAAGGAATTTATATAGAATAATTTTGAATGTTGACGATATGATATTTTATAATTTATGTTTAAAAGTTAGATTATACAAAAATAGTTAGTCCTCTAGTGTTGCTATGCCCTTGCAGGGCGTCACATGTATACCTATCAAATGTGACATCTTATAAAAGCTTTTAGTAAAATTTACTTCGCAAATATCCGCGTTATAAAATAAAATGATGTGTCTTACCTAGTATGAAGAGCACCTCCCACCCTCCCTCAATTGCGTGCACTATCCCCGTCACCACTAATCCCAGCACCGCTACTCCCAACACCACTACACTAGGCAAGACACACCACTGACGATAATACGACACGTGTTTCGCCTTTACACGAGGCATCCTCAGGTGATATAGACTCTACGGTGGCTAACCGCTAAGTGAGCGGCGAGCCAAAACAAGTGCCTTTTATACAGACCGATGACGCAACCGCTCTCTACTTGAGGAGCGAGCGACTGCGTCATGCGGTAAAACATGCGACCAATCACCGCTGGACTTATGCAGCCGTTTGTAAAATTAAAAACAAACCGCCGCGCAACGCCCACCCTCCAACCACGCAACCAATCGCCGATCACCGTGAGGGTGACAAACGACCATATTGCGAGGCTCTCTATTATTAGAGAGCAGGCTTAAAGATATAGGTGGGTTAGTAACATTTGTTTGTTCATTCAGCAATGCAACGGTATTATTATTACTTTTTAATATCTCTAACTGTTCCAGAACACACAGTCGCAGCCCTTTATTACACGTATGTAAGACTTTAAAGGAGTGGTCGTTGGCTAGGTTGTATCCAGTGTCCAAAAGATGTTTGGCAAAATGGGATTTATCGGGATTGCAATTCCTGTACGCGGCTAAATGCTCTTTATAACGTGTCTCGAAATTGCGACCAGTCCGACCCACGTAAACGGCGTGGCACTCGTCACAAACAAGTTTATAAACACCTGACTTTTGACGAATATCCAACTTATCTTTATTATTACAGATATTTCTAAGAGAATTGTGTGTTTTGAACGCCACATGAACGCCGTTTTATCGAAGAGTATTAGCTACTTTTTTAGATATGGAGCCTAAGTAGGTCAAACTGCTCACATATCGATGAACACTTTGAGTTTGAACCGCGTACAGAGACGTAGTGGTGACGGGGATAGTGCACGCAATTGAGGGAGGGTGGGGGTGCTCTTCATACTAGGTAAGACACATCATTTTATTTTATAACGCGGATATTTGCGAAGTAAATTTTTCTAAAAGCTTTTATATAATGGATTTCCGCAAAGTGACGCCTGATTCTATTAATTATGTAACATCTTATATTTGTAATGTGACATGCAATAAACAATTTGAATTTGAATTTGAATTTATTATTAATGGAATAATAGTTAAAAATTAGCCGCACAAAAATCTCTCTGTCAATTTGATTTACATCATTATCATCATCATTATACCCGTAGCCCTTCACATGTCCACTGCTGAACATACGCCTCCCCAAAGGAATGCAACAAAGCACGGGCCTAAGCCACTAGTATCGACTTCCTGATTTACATATTTAGGTGCAAAATTTTTGTGTGTCTATTTTTGTGTTTTTCTTTTATAGTATATGGGGCAAACGAGCATGCGGCTCACCTGATGGTAAGTGACTACCGCCGCCCATGAACAACCGCAACACCAGGGGAATTGCAGATGCGTTGCCGGTCTTTTAGAAAGGTGTAAGCTCTTTTCTTGAAGGTTCCTAAGTCGTATCGGTTCGGAAAATTCGCTGGTGGTAATTGAATCCACAAAGAAGTTGTGCGAGGGAGAGAACTTCTTCTAAATCGCACAGTGGTGAACCGCCAATCATCCAGATGGTATGGATGGTAACGCGAGTTTTGTCGCGATGTACGATAGTGAAATTGAGCGGCTGGAATTAGTCCGAACAATTCCTCAGAGCACTCCCCGTGATAGATGCGATAAAATACGCAAAGAGATGCAACATCTATACGCAGTGCCAGTGTATCGAGCCGATCGGAAAGAACTCGGTCGTCGACGATTCGAATCGCTGCGCCTTCGACGAATGCGCTGGATGCGGTCAAGTGGAAGGAGCTGGCACTGGGGTGCCCCGGCCCAGAGATGAGAACAGTATTCCATGTGGGGCCGAACTTGCGCTTTGTAAAGTTGCAAGCGATGTGCCGGCATGAAATACTGTCTCGCTCTGCTGAGCACGCCAAGCTTATTAGAGGCCAATTTGGCCTTCCCTTCCAAGTGACCACGAAACTGCACGCTATTCGATATGTCGACGCCAAGGATTCCGATACTGGCTGAGGCAGCAAGGGGAGTGCCTTGAAACTGAGGAGATACGACAAAGGGGTTCTTTTTAGCGGTAAACGCGCAAACTTGTGTCTTCTGGGGATTGAACTGGACTAGATTTAGTCGGCCCCAATCCGAGACTTTGTTAAGCAAAGACTCGACTTCAGACACAAGTTTGTCCCGGTACTCGGAGACGTTTTCCCGAGAAATATTGCCACGGCCGGTATATAAGGCATCCCCAGTGCTGTCGTTTGCATAGAAATGAATGCTACCAGTTAGCAAAATATCATTGATATGCAGGAGAAACAGCGTTGGTGATAGCACGCAGCCTTGTGGAACACCAGCGTTGATAGGCTTGAAATCAGAGCATGCACCGTCCACTACGACCTTGATGCTCCGATCAGCAAAGAAACTGGTGATCCATTTGCACAATTTCTCGGGAAGCCCATAGGAAGGAAGCTTCGAAAGAAGCGCCTTGTGCCAGATCTGATCGAAGACCTTCGCAATGTCCAAACTAACGGCCAATGCCTCCCCTTTGGACTCTATTGCCTCCGCCCATCTATGAGTTAAGTAAACTAGAAGATCACCTGCTGTTCGAACCCGACGAAAACCGTACTGACGGTCACTGATCAGCTGGTGATCCTCAAGGTACCTCATGAGCTGGCAGTTTATAATGGACTCCATTATTTTGGGGAACAAGGAGGTGATGGCGATAGGCCTGTAGTTGGACGGGTCTGAGCGGTCGCCTTTTTTAGGGATCGGGTGGACCAAAGCTGTCTTCCATGAATTCGGGACTACGCCTTGGGAGTAGGAGTACCGGAAAAGACGCGTTAAAACCAGTGCCAACTCCGGAGCACACGTCTTCAGCACAATGGGAGGGACTCCATCGGGCCCACTCGACTTGCTGACGTCCAGGGAGAAGAGTGCTTTGCGAACCGAGCGCTGTGTAAATCGCACATCCGGCATGGAGCACTCACATCGCGGGATGGTCGACGGTGTTCCTCCGTCATCTAGAGTCGAGTTAGACGCAAAAAGAGAGCACAACAGATCGGCTTTCTCTTTTGCGGCATGGGCCAGTGAGTCGTCCTCTCTGTGCAGAGATGGAAGGGATGGCTGACAGAAGTTCCCTTGGACAGCCTTGGCGAGAGACCAGAATGCACGAGTTCCCGAAGGAAGGCGAACTAGCTTCTCGCCAATTCTGCCGATGTGCTTGAAGGACCTGGAGGCGGAATTATACTTCTTTTAAGTGCGCTGGTGTTTAAATCCCGAGACGTTGATGCGTCAGCCCAGGCCCGGTAGCACTCCTGCTTATAGCGTGATGCTATTTTACAGGAGCGACCAAACCATGGCTGGGATCTGCCTCCGATGGGCACCACAGAGGATGAAATAAAAAGTTCCATACTCTGAAGTACCACATCAGCAACAGAATCGGCAACAACGCTGGGATCTTCCAGCGAGAAGCAAACCCAAGGGTAGGATGCAAAAAAAGATCGTATCCCGTCCCAATCAGCTGACCTATAGTGCCAAACACGGCGGCAAGCTGCAGATCGCAACTGCGATTGGAGCGTGAGTGGAACCGTGCTCCGGATCAGACAATGGTCCGAAGAGCCCAGAGGGGCATCTACGGAGACCTGATATCCGTCCGGATGAGAGGTCAGCAGAAGGTCCAACAGGGAAGGTACATGGTCTTCCACATCTTGTGTTACACTGAAATATAACTATGAAAGTTTCGTTTAATATAACTATTTTGGTTGAGACTCTGCGGCATGATTGTACTCTTACGCAAATTAAAGATTGATAGTCAATTTATGATGAACTAATATTTAATTTGTTCGATTACACTTCGGGATAGCGATATCATAATAAAATATATTGTTTATTCTTAACACCTATTTGAATTTTTACTGCTTGTTTTAAAAAGTAAGAAATACCTGTACAATATATGTTTTAAAGTGGCTCTTTGCTCTAGTGGCCGTAATTACGACTGCTGATTAAGTGGTTCCGTGTTCAAATCCCAGGTCCGGACTAGAAGTTGTCGAGAGTTAAAACGTTGGTCCTGCGTATGATCCCTCCCCCATCGTATCGGATTGCTGTTGCATCGAAGTAGTTTGAGCGAATAAAGAGAGTGTACCTTTACTTGGACACACACTGGTCCACTATATTCCTGACCTGCGCTGACAGTCAGTTTGCAGGATTATTATTTAATCATTATTTTTAAGCACTTTTACTGGGTTTTAAATCTATGTAACTGATTAAATTTTATTTTTATTTTTATAATATGAAAACACCTCATCTTTGTGAGTCTTTATCCTTAAAAAAATACTCGGTAAATAAAATAAAAAATAATAAATCTGCTTTTATTGTAAAATAAGTTAGGAGACTAAATTTTATAACTATACCTTCATCTAATCTATATCTATATAATCTATATCTATATCTTCATCTAATCTGCGATGGTAAATTACTATTAATTAGTCGGTTAAGGAGGTGAAACGATAATAAGAGTAATAAAAATAAACATAATTGAGATTTATATAGTCTTTACTTCATATATTATTATTTTTACTATTATATCTTTATTGTTTAGTTTTATAGACACCATTTAGAAGCAAGAAGCAAAATAAATTATATCCGAAGTACAAACAGGAAGGTCTAATTCAATATTTTTATAACAAAAATGTTTTCACGTAAAATATTTTCTGCTCTAAACAACTACACGAGCCCCAAAGGTCCCCCTTTGTGTATTTTCCACTTTATGCTGTCTCTTATACGAACATAAAGAATATTTTGTATTTGACTGCAAGAACTCTGAAATAGAAATATCTTAGCTAATATTTTCTTATTATCATCTCTCAAGATAAAAATTACAACGCGTCGATTTATTCTTATTCATTCATTCTTTTCATTGGGAATAATATTTAGGTTTATTTTCATGGCGTGATGACGTAAAGGAAACCAGCACCATGGGGTGTGTCGATTCATGGATGTCATAATTATGTTAGAGGTCAGAAAGACCTCATGGCCTAAAGTAGATAACGATATTCGTTCATCATTCATTCATTCATTGCAGCGTATCAAAATTCTATTGCTTAACATAGGCCTTCTCCATAGATTACCTCATGGAGGGACTTTGCCATAGTTACCACAATTGGCAGGCAAAGGCTAATTTATTATTATTCTTGACTGTTACTAAAAAGATCCCGCTGGCCATCTCATGTTCCAGTTCCCCTTTATCGCCTATACTACGAAATGAAATGGGGTAGTTGTCGGCGCACCTCATCGCACCTCGGCTCAAAATGGAGGACGCGTGACTCGCTGACCCCGCGGCAGCGCGAACGCCTCCGTTTCTTACTTAGCTGTGAGACGAGGTAGCAGACGGGCACTTTATTTCTCAATTTATAATAATATATTTGTTTAGAGGTTTCACGGCATTAAACCTATTGTTAATACAGTCCACTCATTATATTTATAAAGTCCCGATAAGGCCTAAGTAGTTATTATTCGTACGCCGCCACTACGCAGCGATGGCGATGGCGATCTCTGTGTATGAGGAGTGTCAATTATATAGTGGTAGTACGAATGGGGAAGGACCATGCTCTCACAGAATACCAGCGTGAAAGATCAGCTGTAGAGAACCAGCAACCTTTGTTACTGGACACGAGGCACTCCATTTTAGTCCTCAGGGGTATCGCATTTGCATTTTGATTCTTAATCGAGGATATCAGGTGGACTGTGAGCTCATTTGTCATCTATATGGCCACAAGAAACTATTTATTAAAACTGAGAAATATTACGTTACGTAAATTAAACGAAGGAATTATAAAACACCGAACTTAAAACAATGGCCACTTGAGATCTCACCAAACACATTACAGCTGTTACAGTTTTTGTTAGAGCATCTTCTTTTATTATAACACGTTGTTTAATACGATAAAAATAATAATAACAGTTATTTACATAAAGCAGGTCGGTTATTGAAGATTTAGTATGAAGTTAAAAACAAAGTATTAAATTTACTCTGACCATACAAATTAAATTTTACTATGTGGTAAAAAGTAAAATATATCGCGGCAAAATCTCTTGGCGATCTGCCACTTGCCTGTAAATTAACGAATACGCTGCAAAAATATGTAGTGGCTTAACACAATTAGTGAATTCTTTGTCAGTTGCATCGTTAGTTTTAGTATAGATTCTTTTTAATTTTCAATTCTGTTCTTTTATTCAAGGATATTTCAGTTTTAGATAATTTACAAACTTTTTTTTATTAACAGAACAATTTATTTTTGTATTCACACAAATAAATACATATCTTTTTTATACAAACATAGTACAAGGATTAGATACGGAGGAACACATTATATCTTCAGCATCAGCTACAACACAACATTATCATCACCACCATCACCATTACAGTCAATCACAAGTCCTCTGATGAATATAGGCTTCCGACAAGAAACTCTTACCAGGTAGTTACTCCATCTAGTGGGGTATCGTTCTACACTTCACTTGTCGGTACGAGGCTGCCACTCAAGAACCTTTCTTCCCCACCAGTTGTCGTAAAGCAAATATATAGCATAAAGTAATTCTTTGGAATTAATCTTAGACTGAGACTTCTGACTTTCATCATCATCATCATCATTACAGCCTTTGACCTTGAGCTTCCTCATACGGCCAGCAGTGAAAGACCACGTCTCAGTTCCGTAAGTCATCACTACCGTACAGCAACCGTAAGGCAACACGCACTGGTTGTACAATTTGGTTTTAAGGTTTTGAGGTATGTCTGACGAGAAGATGTGTCGTAGATTCACGAACGCTGCCCAGCCGAGTTGAATCCGTCGATTGACCTCTCGGTCGAAGTTGGACTTACCTAGTCGGACTATTTGTTCCAGGTAAACATACTCGTCAACAACTTCGAGCTTAGTGCTCCCAACAACTACCGGCATAGGTGTGACATGGACATTAAACATAATCTTTGTTTTGTCCATGTTCATCTTAAGACCTATCCGTTGGGAGACACTATTGAGGTCATTGAGCATAGTGCTTAGGTCCTCCAGCGATTCTGCCATAAGGACTACATCGTCGGCAAATCGAAGGTGAGTGATGTACTCGCCATTGATGTTAATAAATAAATAAATAAAATAAAATAAACCTTTATTATTTTCTCCCACAAATTGTACAATTGCATATTTTATCTTTTAAAAACATATATATTTTTTATATAAAAAAAAACGAAGAGGTACATAAATTTGTGGGAGACGGGAGTCCACACTAGGATACCCTGTGCTATGGATCTCCCGGCTCCCCATTAGAATGATCAACTAGATGTTTCTTTTTTTTTTTATTATACGTATATAGCAGAGACTTTTTCCCGTTTGCGAGAGAGCATACGCGCAAGCAGTTAATCTTATTGTTTGTGTGTTTGTGTTTGTGTGTGTGTGTGTGTGTGTGTGTGTGTGTATGTGTGAGTGTGTGTATGTGTGGGTTAACTCGTACGTGGTATGTTAAGATGCAATCTGCAGTAATTGTTCTGTTTTTACGTAATCAAGTTTAAGCAGCCAATTTGAAATTTTCTTTTTACATTCAAATTTAGTTAGGTTAATGATACGGAGTAATTTATTTGCTTTGTTATATAATCGACTACCTCTAAAACTGAAAAACTTTTGAGCAAAAAATGTTTTTACCGGAATAATTTCACAGACTTCATAATCTCTCCTCGTACCAGAGTTCCTTATATTATCCAACAAATCAATACAACTATGTTTTTTTAAGATTATTGATAATATGTAAATTTTTCGAACCGTTAACACATTGGCTTCTGCGTATAAGTTCGTAGTCGGATACGTCCTAGGTTTTTTCAAGGCAATTTTTAATATCATCCTTTGTACCTTTTCAACTTCCATCATTAATGTTTTACTAGAGCCTCCCCATACAGAAATGCCATAGGACAGGATAGATATACCTAACGATTCATATACAGTTTTAATTAAATTCCAATTAGCGATATGTCTTAAGTTTTTAAATATGTAGATAAGCTTTCTAATTTTTTGAACTAAATAGTTTATATGTTCTTTGAAAGTTAGATTCTTGTCTATTACTATGCCGAGGTAATTTATGGTATTTGTATTTTCAATATCAGGACATTTACAATTTGAAATAGAGGTCATATTACATGAATGTGCTATGATTTTAAATTTATTTGTAATACAGGTTGAATTTCGGATGGAAAACATTACATATTTGGTTTTATCGGTATTTAAAGTGAGACTATTTAGAGCAAGCCAGTGACACACTATATTGAAACCATCCTGTGCAATTTTGAAAACTTCTTCCCAAGAGTCACCGTAGAACGAGAGGGTTGTGTCGTCAGCATATGAGATTATTTTACAATTTGGGATGTTTAATTGACAAAGATCGTTTATGTAGCAAAGGAAGAGAGTTGGACCGAGAATACTTCCTTGTGGTACTCCGTAATTGATTGGTCTTTCATCACTAAAAATCTCTCCTATCCTAACTCGTTGTGAGCGATTTTGTAGGTAATCTCTAAAAAGTTGTAATTGTACATTTCTAATACCCATTTTTTCAAGTTTCTCGATCAGTTTAGAAGATGAAATAGTGTCAAAAGCTTTTTGCAGATCAATAAAGATTGTGATACATTTTTTATTGGAATCTAATTTTTGCACAATAAATTCTGTAAAAATATGTATAGCGTCCGTAGTTGATTTACCGTATCTTTTCCACTCCAGAAGCTTGAAAACGTCTTCCAATGCAGCGGTGAAGAGTTTCGGGGATATAACGTCACCCTGTCTTACACCTCTCTGCAATTGGATAGGTTTCGTACTCTGGTTCTGTACTCGGATAGCCATCGTAGCTCTACTGTACAAGCACTTCAGCACTTCGATATACCGACCGTCAACTTGGCACCGCTGAAGGGACTGCAGCATCGCCCAAATTTCGACGGAATCAAAGGCTTTCTCATAGTCCACATACGCCAGGCATAGTGGCAAATTGTACTCCCCGGACTTCTGTACCACTTGCCGAAGGGTATGTGGTCTATGGTGCTAAAGCCCTTTCGGAAACCAGCGTGTTCGGGAGGCTGGAAGTCGCCAAGTCTGCGTGCGAGACGATTCGTATAAACGCTTTTTCCGGAATTGACTTCAGTTCTCGTTGTGAATTGTACTTTATGTCTTCTACCGAATGAAAACGTGTGCCACAAAGTAGTAATTTGAGCGTAGGAAAAAGAAAGAAGTCGGCTGGAGCCATATCTGGTGAATAAGCTAGTTTCTAAATGGTACTTATTGAGTTTTTAGTCAAAAATTCGTTCACAATGATGACCTTGTGCGAAGGCGCATTATCATGCAAATTTTCTTTCCACAAATATGGCCTTTTTCATATAATTTTCTCTCTAAAACGCCGCATGACGCTCAAATAATATTCTTTATTTACCGTTTGACCTCCCGGCAAGAGTTCCGAGTGCACAACACCGCGATAGTCAAAGAAAACAGTCAACATGACTTTGACTTTTGGTCGACTTAGGTGTGGTTTTTTCGGTTTCGGACTCTTATGAGGTTCAGTTTTTGGAGAAAATTAAGGTTTTTTGGCAATAGCCGCCGAGTGACAACATGTTTATACCTAAGTGATTATTTAAAATGATATAGGTCGACACGTCAAACACAGAAAGTTCTCTCTCAAACTTGAATGAGGATTTTCAGTGAGGATTTGGATAAATTAACTGGGACTACTTCTTACTGCTAATGATACATAATAATAAATGTAAGAAATATTTCTTTTTCTTTTTTCTTACCTTAAAGTCACCATCAATCAAAGTCAGTTCTTCTACAGAAATAGGTCGCTGGAAATTGGTACTAGTGAATTGCAAAACAGGTTTTATGGCTTGCACAATATAGTCAAACGTTGTAGGCAACATTCGACAATATTCCTTGAATAACAAAGGTTGAGCCCGTAATTCCTCATACAAATTGTGAAATTCCCCATAAATATGCCTTTCTAAGTATACAATATTAGTCCCACTTCTTCGCCGTACATACTTCTTGAGTATTTGATACTTAAGAAATGAATTTTCCAATAATATTTGTTTCCATCTATCCATGACAAATGCACAGTGCCCACTGAACGGCGGCGTCGTCGGTGGCGGCTGTGCGAGACGATTCGCGTGCACGTAGGACATAGCCGCTGCGTCGCACCGCATCGCATTGAATTCGTGTGTACTCGCGGTCGCTTTGAATCGCCCACCTAGGACGCCGTGTAAAGCATCCGAAACGTCAGGAATGAGGGCTAATAATTTTCTGCTCACCAGATGTCGCTAGTTGATACTGAGGTAAAGTTTTTTGTTACACACTGTAATTTAATTGAGAAGTTGTTTTTTAATAAAAGTTTATCAGTTTTTAGAATATTATATTAATACACAAAACGATGCGTCAGTGGTTTGTTTTACATTTATTGCTTAAAACCACGCGGTAATCTCATCAACGTTGTAAAGAGTTCCCGGGATATATGTTCAAAACGCAACTGCGGCCTATTTAATCGCTTTGCGTTTAGCCCGGTTCGATGAAATTACTAGCTAACCCCAGCTTGATATTAATTAACTCAACTTAACCTTTCGATCAAAATTAAATTAATGATATCATAAAATCAATCAAATTACCTTGTGGGATATTAAAAATGTTTTTATTATACAGTTGTAAGTAACAAGCAGTAGCGGATTTTGGTAAAATGGCACATAATTAACGATCATTTTCCATTCATTTTGATTTATTTGTATGTGACAGCTAGTTAAGATAATTTAGCTGAGTTTGATCCCCGCTGGTCCCAATGTAATTGTTAATTACAATTTTATTTGCTGATACCACGTGCTCGGCGGTAAAGAAACACGTCATTAGGAAACCTTCATATATGAGAAATAAAAAAATTCGTATGTCCCTTGAATTTTATAAAAAAATAGTTTCCCACCTACCGACAAGCGATTTTTACCTGAATACTGACGTTTACTGCTAAAAATGTGCCTTTGTAGTGGAAAAGATGATTCGCAGTACCAGAGAGACATCGCCCAACGTAGACGGCTTCTCGTCAAAAGAACTTTATATCGGTATGGAACTTACAATATTTTACATTCAGTCAAAAAACTATCTGATGATTTGTTTATGGTTCAAAATTCAATTTATTGTTTTTTTTTTTGTTGTTGTGGGATTGGTACAACTGTTTTCCATTTTGGTGCGGATTTTGAGTTACAACTGTGATTTAGATTAAATATAGTGCTGTTTTTAGTTATATGATATGTATCGTGTACTGCGAATTTCAAAATGGACAAAAATAGCGAACAATGAGTTTGTCTTAAATTTTGCATCGCCAATGTGATTTCGTGTTCGGAGTCACTGAAAATGTTACAGAAGGCTTACGCTGAATTTACTTTATCAAAAACACGTGCTTATGAGTGGTATAAAGCGTTCAAAAGCGGTCGAGATGTGGTGGAAGATTTGCCTCGCTCTGGTAGGCCATTAACGTCTGCAACTGAAGTTAAAATCGCAAAAGTGAAGGAAATAGTGACTGAAAATCCTCATTCAAGTTTGAGAGAGAACTTTCTGTGTTTCACGTGTCGACCTATATCATTTTAAATAATCACTTAGGTATAAACATGTTGTCACTCGGCGGCTATTGTCAAAAAACCTTAATTTTCTCCAAAAACTGAACCTCTAAATAGTCCAAAACCGAAAAAACCACACCTAAGTCGACCAAAAGTCAAAGTCATGTTGACTGTTTTCTTTGACTATCGCGGTGTTGTGCACTCGGAACTCTTGCCGGGAGGTCAAACGGTAAATAAAGAATATTATTTGAGCGTCATGCGGCGTTTTAGAGAGAACATTTTATGAAAAAGGCCATATTTGTGGAAAGAAAATTTGCATGATATGCGTCTTCGCACAAGGTCATCATTGTGAACGAATTTTTGACTAAAAACTCAATAAATACAATTGAGAAACTAGCTTATTCACCAGATATGGCTCCAGCGGACTTCTTTCTTTTTCCTACATTCAAATTACTACTTTGGGGCACACGTTTTCATTCGGTAGAAGACATAAAGTACAATTCACAATGAGAACTGAAGTCAATTCCGGAAAAAGCGTTAAAAATTTTTTTGATGATTGGGTTATTCGTATATAATTATAGTAGTATATAATTTCTGCAGGAGCATACTTTGAAGGTGATAAAATTAACTTGGATGAATAACTAACATTTTGTGTATAATTGATCTTTTCCCGGTACTTTCTTGACAGAGTAGTAAATCTAGCACTTTCCTTAGCCTTTTATAACACCCACGGAATGAAATGAACTTATGAATTCTCTTACACTACCATTACAAGGTAAAAAGTAGCTAACATTTTATTGCAACTAGGAGACCATGTTTTACACGTGGTAGAGCCATGTTGTAACTATATTATAGTTGTAGCACGAATAGCTCAGCTTGACCGTAGAGGGATCACTCTCTCTCTCTCTCTCTCTCTCTCAGAATACTAGCGTAAAATAATAACTCCTTTTTTTCTGTGTTTCGTATGGTGAGTGTAGAGATGCGAAGACCCTTTTTAGTGGAAATAAGGCATTACATCTTAGTCCTCAGGGGTGACAACGCATCTGCATTTTGATTTTTAATCCAGGATAGACGTAGACTATGTCTATGGACCATAGCATGCACTAACCGCCAGGTAGACTGTGTGCTCGTTTGTAACGCTTATTCTTAAAAAAAAGGAACTTAATATTTTTATCAATAATATGCATGAAAGCTATACATAATATATGCCGTGTGGTGGTGGGATAATTTAATCCGTCACCCCATTTCATCCAATAGGTGTCATAAGAAGCGTCAGAATGTTTATATACCATCTCGTTTGCGTCGCGTAAAAATATCTAGGTCGGCAAAGGGCTACAGCATAAAGGATGTGAGACGTCTGTTATCGCAATAGTCAATCCGCCTGCAAAGCATGAAGATTGGAGCAAATCTTACTTGCAAGAGAAGGGGCTCGTATCAGGGCCCGATTTTTACGGAATAATGAAGAATACTATATTATGCTTGTCGGAGAAGCAGTGCCGCCATCTATGATCACACGCCGGCAACAGTGGCTCTCGCCCAATAAACAACAACCAAACGCAAGCGTGATTCATACCGAGTCATGTTTGGATGCAGCCGCGGGAGCGAGGGCATTCTATCGCTAGTGCTCGCACCAAACAGACGTGTCTGTTCGACTGGGATTGTTTAGTTACTTTGGTTGCCAAGATAACTCTATACCAGATTATTGTTGTGATTGTTAATTTGCTTGAGGCTACTCACCTTGACGGATCCCGATGAAGATAGGGGCATATTAGACCTGGAAAATCTCCCTTTTGCTGAATAACATATGTATGGCTAATTGAAAAATGGGGTTATAACTACATAAATCATATAAACCTTGTGACGATAAATGATGACTTAGAGACAGGAAAACCACTAATATTTACAAGCATTTGCAAAGTGGAAAAAATAGTTGTCGCTTTCATCCCGTAACTTAATATTCCTCTCCATTATGTCCTTACTTTATGTCCGTTTTCATAGCCTTAGTTAATTAAAATTTATGTACGCTCAGATTATATGCAACTTAATTTCTATGCCGATGGGACTGATTTTGATTAAAAAAATTGAAATTCATTATGTTTATATCCAAATACGCCATCAAGGGTTTTAATTAAACTTACATATAGCAGATACGACATATCAGAATTAATCTTTTATAACAAAAATAATTGTTTCTTGGTTTGTCCTATATTATTTATTCGATTACGTTATAACTTCGAAGGATTCTAATGAAAAATATCTGGTTATTTGGATGAATGTCCAAATAACTGCGTATCTACAGATATGTTCCACTTTGGAGTAAGAGACAGACAGTGATTTCTTCCGTTTTAGTTCTTAGGAGCAATATCTCTCCGAGTTTTCTTTGTCGAAAGTTGGAACGATGAAACTTTGATGAGTTGTTTTTAGCACGCCAAATGTCTCTGATAAAAAAGTTTCTGACAAAAAAGTTATCCTAACGCGTGTCAGACACAGCAAGATTTACATAAACATAGCTATATTAAATAAATATTGATTATTTTATTGCAATTAACTACACAGAAAAATATCTATGGAAGTGCATTTTAAACAATGTTTAAATAAATCATTACACGTGTAGAAGCTTTTTACTGGAAAAGAGGCATTCCATCTTAGATCTCACGGGTGATATCGCATCTGCTGTTTGATTCTTTATTGAGGATAGATGTAGATGTCTATGGATTACAGCAACCATTTACCATCAGATGGATTGTGTGCTCGTTTGTCATCCTATCATATAAAAATAAAATAAAAGAAAACCAAAATCTCAAAATTAACGTTTGCAAAGAAAGGACAAACACAAATACATATAACTAAACTGATGAATAACATCTGCCTAATGTAGCCAAAAACTAATTACGGCAAAATAAATGTAATAAAAGAAAGAGAACTATTTAATAAATTACCTAATAATATCAAAGTAATACAGTCCTCCGTGTAATAAAAAAAATGAACTGAAGATTTCACTAGATTCTGACGATTAAAATATAATTGAGTGTTACATACGAAATAAGTAAAAAAGTTGTTACTTACATTTTATACTCAAAAATAATTTATTGCGCTAATTCTGACCATAGCCTTTTTTCTAAAATATTATGCACCAATTCAATAACAGTTTTACTGAATTGGTTTCATTTAACTGATATGATAACGTTATGTAACACTTGTCATATTTTCCCTAATTATACCTAATACCCAAATTGTAAGTGCGAATCAGCAAATGATTTTTAGTTATTTATTTTTTGAGTACCGCCCGCATGCTTATACTAAGTACATAACTTTTTATCTTGTTTTCTCAATATCAAGTGAATGGTATTTCTTCTTTGACGGATAAATTCTGATGCCATAAAAACCTATATGATGGTGACGATGGCCATGACAACTATGATTTCTTGATCGATGTCGACCATGATGACAATATTCAAATACTATTAGGGCGCGTTCCCACGACACGCACCCGCTACGCGCAAAATCGTCGGAACGCGCCCTTAGAAGCTATATAAATGCGTGCTAGCTTAGCCGATGTAACATGTATATACCACTTTAAATGAATACTTCTCCGAGTTTGGGAGGATTTCTCCTTATTGCCACGGTATTTAGACAAATAAGATGTGAATATTTTATTTTAAAAAAAAATTCGTTATTATTTATTATTTTATTTATCAATTATTATTTTTGCGTATCTAACAATACGAATTTGTTCCTAATCAGACATAGCTGCTTCATCATGCAATTGCATAAACTTCTTTTCTTTATAGTTTTATCTTGTTACTCCACGAATAGGCCAAGAAAAATGTGATTTTATGTTTATTATGTAAATACGTGAAAGAGAGTAAACGATCCATTATTGTCAGTAATTTTGGAGATAAATATTTGGAGATAGATATTTGGTCATAACTATAAAATTGGATTGTACTATAAAATTGGATTTTATTATATGTAAGTATCAAAAAAATATTAAACCAAAGCCACAAACACACATTTGTAATTTTGTTATGGGTTGTTTGACTGTCTTAAGTTATGTATTTACATTGCCCGGAGTTAAACACACCCATGTCAAAACAGAATGTTCAGAGTTGGTGGCTGGAGTGTTTTTGGGTTCCTACACTAAGAGATATATAAAAGGTGTTTAATACAACTTTATTAATATACTTTTTTTGAAGGTTGTCCTGACGAAGATGCCTAAACTATAATATTATGTATGTACATCACCAAAATTTAAAATATACATTTATTTAAATTTTAACCCAGCCAGCATTGAGCCCATTTGGTTCTTATGATTAAGGCTACTTCACAAAATTATCTTAAAGATTACCTACTACACTGCACCATTTAAGCAAAATGCATTACAAACATTGGTATAAAATAATTAAATTTCCACCGACCCCATTCCGGAGGAATTCTTTTCAACTATACTCTTCTTATTCAGGATACGAAATCGAGCAGATCTTATTTGAGTTTGACATAGAAAGATTCAAAGTCAAGGTACGAAATTGATAAATATTTATGTTATATATGACTTTGAAATGAGGATAGAAAGTAGGTAGTAGGATCAGAAAAGACTAACGGATTAGTAATCTGAGTGGCAATACGCCGACTTTAAAGCGAAGAAGGGACAACCCATTGTGAAGAAAAGTTCTCGAGTGGCAGTCGCGTATCGATTAAGCGAAGGACATTTATTTTATACAAAAAAAGTGTCTTAAAGGTGAATAACAACATTCAACTAATTAAAATAATAAAAACGATTATTTCACACTGAGTAATAATGTGTAAAATACAGCAAATGAAGATAAAAATATTAACTAAATAAAATGTCACTTACCTTCACAAATTGGTAATACAATTAATTTTGACACAGGCCGTTTTATGATCGATTTTTTAAAACGTAAGCTTACAACACCCGTAACTTTGTCCACACCTGGATGTTTTTCCACAATACCCCCTAATAACCACCTGGCGGGAGGCAAGTCTGTTTCCCTTACTAAAATAACATCTCCAATTTTTGGTTCAGGATTTGAATGCGCCCATTTGTACCAGTGCATAAAATGGGTCAAGTATTCTTGAGACCACTGTTTCCAAAAATCCTGTATCATGCGCTGGCATAGGTGCCATCGTCGTAGGAGATTAATGGAAGTGTTATATTAATGATCTGGTGTCGGAATTAATGGCTCACCTACAAGAAAATGACTTGGAGTTAAAGCAAAATATTCACCTTTATCGTCTATTATAGATGTCATGGGCCGAGAATTTAGGCAAGTCTCAATTTGCGTTAAGACTGTTGACATCTCCTCATAAGTTAATGTAGAGTTTCCAATCACTCTTTTTTAAATAAAATTTGGTTGATTTTATGCCAGCTTCCCATATACCTCCGAAATCAGGAGCTTATGGTAGGTTAAAATGCCACTTTGTATCGTGTGATTACAATTTTACTGTTTCTTGACTTTTCTTCATTAAAAAGTTGCTTGAGTTCCCGAGCTGCATCAACGAAATTAGTGCCATTGTCACTAAATAACTCCATGCAGTGATGTCGTCGTGCAGTGAATCGCCTAAATACTGCTAGAAAACTTTCAGGGCTCATGTCGCTTACAACCTCTAGATGAATTACACGAGTAGCCATACAAATGAATAAACATATATAGCCTTTATATGATCGATTACTGCGGCCTTTTGAAACCCTTATGTTGATCGGCCCCGCATAATCCACACCACTACATGAGAAGGCTCTGCTTGGCCTTACTCTTGAAGGAGGTAACTGGCCCATTAGCTGAGTTTGGTTTTGAGCGGAAAAACGTATACAAGTAACGCATTTTCGAAAATGATTTTTTACAAGCGATTTAGCTCTGAGTATCCAATATTTAGATCTCAGGTAATTGATCATTACTTGTGGTCCACCGTGTAATGTTCTAATATGAGCATTCCAGCTAAATAAGAATCGTGAGGAATCAATGTTGGATGTTTTATATCTCTATCGACTGGATCATGATAAATCCGTCAACCAATGCGAAGTATGCCTTCGTCGTTTAAGAATGGATTCAATGAGATAAGGTTACTTTTCTTTTGTATATAATTATCTTTTTTAATGTTTCTATTTCCTCATTAAATTCTTTTATTTGTGCTTTCTTTATCATTATATGTAATGCTTCTTTTATTTCTTCTGTTTTCAAATATGCACTAATATCCTTTTTCTTTTTCAGGAATCTTCGACAATAGGCAACCACTCTTAGCAGTTTCATCAAAGAAGAAAATTTATACCACATGGCATCCTGATCATCGACAGTATTTATTGCTGCACTGTGTATTTTTACAATCCTTTCTTCTATGGTTGTGCTCACAAACTCAGAAAAAAGAAATAATCAATTTTATTATTACGTAACCAGGATGGACCTTCTAACCAAAGTCGATGATAAGCGATTTCAGATGGAGCAATGCTACGTTATGCGCAATCAGCGGAATTATCTTCTGACTGCACATGAAACCATTGAGTACGATCTAAATATTGTAATATTTCCGCCACTCTGTTACCAATATATGTTTTCCACCTACTTGGATGAGAGCTTAACCACGCCAATACTAATACTATTTCAGTCCATGGCTTCAAGTGATTTTTAGAAACTCCCAGAACTTTAGAAACTTCTATAAGTAATTTAGTTGATAAAAAGCTCCACATAATTCAAGTTTAGGTATGGATAATTGTCTATTAGGAGCTACCTTAGACTTGCCAGTTACCAGATTTACATGGACTTGTCCATCACCATCAATGTCATAGACATATATGTTAGATGCACAGCGATTGTGTAGCGAGTCAAAAACATGCACCTGGCACTAGATTACAGTAGTGTTATTATTTTGAACTGATATTAAAGGCAAATATTGCAAGTAACGGCGTGCAGTCCTAAAACTGTGGTTCGCTTATGACCAACTCGATGTCGCATTTTTGTATATGCCCACTATCCAAAATCTCTATGTCTTAGCCCCAAATGAAATGACTTTGGAACATAAATTATTTACAATAACTACTGACCTCTATTTACACATATATATAGAGGTCAGTGACAACAACGAACAACAAAGTGCTCCTTGATTCTGCGTTCATGATGACATTTTCGCGATTATTCTAATTTTATCGTGCCATTTTAAGTGCAAATCTAGGACATGGTTCATCTCTACGCTAAATTTTATCCAAATCCGTTGACCTCCTTATGCATGATTGAGTAGCAAATATCCAAACATCTTCACAATAATATGCCTAAAATTTTAGTGTATGATACTGTTACGTGCTTGGGGTTCGAGACAATCAAAAACTGCCGATTGAATTACCAAAATTATACTTTAATTACAGAAAACTAATTACAATCTAAAACCACACTAATAATAAAACACAATTGTACTACTGATCACTTTAGTTCGAAGTTATTTCGCTTCGAAGTATTCTCTTTTATCGCCAATTCAATACTGACTCGGTCGTGGTCTATACTGGCTTTATATAGTGCCTCAGATAGTTTCCAGAACCTTCTACTATAGAAACATCAGAATGTTCGAGTACATATCGGTCCCGAAATTTCTAGAAGGATCTTGACTTTCCTAGTTCTGCTACTCGATACTAGAGGGCGCTAGTGGTAACCAGTGTTGCATTATACAAGGCATTAATAGCGGCGCGCAACAAGACTAAAATATTAAACATCTCTCAAAAGGCATCAGAGGCGGCTGAACTATGTAACAAAATGAAAGGAAATAAGTACCTTTATCGTATAAGTGGTAGATTCACGGAGCAGCTATATTATGATTGTAGCACGAATGGGCCGGCTTGACCACACTCTTACAGAATACCAGCGCAAAATAGCAGCTTGATGCTGCTGTGTTCCGTATGGTGAGTGTAGAGAAACGGAGACCCATTTTACTGGAAACGAGGTATTCCATTTTAATCTTCAGTAGTGACAACACATCTGCATTTTGAAGCTTAATCGGCTAAATGTAGATGTCTATAGGCCTCAGCATCCA
This sequence comes from Parnassius mnemosyne, assembly GCA_963668995.1. Taxonomy (NCBI): domain Eukaryota; kingdom Metazoa; phylum Arthropoda; class Insecta; order Lepidoptera; family Papilionidae; genus Parnassius; species Parnassius mnemosyne. Next base: position 18,090,515 of record CAVLGL010000104.1, on the reverse strand, counting down.
CTTACCATCAGGCCAGCAATACTGCCCGCCTATCACGTGATTCGAAAGGGCCACCCCAAAGCTGCGTACATTTTTTTAAATAAAACCTTTATTATTTTTTTTTATATTATATTGTCCACACACAATGATCATAGGGTCAAAATTTTGGGGTTTATTTACTATTTTAGGTAATTAATAATATATACCTATGTAAATAATAATATACATATAACTTTAAAATATAATATTTTTGTTTTTAATTAATAGAGCAAATTGAGAGAATTTATTTAATAGATATAGAAGATAAAAGAGATTTTGTTTTATAGCAAAATTAAATTTTCAAAAATTGAATTAATAAAAATAATAAATTAACTAATAGTAATAGACGTGGAGCAATTATCCATTCTAAGAGAGCAATTATGGAGCAATTGATAGGCATACAATATAATTAAAAGAAATAATATTCTGCGCTAACTTCCTTTCGGTAGGTGATAACTAGTACAAAAAAAGATAATCTATACTAATGTATAGATTATTTATTTTGTTAATTCTCTGCAACTGCGTCATAACAGCCATAACAGCCAGTCTTAAATAAAAAGGCTTCGTGTTAAAACTAAAAAAAAAACACTAGTTGTTATAAATTCTAACAGCGACAGAAAAAAGCATAACCAAAGATAAAATTTGCTGGCTATTCATAATTCATGAACGCTGAAGCACTAGTCAAGAACTTTCACAAAATTATTTTACAAATGGTACATAAAAGTTGTTATGAAGTGGTTAAAAAGTCCAATGGTTAAAACAGTTTTTAAAAAAAACCCGACTGCCTAAAAATTACAAAAGAGAAAAGCTTTGAAATTTTGTGTAGTCTTGAGTTTATTGCATGCCTCATATCGCGAAACGTTATAGGTGTGTTCTACTCTCGATACGTCAAGGTCAAGAAATTTTGTGATCTTAAAATGCTTCTATCATAACCTTAATGCACATAAACGAAAATATGAGTAGCCGTATAAGAAGGAAACACTCTAATTATCCATCTTATATTTTCTAAAAAATAATTTTATATTGCAACCTTGAAAAAAAAAACCGTTTGAAAAAATTTTTACGTGGACGTCCAAGTGTTGACTTTGTATGTGGTCACGATAACTCCAGAAAAAATTGACGTATCGAGATCTGGTTTTTATTAAGAGTTTCAGAATTACATCTATTGGCTACCTATTACATATCAATAGCCTAATACGCGTAGTTTGTTAATAAAATGATTTTCAACTTTTAAAGTTTTATTGCTATTAAAAATTTAAAGGCGATGTCATATATGTTTTTAGAATTTGTGAGACAAAGGACAAATGTACCATACAGCCGATATAGATTTTATACTTTGTGTAATCGATTTATTTTGGATATAATGAAAAAAAAATCCTGTAGGTAACACTGCCTAAATAATATATTTTAAAAGTCAAGAATACTTCATTGAAGGATTTTCCAAACAATTTTTTTATCTTTCACTGCTGCTTTTATTTTAATTATGCTTTTAATGAAAGATAATAGTCAAATATTTAAGGATGTTAACATGAATTAGTTAACATCCGCGTGAAAAATAATAATAATGTGTTAGTAGTGAGGAATAGCCCTCAACTGCGTGCACTATCACCGTCACATCTAATACCGACACCACGCCTTAGAATTACTTGTAACGGTGATAGACCATTATGGCCTACCTATATTATTATAATTCTATCTAGATTGATCTTCTGATCTAGATTGATAACAATCTGGCATCCCACCGATCAAGAACCTCGTCACCTTAAAAAAATAAATTCTTATATCATAAACTTCCGCCCATTTTTATTGTATGGGGAAGTGCCTACACATAGCCACAATGTGTGCGATGGGTTATATCAGACTCACACCAGATAAAACCTCATGGTGTTCTCAACCTTCGCCGCATATTGGGAGGACCACGGGAAAGCTTTTGCACATATGTGCAGCCCCACTAGTGCCGGTCGCGGATGCACTAGCCTTCCTTAACGCAGCGACAGATCTGGTTTATAAATCCACCGTCAACCAAGTTTTGGCCGCGGAGATTAAGGAGAGCGGCGCATTGTAATACCGACACTCCTCTTCCCTTGTCACGTAGGATAGTGCGAGTGGCACATTTCCATACCAACACACCTCCTCCCCCGCAACTCCGTCTCGGCTAAAGCGGTAGGGTTTGATTACACACATAGATTACCCCCAAACTCACCTTTTTTATCATATCTGTGATCAACACACATCCGAAGTAGGCTCGCCAAGCTAGCTCGGAGTTGCCACCTCGGCCCAGCGTTTCACCTCCTGTCAACCATATGGGTTCCTCTTAATTTACCATGGGTGACCAAGCCACGGCTACTAAACCCTACCCCCTCCCCACGGGAGGCTCCGAACATTATACGCCGATAAAGTCGTAACTAATAAACGCCGTATAGTCACCTGATGGTCTCACTCGCAAGTTGTGAATTGTAACATTAGGACAACTTGCGAGGCAGAACAATTCGTTGACAATCCGCCATTAATTCAATTATCATCACCATCATCATCGTCATCATTACAGTCCTTCACAAGTCCACTTGTAAGCAAAGGCCTCCTTCAAAAAAATTACACAAAACACGGTCTTAAGCTACCTGCATCCATCAACTTACTGCATGTCTTACCAAGTCTTCACTCCATCTAGTGGGGGGCCGCACTACACTCCACTTACCAGTTCAAGGCTGCCACTCGAGATTCTTCTACCCCATCAGTTGTTAGTTTTACGAGTTATAGGGCCTGGATAGAAGTTAGACTTAGCTATTAAGACAATTTGTTTTTTTAAGACAAATTTTTTTGACAAGATAAACATACTTGTCAACAACTTCGTGTGACGTGTTCCCGAAAAATAACGGCATGGGTGTGATATGGACTTGACACGACCCTAGTCATATCAATGTTCATCTTAAGTCCTTGGGGAACTAATTGCTGAGGCTCTCCAGCGAGTCTGTCATAATAACTATTTCGGACTTACCTAGTCGGACAATTTGTCCTAGTTACGAGTAAACGTATTCGTCAACTACTACGAGTACGTACGTATTCCTAACAACTTTGTTGAATTGCTTTGCATAGAGCGCTCGATGTTAAATCGCGGTCGTGCTTAGAAACGTCATCTACGAGCGGTACATGTGAGGTTGACAGATTTTACGCTCAGTCGTTACGAAAACGTCTCTTGGATATTGAGTATCTATTGTTATTCAATATATTTTATACTTTATGTTTAATATTTTTAATTAAGAATAATACATTTAAATATAAAAATAAAATTACAGACGTATGAATAAATCAGATATAAGATCATGTTAGATCTTCAAGGATATAAGATTTCAAGTCTACATATTTCCTATATGATCTTGCATCAACAACAACGTTCTAACTTCGTCCGGTAGCTCATTCAGAACGTTATGTAATAAGTTAGTAGTTCTGGTACCGTCAAAACTTATTTTATTTTGGGAGGAAGACATTTATATTTGAATTAGTGACTCTAAAAAAATAGTAGTATTATAAAATATAACTATCGAACCTCCCTGGCTTCGGCTGAATATATCTATAAATGGGGCGTCATTGAAATTGAACATACTAAAAGATCATTTATTTTATCAATTATTAGATTTCTCAAAAAACCTCTAAGGCTTTTGGATAAAATATAGGCAAAATTTCTACTAGCATTGCTCTCTCTTTCTGTTCATGTAGATTCATTACGACAGGCTTAGCCATTTTGAAGATAAACCCGGATAGACCACGCTCTCACAGAATACCAGCTTAAAATAGCAGCTTAATGCTGCTGTGTTTCGTATGGTAAGTGTAGAGAACCAGAGACCCTTTTTACTGGAAAAGAGGCATTCCATCTTAGTCCTCACGGCTGACAACGCATCTGCATTTTAATTCGCAAACAAGATAGATGTAGATGTCTATGGGCCACAGCAACCACTTACCATCAGGTGGACTGTGTGCTCGTTTGTCACCCTTATACTATAAAAAAAGAAAAAAAGATAATCACAAAGATCTTTTCTTTAGCTTTTAAGAAATAAAGATATTTTCCTTTTCATCTTTTAGAAATTTGTATAATAAATTATTAATAAATACGAGAGATAAAAGAAGAGACGTAGATAGCGATGAGCAATATTAGTGTTTTAAAAATTTAATAAAATTTTGAAAATTGACAGAGATTTATTGTAAACTCTAACGAAAATTTAATTTAAATTCTTATTTGCTTACAAATACGAACTATGCCTCTTCTCTCCGGCTTTAAGAATACAAAACGTATTACAAACAAGAGCTGCAAGCAAGAGCGGACCAATTACCGAATAAATATTACGGGCCATTCATTCTTAATGATATCGTCGATAAATTTGACTGCGTATTCAGAAATACCGTGCTAGCTTAGAGGATAAGTCCTCCCTTTAAAATATAATAGTAAGCGAACATTTAAAAAAAATATAACATGCTCCTATCCTATAAAATTAAATTCCTAATCACAGTTTAAGTGTTAATGTGTGAACGGCTATAATTGAAAACATATAATAAAATCTGTCTAAGTAACTTTTAAACCATTTTGAAGATCGGTGTGGGCAGCGTGGCGGACTCTTTCTTACCCTACAATGCTCTCAGAAATGTGAGAAAGCCCATGCTATTATAGGTTGTTACTTCATGCAATAATTACTAACTATTACTAATTAAAAACTATCTGATTGTATATTTAGACGTGTGGTGGCGATTTTTTTATAGATTAAGGGTGACAAATGAGCATACAATCAACCTCTATTTTTACATCTTCGATTAAAAATCAAAATTGAGATTAAAAATCAGAATCGAGGCGTTGTCATGCCTCGTTCAGTAGCCTTAATATAATACAGCTAGGCACACCCTCGTTAAAATCGTGGTATAAGCGAATTTCCAATTCTGTCCCGTCGATGCTGTTATAGACGAGTATGGGAAATACCGGATAAATCTTATGATTTTCTAAAGATGGTGGGATAACTGTATCACTTACGCCCGATTTAAAATAATTGTATTAGGCCACACTGAAATGATCGGGAATAGAATATTTCGGATTGAGTTACAATAAAACCTTTCTTAGAATTTGAATACTGGCCTTTTAGAATCTTAGTGACATTCAAATAATTAAAAAAAATGTTTAATAACAAAAACTATGTTGGTTTAAAGTTGACACGTCGTTAACAGAAATGGAGCTCACGCGTGAACATTTCCGTGCCATAATTTATCACAATTTTCGTTGCGGCTTATCTCAAGATAAATGTCTCAGCGAACTTGTTTCGATTTATGATGTTGAAGCACCGAGTCAAACCACAATATACCGCTAGTATGCCGAGTTCCTATGCAGTTGTGTGTCGCTCAGAACTGTTTCTTCTGCAGGTCGACCAAGAACAGCGGTCACGCCTGAAAACATTGCAGCTGTGCGAACTATTATATTAGATGACCATCATGTGACATACGAGCAGATTCGGGCCGTTATCAGTATCGAAATGACTGCAATTCAGTCGATATTACATAATGAGCTCTGTGTAAAAAAGCTAGTTTTGCGCTGGGTTTCCCACAATTTGTCCGAAGAGCAAAAGGCGACTCGTGTAGATTGGTGCCGGAATACTCTACAACGCTTCAACGGAGGGAAGTCAAATGCCGTTTGTAATATCGTCAAAGATGACGAATCATGGATTTATTCATACGAACCTGAAAGAAAACATCAGTCAGCAGTTTGGGTCTTCGAAGACGAGGTCAAACCAACGAAAGTGGTTCGCTCTCGCAGCGTGTCAAAGAAAATGGTCGCTACGTTTGTCTCGAAAAAGGGTCATGTTGCTACAATTTCTTTACAGGAACGCAGAACGGTTACTACTGAGGGGTATATCATGGTTTGTATGCCAGAAATGATAGCTGAACTCTGAAAAAATAATCCGAAACGTCGTATCATCTTACATCACGATAATGCGAGCTCCCATACGTCTTGGCAGACAAATGATTTTTTGAAGCAGGAAAACGTTGAGCTGATGAGCCATCCTCCATACAGTCCGGATATGAGGTCAAACGATTTGTTTACATTCCCTAGATAAAAGATTTATTACGCGGTCAACGGTTTGAAGACCCCGAAGCAGCTGTGGAAGCGTACAAATCAGCCATTTTGTCAACATCAACTTCAGACTGGAATTACAGTTTTAATGATTGTTTAACACGAATGGAAAATTGCATTAAGTTGAACGGAGAATACTTCGAAAAACAATAAAATACAATTTAGCTTTACCGTGTATGTGGTTTTTCTTATTCCCGATCATTTCAGTGTGCCCCTCGTACGTACCTAGAACGGTGACGGAGAGTAGCGTCAATTGTGCGATATGAAGGTACTTTAATCATTCATATACCTGACGAAAGTAAAACCTTCCTGTAGGGGCAGAAGGCCATGTCCAGCAGTGGACTTTTATAGGCTGATGATCATGAAGAAAAAGATTGTAAATTTAGTGTAAATACCTCTGTTAATTGAACGAATATTTAGTTCAGTTACAATTCAATAACTTACAAAATATTTTCAAAAAAATAAAGTTCAATTAAAAAGTAAAAACAAATCAAAAAACTTCCCAATAAGAAATCTACTAATATAGGTAATAGGTAGATAGTAGCATAAAACCTGCAACTCCAGGATTACATATACTAACCAGCACACGATCGTTTACAATGAACCGATAAAATCAGAATAAAACGAACAATTCTTAGAAATTACTTTTTTTTTAATTTAAATTAACTTTTCTCATTAAACCTTATCAATTCGTTTTTTTTCAATTTAGATTGTTTTTTTTTTTAAATTTTGTTTAAAGAATTAATTACACCTAATCATTTGAATGCTCCTTAGCGCAAGGACTAAACGTTTGGCTGCACTATGGGACTCGAATTATTTATAATATTTACATGAATTATTGTACCGGGTCTGTCCATATAGATTTATATGTTATTTTATTTTGGGTGGGCTCGACCGGAGAAGAACCACGCTCTCAAAGAATACCAGCGTAAAGTAGCAGCTTCACGCTGCTGTATTTCGTATGGTGAGTGTAGAGAACCGGATACCCTTTTTACTGGAAACGAGGCATTCCATCTTACGCCTCAGGGGTGACAACGCATCTGAATTTTGATTCGTAATCGAGGATAGATGTAGATGTTTATGGGCCACAGCATCCACTTACCATCAGGTTGACTGGGTGCTCGTTTGTTACCCTTACCCTATAAAAACAGTATGTGTGTACTTTGTACGCACGTAGGAAGTTATACTTTTTTGGCATAATAAAATAAAAAAAAACTTGAGAGACAATTAGCCACAGAAAGTTACTTTTTACTTAAGTCCTACCCTTTTACCATGTGTTGTAATTTTACTAGTGTGTCTAAGTGTAATTCAGACTAAAGTAAGTATAAAGATATAATCTATAATAATGATAAATGGGAGCGCGCCCACTCGTTTCTGCTTCCGGCATCGTTAAGGGTCAGCTGTAACCGCAGCTTTATGAAATGAGGCTGAGTAATTATATCCCATCGTTTAAGCTTTAGAGTGACACGCTTTTAATTTTAATGGAGCATCCAAGATAACTCGAGGAGCTCGTTAGTCCGTTAACAAACTAGAAACCTCTACAGAATTACCATGACCGTTTGATTTTAACTCACAGATAAAGGAAAAAATAAATTGTTAATTTATTGTCTAGGTATTTTGTAAGATACTGTCTTCAGTAATGTAAAAAAACTTATTGTATCTCTTTTTATGATGAAACTCCCCCTATGAGTCAATCTATTGGAGAAGCGTATGTTTTAGCAGTGGACTTTCGATAGGCTTTGGATGAGTGCATGGATGATTCTAGATTAATAATCAAAATGCTGATGCATGGTCGCGCAGCCACTGTGTTTTTTTTTATATCAACAACAATTTTATTTTATATCAGGTAACAAACAAGCACACAATCAACCTTATGGTAAGTGAATGCCTAGCCTATGCTCGATAAAGAGTCAAAATGTACATGCATTGTTCATCTATTACCAACTATTGCTACTGCTTTTTTAAGCTGGTTTTCTGTGAGAGCGTGATCCTAACCCGATTGAGCCGATACAGCTCCGAAGTTATTTTCAATTTAATCCATCGGACACCATGCATAACTGGAAAGATATGCATCACTGGGCAACAGCTTTCTTAATTAGAATATGTGTTTTTATTTTTTTTACATGCAAAATGTACTTTTTTTTTAGAAGAGGGGGCAAATGAGCATGTGGCTCACCTGATGGTGAGTGACTACCGCCGCCCATGAACAACCGCAACACCAGGGGAATTGCAGATGCGTTGCTGGCCTTTTAGACAGATATAAGCTCTTTTCTTGAAGGTCCCTAAGTCGTATCGGTCCGGAAAAATCGCCGGTGGTAAACGATTCCACAGAAAAGTTTTATGAGGAAGAAAACTCCTAGTAAAACGCACAGTCCTGGACCGCCAAGCATCCAGATAGTGAGGATGTTATCGTGAATTTTGACGCGATGTGCGTTCGTGAAATTTGGCGGTTGGAATTAATCGGAACAATTCTTCAGAGCACTCCCCGTGGTAAATTTGATAGAAAATGCAAATGGATGCAACATCACCACGCAGTGCCAGTGTATCGAGCCGATCAGAAAGAACTCGGTCGTCGACGATTCGAACCGCTCTGCGCTAGAGGCGGTCAAGTGGAAGGAACTGGCACTGGGATGCCCCGGCCCAGAGATGAGAACAGTATTCCATGTGAGGCCGAACATGTGCTTTGTAAAGTTGCAAGCGATGTGCCGGCATGAAATACTGTCTCGCTCTACTGAGCACGCCAAGCTTTTTAGAGGCCAATTTGGCCTTCCCTTCCAAGTGACCACGAAACTGCACACTACTCGATATGTCAACGCCGAGGATTCCGATGCTAGCTGAGACAGCAAGAGGAGTGCCTTGAAACTGAGGAGATACGACAAAGGGGTTCTTTTAAGCGGTGAACGCGCAAACTTCTGTCTTCTGGGCATTGACCTGGACTAAATTTAGTCGCCCCCAATCACAAGTTTGTCCCGGTACTCGGCAAAGTTTTCCCGAGAAATATTGGCAGGGCCGGTATATAAGGCATCACCAGTGCTGTCGTCTGCATAGCAATGCTGCCGTCATAATAAAGAAGGACGCAACTAACAAAAACGTAAAATGGAAATAAAAAATAAATAGATGAATTTTTCTTTCAGACCCTGCTGTGTCTAAAGTATATTAAAATGTATCAATATGAGAATTGAAATATATACGTAGAGACATGAAGATTTTAAAGACGAACTTAATTTTTGATTATTTGTTTATTTATTTAAATAAAACAATTTTTCCTTTTCATCTTAGCTTAAAAAAACACAATAACATCGAAGGAAAGACGCATATAACCATTTGCGTCTTTCCAACCTAATAAATAAAAAAAAACTGCCATTCATTTAACATTTTTACATATTTTGGAAAGGTCATTTGAAGTTGAAGGGACGTTAATAGCAATTTACTACTTTTTTTCTTAGTAAATATTAGAAAAGCATTGGTAGTGAGACACATAATATAACAACCCGCAAAGGGGATATCATACAAGACTTACTACAATAATAATTAAAAATTAAAAATTTTGTACAACCGACTTCAATATAAATAATTAAGGATAACTCAAAAACTATTGGTCTGACCTCGATCAAATTTATATGGGACCACATGTGTAACACCAGCTCTTAATAATAAGATATAAGCTCTTAATAATAAGATATAGAATAATAAGACAAGAATAATCGAAATCGGTTTACCTAGAAAAAATATATGAGGTAACACACATAAAAAACATACAGTCGAATTGAGTACCTCCTCTTGTTTGAATCGGTAGAAAAGCGGCTAAATATTTACGAATAGTTTCACATGAGGGTATGACTAATAATTACAAAACCAAAAACTAAAAGGAGCACAAATTATTTTCGAAACATCGAAAGAAATTATATTCCTCTAAAATTTAATTATTTACTTATTAATTATTTTTGTAGCACACTTTTATTGTTATTGCAACCAGTAGTGTTAGTCCCTTCGGTGGTTTTCTAAATTATCATAATTTTAGAGTAACAATGACATGACTAAAATATACCTAAAAACTATAATAGTCCAAAATTTGCTTTCACAGCATCAAAACCAAAATTATGGCTATGAAACTCAACTGTCACTTATTCGTACATTTTTAAATGTGTAATCAGTGAATTCAAATTATAAAATTATTCACAAATTGCTTTTGCTATTGCTTTTTTTAATCAGGGTTTAACTAAATTACAATAATTAATATTTGAGCACCAATCACTTTTGTAGATATCTAAAAATTAAAAGAACACAAAGGTCTTTAACTACTAAAAACAGGCTAAAGGCCTTTTTACTTTTTTCTACCACATACTAAGGTCATTCTGCCAGCTTCATTACTGTAAGAAATACTATTAAAGAGAAGTAACACAGATATTTGTCACTTAAAGGTAAACAGAGATTGAAGCTCCCTTTGGCCTTTTTAAAAATGTGAGATCAAAATACCATTAACTAAAAGCTTTTACAAAAATTTACTTCGCAAATATCCGCGTTATAAAATAAAATGATGTGTCTTACCTAGTATGAAGAAGCACCTCCCGCCCTCCCTCAATTGCGTGCACTAACCCCGTCACCACTAATCCCAGCACCGCTACTCCCAACACCACTACACTAGGCAAGACACACCACTGACGATAATACGACACGTGTTTCGCCTCTACACGAGGCATCCTCAGGTGATAAAATTTATCTCTACACGAGGCATCCTCAGGTGATAAAATTTATCACCTGAGGATGCCTCGTGTAGAGGCGAAACACGTGTCGCATTATCGTCAGTGGTGTGTCTTGCCTAGTGTAGTGGTGTTGGGAGTAGCGGTGCTGGGATTAGTGGTGACGGGGTTAGTGCACGCAATTGAGGGAGGGCGGGAGGTGCTTCTTCATACTAGGTAAGACACATCATTTTATTTTATAACGCGGATATTTGCGAAGTAAATTTTTGTAAAAGCTTTTATATAATGGATTTCCGCAAAGTAACGCCTGATTCTATTAATTATACCATTAACTATAAAAATAATAAGAAGATTTGTACATTCGGTCTTCATAATTATTTGTAAGATCAACCGCATCATCATTCACTGGCAAGTTTTGCCCAAACACTTCTGTTTTCCGGTATGAGTAGCCCGTAATTCCCTAATTATTTTATTTTTTCGTTCGGATGTAATACCTCTGAAAGTAAAATTTTGTTAGGGAGCAGGAATCTTAAGAAATCCAGTGAATGTTCATCACCATCGAAATTTGTTTTATAAAAAAGCTTGTGTTTATTACCACTGCGAAAATAATTTGGCACACACATGTCATTTAAAAATGCCCGTGGATTCGACATTGGAATTTCTGAAAACTTTATAATTTTTCCTATTAAAGCACCTATAAAAAATGTCTTACAGACATTAAATTTAGTACCGGCGCTATCCATTAAAATATAAGAGATAGTATTTTGTCTGTTCAGTTTCCTTTCACCTATTTTGTGTCTTTTGGTCGCGTCGTAGAAGTATTTTCTACCGACTTCAAAAACGAGGAGGTACTCAATTCGACTGTATGTTATTTTATGTGTGTTACCTCACAACTTTGTTCTACGTAAACCGATTTCGATGATTCTTTTTTTATTTGAAATCTGGTGCTTCTCTTGTGGTTTTTTTTTTCAATTTGATCAAGGTCTGACCAATAGCTTTTGAGTTACCTTTAATAATATAAATTAAAGTCGGTTTTATAATTTTTTTTATTATAAATGTCTTATAAAAATCCTTTGCTCTGACCATGGCATGTCGTTTGCGCCTAACCTATAATTATCTTATTCACTGTGAGGTGATTGGACGTAAGAAACCAAAAGCGTCTTTTCATTTAAGTAATCGATGCAAATATTGTTAAAGATGACGTAGCAATTGGTTAAATAAGTCTTCTATTTTATGTTGAATTTGTATAAGTCTTTTCTACTAAAAAAATACCATCTGTGATCAACATTTACGTCTAAAACTCTTACGATATTTTCTTAAATATTGATATTTTTGAATATTTAAAATAATTAGTAGATGCGCCTTTTTATTATGAGTCGAATGGTATACTTAACTCACTTTTCCAAAAATTGTTAGATGCGCCCTTTTTTCTTATGACTGCAGAATGAATGTTACCAGTTTGCAAGATATCATTGATATGCAGGAGAAACAGCGTTAGTGATAGCACGTAGCCTTGTAGAACACCAGCGTTGATAGGCTTGAAATCAGAGCATGCACCGTCTACTGCGACCTTGATGATCCGATCAGCAAGGAAACTGGTGATCTATTTGCAAAATTTCTCCGGAAGCCCATAGGAAGAAAACTTCGAAAGAAGCGCTTTGTGTCAGACCCGATCGAAGGCCTTCGCTATGTCCAAACTAACGGCCAATGCCTCCCCCTTGGACTCTACTGCCTCCGCCCATCTATGAGTCAGGTAGACCAGAAGATCACCAGTTGATCGACCCTGACGAAAACCGTACTGGCGGTTACTAATCAGCTAGTGATCCTCAAGGTACCTCATGAGCTGGCAGTTTATAATGAATTCCATTATTTTGGAGAACAAGGAGGTGATGGCGATAGGCCTGTAGTTGGAAGGGTCTGAGCGATCGCCTTTTTTAGGGATCGGGTGGACCAAAGCTATCTCCCATGAATTCGGAACTACGCCTTGGGAGTAGGAGTACCGGAAAAGACGCGTTAAAACCGGTTTCAACTCCGGAGCACACGTCTTCAGCACAATGGGGACGTCGAGGGAGAAGAGTGTTTTGCGAACCGAGCGTTTTGTAAACCGCACATCCGGCATGGAGCACTAACACCACGGTATGGTCGGCGGTGTGTTCTCCCCGTCATCTAGAGTCGAGTTGGACGCAAAGAGAGAGCTTAACAGATCGGCTTTCTCCTTTGCGGCATGGGCCAGTGATTCGTCCTCTCTGTGCAGAGATGGAAGAGATGGATGACAGAAGTTCCCTTGAACAGCCTTGGCGAGAGACCAGAATGCACGGGTTTCCGAAGGAAGGCGAACTAGCTTCTCGCCAATTCTGCCGATATGCTCAGACCTTGCCTTGGCAATGACGCTTTTGAAGGACCTGGAGGTGGAATTATACTTCTTTTTAAGAGCGCTGGTGTTTACATCCCGAGATGTTGATACGTCAGCCCAGGCCCTGTAGCACCTCTGCTTATAGCGTGATGCTATGTTACAGGAGCGACCAAACCATGGCTGGGATCTGCCTCCGATGGACACCACAGAGGATGGAATAAAAAGTTCCATACCCTGAAGTACCACATCAGAAACAGAATCGGCAACAAACCTGCGATCTTTCAGCGAGAAGCAAACCCTAAATTCGTAATTCCTAAATACATTACATTTATTTATTTACTCTTTATTGTACACCAAAAACTAGTACAGTTAAATCTAAAGTAGAATATGTACAACAGGCGGTCTTATTACTCTGAAAGTCATCTCTTCCAGACAACCTTAGTATAGAGAACTGATACAAACAATAATTAAAAATAGAGGGGGGCGTACAAAATTAAAATAAAAATAAAAATATGAAAATACATATAAATATAGATAAGTGAAGATTATGTATGATATCATATAATAGATTAAATGTAAAGAGTACGAAAAAGGAAAAGTAATTTATCTAATAGCGTTCTAAGTAATACAATTTAACAAGATTTTTGAAAGAATGAAGAGATTGAGCACGACGAATGTGGAGATGTAAAGAGTTCCACAAACGTACAGCAGTTACAGTAAAGGCTTTCTTAAAAAAGGAGGAAGAGTGCGAAGGAGTAGAGAGAGAAAGATTGACAGAGTATTGAAGGAACCGACTATGGGTAAGGGAAAGATACTGGAAACGGTCTTTAAAATAATGGGGAGTGGAAGGATTAAACAGCACGCCATACAAAGTGGAGAGTATGTGAGTATTCCTGCGAAGATGGATCGGGAGCCATTTGAGCTGTTCGAAATTCAGAGATATGATCATATTTGCGAAGCCCAAATATGAATCTAATATATAAATTTTGAATGCGCTCAAGCTTATCAAGTTGCTCCTCAGTAATGTCAAGATAGCAAATATCAGCATAGTCAAGGATAGGCAGAAGTAGAGACTGGGCAAGCGTAACTTTAGTTACTGTGGGAAGAAAATTACGTTATCTATGTAAAGAGCTTAAAGCAACAAACATTTTTCTACTAACCTCATTAACCTGTGAGATCCAAGACATACAAGAGTCGAGATACAACCCCAGGTTTTTAACCTTGTTACTGTTAGGGATTTGAGTGCAGTCTAGTAAAATGGGAGGTAGGGAAGCCCAGTCAATTTTTCCAATTAATCTGGAACTACCGATGACAATGGCCTGAGTTTTCTTAGGATTAATCGTTAAATCATAACGTTTACCCCAATTTGAAATACAAGTCAGATCAGCGTTAATAGTGTCAACTGCTTTAAATAAATCTTCAAGAGAAGATTGAGTATAGATTTGGAGATCATCAGCATACAAGTGGTGGGAAGAGGACAAATTATAACTTATAGAGTTAATGAAAATTGCAAACAGGAGAGGAGACAACACGCCATATAATTATAATATTATGTTACAAGAAATCTCCGGCAATGGAAACTCGATTGTTCTGTTCCTTTATTAATAAAATTTTGGTTAGTTAACAACAATAGCAGATACGTACATCGCAGCAAAAAGTGTTTTACTTTAACCGATTTGTTGCGGCACCAATTTTCGACAACTTTTAGCTGTGGCGGCGAACAAATATTTCATGATACGCTTGGCGTGTCATGCGCCACAGACTTGTGTAAAAGTAATGTTCTTTTTTATGGTTTTTTTACTTGTTTAGACCTAATTAAGTTTATTTGACATCAAACATCAGTTACAAACGGAAGGATACTTGTTTTTAGTGGGTAACTACGTGTTTTTCTATGTGTTTTATTTGAAATTGTGAGTAAGTGACTTTTTTATGCAGACATTACAAACCTTTTGTGCTATTTTTTTGTTTTATAAAAAAATCATTTATATAAGTAGGTAAAACTAAATCACCCTGGAAAACCTTGGTCCTTATTAAATTAAATTTTCACCTAATAATAACATTTGTAAATATGAAACAATCAAGATACTCAATTTGGAAAAAAATAAGGTTCATGATTCATTGATATTTACAAATGTTAAATATTATTTAATGTTATACAAATGTAAAAGTAAAGTCGATCTGAAAACGTCTAATTAGTAAGAATAGCAAAACAAGTGTTTTCAAAGGGAAAAAAACGCCGGCGCTATACGGCGGCGGATTGACAAAAGACTATTTATTTATTAGCGAACTTTTTTTATGCATGAACGGTTTCAAACTGTTTCAAGCAAAAATAAACCTTATACCATATCACAAGAGCACATGGTACTTCGTAGGTCTATTCGGTCATATGATAGTAATAAGACGGCAGTTCAACCATTTTAAGCAAAATTAAACAATAAGACAAACGCATTGTTTTTTTTTTTAACAGGAGACTTGTTTTCCAGAAATTTATTTGCAACTCGAGTTTGTGAGCGATCGCAATGAGTGCTATTATTTGTTACTTATTGGACTATTTTCCAACAACATGATTGAAAACTCACAAACTAAAAAGAGTACCATGTACATGTTAAAAAGAGGTTATCAACCCCTAAAAATTTCAAATTTTCAAAATATCCAGAAACGAAGCCGCAGGCATGAACTACTTGCAAAATAATGAATATTTTGTTCTGAATAAATTTGAGCGAGTTATTACGATCAGTGCGGATGGCACGCCTGGCGTGCCATCCGCACTGAACCGAAAAAGTAATTTCTTGGTAATAATATCTGACAATATTTATTGTTGTTGCTATAATTTTGAAACAAATTAATTTGTTGTAAATCTGTGAGTGCAACCCTTGCCTATTCGTGAAGAAAGTTCATGTTTAACTTAAGCGAAATAAAGATCTGATAATAGAATTCACTTGTATAAGAATCATTTATTATCTTTACAGTTCAACTGGAACAATGAAACCAGCAGCGAAGAAATATTCTTAAACGTTTAAGATCATTTTTTAAAAATCAATTTAATTTAGCCGCTTTGTGGATTAAACTTTGCTTTCAGATGGATACTTTTAAAATCTGCTAAAGGAAATAATTAAGTTGCTTGGAATAATTCTGTTTAAATCGTATAAATTATTCAAAAACGTTTAGCCTATTGTATTTGGTTATAACAGATTTATATTTGAACTATTTATTTATGCAGGGTAGTCATTAGTACACATTAACGAGCATAGGAAAATATGCAGAATTAAAAAAAATATTGTCAGTACTTTTTTTAAAACATCAACGCACGCGAACGTGTCCAACACATTGACGGCGTCAATAAACAATATTATACTAGAATATAACCACATCTTGTTTTCAGTAAACCTGACGAGAAGATATGTCGTTATCTTCCGAATGCTGTCCAGCTGAGTTGAATCTGTCCATTGGCCTCTCGGTTGAAATTGGACTTTCCTAGTCAGACTATTTGTCCCAGGTCCCATATTCGTCAACAACTACTATAGCAATATTGAGGTAATTGAACATAATGCTTAGGTCCTCCAAAGAATAACAGAATGGGTGTGATATGGACGTGAGACAACCCTTATCTTGTCTATTTTTATCTTAAGAGCTTGGGAAGCTAAGTGCTGAGGGTCTCCAGCGATTCTGTCATAATAACTATTTCGGACTTACGTAGTAGGACAATTTGCCCTAGTTACGAGTAAAAGTATTCGTCAACAACTACGAGCGTAGTATTCCTAACAACTTTGTTCAATTACTTTGCATAGAGCGCTCGTTGTTAAATTGCGGTCGTGCTTGAACATGTCATCTACGACCGGTACACGTGAGGTTGACAGAGACGCTCACTCGTTACGAAAAACATCTCTCTAGGATATCTTCTTGTGGCAAAATCCTTCCTTCAACGGGTGACGCCCATGTTAAATAGTGGACGTTTCCAGGCCGATAAGAATAAGAAGAAAGGATATCTATTTTTATTCTATTATTTTTTTAATACTTTATATTTAATGTTTTTTATTAGGAATGTAACAATAAAACATTCAAATTAAATTAAAATCACTGACGTATGAATAAATCAGTGATAAAATCCTGTTAGATCTTCAGGGATATAAGATTTCAATTCTGTATATTTAACTATAAGATCTCGAAGCAATAAAATAATGTTCTAAAATCGTCCGATTCCTCATTCAAAACGTTATGTAATAAGACTTTACTTTTATATATACGAGGGCGGCACAGAAAATTTCGGGAATCAAGGAAGTGACACAACATTACTATTTAAAAATGTATTTATTGCTTTTCGAAGTATTCTCCGCGAAATTTGACACATTTTTCCATACGATTAACCAATCATTGAAGCAACCATTCCATTCGGAAGTTGGGGTCTCCAAAATGGCCGTTTTGTAGGCGTCCACAGCTTCTTCAGGTGATGAAAATCTCTGCCCACGCAATTTATTCTTTATTTTAGGGAAAGTATAGAAATCATTAGTATGATAGTTATTTGGATATTACAGACAGACACGTTAATTATATATGTATATATATATATATATATATATATATATATATAGATATATATATATATATATATATATATATAAAATGTAAAATAATAACATATTATCTTTATTACCGCCTACGCATATGCTTTTAAGTTTATTGAGGAACTATAAATTTAAATGTTAAAGTTTGTAATGTGTAAATTCGTCTATTTATGTTTTCAACGTTCTGCCATAACTATCAAATCCATAATACAGCTTTTAACCAATGGATGTCATAACGCTTGACGTTAATTTTATAACGTTTGAGACCGTTGGCAGATTCATTACCTACTTCGTAAGTTATTCGATTTTCTGAAAGTAGTTTATTTTTTATTTTTATAGAATAGGGTGACAAACGAGCCCATAGTCCACCTGACGATAAGTGGATGCTGTAGCCCAAAGGCATCTACATTTATGCTCAACAAGTAATCAAAATCCAGAAGCGTTGTCACCCCTGAGGACTAAGATGTAATGCGTCATTTCTAGTAGTAAAATGGGTCCCGGTTCCCTACACTCACCATACGAAATACAGAAGAATTAAGGTACTATTTTACGTATGTATTCTATGAGAGCCTGGTCCTACTCCGGTCGAACCGACCTATTCGTGCTGCAACCACAATATAGCTGCAGCGTGGCTCCTCCACGTATGTTATAGTTATAAATAAAATAATGTAAAGTACCATTAAAACTATTACTCGTATTGATTGTCAAATCAAGGGAGGCATTAATTAGTGTCGTATTATATAAATTATTTTCTTCTTCATAATCATCAGCCTGTAAAACTCCACACCTGGATATGCTGGATAAGAAACAAAAATGTTTTGTATTCATTTCCTTCAATTTGTTGGTAAGTTTTTTACATTATAAAACAATTGAGAAGACCAAAATACGAGAAGTGAAGGTTGCAAAGGAGTTTTTCCTTTAGCAATAACGGTTCAACAAATTTTTTTTGATGGTCGATTTCCCGATTATCTGACTGAAAGATGAAAAATTCGGTTAAACAATTTCAACTTTTTTATAGTATTCTAGAAGATGAAAAATATAATAAATTGTTAATAGATATAATAAATTGTCATAATAAATTGTTAATCACTATTAAAGACGTAGATAGCGATGATGGATAGTGGTTAGTAGCGAAATTTTAAATATTGTCAGAGATCTGTTATAATTTGAAGCAGATATTACACTTAAATTCTTATTTACTTACAAATACAAACTATACTAATTCTCTCTGGCTTTAAGAATACAAAACGTTTTACAAGCAACAGCTTAATTGGTCCGAATAATTATTACGGGCCATTAATTCTTAATGATATCGGCGATAAATTCGACGGAGTATTCAGAAATGCTAGCTTAGAGGATAAGCCCTCGCTTTGAAATATAATAGTAAGCGGACATTTGTTCCCTGCCAGTTACATTATATTCTTAATCGCAGTTCAAGTGTTAATGTGTTAAAAGTTAAAGTTAAAGTTAAAGTTGCAGCATATTCACATCCCACTGCAGGGCACAGGCCTCCTTTCATTTCTGATAGTGTTTTAGAGCAAGAAAATTCCGCCGGGCTGGCCCAAAGCGTGTTGGCGAACTTCACATGCTTCCGAATTTTTTTTACTTATTTCTCAGACATGCAGGTTTCCTCACGATGTTTTCCTTCAACACCGAGCACGTTGGAACGGCTATAATTGAAATAATGGGAGGCAAACGAATATTAAGGGCAGGAGCGTTAAAGAACTTTCCGAAACATGGGGATGAAACATTGCTAATTTCCTGACTTCGGGCTGCTACAGAACAACGCAATAACTGATTTTTGAACCACCCGGGATTCTAACTCGGGACCTCATGATCATCGTTTACTGCCACAAGACCAACGGGACAGTCAAAATTAAGGTACTTTGTGATAATATTGCTATTTTCTTCTATTGATATTTACATTTTATTCATTTTATTTAATATTTCCATTTGTTATTTTAGTATTAACTATAATCCAATTTAATTATATTTACAATGTTATAAGTGGCACCTGAATGGTCTCCACTTAAGTCCTACCCTTATACAGTTCATAATTTTACTTCAGAAATATTTAATACACACTTCAACTTGTTCACTTAAGATCAAGCTTAATCAACAATCACAATTTACTTGCTTACTCACTAAACAAAGACTATGCAACACAAATTATATCAAATCTCCCAGTTATTACTTTGTCATGAACCATAGAAAAACAATATTGGATAAAATAACTTACTACAGTTTGATTATTTACATGTTAACATTTAATTTATTAAGGTTTTACTAATTATATGATGTGGTTTAAAATAATTAGCTATACTAAGACTAACAGTATGATGCGGTTACAATTATTTTGTCACCTAATAATAAATATTTATATATAAAATTTGCTAATATAAATGAAATACCGAATAATCTAGATGATATAACAAACTCGAAATTTTATATGTGCAATTCAGAAGATATATACCCTATAATAAGCCAACAAATAACTACATAAAACATTCTATGTCAGAATATTCGATGCATTAAAAGAAACTTTGATGGTCTAGCTGTGCTAATGAAAAGGATGAATGTGGATTTTGATCTGGTTATACTGACTGAATATTGGTTGTACTGTTATGGTCCTATACCTTTGTTAGAATCGTATTCTTCTCATGCCACTAAGCAAACTTACAATCAGAACGATGGAGTGCTGATCTATATTAAAGATAACATGAAATGTACCGTTAAAGAGCCCACTATTCAAGATGCTAACTGCTTGATAATTAAATTTTGAACACATAGAGTAATGATAAGGATTTATCGTCTTTCTTCCCTCACTGAAATAAAAGGCTTCAAAAATATCATTCTAATGGGGGATATCAATATAGATATTTTCAAAGCAACTAAAGAGTCAACACACAAAAGGCTCTTAACGCGACTGTAGAATTGCAACAAAATTACTCTAATCAGTCAATTACAATACAAGCCTCTTGTCACGAAATTACAACTTAGACAAACTAAACCGAGGCGGTCTTCACGAAACCACATTCAGTAGAGAAGTAACGCGCACAAATACTAAATCTAGACCATAAATCCAAAAACCTGGTCGCGCGAAATATATGCTGCGGTCTCCAAAATACGCGAATTGACCGCACCGCCGCTCTCAAGCTACTGTTTTCGCCCACGAGCGCCAAACGCTGGGAAGCTGCATACCGATGCCCCCTCCCCGCGACGCGCGTGACACCTAACACCATCGGGCAATTCGCTAAGTCGAAGGCGATTGGATGCCGTCTCAAATGGCCATTTTTGGGCCTAAACAGGTAAATAAATACATGTAGTTGTACCAGACTAGAAACTGTTACCAAAATGATATACCTGGGTATAATCATTGACCAGAACTTATCTTTTAGGCCTCATATTGAGCAACTTATGGTTCGTTCACGTAAGCTCATATACGTTCTTGGAACACTTCGTTAAATTGATGAATTCAAAATTATACGCGCCGTCTATTTTGCTCATTGTCAATCCATATTCACATATTGTATTTCTGTATGGGGAGGTGCAGCGAAATCTCAATTTAATATCTCTGGGGGTGGCTCAAAAAGCCATCCTGAAGGTTGCAAAGTTTGACCATTTCCTTTATCCGACTAGGGATTTATACAAGTAATGGAATGTACTAACAGTTTGTCAACTCTTTATGTTGTATATTGTCTTAAAACAACATTCTAAAATTTCGTAAGACCGTTCGACAGAACGCTTAACTAAAGACAACATGAAAGTGAGGCTTTTATCAAAATAATGTTATCCCCTTGAACACGCACACACACAAACACTCACACACACACACACACACACACACACACATACACACACACACACACACACACACACACACACACACACAAACACACACACACACACACACACACACACGCTTGCGCGCGCTCGTATACACAAACACACACACACATCTTTTCTCATACATCATTCAAATACATTATTCAATAGTATATACATTATTGATTATGTAATTGGAGGCCTTGTGGCTGTAGCACAGGGAATCCTAGTATGGTCACCAGTCTCTACAAGTAACATTTGTGAGTTACTTAATATTTAGATGTAATGAAATACTAAAACTATAATTTTGTAGGGAGAAATAAAGATTATCATTATAATTTTACTAGTGTGTCTAAGTGAAATTAAAAAAAAGAATGATAAGTGGGAGCGCGCCCGCTCGTTTCCGCTTCCAGCATCGTTCGATCGCTGTAATCGCTGCTTTATGAAATGATGAGTAATTATATCCCGTCGTTTAAGTTTTAGAGTGAAACCATTTTAATTTTCATGGAGTATCCAAGATAACTCAAGGAGCTGGTTAGTCCGTTATCAAACTGGAAACCTCTGTGGAATCACCATGACTGTTTGATTTTAACTCACAGATAAAAGAATAAAGAAATACTGTATTCAGTGACGTAAAATAACTTATTGTATCTCTTTATATGATAAAATTCCTCCTATGATTCAATCTATCGGAGAAGCGTATGATTTAGCAGTGCACTTTTGATAGGCTAAAATGGATGAATGCATGGATGATTGTAGATTAATAATCAAAATAAAAAAGCGACAATGCTGAAGCATGGTCACGGTGCCACTATGTTTTTTTATATCAACAAGAAATTTTATTTTATATCAGGTAACAAATAAGCACACAATTATCTAATGGTAAGTGGATGCTGTAGCCCTACATCTATCCTCGATAAAGTTGTTCACCTATTACTACCTATTGCTACTGCTATTTTAAGCTGGTTTTCTGAGAGAGCGTGATCCTACCCCGATTGAGCGACGTAACTCTGAAGGCCTTTTCAATTTAATCCGTCGGACAGCATGCATAACTGAAATGGTAAGCGTCATCGGGCAATAAGTTTCTTAATTTGACTGTTTTTCTTTTTTTTTTTACATATATAGCGCGCATTTATATTAATGTTACACGATATTTTCGTCAATCCATTTGACGAACAAATCATTTTATGTGCGTTTTTTATATTAAATTGGTTAGTTAACAACAATAGCAGATACGCACATCGCAGCAAAAAGTTTTATGTCTTTTACGAGTAGCTACATTTGTTTAAAAAGAAAGTTAATTGTTTAATATTTTTTAATGTGATTTCTTGGTATTATCTGATAATATTTATTGTTATAATTTATAAGTTGAAAGCTTGGCTCTTTTGTGACATCAAAACAAATTAATTCGTTGTGAATCTGTGAGTGTAACCCTTGCCTATTCATGAAGCAAGTTCATGTTTAAATTAAGCGAAATAAAGATCTGATAATAGAATTCACTTCTAAAAGAATCATTAATCTTCTTTACAGTTCAACTGGAATAATGAAACCAGCAGCGAAGAAACATTCTTAAACGGTTAAGATTCTTTTTTAGAAAACAATTTAAGTTAGCCGCTTTGTAGATTAAACTTTGCTTTCAGATGGATATTTTTAAAATCTGCTGTAGGAAATAAAGGTGTTTGGAATAATTCTGAGCAAATCGTATAAATTATTAAAAACGTTTAGCCTATCGTATTTGCTTATTAAGGATTTATATTTGAAATATTTATTTATGCATGGTAGTCACATATGTATATCATTACACATTAACAAGCATAGGAAAATATGCACATTAAAAAAAAAAGTCAAATAATGTCGGTACTTTTTTTAAAACATCAACGCACCGAACGTGTGCCACACATTGACGGTGGTCAGTAAACAACATTGTATTAGAATATACCCACATCTTGTTTTCAACAAACCTGACGAGAAGATGTGTCGTTATCTCCC
This sequence comes from Parnassius mnemosyne, assembly GCA_963668995.1. Classification (NCBI taxonomy): domain Eukaryota; kingdom Metazoa; phylum Arthropoda; class Insecta; order Lepidoptera; family Papilionidae; genus Parnassius; species Parnassius mnemosyne. The sequence continues at coordinate 18,066,962 of CAVLGL010000104.1, read as the reverse complement.
GAATGCTGCCCAGGCGAGTTGAATCCGTCGATTGGCCTCTAGGCCGAAACTGGACTTACCTAGTCGGACTATTTGTCCCAGATCCCATACTCGTCAAAACTGTTTGACATGGACGTTACACTCGATATTTGCTTTGTCCATATTCATCATAAGATATACGGATAGGCCGTTGGAAGACATTATTGAGGTATGCGGTTCTGCGATACATATGTGGTGCTGGGATTAGTGGTGACGGGGATAGTGCACGCAATTGAGGGAGAGCGGGAGGGGCTCTTCATACTAGGTAAGACACATCATTATATTTTATAGAGCGGATGTTTGCGAAGTAACTTCTTAAAAGCTTTAATATGATGGATTTCCGCAAAGTAACGCCTGATTCTATTAATTATATTAACATAAGAAATCATTAAGGTTTTATTACCTTTCTTAAGGAATAAAACTACCACACTTCTGTTCTATAACATTCGCCAAAAGCAACCACTTCTTCATTCATCTCTCTAAGTTACTTAACCATGCAGAATATTGTTATACCAGCTGTTCATGGTTGCTTTATAGGGCTTGTATCCATAAATGCAATTTGAAGTTTATCAAATGATACTTCCCGTTTAAGACAAAATTTTAAATTGTAAAAATCATCGCGCTAAAATGATTTCGACGCAGATTCATTTTTCAATGAAACAAGACATTATATTAAAATAATAATATATAATATATTTTATAATATATTAATAATAGTTTTTAAGAATGTAGAGCTAAATTTAAAATTGTATGTATGTTTCGTATTTTTCCTTGTAAATAATCATATTTTCAAAATAAATTATAACTGGCCAGTATCTCATTCGACAAGAGTTTTTTCGCAAAACTTTCTACGTGGTCTGTCGTTTCAGCATTGTCCACGGTCCGACATCATATTTCACTTAATCTATAGGAATAAAGGTCTTACGAAATATGAGAAATGGAATGTCGGGTAAAATTGAAGAGGCAAATGCCGTATTAATTAAATTATTTGATCGTTTTAATCAAAATCAGTCACCGTATGTAGTGTATGTATGTATATAATGATAAGTAAATTTTATTAAAATTATAATTATAAATTTATATAATAATTTTAATTAAATATACTACAAGGGATGTCCTTTCAAAATAAGAGGTAAAAAAGGTAAATGATAAAAGATTATTTTGGAATTAAATATATGTTTTTGATTAAGGCATTAGCAAAAATATCCTTCGTTAATAACGCAAACTGCCAAATTCTTTAGAAAACTAAGTTTTGTAAGAAGTGTCTTGGAATATTACTCAATAATCTGGTCACTGATCTACGATATTAACAGGGTGCTATAGAACCAGTGCAATGTAGATTCTTGAGAGCACTATGTCCCAGACTTGGAATGCGTAGAATACTCAATCCGAGCTATTTTACAAATTATATAAATATCCCCGTGGAAATAAGGCTAGACATCTGCGCAGGACAGTATTATAGTGCCCAAGTGTATAAGCTCAGGTGCACTCACTCGCTCTCATAATCTGTTGGGACGGTAATCTGACACGAATTGATATAGATGAGGCGCAGAACTAACGGCTTTACGTGTCTTCCCAGGCATGGGGGTGAAACTCCGTCAACTATCTGATTCCAGCCTACAACTGAGAATTTCTTTGACCACTAGAACAAACAGGCAGTCAACGTAAGGGTAACGTAGTATGTGTATTTCATAAGGCAGCAAATTATACATTAGATTGTGCGATACTAGAAAAGTTGTACCTGAAATTACCAAAGCTTTCAGTATTTGCACTTCCACATAAAAACTTCTGTCATTAACGGATTTTGGTGGTCCTCAAAAGAAGTGAAGTGGTCTAAATGATTTCATTGACAATCCTTTAAGATACAATATATTTGGTATTTCAAGGTCGAGGTGGAGATCCACGTCCCTCATTTTTTAAATCAAAGTGAAATAACATACAAACTAACAGTCTACCTGACAGTAAGTGACTAATACAGCCCTTGGGCACCTGTCACCAACAGCAAACATCACTACAGATGCGTTTTGACCTCTGAAGACAAATATCTTTTACGTTTTTTTTATAGGATCGAGTGACAAACGAGCACACAGTCCACTTGATGGTAAGTAGTTACTGTGACCCATAGACATCTACATCTATCCTCAATAAAGACTCAAGATGCAGATGCGTTGTCACCCGTGAGGACTAAGATGGAATGCCTCTTTGCCAGTAAAAAGGGTCTCCGGTTCTCTACACTCACCATACGAAACACAGCAGCGTTAAGCTGCTATTTTACGCTGGTTTTCTGTGAGAGCGTGGTTCTTCCCCGTTCGAGCCTACCCATTCGTGCTGTGTTTGTACAAATTTTAACTGCATTTTAATATAACCAGCATGGTTGCGATCCCTCATTCCCAGGGTTTTTTTTTTACTTATGTATTCTTATATAACATTTATGCATATTTGTTGACAAATTTTGTTAATTTTCTGGGATTTTGTTGTAAAAGCATATACATTGCCCCATAAATGAATTACCGATTCTGTGGAGTCTAGTAACTGGTTATGCTTAGCTGATGTTTGTTACTAGTGTTTAAAGTATGAACATCTTTATTCTTATTAAAGCTATTTATGTTTTGTATGTACATATATTACATTTTCATAAATATATTGCGATGCCAAAGTTAATATGTTTATTTCTTTAAATATTTCTCTAAAAGACTCATTGAAATTTAAGTTATAAATCGCCTGTACAGCTCTATTTTGCAAAACAAATATAGTTTCGATGTCAGTCGCATTACCCCATAGCAAAATACCATAAGATATCACGCTATGAAAGTAACTAAAATAAACCAAACAGCATATGCTGCAGAACTAAGTCTGCTTGCTAATTTGGATATATGGGGGCCCCATTGAAGCTTCCTGTCAATAGTAATACCGAGAAAAACAGTGGTATCCATAAGACTCTCAATTGTACAAGAATTAATACCATATTTGCCAAAATAGATTCAAAAACATATCATTATTTTTATTTAAAAATTCACGTAGCCTAGATTACACACAGTAAATAAAAATAAAATATTTAATATAAAAATAAGTACTAAAGATATGAATTAAATAGTCAAATATAAGAAAACGTAAAGACCTCTAGAGCACACGATACAATAGAGCGAGCACAAGGGATGATCCGTAGAGGCCTGTGCCGGCTAGAAAAAGAAAGAATAAAGGAATGTAATCACCCTAAAAGCATTTTATACGCCATGATTACAAAACATCGATACTTCACTACTGTTCTTAAGTTTATATATAATACACCCTATTTCAACTCCTCAGGGGTTGAATTTTCAAAAAATTAGGTACGTCTGTTAGTGCTCACGTAGCTTATGAAAGACTTTAATGATTGTGGTCATATTAACATGAAATATATTTTGTCGAAATGATGGTTGATAATGTACCAAGATGATTCACTAAATGCATATGAAAATATATACGGTACTTATACAAAAACACAATTATTAAAATTTTTGTCTGCCTGTCTGTCTGTTTATTTCGGCTAATCTCCGAAACAGCTGCACCGATTTTGATGGCAGACAGCTGATATTATAATAAGTGAATGAATGAGCGCACAAAATTTAAAAACCTAAATTACACGCGGGCGAACACGCGGGGAACAGCTAGCTAACAGCTCTATATATAAATTGATCAAATTGACTTATATTCACAACGTAATGTTGTTTTAGTTCCAAAAAAGAAAATCACAAAATTGGTACTCAATGGAGGCGTCAAGAAAATAATATTTATTTATTTATACTGAAATTGATCGCGTTACCTACCTAAAAGGGCAGAACAACGTCTGTCGTGCCAGGCAGTATAATAATAATAAATGCATTAAATCCAAATAAACCTTCCGGAAATTTCTCTAAATTATGATAAAACATTGCGTAATATAAAAACCAAGCGTATAAGCAAACAGACAAATAGCGACGCTGTATAATTTTTTAGTTATTCCTATTAATAAATTCCAGTTAGAATCTACTAGTTAGTCTGTGATTAATAATCAATATATGAATACTTCAACATCGTATAGGGATATTTTTTTATAACATTGACCAACTAAAAAAGTACTTGTTATTTTTTTGTTGGAAATCGCTATTATTGGTAGATGCGATAATTTAACATTTTATTGCAATGCAACGTCAATATCTAACTGGTATGGAAATGTTAACAGCAGTGAGAATGCAGCAACTTGGTGGTTTTTAACGTTACATCACTGCGGCAATAGGCACCGGGCAAAATGTGATTTCGAGGTTGTGGTCAGGCTATCGTGCCACGTATGAGGTGGCGGAGAGACATCCAGGATCAAACTGCATTATTACACCCACGTAAGATCGTTTTTTGCAAATTGCTGTAAGGAGACTGCACCAAGCCAAACTTTATGCTCATAGACCGTTTAGGGTTCCAGCTCTAAAAAGAAGAAATCGTGGAAGAAAACTGCAATGGGCTAGACAACATGTGAACTGAGAACCTCATCAATGATCGTTGGTGCTTATCACCGATGAATTCAGGTTTGGTTTTCATCATGATTCGAAGAGAGTACGTGTTGAGAGTTTTTGGTCATACAAGCCGGCTCTAAAACCCTCAAGAAGTTCATCCAAATCAAGGTGGTATAAAATAGTGTGGGCACGAATTCCTTTTGAAGAACAGACTTCGTTTGGATTCAGGGCACTTTGACAGCTGAAAAAATAGTCTTGCTACATCGAATACAAATGGGTCAAAATCTCCTGCTTATGTTTGAGAATGCCCGTTCACATACAGCCAGGGTGGTAACAGCCTCTTTGCACGAACATGATTTCACGTGACTAGAACGGCTTACTTAGATTTTGCTGAAAATATGGTTTTCTCTGTAGGACCTGGGACAATATTCCTCAACAGGATATTGACAACCTCATTCTGAGAATACCCAACCAATGCAGATGCGTTATGAATGTCATGGGTGCTTTTACTAATTATCAACTTTTAATTAATAATAGCCCTTTAAAGGTTTTTACTTTACTTTATTTTTTAATTTAAAATTAAACTTTCATGATAAATAGTTTTCACACTTGCGTTTTTTGTTTGCATAGAAATGTGAAATTGCATTTAAAATCAAGGTTTATATAAAAAAATGGTAGATTATTAAATAAAATTTTCTTCGATGTATACATGTATTAAGAAAATATAGACCTACTATTTGGAATTCATATGTTGTTAAAATATCCCTACACTGTGTTGATGTGTTTATTTTTTGTTTCTAACGTAGGTACAAAAAGATTTGAACAAAGAAGCTTTTGCGATCTTTAGTAATTCATGAATGACGATGAAGTCGACAGCTGTGTATAGGTAGAAAATAATGATGTATATAGCGAGAACACGTATAACTCCGTATAGTTTAAAGGAATTATATCTCCATAATTTTCCGGTATTATTTCCCCAATCTCATTCTGCTGGTGTCGTTAAAAGCGAGAAAACTAATGTTCTAGCTTCTAACAGACGACAGAATAATTTACTTTGTTAATGTAACATCTAAATCTACAGAAAGAAGAATTAAACTAGTCTTGAAATGTATCGTTAATGATGGTTTATGAAATAGTGATGGTGTACTCTGTAAACCAAGAAATAAGTTTCGGCTTCAACTTTAATGTTCATTGCGGCCTATATATATATATATAAGACAATAATTTCAATATTACACATATATATATGTGTGTAATATTGAAATAACTGTCTTCACTTATGCTCAGGGTTATTTCTATGCTATTAAGACATGAATAACTTTTATTTTTGTTGGGCTCCCTTCCCGGGGTACATTTTTTTACTACAGGACGTTTTAACGCGGTAGAGCCTTGCTGCAGCAATATTATGAATGCAGCATTAATGGGTCGGCTCGATTAGGGAAGTACCACGCTCTCACAGAATAACAGCGTAAAATAGCAGCTCATTGCTGCTGTGTTTCATATCGTGAATGTAGAGAACCGGATACCCTCAAGGGTGACCATAAAATACTATAATACGTTCACAATATAGTATTCTATGCGGGTGATAATGCATCTACATTTTGATACTTTATCGGGAATAGATGTAGATGTCTATGAGCCACAGCATCAATTAGACTCTGTGCTTGTTTGTCTCCCTTATTCTATTTAAATAAAAAAAAAAAACAATCGGTCCAGCCATTCCGGAGATTAGCCCGGACAGACAGAAAGACACACAAAAATGTTAAAATTCATGACTTAATGGCGTGCAAATAACACCCTCAGCTCCATATTAGGCAGTTATTTCGATATTATAGACAGACACTTCAATTTTATTTAAATGTACAGATGTTAAAAATTTATGACCTAAGATCCGATCTGAATATTTTCTGAACCAGTGGTAAATAAATAATGACTTTCAATAAGTATTATGTAATAATCTATATTGAATAAAAATTATTCTATTCTATTCTATCCGGTTAATTAGTAAAATAGTACGCGAATATTTGCTAGTTAATTTTTAACAACCTTAACAAGACTTATTGTTGATTTTTTATTAGCGTTAAAGCTCGTAGAAATAATTAGAAATATATAATAGTAGAAAAATACCGACATAACCGATACCCGAGTAATCGATACCCGAGTTATAAATAAATGTGCGTAAATAAAAATTAGAAATAGATAATAGTAGAAAAATACCGACATAACAATAAATTGGGTAATCGATACCCGAATTATAAATAAATGTGCGTAAATAAAAATTAGAAATAGATAATAGTAGAAAAATACCGACATAACAATAAATTGGGTAATCGATACCCGAGTTATAAATAAATGTGCGTAAATAAAAATTAGAAATAGATAATAGTAGAAAAATACCGACATAACAATAAATTGGGTAATCGATACCCGAGTTATAAATAAATGTGCGTAAATAAAAATTAGAAATAGATAATAGTAGAAAAATACCGACATAACAATAAATTGGGTAATCGATATACGAGCTATAAATAAAAGTGCCGGACTTAAAATACTTTTTCCAAGTTAATACGAAGTGCAAACACGTGTAGACCCTAAAAACTAAATCTTTATTTTGTATTCGGTTCCTTGCCCACGACGTAATTAATGGCGTCCAGAAATTTTCTTTGTCTCTTACAAAAGTCGTACCGTACAATAATCGTAACATTTACACTATACTAGCGAAACGAATGTGAGTTATCAGTACTGATTTACAAACATCGTGAGAAAACCTGCGTGCCTGAGAAATAAGGAATATAATAATAATAATAATAATAATTCTTTTATTGTCAAAAATAAATCACAAGAAATTTTATAAAGTCTCTGACTCCTAAACTAGACGAGTCTGTATCTTAGGAATCAGCGGCCTCTCCCAGAGTTGTACTAAAAGAACGGGTAATACTAAAAGAACTATGCATGTTTTCATTGTTGAAACAAAAGAAAGTAAACAACTTTACAAATTTAACAAATTTACAAAATTAAATCAAAAAATAATAAAAGTTGTAATATAATAAAGTATTCTATATGTGTTATATTTAATACTAAACATCTATACTATACATATATTTAATATATATATATATATATATATACAAGACGAGCACACACATATATATGTGTATATATACTTATATAATTATCAAATATATATATATATATATATATATATATATATATATATATATATATATATATATACATATATATATACATATATAAATATTAAAGTTCATATATAAATTATGCATAAACATAAACGAAACGTTAATATTAATTGTCCACACATTAATCACTTCCCTGTTTTAGTTTATTTATTTATTTTGAAACTATAAATTAAATTAATAAATTAAATTAAATCAAATTAAATTAATAAATTTTCTGTTTTATTGTAATCTAATGACAACAACCAATCACGAACTCTAATTTTACACTCGTGTTTTGAAAGAGGATAGAAATTTAGAATTTTGTTAAGTTTGTTATAGAGTACTATAGAGAGATATGCGCTTTGTCGTCTAGCAAAAACAGTGCGGCATCTAAACGGTGCCAGTACGTTGGGTATTCTACGTTTATTACGACAGATCTCAGGGTCGTAGGGAGTGCGATCGTGTTGCTTGGTGATCAAATTTTGAACGTATAATTGCCTGACAGACAGCAACTTGCATTCGCTGTATAATAATTTTGTTGAGTACCTATAAGGTTTGAAAGTCATAGTTTTTAGTAAACATCTTTGAGCTCTTTCGAGCTTAATTAAAAAACTTTTGCACGATCCTCCCCAGACACTTATGCAATAGCCTATAATTGATTGTGCTAAAGTAAAGTATACTGTGCGCAATAAATCAAAATCAGCAATGTGTCTTAGCTTTTTAAATGTCCAAATAAGTATACGAGTCCGGGATGAAATAAGATCAATGTGTGGGAGCCAGCTAAGTTTTTCGTCTAACAACACTCCGAGGTATTTTACAGTTTTACATCTAGTTATATTAAGGCAAGAGCATTTGTCTGTTGACTTTAGATCACAAAAATGTACTTTCAGTTCCATATCCTCAACAGCTGGAGTATTGGTAATACGGAACTGTAAGTACGTTGATTTAGATACGTTTAGTGTTAGTAAATTGTCCTCAAGCCATTGTCCCACACATTGGAGACCCCTTTCAGCAATCACCTGAACGTCAGCCCAAGTTTCTCCATAAAATATTATAGCCGTATCATCGGCATAAGTGAATAATTTGCCATGTATTAATGGCATACGACAAAAGTCATTAATATAAATTAAAAAGAGACTTGGCCCTAGGATACTTCCTTGAGGGACACCAAAAGTGACACTAGTATCAGAACTAATGAAATTTTTAATCTTAACTCTCTGCACTCGGTGACTTAAGAAGCTTTTAAAAATAGAAAGGGCCGAATTTCTAATACCGATATTTTCCAATTTGTGTACAAGAATGGGAATCGAGACGGTGTTGAAAGCCTTTGCTAAATCAAGAAAAACACCCAAACATTTTTTTTGTTTGTCCAACTTATTGGTTACAAATTCTGTCAAGCCTTTTACCGCATCTTCTGTGCTATTACCCGTTCTGAAACCGAATTGCGTGCTTGATAGAATATTGTATTTGGTCAGGAATTTAACCAAACGGTTATTCAACAGCCTTTCCAATATTTTCGAAAGAGTTGGCAGCACAGAGATAGGTCTGTAGTTTTCGATACTGTCTCGAGCTCCACTCTTGTATACAGGAGTAATGAGAGACCTTTTGAACACCTTTGGAAAGCATCCTTGTTCAAAACAAATTTTAAAGAGATTGGTAAGCGGTAATATAATTATATCTTTTATCATTTTAATATATTTCGGGGACACCATCATTCTGCCAGATATAATTGGTACAGCTTGGTTCGAGTCTTATTATTATTTGTTTCACTCTGTCGCCCGCGTGTCGAAATACGGTAGTGGATATTCTAACACTGCTAGTACACAGGCAATACGTCCTTTTCGTGGCATAAATGGAAAGAGATTGGTGGTAACGGCCAGTATTAATGTCGGAAGATAAGCAAGCCTTACCGTTGCTTGACTTTGACAAGCGTTTTATAGAGGCATTTAAACGAAAACGACCCTTGTAATACTAAATAGTCACAATAATTCTACTTCTAGTTCTAGTTTCGTCTTTATTTCACCTGAACTAGAAATAATTTTACATATACGTCACGCTTCTTTTACCTCGTTACGGTTGTACTTTACCCATGGTATTTTTAGGCTTGTTATGTTGTATATCTTTCGCAGGATTTGAGATTTTTTCTTAGTATTTCCTAAAACTCACAGATATGTAAACTGAAGTTGTATTCGATCCTGACATATAAAGTATTATAGTTTTATATCAAATTGTAAGTTTTAAAATGTTTTTATTCTTTTATGTGCCCTTCCGAAAAATAATTATCAACCCTGTTATTACCGAATTATCCATAAGTATTTATGATTTTTATTATTGTCATGTACTACGGAGACTGGACTGAGAAACAGAGAGAGGAAGAAACTGAGCATTTCTTAAATTTTCGTTAATTTTAATGAGCAATGTGGTAGCAATTTATTATGGTACACTTTTTCTGAGTAAAATACTACGCCCTCTCTCATTTCACTAAATGGCACTAGAAAAAGATAAGTAAGCGATAATCAATGATTATAAAAAAGTGCTAATATAATAAAGTCATAGTTTAAACAAATTGGAAAAAGTATCCTGAAAATATCTACCATTTTATCCATCTAGTACTCAATATTGAATAGGCATAATACTAAAATGAATAGTGCTCTACGAACTACTCCATTAATATTTTCCGATAATTCACTTTCCAGATACATTACAATATTACGTCATGTCAACTGAAATCTACCAAGGGATTTTGAATATATCCGACGCAATTTAATAACCGTAATAATAAAACAATCTTGGTGATTTTCATTATATTTATTATTTGTATATATTCGGTTTTTTTTTTACAAGAGTTAAGTTTAAGGAGTGGGCTAGCTGGCGATTTCGAAAGACCGTATACGATAATTTGCGCGAGTAAAAGTAGATTTCATTTATTCATTCATTATTTAATTCATTCATTCAACAAGTCATTCATTCATGCGTACATCAATTGATTCATTAATTCATTAAAGTCTAACGAAAGCATTCTTTATATTATTTTCGGTTTCTTAACAGGAAGACGGTACTGCTTTTGTTTTAGTTTTCCTCTGTCGCCTCTTAAGACACCCACTGGATGATATTGGATAGTGGATATTCCCACGCTACCACACACTGTGAAAGAAAAAAAGGTAAACAAAAGATTTCCTTCTGAATTTCGCAGGGATAATAGATACAAAAGTAATACGAAATTATCTTGTATTTTTAGTAACTATAGTTTTATGTATCGAATCGAAACCATTTGTATAATATTTCAATTTCATTAACGACTTGTTCAACTATATATATTTGGATCAGCCGAACCAAGGGTTCACACATGCTTAGGAAAAATATTTTGTTGGTGATTGTATTACACTTTATATATTATGTAATATCTTTTCATTTTTTTTTGTAATATACCCAGTATTTTTATAGAATAAGATTCATATACAAGTACATAGTCCACTTGATGGTAAGTAGAAGCTGTGGCTCTTAGACATCTACATTTTTTCTCGATTAAGAATAAAAATTGAGATGCGATGTACTCCCGAGGACTAAGATGGAGTGTACCCATAACCCATAGAAACCTCTGCTAAACCATATTGATATACGATCCATATTGATTGCCTCATAGATAAGATATTTGCCAGTGTTGCCACGCTTGGTAGACAGTATGGCAACCGTAGCTTTTTTATTATTATTGAATTATTATTAGTAAGATCTTCTAACTATCGCATGTTTCATCGTCGCCCTTTCCAGCCCTTCACAAATTCACTGCTGAACAATTGTTTCCTACAAGGAATGTCACAACACATAATCTTAAACCACCTTAGTGAGAGACCGCCTCACACTTCGCTCACTGGTACGAGATTTCCCCATCGGTTTTACGGTTTTTCGGTTTTATGTGTTAAACCGTTCGGGAGGGATTCATCGATCGCTTGCATCTCTCACTAGGTCGTCACTAGTTGCACCAGGCTGTATTACGCTTAGTGAGCTTTATAAGGGACTACTTCATGTGTTTTCGGTTCTTCATGGTATATGGCCGGCCCATTGCCATGTCAGCTTACTGATTAGATTAGATTAGAGCCCCTTAGGCTTTTTCAATCACTTTGTTCTTTACTGTGTACTCATTGTATAGGTAGAAGGGTTGTTTATCCTATGACATGACGTTATGAATGTGTTCTTACTTGTCACATTTAAATATAATTAGTAGTTTAGGAGAAAAGGGATATACATACCACATAATAATTAATTGTTGGCTAAAATCATAAGCCTTTAGCTTTGTCGTAAAGTTATAGCCTATATACATCCTACAGCCGGGCGCAGGCTTTCCCTTTTTCTGAGAGGTTGGAGGACTGTCTGAATAACATGTATCCGAGATATTTTATTCCTCAAATACGTTTAAATGGAAATTCATATTATTATATTATGTATTTATTATAATTTCCCGACGGACTTTGGACTGGGGTTGCTCGTTAATAAAGTTAATGGCGTAAGTGGCTCTGCCGTGGTCGTGTAACAAGAACATACGTATAGTTCTTAAATTATTATACTTGCTAGATGAAAAAACTTGCGAAATTAATTTATGTTACTTCATCTGTAAAATTGCATCGGTCACGAAAGTCAATAACTCGTCCGTGAAACTGCATACAGTTATGCGAAACTGCTTCCTTTATTACATTTGTACGAGTATTTGCCTGAAAATAATTAACTTACTCACGGAAATTCTTTTGATTGCCCTTTTTAAAATTTTTATACGTTCGTTTCAGTCTACCATTAGTTTTTATTTTAGTTTTTTTGAAAAAAGATTACTACTCTGACAAATATCGGCCTTATTAAATAATCTATAGGTGAAGCTTATATTAAGTAGTAAAGTTTTGATAGGCTTTAATGAATTATTGAATGAACGAATTATGATTTACATTTTTGTAACTATAAGTAACTAATAGCATTCAACAGTGGTAGCGCCACGCGGCAGCTTCTGCTGTCGCACGAATGGGCCGGCTCGAACCGGGGTGGTACCATGACCTCACAGAATACCAGCGTGAAGTAGAAGTTTACTTCTGCATTTCGCCTGATGAATGCAGTTGGCTGGAGGCCCAATCCCCCCCCCCCCCCCTCACATCAACATGGTAGCGGAATTAAAAGGAACACTACCCCAGGAGGGTACCAGCATATCCCTGGAGAATCATCTGAGCGTCGGTGCTCAGGCTGCCCCGCGTATTCTGGGGGGGTGGGGAGGGGAGTGAAATTCCACTCAAGACGAAACTTAACTTTTAACCATTCAAACCTTAACGCCGTCCACTACCATCTGGAGATAGCAAAGCCTGCCTTGCTCTTTCTAGCCGAGACACAGGTGTCCTCTCCGGCTGATACTTCGTATCTCTTCTACCCGGGATACAAATAAGAACACTAGTTTGTGCCCCGGGCTGGCGCTTGCGTGTACGTCAGAGGACATCTCTTTTCGACGCCTCGGCAGTCATGAAGGTAAAGAGCCTACTCCTTTTTAAAAGGCCGGCAACGCATCTGCAATTCCCCTGGTGTTGCAGTTGTTCATGAGCGGTGGTAGTCACTTACCATTAGGTGAGCCGCATGCTCGTTTGCCCCTTTTCCTATAAAAAAAATAACACTTATTAATTTTTATTTATCATCTTGACAAAGAGGTAAAGACCGTGTGCAACAGTGCAGTACATTGTTAGGGGTGGCATCATACGTGGTAGACCCATGCTGCTGCTATATTATAGTTATGTCCAGTCGAGCCGACCGATTCGTGGGTGAGAGACCACGTTCCCACAGAATACCAGCGTAAAATAGCACCTCAACGCTGCTGTGTTTCGTATGGTGAGTGTAGAGAACCGGATACCCTTTTCACTGAATACGAGGCATTCCATCTTAGTCCTAGGGTGATAACGCATCTGCATTTTGATTCTTAATCGAAGATGGATGAAGATGTCTATGGGCCACAGCATCCATCCATAGACCATTTACCATCAGGTGAGCTGTGTGCTCGCTTGTCGCCCTTATTCTACAAAAAAAAATCTATAGCAAGTGCACTGATAAAATAAAGTAAATATAGATATATGAGAGACGACATTATATTTGTGCCGTTTGCTGTAGAAATAACCTGTTCGTGGGGTGCGTAATGCGAAACGTCCGCATATTAAGGAAACGCAATAGTTTTATTAAAACATACAATCCACCTTATGGTAAGTAGTAGCAGACCATAGACGCATGCAAATATCTTCAAACAAATAAGGTCCCAGATGTGTTATCATATTTGAACACGGAGATGAAATGCGCTATAGCTATCAATCACATTGACCCTCTTACCCTTCTAGCCGGAACAATGTCACGTATTTCCAAAAATATTTACATTGAAAAATTGTATATAATGTTAACGATAAATCAGATGTCGAGATATTGACAACCAACCCGGACTTGACCTTTGGATGGCTCGTCAACATATTGCTTGAGAAAAAGTGCCTTTAATCTCATTTATTTACTATTATCAATAAGGCTCTACGATATTTCGTTATTCCTTACATGTTTCATCAAAAAAATATAAGGTTTGTAATATGAAAACCTTCATCATGTTCTTCTTCAGCTTGCATAAGTTTACTGCTGGATATGAGGATTTCCAGTTGTAGAGATAATTTGCCTTAAACGTCACGTTTCGCAGTTGGACTGTCAATCGCAGTACGATGACGTGAGCACCTTTGACGCTGTTCCACGTCGCAGAGCTGGGTTCTTAACGCCTGGAGTAAATGAGATGGCTATAATGCCATGCATCAGAAACCATAAAATCTTTCTGGCTTTCAAAGTATTATATAAAACTTTAGTAAACATATTGCGTACTATCATTATGAATTTATTAAAAAAAAATCTTACGTTATATTTATTTTTAATAATTCATTATTTAGCGTTGTAGAGCTATGCTGCAGCTACATTGTGGTTGTAGCACGAATAGGTCGGCTCGACAGGGGAAGGACCACGCTCTCACAGAATACCAGTGTGAAATAGCAGCTCAATGCCGCTGTGTTTCGTGTGGTTAGTGTAGAGAACCGGAGACCTTTTTTTATTGCAAACGAGGCATTCCATCTTAGTCCTAACGGGTGGCCACGCATCCGCATTTTAATTCTTAATCATTTATTAATCATTAATTAATAAGGTAGATGTAGATGTACATGGGCTACAGTATTCACTCACCATCGGGTAGACTATGTGCTCGTTTGTCACCTTTATTCTATAAAAAAACTGCTGAACATAGGGCTTCCCCAAGGAATGCCACAAAGATTGGTCCTGAGCACCTGCATCCATCGACTTCTTGCATTTCTTACCAGGTCGTCACTCCATCTAGGGAGAGGCCACCCTACACTTCGTCTACCGGTACGAGCTGCCACTCGAGAACCATTTTTCCACATTGGTTGTCAGTTCTTCAAGCCGTTCTAATCCGTTTAAAGGCATAAAATTTAAATTTTATAAATGTATTAAATTGGGATCCGAAACAGTTTATGAAGAACAAGTAAAATCAAATTCTCTTCATTTCTAAGATGTAAAAAATAAAAACCTGGAATTAATACGAATTTAACAAAAGTATGCCAATTTCGAACAACAACGATTAGGTAACTTCATTTATCAAACTGTCGATGGAATTGGCACGACACGCTTTACCCGTTAAATTGAACAACAGTTTTGTAACGAAAATTCCTTTACATAACAAAGAAGAGTTCTATGAGTTTTTGGGGAGTTATTGTTTCTCAACATTTTAAGAGACAATGTCAAAGGCAGATTTTTTTCCTTATACTTTTGCTGCGCAGTAAAAACAAAATTTTGTCGTGTTTTTGTCCATATATATTTTCTTTTGTTTTCCCACTGAGCTTTTGGATGACTTTAAAATCAAAAGATGATCATACGTGCATCTCAGTTGTCCCTTGTTGAAAAATCATAGACTTAGAATATATACGCCAGTACATTCTAAGTCTATGAGAAAAATCTAACAAATTGTCAATCAATACCAGCACGTAGTCTGTATTTCATTCGCATCAATCAATACAATTATAGACCCTGTCCGCACTGCGATATTTCACCGCGCGATTTTTTTCTCGCAATTCTCACATAGAATCTTATAGGAATAGCCGCATTGGCGGTAAAAAAAACGCGCGGGAAAAAATCTGTGATTCGATGCAAATTGAATGCGAAGCGGTGCGATTTATTTCCGCGCGAATACTTTGTGCAGTATAAAGTAAGTATGGCTATGCCCGCACTGCGGAATAAAATACGCGCGTTTCGCGTCTCTCTCCTGCTAAAATTATTTTTGTCCAATTCGTATCTTGATAGGTAATATAAATAGGCCCAACCAACACGTCGTAGCAAATTATCGAATGATTTTATAGTCTGTAATATCGGAAAAACTTTTACAGTATTTTCGCAGCCTTTGATATTTTATGTAGAAAAATACTTTCATGAATCAGTTCATGACATCATTTGATACGTCTATCGCGCCGCCGCTGAAGTATCAGGTAAATTAAAAAAATACTGATGTTGATTTTTAGGCTGGATTTTCACTATGGGATATAATATATATTATATCCCGAAATATAAATTATATCCCGCGATTGACGTTCACACTGTGAGATATATCTTTTAACCAGTGTGCGTTCGTCATTGGTCATTGGATTACCCCCCTTTACCCTGCACACCGTTTGCGGGGGTGCGGAACGGTATGCGGGGTACAGGGGGCGAAATATAATATGAAAATGTCGCTCGGTCGATCGAAAAAATACTTATAGCTTGAGATGTAATATATATTATAGCTCAGTGTAAACGGTTCCATAGGAAATGTATGGTGAGCGATATTAATTTATATCTCGAGATGTAATATATATTATATTATATCCCATAGTGAAAAGCGGGCTTGAGACGTGCGTTTCAGCGGGGAACTGCATCGAACTGACAAAAATCGTACGAAATTTTATTCGCAGTACGAATAGGGCCTTAAACGATCATGCATGCATGACAGCACGTAATCCAGCTACTAGTAGACCAACGAGCCAGTACATATTTTTAAACATAGATTCATCGTTCATCGCAGCGCTTCAAAAGTCCACTGCTGAACGTTTGCCTCCCCCAAAGAATGTCACAAAGCTCGATTCTGAGTCACCTGGTTACATCGACTTCCTGCATGACTTAGCAGGTCGTTATTCCATTTAGTGGGGAGTCGCCCTACACTTCGCCTACTAGTACGAGGCTGCCACTCGAGAACCTTTCTTCACCATCGGTTGTCGGTTCTTTGAGCTATATGGCCTCACTCGGTGCACATAGCACTACTCTCCCTAGATGTCAAGTCGAGTGGGCCTGATGGAGTTCCTCCCATTGTGCTGAAGACGTGTGCTCCTCAGTTGGCACTGGTCGTAACGTTTCTTTTCTAGAACTCTTTCTCCCTAGGCGTAGTCCCGAACTCAAAGAAGACAGCTTTAGAGCACCAGATCCCTAAACGATAACCAAAAATCGACCGTTCCAACCTATCCAATTTATTCTTCAAAATAATAAAAACTATTGTGAACTGCTAACTCATGAGGTTGAGGATCACCAACTGAAAAGTTACCGCCAGTATGATTTCTGTCGGGGTTGCTCAGCTGGTGATCTTCTGACTTACCTGACTCATAAATCGGCAATGGCAGTGGGGTAGACCCAGGCCGTTAGTTTGAACATAGTGGAGCCCTTCGATCGGGTTTGGCACAAAGCGCTTCTTCTGAAGCTCCTTTCTATGTGCTTCCCGAGAATTTGTGCAACTGGATTAGCAGTTTTCTTTCAGATTGGAGCAACAAAGTCGTAGTAGAAGGCGCGGCGCATGCTCCATTTACAAGCATATTTATGCTGGTGCTCCACAAGGCTACGTGCTATCACTTACGCTGTTTCTTCTTCTTATCAAAAATATGTTGCAAACCAGTAAGGTGCACTGGTTATGCTTTATATACCAGCTGAGCCTATATTTCTTGGGAAAACGTCGCCGAGTACTGGAACACACTTGTGTCTGAAGTCGAGTTTTGCTGGATAAGGTCTCGGATTGGGGCGACTAAATCTAATCTATTTTAATCATAAGAAGACACAAGTTTGTGCATTTACCGCTAAAAAGAACCCCTTTGTCGTATCTTCTCAGTTTCAAGGCACCCACTGTCTACCACGGGGAGTGCTCTGAAGAATTGTTCGGATTAATTCCAGCCGCTTAATTTCAGCATCGCACATCGCGACAAAACTCGCGATACCATCCATACCATCTCGATGATTGGTGGTCCACCACTGTGCGATTTAGAAGATGTATTTATCTGGACCGATACGACTTAGAGACCAAGTAAAGAGCATACTCCTTTTTATAAGGCCAGCAACGCATCTGCAATTCCCCTGGTGTTGCAGTTCTTCATGGGCGGCTGTAGTCACTTACCATCAGGTGAACCGCATGCTCGTTTGCCCTCTCTCCATATGTTTAGTTGTATTGTTCCAAAACTCTTTTAATAATAATTTTATTTATTTAGTTGACGAGGTTTAATTTCGGTTGGTGACGCAACTGTTCGTCACTAGTTGGTAAGGAGGAAAAAAAGCGATACTGCAGGGAGTATATTCATACTATTGGGAGCTTTAGAGTTGAATGGATTACATAATCAATCAATACTCGATATATTATATTTCTTTATTATCTTTAAATCATCGATTATAAAATAAAGATCTTAAAAGAACTATGTACATACTATAACTAAAAGCAAATAATATAAATAATGTTGCCACCAGCATGTTCCTCCACATTAATACGTAATAATTGGCAGAGAGATGTATTTTTTAATTTTTTAATATTTTTGGACTAAAATTGAGTAAAAATTATTCGTCACCATCACATGGAAGAAAAAGTAAGCGTGGGGCACAGTGAACGAAAAAAAATTATATATTTAACGTCTGTAATAGTATAAATAAATATTGGATCTCATCGCTACACTCATGATAGCTCAAGCAGTAATGCGTGCTTAAGAAATAAAAAATTTGATCAAGTAACAACTAAAACATTATCCTTCCTTTTACCGAATTAATTAAAGATTTTAATTTATTTATTTATTAAAGTTTTTTTTAGGTAGAAAGCGATTCATTGCAAATAAATGGTACACTTGTCGTCACAGTTATATTGTCATTAGTATTTACTAGAGATGTCGTTCATGTTTTTAACTGTCACAAATAAATATTCTTGCCATGATATTAGTATTACGTTGTTTTGCTAGAGTAAGGTAGTCGGAATACCTCTGTGAATTCATAATTGGAATTCATATAATGTAAAAAGCGGGATTCGCGTACAATTCAATATACTCTATACACATTCTGATTATTCAAGATGATCTGTCAGAGTGAATTAATAACGCTTGTCGCGTTTTCAATTCCGTATCGGATGATTTGAGAATATAAATCCATTCAATACGCATGTTTTCATAGGTATAGGCGAGCATAGAAGCACCACGTAAACGTATTACTTCGCCCTGGACAAAGTATTATTGTATTTTTTTATTTATTTAAACTTTCATGCACAAAGTTATACACGTGTCGGAATTAATGGCATAGTACATTGGGCATTTTCTCCCAGTCAACCATTGGGCTAAACAGAGATAGACATACAAGAGGCGGTGCAGCAACAATCAAAGTAGAGAGTAACCCTCTCTACTTATACTTTAAAACATATACATACACACATGCAAACAATATATATATTATATGTCAGTATATAAAATTACATATAAATATTTTATTAACAAATATGAAGCATACATATGTATATAAAAATAAGAGCTGTGGTAGTTCAAACTTGCAACGATGTTTTCACATGCTAACGGACTTGATTTTTAAAAGCAAACTTATTATACATTTATCATCAAATTATTTTTCTGACACTTGTGGTAATCAAAGCATTTGTCAGCACTCTATCATTATTCTTTCGTCATAATGTGGAACTGGCTCTCCCTTACTCTGTTCTAATTAACAGAAGCCAAAGAGTATATTATTACTACGTTTTATAAAAAGCATATTGATAAAACAGCAATTAAATAAACACAACGTAAAAATGCTTATTGAAAAGATGTTTTATTACGCTATGCTACTTCTACAAAAAGACGAATCCAACGACACCCTATATTTTTACATAAAGGACGTCGTTAGGCAAGGTGGCGTGATTCAGATTGTGTATTCCGTCACTCTCGATCTAAGATATGATATTTCAGAGATGCCGACAAGTCAATGTACTCATACACCCTAATAATAAGCAACGCTTCGTGCAATACTATCTATTTTTATCTGATAAAGGAAGGTGTATCTGAAAATCTCGTCACGTTTTCCATTAAGTTGAGCCAACACAGGCGTTTTGATTGGCGTTATGTTTTTTTTTATGCACTTTGATAAATAAACTTTTATAGCAATATGTATTTATATATTTTTATATAATATGAACGCATTTATATATAAATATATTATTATCGAATGTCACATACAAACATTGTTAACAAGTTTAAACATTGTTAACAAGGGACTAAGGAAACGTCATTATAAAATTTAAAATATCAGGCCACTTTATCGATCGGGACAAGTGCAGAGGAATGCTTTCAGATTGCACATGACGCATCATCATCATGCGCCTGCGGCAGTCCATATGGACATAGTCCTCTCCCAAGGCGTGTCACTTAGCCCGATCTTCGGCTACACGCGTCCAGTCTTAGGCATATTAGCGTGTATTTCTAATATTTCAGTAACGGTCTGCGAGGTAGAACTATTGCTGTGTGTGTGTGTGCTGTCTATTGTTTATGGCGAATATACTTGTCATGTATATATACAGTACACATACGATTGTGTAGGGTAGGAGAATCTGTAGTTCCTCTAAATATTTTGCAGCCGATCTTAAGCTGGTCGAAGAACCTCTTGATCTATTTTCTATTTTAAAATTACAAAATATGGAGATCGTTTTTGAAATATAGGAAAGGCTTAATACGAGTATCGCTTACTTTAATATCAAAGCTAACTTCATTACCGTTCAATTTAATCCACCGCTAAGGATTCATTCACAAGTCCTTATAGTGTAGCAAGCAGAAGTTCACAACTTAAACAATTAACAATTTAAAGAACTTGTTAAGTATATTTTGTTTAAAAAGCGTAAAGTAGATCAAAAAATTAATATTTTAATTTAAAGATAAGTAAGTAGAACTAACTCTAACACCTGAAAGTCTGCTAGGAACAGTAAATTGTTAAATTTCACATTTGAAAAATAATGTACATTTGACATTATATTTATTATAAGTTGTAAATGATAGAAAAAAATTGTAATAAGATACGTAACTCAGAGTTTATTATTGGAAATTCTCTGTGTAGATCTTATTTTTGCTTTTTTTTTGCAGATTTTGAAGTTTATAAGGGCTTTAAACAGGTCTAAATTGAATGAATGAAAAGTTTTCTAGGTGGTAGAACTCCTCTTCCTCAGAGTTCGTCTGGGTACGTAATATCCTCTTAATTTTTTCTGCTGCCAAATATCAGTGCTTGCACTCATGTGTCCGTTCTGAAGGTTATAGAATATGGATTATAGGAGAGGTAGTATAAATACAGCCCGTGAGGTATTCCATTATAATTCTCAGGTACATTCTTACAACGCATCTGTAGCCTCGTTTGTCACATCTGTAGCCACTTACCATAAGGTGAACCCAGGACTTCCAACAGACGCGAGTCCGTTACAGCACAATGATCATAAAAACAACCCCAAAAATAATCTTGCGATAATTAATTAAATTATACTATATTATGCTAAGACATTTATTACTGTTGCAATCACCACATTTAATTCGGGTCAGGACTTACAGCTTGTCCTCGAATTAAATCTTTCAGCTAGAACTTAATTAAAACTATTTTACTTATTTATACTGTTCTTAGTACTTTACTTAATAACGAATAATAAAATATTAAGACCAAAAATGATAAAATAAAATAAAATAACATTTATTAGCAACCAAATACGTATAAATACAAAGGAGCCCTGTCTCCTGGACTTGGATTTCACAATGCACCTAAATTTTCTTTTAATGGTTCGTGATAGTGAGTAGGCAGTTATAATGTGTATCTCAGGAGAGCTTGAATAATAAGCAACTTGCGAACTGAGTGTAGCCGAGTAGCGTTGTACTCGTAGATTTTTTAACCCTTTAAAATTGCGCTTTGTGCACTTTCAAGTTGAATCATGATGAAAGAATGTTGACCATAATCGGAAGTCCAAATGTCAAGTGTAGCATCGCAAACAGCAACATTTTGTGAAGATTGTTAAAAGATATTGTAACGATAGGACTTACTTTTTATTACTAGGGACTAGTATGGTTGGTGCTAACCACTCGCTTGAATTGCACACTCACGAAACCTACGTTCGGTGCCTGCCAGTATCGATGCAAATAGTCAATTGCAATTTTAAGTGCTGTTTTACTTTGTACTCGACAGCAAAGTAAAAAATTCCGAGAAAACCTGTATTTCTGAGAAATGCAATAAAATTGTAGTTTGGAACACTTGTGAAATGGCATGACGTACTTCACGAATTTTCGAAAATACTTGTTTATTTATATTTTTGTTTATACACTGGGTACCCTTTCTATTGGAAACGAGGCATTCCATTTTAGTTCTCAGGGGTGATAACGCATTTTGATTCGGGACAGACGTATATGTGTATGGGCCACAGCATCCATTTACCATTAGATGGACTGTGTGCTCGTTTGTTAACTTTAATACATATTAAAAAAAACACGCACTAGGGCAGCGCGGCGGCCACTTTCTTGTCGTAAAAACTTCTTAATCATGAGAAGAAGCCACTGGAGTGAAACGTATAAAAGCTAAAACTTTACTTTATTTTAACTTACGCTGGTTAATTCAGTTACCTTTCAGTTACGTTTGACTGAATATCCATTTCTCACCATACGTGTTTGCGACCATGAGTAAGTAATTAGTAAAGTAAGAGATATCTTCAAAAACATGTTCCGTTTAGAAATCAGTGCAGGTTCAACAAACAGTACGTAACGATGCGTAGGAAGGAGACAGAGCTTTTTTCCAAGATATTTCCACCACAAGAACAAATCCCATAGACGACCGGATACTAAAAATGGATATTAAAATATTACAACCCGCACACCAGCATAAAAAGACGAAAATGTTTTTTATACAATTAGGGTGATAAACGAGCATACAGCAACCACTTTCACCTGATGGTATACGTAAGTGGTTGCTGTGGTCCATAGACATCTACATCTATCCTCGATTACGAATCAAAATGCAAATGCGTTTTCACCTGTGAGATTACTTAGTTCATATTATTTATGTTAAATTGGCGGTAAAATTTGCTTAAACGTTGTTTTATTTTATTTTCGGATAATCTACATTTCTATAATCTAGTTAAAGACAAATCCAGGCTATAATTTAAAAAAAAATGTTTCGGACTCCTTTCCGTCACCGGTTTGATGTCGAATGAAAAAGCATTCACTTACCACCCTATGGCGTGCTCGTTTAATTATTATAAAAGAAGACTGTTGATTGTTGAAAAAAATGTGTTTCTCACTTAATACGCAACATCTTCGTCTTCAGTCGTGAGCCTCGTCGCTACAGTGCAACAGAGCAACTTTCATGCTAACAGCGTTATTATGAAATCGTAGTGACGAATGACCTTACATTCCACTTCAGCATTTGGGCACTCGCAACTAACTTTAAAATAAGAAGGCACAGATGCGTTATCACCGCTAAGGATCAAGATAGAATGCCTCACAGCCTGTAAGTATCTCTTCTCTTCTCCTGTAAGTAGAGTCTTCAGACCAGAATACAGCAGTGCACTCATTGCTATTTGGCAGTAGACATAGGTGTAGAACCTACCCAGAAAGATACCTAGGAAAAAAGGGAGTTTTGCCACCTACAATAGAGACCATAAAATACTATTATACATACACAGTAGAACGGGGGAGTGGGCGGTAACCGTGTAGCCACTAACATGTCATTTCACACCTATAAATGTCAATACGTCTCTTTTGACGTCACAGTCGCTGCTCAATTTATATGTCAAGCGTTGCTGATTGCAATTTATTTTTAAAACAGCCGGATGTGGAATTTGAATAATAGTGCACCTTTCACCAGTAAGTCAAAACTATTTATATTTTGTGAACATTAGGTTAAAAATATAAAGAAATATTGATTTGTAAAAACAACAGTACTAAGGAAGTAACAAAATTTGTTATAATTTTTTTTATTAAATTATAATTTTGTTCCCTCAATAGGTGTCATTGAAAATGTTCAATAACGTTTTTAGGTTCAATTTCTGGTTATGTATCATTACTACATACTGTATGTTCACTTCACGCCCAATCACCCAAAAAGGTTTGGGTAAAACCATTTTGTGTTAAAAGTAAAAAAAATATTTTATAATATGTATCTTCATAACTTTTTCCGATTTTGCTCTTGCCTGGTGTTGGCTTTCCAATACTGTACTGTTTACTACTATTGATACGTTTTTAGATAAGTTATGATATATTTTTAGTTACACAAACCATTTTTGTAGTTTTCTTGGATATCTGAACACAAAATATATGGATAGAAGCCACGGAAGGCCATCCATACATCACAAAATACATTTGAAGGACAATGCAATTCCACGTAAAGAAATTGTATAACATTAGCACCAGTAAATGTGATCCTGTGAAAAGGATGAATTCAGCATCTGAGGATGTAATAGCTTGAACCATCGAGGCTACAGATGATAGCACTGGAGAAGAAGAACGTGGTAATCACTCATAGGCTGTTTCTCATAACTGTTTCCTGACATCAAATGGAATATCCTAAAAGAAATCATACGTTAAATATTTATTTGAAAAAAAAATCTATATCCGATATCATTTCTTGAAAATCTAAGTTGCTAAAAATATCAAACGGCGATTGTTAAACAAGTATATATATATATATATTTATATTTCCAAGGTTAATGAAAAAAAAATTAAATATAATCTGTAGAAAATATCAAAAACGTGCTATGAAAATTTTCGCCAAACACAAAGTTCGGCAAACGTCTACTAGATGTTGGTTATGGTTTTGTGTTTATTTGTTACGGGCTAGTTAAATTTTAACATTTAACATGTTCAACATGTGCGTTTTTTCCTAAGCTCGCGGTTTAGCGGCTAAAAATGACTAAATTTGTAAAGCCTACTTAGCTTTTTACCTTTTTAACTTAACCAGACATCAAACTATCTCAATTTTATCAAAACCATTTCGGCAATTTAGTCATAAAAGCTGGACAGATTTTTGAATTAAAAGAGAAAAATATGGGTTTTCTTTCTGCATATACATTTTGGCAGCGGATTATGTTTGTGTCTTAAATTTTCTGAAATAAAATTTAAAAATGAAGACATTAACCAAAAGATAATAACATGTTAAGTGATTACAGATATATTAGTATTTATCTTTTAGTACTAATTGAGGTTCTGTTTACTCTTAAAACACAAAATAACTAATATAGTTGAAAATTGTCCATATGTATATATAACAATATATATATATATATATATATATATATATATATATATATATATATATATATATATATATATATATACTCAAGTGTTGCCAGTGGTTACCGGTTACCGGTTAATCACTAAACAAAACTACTGTTATCGTCTTCCGGTCCTGGGTTCACGAGCTCGTCGCATAATTAAGTTTATTTTAATCTCCCAGAGAATTACAAAACCTTTATTAGATTAATAACATAATTTTTATTATACTTAATAAATGATGATTAAATAATAACTGACGCCTTCCGCTTGACAGCTTCCGGCGAACCTAAGATTAATGTTATTAAATGTGTATAAACAATTGTTATTAGTGTTTAGTCGTTGCTATATTGATTGACAGTTATTTTATAATTTATGATGCAATATTTATAGTAATAAGAATATTAATGTTCATTATTAGGTTATTATCTAAATTGTATAAAAGGCCGCTGTGACGGATAGATCAGTCAGTTTTTTTGTAACCGCCAGTAAGTAAAGGTGTGAAGAGTAACTCTGTCAGTTTGGGAAAGTGATTACAAAGTATATATATATATACCAAGTAAAAATATCGTTTATCTGCGGTTAGTCGTACCTAGTCTATCCGCCATCCACATTTCAAAAGTGGGATTATGTTAGGCCCATATATTCAAGGTATTGGCGCAAAGAAACGAAGGCATAGAAAAAATTTGTCTTCCGAATACAACGAAAACCAAGATTTTTTTCTTCAACTAGTGATAAAGATTCCGATCACGAATACCGCCGACAGAAAAGGAGACATGTAACTCAAACCGATGCTGAAGTTATTCCAATGTTTCAGCCAGATGAAGCAAGCAAGCAACGTCAAGGGTTGGTTGCATAAAATCGACCAGTTGGGTGATGTGTACAATTGGAATAATAAGGATCGCCAGTTCATCATGCAACTTCGCCTTCGGGGTTCTGCCAGAGATTGGTATGACGATTTAGAAGATTATAATCTTACATGGAGTGAGTGGAAAAATGCGGTAGAGACCGCGTTTCCACGGTCTACAGACTATGTTGATCTTTTAGAAGCTATTCTTGCAAGGAAGAAATCTAATAGTGAAACTATGACAAAATACTATCACGATAAAATATCTTTGCTCACAAAATGCAATATTGGGGGCGAGGAAGCGATATCATGTGTGATCAGAGGTTTACCGGTCGAAATAAGAGCTAATGCAAAAGCTTTTAAGTGCGACTCACCGCAGCAGCTCTATTATGGATACTTATCATCCCTTGAAAATTATAAGCAATTAGAAGCTGCTGACAGTCTCCAACGACCCGGTACGACGTGGAAGAGAGGTGGCAATATTACATCGGCTACACCAGAAAACTATGTACTACCTAAGAAATGTTACGCATGCAGAAGACAAGGACATGAAGTAAAGGACTGCAAAGTTCCACGGTGCGAGGTGTGTCACCGGCCTGGCTACACCATCGCCAACTGTTGGTGTGCCACCAGTAATCCTCGACAACAGCCACATAAGGTCAGTAATATTTTGTTCACAACATATAATATTTATCTAGATCTATATAAAAAAGTGGTAAGGGTTAATGGGCAAAGACTTATTGCATACATAGACACAGGAAGTAAACTGAATATTCTTACTGCGACACAAGCTAATAGTTTGATGTTAGAAGTAGTGCCTTCTTCAATAAAGATGAAAGGATTTGGAGGTACATATTCGAAATCATTGGGGACCTCGTGGATCGATGTGAAGATAGATGATATTATTATAAGTGGTTCTGTTGAGTTAACGAATAATGATTTAGCTGATATAGACTTAATTATCGGTCAAAAAATGATAAATCAGAGAAATTTGTGCTTAGTTATTACTGATAACTCTGTCAATTTTGTAAAAAAACCTTGAACAAGAAAGTGAATTATGTGATATGCAGTTAAGTGAAATAGATTTCATTACAAAATTTCCAATACTTAAAGGATTGTACTGTAATACCGCAACGATGTGTGGCATATGTAAAAGTTTTCATTGATATAAATGATCATGACTGTCATTTACTAACTAAACCTGTATATTATGAGTTAGGGAGTATGTCTTATATTACTGTAAGCGGTCTTATAAGGTCGAGGAATTGCCATTTAAAAGTAATAAACATAGGAGACGATGTTATTGAGTGGGAGTCGAATAGGCTCATAGCGCGTGCTGAACTTGTTAGTGGCTTAGAGCATAGTGAGCAGAGGGAGGTAATGACGATTGACCATCCTTCCCACGATGAGTTATTATTATCGGACTTAGATGTAGGTGATTTGAACACAGAAGAATCCAATAAATTACTAGAATTATTAAATAAATTTGGATACATGTTCGCCAGAAATACAAGAGATTTAGGTTGTACCGATGTGTTAAAATGCGTATTCATACCACAACCGAGCAACCAGTTTTCTGCAAGCCCTATTGACATTTTTACAAAGAGAATGAAATAGTTAATGAAAAGGTTCAAGACCAGATTGCTGCAGGCATTGTAAGGGAGTCCATGTCTGAATACGCAAGCCCAGTGGTCCTTGTTAAAAAAAAGGGGGTGACTATAGGCTATGCATAGATTATAGAGCACTGAACTCGCGTACTGTTAAGGATCGATATCCACTACCTCATATAGAATATCAGGTTACTCGCTTATCTGGAAAATCATTATTTACCACATTAGATCTTGCACAGAGCTATTACCAAGTCAGAATCTCTGATGATTCTATTCACAAAACCGCATTTGTTACACCCTCTGGTCAGTATGAGTTCCTGAAAATGCCTTTTGGCCCGCCTAATGCTCCAGCAGTTTTTTCACGTCTTATAAAATTTGTTTTAGATAGGTTAGGTAATGACGTAGCAACATATCTTTATGACGTCATGCTGCCAACGGTATCTGTTGATGATGGGTTGAAGTTGCTAGAAAGTGTCTTTCAACTATTGTCGGAAGCTAATTTTAAACTGAATTTAAGTAAATGTAAATTTTTAAAGAAAAGCGCTAACTATTTAGGGCATGAGATTACTGCGGGCACAATACGACCGGGACAGGTTAAGATTCGTTGTGTAGCTGAATAGAAGAAACCACGAAATGTACATGAGATGGGACAATTTATCGGTTTGACTTCATACTTTAGGAAATTCATTCGTGGGTTTGCAGAAATAGCTAGACCCCTCGCACAACTTACTAAAAAGAACATAGAATGTAATTGGGGCCCGGACCAAGAAAGTGCTTTTCAAACTCTTAAAGAACGTCTTGTGGAAAGACCGGTTTTAGGGATATATGACAGACATGCTTAAAATAAATAAATACTTACTTTATGCTAAAAATAAATAAATCTAAATATAAAGCATCAATCGCAGTTATGCATACTACCACTACTGATCACTCTACTACGCTCCTATCTATTTCTAAATTAAAAAAACAGCTAAATGATAATAAAACTAAACAAATGACAAATTTTGGAAATGCTTTAAAATACCTACAGACTAAAAACTTATCAGAATTATTACTTTGTAGTGATCCATTGACTGTAACTAACAAATTCATAGATAAAATTACCGAAAGTCTTAAACTAAATACATCAGTGGCTACTATTCCATGCAGTAAAAGAATAATACACCGTGGATATCTGCAGGAATCTTACGCTGTATAAGAAACAGAAATAACCTTCAGAAAAACTTACGAAAAGACCCACATAATGACATTCTTCGCATTACATACAGACGATACAGGAATTACTGTAACAATTTAATAAAAAGAATGAAAATACAATATGATAGAGAAAATATTATTAAAACATTAAATAACAATAAATTGTTATGGAAAAATATAAAAAATATTACTTACACTAATAAATCACGAAATACTAACATTGAACTACTCAATCTGAAATCATCACCCGCCGAATCTGCAAACTTCATAAATAGCTATTTCTTAAATATAGGAATCCAACTTGCCAATAAAATCCAGAATGTCAAAGAGACCCTTAGTAGACCCGTAGATAACAATCCGGTATCATTACACTCCTTTGTTTTACTATATACGGACATAGACGAAGTTAAAAATATAATTTTAAACTTAAAATCAAACAGCGCTCCAGGCTGGGACAATATCCCCAATGACTTCTTAAAATTGGCAGTCAATGACTTGGCTCCTATTATTTCTCATTTAACTAATCTATGTTTCGATACAGGAATATTCCCTGCACCATTAAAGCAGTCTATTATTACGCCTGTGCACAAGGGCGGGGACAGAAATGACATTAATAATTATAGACCAATTTCCGTTCTACCAGCAATATCTAAAATTCTAGAAAAGTTACTTAATATTAGATTACTCAACTACTTAAATAAATTTGATATATTAGCACCCACACAGTTTGGCTTCAGACAAGGAAGATCGACAGAAGATGCAATTATTGAATTAAGCGCATTTGTAACAGAACAACTCGACCACAGTAAAAAATGTTTGTCAGTTTTCCTTGATCTGAAGAAAGCATTCGATACCATCTCTGTCCCTATGCTTGTGCACAAGCTTGAAAAAGTTGGAATAAGAGGGACCCCGCTTGCTCTTTTCGAAAGCTACCTGTCAGAGAGAAAACAAAAGGTAAAGCTTCCTGGGTTCACTAGTGAGGATGTGGGAGTCTCATCATATGGCGTACCACAGGGTAGCGTTCTGGGACCAACCTTATTTTTAATTTATATCAACGACCTATGCAGTATGACCATACCAAATGCTAAAATCCTGTCGTACGCCGATGACACGGCTGTGGTTTTTGCTGGTGAATCTTGGGAGGGTGTCAAGACTAGTGCTGAATGTGGTCTAGCTAGAGTCGCTCTGTGGTTGCAACAAAATCTTCTCACTCTAAATACAGCTAAGACAAATTTTATTTGCTTTAGCATTACTAACAACTCGCAACCACAGACTGACTTTTGCCTTAAAATTCATGCATGTAATGAGGATGCTAAAAACAAAGCCCATCCCATTGTGCCCATCAATTGAAAAAGTCTCTCACACTAAATATCTCGGCGTCATTGTAGATCAGAGGCTATCGTGGTACCCACACCTGGAACATGTCATCAGTAGAACTCGAAAATTGATTTGGATATTCAAAACCCTAAGACACGTAATACCAGATAATACTAAACAGTCGGACTCTCCCAGATATCTCCTAAACCAAATATACATATCCCTTGCACAATCTATCATAACTTATTGCATTCCGGTGTGGGGTTGAGCTACAAAGACCCAATTTCTTAACTTGGAAAGAGCTCAGCGAATCCTTCTTAAGGTCATGTATTTTAAAAAAAGACGTTTTTCCACTGAAAAACTGTATCAAATAAGTGGTCTACTCTCAGTTAGACAATTATACGTTACTATGACAACGCTCAAAGCACACAAATCCGTGCCCTTTGACCGATGCATCTTGGAAAAGCGGCGAAAAGATGTTGTGGCTGTGTCTTCTGGTTTCAAAACAGTGTTTGCTAGTAGGCAATTTAGCTCCCGTTCTACATTCCTATATAATTTAATAAATAGAGAATTAAACATATATGACAAAACATACAAGGAGTGTAAAAACCTTATACTAAAATGGGTGCAGTCGAAAACATATGACGAAACTGAATTTCTAATGGAACGCATTTCATAATTCACTGTTCTTTACGATATATAACATAATAATACTTTCTCTACACACACACACACACATTCACACGCACGTGCACAAACGTACATACACACACACTCACACACGCACACACGCACACACACACATACACACACACACACACACACACACACACACACACACACTTGC
Source organism: Parnassius mnemosyne (assembly GCA_963668995.1). Taxonomy (NCBI): domain Eukaryota; kingdom Metazoa; phylum Arthropoda; class Insecta; order Lepidoptera; family Papilionidae; genus Parnassius; species Parnassius mnemosyne. The sequence continues at coordinate 18,035,905 of CAVLGL010000104.1, read as the reverse complement.
ATACATGCACACATATACTTTTGTACTTTTTAATTTTTTAAATTTTTGATTTTTAAAATTAATTAGTTTTTGTTATTTTTGGTTTGTTAAAATAGAGTAATTGGTTTGTCATTTTTGGTTTTGAGAATTAAAATGTATGTTTAGATAAGGAAGAGCGGGGTTTCCAAACACAAGCATTACTTGCTTAAATGGAGACCCCAATCAACTATCTAATTAATTTAAGTTTTGTGAAGAAAAATAAATTATTTTATTTTATTTTTTATTATGCACGTACCGAGCTCCATAAAGATGCGAGTAAGCTAGGGCTAGATGGTATCCTTTTGCAATATCAAAACGATACTAGCCTGAAATCAATTGCCTATTTTAGTAGGGTCACGTCTAAGGAAGAACAATTTTACCATAGCTATGAGCTAGAGACATTAGCCGTTGTAGAATCCTTAAAAAGATTTCGAATCTACCTGGTAGGAATTCCCGTAACTATAGTGACACACTGTGCGGCATTACGAACCACTTTTGTTAAAAAAGACCTTATTCCCCGCATAGCCCGCTGGTGGCTTTCCATCCAAGATTATGACTTGCAGATTGAGTACTATTCTGGTGGCCGAATGAGGCACGTAGATGCTTTGAGTAGAAATCCGCCACCGAGTACAATTTTACTGATAGAAGACTGATTGGCTAGTGACATTACAGTTACAGTACGAAAATATTCAGATGATTTTGACTCAATTACGAAATGGTACAGATAATAGAGATATTACTAGTAATTATAAAATAAAGGATGATCTTCTTTATAGGAAAACTCTAAATGGGGAAAGTTTCGTTATACCCAAATTAGCTAAATGGGGCCTAATGCAGAAGTTTCATGATCAAATAGGACATCCAGGCTTTGATAAAACCGAAAAGATTATAAAAGCACAGTTTTGGTTTACAGGCATTACAAGGTTTATTCGAAAATATATCAAATCATGTCTTCGTTGTACCTATGGGAAGGGAGAATACGGTAAATTACAGGGAGAACTGCACCCGATCAAAAAGGCAGCAGTTCCCATGCATACATTACATGCCGACCATTTGTGGCCTTTCGTTAAGACTCGGAAGGGAAACTGTTATATACTTATTATTATTGACTCATTTACAAAATTTTTATTTGCAAAAGCTGTTAAAAAATGCGGTTCAATAAAAACTATAAAACATTTAAAAGATATAATAAATCAATTCGGCAATCCTAATAGAATAATTACAGACAGAGGTAAAGCGTTTACTAGCAGATATTTCAAGGAGTTTGCTAAAGAAATGCAATTTAGACATGTTCTAAACGCCATTGCTAGTCCAAGATCAAATGGCCAAGTAGAGCGTGTCAATCAAACGTTGATTAACGGCTTAAATACTATGACCAATAGTGAATGCACTTGGGACGACCATGTCTCCGATAAAATTTGGGGCATTAATAACACACCTCATGCCACAACTGGTTTCCCACCTTTCAAATTATTATTTCGCCATTCTAATTCGCGTTTACCAGCCTAGCCCTGTGGGGAACCTGCAGACTTTGAAAGTCAAGCTCGAGCTTTAAAAGAGAGATGCGGCAAGGCTAAATTGCGTATTGATAAAAATATGACTCTTATGAAAGACCGATTCGACCGAACTCATAAGAAATGCGTTAAATATTCTGGAGGGGAAGGAGGAATAACTAGGAAGAATGCTAATATTACTAGGAAGCTTAACGGTTTGTATACTGGACCGTATAAAGTATGCAAAGCTGACCACTCATTAGACCGATACACGATAAGCAGCATCAAGGGTATGAAGGGATACAGGAACTTTTCGGCAGTTGTACGCGGCGAAGTCCTCCGGCCTTATAATTCGTCTATCCCCGATGACAGTAGCGGTAGTGATCATGAAGTTGACAGGGATGATCTTATAGATCTGTTAGAAAGCTAATTGAATCTCGGGCTATATTAATATCAATATTATATAGAATAATAGTATGTAAGTGGATGTACAATAAAAGTATGCAATTAAATTATTAATATCCTGTGACAAATTATATTATAATGAGTTAATAAATGTTCCCTAATAAATATAGGAAGAAAAATGTCTGTTACCTTAGGTGTTTCACTACAACTATTCTTGACTATTATAAATTATTTTTACGATTGATAAAATGTTTTGTGGTAATATATGTATAATGAAAAACAGATTTTCGATAAATGCTACCTGATCCTATCTAATTAAAACTACTCTGATTTACTACATTGTAGGATGTTACTCTATGTAAATGACAGCTGTTTGACTCTATATACATAAAATAGAAGAGACTCCAATAAATAAAATCTGTGTAATTCTTTATCACCAAAGGCTGTGTGATCCTGTATAGATAAAAGCTGTGTGACCCCATAATAAAAGTTGTGTGACCTTATAACAAAAGCTGTGTGACCCTATAGTAAATAAAAGCTGTGTGATCACATAATAAAAGCTGTGTGATCCTATATAAACAAAAGCTGTGTGATTCTGTACAAATGAAAGCTGTGTGACCCCATACCAAAAGCTGTGTGACTTGTAACAAAAGCTGAGTGATCCTAACCAAGGCTGTGTGTAATATATTACAAGCAAAATGAAATATGACAGATAAACAGAATTATTATGTATAAAAACATACAAATATATATTGCATGAACTCGCAACGACAAGCATACTGTTGGTACTATTCAAATTTCAGATGCCGTACTCCAGCGAGAAACCAGGACCTAGTGGCGTGACTAATCGCCGTGGGACACGACAAACACAGGATGGCCGAGTGTTATCGTCTTCCGGTCCTGGGTTCACGAGCTCGTCGCATAATTAAGTGTATTTTAATCTCCCAGAGAATTACAAAACCTTTATTAGATTAATAACATAATTTTTATAATACTTAATAAATGATGATTAAATAATAACTGACGCCTTCCGCTTGACAGCTTCCGGCGAACCTAAGATTAATGTTATTAAATGTGTATAAACAATTGTTATTAGTGTTTAGTCGTTGCTATATTGATTGACAGTTATTTTATAATTTATGATGCAATATTTATAGTAATAAGAATATTAATGTTCATTATTAGGTTATTATCTAAATTGTATAAAAGGCCGCTGTGACGGATAGAACAGTCAGTTGTTTTGTAACCGCCAGTAAGTAAAGGTGTGAAGAGTAACTCTGTCAGTTTGTGAAAGTGATTACAAAGTATATATATATATATATATATATATATATATATATATATATATATATATATATATATATATATATATATACCAAGTAGAAATATCGTTTATCTGCGGTTAGTCGTACCTAGTCTATCCGCCATCTACACTGCATCCCTAGCTGTAATACCATTATATACTACAGTTTTCTTAAACGCACAGACTAATATGATGCTACGCGTGTTAAACGTGTTCAACAACTTTTTATTTACGATACGAAAAAATAATACCTACTGTATTTGCAATTAATTTGCACACTATTAACAAATAAATATGTATTAAAATTTAACATCGATCAAATATCTAAAATGTGAATTTCGGTGAGTCTGTCAACGCAGTTAGTCCTGCTCTTTCTTTTCAGTCAGACGGCATGTAAAGATTCTTTTTGAATTCGTTGTTATTGCCTTGGATTAAAGTCTGATTTTATGTAATACTAAATTCGTTTGTAAAATTTATTTATTGAAATTTGTATGAACAATGAGCGAATTCGGTTTCTAGTAGTGATAATACGCCTAAAGTGGTCTCTGCCTACCCCTACGGGAAAGAGGCGTGATTATATGTATGTATGAATGTAATACGCCGTAACCGGTTGTATGTGTGCTCCCGGCGACACCGGTTCCCGTACAAAATAAGGTTGAGGGCCATTCTGTTGTGTATGATAGTTGTATTTGATAGAGATGAATCGAGTAGTAGAATAATATCTGCTTTTAGGCGATTCGAGCCTTACACGAGAACCAGCTTCTAACGTATATGCAGCTAAAGCATGTTGTGACTTTATGAGAGTAAATATTTTTTTTAAATTGATCTCCTACTACATTGTAAGATATTATTTATTTATTTAACAGTTTACCCTGTTACTAGTGTCTCCAGAACCCAGGTGTCGCTATTCAAGAGAAAGGGAAAATTGACAAATCACAACAATGCTACTTAGTCAGTGTATGCCAGCAGTTGCACTAAGAAGTCAATTTCTACTTCTTTGAAGGAGTGACTTATATATCTTATTGAATTTGGTTTAAAGTCTTCACAAAGTGATAATGTCTCGAACCCGAACTGAACTGTGATTGGTCAAGGTCAAAGGTCATATTCTCAGTTTAGTTCGGATTCATGTCAACATATGTAAGTCACATAATGAATAGAATGTTGAAAGTGTGATATAATCAAACCTACATTGAAGAAAAGATTTCATACATCAAAAGCTTCGTGCAAATGTAAGGCCAGTTATAAATCTAATAGTTTTTTCATCGTGAATAGTTTTCGATTTATTTACACACTGCGTGAATGAGACCGCAATGAAAGCACGTAATAAAATATTTCAAAAACCTAATTTCGCCTTCACGCAACTAAAGAAATTATTATCAGTATTTAGTATTTTTAATACGGGTATATGTAATAAAATCATATTTTTAATATTATTTTTACGTGCGATATTAAGTGGTAGTAAAAGTTAATGAAAATTGAGTTTGCAACATCGTAATTCTCGTCGTAAAATATCTCTTAGACTACACTAATAATCTTCTAGTAATATATAAAAATGTATATTTGTTTGTTCGTCGTCAACGCATTCTATATTATTCATCCCATTACGATGAAACTTTGTTATGTAGCATGTGCATGATAATAATGAAATGAATGATTGAAATATACTTTATTGTACACCAAAAACTACATATGAGAAAAAAAAAACATAATTTATTTAAAGGTACAATTGGCGGCCTTATCGCTTAGGAGCGATCTCTACCAGGCAACCATTGCAGAGGATAAAATGACCTGTGAGAAAGGGTAAGGGTGTACGTAGGTTGTTGGAAAATACACACGACATATATAATAATTATATAATCAATAAATATATACATACTATAATAAATAAATAAATTTTAAATACAAAAATACATACATACATATACGAGAGCAGAAAGGATTAAACAAGAGAAGTCAAAGCCTAAACGTATGGAAAAAAAAGTAGGTAGTAATTTTTAGAGGGATAACTATTTAAGGAGGAAAGAAGTGCGCTTTGACAAGTTTCTTAAACTTATCAATAGACTGGTGATATTAATTGTGACATTAAATGGCTTACGTGGCAGAGCCATGCTGCAGCTATATTAGTAATATATAGTTGTAGCACGAATGTCTCGGCTAGACAGGGAAAGGACCACGATCTCACAGAATACCAGCGTAAAATAGCAGCTTAACACTGCTGTGAAGGAGGCATTTCGTTTTAGTCCTCACGGATGACAACGAATCTGCATTTTGATTCTTTATTGAGGATAGATGTAGATGTTCATGGGTTAATGCAATCACTTACCAACAGGTGGACTGTGTGCTCTTTTGTCACCCTATCTTATGAAAAAAAAATCTTTAAACTGTTAAATTTAAAACTTTCTTTCCTATCTTTTCAACTCTTATCTAATTAATAAAAAATGAATCATCAAAATTAGTTCACAATTGATGAAGAAATCGCGTAATATACATACAAAAAAAATACAATCGAATTGACAACCTCTTGTAATCGGCAAAATCATATGCAGAGCATAGCTGGTAAAAAATAAATTACATGAGAGAAAGTGACTTTAAATGTATATAATTAGTTATAATATGTTTTGTTACCGCGTAATGAAAGTGTAAGAATATCCACTACCCCGTATCATCCCGTGGGTGTCGTAAGAGACGACAGAGAGTAAGATTCCTAATAACAACTGAAATAAAAAAAAACTGTTGTTGCCAACCTGCTTGCCAAACTTGGCAACTATGGCAAATATTCCCTCTGTGAGGCAACCTATTGGGGAAGCCTATGTTCAACACTGGGCTTTAATAGGCTGTAACTGTAACGGTAATATGTTTGTTCAGAATTTTATCATTAAAAATTATTATTATGATGGAAGTGTAGCGGTGGGTTAAGCCAGGATTGCTTTCTTTTTGAAATTAACCTTTAGTCTCGTGACTTTTATTACAATAGTTTTCTAATAGCATATTAAACGATTGCAGAAAGTCAACTTTGCTAACCCCGAAGAAGGAGTACACAGTTAAAGACGGAAAGTTGACGTTCTTACGGCTATGTAATAAATATCCCCAGGAACAAAAACAATTTAAAATCTTTTTCAATTTGAAACTTGTCATATGTTGTATGTATTCACTTCCATGTTATTTTACCAAACACTAGTAACGGATGTTTTTAAACTTATTTAATTATTTATTCTTTATTTGTACAACAAAATATAGAAAATGAGTAGAATTTAACCCAAAGTATAGTAGGTACAATAGGCGTACCTATCGCTTTGAAAATGATCTCTTTCAGACAACCTTTGCGTAGAGGACCGATTTCAACAATAAATAAAATAGAGGCGGGGTGTACAAAGAAAAATATGTAAGTACATATAAATATAAATAAGTCCAAATGATATATAACGTTAAAGATTACGAAAAAGGAAAAGAAATTCATTTAATAGCGTTCTGAGTAATACGACTTAATAAGACTTGTGAGAATGGAGAGATTATGCACGACGAATGCGGAGAGGTAAAGAGTTCCACACACGCACAGTAGTGACAGTAAAGGCTTATTTATTATATACTCATTATTTATTATACTTATTAAGTCAAAGATAAAGTTAACGTTTAAATATTATAATCAATCTACGCTTGTATTTAGCTCTTATGAACGTCAAAATCGTTTTTTTGTCTTATAGAAGAGAGGGCAAACGAGTATGCGGCTCACTTGATGGTAAATGACTACCGTCGCCAATGAACAACTGCAAAACCATCGTAATTGCAGATCCGTTTCCAGTCTTTTAAAAAAGACTAGGTTTTTTATTGAAGGCTCCTAAGTCGTATCGGTCCGGAAAATCCCTGGTGGTAGTCGATTCTACAAGGAAGCTGTGCGAGGAAAAAAACTTTTAGTAAATCGCACAGTGGGGGTCCGTCCGTCATCCAGACAGTATGGGTGGTATCGCGAGTTTTGTCGTGGCTAGAATTAGTCAGAACTATTCATCTGAGCACTCTCCGTAATAGATGCGATAGAATATACAAAGAGCGCAGTTGTTCAAGGTGCCAGTGAGTCAAGAGAAAAGAGCCGTTAAAAAGAACTTGTTCATTGATGATTGGAGCCGCTCCGCACTGGATGCGATTAAGTGGAAAGAGCTGTCACTGGAGTGTCCTGGTCTAGAAATGACAACAGTATTCACTGTGAGGCCGAATTTGCGCTTTATAAACTTGCAAGCGGTGTGTCGGCATGAAATACTGTCCCGCCCTACAAAGCACGTCAAGATTTAGAGGCCAATTTGTCCTTCTCTTTCAAGTGACCGCGCAAATGAATTCCATTCGATATGTCGACACCGATGACTCCAGCTCAGGCAACAAGGGGAATGCCCTGAGATTGAGGAGATACCACAAAGGGATTCTTTTTACCAGGCTTGTAAATGCAGATTGAGTGTTATTTCGAAACCGTTATTAGTCTTGACAGGTCAAGGTCAAGCAATTTTGTGTTCTTGAAATGCCTGCCATATATCAAAAATCATTCTAATTAATCCATCTTATATTTTCTAAAAAATATTTTATATTGCCAGTTTGAAAATAAAAAAAAAACGCTTTGAAAAGAATATTACGTCCACCTAACTTTTTTTCAAAAATGTTGGATGTTGATTTTGTATGTGGTCACGATAACGTTCGAAAAAATTAACATATCTAGATCGGGGTTTTTCATTAGCTTCAGAATCAACTGGATCTCTATTTCGTATGCGTATCTAGTATGCGTAGTTTTTTTTTAAAGGCGCTTTCATATTTTTTTACCTCAAGATAGGCAAAAGACAAATGTTCCATACAGCCTATATCGATTTTATACTTTGTGTAATCGATTTATTTTGGTAAACATTATTAGTTGTTAACTGTAGGTGACACTACCAGTTAAAATAATAAAGGCCTAAATTTAAAACACGTAAATAATATATTGTAAGTCTGGAATATAATTTATTTTTTCATCAAATTAAATGGAACGAAAAAGTGGCATGCACTTTTGGATTTTCCAAACTATGTTGTTTTATTTTATAGTAAACCTAATTTTAATAGAATTTCCTTAACATAATAATATAACTTTATAACTAAAGGATAACAAGTGTAATTAACTGGGTTACATGTTATGGACATCTTGTGTAGTCTGTGTTAGGCGGTTATTGATTTGGGTACTTGATACGTGTCTGTTACTTCAAAATTAGAGGATAATATGAGGGTATCCGGTGTCCTAACCAACCTCTTCTTTTAATAACGTGTGTGTGTGTGTGTTGTAGTGGCATAAATTTTCTTCCTTGCACGATTATCTTGTTGAATCAGCTAGCACTGGAGATTTTTCCGGACCCATACCGTGTAATGGCGGTGTAAGAATATCCACTACTTCATGTCGTCCCATGGTTGTCGTAAGAGGCGAATAACGGAAACAAACAAGAAGATAGATGGGCAGCAGTGTTTTCCCGATAACAGTTCAAAATAATGAAAAAAAAAATGCTGTAGCCAACCCGCAAGCCAAACGTGTCAACTATGGCAAGTACCTCCTTATCAGATAATTTATTGAGAGACCCATGTTAAGTAGTGTATAGGCTGTGTGAATGAATGAATGAATGAAGGATGCTTTCAGAAAAGAGCCTATTACTCCTTTTCAAGTCCTAGTCTGCAGAGATGAAAACTCGCCTGTAGTCTTCTCTGTTGGAAATTGTCTGGATATTTCAATGGACTGAAATAACCACTTTTTATCAGGTTCATTGTAAGTTCTTTTGTCATTTTTGTTTTATAAAAATAACATAACATGGACTTGCTATTAAGGTGATAGAAAGTTTTATAAAAACCCTTCAATATGAGATTCAGTTATGTTATGGAACAACGATTATAATGTTATTAAAAATGGAGAAATTCAGATAATAAAAAAACAAAAATTTTGAACAGTATGAGTACCTGCGGTAGGTTAATCGATCGTGAGCTTGCTTTGATTCCGTATTTACTCGTAGACGATACTATTACAAACAATATAATTTTATTCACGAAGAGATAAGCTTGACCAGATGTTGCTTGATTTAGTTGAGATTAGTAACAAATATCGTTTTCTCCTAAAATTAAGATATTATTTAATTGCTCGTAACTTTATAATTTTATTTAATATTCTTATAAAGAAAATAAGTAAAAAAATAAATAAAATTAGTATTTTTGTGTTAATCGAGTCTTATTATTAAACACTAGCTGTTCCCCACGACTTCGCCAGCGCGTAATTTATTGGGATTGGATTTAATTTTTTGTGCGGAATCCTAATTCTTTTTCTGAAATAAAAGTAGCCTAAGTTACTTCTTATAACATCAGCTATTTGCCAGTGAAAGTCAGGTCTAAATCGGTCCAGCCTTTTCGCAGATTAGCCGGAACAAACAGACAGACAGACAGACAGAAAGACAGACAGACAAAATTTTTAAAAATCGTGTTTTTGTTATAAGTACCGTATATACTTTCATATGTATATAGTAAAAAGCTGTTATTTCGACATTACAAACAGACACTTCAATTTTATTTATTTGTATAGATTCAAGAGTGTTCGATAAAATATGCATTACGATTCGCTCCCGAATTCTAAATTGAAAATGCGAAATTATATTATCATTAATTTATTATTAAGATTGCTTACCATGCCAATTTTGAACAGAATTATTCAATGCAGAACGTACCAGAATGTGTACGCATACCCGCTTCGCGAATGCAAGGACAGGTAATAATGGACTGGTACCATAAGGTACTCTACCTCCGTCGCATAAAGTTATAATTTCGCATCGCATTTACATTCAAAATCAAAAAAATAATGTAAAAATCTACATATGACCCATTCGTGGGCGTGGGAGTCATCTTGTTCCTGAATGCATATTAGAACTTTGAATTTCTCAATATTTAGAGCATTTACAATATTTACAAAACATAATATTTTAAGTTATATTTAGAAGTCAATGGACTGGCAGCTGGGCAGCGTTCGGGAGATTACGACATATCTTCTCGTCAGGCATACCTCAAAACTTCAAAACAAGATTGTACAAACAGTGCGTTTTGCCAGTGATGACTTATAGATCTGAGACGTGCTACTTCATTACTGGTCGTGTGAGAAAGCTCAAGATCGCTCAGCGAGCTATGGAAAATGCCTGTGCTCGGGGTTTCTCTGCACGATAGACTTAAAAATGATATTCTCATTTTTCCACGGTAGAACCAGAGTAACCGAGATAGCCTAACGATAGATTAGTAAGCTGAGGTAGCAATGGGCCGGCCATATAGCTCGAAGAATCGACAGCCGATGGTGAAGAAAGGTTCTAGAGTGGCAGCCTCGTACCGGTAGACGAAGTGTAGAGCGTCCCCTCACTAGATGGTGTAACGACCTTGTAAGACATGCAGGAATTCATTGGATGTGGGTGACTCAGCTTTGTGGTATTCTGTGGGGGAAACCTATGTTCAGCAGTGGACTTGTGAAGGACAGTAATGATGACGATGATGATATTTTATATACGTTAAATATTCTTTAGTTGCTCAGACATGTAATTTTCATCACGATGTTTTTCTTCACCGCTAGAACTGCATTTTTTTTGCTATCTACAAATATTTCCACGAGAGTCAGTTAATCGATTTTGCCATTATTTAATCGAAAGAGGCGCACATAAATTTCAACCGGATTCCCTTAAATTATTGAAAGGGTATTGGAAGAGAGAGGTTTAAAGGTCGACAATAAATTCACATCCAAACGTAACATAAGTACTGAATATCGTTCATCTTGGATTAATTAACAATGATTATCTCTCAAATATGCTGAGTATATAGTAAAATGGTTTATAATTTTTGTTTCAGCATCATCATCATATACCGATACACACATACAAACATACATACTAAAGTTGTCACACCTGTAGTCCCCGAAAGCGGTAGGTAGGGGAAGTCCCCAGAGCAGCGAGGTATTTGGACCACATTTAGCCAAAAAGTATGGGTGTAGATTTTTTTTATAGGAGAGGGGGCAAACGAGCATGCGGCTCACCTGATGGTAAGTGACTACCGCCGCCCATGAACAACTGCAACACCTGGGGAACCAGGGGAATTGCAGGTGAGTTGCCGAACTTTTAAAAAGGAGTCGGCTCTTTTCTTGAAGGTCCCTAAGTCGTATCGGTCCGGAAAAATCGCTGATGGTAATCGATTCCACAAGGAAGTCGTGCGAGGAAGAATACATCTTCTAAATCGCACAGTGGTGGACCACCATTCATCCAGATTGTGTGGATGGTATCGGGAGTTCTGCCGCGATGTGCGTTTGTGAAATATGGCGGCTGGGATTAATTCGAACAATTCCTCAGAGCACTCCCCGTGCTAAATGCGAAAGAAAATGCAAAGAGATGCAACATCTCTTAGCAGTGCCAATGAATCGAGGCGATCGGAAAGGACTCGGTCGTCGAAAATTCGAACCGCTCTGCGCTGGACGCGGTCAAGTGGAAGGAGCTAACATTGGGGAGCCCCAGCCCAGAGATGGGAACAGTATTCCATGTGAGGCCGAACCTGCACCTTGTAAAGTTGCAGGCGGTGTGCCGGCATGAAATACTGTCCCGCTCTGCTGAGCATGCCAAGCTTTTTAGAGGCCAATTTAGCCTTCTGTTCCAAGTGACCACGAAGCTGCACGTCACTCGATATGTCGACTCCGAGGATTCCGATACTGGCTGAGGCAGCAAGGAGAGTGCCTTGAAACTGAGGAGATACGACAAAGGAGTTCTCTTTAGCGTAAACGCGTAAACTTGTATCTTCTGAGGATTAAACTGGACTAGATTTAGTCGCCCCCAATCCGAGACTTTGTAAAGCAAAGACTCGACTTCAGACACAAGTTTGTTCCGGTACTCGGCGACGTTTTCCCGAGAAAAATTGGAAATAATGGCAGTTTATAACGGATTCCATTAGTTTGGACAACAAGGAGGTGATGGCGATAGGCCTGTAATTGGACGGGTCTGAGCGGTCGCTTTTTTAGGGAGCGGGTGGACAAAAGCTGTCTTCCATGAATTCGGGACTCCACCTTGGGAGTAGGAGTACCGGAAAAGACGCATTAGGACCGGTGCCAACTCCGGAGCACACGTCCTCAGCACAATTGGGGGATTTCGTCAGGCCCACTCGACTTCTGGATGTCCAGGGAGAGGAGTGCTTTACGAAACAAGCGCTGTGAGAACAGCACATCCGGCATGGAGCACTCACACCGCGGGTTGGTCGGCGGTGTTTTCTTCCCGTCATCAAGAGTCGAGTTGGACGCCAGAAGGGAGCCTAAAAGGTCGGCTTTATCTTTTGCAGCTTGGGCCAGGGAGTCGTCCTCCTTGTGCAGAGATGGTAGTGATGGCTTACAGAAATTCCCTTGGACAGCCTTGGCGAGAGACCAAAATGCACGCGTTGCCGAAGGAAGGAGAACTAGTTTCTCGCCAATTCTGCTTTTGTGCTCTGACTTTGCCTTGGCAATAACTCTTTTTTCTTTAACGGACCTGGAGGCGAAGTTACACTTCTTTTTAAGTGTACTGGTGTTTACATCCCGAGTCGCCGAACCCGCAGCCCAGGCTTCACAACACTCCTGCTTACTGCGTAATGAGTTCTTACAGGAGCGACCAAATCAAGGCTGAGATCTGCCTCCGATGGGTAACACAGATGATGGAATAAATAGTTCGATTCCCTGTAGCACCACATCAGTGACAGAGTTAGCAACAGCGCTGTCTTCATCCGGCGAGAAGCAAAGCCAACCCCATGGGTAGGATGCAAAGAAAGATCGCATTCCGTCCCAATCCGCCGACCTGCAATGCCAAACACGGTAGCAACCTACAGAACGCAACCGCGAGGGGAGCGTGAGTGGCACCACACTCCGGATCAGACAATGGTCCGAAGAGCCGAGAGGGGCATCGACGGAAAGTTGATATCCGTCCGGATGAGAGGTCAGCAGAAGGTCCAACAGGGAAGGTGTATGATCCTCCACATCTGAAATTCGCGTGAGCGAAGTAACCTGTTGTGTCAGACCATATGCCATGTCAAAGTCATAAACAGATCTCCCCGTATGATCGGTTAAACGTGAACCGAGCCATTCGGCGTGGTGGGCGTTAAAATCGCCAAGGATCACGATCTCTGCGGATGGGACTTGTTGTAGCAAGGAATCTATAGCCATTTGGACGTGGTCGATGAGTCGGTCTGTTTCGGCATTACCGCTATGGGACCTGTAGAGGCACCCGTAGACGCGCGGATGGTCGTCGCTATCTACGCGTAGCCAAAGGATGGACAGGTCCAAACCTTCAAGACTGCCGAGGCGTCGAGAACAGATGTCCTCTCTGACATACACGTAAATTCCAGCCCGAGGCACAAAGGAGTGCTCCAATTTGTACCCCGGGTAGGAGAGATACGAAGTATCAGCCGGAGAGGACACCTGCGTCTCGTCTCGGTCAGAAAGAGCAAGGCCGGCTTCGCCGTCTCGAGATGGTAGTGGACGGTTCGAGTGAAATCCCCTGATGTTGCCCCGAGTAGTTATGTTTTTGAACGGAATTTTGCCCCCCCCCCCCCCAGAATACGCGGGGCAGCCTGAGCACCTAAGCTCAAGAGTGGAATAACATGGTCGTGGATGCTCAGCGAGGGATTCTCCAGGGGTGCTGGTACCCTCCTGGCGTAGTCTTTGGTGTAATTCTGCTAACATGTTAATGGGGGGGGGGGGGGGGGGGGAATTGGGCCTCCGGCCACCTGCACTCACCAGATGAAACGCAGAAGCAGAGCTTCTACTTCACGCCGGTATTCTGTGAGGTCGTGGTACCAAACCGGCTCGAGCCGGCCCATACGTGCAACAGCAAAAACTGCCGCGTGGCTCTACCACCGATGGAAAATTGTGAAATA